>OX578142.1:17145113-18630113 GCA_951213105.1 Amaurobius ferox | reverse complement strand
ATCATACAGCCTCTTGACCAAGGAATTATTAAAGCATTTAAAACCCTGTATCGGTCAAATTTGCGACAGAAAATAGTAGATGCAATTGATGAAGAGAAAGGATCGGCTTGCGAAATAAGCAAGAAAATAACCTTGCTTGATGCTATCCATATGATCGCAGGCGCATGGAAAAATGTTTCTGACATATGCATTTTTAATTGCTTCCGTAAAGCAGGATTTTTGAAAAATAATGTTGACATACCAGCAGAAGATGTAGAAGAATTAGAAGCACATTTCGTAGAATGGATTCACATCGATGAAAATTTACAAACATCTGAAGAAAAAAGTGATGATGACATAGTGGCGGAAATTCAGAATGTTTGCAATGAAGAAGAAAATGAAGACGACGTTCCACAAGAAGAAAATTTTCCTACAGCCAACAGTCGCGAGAAGCCCTAACTATAATTAGAAAAACTCTTGAACATAGAGGGGCATCAGAAAAAGTTTATGGACTATTTTATGATTTAGAAATGGATGTACGTAAACTAATCACAGACTCATTAGCACAAACAACACTGGATAAATTTTTTGCTGTTCCTCAGTAATAGATTACGGTATGTATGAAAATGTACTATGCTCTTATACATAAATGAACGACCTATGAGTTTTACTTTTTATTCTTATTTAATTACATACTAGTATATGCATACATATAGATAATATTTTAAGTTGTAAGGCTTAATTCGTAAAATAAGAAATATTTTTGAATGCAAAACTCAATTTACAAATGTATTATGTATGTACTAATATTTTACTTATATACATTTATCTTTTAAATTCTGTAAAATTGTGTTCAATAGTTAGTATTTACAATGGAAGAACGATATTTAAAAAATTTCCGGATTTAAGAAACAA
This sequence comes from Amaurobius ferox, assembly GCA_951213105.1. Lineage (NCBI taxonomy): Eukaryota > Metazoa > Arthropoda > Arachnida > Araneae > Amaurobiidae > Amaurobius > Amaurobius ferox. The sequence continues at coordinate 18,629,219 of OX578142.1, read as the reverse complement.
CTGCTTATAAGAAACAAAACGAGCGAAACGAACGTGTTTCTTATAAGCGGCGGTCACTGTATATATATATATATAATATATATATATAATATATAATATATATATGTGTTGCCATTCGCAAAGGAAAAAGAAATGGTCTGCTTTTACCATTCGTAAGAAATGAATAACAATAATGCAAAAAGGAAAAGAATTCATGAAAATCCAGCCAATCTAAACTTTTTAACTATACCATTTACTAAATAAGAGGGATATTTATATAAATTGCTGATAATTTTTATATTATTTATATCCATAGCATGAAATTTTTTATCAGTTAATTTATAAATTCTAAAAAGCTGATGAAGTATATAATATTTCTAAACAATTGAATCGAATTGCAGGAATTAAATGGTAAGAATTTATTAATGTTAAAGTTAAAATAGTCTTTTTATCATATAAATTAGTAACAATTCTATTAGAAAGTTCAATAAAAAGATTTAAATTCAAAAAATTAATATTATTTCTAATAGTAGCTTCATTAGGAATTAATTCTAAATTGACTGGATAGAAATCTATATCTATGGCATAATTTTCAGTACATACTAAGCAAATCAGATCATCAACATACCTGTAAAATGTATAATCTATTGAAGTAAAAGACCGTTCGTAGTGATAAAGATATAAATTAACTAACATACTGCTACTGCAGACACCCTGTGGAACTCCTGAGACTTGAAAGTATAATTTATTTCCTTTAAAAGTATAATTATTGAAAATAACAAAGTGAAGATGTTTAGGAAAATTTATAAAATTTGTTTGAGTTGATAGATTAGTAATATAAAGCATTATATAGAGCTAAATTTACATCATATAGATCTGAGATCTGAATATTATTAAAAGTATCTTTAAAATCAAAAGTTTGAAATCCTATTAGTTTTCTAAGTGATGTTAATTTATTCTTTAATTATTTACTATTATTTAGAATAAGGTAATTATTGCTAGACTGATGTCAACTATCATTTATTAGATTTAAAGAATTTAGTAGTAATTTACTCGCAATAGTAGAGTAAGTATTATGACCCCTAGTTACTGTTCTAAATTTAATAGAATTTTTGTGAAATTTAGGTATAAGCACTATATATGGAAATTTTAGAAATTTATATTTAATATTTAAATCACTATACATATTGATAATTTTCAATTTGATACTATTAATGGAATGTAAATCTAGTTTAAAAAGACTATTATTTTTTAAATAATCTAACAGAAATTGTATATAAATTTTTTTACAGATAATAGCATAATTATTAGAGGCTTTATCAACATAGGTGATAACAAAAGATCTTTGTAAATCATTAATGGAGTGTTTAATATTATTAATATTATATATAGATCTAGACAATTTAATACTATTAATAGCATTTTTAATAGATTCTAATAAAGTAATTTTCCGCCTATTAAATGCCTCTAAAGGCAGAGCATATTTAGAAACTAATTTATATATATATATGTATATTTATCAAGATCAATTGATTTTAAAACTTTAAAAGAATTATTACAAGATGGTATCCTGATTTTAGTGCCAACCCAAATGACATAATAGTTCCTAACGTATTGTCTTTAACTATACCTAAGTCTCCTGTAACTATATGCCCCAAGTCTGGATTTAGAAATTTAGCATATTTGTTTACTTTTCAAATACATTCAGTATCTGCAATTGGCATAGAATCATGATCTATAGAGAGAGATTGTAAAATTTCATTATAATTAAATATCGATCTACCAAAAGGCTAGTTGTATTTAAAAGTCTTTGAAACTCTCAAATCTTCAAAAGGCAATAAATGTTTGAATTTGTTAAATAGATGACCAAAATTTATAGAATTATAAATGGGATGCTTGAAAGAGATTACACAATAAGAATTAGTAGACGTATTATTATTGTAAAACTGATTAAGTTTTAAATTTAAATACTTTGATCTTGTAATAAGCAAATCATAAAAAATATGATTAAAATGTTCATTAGAAAAACTTAATTTTTTTAAGAAAATGGCAAAAACTTTATTTCAATGTTTTATATTTACCGCAAAAACCCAGGATTTTATTAATTTCCATTGAAAATTGCTATTAAATTGATTGTGTAAACAAAAATATCTCAGTTTTATAATCATGTTGTAAGGATTTTCTTTTGCCACATTTAAATCTTTTGAATTTGGCTGATAAACTATTATTTAAATGGGTTTTCAAAAAAAGGTGATTAAAAATAGAATAATATTATCTACAAAATCTATATCAAATCAAAATCAAAATCTAAATCAAAATTTACATTATCTATAATATTATCTACAAAATTATTTTTTACAATATTACCACTTATATATATTTGATTTAATCCATATGGAAAAAGAGTACAATTTGATTTAATATAGTAGTTTTCAAAATAAATCCTATCTGCTGAATTTGTTTTTATATCAAAAATATGTATAGTAATATTTCAAAACCGTGTTTAGCAAAGTGTTTATATTCTATTTTATTGGCAGTAGGAAGAAAATTATTATTGAGTATATATTTTTTGACGTGATCTCTGTGGACATTCATACGTAGATGAATGGGATTACTAGTTTGTCCTATATATGATAGATTGCAAATGTAACAAGATAATCTTTAGATGCAATTAAAAAATTTTACAGAAAGGCAGATTGCTATCTTGGTTTGTAATTTGAGTATTAGAAGCAGATGGGCAGGTTTTGCATTTTTTATTCTTACATTTACTGAAATTATAAATTTTAGTGGGGTAATTATTATATTCAAAACTAACCATGGCACAATGTTGATAATTTGATATCGGTATAGACAATTCCCAACATGAATTGAAAATACAGAGCAATATCTATCAAATTATATAATAGGTATAAATATATTTGCCAATCACTAAATCATATAAGTTGTGTAATTCATAATAGTATAAATAAATTTATCAGTATTACAATATAACATAGAGAAGATAATAATTGAAATAAAATAATTGCTTATATATAAATATAAACAACTAAGTCCATGTAAAACCTAATCCTAATGAAAAACAGGGTATCCCAAAAAGATTGAAACTCGTTTTAATTCTTTACCTGTTGGAGATAAGTGGCCAATGTAAATTGCAAAAATGTTGAAAGTAAGACAGGAAATAAGACTACGTTAATGGAATAGTCCTCCCATTAATTTTCAAAAAGTTACACTTTTTAAATTTTTATACTATCCCCTTAGACAAATGTGATCAATCAGAAAATTTTTATTTAATTAAAAATGGTCATCTGCTGAAAGACTGAAGCGTGATTCATCGCTGAACACTATGCGATGCCAGTCTGCTGACAGCCATGACGGTCGGCTACGACACCACTCCAAACGTCTCTGTCGATGTTGTGGGGTTATGGGCAGACGTCTTAAAGGCTACCCTGAGCGTAACCCCATCTCAGGCAAGCGCCGTGAGATGGTGGAAGGTATCATGAGTGGTATGGAAGAGGCTGTAGCACGTTGGATGGCGGGTAATGATGCATTTGGGCCAGTTCGGGTCTCACACGGGGGCGTCACACAATCGCAACAGACGCATCATCACATGAGAAAGTTGTTTTTGCTCTGCCATGGATGAATCGCCTCGCTTCCGCAAGCGTAACGGCTGCGCGCAGCCCGGCAGTATGAGTGACCCTTAAGTTGCCTTCCCAATCACCGCATCGCAACGGTAGATGGTTCACGGCAACTCACACGTGTTTGCGTCCACGGTAAACACCTTCTCACTGTCGGTTAACTGCGAAAAAATGTAGCCAATAAGAGGAAAGCACAACAATTTCTCTTCTGTTTCAGCGGCCATTTTTAAAAGTCATTGCTTTTGATTCCTGTCTATATCAACAATCGTTCTTCATTTATATTTTTGTAAATACAATTATGTCTAACAGTCGCAGACGTGAAATGTTGTTAAAGAAAAAACATATTATTATGAAATTTATACTGGCCAGAAATTCACGTGAAATATGGGTGAGAGATAGTTTCAGGGAACGTAAAGTTTATGGTGGCTATCATTCGCTCTTTCCAAGAATGAGAAGCCATGATGTAGAAAGTTTTAGAAATTATCTGAGAGTGACACCTACTCAGATGACCTATTAATCAAAGTTGCTCCCCGTTTGAGAAGAAATGACAACAACTTCCGAAAAACCATTGAACCAGCTGAAAAAGTCTGCTTGACATTGCGGTAAGTAACTATTTTTGTATGAAAATATAAGTTTTGACACAAAATACTATAGTATTGTTATTTACTGAATTATTTAAATCTTGCACGGGAACTTTGTATTAAAACATGTAATAAATTGTTTCAGTACTCCAACTTTTCCTTTCTGAATCCATGAAGTTTACATTTTAACTTAGTATGATTTATTTATTATTAGTACCTATTATTAATATTTTAAAACATCGTCAACCATCGTCATTATATTTCAATTCCCAAATTAAATTTAACGTTGCAACTTGATAAATATAATTCAAGAACAAGTGCACTAAAAATGCAAAACAAGGATAATAAATTACTTCAATGTTTTGAAAAATTAGAATACTGAAACATTTTTTTTAAAATTATGATTCAATACCAAGTACTCAACAGTGTTTTCACATATTCTGGGTTTCATTTTTAATTCAGTATAAATAGACACACGGAAATTATCTGTATACAGCAATTTTGCTAGTGTATGATGGGTCTGGAAGTACTATCAATTGTACTAGCAAAGTATCAAAATTACAGCGAGTGTTATTTACTTTATCATTTTCTCTATTCTGATGATTTATTATAAGATATGGGTGCTTACTGATGAGTTTAACAAATTATTTTACAAATATTAAATTCTTAGTAGAGAAAACATTTCTTACTTTCAAATACTAAATACTTACTTGCAATTATTAAATCTCTCTATATTAAAAAAAGTAGCTGATGCCGACGCTGTTTGACAAATTGCTCGCTTCTCGAGATTTTTTGCTTCGTACCGCAAAAACTATTACATATAAAAATATGAAATTTGGTACACTTGTAGAAAAAGCTTTGGGGAATATGCTGAAATAAACAGTTTTCTTAATATATATTGTAGTTTGATAAATATTTAATGTCAAAATCAAACTGAGCTGCGATTTCACGTACTGGATAGACTAACAATACAAGACCACAAATTTTTGTAGGCAGGTACCTACATGGGTGAATTTTTGCGGGACAGAGCCCCCTTGTTTTTAATTTTGATGTAGTTTTTGAGATATTTTACTTTTATGCACTTCTGAAGTGAACTATTTTTCGTATCGGCACGTCTAGCGATTTCTCTGTCTTGTACCGTAAAAACTATAGCATACAAAAATATGAAATTTGGTATATTTATAGAGAAATAATAGGGTAATACGATGAAATAAACCGTTTATCGATTTAAACATTAGTTTGGCGAGCTCAGGATCAAGGAATTCCCTGGGCCAAGAAAAATCCCTGCTTTTACCTCCTGCGGAAAATAGGCAGGGAAAAGAGATTTATGAAAGTCGAATTTTTAGGAAAGGCAGATATGAAGCGTGCGCAGCGAGTAGGAGGTGAATCCTCCCGAAGGTGAGTGCCCCTTAGTACTTATTAAGAAATCTACAAAAAGTTTTTGACATTTTTTTATCCCATTATAGCTTATATACTTAAAGCAAAAAATGGTAAAGAAATTATTTAATATGTACCGTACAGCTGAAACTGCTGCTAATGAAAGTAATAAAACTTCATTTATAATAACATAAAATACAGAATTATTACCGTCAACAAGTTTTGAAGGCCATAGTCAGATTTGTCATAGCTAAATTTGTCAGTACCAGAAGGTTGTGTTTGGATTTGTGTTGTGTGAGTGTTACGCTTCTTTCTTGTTCTGGTGTAGAAGAAGGTTGTTTATCTCCTTTGAAGCCAGTTGACACGAATCATTTTGTGTTTGATGTTGCTTTAAATGACATTTTATTTCTTTGAATAGTTTTAAATTTCTGTGAATAGGGAAAAGTATTTTTCTCCCATAAAAATTTGTGCAGAATTTATAGAAGACATATTTTTAATGATAAATTTTAGCTACATTTAATGTCACTCAATAAGCAATAACACCTCTGACTAAAGAGCACAATAATAAATTCTCAGACCTTTTTTACAAAAATGTATTAAGTAGTAGTTCTTGTAGGATTTTACATTTTTACAATTCATTGACCGAACACCCATAGTATTCTTGAGAAATATTCTGCATATGCCGATTATTGACATCATCATTGACATATATCATTGAATTTCAGACAAACATAACTTTTTATCAAAATATGTTTGCGTATTAATCCGTATTTTATATTTTTTCATATTAATAGTTTTTAATTGGTAAGCATTTGATGCTTTTAATTTATTATCTAAAAATTAATTAAAAAATTCAAAATCAAATTATTTTTAAATAATTTGATTTTTGAGTCAGTTTCCCTTACAAGGAAACGCTCCCAAGCTAAACTCACGGAATTCTACGAAAATTTGACAGGTGTTAAAAGAAGTTATGGAAAATCCACACACATATTCTGAAAATTGGCTGCTGAATTGCATTAGGAGAGGAGTAGAATAATGTTGAAAATTGGGTCTGGGTTGCCAGAACCGTACAGTTAACATCAATTGGTGACATTGATTCTTGTAAATTGACGAACACATGCAATGTGTTTATACTATCAAAACGCATTTTATGCTGTATTTAGAGGCGTTAATACTTGAAAAATAGCTTCTTGAAAACTACCACTTGAAAAACAGAAAATGCAGATTACATGTATCAGTACTATGGTATATAGTTTATAAGAGATATAATTGATGATAAACGTTTGAGGTCGAATGAAAGGATTAATTTATTTATAAATTTAAAGTGTTACAAATATGAGGCTCATTGAAGAAATGCATAAAACAGAAACATATTTTATACCAGCTACACCGAACGAATATTTTGGATGCACAGTCTTGTTTCCCGCAATCAAGTACGTTGTTTGCAGTAAATATGAACTCAACAGGATTTTTGAAATACCCTGGATTGTTTTCTGTGTATGAGCATGCATGTCATGAATATTTCCATATGTTAACGTAGCGTGGTGAAGAAAACTGGTTGTGTGCAATGGATTGTACTTTAAATATATTGTCTCGATGAAGCAAATCGATTTGTATTTGTGCAGCCATAACTAAATCTGAAAATTTTTGAACGAAATTTTTACAGACCCGAAAACCGTGCCTATCAAGAGATTGTAGTAGATGAGTAGTTTTAGGTGGAATGACAAACACATGAGCGATTTTACCCGGTGGCGTAATACTATCAATCAAATCGTTGTTTTTGAAGGGTGACCAAGAATCCACTAAAAGTACGGTTTCATCTGGTGTGTTTTAAAATACACTTCCGATAAATTCGCGCAGTTCTTTTTCCCGATTTCGAAGCGATGGTATGAATATTGTCACCTTGAAACATTTTTTGCCTCACTTGGGTTCCGAATTGTCCTTTAGGTTCAGAATACACAATAAATAAAGGCGATAGCAGCATTCCATCTTTGCTGATTGTTGATATTACAGTATATGAATGGGTCGTAGCATGGATAGTCTGTGCAGCACTTTCAATCTGTTTTGATCCCAACAAATCAAGCATTCTCTCCGAATGAATTTATTTATTACATCCCGATTCATCAGTATTAAACATCTGGTTATCGTTCAACTGCGAATCTTTAAAAAGATACGCACATCATTTAAAAATACTTGTGAAGCATTTGCAATATGATCCTCTTCATAAATCTGCTTTTGAGAGACAATTTTAATAATTTTCCTGCTAACGATTCTATATTCCTTTTTAAAATTCAGAAGCCATTTACCGCAAGCTTTGAATAACAATTTCAGGGAGAGAGTTTTATTACAAGCCCAGCTTTTCAAATTCGAGTCATGCACGTTTACACTCCTGCGCCTTGTATCCTAAAACTTTTTAAAAACACATTTTTCAATTCCACATAGTTTGTGCCATCATAGTTATCACCAAATTTGTTGATTTGATTTTCCCACAAGTGCATTTGGGACATACTTTTTACAAATCTATACCTGCTTTGAACAGATGGTAGTGTGCGATGTTTCATTATTTTACTGCTACGCCAGGATTCAACAACTACTCGTTTAGTTTCAAATGGAATTCTGTGGACTTCCTCATTTTCTACCCCCTCACATACAAACATTTCATTATTTTCATCTTTAATGTCAAAATCAGAATCCTCAAAATCACTTTCGGCAACCGATGACTCGAAATCCAGAGTGTCTTCCACTTCATCACTAAAACACATTTCGTAAATAGATTCAGGTTCTTGCAAAAATTCCATTATTTTATTTTTTACATTTATTTCGGCTTCTGTAAAATCAGTTAGCTCTTACTTCTGGGACAAAAAACTCGTGGTACAGAATCCACACCACGTTGAACACATTAATATGTAGTGGCATTTTCTATTTGAAAGCCACTGCAGGTCTATAAAAAAATAGATTCAAAAACATCGAGGTATTAAAAAAACAATTTCATGTGCAAGACATTTGAGCATTTAACAAAACAACATGAAATTATAGCAGATCGCTAATTTGTTTCACTTACATAAAATAATAAAACTGTTAGAAATGCACGATTGCACTAAATTTTGTATTCAAACTCAATTTCAAATACTTTTGAATGCAAACTATAAAAAAATGACTTTACAACAGATTTAAAGTCAGAGAAAACATGGACAGTTCATTTCAGAATTTACCGTTTTTCTTTGCATAATCTCCAAGTAGGGTTGCATTTGGCATTAAAAATGTTGACTTTTATTAATTTTTTACAGCTTTTCCGTTGCAATTCAGCAGCTAATTTTTTTACTGTCGATATTGTGAGTCAACTACTAATGCCTGTCAAATTTTCGTCGAATGCTATGAGTTTAGCTTGGGAACGTTTCCTTGTTAGAATATATATTTTCCAAAGTCCACAGCTATGCTCTTCAGTATGTAATAACAGAGACCTGAAATGACAGTAAGGAAACTTGCTAAGTTCCATAATTTTGTGAACCTTTATAAAGACTGATACATTAAGTTCTTCCAGAAGTTTGCAAGATTGTGGCACATAGCAATTTTACCTGCTGTCATTGCAGACATTGGCTGAAGAGAAAAAGCTGAAGCGAGCATAACAGCACGATGGTTTATATAGATGCTTTTATCTATAATGAGAGCATAATACAGTAAAGGACAATTTATATGGTATGGTCCTTGAATAATCTTATTTATTGACGTTAATTTCATTTATAGGTATGTATTTTTTCACTGGTTTTGGTGAACCGTATAAACAGTGTTTTACTGTACTAACTTTTGATACATGTCACATTTAGACAACTGTAAATAAACTATTTATTTATTTTTAATGATTACCTCAGTTTTTGCAATTTATTGTGTTTTAAGTAATTAAAAATGTATATTGCATTTTTAGGTACTTGGTTTCTGTGGATTCGATGAGAAGCATCTCTATCAATTCCGGATGGGATCTTCTACTGTATCCTCCATCATATCTGAAACATGCTTGACCCTTTGGAAAACATTGCATCCTAATGAGATGAAGCCACCCATGGCTGCTTCTACCTAGAAGGATATAGGTGATGGGTTCCTGGAGCGATGGAATTTCCCACAGTGTCTTGAAGCCATAGATGGGAAACATGTTATTATTCAGGCACCAAAAAATTCTGGCTAACTGTACTACAACTATAAAAACATGTTTAGTGCAATAATGATGGCAATATGCGATGCAAATTACATATTCCGTTTCATAGATGTAGGGAATTATGGACATCATAGTGATGGTGGGGTTTTAACTTCTTCATCATTTGAAAAACATTACTTTCAGATCAACTGCCACTACCACCAAATGAGTGTTTACCTGAAACAAACATGTGTGTCTGCCTTATGTTTTTGTGAGTGATGAAACTTTTGCATTGAAACCATATATGATGCGTCCATATTCTTCCCAGCATCTTAACACACTTAGGCGTATTTTCAATTATCGCTTCAGTAGAGCCAGAAGAATTGTTGAAAATGCTTTTGGAATCCTGTCAGCTTGATGGAGGATACTGAGGAAGCCATTGCATGCAAAGATATTAACAGTCGATAATATTATCAAGGCTACCTGTGTTTTGCACAATTATATTATGCTTGACAAAATTGATTATCAGGGGGATAGAGATGGACCTGTGTGTGTGTGTGTGTGAGGGTTTCACTCCAGGAAACTGGCGGTCTGAAGTCACATCAACTGCATTCGAACTTCTTACACAAGGAACTAATAACAATTGTTCAAGGATTGCTTCCTCTATAAGAGATTCCTATGCAGATTATTTTGATTCTCCTATTGGGGCATGTGATGTACCTTGGCAATATAATGTGGTGAACATGGGAAACTTATAGGCAGTGGTATGAAGCAGTGATGCAGGTGAAGCGCTACTTCATATAAAATTATCGGTTAAATATTTTTATATTCTGAATTACTTTGATATTTTTGTCAAACTTCAAATTTAATCTAAAAATTAATATTCAAAATTTTCATTTGACCTTAGCCAATTATCTATTTGTTATTTAACTTCTTTATTATAATTAGAACTACTTATATTTACATTTAGCGGCCACATAATGTTAACATTGAAACATCTGACTCAAAAACAATTTGGCCATCTACCGTAATTTAAAAAATCAAAATACTTTGAAATTTTAAAGATGTTACATTTTAAAAATTTAGTACTAAAATTTGGAAAATTTTTATTATTTTAAATGTACACAGGCAATTATAATTTTACATACACTTGAAAATCTTTTATGTCGAATAAAAAATGTTTTTTTTATTTCCAATGGCAAGAGAAAATGGCTAACGTCTTACAACAAAGAACACAAAAAACAAAAGTCAATGTCTTATCAGCAGGTTTCTAGCACTCCAATATCTTCTCACCTCGGATTCCCCACACAAAGCCGAGCGTCCCTTGATATGGTACATGTCCATAACTTTGTCCTTTCCACAGAGCGGCCAATTTGAGCTGTCATAAATGCCAATGCGGTGTAGATGACTCGCCAGACAGTCATGGCCAACTGCAAGCCTGCATTCCGCGACTGCCCTTTCACGAGGTTTATCCGAAATTTTTTAGTCCAAAATGTTCCTCCAACTCCTCGAGGAAATACGAGAAGTGAGTTCCGTTTTCCATCTAAGTCTCATGTGATTTCTGATATAAAGTTTTATAGAATGAAATGAGTAGGTTGTGGTTGGCTGTTAAGACTATCCGGATGCGTGCTGCATGCCGAAAACAGTAGATCTTTTAGCCGTCTAAGACATTACCAGGGTGTACCACAAGGAGGTAGATCTACTGTCACACCCCATAAAAAATGTGAATTTATATGTAAATGTAAATCTATTTTAAAAAAGTAATTACTTAATAAATCCAAAATTTATAATTAATTACTTAATTTTTAAATTTAAATGTTTATTTTAATGAAAAATGTTTTAAAAATTACAAATGAAAATAGCAAAAAATATATTCGAATATCCATCATATTAAGCATGCGCGAACTCAACCTTCAGCCGTCTACAATGAGACGGAAGGTGGTGATGAGTGGGAAGGTACCTAAAGTTTTAACATGCTTCGCTAGAACATTTCCTTCCTTGCACCGTAACAGCCAATGAAAATAGCCGCTACTGTAAGAAAGTGTCCAATAGAGCAAGGGCAGGTGACAATTTCGCCCTTATGTTTCCAAAACAAAATACTCATATGCTTAGCAGTCTTTCCCTTCTCCCTCGCATATACATAACAGAATTTTCTAGTAAATGTACGTAACTTCTAAATGCTATCAAATGGCTACGATAAAAATTCAAAATGAGTAGCTGTGTACAATCACTTAAACTCGCTTAAAGTGGACTTTAGCAAATGAAATCTTAAAACATATATTGTTACTTAAGTATTCAAAATAACTTATTTTCAGCACAAAAGTAAATTTCGATGTTTAATGGGTTTAGTTTCAACTTTTATTTGCCATCATCGTCATCAAAATATGCCCTTTTGCTCTTACGTGTCTGCACATTCTACTGCAGAGGTTGTTTCTTTACGTTCATCTCCATTCTCTATGGATCAGCATTCTCGCTTAAGGCATTTTTACTATGTAAAGCACTTTATTTACAACTTTCTAAATTTTTACATGGATCTATTTATATACACAAAGAATATTAAACTATTTACATTATGATAGGAGAAGTTAAATATATATAGATGAGATTCAGATTTATTCATAATTTATGTTTGGCTTTTAACGTTATACACATTTTATACTTTTCTGTAGCCATTGCTAAGGTTATTTTGGAACACTTTCTGATATTTTGTGATTTAGTTTAGCGTTTAATTGTTGTTATACTGTGCCTGACAGTTGTTTTACGATCTTGTAAGATACCTATAGTGTTTTTAGATATGTATTGCTCCTGTTCACACTTAATGTTGTTTTTAAATAAAAGTGTTAGTTATCCAGAAATTCAGACTCACTTTTGTATCCTGAGAACACACCCACGAGTGCAAGATAATTTGTTGTAATAATGTTACATTGTAATAATGTTACATGTTTTTTTCCAAATCGGAATACTAAAATCTAAAAGCAAAAGCTTTGCTGATCACAAGAAATAATATGAATACACACACAAAACGTAATATTTCATTAGCTTTAATTATTATATTTTATCATGATAGTGTGCTTTATTGTGATTAACTATTGAGTTATTAATAAAAAAATCAAATTTTCTATTATCAAGAAATATTTTATTTAGTAGATTTACAAGCCATATATATATTGCCTACTTTTACCATTCGCAGGAGATAAAATTGGAGAAAAGTTGGAAAAACTTTAATTTTGTAGTGAACTACAACTCTCTTATGACAAATGTAGTTAACTATAACTACTTTTTTAAAAAAAGAAATGACTACAAGCTACTTTTAAAATGTAGTCACTACATAACTACTTTTATAAGTCGCATTTTGTCGCAGCTTCAATATACATAAAAAGTTGAGGGTATACTTTAGTAATTTAACATACTCATTCTGAATAAGTAAAATTTACTGATCAACTTACCTTATCAATCTTTACGCTTTTACCCACTTCTGAAAACTATGAAATGAAAGTAAAAAATATTTATTTAAAAACAGTTTTTTAGTAGAATTTGCAACTCAAAATTGCAATCAGATAAGCAGGATCTTTTGGGACATGGCACATCTGAATATATCCATATAAGAAATCAAATTCATGAGGCAATGGCCTTCTTAACCCTGCAGCATCAAAAAACTTGTACAGTGTCTCTTCGTTCTCTCTAAGGAACTGACATATGCTACGACATAAATAAACGTCTGAACTGCGACATAAATAAATGCATGGCTGCTAGATTTGGCAAGTATCACTCTCTTAGCAATTTTTCTTTATAACGTGGGTGAAATCGGCACTTTTTATGTAAAAAAAGTTAATGGCATAATACACATCAACAAAATAGAAGCTACAAAATTTTTAAAACAGTTTTCACATCAATATAAACGACATTACATACGCGAAAAATAGTTGAAATCAATGCTTTGTTTATACCACAGCATATGTAGACATTTTGTTTTGAGGATAGGATAAAACCCTATTTATTTTCATTTTCTGAGGTAGTTTGTAACAAGGAAGATTTATGTATAAACATTTGCATAAGTACCTAATCTGTTTCTGTATATGTATTTTATTAATATTTTGGAAGCTTTTACATTTATTGTATCTGATCTCAGTAAATTCCAGTATCTAATTCTAAATTTTATTTCCTTAAAAAAATTAAATTGTCATATGATTTAAAAATCAAAGCGAATAATTAATTATAAGAAATCAAAGTTTGAAGTACAATATTTATTAAATTGAAAATGTGAGACGAGGGAGTACAATAGAAAAAATATATATACTGCTATAGGGGAGAATAAAGCAGTTTAGAATGATATTCAACCAGTGCAATCTAGAAAGACGTAGATGTTATTCACATTATAATAAAAAAAACCTTCAACAATCACGGGGCATTTTGAGTTTAAACAGATTTTACATTTTTTCATTTCTTGATATTTAAATAAAGAATTTTTTAAGCAGATTTTCACTTGAATATTTAAAATCAGAAAAAAATTCTTCATAAATATGTATTGATTTTAAGAGTTAAAAAAAAAGAATTGTCCATTACAAGTATAATAAAAAATACAATATTTGAGAATATTGTTATAACAAACTATTATTATTATTATAACAACCATACAGGAGTCTACAAATAATCGGAGTGCTTTCAAGATTTGATTGTAGGTATATTATTTGGCATATGATCACAAAATTTTACAATTGCAGTAGACTCCTTCTAATTGTAGTATATACTCTCTCACAGCTTGGGACCAGAGGTTGCGTGAATTATAGGTCATTGTTTATAAACTAATGTATAAAAATGAGACATAATAAAGAGCTATAATAGAAAAATGAGACATAAAAAACAGATATAATAGAAAAATGATTTTATTACAGTGCATTTTCTAATGCATTTAGCACATCAATTTTAACTTTGATTCTTTTCTTATCTGTTATTTTGTCTAAGTAATATTTAACCATTTCTGTGAAGCTTTCATTTACTGAATTTTGCTTATTTAATTCAGTTTCAGTTTTTAACACTTTGCAACAAAGTTGAAAAGTGTTTATGACTTTGTTCATTCTGTCTGTCTGTCTGTCCGTTAGCACGATAACTGCCGTAAAAATGACTTCATCAAAACGAAATTTTAGTATGTTGTTCAGACTGCCTGTAGGACCTATGGGAATGTAAATGAATAATATCACCCAATTAGTTTTGGATTGACCCGGGTTGAAAAAATGAAATACATTGAGCCCTATGGGACCTAATTTTCAAACATTTTTTAAGCGGATTTAAAATTCACAAATTGCTTCGAAAATTATAGGTAATATTCAAATAGTTCCATAAAATATATAAAAAAAATTTAGCGAAATATATTCAGTAGTTTTTTAAATAAAAATTAAAATAATAATTACACCTCTTATATGAAACAATCACGTGACCATGATATGAAACGATCACATGGCCCACTTCAAAATGATATATGGCATCTTGTTTCAAAATCGTGATTTTTTAAGTTCTTTTTAATTCGTATTGAGTGTTGTATCCGTCCTAAAACTACTTTATTTTTGCTTAAATTCTGTGCATCTACATGCTAAAACAACGCTAATACAATATATTTGAGTTTAAATGATCCTCCAAATTTGATTATTTCTACAACGAAGCCTATTTTTCACTTATGTAAAATGTAAACAGCAAAATATGTAGAATGAGTTGTATTAGAATTGCTGTATTTCTTTAACACAAAATAATTTAGTCCATGGAGTCTGCATGGCTGATATGAATGAAATATTAATTGATTTTATAAAGAGAAGGACGATTTTTTTCGATGAAGTTTTAAGCATAGAGTTTAATTACTTGTAGCTCCATGGTCTTAATTATTAAATAAAATAAATTATTATAGTATTGTGATGAAAGAAAAGAATAGGAGAATGTTATGAATGAAATCCTGTTTTTATAGAGATCCAGGCGTGTTATTTTTTCTATGACGTCATTTGAATTAATTTCAGTTGTTTTCGTTGAAGTTTTCAAATATAATAAATTATCGTAGTATAATGATAGTTTTAAAAATATTACCGTGGAATGTATCGCATTTTAGAGATATTTAAACCAGGCAATTTATATTTCAATGCCGTCATTTGAATGAAGTTCATTTTTTTCAATGAAGGTTTAAGTTTTCAAATATAATAAATTAATGTAGTATTGTGATAAGTTTTAAAATATTACCGAGGAATGTATTGCATTTTCGACTTTTTTAAATAAAATTGCATTGAAGTTGGAACGTGTTTCATAATCAATGCTTTAAGCATGATTGATATTTCTTGTTACTTATAACGGTATCGATTCTATCTTTCGTACTATATGACCTACTTGGTTATGATTTTTGAAAATAATTTATTCATGGGCATGTTAAAAAAAAAATAATTAAGCTCTGAGAAATATATTTATTATAAAATATATCCTTTTTAACACTTTACAACATAGTTGAAAAGTGTTTATGACTTTGTTCATTCTGTCTGTCTGTCTGTCTGTCTGTCTGTCCGTTAGCACGATAATTGCCGTAAAAATGACTTTATCAAAATGAAATTTTAGTATGTTTTTCAGACGGTCTGTGGGACTATGGGAATATAAATAAATAATATCACCCAATTAGTTTTTTATTGAACCCGGGTTGAAAAAATGAAATACATTGAATCCTATGGGACCTGATTTTTCAAACATTTTTTAAGCAAATTTAAAATTCACAAATTGCTTCGAAATTTTTAGAAAATATTTACATTATCCCATAAAATATATATAAAAAATTTCAGTAAAATATGTTAAGTAGTTTTTTAATTAAAAATTATTTAATGTAGGGAAAAAAACAAATTCAATTAAATTCTGACTTTTGGGATATCCTCCAGAAAGAAAAAAGAGATATATTATATAATAAATATGTTTCCAAGAGTTTAATCATTTTGTATATGAGAGAGGCTTCACATTTTAAAATAAATTTGGTAGATAAAAATTTTTCAAATTTTTTTTTAATTTTATATAACTCTTCTTGATATACTTATTTGATGGTATTTTTAATGCACTTTCCTACGTCCTAGAGAGTTAAAATTTGGTGCACAGCTTAAATTTGTTGAATATTTTATTCTACAAAAATTTGGTAGATCTTTATTTATAGATCATACGTTTTTTTCGAAATGGCCTGCATATAATCCCCGTTCACTTCTATAAATCATTGTTGTAATATTGTTAAAAATTCTGATGTGGGCAGCACATGTCTTTCCCTGCAAACTTATATTCACGTTCTCTTTATTTTTTCAATAATAATTTGAGTTTATCTGCTCAAAATAACAGCCATAAGTATTTTAAATGACATTGAATTTGCACGTTAAACTTAAATTTGGTTCTCATTTGATAGCTGGACTTATTGTCAAAGGTGGCGTAGCGAAAACGCGAAAAAACTAGAGTATCTCAAGAACGGCTAGTCTTAAAGTAATGGGGTTAGTCTTATTCTTTTTGTTGTCAAAAATCACGTATAAAATAGGAATTTTATTGATATAATTGAGCACATGTAGTCCTTTATTTTAATATTTAACGATTTTTGAGGGCCATTTTGCAAAAATAGCCAGTTCCTTTTTCCTGAATAGTACTAGAATAACCTACAAATGATTTATGTACCAAATTTTATTAAATTTGGTATATAAAACACTTGTAGGTCATTGAAATATTATACACCAAATTTTGTTAAATTTGTTCCATTAGTTTTCAGCTAGAGAGGATAAAGGCAATTTCTGCCGGCCATTTCGCAAAGAAGGCAGATTCTTTTATTACGAATAGTACTATAATCTAATGAACATCAGGATTTTCCACAAAAAACACACCTACCAAATTTTATGAAATTCGGTCCATTAGGTTTTTAATTAGAGTGGATGTAATATCCTCACAGACACACAGAAACATACACAGATACACACACAGACGTCTTCCTAAAAATAGTTTTTTCGTGTTCCAGAAGTCCCAAAACGTGTAGATCCTTCGAAAATTCGAGTTCCGAACTTCGGCACGATTCCAATACTTTGAATACGTACACACACACATATATATTATCTGCGTATCTGTGTATTATCTGTGTATCTAAATTCCGTGCCTATGCAATTACAATAGTTGTGATTTTAAATGATCCCTAAACTTTTATTATTTCTTCAACGAAGCCTAATTTTAACTTATGCAGAATGCAAATATCTCAAGCGATTGTAAGGTGAGTTACATAAGAATTATTTAGCTCTGGAGTCTGGAATACAAGTTATATGAATGAAATATTCATTGATTTTGCATAGAGAATCAGATGATTTATATTTCGATACAGGTTTAAATATTTAAGTATAATAAATTACTGTAGTACTGTGATAACGTAAAAGATATCACCACTGAATGCATCACATTTTAAAAATTTTTAAATGAAATTGCATTTCAGTTGGAAGTGTTTCATAAACAATGCTTATGCATGATTGATCTTTCTTGTTTAAATTCTTCTAATAAGAAGTCTTTGAATTTGCGTTTTTTACCGACTTTATTTTTCAGTGTGGAAGGTGGAATGACCCTTTGTTCATGTTGGGAGGTTCCAGCATGATCCTGGAAGTTTTCACTTTGGCTATGAGCCCACAAATATGTTTTCCTCTTGTTAATTATTTCCCAATTGGGAGCTGGTAAGTTGGTTAGAAGATTCAAACTGTGAATCTTCAAGACTGGAACTTTCCAAAATTTCAATAATTTCAACATTTTCAAAATTTCAACAATTGAGCAGAGCAGTACTGTTAAATGTTCAGCAGTATGAGTATGACTAATGTATTTTCTTCAAATTACATGGTATAATGGATAATGCACATAAAAAATACAATATTCTAAATACAAATATGTCCTAAAAATTAAAAAAATACATTTAATTATTATATAATTATACATTTAAATTTTTAAATATATTTTGAAAAGTGAAGTTACAAAAATTTAAAAGTTCATTAAGAATAATAAAAGAAAAAGAAGTGTTATTAAAAACGATGTTATGAAATATGTTATTTTGTATAGAAAGTTTATTAAATTTTTATTGTTAATTGTCAGAAAATGCAATTTTAAGTTCAATTGCTCACTTGGGTTTTTTCACGTGGTTTTTTTTTAAAAACCCACCCGGGTTTTTTCGGGTTGGGCAAAATCATAACAACCCTGCCTGTAATGTGCTTTTCAGTGAGATTTTTTAAGCATTAAAACCATTTTAAAAGATTAAAAACCCTATTTTGTTAAATTAAATCTATTCTTTCTTTGCCGTTGAATGGTAATTTGAACCCAGTTGCTTTGATTAGAATGTAAGAAATAGCTGAACGCACAGTAAGTGTGTTTATTTTTTTAGTTTTCTAACTTTACATATTTATAAGATTTCACCTTCATTTTTTAAACTTGGTATTATATTATTATAGTATTGGGTTAAATTCTGAAAAAAATTCACTGATATAGCAATAATTCTTTGAATTTTTAATTCGATTGTTAAAGGAAATATTTGCAACTTCCAAGTATATTTTCATTTACTTGTGTAACGAGAATGATTTTAGTTTAAAATAGGCGATAAAAAGAAAATGTGTCTCCTTTGCATTGCGGGCTGCTTATTCTTTTGAGTTTATTTATAAGATTTTAGCCCATGTTCACCGTAAATGTACTCAACTTGATACTAAACTTGTTCCTATCGTTTAGATTATAAATATAGTTTTCCTTACCATCCCAAGAATTTCCGTCCTTTCATTCAATTCTGTCATGAATTTGCTTTCAAACCAACCCATTCTAATGTTATTACTTTATTCAATCGTATTCGTTCCGATAAATTTGGAGATATTGATGACTTTAAGAGCTATGCTAGGGTGTATGTAGTTCCTCTGTTGACTCCTGAAGGTGATTATAAATTTTACATCGGCAACACTAAACGCAATGTCGGCATCCGTTTAACGGAACACGCTCGTGATGTCAGGAATGGTAAATTTTCTACTGCTCTTGCTCAATGTGTGGCTAGTGATAATTTCCTGCCCATCTTTGAAAAAACTCTCCTTTTAATTCGTTGTAATAACCCTCGTAATATTCTCCTTTATGAATCCCTTTTTATTTATATTTACCGTTCGTCGATTTGTAATTCTGATCCCGTTCAAATTCTAAGTTATGCTTGGCGGCTCGTTCTGGACTCTATGCAGTTCAAGTCTTTTCATAGTTATCTATGGCGTCAACCTTGTGAAATGTATGCTTGAATGTTTTTTTTAATTTTTACTTTTCTGGTAATGTTCTTAACATATGTCTTTTAAAGAATTTTGTATCTATTTTTTAGGTTTATTTGTATTAATTAATAGCCTATTCAACTTACTAATTTGAGATTATATTTTATATTTATTTATGCAAATTTGCTACGTATATGGTCTATATATGGCGCTGTTCAGCAATTCCGAACTCGGAGATGGTTTTGATTTATGGCGAATGCAACCGATCTCCTGCTGATACATTGAGGAAATACTATCGCCGTTTCCGTAAAGCCGGCATCCTACTAGAGTTTTTATTCTGCAGCTTGTATGGCTATTGCAATTAACAGGTTCGTTTCATCATTGATGTGGCTCAGAAAGACAAGTACTAATGGAAAATGATGAAATTCACATTTTAGCCTATTTCTTATCCTATCCATATGTGAGTGCCCGGGAAAATCTTCCTCGGGTACTAGAACCCGCCACCTGCAAGAGTTCTTACCGATTCGTCTAGAAGGCCTCTTACTGTGGTGGAAAAACTTCAGTGACAAAAATGTGTTAGAACATAATATGTCCACTAAACACAATTGATCCTAGTTTATTTCAAAACTTGAAAGTTTTTTCCGGCAGTTTTGGTAGCTGAATCGAACCCGGGCCTACTGAGTGCAACTCCAACGCGCTAACTACTGGGCTACCGCGTCCAAGTTAGAATTAGTGTACTTTTGTGCAATAACGTTATGAGTTTCAGATATACTTCTAGAATTTTTATAATAAAAACATATTATGCAGTATTTTTGTATAAAAACATGTTACCCAATATACAATGGTGCTTATACTTCTCAACATATTATAAGGGCAATTTAATAATTAAAGACAACATTTATATTTTAGAGAATATTTATCCAGTACCTATAACAATGCTACCCTCCCCCAAAACAATAACATTCTACGTCCCAATTTATAATATTGATATGCACAAAATGAATACTAGAACACATAAAATAATACAATTGTTTGAGGTCATACAGGATGCTGTAAGCCAGAAACTTAAGCACCTTCTGACTGTTGACTCTAAAATGAATTAGAGAAATTTAACAGAAGGATGGATAAATGCAACATACCTTCCTAATAACTGTCACAACTAAACAGGGTTAACTTTTTATCTGAAATAATTTAAAAGACCTCTAATTTACTTTAAATAGTAGAAAATATTTGATGGCGCTATCTATATAACATTTCACAACTTAACTATTCATCTAAATTCATCCTAACTTGTAAAGTAAATTTTTCCTATTGATTTTATATATTAGAATGAATTAAATTTATTTCGTCTGAGCTTTTAATTCGCCAAAACTATTAATGAAGTTATCAACCTTTTATTAATATAGAGACCCAATTTGAAAACACCATTATTACCATTTTGTCCGTATATGTGTTACGATTTCTAGAAATTTTGGTAGCTCCATTTATCCAGTAAAACTTAACATAGCAGTTTCATGAAGTAAATACTGGCTAATACATATATGAAAATTTATTTATCAATGAAATGAAGCTACACTGACTGCGTGTAGTTTAGGTATTTACAATTATTTTAGAAAATAATGCACATGCATAAACTTTGCACTATTGCATAAACTTTTCTTCAAATTACAAATACAAATTAAATTTTTATAATATTTAAAAAAAATTATATTGATTAAAAATATTATTAGTAATAGAGTTAACAGCCAAATATATGCAATTAACCATTTATATAGTTTTGTTTAAGTATTGACCTTATCAGATGATTGACGATTCCGAAAACGCATGCATTTCCTAGTACTACTTTTCTGCGCAATTCTATATAATTCTATAATATTTAAAAAAAAATTATATTGATTAAAAATATTATTAGTAATAGAGTTAACAGCCAAATATATGCAATTAACCATTTATATAGTTTTGTTTAAGTATTGATTTTATCAGATGATTGACGATTCCGAAAACACATGCATTTCCTAGTACTACTTTTCTCCGCAATTCTATATAATTCTATACTATTTAAAAAAAATTATATTGATTAAAAATATTATTAGTAATAGAGTTAACAGCCAAATATATGCAATTAACCATTTATATAGTTTTGTTTAAGTATTGACCTTATCAGATGATTGACGATTCCGAAAACGCATGCATTTCCTAGTACTACTTTTCTCCGCAATTCTATATAATTCTATAATATTTAAAAAAAAATTATATTGATTAAAAATATTATTAGTAATAGAGTTAACAGCCAAATATATGCAATTAACCATTTATATAGTTTTGTTTAAGTATTGACCTTATCAGATGATTGACGATTCCGAAAACGCATGCATTTCCTAGTACTACTTTTCTCCGCAATTCTATATAATTCTATAATATTTAAAAAAAAATTATATTGATTAAAAATATTATTAGTAATAGAGTTAACAGCCAAATATATGCAATTAACCATTTATATAGTTTTGTTTAAGTATTGACCTTATCAGATGATTGACGATTCCGAAAACGCATGCATTTCCTAGTACTACTTTTCTCCGCAATTCTATATAATTCTATAATATTTAAAAAAAAATTATATTGATTAAAAATATTATTAGTAATAGAGTTAACAGCCAAATATATGCAATTAACCATTTATATAGTTTTGTTTAAGTATTGACCTTATCAGATGATTGACGATTCCGAAAACGCATGCATTTCCTAGTACTACTTTTCTCCGCAATTCTATATAATTCTATAATATTTAAAAAAAATTATATTGATTAAAAATATTATTAGTAATAGAGTTAACAGCCAAATGTATGCAATTAACCATTAATATAGTTTTGTTTAAATATTGAACGTATCAGATGATTGACTATTCCGAAAGGGTATAGTCAATCATCTGATACGGTTCATTTCCTATTATATTCATTATCCATATATCCATTTCCTAATACTACTTTTCTCCACAATTCTATATAATTCTGTAATGTTTAAAAATAAGTATATTGATTAAAAATATTAATATACTCTCATGATTAAATATCGTAAAATCATCAATTGCTAATATTTACAGAGTATCTTGCTGAAAAGCTGCAGGTGTGATGCAGTGGTTTTTTTGTTATTGACTTAGAGTCAGATTATGCTATCTCCTCAGATAAAATAAATAAAAGGTTACCTTGTTCTATTTTGTGCACATCATTATGCACAGACTCGTTGTACAGACAAACTGAAATTTTAACTCTGAACTACCAACTCAACTGAATGACATTTTTATAGTACTTCAGCCTGCACTTCTACTGAATTAACATTTTTCGACAGGACTTCAGACAACACAGTAAATTCAAGCTGCATTAAAACTGAATTGAAAGTGAACTCAACTGCACTGAATTCAAACTCCCAATTTAACTGGCTCCCTTTCATCTGTTGCACGGGGGGTAATCTGTGAGTTCCCCCTGTCTCCCATTGGTTCTCCGGCAACTGTCTGCCCATTGACTCACAGCCATCTGGGAGGGGCCTAGGCCGGGCTTCTATTGGTGAGTTCGCTGACACTTTTTAAACCCACTGTATCACAATCTGCAACCGAAGTTGATTTGTGGATGGCCCCTTAATTTCCGATGAATTTTAAATTAATGGTATCTGTGTCAATTTGAATCGCATTACAGCCAACTTTAGTTTCAGTTACACTAAATATGGTATGGATAACATTTTTGTAATTTGACTTTTCTTCAATAGAGGGGTTATATAAAAAGTTAATTTTCTTAGTTTTTTACAAAAATATGGTACAGCATTTATATTACTATTTCGTAAAGTATTTTTGCACCTGGAACTATGGGTCTACAACCAACGGTTCAAAAAAGCTTTTACTGTTTACTTTTCATACACTCGCAGAATGCACGTTTATTAGAAGGCGTCCCCAAAGTTAGGATCGCGCTATCATTACAGATAACATTACATCCGTGAATCAGTTTCGCATTTATTAGGCGCTCGTTAGCATGGATTAGCCTATTCATGTAATGGCAGAAAGAAAACTTGCTATGTGCCCCAATTTTGCGATTGACGGTAGATAGCACAGTTTTAGTTTCATGTATTTTTTAAAATTTATTTGAAAAACGTACAATATATCAAGAATGGTTCATTCTGGTATCCCAAAGTTTATTATTCATTTTCTAATGAAAAATTAAATAAAAAAATGATATTTTATGTAACAATATTAAAGGTTCTGATTTTTTATGATTTTTTAAAAATTTCATTCGAAAATTTGGAGTTGGTTTCCAAATATGCGATTACTTATAAAATCAATAGGCTTCCAGTATTCACTGATGGTAATAATCGTAAAAATTTTCTTTGAAACGTTTCATCCGTTCGTTAGATATCGCATCCACTGACTCAAGGACACACATACATACACTACAGCGTTTACTTTGGCGATAAGAGTTTACAATTTCGTCGCAGGAGCTCAGTGATAGTGCATCGACTGGTCAATTCGAAGATTCAGAATTCAATTTCCGATTGGGGAATCAACGTTCTTTACAACACACACACACTAATACACACACACACACACACATACTAATAAACACACACACACACTAATACACACACACTAATATACATACGCATACAATATACATACACACACACTAATACACATGCACACACTAATACACACACACTCTAATATACATACACACACAATATACACACACACTAATACACATGCATACACTAATATACATACACATACATTAATATACATGCACGCACACGTACACTAATACACACACACACTAATACACTAATACACACACACACACCCAAATATACATACACACAATATACATGCACACACACACACACACTAATACACCTACACACACTAATATACATACACATACATTAATATACATGCAGGCACGCGCACACACGCACACAAATATCACTTTAAAAACATTGGATTCGATTTCAGAGATGTTTGAAACGAGCTCTACCGTCGAAAACACAAAATAGAATTCGAGTTTTCGACCTCGTCATAATACTTTCCCCATACATTATACCAGTGTTTTTCAAACTTATTTTGTCGCGAAACCCTTTCGAAATTTAATTTGATGGTAGAACCCCGAAATAAGAAAAATCCCTTGTTGTCCAAATTATGCATCAAAATTTTACTCGATTTTAAATTTAAGATAATTTACATGAAACTATCACGTCGCGGAACCCTTGGGGTTCCGCGGAACACATCTTGAAAAATGTTGCATTATACTAGGTATGTCAGAAGAGTAACATTTTTTGCTCCCACAAACCGCAAATTTCCTTAAAATGTCACAAATTTTGCATTTTTAAAATGACAAATATTCCCTCCTTTCAAATAATCTTCAATTTTCGTCACTGATTCTCGTATTATATAAGTATTGAACAACATACGGATCCTACACATATAATTACTACGAAATCTCGCATATAATCGTTTTATTCGAATAATAAATAGTATATATGCATGTAGAACATTTCTTAAACTAATTGCAAACAATCTGTGTGCAGTACAAAAAGTTCTTAAATACATGTATTTTCATAGTATTACTTTAAAACCAAAAAATACATGATTTAAATAATCGGATACAAATGCATATAATCGGTCTTCATGAACAATATCGCGGATTAAAAACAATTCGTTTTTCCCCCCCGCTTTTGCAGGAGTTACAAGGATAGTGTACCAGAACTGGCAATAAAACGACGTTTGGCGTGGGATGTGAAAGAACGGTCCTGCCGTAGGATACTCTTTGGCTTACTGCGCTCCTCCCCCCTTGCAGAACAGAAAATTCCATAGAAAATGAAAAAAAATCATTTGAAATTTAAAGCAATAATAAAATATGTTAAAAAATATGTTTTCCACACTCTAAAAAGGCTCTCAACAGAAAACATTGCAATTTGATTCGGAAGTTTTTTCTTTTCAAAACACATTTACCGCAATTTAAAGAGGGTATTGCATCTCCTAATTAAATTTAATGAATATCTATTTGTAGTCCCTAACGCTCGTGGGGACCTGTCCACCCAGTAAGAAGGCAGCGCGAAAACTTCTGTCCTACCACTAAGCCGCCTTCAGAAATTATTCTAAAAGATAAAACGTGTGCAACGGCCAAGTTCATATTAATAGAGCCCTAAAGTTAGAAGCTCGCTCGCACTGCAGATAAGAGAATTCACGGACCGTTTTAGCGATAATTCTGGCAGCAAATATCCACCTAGGTGCCAAATATTCGCGAAACCGGTCCATGATTACTGTTAACTGCAATAAGAGCGATATCTAACTTTGAGAACGCGCCTATAAGCAGGTTCAGTTTGAGCGCAATCTTTAAAAAAATGTTGACTGACTAAATTTGTCGGATACTTCCGAAGTTTTCTTGCTGCTATTAGAGATGTGGGGTTTTTTTACTGCTTGCTTGATTCTGTGGGCTAAACCTGGCATGCGGTATTAAGGCCCGGCACAATCCCCCGACATTTTGTGTCGTTGTTTTCTAGGCAAAATGTTAACGTTGCGTAAAGTTATATTTATTTACAGTAAATTTTACAGATCTATGTACAGCATAATAATCGTGGGCACATCTTTGCAGAGAGATTCTGCGGCAGGCGGATAAGTCCTGATTTTTGGAGTGCCAAAAGTTAGAGGGCAAGTCGACGGAGGTTCGACCGATGAAGTCGAGATTTCGGGAACGAGTCTAGTTCGAAATGATGAAAGTTTTTCTGTTGACTGAATTTTGTATACGCCCCAGAAGTGACCGATCATCTCGTTGGTCGTCGTCGGTCCAGGGCTCATTTATGGGGGTGTCCCACATGCACTCCACGTGTTTTCAATGTGCACTATCGTATTGTTTTTCACACATGCAGGTAACGAAAATCATGGCTTTCAAATGCCAACATACTGTCACCGGCGTTAAAGTTATGTGCAAATCCCCATCGGGAGTCTTCGGAAGTCAGGGGTCCATAACAGGAAAGGGGTATGCGGTTTTCTGAGTTATCAGATACACAGAGAAACCTGCTCCTAGTTCGTTTTGATGAGGTGGCATAAATGGCAATAGTAAACCGCCACACACTCCCCTCCTTAAAAGTTTTTAGTGAAACCATAACGCTCCGTAAAACGAACACGATGGCCTGGGCGTGTCTTAATTTTCGGAGGCATTTTTGGCAGTGATGAAGCTTGAGTGGTCAAAACCGGTTGGCCGGTTGTTGTGGGTGCATGTACCTCATCATCATTCACATAAAATGCCGGTTTAATGCGATCAAGTGCAATGTTCCCTTTCCTACCTTTGATCTCGATTTTAAAAAAATTATCATTTCTCTCTAAAACCTGATATGGTTCATCGTATGGAGCTTGTAGTGGAGCTTTAACCGTATCATTACGCACAAACACATGCGACGCTGTGTGAAGAGCAGGTGGAAGAAAAATCCTCTGCTTCCAATGGTGAGAGATGTTGGGGGGACGAAGGTCCTGCATTGACTCTCTTAGCTGCACTATGAAGTCTGAGGGGTCAGTGACTTGGGAGGTATTGGGGAAAAAATCGCCTTGTAGGCGCAGCGTTTCTCCATAGAGAAGCTCAGCTGGCGTTGCACCTATGTCCGGTTTGAATGTTGATCGAAGCCCCAGAACAACTATTGCCAGTGTCTTAGTCCACTGTTTATTTCCGTGTGCTTTTAAGGCTGCTTTCAGCGCCTGTGGAAATTCTCAATTACTCTATTGCTAGAAGGATGGTAAGCAGTTTTGCGTATTCGCCGGACTCCCAAGCACTGTGCTAAAGACTGAAAAAGTCTAGATTCAAATTGTCGCACTTGGTCAGTGGTAATTCTGGAAGGGTTACCGAATCGAGATATCCAATGGTCGATCAGAACTTGTGCCACTGTAGAAGCCGTCATGTCTGGAATCGGGATAGCCTCCGGCCATCTTGTGAATCAGTCTATCATAGACAGTAAATAGGTCATTCCTTCAGATGGAGGCAAGGGGCCCACGAAGTAGATATATATGTATTCGAACCTCTGAGAAATTTTGGGGGAAAACCAATGAATTTTTCTCTTTTGACAAGGTATGCATTTTCGCGCCCAATCGTTAATATATTTATCCATACTTGGCCAAACGATGTTTTCTTACGCTTAGGTGGGCTAAATAATGTAAGTTTGAAAAAAACGTTAAATCTCATTAGCTGCGGTACACAAGGACGAGCCGTACCCGTGGATACGTCGCAAAATAATTTAGCCAACCCATTTGGAATAGCGATTTGCTTTAAGTCAATCGAGGATGTTCCTTTAAAATTATCTAGAAGCTCCGGATCGTTGTTTTGTAAATCTGCGAGTTCTTCATAATCAATTGGACCAGGTACAGTAATCATATTTATGCGGGACATTACGTCGGCCGGGATGTTATTCGTACCTTCTATATGGCGTATATCAGTAGTGAATTCCGATATAAATGAGAGTTGTCGATTTTGGCGAGGCGAACATTTGTCCACTTTTTGTTGAAATGCGAACGTTAGTTGCTTGTGGTCGGTAAACAGGGAAAATTTCGCGCTTCCAGCATATGCCTGTAGTACTTGATAGCCGAATACGTAGTTAAAAGTTCTCCGTCGTAAGTACTGTATCTTGCCTCTGCCTGGAATAATTTCCACGAGAAGAAGGCCAGGGGTTCGATACCCGTATCAAGAACGTGATTCAAAGAACCATCAATTGCAAAATTTGATGCGTCGACGAATAAAATTAAATTCGCATCTTTAGCAGGGTGTGCGAGTAACGTTGCCTCAGCTAATTGGTTTTTACATGCTAAAAATCCTGATTTTTGGAGTGCCAAAAGTTCGAGAACAAGTCGACGGAGGTTCGACCAATGAAGTCGAGATTTCGGCAGCGAGTCTAGTCCTAAATGATGAAAGTTTTTCTGTCGACTGAATTTTGTATACGGCCCAGAAGGAGTGACCGACCATCTCACTGGTCGTCATCGGTCCGGAGCTCATTTATAGGGGTGTCCCCCATGCACGCCACGTGTTTTCAATGTGCACTATCGTATTGTTTTTCACACATACCGGTTACGAAAATGATGACTTTCAAAAGCCAACATACTGTCACCGGCGTTAAAGTTATGTGCAAATCCCCATCGGGAGTCAGACGTCCAAAACAGGAAACAGTATGCGGTTTCCTCAGTTATCAGATACACAGAGAAACGCCTCTTCTAGTTCGTTTTGGTGCAGGTGGCATAAATGGCGATAGTTAACCGCCACAGAGATATCAGCTATTCCATAGAAGCCTTCAACGCTTTCCCTTTCACAGCTAACCCATAATCAGTGACGCATCTAGAAGAAGAAACGCAGAGCAAAACAATTTTTTCCTCAAAAATTTTATTGTACGTTTCAAGTTATGCATTAATTATTGTTCAAGTTGAATTATTACTGTTCTGTGCATTAACATGCTTTGCGCCTAGTTGGCGTCTGGGCCGAAGAAAAATAAGTTATTTATCAGCTACTTTTGATCTTCTTGACTTTGCACAACAAATTTGAAAATTATTTCATTCAATTGTCTATGGCTGATAAAAATTTAATTAAAACCAATGAAGCTTCAAAAAGATGAAGAGCAAAAGAAAGGAAGATACATTGAAGAAAATATAAAGAATTTCAAATATATTCACTTAAGAAAATGCCACTTCCCCCATATAAAAGCATTTTATGATATGGTTTTATTTTGGGGGCCCCAAAAGCTAGCAGCAGTATTTTCTAAAATGGATATTTGAGGGGAGGGAGCATAAATTAAAAGCAGTTTCTTAATTTTGTTTTATTTTGGGGCCCCCAAAAGTTAACAGCAGTATTTTCTAAAATGGATTTTTGAGGGGAGGGAGCATAAATTAAAAGCAGTTTCTTAATTTTGTTTTATTTTGGGGGCCCCAAAAGTTAACAGCAGTATTTTCTAAAATGGATTTTTGAGGGGAGGGAGCATAAATTAAAAGCAGTTTCTTAATTTCGTTTTATTTTGGGGGCCAAACCTACGATTTGTGTGGGGGGAGGGGGTTACATATTTTGCTTAAAGGATTAAAATCCCTAGTTACGTCGCTGCTCTTCATGTACTTTACCCATTCGTTTCTGATCCGTCGGACATTATACAGAGGCTGGAGTTATATCGGAATAGAAATTGACATTAAAAGTAAATGGTTGAAATTGCAATAAATGATTGTTATTCTTTGTGAGGCAACAAAATTCCGCTTCCACCCAATTAATTCCGCTTCCACCCAAACAGTGAAATGGAAAATTGAAAGGATTAGATGAGAGATTCTAGTCCATTCATTCCGTTTTTCGAAGTTTCGAAAACTCACCGAAAGTCGACAACTTGGTGACATTTCACCAATTTGTCGCCAAGATCAAGTGACTCCTGGAATTTTCCGTAACCACAATTGATAACTGCAAAAGGATAGACTCGATACAAGAAAAGACATATCTGTGACAATACTAAGGAACTTTCAATACATTTAACAAGAGAAACATTTGTTCTATCATATCCTCAAATAAGGGTGATCGTAAGCGTTATATGAGGAGTTGACTTTACTTTGTATCATAAGGTAATATACACAGGTAAAAGTAAATGTTTATTTTCCCTACAGTCCATGGTATTGTATAGGAATAGCGTCATAAATTGCAACTTGAGTTTTTGACAGATTTACATACGTTTGTGTACTGTAAAAAACGGATACACCTTTTTACTTTTCCTGCAATATAATAGTAATGTACAGGGAAAGTATTGGAATCAGACCGAAAATCGCAACTCGAGTTTTCGACGGATCTACACGTTTTGGGACGTCTAGAACACGAAAAAACTATTTTTAGTGTGTGTGTATCTGTCTGTCTGTCTGTGCAGATTTTGTATCCACTCTAACTGTAAAACTAATTGACCGAATTTCATAAAATTTGTAGATAAGTCCCTTGTTGGATGACCCTGATGTTGATTAGATTTCGGTACGCTTCGGGATAGAAGAATCTGCCTTTTTTGCGAAATGGCCCTGTAATAATGCCTTTCTCCATTCTAGCTGAAAAATTAATATAGCAAATTTCACAAAATTTGGTAGATAAATCACTTGTAGGTTAACCTGGTTCTGATTAGATTTTGGTATGATTCGGAAAAATAGAACCTGCCTTTTTTTTTTGCAAAATTGCGCACAAAAATCGTTAAAACTAAAATTAAAAGACTACTTATGAGCAAATATATCAATTAAATGCTTATTTTGTACGTAATTTTTGGGACAAAAAGAATAAGACTATGGCGCATTTCTTCAGATCAATCGATTAGCATAAATGTGATTAGCATAAATGTGATTAGCATAAAAACTTTCCTTTTTGATCTCCACAGAGACTCTCTGGTATTTACATGTGACGCCTGCGCATCACCTCTGCCCAGGCTCATAAAAAACCAGCACAGAGCATTTCAGTGTCCATTCAAGCATTCATTGATCATTCGCAATTCGAATAACTACGATGTACGCGCGTTATGGTCTTGTAAATAAAGTTATGTTTTATTATTGCCTTGTGATGAATACTCTTACAACATCGCACTTTCGCCATATCATTGGTGACCCGGAGACGTGAGATGATTCAAATTCCTCCGGAGACGTGAAAGATACTTCAATATACGTGAATATTTGCTTCAATTTCCTTATGCAATTATGTCTACAACTGAGACGACTGAAACTCGTTTGACTACAGTCAACGATGTAAAAAATGCTTCAGCTCAAAATGAAGATTTTAGTTAGGGTGATCTTTCAAAAGTGGCTTTTAAAGCACCAATCAAACCCAAATTTATGGTTTTTTGCATCTGGACTCATAATTTCTGATTTCCGGAATCGTCAATGAAAAACAAAATTTCATTGCGTAATTGCAGCACTAGATTGTGATAGATTGACTCATGTCACAGATCGGATTCGCGTACCTCCAGAAAATGACCCGCATTCACTGCTGAAAAAGGGACCATTTCGCACTTTTCAGATTCAGAAGTTACAAAACTTCGCACCCTTTTGCAGGATATGCAAGAAGTATACCAAGGAAACCAAGGAAAGAACCAATAGTAAACCAGGTCATTTACTTCTCAAAATGCAAGATCTTGCCAGAACAGGAATACACGAAGACGTACTTCGCACGTTGTTCCTTCAGCGATTACCAGTACATGTACAACATATTTCATCAATAAGCTCAGAATCGCTTGAAAGAATTTCTGAACTGGCGGACAAAATCTGCGATGTTTCAACATCACTTGCAGTGTCGGAAGTAGCAGAGGATAGGCATATTTCACTCTTACAAGCTCAAGTTGCTAATCTGACAAAAACCATAGAGCAATTTTCAAAAAATATGTAAACTAAAGACCGATCAAAACTACAAACTTTATCACGATCAAGATATCAATTGCAATTCAGTAAAGACGATGTTTGTTGGTATCACACAAAATTGCAAGATAAAGCTCGTAAATGTGTAAAATCGTGGAAATTTTCACCGGAAAACTAGGTGGCTCTATCATTACTGCGACGATGCAGTGAAGCCTAGAAAACAGTCGCTTATTTTCACATGCCAGTTATCTCATATAAAATTTCTCGTCGACAGTAGCTCTGTGATTTCAGTTCTTTCAAGTAAAGGACATACTGCCACGACAAAAAAAGAATTCCATTTGTACGCAGCAAACGGAACCGAGATAAAAACATTTGGAACAAAACAATTAGTTGTAAAATTTGGATTTCATCTAACATTTGTTTGGGATTTTGTAATTGGCGATGTTTCTCGAGCAATTGTAGGAGCTGATTTCCTAGGAAAATTTGGGTTATTAATCTACATGAAAAATCAAAGAATAATTGCCAGCTGTACTAAAGTTAGTATTAAAGGAAGTGCGATGCATATACCCTCACTAGGACTTACAACGTCGACTAATGATTCACCTTTTCTCGGTTGCTAAGTGAATTTCCAAATTTGACGCAGATCGAAACCCTGCAATCTGTATAGCACTGTATCCAAACTCGAGGACCTCCAATTTAGGCAAAAGCGAGACCATTAGTTCCAGACAAGCTAAAAGCTGTTAAAAAAGAATTCGAATTTCTACAACGACAAAGAATTTGTAGACGATTTAAAAGTCCTTGGTCAAGCCCCATTCACGCCGTGTCAAAAAAAGACGGTGGATTTCGAATATGCGGAGATTACAAAAAACTTAATTCCGTAACAATTCCAAACTGATATCCCATAGCTCATATACAAGATTTTGTACAGAACCTCGAAGATAAAATGATACTTTCGACGCTGGATTTGGTACGTGCATACAGTTGATGTATTCATTCATTGGTATGTGCATGCAGTTGATGTACTTGTACAAATTCCAGTTGAACAAATTGCTGTCCCGAAAACAGTGGTGATAACACCGTTCGGACTGTTTGAATTTCTATTTATGCCCTTCGGTTTTTGTAATGCAGCTCAAACCTTTCAGATATTTATGCATGAAGTATTACATGATTTAGAATTCTGGTTTATAATTCGACGATTGCTTAATCGCATCAGAAAACAAAGAAAAACACCAAGAACACTTACGCATAGTATTGGAGCGTTTTTCGCAATACGGAGTGGTTATAAATACTTCCAAATGCTTTTTTGGACAATCTAAAGTAAACATTTTTGGACATATGGTTACGGCAGAAGGCATTTCTCCTTGACCAGACAGAGTAACTACAATACAAGATTTCCCACTACCAAAATCTGTGCATGATTCACCACGATTTTTAGCAGTTTTAAACTTTTATCTTAGGTTTTACCACAAGCAGAAGAACACAAGCAGTTCTTTGCGATTTAATACCAGAAAATAAAAAATTTACTTTAAGTACATCATTATTGACTTATCCCACAACAGACGGTGGATTTTCACTATCTGTAGACGCATCACTAGTGACGATCGGATCGGCTTTACAACAAAAGCAAAATGGAAAATTATGCCATTAGCATTTTTTTCACGAAAACTAAATGCCGCAGAACGTAAGTACAGTGCTTTCGATCGTGAACTTATTGCAGCATATTCAGCCGTAAAGCATTTTCGGCATTTGCTGGAAGGACGTAATTTTATGTTATGCACCGATCACAAACCTCTTACATTTGCGTTTCAACGAAAAACAGAGAAAAGGACTCCACGTCAATAAGTCCATAAGTCCATGGAATCCATAAGTCAATTTACAACTAACATCCAATACATTCCCGGTTCAACTAATGTAGTGACAGACGCACCTTCTCTCATCGAAGAGATTAATACACCATATTTGTGCTTGATTACGAAGCAACTGCAAAAGTACAAACAGAAGACGAATTAAACGATCTCTAAAACTCTTATCACTCTTTATATTTTAAAGGTATTGCTATTGATCCGTCAGATGCTATACTACAGTGTGATAACTCAATAGGTTTAATTCGACCGTACATACCACAGGGTTTTCGAAAACAAGTGTTTCATTGCATCCACAATCTCGCTCATCCAGGAGTTCGAGGAACCATGAACATGGTACTAAATCGATTCATTTGGCCATTTCTCCGAAACGACTGTACCGAATGGAGTCGAACGTGTATCACCTGTCAAAAAACAAATATACATCGACACATAAAATCACCTTTAGGAAATTTTAGTACTCCTAATAGTAGATTTCAACATATACACATCGACATAGTCCAACCTTTATCAGTATCGAAGGGATTTCGATACCTACTCACTTGTGTCGATCGTTTTGCGCGATAGCCAGAAGCCACTTCATTAAAGGATTAAACGGCAGCCACAGTATTAGAAGTACTCTATTCTGGTTGGATCTCCAGATTCGAAGTACCCGAGATCATCAGTACTGACCCGATACAACGTCCATTCCAAAAATGACATTTTCAACCGCAAGGAACTTCCGAAATCTACCCACGTTCTTGTGCAGAACGACTTTGCACGACACACTTTGCAGACCCCGTATGATGGACCTTTTCCCGTATGTGTACGCTCAGAAAAGTATTGCACAGTAGATATCCGCGGACGAAAGACAAACATCTGCATTGATCGTTTGAAACCAAACTTTTTACTAAAGCCAATAGAGGAAGCAAAAGAAACCTCTTTACCGGTTTCGACCCAGTCATCAGCTTCCAACACTACCTCTACAGTGACCAAGTATAGAAGACTAGTTCGATTTAGGATCCCTGTTTCTTTAGGATGAGGGAGTGTACTATAGCGACACTTCATCAGATCAATCGATTAACATAAATGCGATTAGCATAAAAACTTTCCTTCTTGATCTCAACAGAGGCTCTCTGGTGTTTACATGTGACGCATGCGCATCACCTCTACCCAGGCTCATAAAAAGCCAGAACACAACATTTTAGTATCTATTCAAGTATTCATGGATCATACGCATTTCGGATGACTACGATGTATGCGCTTTTGTAGTATAACTCTTTAAATTTTTGTTCTTGTAAATAAAGATATATTTTATGATTGCCTTATGATGAATACTCTACAACATCGCATCTTCGCCATAAGACCAACTCCGTTACTCTAGGATTCACTATTCTCGAGATATTTTGGATTTTTCGCATTTTCGCTAATTAATTGAATTAAAGGTGCAAATTCAGTGTAATTTCAAATAATTACGGCTGTTATTTTGTGTAATTAAACTCAATTTAATGAATTGTTGAAGAAATAATGTGCACATGAATATCAGTCTACTGCGAAAGTCATGTGCTGTCCACATCAGATTTTTAACATGACGTATGAGTGTATGTGTGTATGTGTGTGCGCGTGCGCTGTTACTTTAGCTTAAAGCGGTGACGAAACTTCGTAAGATTCGGGTGTTAAGCTACTTATGCTAAACCTTAGTACGGGTTAGATTTTGGCAAGACTGGGAAAGCTAAAACCAGCTTTTATTTCGAATTTGTGGCAATAATCGGCAAAATCGGAAATAAAAAATTGCATGCTTAAATGCGTTAACTACTTGTTTTATACGCAATTTGAAGGACATCAATTAAACCAACACCATTGCTCTATGATAAATCTTTCTCGAGGTGTTCTTTTTTTTTGTATACGGGAGCCCTGGAAAGATTTTTAAATGCGCTATATCACCAAATGAAAAATAAATGAGAAAAAAAATTCAACTGAATCTATAATAATAAAGGAATATGTCTATCTGTATCGTTTGTAAAGAAAAAGCTAAACATCATACGGCCATGAAATTTGGTACACGGGTACTTCAAAACAGGGACAAAACGCCTCGGCGAAGTTTCTTTTTAATTTTAATTCGTTTCTGAGTTATTTTATGTTTTGGCATGATTTTAAGCGGTTGTCACACAAATCGGTTCCTTAGTGTCCGAAAATATTACCACTAATACACACATAAATCTATACCACTAATACACGAATTTTCATGAATTTAAAAATATATATTTTTTTGCGTGTTTAAAACGTCTCTAATTTTTAACACTTTACAACAAAGTTGAAAAGTGTTTATGACTTTCTTCATTCTGTCTGTCTGTCTGTCCGTTAGCACGATAACTGCCGTAAAAATGACTTCATCAAAATGAAATTTTAGTATGTTGTTCAGACGGTCTGTAGGACCTATGGCAATATGAATGAATATTACCGTTGCATGTATCGCATTTTAGAGATATTTAAACCAGGCAATTTTTATTTCAATGCCGTCATTTGAATGAAGTTCATTTTTTTCAATGAAGGTTTAAGTTTTCAAATATAATAAATTAATGTAGTATTGTGATAAGTTTTAAAATATTACCGAGGAATGTATTGCATTTTCGACTTTTTTAAATAAAATTGCATTGAAGTTGGAAAGTGTTTCATAATCAATGCTTTAAGCATGATTGATCTTTCTTGTTATATTATGAAATAAAAATATCTGATGTAGGCTGCACATGACTTTCCTTATATATATATAAATAAAATGAAAATATGTCTTTTTAACACTTTGCAACAAAGTTGAAAAGTGTTTATGACTTTGTTCATTCTGTCTGTCTGTCTGTCTGTCTGTCCGTTAGCACGATAACTGCCGTAAAATTGACTTAATCAAAATGAAATTTTAGTATGTTGTTTAGACGGTCTGTCGGACCTATGGGAATATGAATGAATATTATCACCCAATTAGTTTTGGATTGACCCCGGGGTGAAGAAATGAAATACATTGAGCCCTATGGGGCCTAATTTTTTCAAGCATTTCTTAAGCGGATTTAAAATTCACAAATTGCTTCGAAAATTTTAGGTAATATTCAAATTGTCCCATAAAATATATAAAAAAAATTCAGCGCAATATATTCAGTAGTTTTTTAAATAAAAATTAAAATAATAATTACACCTCTTATATGAAACGATCACGTGACCATGATTTGAAAAGATCACATGACCCACTTCAAAATGATATATGGCATCCATCTTGTTTCAAAATCGTGATTTTTTAAGTTCTTTTTAATTCATATTGAGTGTTGTATC
Organism: Amaurobius ferox; assembly: GCA_951213105.1. Lineage (NCBI taxonomy): Eukaryota > Metazoa > Arthropoda > Arachnida > Araneae > Amaurobiidae > Amaurobius > Amaurobius ferox. The sequence continues at coordinate 18,591,772 of OX578142.1, read as the reverse complement.
CGTCCTAAAACTACTTTATTTTTGCTTAAATTCTGTGAATCTACATACTGAAACAACGCAAATACAATATATTTGAGTTTAAATGATTATCCACATTTGATTATTTCTACAGCGAAGCCTATTTTGCACTTATGTAAAATGTAAACAGCAAAATATGTAGAATGAGTTGTATTAGAATTGCTGTATTTCTTTAACACAAAATAATTTAACCCATGGAGTCTGCATGGCTGATATGAATGAAATATTAATTGATTTTATGAAGAGAAGAACGATTTTTTTCGATGACGTTTTAAGAATAGAGTTTAATTACTTGTAGCTCCATGGTCTTAATTATTAAATAAAATAAGTTATATTATATTAGTGTGATGAATGAAATGAATGGGAGAAAGTTTTGAATGAAATTCTGTTTTTATAGAGAGATCCAGGCGTGTTATTTTTTCTATGACGTCATTTGAATTAATTTCAGTTGTTTTCGATGAAGTTTTCAAATATAATAAATTATCGTTGTATTATGATAGTTTTAAAAATATTACCGTGGAATGTATCGCATTTTAGAGATATTTAAACCAGGCAATTTATATTTCAATGCCGTCATTTGAATGAAGTTTATTTTTTTCAATGAAGGTTTAAGTTTTCAAATATAATAATTTAATGTAGTATTGTGATAAGTTTTAAAATATTACCGAGGAATGTATTGCATTTTCGACTTTTTTAAATAAAATTGCATTGAAGTTGGAATGTGTTTCATAATCAAAGCTTTAAGCATGATTGATCTTTCTTGTTTATTTTATCAGTCACTAGACTTGTTTCATCATCACGGAAGAACGGCTCCACCGAATTGGATGAAATCTTTGGGGTAGACTTGGAGACTTTGAGTTTCTAGGTTCAGGAGTCGTCTAGACATTAATTAAAAACGCACAATTAAACCTTCCGTAGAGTAATAGTTCCATTATGCAGACGATATTTCTTCCACCAATTTATTCGAAGAAGATTATATCATGTCGCTTAGCAACGGATTTGAATCCGATGTGTTTATGCCGCAGACGATTTTTATTAAAATTTTCCGATTTAAATAATAAAGATATGTAAATAAAATAATTTTCATCGATATTGCATTTTTGACTGGATTATATCAATTACGGTTTTCAGGTTTGAACATTATTATAATTATTGATATTTTCCTGGATTATTGATTCGAGAATTATTGTTCTTTTGTTAAAGATATTAGAAACTCGTGTGTAGTACGGGTAATCTTTACGGGGTATTGATATTTTCAATTTATTACGTCATGTGTTTTATTTTGGCGATTCTGTAAGATTTTTGAAACTCATATTGTAATACGGGTACTCTTCTAACACACGGCCATATCTTTTAATCTACGACAGTATAAGTTGTACGGGTATATCTTTCCATACAATTTTAGCGCTTTCAATTTGGAATATATTGGGATCAATTACGGCTTTCAGGTTTAAAGATTACGGGATTGTTGATATTTTCAATTTATTACGTCATCTGTTTTATTTTGGCAAAGATTTTAAAAACTCATATGTTACTTGTAATCTTCTACTAATACACGGGTGTATCTTCTAATAATCGCGAATATAAGTAGTACGAGTCTCATACAATTTTAGCACGTTTATTTTGCATATATTGATTTAATTTCATATTTTTTGTAAATGCGTTTACAAACTTTACCTGGACGTTTTATTCTTCATATCTGCCCATGAAGATAATTTTGCATAGCGAGAACAGAGATTCTTAAACTTCTTTTTAGGAACATTAAATTAAATATTTTAATAGAATATTTTGATTAACAATGTCATTTAGTATACTATAGGAATGATTGTGAATTATAAGATTTTTATATTATACACTTCATACAAAGAACGGATATGCTGCTAGTAATGCAATATATTTACTTCTTTTACAAGGAAAAAATGATGTATAAGATTCACGGTACTGTGTTTTTAACATTGAATTGTACACTTGGCGCTTTTCCAGATGGCAACATATAAATCTATTTCGAAATGCATAAGAAACTTATATTTAACGCAACTGTAAATTAATAATTATCAGTATTGATAGCATCCTCAATAAGCAATGTAGTCCATCTGTTAAAATATTTTCAAAATAATTCATGAGTTAGGCGTCATTTTTGCAATTTTGATGATATTTTCGACAATCTCGCTGGATTAATCGCCAAATCTCCCAAGTGTTGGAGACAAACGGAGAGAAGAGAATAGTGTATGGGGGTGACTCTGCGACAAAATGACTATGTCATTTTGTATCCAGAGTCACCCCCATACACTACACTTTCCTCCATTTTTTTAAAAATCAGGACAACCTCTTAAGACCAAAAGTGCATAAAATCATACAAAAATGCATAAAATCATTCAAAAATGTGTATTTTTAAAAAAATCAAAAATCAAGAGAGTTTTAGGACTCTAAAATTTAATACATTTTAACTTATATTTAAGTCATATAAGACAATTGAGACCATATCTATCAAAATCTTTGAATATATGAAAGAAAATAATATCAAATATATTAGAGATGATATTAAGATAAATGCGTGAAAAAAAAGGACCTCCATATGAATGGAAGCCCTCTAATATATTAAAAATGCTCTGTTTTTAAAGGGTGGGGTTGAGACTCCCCCTTTTTTTATAAAATTGAAAAGAATTATAAAAATATGTCAAAATTAAAAAAGAGGCAAGTTTAGATAACACGATTCCAAAATAGGATCGTCTCAGATATCTTTTTTAAAGACTATGATAAATATAAAGAAGAATATAAAATCTAAAGATTATCAATTAAATTTAGGAAAGATAAAAAAGAAATGACAAATAATATACTATATATAATAATAAATTTTCAGGTGGGGAAACATTACCCCCACTTAAATATGATACAATTAATCTTTAAAAATGATTAAGCTTTCTCTAATTCATATTCGTATTTATCATCTATCATACCCGAATACTTAAATATATATCTACCTTTATTGATTTTATATATTGATTCATCAGAAAGTTTTCCATGTTTATTCGCAAGGTAATACTCTTTTCTTCAACTTCCACATCTAACTTTACGATTACTGTATCTCCATATTTAGTATTAATTTTTCTCAATAATATCAGATCATATTTCTCAGGATATAAATCATTTAATTTAAACGTTTTGGGATAACCTCTCAGTCTATTGAACTCTTCCATTTATTAGTAAACATTTTTTATAAATATAAATTTATCCATTCTTCATAATCTGTAAAACCTTTCTTCCATCTCTTTTATAAGTTTTTCTCTGTATTCTTCATCAGACTTTGACACTCTAAATATTTTTTCAGATATAATATTTTTTGTTCATTATCAGAAATTGTAATAGAAATATCAGGATCAAATCCATTTAGTACATTCATTATTCTAGTTACTTTCCCAACAAAACATTTATCATCACCCTCTTTTAGTTCATTTTTTAACACTTTTATTATTTCATTTTTATTCTCATTTTTAAAAATTCTATTAAACACAACAACTAATATCTCTCTGAATTTAATATTATGGAATTCTTCCTCCAGTAAGTGTCTTTTAATTTTTATATCTAATTCTTTAATGCATTCATCTAAATCATATTTAATATCTGTATTTAATAATTTTAAGATAGTCTCTCTCAAAGATTTTTGAATATATGTATTATGTACATTTTGAGAGTCATTATATGCATTATTATGAAATAATCGTCTTCTTAAAATCGGGGGTTAAATTTATTTTATCTCCATCATACCATACTTTATATATTCTAGGCAAAAATATTAATTCATTTAGAGATGTAATATCATTTTCTCTACAATCTAATAATACTATATTTATTAAATTTTCTATTCCTTCAAGTGAAGTTAATATATTTTTTCTACAATCTAATTCTTTCAAATTTATTAAATTTTCTATTCCTTCAAGTGAAGTTAATTTATTTTCTCCACAATATAATTTTCCTAAATTCGTTAAATTTTCTATTCCTTCAAGTGAAGTTAATCTGCACGTCATACAATGTAATTCTTCTAAATTTATAAAATTTTCTATTCCTTCAAGTGAAGTTACTTTATTTCCTTCACAATATAATTCTTCTAAATTTATTAAATTTTCTATTCCTTCAAGTGAAGTTAATTTATTGTCTCCACCATATAATTTTTCTAAATTTATTAAATTTTTTATACCTTCAAGTGACGTTAATTTATTTCCTCCACAAAACAATATTTCTAAATTTATTAAATTTTCTAGTCCTTCAAGTGACGTTAATTTATATTCCTCACAATATAATTCTTTTAAATTAGTTAAATTTTCTATTCCTTCAAGTGAATTATAATTTAATAAAAAAATAGATATCACTTCAGTAGGATTCTCTATATTTAAGAAAGATATAAATGTTTTTATTATACCATTATTATATATAACATTCATTTATTTAGAAACATTTTTATGAAATATTTATTTTTCATCTTTTCTCAAAAGATAAACACATTCGTTCAAGATTTTTTTAACTTCACAAATCTCTTCAATAATTTTTTTTCTAAAAGATTTTTCTTCATAATGACCAAACTTTTTATTTAATTCACTCATCTGTATAGCTTGTACTTTTTTCCAATAAGCATTAAAAAGTGATCAGGTAATAGATCAAATTTGTATTTAATCAAATAACAAAAATCTAATTTATCCATAAATTCTTCTATAAAATTTTCACTAAATGTTTGATATCTAGCTATATACATCCAATTTAAATCGTCTTTAAATACTCTCATGGTATCTTCTGTAAGATTTTGAAACATTGATACTTTATATAAATCTAAATAATCAGAAAATTTTATGATAAATTCGTTACTTAAAGTTTGATAAAGAGAAATGTTTTCCCAATCTACTTTATCTTTACATTTTTCTATAAAATCTTCTGATAATTTTTGAAATCTAGAAATTTTAGGCCAATCATCAGGTTGAGCAAATTCTTCAATAAAAGAATCAGACAGTGATGAATATTGAAAAATTAAATCCCAATTTACATGATCCTCAAGATTTCTAATTACATCTTCAGATAAATTATTTCTGGAAAATGCATTCCAATCGATATCCATTTAATGGTGAACGTATTTTAGAAAGGGATTTTTTCAATATGCATTTAAGGTTTTAAAGTGCTTGATTTTCCGTGGGTTTTTATCCATAATGTGATGATATCATCACGCTTTCCATAAGCAAAACAGGTTACTGTATCTGTATGAGTTTCTAAAATTTCCTTACCATTGATTTCTAGTGATATATGTAGATCTTGACTTTTATCATATATATATTTTCTTTCATATATAACAAAATATATGGAAATTTTCATATACACATCTGTAGTTAATCGCATCTCTTGATCCAGTAATTTAGAACTCATCATGTTGAAATTTGCTTTTTGAAATCCAAAATGGTTAAAAGTTTAAAAATCCTTTTCTATGGTAACCCAGATATCTCTATTGTCTAAACATATTTTATTGATATCATCATTATCATTTTCAGGTTCTGGAACATTCGTAATTATTTTATATTTTGCATCAAATTTATCATTCTGTAATATTAATGTATTTTTTTCAAAATATCTTTTATTCACAATATTTTTTTCATCTTTAGGATCTGCTACATTTCCTATTCTTTTTCCTTTTGCATCGTATTTTCAGTTTTCCTTCTGAAGAATGTAAAGTTGTTTCATCTAATTCTTTTATTCTCTTACCTGTTTCTTCAGTAAAGGATAAAAAACCCTTATCATATTTAGTTTCTATAAGATCTCTCAATTCAAAGTAATTATTCGCTATTTTTTTCAAAACGAAAATTTTAGTGGTTAAATCTAAATCATCTATAGGATTTTCACAATTTTTTAAAATTCTATTTTCCATATTATAATTTCCATCATTCATTAATTTAAAACCTATACCAGGAGGTCCAATAGGCCCTTCTTTCATTTGATCATCATAAGGTGCATAATAAGCACTCATTTATTATAGCATTAATTTTATGATTTTAAACTCTTAACCATTGTTATAGTTTTATTTTTCAAATTTATAAAACATCTCTTTCTTTCTTTAAAAATAAAATAAAACTTATATTCCTTTTGAGTATTCATTAATCTCTCCCAATTAAATTCAATATCTAAATTATTTAAATCGGTATAGTTTTCATGATTTGATAAGTCAAAATAAAAAATGGTATACATATCTCAAATTCTTCTTATTTATCAAACATCCTTTCTCTGTATTAATATCATTTAATCCTGCATGTAAAAGAGCTTCATACACTCTATTATAATCTTTATTGGTAAAATTCGTTTTGTAACGCATAAGAGGAATTTGTTTATTATTAATCATCAACCAGCATTCAGTCATATCTATATTATCAAATATCATATTATTTTTTTCATAATTACCATCTCTTTCAACGTACTGGGGAATAACATAGACACCTAAAACTTCATCAGAGGCTGTTGTTGCTGTGACAGATCCACTATCACTTTTATAGGGACCTACTACCATCCTAAATCTATATCGATCCCAATTTACCTCTATATCTTTATCAGATAAAAATGATTCCATAAACACGCTTTCTGCAGAATTTTAAATTCAATATAAGGTAAATGCAAGGTTAAACCTTCTACTACTACCTTATAATTAACATTTTCGACATCAGTATATATCATATTCTTATTTTCATTTCTTTGAATTTCTATTTTCACTTCAAAACCAGAAATTACCTTTTCATATTCTCCAAAGAAATCGATTATATCTTTTAAAGGTGTCCATATTTTAATGACATTGCTATCTTTCGTTAGTTCCCATCTCCTTGTGAATCCTTCGTTATAATCTTTATTCATTTTCAAATTATTAAATAATTCAGTTATTTTAGTAGTATCTTCTAAAGTACCTTCATGTTTTAACTCTTTTCGGTCAGTTGAATCAGCTGTATCTAATTAAAAGAATTCATCTTGAGCTTGTGATGTTGTATAATCACAGGAGTATAATGAGTTAATCTTAAAGCATGATTCAAGATTGAAAAATTTGACTGTGTATTTGATTCAATTTCGGTATCTCCTATATGTACTTTTAAAGTTTTGATAAAACCTCCTCCATTTACCAGACTCACATTTTCGTTTCCAATGGATGATTTATCATTTTTTGTAATTTTTCATTTTTGTTCAAGATATCCTCTAGAATATAAATTTTTTGCTTTTGTATCATTAATATGAAAAACACAGGTGGCATTCTCATCTGAACTATGTTCTTTTGGGTGAATTTCTCTTAATTCATAACTTTTAATTTGATCATTAAAATAATAATGAGTATCACTCAAATCATAAATCATTTGCATTTATTTAGGAAGAAATTTTAAACCACCTCCTTTCTTTTTCATTGAAAATATTTCATTTAATTTATTCCGTACAAATGTGTGGTCTTCAATAAAAGGTTCAGTTTTCAATAAAACCTTTAAAAATCTTTGTATTTTTTTACTTTTTCTATATAATCTATGTTTATTCATTTATTTATGAAGAAAAACCTGACCTAACAATTGATATACGTAGTTATCCTCAAAAATAGGTATAAAATTAAATTCTACAGCTCCTTTATTTAAATCAATTAATTCACCTTTTTGATTAGTAATCCTCATTTTTAACACTTTACAACAAAGTTGAAAAGTGTTTATGACTTTGTTCATTCTGTCTGTCTGTCTGTCTGTCTGTCTGTCTGTCTGTCTGTCTGTCTGTCTGTCTGTCTGTCCGTTAGCACGATAACTGCCGTAAAAATGACTTTATCAAAATGAAATTTTAGTATGTTGTTCAGACGGTCTGTAGGACCTATGGGAATATAAATAAATAATATCACCCAATTAGTTTTTTATTGAACCCGGGTTGAAAAAATGAAATACATTTAACCCTATGGGACCTAATTTTTCAAACATTTTTTAAGTAAATTTAAAATTCACGAATTGCTTCGAAATTTTTAGAAAATATTCACATTATCCCATAGAATACATAAAAAAAAATTCAGTAAAATATGTTAAGTAGTTTTTTAATTAAAAATTATTTAATATAGGGAAAAAAACAAATTCAATTAAATTCTGACTTTGGGATATCTTCCAGAAAGAAAAGAGAGATATATTATATAATAAATATCTCTCCATTTGTTTAAACGTTTTGCATATGGGAGTGGCTTCACATTTTAAAATAAATTTGGTAGATAACAATTTTTCATTTTTTTAAATTTTATATTATTCTTCATGATAAATTTATTTGATGGCATTTTTAATGCACTTTCCTACGTCCTAGAGAGTTAAAAATTTGATACACAGCTTAAATTTGTTGAGCATTTTATTCGACAAAAATTTGATGGATCTTTAAATATAGATCATACATTTTTTTCGAAATGGCCTGAAAATAATCCCCGTTCACTTCTATAAATCATTGTTGTAATATTGTTAAAAATTCTGATGTGGACAGCACATGTCTTTCCCTGCAGACTCATATTCGTTCTTTTTATTTATTTTTTCTATGACGTCATTTGAATTAATTTCAGTTGTTTTCGATGAAGTTTTTAAATATAATAAATTATCGTAGTATTATGATAGTTTTAAAAATATTACCGTGGAATGTATCGCTTTTCAGATATATTTAAACCAGGCAATTTTTATTTCAATGCCGTCATTTGAATGAAGTTCATGTTTTTCAATGAAGGTTTAATTTTTCAAATATAATAAATTAATGTAGTATTATGATAAGTTTTAAAATATTACCGAGGAATGTATTGCATTTTCGACTGTTTTAAATAAAATTGCATTGAAGTTGGAAAGTGTTTCATAATCAATGCTTTAAGCATGATTGATCTTTCTTGTTATTCTTTCAGCAGGATCCGTTTTAACAGAAAAATATATCCAATTATTAAATTCTTTTGAAATTATACTACCTGGAGGATTTTTATTAATGAAAGAATAAATGACTTCTGAATTAGATTGATTTATTAAAGATCCTTTTACAACATCACAGTGAATATAAATATTATCATTTCCATTGGATATATTAACAATATGATCACCTTTAACCTCTGTCTCTTCATCATAACTTCCGTATATCGGTTTTAAAAAGCCTATAATTTTATGAAAGTTACTTTTTGTAAAATCAATTACCCAACCTTTTTTCAGTTTAGTAGCTATTCTTTGTCTTGCTTCAATAATACCAAATTTCACTGGTGGATCCTCACCAAATATTTTTATCATATACTCATTTAAACCTCTTATAGTATAATTACCATTTGAGATAACAATTGTTATATCTGTGTCTAATGTATACATTCTAAATATGTTATTTCCATAATTCTCACTTATATTAAGCCATGAAACTTCCATAGAAAACGACTGTAAAGCTAATTTTTTTAATTTTAGAGGTGTAATAAAATTTACAGTAAATTCCTCTGATTTCTCATGACCTTCAGATTTTAATATTATCATTTATACAGAACAAAATTTTCATTAAAGTCACTGGGTTTTTGTGTAGGAAATGATTTGAGAACATTTTTAGGTGATTTACCTTTATTCCTTTCTCTTATATATTTCATACAAAATAAACCACATTTCACAGATGTAGGTTTCTGTAAAAAACTATCATTGTGACCTATTTTTGTTTTTTTATTAGATTTAACAAGAAATGATTTAATATTTTTAGGAATATAGTCTTTCTTCATATTGTCATATTCACCAAACGGATCAAAATATTCCACATATTTATATTTAGGATCATTATAATAACAAACCCAATGAGTTCCAGGACCTGTTGATACATCTAAATTAATGATTCCATTTTCAAATTTTCCTATTGTTTTAGGTAATAAATCAGATGTAAATACACCTCTAAATCCTTTTTCATTTTTCATATTTTCTTCAATCATTTTGTTACTAATTCCCATGGTTGATATATCCCCTTTCCACGTTTTTTTCCCCAGATCCTTTCATCTTTTTCTGTACAGTTGAACTAGCTAATCCAGATAAAGCACCTGTTGCTAATGCTGGAACTGCAAATTTAGCAGCGGTTATTAAAGAGTGTATAAGTGCTGCTAGAAATGGTAAAAATCCTCCATTTTTAGCTAATTGAGTTTTACTGATTGTAATTCTTTTTCCATCATTAATATGACTAATTTGAATTTTAGTTAAATACATCTCATGATTAGGAGTTTTAGATTTATCTATTTGTAATGTTAGTTCTTCTTTATTTCTAAAAGCTGATTTAAGTTTATTTTTCTGACCTTCACTCAAATAAACTTTATTTTTTATCATTTATTATTGGAGAAATTGTTTATAATATCGTTGTACATCATTGTAAGTCATTTCTCCATTTTTTAATGACATATCTAAAAATAAAACTACTTGATTATACAATTTCTTTGATTTACTTCCATTACATATTTTTTCTGTTAAATTCGATAATACATCCCTTTATCTATACCTTCACCTATATAAGGATAACCCTCTTTCATAAGCCTTAAGACATGGATATATTTTTTCATCATTTCCATTTTATAGTCTGATTCCTTAATTCTTTCTAGATCACTTTCAGCTTTAGAATAGTTATAATTTTTAGTATTAGTTCCTTTCATTCTTTTATATGTATCTCGCTTTTCTTTAGCTATTGCTATTATTTCATCAAGATCTTTTTTAGATTTATTTAGAAGATCAGAAGGTAATTCTAAATTTTCTTTTTTGATAAACGGTATATCCATAAATTTATCACTGTAAAATGTAATTTTTCCTTCTGCTCTATCCATCAATTGTTTAACATCTGATGTGTAATCAAGAGGTGGAAATGAAATATTTTCTACAGCATTTGGTATACTTTTTACAACCTCTTTATTAGATTTTTCATATTTTTCAATTTCTTGAGAGACTGGTTTATGAAATTCCTCTAAGGTTTTTTGAATACCTAATTTTTCTTTTAGTGGATCTTCACTATTCTTTCTTATTTCTTTTTCTAATTTTACTAATTTAATTGAATCTTTTATTTGCTTTATAAACTTGTGTTTTCGTTCTTTTTCTAATTTGTTCATTCATATAATATTAATTTTTTACTGCGAGTAAATTATTTTTACAGCGAGTAAATTATTTTTTACAGCGAGTAAATTATTTTTTACTGTTATATAAATGATAAAAATTAAAGATTACACGGAACCAGATAAGTTACCTGATCCTAATCAACATCCTTTGTTACCAAAACATCCATTTAGATTGCTTATAACAGGCCTTCAGGTTCAGGTAAAACAAATTTACTATTAAATATGATTTACGATTTTTTAAATTTTGATGCACTATATATATGCGCAAAAGATTTATACGAACCTAAATATTCTAAATTACAAGAAATATATACAATGTTTGAAGATATAGAAAGAAAAGATATTTTGAAATGTAAGAAGAATAAGAAAACATTATTAGAATTATATGATAAATACAAAAAGGAAGTATTCTTTTCTTCAGATGATTTTATTACAGTAGATGATTTAAATCCTACATTAAAGAATTTAGTTATTTTCGATGATTGTGTGACTGAGAAAGATCAAAAAACCATTCAGAAATTATTTATCAGAGGTAGAAAGAAAAACGCATCCATTATTTATTTATCACAGTCTTATTATTCAACTCCTATCAATATAAGAAAGAACTGTGATTACTTTATATTTTTCAATCTACAACCAACACTACATGATTTCTTACAAAGTATTTCAAGAAATGTTTCCTAATAAATGGAGCTTACAAAAAAGTGTATACACTGTTTGACTATGAAATCAGTAAATGAGTTTTATATATATCATTGAAATGGAAAAATTTATTTCCAAAGCCATTGAAAATGTTGTGATTCCATAATTAAATATAAAAAAATTAAATGTGAATGTTGTACACAAAAAGAGACATTTAAAAAGTATTTATCACAGTAAGCATCTTCCAGGAAAAAGTATTGCAAAAAATGTTTCCTAATAAATGGAGCTCACCTTAAAGTCAAAGACTATTGGGGAGCTTAGAAAAGTAGTAAAACAATTGAATATTAAACAAGCTAAAGGCTGTAAGAAGGATGATTTAATTAGATTATTAGTTAAATATATAAAAGAAACTGGAAAATATAAATATGTTTTAGTAGATTCATTAAATTTAGATATATCAAAATACTTGGAAAAAAAGTAAAAAATATTTATTGAAAAACCTGAAAAACGTAATAAAATTAAAAAGGTTTTTGATTCTTTTAATTTGAAATTTGATAATAAGGAATTTAAGCCAAAAGAAGAAAAAAAGATTAAAACAGAAGTGAATCTTAAAAAATTATTTACTCCTGATCTTACAGAACTATTGAAACAATTTATTAATGAACCTAAAAATAGGCGTAAACTTAAGAATATATTTGATTATTTTGATTTGAAATATAAAGATGGAGAATTGGTAAAAAAGAAAGAAAAGAAAGTAGAAAAAATAGAAGTTAATCTTGAAGATTTATTTAAACCTGATTATGAAATTGTTCAAATTAGTCAAAAATATATTAAAAATTTAACATATATAGGTATATTTATAAAATTGTAGAAATCAATGAACTCAGACCTGTACAATATCATAATATTTTAAAGGATTTATTTAGAAAAGCTATTGGTAAAGTAGAAGGAAAAGTAGATATTATAGTACACAATCCTGCATTAAGTCAACCTTTTCATCCTAAAATGATGTCAACTAGAGAGGCTTATGATACCTATTTAGATGTTTTAACAGATAAAATTGAATACAAAGAATTAGATATTAAAGAATGTACATTCGATTTTCATGTCATAGAATTACCACACGGAGGAAAACATCTAAAAATTCTCAAAGATGATGATATTGTGAACAAAAAGAGTATTTGTCAAATTAAAAATAACGATAATATATGTTTATCTAGATCTATTGTAGTTGCTCTATCTAATCAAAATCCTGAACTTTTATGTGAAAAATTAAACTATAAAAAACTAACTAAAAATGACATTCTATATATTAAAAAAGGAAGAATATTACAAAAAACGTTAGCTGAAAAATTACATGAAATGTGTGAAATTCCTTTAGATATTTGTAATTTAGAACATGTTAAAAATTTGAAGAATTCTTAAATATTCAAATTACTATATTTTGTAGAGAAAATTTTAATGAAAGAATATACAGTGGTACTTATAAAACTACTTGTACTTACATTTTAAAAAATAGAAATCATTTTGATACCATTACATCTGTTACAGGATTTTTAGAAAAAAACAATTATATTGTGATTACTGTAAGGTGAGTTATAAAAGAAGCGATCAGCATAAATGTTTATTAAAATGTGATAGATGTTTTACAAAAGAAAGTAATTGTGAAGGTGATGATATCCAGTGTAATGAATGTTTTCGAAGTTTTAGAGGTGAAAACTGTTTTGAAAATCATAAAAATAAATTAAAAAAATTGTCTGTTTGTGAAATACTATGGAAATGTTTAAAATGTAAAAGAAATATCAACAGAGATAAAAGAACACCTGAAGATCATATATGTGGAGAAAGACTATGTAAAAATTGTAGACAATGGGTCTTAAAAGATCATAGGTGTTATATGAAAACAAAAAAAGCTAAGGGTGGTGCCTGTAAAAATATTTGTTCTACTCAAGAATGGTGTAATATATGTCAAAAACATAGATTTCCTGAAAATTATATGTATGGTAGTATGTGTGAAAACAAAAGTAATGACAGATATAGTTGGTGTGATGCATGTAAATATTCAGGATTTACACAAAAATGTATGTTTCTTAACGTTGAAACGAATCTGGAGAAGAGACTGGAAGAGAGACTGGAAATCATGAAGTCAATTTAATTATAAATCAAGAATTTAACGGAGAAGAAAACATATTTAAGAATGAAAACGACTATTGTAAGTGGCTATTTGATAAGAAACATGCAGGTTATACCGCATTAGCTCATTATGGGAAAGGCTTTGACTTTCAATTTATATCTAAATACTGTTTTAAAAATAAAATTAAAGTTTTTACAATCTATCAAGGAAATGAACTCATTTATATGAATGCTATCAAATATAATATAAGGTTTACAGATTCTATTAATTTTACATTGATACCGTTAAGAAAATTTCCTAAAACGTTTGGATTAACAGAATTAGCAAAAGGATATTTTCCTCATTTGCTTAACACTATTAAAAATCAAACTTATATAGGAAAATATCCTGAAAAATACTATTATGGATATGATACTATGACTTTAGAAGATAGAGAATTGTTTAATAAATGGTACAAATCTGTAAAAAATGAAATCTTTGATTTTCAAAAAGAAATTATAAAATACTGTAGGTCTGATGTAGATATTTTGAGAAAAGGATGTTTAGAATTGAGAAGATTGTTTTTAGAAATAGCTAATATAGATCCTCTTAAATATATCACTTTAGCAAGTGTTTGTATGGCTATATATAGAGATAAATTCGTACCTGAGGGTACAATAGCTATAGATGAAGAGATCATCAAACGAGATCAATACAGTAAAAAATCAATTGCTTTGCTAGATTATTTATCTCAAAAACATACAATAAATAGACAGCATGCTTTAAATGGAGGAGAGAAAAAAATAAAATTAGACAATAAAACTTATAAAGTAGATGGTTTTTACAATAATTCTGTATATCAATTTCAGAGTTGTCATTGGCATGGATGTTATTGTTGTTACAGAAAATCTACTTTAAATGAACAAAATCAAATATGTATGACAGATTTATATGAAAAAACAAAAAAGATAAATAATAAGATAAAAGATGCAGGATATGAGTTAATTGAGATATGGGAATGTGATTTTGACAATGATAAAGAAATTAAAAAATATATGATAAAAGAATGGAAAAGAGATTTTATAGCACCTTTTAATCCTAGAGATGCCTTCTATGGGCGTAGATGTGAACCAACTAAATTAAAATATGAAATGAAAAATAAAGAGAAAGGTCGATATATTGATGTATGTTCACTCTATCCAACTGTAAATTATTTTGATTATTATCCAATTGGGCATCCTAAAAAGATCTATAATCCTAAAAAATATGATGAAAATTAGTTTGGGATGATACAGTGTAAAGTACTTCCCCCTAGAAAATTATATCATCCTGTATTACCTTATGAAGAAGAAAAATTGATATTTAGATTGTGTAAATCATGTTTAAAAACATTTAAATGCTACCATTATAAAACAGAAACTGAAAAGAAAAAATGTAAAAAGTGTTATGAAATAAGAAATAAATTATGTAATCATACAGATGATGAAAGAAGCTTTATAGGTACTTGGACAACGGATGAAGTCAATTTAGCTATAGAAAAAGGATATAAAATTTTAAATATATATGAAGTTTGGCATTTTGAAAAGAAAACAGATAAACTATTCAAAGAGTATGTCAAAATGTTTTTAAAAATTAAATTAGAAACGGATGATAAATTAAAAAAACCAAAAGATTTCAAAAATAAAAAAGATTATGAAACATACATTAATAATTATAAAAAGATTGTCAAAGAAAAATTAAATATTGATTTAGGTGAAATAAAAAAAAATCCTGGAATGAGATTTATAGCAAAAATATGTTTAAATTCATTATGGGGTAAGTTTGGACAGAGAAACAATATGAAACAAACTGAATATGTAATAGAGTTGGAAGATTTTTATAGTATTATATTGAATGATAAAATTAAAGATTTGAATATGATATTTTTAAATGATGATTATGTACAAATGGATTATGAGATGAAAGATGAATATACCAAGAATAACTTTTATACGAATATTTATATAGCAGCATTTACAACTAGTTCAGCTAGAATAAGATTATACAAAATGCTTGTGGTGTGATAAACTAGGAGATAAAGTAATGTATTATGATACAGATAATATCGTTTATATTGATGATGATACTTATAAAGTAAAAACAGGTTGTATGTTGGGAGAATGGACCGATGAGTTAGGAGAAGATAAATATATGACATCGTGGATATCTGGAGCTAGTAAAGATTATGGTTATATTCTTAACGATGGATCTGTAAAAGGAAAAGTAAAAGGTTTTAAAATGAATTATGAGAGTGAAACTAAGCTCAGTTTTGATGAAGGAATGAAAACAGTAACAGGTGAAACTGAACATATAGATGTAGCAATAAATCAGTTTCAAATACAAAAAGATAGAAATATTAAAGTGAATAAAACGAATAAAAGATACATGTTTGGATATGATAAAAGAAGAATTTTAGATAATTTTGATACTGTACCATTTGGTTATTAATATTTATAAAAAATGTTTACTAATAAATGGATGAGTGTTTAGGTGATATTCGAGCTTTAAATTTTACAAATTCTGTAGAAATTTACTATTTGACTTATCTTTGAAAAGAATTGTATGATTTGTATATAAAATATGAATTTGATCATACTGAAAAACTATTATCAGAAAATTTTCAAAGGATGACTGTATTAATTGAAAAGGAAGAAAATGAAGATATTAAATTGAATGGATTAGGAGTTTTATATGTTATTTCAAAGAACTTATTCTATTGGTCATCATAAAAGAGATGGTAGAAAGAGGTTTTACAGATTATGAAGAATGGGTGGATTTATATTTATAAAAAATGTTTACTAATTAATGGAAGAGTTCAATAGACTTAGAGGTTATCCCAAAACGTTTAAATTATATGATTTAAATCCTGGGAAATATGATCTGATATCATTGAGTAAAATTATTACTAAATATGGAGATACATTAATCGTAAAGTTGGATGTGGAAAATGAAGAAAAAGAGTATTACCTTGCGAAAAAACATGCAAAACTTTCTGATGTATCATTAAATAAAATCAATAAAGTTAGATATATATTTAAGCATTCGGGTATGATTGATGATAAATACGAATATGAATTAGAGAAAGCTTAATCATTATTTTTTCATGTATTTTTAATTAAAATCTCTATAATTCAGTGGGGGTGCGTCACCCCCCACTATAATGTATAAAATTATCATCTCTTTTTAACACTTTACAACAAAGTTGAAAAGTGTGTATGACTTTGTTCATTCTGTCTGTCTGTCTGTCTGTCTGTATATTCGTTACAAAATGTTGAATGTTCGTAATTTTCATTGATTTAACGTCATTTTTATCAAATTGACGACATTTTTATCAATTTGACAACATTTAAAAAAGTCACCATGTTGGCGATATTCCGCCCAGTTCTTCGCCAAAATTTCGCCAAGCGTTATGGACGGAGATATAGGTTATTCTTATTGTAGATAAATGACTATTGGCGTCCAAATACAAAACTAAAACCCAAAATATCGTCTCTCGTGAATGGAACAAGCCAGATCCATGAGAATGATGTGAACAAATTTATCACATAATATTACATATGAAAAGTGAATTTCACAATAGTTAATATTGTTGCGAACAGGCGTCTTTTTATATTTCTTGACAGCCGTCTTTTCTTTCATCTCTTTCGAAACCCAGACGGAGAAAACACGCCTACAAGCCATAAAGTGAGCGTGGAGATTCCAGAATTCTGAGTCCGAAGACGGGTTGCCAGATTTGGCGATTTGGTGACATATGACGACTTCCCGAATCTTTGAAAAGCATCTAAAAGTAACGATTATTCTACGTGATAGGAGATATTTCCAGAAGTTTCTGTGGAAAGTTATAAAATGAATCATCACTCAGTCGAAGTTCACTTGAGGTATGCTACATTGGATCGTGATTGCTGTCAATGTTTTGAGAATAGCAACTCCTGTTTTGTGAAATGACTATCGTCAGTGTTTTGAGAATAATATCAATTATTTTGTGAATTTAGTGGAGCATCTGAGTGCGGTTTGATTGTATATTTTTTGCTGTTCATTTTGTGCTTGTGAATAAACTTGAAATTTGGACTGATTCTTATAAACTTGAAATTTGGACTAAGAGCAGTAGTAGTGGTTGCCTACTTCAGGCTCCTGGGGCATATAACTATCTATGTTCGCAAGAACAGTTTTGCGCTCCGCAACTAAATGCATAAAATGCCGCCCTGACGAAACTAAATACATAAAACTAGCATAAACGGCACAGCAAACATCTCACTTTTTAAGAGTAAAGTGGCATTTCAAGATGTAATATTGAAAAGTAAACAAACATGTTTTAATATCCTGGGGCATATAACTATCTATGTTCGCAAGAACAGTTTTGCGCTCCGCAGCTAAATTCACAACATGCCGCCCTGACGAAACTAAACACATAAAAGTAGCACAAATGGCACAGCAAACATCTCATTTTTTAAGAGTAACGTGACATTTCAAGATGTAATATTGAAAAGTAAACAAACATGTTTTAATATTTGCATTTTGAAAAATAATGAATCACATTTGAAATTTTAAAGTAAACACACATTTTAAGTGTAAACAGCTTACACATAGCAACATTTGGAGATAAATCAATATGATTTTGAATTATTATCACAAAACTATTTTGTTCTGTAGCAACCTTGTAATTTCTGATTTAAAGAAAATTAAACTCAGAAGTTGTGCAAAAATTTTGTAAATATGTTCAATACATCTGGGTTGATACGTAAGTTCAATAATAATGAGCTGTGGTGCACGAAGTTAGCGGTCATTAAATATACCAAATAGCTTTTACAGCAATTATTGATTTAGCAAGTTCTGTGCTAGAAGAGGAATTAGTTGCCAATAATGAAAATATTCTGTCTTGGCTTAACTAATTGTAAGATACTGGTTTCTCAAAATGCTATCAGCAATGCAACTGCAAATGTTCAAACAATGCTTTTTATTGTTTTGTACTTAAGAGCATTGTTGAGATTCTGTGATGAATTTAGGTTCTTCGGCAATATAAAAATACTGCCATCAAATGAAATATTGAATACATTTATGAGGATAAAGGTGAAATAAGAAATGTAGATTGCCTAATTATTTTATAATTATGCATAAAATCTATTATAAATTATATATTTTGAATAGTTGAAAATATGCAATAAATGTAAGAACAAATTGTTCATATATTACAATATAATTAACATTTATTCTGATTCATTTTAACGGAAAGAATGAACAAAATTAAATTTCTCTTATACACATGAAAATAATTTTTAATAAGGGATGGATACTTACAGTTGTATGTATGCATCAGGGTTGGGCACATAGAATATGTATTCTACATTTGACGTATAATACGTGGTTTTCTACTAATGTATTCTACATTTTAAAAAATATCAGGTTTTTCTGCATTATTCTATGTGTACAAAGCCTAACCAATCATTTTACTTCAAAGTGATATTTTGAAACTTTAAAGAACGCAAGGTATTTAAAAATAATAGCATATTTTCACAATATAAGATAAAAAACTTAAACTTAATATACCAGTTTATAACTTTATAATTAAATACGTCTTCTGTATTTTTAACGTTAATGATTATCCGTTGAATTTTGCTTTCTAAAAATTAACTTGCAGTATTGGTTAATTCCTTTTATTTTCATGTCACTAAGATATCAAGTAAGAAACTACACTAAGCAAAGTATAAAACACCACTACAAAATAGTACGCCCTTTAAGCAGCACTATAAAATAGTAAAATAGGACAAATCTGAAGAAATTATCCATTGTAACCATCTTTTAAGCTCAAAAATTAAAATGGGAAAAAAAATCTCATTAAAATATCCCATGTGTGTCATAATATGATTGAAATGAAGACTAGGTATGATACATAAATAATTGGTTTGAATGAATAAATATTAATTTATTTATAACTAAATTATGGACATATGACAGGTTTGAAGTTGAGCAGTTTCGTAACTAAGCTACTCATCTCTGGATATTGTTTTGAACTCATTCTTAAAAGTTAATGAACTCGTATTTCCTTTAAGATACATACCAAATAAACCAGAAGTAAACCATGTTGAATAATAAACAGTAAACAAATAATTTTAGAAATTATATTACATCTTTGTAGTGATATATATTCATATTTTCCATTATTTTTATATATTACATTGAAATTTCATATATTTTGAATTATTTGGTCGAATGAAAAAAAAATGCATAAAGTTGTTTGTTGCATATGGTGACACTTTCACAAATGATTACTTTTTTAAATCTCCAAATGATTCCAATTAGGGACAAAATGTTGCAACATGTTACAAAAACTTTATGCATAAACAAGTTATGGTCGAATGGAAAAAATATGCCACATCTATAGTCTGATCTGCACATGCTATTTGGTTTGTAATTTTACATTGAATATTACACCAGATCACAATTTTAATTCATAATGAAATTACAATTTAAACACAAATGATTTAAGATGATAAATATTTTAAAGAATCAATTTTTTAAACTTAAATTTAATGAAAAGATAAAAGTGAACAGTGTTTTCAAATTTGATTCTTTAAACCGTTTTAAGAGTAGTAGTAGTGGCTGCCAACTTCAGGCTCCTGGGGCATATAACTATCTATGTTCGCAAGAACAGTTTTGCGCTCCGCAGCTAAATTCACAACATGCCGCCCTGACGAAACTAAACACATAAAACTAGCATAAACGGCACAGCAAACATATCACTTTTTAAGAGTAAAGTGACATTTCAAGATGTAATATTGAAAAGTAAACAAACATGTTTTAATATTTGCATTTTGAAAAATAAAGAATCATATTTAAATTTTTAAAGTAAACACACATTTTAAGTGTAAACAGCTTACACATAGCAACATTTGGAGATAAATCAATATGATTTTGAATTATTATCACAAAAATTTTGTTTTGTAGCAACCTTGTGATTTCTGATTTAAAGAAAATTAAACTCAGAAGCTGTCCAAAATTTTTGTAAATATGTTCAATAAATCTGGGTTGATACGTAAGTTCAATAATGATGAGCTGTGGTGCACGAAGTTAGCGGTCATTAAATATAACAATTAGTTTTTACAGCAATTATTGATTTAGCATCATTTCAAATTGGAAAACAGCATCAAACATACACAGTTTATGTAACATATGTATATATAGTAAACTATATATTGCAAAGAAAGTAAACGAAAAGCTTTCAGAAAAAAATATTATATTTATTCTTGGAAATGGACCTTCTATTATCAAAACATGGGCAACATATTAAAGATCATGTCTAAGTAAGATACCATCTAAATCTGGTAAACGAAATGAAATGTAAATCAATTTAATAGTGCGAGTGAAATGAAATAATTTCTCATGGTAATCCTAACTTCCTAAAGCATCAAAATAATAGTGTTAAAAACCATAAGATTGGCCAGAGATACATATCTTTCCCACATCCAAATTGTCGAATCTTTCCCACATCCAAATTTTCTGCATATAATATAATCGCATATACATAATAATTTCAAACGAGAAATTAATTGCTTTAGGCAACTTGCAACAATGGTATTTTATAATTTTATACTGTGCTTTCAATTTTGCCACCGCTATGAGAGATTAATTTTATTTTTCTGTAAGGATTAATACAAAGTACTTCCATACTTTAAATGTTTTATCTTTGAAAGTACATCAATGGTATTGATGTGGTAATGGATTGATCTGTTAAGCATTGTACAATGTTTTGTTTACCCACAATTATTTTTTCAAAAAAAAATTTCAAATTAAGTTATTTTTTGCATATGGCGAAACTTTTAAAAATGTCTTTCTCCTTCTAATTTCTCACCATTCCCTTATTACTTTCTCTATAATGCATGGTGTACAGGAAAATTTTTGGAATCATGTCGAAAACTCAAGTTTCAATTTTCGACAGATCTACACGTTTTGAGACCTCTAGAACACGAAAATACTAGTTTTAGCGTGACATCTGTGTGTGTGTGTGTGTGCCTGGCTGTGTAATGTATATATACACTCTAACTAGAAAGCTATTCGACAAGATTTCACAAAATTTGGTGGGTAAATCACTTGTTGGTTACCCTGTTGCTGATTAAATTTTGGTACGATTCGTAAAACAGAACGTGCCATCTTTTGTGAAATAGCCCTAAAAAATCATCCAAACCTGAAATGAAAGACTTCAAATGTATCCATTAAATTCTTGTTTTATACGGAATTTTTGACGCCAAAAAGAATAAAATAAACACTATGACTCTAGTCCTACAAACGTCCTATTCATTTCTTTCCTCATCAGTTTTACTTTGAATCTCACTTCAATTTGGCCTTTCTGTTCAATTTTCTTCGCTTGGCGTAATGTCTTTTCGGCCTGTGTTGATATTTTTATGGTTGAGGGTCTCGATTTCAATACACGTTGCTCCAGCTAAGAATTATCGCTTTGGGTGTTCAAAATCTATCTATTCGATTGTTTCTTGGCCTGCCATCTTGCAATTATTTCTTAGCAGCTATTAAGAGAAGATACTATTTGACAGGATCAAAACCATCCTGAAACAATTGTAGTCCCCAGTAGTATATAGATGCCGGTCCTAGCGCACCCCTGTTTATACCCCCCGAGTCCCCATTATTTGCTAACATGTTTATGGGATCCCCGAAGCCCATAAAAAATCGCGATCTAGCGCACCCACTTTTAGAAAAGTGATGGCTCTATTTTAACCATACCAATTAAATTAAACAATGGTATCAAAACCCCCATAAAAAATATATCCCCTTTCGAGAAAGTGATGGCTCTATTTCAACCATACCAATTTTCCCCCCCGAGCAAGCAAAAAGTCGCTGAGACGGAAGGGTACCCTCTTCGCAAGGCCCCCCTTTTCCGAGTCCCCTTTTAGAAACAATGATCTGTGGGTCCGAGTGCCATTAAACATGAAGTAGGGGCTCAGAATATTTTTCATTTAAAGAAAGGAATTCTTATATAAATATAAAATATCAGAACTAGACAGAATGATATTCGTTCAAACCGAAGACGGAGAGCGAAAAGATATAAATGAGCTCAGTGTTAAAGAGCTCCGGCAACTTTGTAGAAATGAGGGAATTAGAGGGTACTCAAGGTATAAGAAGAAGGAAGTTATAGAGCTCATTAACCGTGAACGAGAAAAAGTGGAGTGTCCCAAATGTGGTAAGAGGGTGCGTCGTAATCGCCTGACAGCCCATCTTCGAGAACACAAGCATCCCTTCCGATTCCAAAAGGATATATTTACGGCTCCTAGGAAGCCGAGGGAAAAAAGAATAAAATGTGCAGAATGCGGAGATTACTTTGCGCCCTCCGAACAACATATCCATCCTGATGAAACTCCAAGGCTTCCAAATACAATACAGTGTCTTAAAACTCTCAGTAGAAATATGGGGCTCAAGGTGTATTCTAAACTACGAAAATCCGAACTGGTCAATAAAATAACAGAAAAGATAGTAGCCCAGGCCCTCCCCCAGTTCGATCAGGATATTTTTACTCCCCTTCGCAAATTAGAAATCATTACACCCCACTCCTTATAGCCACATCCCACGAATCGAGGTTAAGAACGTGGCTAATATCTAACATACACGACATCAAAATTCCGCGATATTTCCTGGAGAACGTTGAAAGACCCGTCAACAGTCTAATAAAGCAAAGTTTAAGTACACAAAAGGTTCTCAAAATAAATATCATGTTCCTTTGTGATTTTCGTAAAGGTGATGAGGAGATGGAGTATAACTTCAAAACTCAAAATGAGGTAATCACTATGGCCACGGACCTTGGAGAATTTTATCAGAGGGTAACAAATAAAATTATTACAGAAATGGATGAGTTCCAGGGCAGGGGCTCCGGATGGTCTTTAATACGAGTTAAGAGCCTGGAATTACGAATCAATAAATATAATCCCCTGAGAGGTGCCTCTTACGTCGATCTCCCCAAATGGATCAAAGATAAAAAGGCAGTGATCAATGTAAAGAATGAAGACAATGAATGTTTTCGTTGGGCTGTTTTGTCAGCACTTTATCCAGCTGATAAGGACCCTCAAAGAGTCTCTAAATACAAGACCTTTGAGAACACCCTGCACTTTGAGGGGATTTCATATCCAGTCTCTCATCAAGACATACCCAAATTCGAGAAACAGAACGATATCTCTATAAATGTCTATGGGTATGAGGGTAAAAACATATACCCATTAAGAATCACAAATCAAAAAAGTGAGAAACATGTCAATTTCCTTCATCTAAAAGCTGTTGACGAGGATCACTATTGCTGGATCAAGGACTTCTCGAAGTTAACATCCTCACAGTACAGCAAGCATGAGCATAAGACCTTTGTGTGTGAGTTGTGCTTGACCCGCTATAACGCAGAATGGAGGCTCAAAAAGCATAAAGAGTATTGTGGTGAAGGCGTGCGGGCGGACATGCCGAAAGCCAAAAAGTTGTGGCGCTGCAAAGGTTGCTCCAGAACCATGAGCAGCAATAAAGACTGCGCGAAACACACATGCGAGGAAATGCCGAAAGCCAAAAAGGTGTGGTACTGTAAAATATGCTCCGCAATCCTGAGCAGCGAGGATGAGTGCGGGAAACACATGTTCCCCTTAGAAGAGGAGATGGATGAGATAGATATGCTGGAAATGATAGATGAGATGGGTTTTGAGGAGAAGTGGGAGGGCCTTGAAGAGGAGGAAGAGGAGCCGGTGGTAGCATTTAAGAATGCTAAACATTCCATGAGAGTCCCCTTTGTGATTTACGCGGACTTCGAGTGTCTTACCCGCAAGATCCAAACCACCCAACCCGAGGACTCCAAATCCTACACCAAAAAATACCAAAAACACGAGCCGATGAGCTTTTGCTACCACGTGGTATACGCTCACGGGGATTATAAAGCTCCGGTTGTGGACAGAGGTCCCGACGCCCCCGCCAAATTCATAGAGATGTTGAGAGAAGAAGTGAGGGAGATCGAGGCTCTCTATGATAACGTAGAACCCCTCGAAATGACGCAAGAAGAAGAAGAGCATTTCCAATGTATGGAAGACTGTCACATCTGCGGCCTTCCGAAATGTGTAGAACCGCTCGAAATGACGGAAGAGAAAGTCCGAGACCACGACCATCTCACTGGAAAATACAGAGGTCCTGCACACCGGGTCTGTAACCTTCAGTACCAACTTCCACACTTCATACCAGTATTCATCCATAACCTGGCTGGATACGACGCTCACCTGTTCGTCCGGGAGTTGGGGAAATACGAGGAGACAATCGACGTGCTTTCCTGCACTGAGGAGAAATACATTAATTTCGGACAAAAAGTGAGTCATAATGATGGGGAACTGAGGTTCATTAAAAAGGTTGATATAGACGACGATAAAAAGAAAAAGCCATGTCTGAAACTGAGGTTCTTAGATAGCTTCAGGTTTATGGCATCAAGTTTAGATGCTCTGGCGAAGAACCTGGATAAAGGGCAGTTTAGGGAGATCTCTAAATTCTTTCCTCCAGAAAAATTAGACCTAATTATGCGAAAGGGCGTATACCCCTATGACTACATGGATTCATGGAGTAAATGCAACGAAACTCAGCTACCACCCAAAGAGGCCTTTTACTCCAAACTGACCGAAAGCGACATCGAATACGACGATTATGAGCACGCGCAGAAGGTCTGGGACCATTTTGGTATAAAGAACTTAGATTACTCAGACCTGTACGTGACCTGTATGTTCTTATATTAGCAGATATCTTCGAGAACTTCAGAGACGTCTGTATAAAAACTTATGGACTCGATCCAGCGTGGAACTACACAGCTCCAGGCCTCAGCTGGGACGCCATGCTGAAGATAACCGGAGTCGAACTTGACCTTATTAAGGATAATGATATGTTTTTGATGAAAGAAAAATGAATTCGGGGAGGAATAACCCAGTGTGTTCATCGGTACGCTAAAGCCAATAATAAGTACATGGATGAAAAATACGATCCCTCTCAACCCAGCAACTATCTGCAGTACCTGGATGCCAATAATCAGTACTGTTGGGCTATGACTCAACATTTACCAACTGGGGGGTTTAAATGGCTCCCTAAAAGAAATATCCCTAAGCTTGATAAAATAAATGGCCCAGTGGATGTACTTGAAGATGGACCCAAGGGATATATATTTGAAGTGGACCTAGAATACCCCCAGGAGCTTCATTTTAAGCATTCAGACTTACCCGCTGCCCCCGAAATTAGAAAACCTCCCGAATCAAAAGAGCCCAAACTATTAACAGCATTATTTGATAAGGAAAAGTATGTGATTCATATGAGCGTTTTAAACATGTAAAAGAAGATGGGGCTTAAAATTAAAAAGATCCACAGGATACTGGCGTTCGAGCAATCGCCTTGGATGAAGAAATACATTGATCTTAATACAATATTAAGGCAAAATGCCACCAATGCTTTTGAAAAAAATTTTTACAAATTGATGAACCTTGCTCCCTATGGAAAGACGATCGGAAATATTAGAAAGCGTCAGGATATACGGTTAGTTAACAGTGCCGAAACGCTTGAAAAATTAATTGCAAAACCCAATTTTAAAGACAGGACCATTTTCGATGAAAATATAGCGGCAGTCCACATGCAAAAAACAAAATGCGTCTTTAATAAACCCATCTACGTGGGCATGAGCATCCTGGACTTGAGTAAAACTTTAATGTATAAATTTCATTATGGAGTCATGGTTCCTAAATATGGGACGAACTTGAAGCTGCTGTACATGGACACGGACAGCTTTATCTATGACATCAAAACAGAAGACTTCTACCAGGATGTAAAGGGTGTGATTGACCATTTCGACACCTCGGATTTATAAGAAAAATTTGGATTACCGAAGATAAATAAGAAAGTTTTCGGGAAATTTAAGGACGAAAATCCTCAACAACCCATGATTGAATTTGTGGGTCTTAGGGCGAAGATGTATGCCTTGAAGACAAACGAGGGTGATGAGATCAAGAACTGTGAGGGGAGAATAAAGTGTAAAAAGTGCAATCAATGCAAAGAAAGCAAAAAGTCCAAAGGAGTTAAAAGTACGTTGTCGAGAAGGGGATCACTTTCGAGACGACTATAAAAAATGTTTAGAGTCAGGCAAAAAGGAGAAACCGCAGTACCAGAAGATGAACATGATCCGGAGTTCGGGGCAGGATATCTATACCATCGAGGTCAACAAGATCGCTCCGAGTGCCAATGACGATAAAAGAGAAATCCAAGAAGACGGAATCTCTACACTTCCGTGGGGATACCAAGGGGCTAAAAAAGTAAATAAATAAATAAAAGAAAGATGGAGTGTGAGCATAAATATGTAATACAAAATGATGACGGTTGGTACGTTTGCCAGACATGTTACGAAGAGCTGAGGTATGACCCCAATAAATCCCCATTCAAACTTGTCGATTTATATTTTGAAAAGACGCAGAGAGCAAAAATGAATAGCAGAATAAAAACTGTTTCTGAATGGTTAGATAAGTATAATTTTCCTTTCAAATATGCGCTATTGGTTGATTTTTCATCTTTCATCAATAAATACATAGAGTTGTATCCAGAGCGTAAAAACTGAATCAACAAAGACTATGTCTTATACCAAATGTTATGGAAAAGAGGTTACGACATCCATATTTCGCGCCTTCTAGTTAAGTTACCCAAAATGAAGAAAACGCTTATACAGAATGAAAAAATCTGCAGAACCATCTTCGAAGCATTAAATTGGAGTTAAAAGAAAGATGGAGTGTGACCATAAATATGTAATACAAAATGATGACGGTTGGTACGTTTGCTAGACATGTTACGAAGAGCTGAGGTATGACCCCAATAAATCCCCATTAAAACTTGTCGATTTGTATTTTGAAAAGGCGCAGAGAGCAAAAATGAACAGCAGAATAAAAACTGTTTCTGAATGGTTAGATAAGTATAATTTTCCTTTCAAATATGCGCTATTGGTTGATTTTTCATCTTTCATCAATAAATACATAGAGTTGTATCCAGAGCGTAAAAACTGAATCAGCAAAGACTATATCTTATACCAAATGTTACGGAAAAGAGGTTACGACATCCATATTTCGCGCCTTCTAGTTAAGTTACCCAAAATGAAGAAAACGCTTATACAGAATGAAAAAATCTGCAGAACCATCTCCGAAGCATTAAATTGGAGTTAAAAGAAAGATGGAGTGTGACCATAAATATGTAATACAAAATGATGACGGTTAGTACGTTAGCCATACATGTCACAAAGAGCTGAGGTATGACCCCAAGAAGTGAGCAGTTGCATTATAATTTTTAATAGCGTTTGTCGGCTATTAAAAATAAACTAAATCTTTTTTATCAATCCAGCTAGTCTCAGGATAGCCTAACCATTTTACTAGATATTTGTTTCCTGACTTTTTGATGACTTTTTCGATCTTGTACATTTGTCTTTCTTATCATATTTCACCAATTCATTTTCATAAAATGTACCTTTAACCTCTTCATTATTTAAATCCTGAACTCTATAAGTGATTGGGTCGGTTTCTAATACTTCAGAGATGATAAACGTTTCTTCTGTAAAGGTTGCTTGATAACCTCTTCTGAAGGTAGACTTATATATTAATATTCTTACTTTATCTCCTACCTGATATATAGGTTTACGTATGACCTTTTCTTTAAACAAATTGTGGTAGACTTCACCACTGTTTTCTTCTAGACTGGCTTCAACAGGAGTCATTTTTATACTTTTTGAGCTGTTGTAATTCTTCACTAATTGATCCAATACATCTATGTATCTATTTGTATTGTTAGCCGCTAAATATTTTCTAATTTTACCATTTAAAGTTCTGTTGAAGCGTTCCACTACGGAGCATTTGATTTCAACGTTTTCAGTAGTAAACCAATGAATATTATTATCTTTAAACAGATGCTGTGTCTCTTTGTTAATGAACTCTGTACCCTTGTCTGTCTGGAGTTTTTCAGGAACTCTTTCCTTAAAAATCCTCTTAAAGGCCTTGGTGACTTCTCCCCCCGTTTTTCTACGAATTGGTACAGCCCAACCATATTTACTAAAGATGTTTATGACTGTTAATAAGTAATTGTTGCCATTGTTTGAAGCTGATAATGGCTTTAAAAATAATAAGTCTGCTTGCTATTGGTCGTCGATATGTGACACGTAAATTCTCCTTCTTTTGAACTTTCGAATGAGTGGTTTATGCTTTGTGTATACATCCTGTCGGTGTAAAAAATCCGAGATTTCTTTTCGACTTAAACCAGTTTTTCTGCTCAGTTCATTTATGCCACAAAATCCTGTTTCGGGATCGTAATAAACCTTTTCGGGGCAACCCTTCTCAGTTACCCCTTCAGAGGTAAAAAACGGCACTTCTTAGAACCACAACTCACACAAATACCTTTCATCATAGGTCTACCGTTTTTAGAGGTGACATACTGTTCATCTTTAGTGTCGGTGTGTGTTTTACATTTGAGACAATATATTTTTGAGCCCATACCAAATGTCTTCTTTGCTTTGATAATAGGCTTCACAACAGCTCTATCCAGCCTTTCACAAAAACTTGGATTGGGAATGTCGTCCAATTCTTTTATCATGTTTGAGTCGCACACTTCGTTTCTGGTTTCGGTATCTTTGTTTTTAATGTAGCACACGTCATGTTTATAGGCACTTTCATCAACCCTATTAATAGGTTTACTCCATTCTTTGTATGTTAAATCGGGATTTAGTCTAGTTTTTCCTCTGAGCAGTTTGAGTTCCTGGTCCTGTAAATTGATGCCCTGGCAGATGCATTTAAAACGGTAAATTATTAATTGCTGCATTAACAACACCTTTTCCTTTCTTTTTTTCGCATATTTATTTATATAAAAAATTATTTATACACATATTGGTATCCGTTCAGTTGGGTTTGCTTCATGTATTTTTCCCTTGGAAGGTGGACTAAGTTGTTGACGAAATCTACCACTCGCTTGTACACCTCCTCTTCCGATATCGCGCTAGATTTGCATGAATTAAGCAGCTGTTTGTAAAACTTGTAAGACTGTTTGTACTTTTCTTTCCTTTCCATAATATTCAAAGATTTATCAATAACTTCAAGTATACCGGCGCTTAAGCTGAGAGCACCCAGGGGAACCATTACAAAAGCTGATAGATCCAATGAACTTAAAACGAACTTGCTAACTGCCATAGTGATGTTAATTTTATGGTAGTGGTGGTAACTCTTTCTGTATACGTATATTTTCTTCAGTAAGTACTCTTCCATCTTTATTTATAGGGATAAAATATTTTTTCCGATACATCAAAGCTGGGTTTACTAAATCAAGCATAAAAAAATCATACAGCTGTTGCATACACTTTTTGTACAACCTACTAAACTCTACCTTTGTCAAACTACCATCTATCTCTCTTATGATCTGTTGAATCCCCCTCTGTTGGTGATTAATAAATATTAAGTAATTGCAGTTTCTCCTGATAACTATGGGTGTTCTGTAATACGATTGAGTAAGGTATATGGATTGAGGCGTTTTTCTTCCTACCTCTGATGAAGAAATCTTCTGTGCTCTTCTGATCCTTGTCAGTCATGCAGTCATCAAAGACAACAACATTTTTGCAAGACGGATCTAAGTCATCTACTGTTATAAATTCTTTTGTATCAGAGGAGAATAAAGTTCCTTTCTTACCATATTTTTCATATAACTCTAGCATAATTTTCTTCTTCTGTTTGGGATACTTTATCGAGTCAATACCCACACCATCAAACATAATGTACTTTTCTTTCAGTTTGGTATATTTGGGCTCATACATATCTTTAGCGCAAATGAACAAGTTGTCAAACTCAAGATAATCATATATGAAATTCAATAATAAATTTGTTTTACCCGTACCTGAGGCTCCAGCTATTAGAAGTCTAAAAGGGTGTTTTGGTAATAAATAATGTTGATTTGTATCCACCAATTCTTCCGCTTCTGTATAATCTTCTATTGGTATCATCTTTATTTAATGTTGAAAAATTGTTTCCAGTAAAACATAATTTGCTCCAGTAAAACATAATTTGTTTCCAGTAAAATATAATTTGTTCGGAGCAAGTCACCATATCATCGATTCTTCTTCTTTGACCCAGACCGTCCGACCTACCAGAAAGGTGTAAGGTATCTGTTTGGACGGCCGGGAAGTGCCACCCAATTTAGACCGGAACCCAGAGGGGGAGGCATCCACAGAGACCGTACCCTCCTTCCCCTACCACCAACCTCCCGGAAGGACTTACGGACCCACATGTTTAACGTGATCGTACTCCGCGTGAACACGGCGGCAGTTTGGGAAGCGGCGGGAATCGAACCCGGGACTACCGAGTGCAACCTCCTCGCGCTAACCACAGGGCTACCGCGCCCACTCATCGATTCTTGAATATAAGGATGAAAAACAAGTATTAAATATCGACAAAGAAGATACAAGACCATTATCAGAGTTGGGCTTAGTGAGTAAGCCCAACTTTTCACCAACTTATCGTGAGGGATAAGCAGTTTATATCTCTTTAGCAAACTTTTTGTTTTACATAATAAATGTATGCTATACAAAAAGAAAGAAATAAGAAGTTAAGGGATGACGTTATAAATGAACTGAAAGTCTTTAAGCTTCAGGCTGATATTAGAAAAAACAACGAACAACAACTTAGAGAAAAGTTAGGTCTCCAGAAATCACTGTCTGACTTCCACAAGCCTGTAACTGAAGAACTTGGAACAACAAGAAATCACTCGAAAGGAGAATTTTCAGTCTATAAAAGATGCTGTTGATCACATACCTCTAGCTATTGAACCGTCCTTAGAAGTCTATGATTTTGATAAAGAATTAGATGTAGAGTTTTTAGAGAAAAATAACTTCCCAAGACCCTCGAAATTGTACCATGAGACCAAGGAAACTTTGCAAGAAATGATGGGTAAAGTAAATAATACTTACCTAAAAATGGCTCGTCAGAAAGGAAACGTTATAAGTCAGATTGCTCGAATGACTAAAAAAGATGAAGAAAGAGAAGATCGCTTATTATCTCAGGCTGATTATTTAAGAGATCATATGAATACGTTAGGAGATTATCGGGGTCGACTCAGAGACTTGCAAAGAAAAGAAATGTATATCGGTAAAGGAGTAGAAGACAAATTAGAAATATTGGCTCGATTTACTGATAAGATATGTAATGGAGTCAAGAGTAAAAGTTACACAATCAAGTCGCTGATTTATTGGATGCATTGTTGAGAGAATGAACTATGGCCAACGAGCAAGTAAAACAATACTACAAAAATTTTTCATTAAATAAATGAGTAATTACATAAAAACCAAAATACATTTAAGCGATCATCAGATTGCTAAGCTAAAATCCGCATACCAGAAAGGGGAAGAAGTATCTCTGCAAATCGATAAGACAAAAGCCCCTAACTATGACATCTATTTAACTCCAACGCAAATAAATCAAATCGGGAAGGGGAAGCGAATAACTATCACTAAGACTCAGCTAAAAAAAACTGGAGGTTTTCTACCCTTTCTTCTACCTGCATTAATTGCTGGGGCGAAGGCTCTAGCACTAGGTGCTGCAAGTGGGGCGGCTGGATATGGAGCAAAGAAAGCTTTGGAAAAAATATCAGGATCTGGGAAAAAAAAACCTTTTGGAAAGAGAGTCTATCAAAACTGGGAATATCAAACGAAGTAATTGAGCAGAATATGAAACATGAAAAGGGGTTTAGGGGCGTCTTCACTTCAGATCTATTACCTGAAAAGATGAGACAGTTTGAAAACGGCATTATTAATCTAGACGTAGCCACAGGACCTGGTACGCACTGGGTATGCTACTATAACGATCCTAATAATGACTTTGTTGAGTACTTTGACCCTTTTGGAGAACATGCCAGATTTCTCCCTAGCATTAAGAAATATCTACTGAGTTCTAAAAAAGAAATCGGATTTAACGCAAGCTTTATACAGCACCCTGCTTCTGTCAAATGTGGTTACTTTTGTATGAAATACATTAGTGAAAGAAACAAAGGCAACTCAGTTGTAGATGTGTTATATTCCTTTGATCAAGAACCCAGCGACTATAATGAAAAAAAAGTTCTCTATAAATAAATGTTGCTATCGATATTAGATTCAAAAAACTCGGAAAAATCAGAAGATTTTACAATCGAATATGCCAGGCCTTTTAGATTTCAGCAGATCGCCCTTCAGTCCTTTTCGATGCATGTTTCCTGGTATAATATCAAAGATGAGAAGTTATCATACTATGATGATAGTCAGTGGTTGAACTTAACGATACCGGATGGGAATTATACAATCAAAGGGTTAAATCGCTACATGATAAAAAATTTTGGAGACGATCCGCCGATTCTATTTGGTATAGTCGAGGAACGACAAAGAATCAGCATTCAGTTAAAGGAGAATTATAAGCTCGATTTAACAAAAACCAAAAACCTGCATACACTTTTAGGCTTTGAGCCTAAATTATATGAAGAGTCAGAGCAAGTAGGAAAGTACATGGCTGACTTATCCGGTGGAAACGATAATATTTATATACATTGCGATATCGTAGAGGGGGCTTATATAAATGGTTCCCAATCTTCAAACGTCATCTATTCCTTTACAAATTATAATCGTCCAGACAGTCAAATCATAAAATCATTTGATAAACCTCTGTTCTTCCCAGTTCGCATGGAGAGTGTTTATAGAATCAGAATGAGAATAACAAATCATAGAAATGAACTAATATCTCTGAATAAGCAAGAAGTACAGTACAATTTTATTGCCATCTAAATAAAGAAATGAATAAACATAGACTTCAAAGAAAGAGCAGGAAGATACATTGAAGATGATTCTTTTCCGATGCCCTTACGTTTCTACAAGTACCAGGTTCATTAGAAGATAAGGCTAGAACATTTGTCCGTGATAAACTAGATGATATACTATAAAAAAAAAGCATGGAGCCGGACTAAAGTTTCTCAAATTTTGATTTAATAGTCATATGACTATTAAATAAAAAACGGAATTTTTTTTATATAATAAATGAACAGAATGAATAAATTTTTTGAATTAGACAACACCGATTATTATTACGACGATGACATCGAGAGTTTTGAGTATAGAGAAGTAAGGCGTGAAAATAGTGGCAATTCTATGGAAAATGTCACTTACAATTTCTTCATACAAGACACCAATGCTAATATTTTATACTCAAACGGATTTTTGCAGCAAAAGCTGAAGATTGTTAACAGTGATGGAAGTTCAGTAGCGGTAGACAATGTAGCTCTCGTAAATGGAGGTGGTTTAATCAACGCTAACAGGTTTATGTTAGGGAATACTGAAATCGAATCCAACATTAACTATTCTGCACTCATGCGGCATGTTTTAGGCTTAATTCATTTTACACCAGATTATTCTACTTCAGAAGCTACCAATATGTTCTTTTATATTGATACATCGGACACTGCTGATAGAAAACCCTTAAAGTATGATGGGACTTTGGTAGATACAACTAAAATAACTGAATTTTACGCAAAGTTGGGACTTAACGAGAGGTATAACCAAGGGTTTGTAGAAAGATGTAAACTTACCCAAAATAGCAACATTGTTACTATATGGCTCCCATTAAAATATGTATTTGATTTCTTCCGAGAATATAAAAAAGTGATTACGGGCCTGCAAGTCAAATTTGAGTTTCAGAGAAATCGCAGTGAAAACATGTTATACACGGACGAAAACAAGGACTATAAAGTTGTTGTGGAAGATTTAACACTCTGGCTTCCTTATGGTAAATTTAAAAATACGGCTGCTGTAAAATATAATGAGTTAAGATTATCAGATAAGACCATAGATATAAACTGGAATCAGCACAGTATTGTAAAATCAAACATTTTCTATAAAAATTCAAGCGGCTCTTATTCCTTACAAGCTACTTCAGATGAAGTCTTATCCTTGTATGTAATCCCTCAATACACTGAAAGAAATGAAAACGCTAAACATAACAATATGTTATTCGACCATTTAGATATGAGCGAATGTTGGCTGATGATTAATAATGTAAAGGTTCCAACCGTTAGTTATATGATGGATTTTGAGAAATGTGATTATAATCGATTGTACACAGCCATTTTAGAATCTGGACTCAATACCATTAAACCTGAAACAGGCTGCATGGTCAGTTATTCAAATTTCAGTAAACTATACCCAATCATCTGTTTTAATTTGGCTCATCATCAAAACTATACGAATACGAGTAACTTGAATATTGAGTTTAACTGGAGGTTAAGAAAGAACACCACTAAGGATTACGTTTTCTATTTCATCCTTCAAGAGCGTAAGAAATGCTACCTAAACATAAAAAGTCAAGATGTTACCATTATCAAAACATTAAAACTATAAGTTCTTTAAATTTTTATAGTCGGAGGACTATAAAAAATTATTTTTATTTAAATAAACAAAGAAATGGCAGCCTACTACCCACTTTTCGATGAAGAATTAAAACAAGGACCTCCTGGTATACCAGGCATACGGTTTAAACTCACACACGACGGTAACTACGATATGGAAAATAAGATCTTGAAAAACTGTCAGACGCCGATTGGGAGTCGGGATGTAACTACTAAAAGTTATCTGGAAGCTGAGTTAATTCGTAACTTCACTACCGTCACTCACGCGCTGAAGGTTGAACTACGAGAAGAGATAGCAAAAATTCTGGAAGATTTAGATCAGAAGTACCTGAGTTTACGTGAAAGAAGAACCATTCACGCTAGAGGTAAAAGGATAGGTAATGTCGCGGACCCTACTGAAGACATGAATGCGGTTAATAAAAAATACTTGGAAAACTATGTTGACAATAAAGTATGTTATGCAACCACCACATCAGGATACATTACTTTTAGACTTAGTACCAATGCGAATGCCGTTATTTTTACGAAGTTTTCCGGTGATGCTTTGAACTCAGAATGTAAATTCTCTCGGAACGGTTTTTTTAGACTGGGATTGTACCTTGATCCTCAAAAGATAATCGATAAATTAATCGTTGTTAAGTTATACATTAATAGCAAGCAGTACGTTCACAAAATAAAAGTAGCCACTGAATTCGTGTTAATTCTCGGAGAGGTTAAACAAGATGACCAGTTAAAAATATTCTTACGATGTGATGCTGAGTTCACAGTTCAAAATTTTCTAAAAGAAATCAAGTGGACACTCCAACTGCCGTAAAAAAAATTGTACATATAATAAATGGCGTGGAACGAAATATCAAAAAGCGGTTTGTCGGAAGAACAAATCAGAGTAAGTAAAAATTATGTTAACTGGTCGCTCATAAGTCAATATTCGACTTTATCGGAAGAGTTTATCGAAGAATTCGAAGGTTTGGTAAACTGGATGGTCATCTCTCAGTATCAGAAGCTTTCGGAGCCTTTTGTAGAAAAACATAAAGGTCTATTAAATTGGTACTATACATCCAGATATCAAGTTCTATCACAGGATTTCATGGACAGAAATACTGAATATTTAGATTGGGAAGTAGTTTCCAGATATCAGATATTGTCAGAACCCTTCCTGGATAAACATGCTTCCAAATTAGATTGGAGAATGGTTTCTCAATTCCAAGTACTCTTAGACGAATTTATTCGTCGGCACATAGATAAAATCGATATGTAACTCATTTGCGTCAAACAAAAGCTCACTGAAGATTTTATGACGGAATTCGCAGATTACCTTGAATGGGGTAGAATTGTTCAATGCCAAACCTTTAACGAAGATTTTACTATGAAACATCTGGATCGTATAGATCTTTGTCACCTCATGACTTATAAAGCCCATTTGCTCTCAGATACCTTTTACGATATCCATTATAAAAAGCTGGTTTGCATCCTTCTGACAAACATATGTAATAGATTTGTGATACAATATGAACCTGTCGACATACCTCCCGAATTCAGCAAAAATGATCCTGTCGACATACATCCCGAGTTGGACAAAAATGATCCATAAATTTTGTATTCATAATAATATTTAATGGTTGATCAACCATTAAATATGGGGGTTTGAGAACCATAGTTTTTAGAATATTGGAGCCGGGGCTCAAATCGGGTCCCAACTTTTGCGCGTTGGGAAACGGGGCCGGGGTGGTGTATAGCAATGTTGGCGAGATCACACTCAGCACCTGAAAAAATCCTTAAGTTTGAATATAATATCCCTTTAAATAAAGAAAATGGGTCGTATTGTAAAAAAATTAAACGATTTGAATACTAAAACGTATAGGTCACTGTATGGTGAATATTTGGTTTCTGACATTACTGAACACGGGAATTCAATCCTAATACGTTTGTCGAATAACTCAGTTATATGTTTAAAAAATAATATATTGTCCAGGGATGAAATAAAATTATTAAATGAATACGTTGACCTCAGGGTTATATCAGATGAAAAAGTGATAAAATTTATTGTACACCATTAAGGGGTCTCGTGATAAAAAATTATACCTCTTCAATATTTTAAGCACTTAAAGAAAAGTATTCTTATATATAATAATATAATAAAAGAGATGGGAAGTGATTACGACTTATTAGGTGATATAAGACATATTTATGGGGATGTGGAGGGTGTAGGAGCTATTAAAATGTGTAGTCTTGCTAGAATGTGGGAAAAGTTAATGATAGCCCTTGAAGAGGAGGAAGATGAGTATAACATGTATCCATAAATTCATATGCACATTTTAAGATATCTTATTTAAATGCTTCACATATTGCGTGATGAAAAGAATTACAAATTAAAGGAGATGGGATATATTTTATCTAAACTGATTGCTAGATTTATATAAAGAAGCAAAAATAAAGCGATTTTGATTTTAATGGTTTGTTTATCATTAAAAACAGAATATGAAGGTGATTAAGAGTTCAACAACAGCATTTCAAACGCCTTCTAAAAAGGGGCCGCGGAAAAGGGGGGCCTTGCGAAGGGGGTACCCTTCCGTTTGAGCGACTTTTTGCTCGCTCGGGGGGGAAGAAATTGGTATGGTTGAAATAGAGCCATCACTTCCTCGAAAGGGGATATATTTTATTATGGGGGGTTTTGATACCATTGTATAATTTAATTGGTATGGTTAATATAGAGCCATCACTTTTCTAAAAGTGGGTGCGCTAGGTCGCGATCTTTTATGGGCTTCGGGGATCCCATAAACATGTTAGCAAATAATGGGGACTCGGGGTATAAACAGGGGTGCGCTAGGACCGGCATATATATACTATGGATAAAATAGAGCCATCACTTTTCTAAAAGTGGGTGCGCTAGGTCGCGATTTTTTTATGGGGGGTTTTGATACCATTGTTTAATTTAATTGGTATGGATAAAATAGAGCCATCACTTTTCTAAAAGTGGCTGCGCTAGGTCGCAATTTTTTTATGGGGGGTTTTGATACCATTGTTTAATTTAATTGGTATGGATAAAATAGAGCCATCACTTTTCTAAAAGTGGGTGCGCTAGGTCGCGATTTTTTTATGGGGGGTTTTGATACCATTGTTTAATTTAATTGGTATGGATAAAATAGAGCCATCACTTTTCTAAAAGTGGCTGCGCTAGGTCGCGATTTTTTTATGGGGGGTTTTGATACCATTGTTTAATTTAATTGGTATGGATAAAATAGAGCCATCACTTTTCTAAAAGTGGGTGCGCTAGGTCGCGATTTTTTTATGGGGGGTTTTGATACCATTGTTTAATTTAATTGGTATGGATAAAATAGAGCCATCACTTTTCTAAAAGTGGCTGCGCTAGATCGCAATCTTTTATGGGCTTCGGGGATACCATAAACATGTTAGCAAACTATGGGGAGTCGGGGGGTATAAACAGGGTTGCGCTTGGACCGGCATATATATACTACTGTCCCCTAATATGCCTGCTTTCTTTAAGCAAATTTTATTCTCACAAGCAGTAGTTTTATTTATTGTGACATTTTTTCCATTCTCTCATCATTTTCGTGATTTGATGTTATATTTTTCATGCCTAATTTATAGTGTTTTAATTTTTTAGTAACCTATACGCATACAGTATTAAATGCATAATTATCTAACTTAAAATTCTCATTTTATCCAGAATACGCAAATAACAATTGTATTGAACAAAGATCTTTTGTAGATATAGGTTCTTATTCTAATGTCATGATTTCTTAATTAATTTACTATTACATAAGCATATGATACTTTAAACTTGCCACGGTTTAAAGCCATATTACATTTTCTCCTGATTTAGTACTCCATTCATTTGAAGTGAACAACTGCCATGCTGGAACGACTATGGATAATCCATTAGGTAGAACTAATTATATGATTTTTGCTTGAGGGTTATGGGTTCTGTATAAACGTGCAATTAGTTATTTTAAAGAATGAAAATATCCATCATTTTGGTAAGGCCTTAATAGTGAAGAAAATTGTGTTTTTTAACCATTCTTTTTCTTCTGATTTTAAAGTCCTTTTACCTACAAAAAGACTTTCAAAGAGTGCTTAGATGTTTTAATAACTATTTTCTTCTTTTTCATACTTAAACTGAAAGTGAAAATAGTATCCAGCCCATGGAGTCGTGTGATATTTTTAAACCCATGTAACTTAAAGTTATTATAAGTTGGTATACAACGTCGATCAAATGCATTCATTGAGCTAATGTTAACATGCTATTTTATTACCCTTTACTTTTACAGTGTAATTCATTCGAAAACTTTCTTCATATAGAATTACATGAAAAAGTAAAGTTCTCTTAATTAATTTACTTGAAAATGTATATTATATAATCCTTAGGTCTTCGGGAAAATACTTTTTTACTTTTAATTAATATACTACAATCATGTTTTGTTATTTATAACTGTTCTTTAATACGTTAGGGGTGAAAAAGGATAAAGAGGTTAAAGAAATAATATATATTTTTAACGGTAAAACAATTATCAATTTTAATGGAAAAAAGGATTTTTATCATCATTTGTAAATTTGTAAACTCCTGTTTAAAATATATGAACGTTTCATTATGGCATTTGTTTACCACTTTCTTATATATGCCTGCAAGTAAGAAAAATATAATAATTTTGTATTTTGCTTTCTTTTTACATTTGGATTCTCTTGCAGACACTTTTCTCGAAATGGTCCAGATTGCAGAAAACAGTACCAACGCTTTATTTGCGGATGCCTACCAATCTTTGGAGAGCCAAGCTCGGATTCCTCTAGGACAATTTTTTGCGGACTTATTGGCCTACATGAGTGGGCAAGATGTGGATTTGGAAGAGCGAGTGAACTCTTTCTTCGACTCGATATTTCCTTTAACCTACCAGCATTCTGTCAATACGAAGCACAAAGATTTCAGTGAAGGATTCAAAGAATGCTTAAGGGAAGGTCAAGCTGAAATCCGACCTTTTTCAGACTTACCGGAGAGGATTTCTTCCCAAATAACACGATCCTTTGAAACAGCCAGAACGTTTATAGAAGCCTTGCACTTGGGTGTGGAAGTGATCAATACAACTGAGCACATGGACTTTGGGCCTGAGTGTCGCAAGGCATTTGTTCGTCTTACTTACTGTCCACACTGCCAAGGCCTGGTACAAGCTAGGCCCTGTGCTGGTATGTGCCTCAATGTCATTCGAGGATGCCTGGCGAGTGTGGCTGAGTTAGACTCTTCATGGAGCGAGTATGTGAGTGCTTTAGAAAGACTGACTTCTGGTATGGTAGGGATATACAATATCGAGCAAGTTTTGAGTAATCTAGAGAATAAAATTTCTGAGACAGTAATGTATGTCTCAGAAAACTCTATAGAAATCACGAAAAGGGTAAGTACGAATATTTATTCTGTCACATATTGAAATATATTTTTAATATTTATTAAGAAAATCATGAAATTAGAAATGAATGATTTATGATAAATTTCTTGATATTTATGTTATTTTCTAATGTAGTCCGATAATACTTCTGTTCTTTTTCCAAATGTTTATATGTTTAGATATTGAAGATTTTTGCTTTTGATATTTTTACCTTTACTGCCCTTACTATAGTTTTACCTTTGCTGCCCTTACTATAGTTTAACCTTCACTGCCCTTACTATAGTTTTACCTTTACTGCCCTTACTATATTTTTACCTTTACTTAAGTAAATTCTTCATAATCTGTATTGGTCGAATACTGTATTTGAACCCCTCCATTTATCGAAAATCAATAATTGAAATATTGTCATAAATTAAGTGTTAAAATTATGTATCTCTAATAAACTTTATGCACACACACAACATTTATAAATTATAATTTGTCAGAAGAGGGAAAAGCATTGGAAGGGATTCAGAATACTTTTATCTACCAAAAAATCGCAATAAAGGAAGCAATCGAATTATTTAAAAATATTGTTCCGCTATGGTGTGTTGGTAACCACTTAAATATTTTAGCACATTTTATTGATTTTCATTTTCTGATGAGTTATATTTAACTGCACTCAGACGATGAAAATAAGTTTTACTTTTGCCCTTATCCTCGAATACATTGAATACATATAAATGTAAAAAAATATTTACCTGTAGCTAGAATGTTTTTACTACTCTATCTCATATATAAGTTTTTCTAATTTTAAGAGTTAGCCTAATTCTACATTTATGTTACATCTCGTGTGTTCTTAGATGCTGTAATAAATATCTATATGCTTTGTAAGTAACTGTAATAATATAATGCTGCCATCTTGGATTATAGGGATCTTCTAAGAGGGGTATTTTTGCAAAATGGAAACATTTTTTTAGTCTTCATTTTTTAAAAATTTTTTATGGTGGCAACGCTATTGTTGTCGTGATATTGTACGGGTAATTTGTGGAAACTTTCAATTTTTTGAGTTCATTTAATTAATTTTTTAGGTAAATAGGGTGTGTAAAATATTTTAGGTGGCAACAGTAGATGATACGGGGCATCAGCCCCAGCAGAGGCAAGGAGGCACGAATGAGGCTGTGAAACCCTATA
The DNA here is from genome assembly GCA_951213105.1 of Amaurobius ferox. NCBI lineage: Eukaryota > Metazoa > Arthropoda > Arachnida > Araneae > Amaurobiidae > Amaurobius > Amaurobius ferox. Next base: position 18,549,888 of record OX578142.1, on the reverse strand, counting down.
CTTTAACATTCATGCCTCCATGGCTCTGCCGTCGCTGAACATCCCCGTCCCTGTACTTACATACTCTATTATTCCTTATAAAACGAATAACATAATTTTAGAATTTTTTTATTTATTTATTTATTTATTTATTTACTTTCTCACAAATGCAAGTTTTTTATTTATAAATTTTAGCAAATGGTGTTTTAAACTTTTCAAAAATCAAGCATGTATGTTTTTAACCACTTGAATCTCGCACTTGTACAAACTTTTAACATATTGTCACAAAAATGTTTTTTTACCTTACAAAATGTAACAAAAATGTGTCTTGAACCACTTAAATTCACAAATGTACGAAGTGTTTGAATTTAGCAAATGCAAATTTCCAACTTATACAAAACTTCTTAAAAACGTGTTTTAACCTCCTCGAATTAACAAAAACATGTGTTTTCAACTAATTAAATCTCGAGAATCTCGGGAATTTATAAAAACGTTAAGAGTTGAACCACTTGAAATTGGGTGTGGGATTCTTTAACGGCAATCCACTAAACATTTAAGTGGATAGTGTTTCATTTATTTTAGTCTTAAAATTCGGGGTACTTCAGAGAATATACTTAGAGTATTTTGAAATTTCAAAATTTAACAAATGCGACATTCATGTGTTTAAAAATTACAAATGCAAGTTTCCAACTTTCAGAATTTCGCAAATGCAAGTTTTAAGATTTAAAAAATTAATAAAAACGTGTTTTAAACCATCTAAAGCCTGCGCATCTCGGGAATACGTATATCGAGCGAGGTATTCCCTCTTAATAAAATTTCGCAAATGCGTGCTTAAAAGTGTTCGAATGTAGTGAATGCATCTTTAAACCCTATCATTTTCTAAAATATAGATGTATACCCAGTGTAGCGTGTTTGTGATAAGTGAATGAGTTTTTTCAACTACTTAAATTTAGAGAATGTAACTTTTGAACTACCAGAATTGAGCGAATACATATTTTAAACAATCAAAATGTAGCTAATACGTGTATTAAACTATCAAAATGTGGCGAATGTATAGTTTCAACACCTTAAAAACCAGCAAATGTGATTTCCAAAGTTTCAAGAAATTAATAACGGTGTATTTTGAAAGGTTGATACTCATATATGTGTTAGAATTCAAGATGTTTTAAGGATGCAATTACTTTTAAGAATAAGATGAAAGTAGTGTATAAACTTTATTTTCTTAATTTATAATGCTCTTATTTCTTAGCTCAAGCGAATCCATATCAGCTCATAGTAGTTATTCTTTATAGAAGATCGTAAACCTCCAACCCATAGAGGTAGAAACGTGTAAATCATATATTTCACAGGAGGAAGGTTTTTTATATCTCTTCAAGGTAATATCTTAAATATGCAAGAAGAAGCCCTCGAAAATTTTACGCATATACAGATATAGCCCCATAGTGTGTAAGCTAAAACACGCATTCAAGAAAATTTAAAGTTTCACAATTAGTTTTCACCGGCCACTCAAATTGCTGCTCGGTGAGTCGGGTGGTCTGGGTTTTCGACAATTAGTTTTCAAGAGTGCAAACACCCATTCCAACTGTTTAAGCAAAGTCCTATGGTGTTAAAATACAGAACTATTGTGTTTTATATACCCAACCCATCATCAGTAAAATAATCTAGTACTTGTGAATTTACTAATATTTCTTTTACCACACCTTCCACTTTTAATATACTTTCAACATATTCATACCCATACATCTTTAAAACTTTGCATTAACATAAAACCTTCAGTTAAAACCCCGTTTTATCTCATTATTTATAGAACATTCATAATTTACCTTCTTAAAAATCCTTTCCAATACGTAATTCAGACATAGATGTGAAATTATACAATTCTCATACAGGACAAAGTAATTTTTGTCAGTGCAATGTATAAGTGTAACTAATTACACATATCAACTAGTTTCCACAATGCATGTATTAGTTTAAAAATTACTATATAATATTAAAAACTAGTGCCCATAAAAACCACCCTTCTCACCTTACTTCAGAACATTCTATATTTTTTCAGAATCTATACTGCTTTTAGAAACATTAAATAAAAAATACTCTTAACTTCACTCACGTGTTATGCGCTTCATACTACAATTTTACAGCAAGAATTAGAATTTACTCCGACCCCCATAAATTTCTAAGTATCCAGATGCCATTTCTTAGATACTTCTATTAACTGAGTAAAAATTTATAGTGTTTTATTAAGTCTCATCACTGCTGCAATATACATTTTCCTCAATTCACAAAACTTTCACCATGACTATATTTAATATACGCCATAAATACATACTCCGTATTCAGTAAGTGTGAGCGCGATCCCATAAAGACTAAAATAAAAAGGCATTATAGGCGACATCAATATTTATTAGCGAATACATATAAAAAAAATACAGAATTCTTATAATTTCGAACATTTCTAGTGCTGTAATCTCGTGTGCAGGGACTATATCTAACGACATCAAACATCCATTTGTAGAATTCGATGAAAAGTCCAACTAGACCCCCTAAATCGTTCAAATGATTCATTTAACTCCATCATCAACCTGGTGTGGAAAAGCATCATCAACTTGGTGTGGAAGATTCTCTTCAAGCAATCAAGTAACAGTGGAACTTTTGAAATAAGTAGTGAGAAATTGCATTCCTCCATCTTTATCCGGCTGCTCCAGTTTCATATGTAGCACCGCATACCACTTAATTCGACCAAAGTCCACCATTTTGTTCTCCAAGGCATTTAATAATAAAGGGCGAACCTCATTAAAAACACCAGCATATCAAGGTTAGCGCTGGCTTTGAGTAAAATTGTGATACTTGAAACCACACCTAGTGCATCCTGTATGCTTATATGGAAATTCTCTGATCTAGGAAGCTCAACTTTCACTCTTTTAGGTATGTTTCGCTCAGATTCGGCTCTATGTTCTACAAGCATATGATGTTTAAAAGTAGAAGCACGGTTAAACCTTTTAAGACATTCTGTACATTCATGATACTTAGGAAATCCAACCAGGGCATCTTTATCTATACTATTAACATGTACTTTTGCATGGCGCAGTAACTTATTCTTTCTATTAAAAGCTCTGCTACACTCACTACAGGAGGGCGCGGTAGCCCATTGGTTAGCGCGCTGGAGTTGCACTCGGTAGGCCCGGGTTCGATTCCAGCCACTGCCAAAACTGCCGCCGTGTTCATGCGGAGTACGATCACGTTAAACATGTGGGTCCGAAAGTCCTTCCAAGAGGTTGGTGGTAGGGGAAGGAAGGTACGGTCCCTGTGGATGCCTCCCCCACTGGGTTCCGGTCTAAATTGGGTGGCACTTCCCGACCGTCCAAACAGTTACCTTACACCTTTCTGGTAGGTCGGACGGTCTGGGTTTCAACAACAACACTCACTACAGGGAAACGACTCTTCACCTACATGAATCTTTTGATGTCTAGTCAGGCCCTGCTTCTGAACAAAAACTCTATTGCAAGTAAGACATATCTGTGGAAGATAAAAAATGCAGCATTTTAGTATAAACACGCTATTTTCAATAGCAATGTAATACATATCAACACTTAGTTAAAGGAATCATAGGTTTCTTACACCGTTCCGATAGATTCGGGTCTGTCGTGTGGTCTGGGTTTTCAACACTTCAACCGTTCCGATAGAAATCACACCAAAATAGTTAATAAACATTAAGTAATAGCTCTTCATAGATACTATAAACACATTTCACACACCCTAAACCCCCTCGGCCGCTCATATTGCTGCTCTATGTCCACGGATGAGCCGGACGGTCTGGGTTTTCGACACCCTAAACCCCTTAGAATACACACCATATCACGCATGAACGCTAAAGCAGGATTCCCACATAGTGAAATTCAGTACCGTATCTAATACTTACTATATTAACACACACCCAGGCCTTTCGTTTCTTGTATAACGAATATAATGGGCACGTTCTCAAACCCCCGTAATCCCCTTAAAATACACCCCAATATCACACATAGGCGCTGAAGCAGGTTTCCGACATAATGAACTTCAACACTCTATCTAATATTTACTACTATAACATCCATGTATAACCCTCTTTTCCTTGTATAACGGACATATTTCATCCTGGATTACCCCATTCCATCACTATAACTGATATAACTTTATAATTCTATGATTCAAAAACCCAAAATTGTTAATAAACACTAAGCAATAGCTCTTCATAGATACTATGAACACGTTTCACATGCTCTAATCCCTTTAGAATACATCTCCATATCGCACATAAGCGTTAAAAAAGATTTCCAACATAGTGAAATTCAACACAACATCTAATATTTACTACATAAACGCAAACCCATACCCTTCTTTTTACTGTATAACGAATATATTTCACTTAAAATTTCCCCAACCCATCACTATAACAGATATAACTTTATAATTTTCTGACTCAAAAGTCTCAAAAATTACATTAAATTCACAAGTCTTCATTAAATAAAATAATTACGATCAGGAGTTACATACATTTAAAAGATTCAGCTTAATTTCCAGAGTCCTTATGCACTGTTCCATGCCGTTCTAAATTAGATAGTCGATTAAACCCTTTTCCGCATACCTCACATGCATAAGATTTCCGAGCTAGATGGGTCCTTACATGCCGATATAGATTCTTCTTTAATGTAAACGTTTTCAAACAGGCATGACATGTCTATACAAGATAAAAAATAAATACTTTAGTATAAACACGTTATTTCCTATAGCATCTCCCAAGATTTATATAAAGTAATCATAGATCCCCTATACCAACCCCTTAGAAATAATAAAATTGCCAAGTTAAAGAATATATCTAGATACAAAAACCTCAACAAATTACATTAAATTCATAAAAATCTTAATTAAATAAATTAATGAAGCTGTTACACATCATAAAAATGCAAAGTTTAATAAAATGGGAGAATAAAATCACATTAAAACAAGTACTTACATGCCCAATCCTGCCCAAAGATCTTACATTAGGCATAGGGTCATCAGTAACGGCAGGGGTAGCACCACCGATATTAGTAGCTAAAGCAGACATGGCAATAGGAGAGAGAGAGCTCTTACAACACAATCTAGCGACACGAAGTTCTCGTCTAGAATAACAAAATCGTTGGTTGAAGGCTACCTACATCCATCTATAAGGAAAAAATAGTTCCTGGAATATCCTTCCGCCAAGGTCGCGATAAGGCCATTTCTAAACATAGTTCTTGGAATATCCGTCCGCCAAGGTTACTTCAAGGTCACGTGAAGGCTATACGAAGGCTCACATCACGGTTACCGTTAAAGTAAGTATAAGATATAATTTAGGGAAAATACATCTAACGCACATTAAAAATCCCCATACACTCCCTGAAAGCAAATGTAACTTGCATAAAATCCACTTCAAAGTGAATCCCTAAGCATAAATATTTACAAAGTCCATGAAAAAAAAATCCCTTTGTAGGGAAAAACGTAGGGAAAAAACAGGCATCCCCAAATAGTAATATAGCATATCTAGAGGATAATTCTGAGTAATTTGGGGGTATTAACTAGTTTCTGGGTGAATTTGATGATTTTTATGCCCATTTTAGGAATCCCTGTGAAGTATGCTTTCGTGTAAAATTACGGGTATTTGGACCCGAGCTGGAATGGAGATGCCTGTTGTTTTACGAGTTCTAGATATTAAGGGGTATGTTTAGCGTGTATTGGGGTAAGAAATGATGGCAATTAACGAGGTGGGGAGGGGGTTAAAGAGGTGATCTTGGAAATCTGCTCGTGATTCAGAGTGCTGCATTCAACTGCTAAATTCAATATTCTAGCACTTGCGATGGAGTGTATTGTTTATATGCGACTTTCTAAGGTATATTGCTTAAGGGTTGTAGGGTCTAAGACATTTTTCCCTACAAAGGGATTTTTTTCATGGACTTTGCAAATATTTATGCTTAGGGATTCGCCATGAAGGGGATTTTATGCAAGTTACATTTGTTTTCAGGGAGTGTATGGGGATTTTTAATGTACGTTAGATGTATTTTCCCAAAATTATATCTTATACTTACTTTAACGGTAACCGTGATATAGCCTTGACGTGACCTTGAAGTAACCTTGGCGGAGGGATATTCCAAGAACTATATTTAGAAATGGCCTTATCGCGACTTTGGCGGAAGGATATTCCAGGAACTATTTTTTCTTTATAGATGGATGTAGGTAGCCTTCAACCAACAATTTTGTCATTCTAGACGAGAACTTCGTGTCGCTAGGTTGTGTTGCAAGAGCTCTCTCTCTCCTATTGCCATGTCTGCTTTAGCTACTAATATCGGAGGTGCTACCCCTGCCGTTACTGATGTAAGATCTTTGAACAGGATTGGGCATGTAAGTACTTGTTTTAATGTGATTTTATTCTCCCATTTTATTAAACTTTGCATTTTTATGATGTGTAACAGCTTCATTAATTTATTAAGATTTTTATGAATTTAATGTAAATTGTTGAGGTTTTTGTATCTAGATATATTCTTTAACTTGGCGATTTTATTATTTCTAAGGGGTTGGTATATAGGGGATCTATGATTACTTTATATAAATCTTGGGAGATGTATTATATTGCTATAGGAAATAACGTGTTTATACTAAAGTATTTATTTTTTATCTTGTATAGACATGTCATGTCTGTTTGAAAACGTTTACATTAAAGAAGAATCCATATCGGCATGTAAGGACCCATCTAGCTCGGAAATCTTATGCATGTGAGGTATGCGGAAAAGGGTTTAATCGACTATCTAATTTAGAACGGCATGGAACAGTGCATAAGGACTCTGGAAATTAAGCTGAATCTTTTAAATGTATTTAACTCCTGATCGTAATTATTTTATTTAATGCAGACTTTTGTGAATTTAATGTAATTTTTGAGACTTTTGAGTCAGAAAATTATAAAGTTATATCTGTTATAGTGATGGGTTGGGGAAATTTTAAGTGAAATATATTCGTTATACAGTAAAAAGAAGGGTATGGGTTTGCGTTTATGTAGTAAATATTAGATGTAGTGCTGAATTTCACTATGTTGGAAATCTTCTTTAACGCTTATGTGCGATATGGAGATGTATTCTAAAGGGATTAGGGCATGTGAAACGTGTTCATAGTATCTATGAAGAGCTATTGCTTGGTGTTTATTAACAATTTTGGGTTTTTGAATCAGAGAATTATAAAGTTATATCTGTTATAGTGGTGGAATGGGGTAATCTAGGATGAAATATGTCCGTTTTACAAGGAAAAGAGAGTCATGGATGGGTGCTATAGTAGTACATATTAGATATAGTGTTGAATTTCATTATGTCAGAAACTTGCTTCAGCGCCTATGTGTGATATTGGGGTGTATTCAAAGGGGATTAGGGGGGTTTGAAAACGTGCCCATTATATTCGTTATACAAGAAACGAAAGGCCTGGGTGTGTGTTAATATAGTAAATATTAGATACGGTACTGAATTTCACTATGTGAGAATCCTGCTTTAGCGTTCATGCGTGATATGGTGTGTATTCTAAGGGGTTTAGGGTGTCGAAAACCCAGACCGTCCGGCTCATCCGTGGACATAGAGCAGCAATATGAGCGGCCGAGGGCGTTTAGGGTGTGTGAAATGTGTTTATAGTATCTATGAAGAGCTATTACTTAATGTTTATTAACTATTTTGGTATGATTTCTATCGGAACGGTGTAAGAAACCTATGATTCCTTTAACTAAGTGATGTATATGTATTACATTGCTACTGAAAATAGAGTGTTTATACTAAAATGCTGCATTTTTTATCTTCCACAGATATGTCTTATTTGCAATAGAATTTTTTGTTCAGAAGCAGGGTGTGACTAGACATCAAAAGATTCATCTAGGTGAAGAGTCGTTTCCTTGTCATGAGTGTGGCACAGCTTTTAAAAGAAAGAAAAAGTTACTGCTCCATGCAAAAGTACATGTTAATAGTATAGATAAAGATGCCCTGGTTGGATCTCCTAAGTATCATGAATGTACAGAATGTCTTAAAAGGTTTAACCGTGCTTCTACTTTAAAACAACATATGCTTGTAGAACATAGAGCCGAGTCTGAGCGAAACACACCTAAAAGAGTGAAAGCTGAGCTTCCCAGATCATAGAATTTCCTTATAAGCATACAGGATGCACTAGGTGTGGTATCAAGTATCACAATTTACTCAAAACCAGCGTTAACCTTGATATGCTGGTGTTTTTTAATGAGGTTCGCCCTTTATTATTAAATGCCTTGGAGAACAAAATGGTTGACTTTGGTCGAATTAAGTGGTATGCGGTGCTACATATGTAACTGGAGCAGCCGCATAAAGTTGGAGAAATGCAATTTATCACTACTTATTTTAAAAGTTCGACTGTTACTTGTTTGCATGAAGAGAATCTTCCACACCAAGTTGATGATGCTTTTCTGAAGATAAATGAATCATTTGAACGATTTATGTATCGGGGGGTCTGGTTGGACTTTTCATCGAATTCTACAAATGCATGTTGATATTGTTAGATATAGTCCCTGCACATGAGATTAGAGCACTAGAAATTTTCGATATTATAAGAATGCTGTATTTTTATTTATATGGACTCGCTAATAAATATTGATGTCGCCTATACTGCCTCTTTATTTTTGTCTTTATGGGAATTCGCGCTCACGCTTACTAAATACGGAATATGTATTTATAGCGAATATTAAATCTAGTCATGGTGAAAGTTGTGTGAATTGAGGAAAATGTATATTGCAGTAGTGATGAGACTTAATAAAAAACTATACATTTTTACACAGTTAATAGAAGTATTTCAGAAATGGCATCTGGGTTCTTAGAAATTTATGGGGGTCGGAGTAAATTCTAATTCTTGCTGTAAAATTGTAGTATGAAGCGCATAACACGTGAGTGAAGTTAAGAGTATTTTTTATTTAATGTTTCTAAAAGCAGTATAGATTCTGAAAAAATATAGAATGTTCTGAAGTAAGGTGAGAAGAGTGGTTTTTATGGGCACTAGTTTTTAATATTATATAGTAATTTTTAAACTAATACATGCATTGTGGAAATTAGTTGATATGAGTAATTAGTTACAATTATACATTGCACTGACAAAAATTATTTTGTCGTATATGAGAATTGTATAATTTCACATCTATGTCTGAATTACGTATTGGAAAGGATTTTTAAGAAGGTAAATTATGAAGGTTCTATAAATAATAAGCTAAAACGGGGATTTTTCTGAAGGTTTCATGTAAATGCAGAGTTTTAAGGATGTATGGGTATGAATATGTTGAAAGGATATTAAAAGTGGAAGGTGTGATAAAAGAAATATTAGTAAATTCGCAAGTACTAGATTATTTTACTGATGATGGGTTGAGTATATAAAACACAATAGTTCTGTATTTTAACACCATAGGACTTTGCTTAAACAGTTGGAATGTGTGTTTGCACTCTTGGAAACTAATTGTCGAAAACCCAGACCACCCTACTCACCCTATAGGGCACGAGCAGCAATTTGAGTGGCCGGTGAAAACTAATTGTGAAACTTTAAAGTTTCTTAAATGCGTGTTTTAGCTTGCTTTTACACTATGGGGTTATATTTGTATGTACGTAAAATTTTCGAAGACTTCTTCTTGCATATGCAAGATATTACCTAGAAGAGATATAAAAAAAAACTTCCCAATGTGAAATATATGATTTACACGTTTCTACCTCTATGGGTTGGAGGTTTACGATCTTCTATAAAGAATAACTACTAAGAGCTGATATGGATTCGCTTGAGCTAAGAAATAAGAGCATTATAAATTAAGAAAATAAAGTTTATACACTACTTTCATCTTATTCTTAAAAGTAATTGCATCCCTAAAACATCTTGAATTCTAAAACATATATGAGTATCAACCTTTCAAAATACACCTTTATTAACTTTTTGAAACATCGAAAATCACATTTTCTGGTTTTTAAGGTGTTGAAACTATACATTCGCTACATTTTGATAGTTTAATATACGTATTAGCTACATTTTGATTGTTTAAAATATGTATTCGCTCAATTCTGGTAGTTCAAAAGTTACATTCTCCAAATTTAAGTAGTTGAAAAAACTCATTCACTTATCACAAACACGCTACACTGGGTATACATCTATATTTTAGAAAATGATAGGGTTTAAAGATCCATTCACTACATTCGAACACTTAAAACACGCATTTGCGAAATTTTATTAAGAGGGAATGCCACCCTCGCTCGATATACGTATTCCCGAGATTCACAGGAACTGGATGGTTTAAAACACGTTGTTATTAATTATTTTCAGGTTAAAATTTGCATTTGGCGAAATTCTGAAAGTTGAAAACTTGCATTTGTAATTTTTAAACGCGTGAAAGTCGCATTTGTTAAATTTTGAAATTTTAAAATACTCGAGTATATTCTCTGAAGTTCCCGAATTTTAAGACTAAAATAAATGCAACACTATCCACTTAAATGTTTAGTTGATTGCCGTTAAAGAATCCCACACCCGATTTCAAGTGATTCAACACTTACGTTTTTAACACTTTACAACAAAGTTGAAAAGTGTTTATGACTTTGTTGATTCTGTCTGTCTGTCTGTCTGTCTGTCTGTCCGTTAGCACGATAACTGCCGTAAAAATGACTTAATCAAAATGAGATTTTAGTATGTTCATACGATCTGCAGGACCTATGGGATTATAAATGAATAATATCACCCAATTTGTTTTGGATTGACCCCGGGTTGAAGAAATGAAATACATTGAGCCCTATGGGACCTAATTTTCCAAACATTATTAAGCAGATTTAAATTTCCCAAATTGCTTCAAATATTTTAGGTAATATTCAAATTATTCCATAAAATACATAAAAAAAAATTCAGCGAAATATATTCAGTAGTTTTTTAAATAAAAATTAAAATAATAATAACACCTCTTATATGAAGCGATCACGTGTCCATGATATGAAACGATCACATGACCCACTTCAAAATGATATATGGCATCCATCTTGTGTCAAAATCGTGATTTTTAATGTTCGTTTTAATTCATATTGAGTGTTGTATCCATACTAAAACTACTTTATTTTTCGTTTACTATTAATCTTTATTTACTTTACTATTAATCGTCTCCCCCGGAGACATTTTATGCTAACCTACTTTTATTTACATGGCAGCATTTAGATATATTTATATAAAGCAGATAGAAAACTCGTCTCCCCCTCCACCTAAACTTTCGTTCTTGCCCCCGACCAAAAAGTCCTGAAAGAAACACTACTTGAGCACTATTAGCAGAGTTCCCACTTTCAACAGAGATTCTGTCAGATCCATCTGGATATAGTGGGGTTATTGCTACCATATTTGACCGATATTTGGCAATCGATATTTGATGACATATAGCGATGGATATTCACGTTAGCCGGAAACAGTCTCGCTTCCTGATTGACTGCGGAGACGGTGGCTGCAGTCTTCCTTGACAATTGATCCAAATTATTCCGAAGCGTGCTGGGTAGCACGCTTCGGAATACCAGAGGGCATTACAATGGACAAGGGAGCGAATTTTGAACTCTTTTAATTTTAGGCTAAATACTTAATGGGCAGGGCCCCCACAAAGGGGGGGGGGGTCAGTTGAGACCATGGTACTAGGGCCCGGCAAACGATAGGGGCCCGTGGAAAAATATTTTTACAACATTATTTGTGCATATGAATTTGTAATAAAAATATTTTATGATACAATATCGCATATTTTACGCAAGTATAAAATTACAAGTATAGAATAGATTAAAAGCAAACGTAAGTTCTTTAAAACAATAAAAAAAACCAAAGTATTGTAAAAATTAAACACATGATACGTTAAGCAACATGTGATATGTTTTATTGCTTTGATTCCATGTGTTTCAAAAAAGGAAAAAAGACGGCGTCCGTAACGTACAAAAAATACGCTATCCCATCAACAAGGGATCCGAAAATCCGGTAAAAAAATAATAGATAATACTCCACATAAGTTGCCCAGCTTTGAAGGGAGGGCTACAAAGCATTTCCCAGGGTAATAAAAGTAACTTTTTGCTATTTAGCTTCGGAAATTTGCAAGCATTGAACTAATAAAATAAATGCCTTTACAACAAGAAAAGAAAAGCCCTCCACAGAGAGTGTGTATGTAGAGGGGCTTTTACACTCCCATACCAATGAGATAAGATCTTATGTGAATGGTCAGTTGGCCTAAAGCAATTAACACATCAGGGGTCCAGGTCCAGTCTACCGACAATATCTATGTTCTTTTGTAACAAGAGAAAATTCTGGGTATTTGGCAATGGATCGGATGACCATATTTTCAGCTCTCAAGTTCTGTAGTAGAGTTCATCTTCTGTAGTTCATCTGAGTGGATCCTCTGGAAACGAATTTATCGTTGATGAGTAAGATATTTCGATCTAATTCGATGAAAATGTGTTTTTATTTGGCAGTAAAATTTTGTAACTCGTATAAATTCTTCAATATTTGTAATTAATAGAAAATTGTTGTGCACTGGTGTCTGATATTAAGGTTTGCTTGAATTCTTGCATTTTTTCAATATTATTTTTAATTGCCTTAAAAATATTGATCTTAGAATTAAAGTTATTTATTTTATCAGAATACTATATAGTTCTGTAAAATTATTCTATACATTTAAAATTTGTATAAAACTTTTGGATGAATTTACTCATTGAGAACATCCCTGAAAACGTACAAACCAGTGCCATCTAGGAGTACAACACAGATTGAAATAATGAAACAGAATGTCGTATGATTATTTCAATCGTGTAAACATCAGAATCCTATTAATTTTCAGTGAGGTCGGACCAGGAGAAAGCGTTTTCAATTATTTATTCTTAAAATTGAAAATACATACAAAATATTGATGTTACCAATATATGTACAGAAATAGCCGTTTAATATGAAATTTATTTTTATATAAAAAGTCAAATGACATCATTTATAGGATGTTCCATCATCCAGATATTGCATGTTGTGTTATCTAAGTTAAAAAAAATTATAAAAAAGTTAAATATGGTATTTATTACCAATTGGGTGGTTAATTTAAGTACTTTTAACCAGAAATGAATTGAAAATATATTTAGGATTTATCCTAAACCACTTTTGAGGTATTAGAAATATTACTTATGATATCTCTCAAAATAATTAAATAATTTCCATGCGATTAGGTATACTTATTTTAATCAGTGTCAACATAAGACCCATTTATTTTCAACGAATTTGCGTCATAAGGAAGTTCTGATTTTTTTATTGTGTATGGATATCAAAATATTTTCATTTGTTAAGAAGTTTTTGTTAGATACATCAGATGTTTTAGTTACTGAGGCTGTGCATAATTTTTTTGTTCTCTGAGTAGTAAAAAAAACAATTAAAATTTACAGAAAATTTGTAGATTCTTTCAAATTATCAAATAACTAAAAAAAATTTTTGCAATTGATATATTGTTGAACCTGTCATAATACTGTAGAGAGCAGGAAGAATGAAAATTAATCATACCAGAAGGCCGTAAGATGCAGATAGGTCATTTTTCTTCGCCGGTGCACATTTATATACTACTAAAAATAATTACTCAGAGTTGCCCAGGTCCTAGATAAGCTTCCGCTATTTAAATAATACATACAGATAAAACCACTCAATTTGTAAATCGCTTCCTTCTTTCATTCCGCAACCGTGGAAAACAGAAAAATAAATAAATAAAAGAAACACAATGAAATCATTTCTCTAGTCGAGAAGACTTAAACTGCATCGTGAGTTCCAAGGCTTTGAGGAGCATGCGCACAAATGTCCACTGGGGAGAAAAATATACACATTTCATTAACGATATCTACAATTTTAAATTTTATGCGTTTGCTTGAAAATTCACAGCAAATAAAATAATGTAGTAATTAAAAATATTTCCGTTAGAATACGAGGATATACACACATATTTAAGTATCAAATAATCTAAAATATACAAATTTCGATGTATTTAAAAATAAATGAATAAATTTAAAGGAATTGTCCTACGGATTCGGTTCAAACATTGTTAGAAAAAAAACGTCTTTTGATCTTTCCGTTGGTGTTAAAATAGAAACTCTGCAATAAGATTTTCGATCGTTAAGGAACCGATTTTTGTGAAAATCGCTCAAAATCGTGATTCAAATAAAATGTAAAATAGCTACATAATTCAATATAAAATAACTAAACAGCTAATATGAATTAAAAACAATTCACCGAGTAGTATTTGTCGAGTCGTCCTGGACTGCCTCTGTACCAAATTCCGTCAGCTTAGATTTTTCGCTACAGACTACACACATGCCTTCTTATATTAAGTAAAAAAACCTGATGTGGACAGCACATGACTTTCCTTATATAATGCAATGAATTTACTACTTTTACAGTAGAAAAAAATAGATTATTTTAATAGTAGTTATTTATATTCTTCTCAATATATTGAATTTTCTTCAATTTTCGTCAATGAGTTTCCATGTCGTCATCATCAATGAGTCCTGATTGATTTAGCGTCATTTTTATCCATTTGGCGAGTTTTTTGTTAATTTAGCAACATTTAAAAAAGTCGCCAAGTTGGCGACATTTCACCAACTTCGTCGCCAAAATCTCGCCAAAAGCGTTATGGACGAAGAAATAAGTTATTCTTACAGCAAATAAATGACTATTGGCGTTCAAATAAAAAAATATTACTGAAAGTATCTTTCTTCATGAACGGAACAAGCTAGATCCACGAAAATGATGTCACCCAATTTATCGCATGGTATTACATATGAAAAGTGAACATGTTTCTCAATAGGAAATATTTTTTTTTATTTTATATGACTTTTTGATAATTTTTTTGAAAAATGTGCAATATCTCGAGAACGGTTCATGTTAGCGTTCTAAAATTTATGTCAATCGTTTTCTAATGAAAAATTACATAAGAAATGTCTATTTGCGTAACTTTATTAGCAGTTTTGATTTTTTGACGATATTTTGAAAATTTCACTCGAAAATTTAGGGTGGTTCTGAACCTTCGATTGCGTATAAAAACAATAGGCTTCCAGTGTTTACAGATTGTGATGTTTGTACCAAATTTCGTTTGAATCGGTCCATTCGTTCGTCAGTTATCGTCTCCACAGGCTCACTGACACACACACATACACACATACTTTCACACACACACACACAGACATCACTTAAAAAATGCTTGATTCGTGATCAGGGATGCTTGAAACGTGCTCTCCCGTCGAAAACTCGAATTCGAATTTTCGACCCCGTCACAATACTTTCCTTATACATTATGTATATAAGGAAAGTAATTAACTTTTTGGTATCCCTATGAAGTGTTGATTTGAAGAAAATTAGAGACCAACTGATTTAGAAGATCCTAGCTACTATTACACATTATTAAAAAATCATTTATTGCAACAAGAATATTTACATATAAGAGATTTTGTTATGAAAAATCGATTGATACAGAAAATCAAGAGTATTTTATCTGCATATCCTGCTTCTGCTAAGAGAGTGGCAATAGGAATAGATGTTGATCAATTAACGATATTGGAAGTTATTTTGGATAGATCTTTTTTTACTTTATTGATGAATATATATTTACATTTTCATTTCACTAAATGATTGTTTTTTCTACTGTGTTTTACTATTTTGTAACTAGAGAATTCAACTTTAATTTATTTAAAAAGACTGAGCAAAAATTATTTTACTAAAGTTAACTTTGGCGAAAATGTGTTGGATACATGGAGGGGGGGGGGTTAATCACTCCCTTAATATACATGGAGCCCGCGACATTACTTGGTACCCTGTCCCAAAATTTGATGTGGGGTCCTGTTAATGGGTGCAGAAGTATCGGACAACAATCTCATAGAATAGTGGAACGATTTTACACAACCCAGAATCGTCCAAATAGTTGCTCTTAGTCCTCTGGACGAGTCGGACGGTCTGGGTCTTCTACAACCCAGAATCGGCAGTAATGGCCGTATATCAAGTTCGTTGGAGAAGCTTTGCCGTCAGTGCTCTTCGATCGGCGGTGTGAGAGGAGTTGGAGGCTGCGCCGACCTCATTTAGTATATGGTACAGCGCTTCACCTTCCTGGTGATATACTAAAGTAGATCGAGGTGCTATAGCTCCAAAAGAGTTTATACAAAATCTCAAGATTCAGATGTCCAAGTTGCGACCGGTCTCGGCATCGAAACACTCGACGCCAAACTCAAACGGGAAAAAAAACGTACCCAAAGTCTTTAAAACCACTCTCATGTACTTTTTCGGAAAGATGCAGTCAAAAAACCAGTGGTGCCACCCTATCAAGGATCTTTCCCAGTTCTACCACGAACAGAGAAATTGATAACTATCCTCCAAAATAACCAGAAGCAAAATGTTTCGGTGGACAGGGTGAAGCCGGCTTACTTGCCTAATCCCGAGATAAGTGATTGCACCAATTTAACTAATTCTCCCATTTCTAGAGGCAATAGTTCGACTAGGTCAGGCCGGCGGTCTAAGCCTGTGGTGCGATTTCAGGCTGGGTCTGTGAGAAGATTACTGTTATAGTGCCTAGAAAAGTAGTACTGTGGTACCGCCTTTACTGCGTGGCTACGTAGTTTTCCGGCTTAACCAGTTAAAACAGGTAATGCGCATGTCTGTGGCAAATAATTTAATCTTCTGCAATCGCCACGACTTCAGTCTCAAGTGTATGACTAAGTTGCACGTTTCGAGATACTCGCTCGTTCTGAGTGCATTTAAGCTGCTAGTCAGCTGAGAGTATGTTCCATGGTAATCTCGGCTCTTGCTGAATGATCTTAATGTAAATTCGTTTTTCTTAGTTGAAGTTACTTGTTAATAAATGGCTAAGTTAGTAGCTGTTGCCTTTTCTTAGAATCCATTCTACGAGACAGTAAAACTATGCGAATACGCAGTAATATTGTGGGCTACACGCCTCACTAAAGGCCCTTATTTAGGGAAGTTTAAAATACGTTCAGTTAATTTTTAAGCTAATGGATTTTTAGGTAAATGAGGGATGTCGAAACTTTTTAAGGGGTGGAAACACCTGCAGAGACTGCGGAAGCAGATCAACACCACATAGCAGTGGGAAGAATCACTAAGATTTCATATATACACTATAACAAAAAAATCGATGCACCAAGAAGAAGTTGTCCAATTGTAATGAAATTTCGTATGCAAGGACATTTTGATCGAACATGCATATGAATAAAATTCAGTGTCCAATGAATAAATAGTGGGAGCTCCAGGCATCGGAACTGCGCATTCAGCAGGTGTATATCTGGGCAGGTGTATATCTGCAGGTGGGTATGGTCTGGAGTGCCATCTCCTTTGATAGCCGGACCCCTTTGGTAGTCATTTCTGGCACACTGACAGCAGAACGGTACGTAGACAACATTCTACGACCGGTTGTGTTACCGCTCCTTTTGCGACACCCCGGACTTACTTTTCAACAAGGTAATGCCCGGCCGCACACGACACGTGTTGCTATGAATTATCTTCAAGTTTGCCCAACACTTTCTTGGCCAGCTAGGTCTCCTGACCTCTCTCCCATAGAGCACATTTGGAACGTTATGGGAAGGCGATTTCAACCATCCCGAAATGTTGACGATTTAGCCCGACAGTTGTAGACAATTTGGCAAGACCTTCCACAGGACACCATCCGTAAACTTTATCAGTCTATGCCACGCCGGGTGACATCTTGCATCCAGGCCAGAGGTGGACCAACGCCTTATTGACATCCTCTGTTTGTATACGGTCAAACTCTAAATCATTAAATTGTTCTGAAATTTAAATCGTTTCTTTTTCTATGTATATTCTTCACATCCACCAGTTTTTATCACAATCAGACAACTCCTTCTTGGTGCGTCGATTTTTTTGTTATAGAGCGTAGAAGGGATTTTGAATCTTTTTAAAGATCTAAAGAAGCATTTTAATGGGTAGCAACTCAACAAAGGTGGAGCCAGATCGGCGCCATCTAACGACAAAATGAAGAACTAGGAAATTTTTTAAAGAAAGGACATTAGGTTTCTTACAAAGAGCCAAAGAAGCATTTTAGTGTAATATCGTGCATTAGAGCAGTGTTTCTCAACCGCCAGGTCGCGACCTGGCTTCAATTATACCGGACCCCGAGAGATTCGCCTAGAATTCGTCGTTTGTTTTCTAAGCATTTTTTATGATTACATATTTCATATTGAAAATATTATAATGAGAATCATTTTCGTGAATGTGTCAGGAAGCTCGGACATACAAGACCTAAATAACATCTGTGTAGCAAATGTCAGTGACAAATCTACATATTTATAAACATGTAAGTATTCATGAATGATCGAGAATTTTCAGATATCGATAGGAGACATGGGCAGTGTATCTCCTGTCGGTGTTTCCGCATCGCCGGTGGAGTGTGACCAATTATTAAAGAATTATTAAGAAACATTTTACACTGAAATGGAAAATTAAGGCAATATGTTCTGAAATCTAGTAATACTGAATACTGTTTCTTCGCAAGTTCGCATTGCAGTGCGTAAGTACATGTTTTGAAACCCGAGGGGCGTGATATTTAAAAGTAATAGGCCTACAGATTTCACTTTCAATATGAATAAGAGACAAGGGACTTTGTTTAATTTTTGTTTAAAGAAATCTCTTATTGATGGTGTTTGTGACGTAACAAATAGCGATTCATCCACCCCAAGTCTAAACGATCTCCAGGATACGCAAAGGGAGTGGAAAACTACCAGCCCATGGAAAAAAAATTGCATTCACTCGTAAGTACATGGGCATCCATTTTAAATTTTATTTCGTACAATTCCCTGACACTGACTAATTGCCACGACTTCAATGTGTCATTATACTACTATTTGGGGAAATGAAATCATATGTTATGAAGGAAATGAAGCTATGAAGCCACCGTAACTTAGCCAACATCTCAACACAAAACATTCCGATATAGTCAACAAGCCCATTGAATTATTTATCGTGAAATAGAAAGTAGAGGGGGACGGCCGGTTCTGCTGCAGAGACGGAGGAATGCGGAACAAGAAGCAAAATCGCCTTCAGGCAGGATTTCGTAATCCTGGACGGGGGGAGGGGTATTTTTGCAAAATGGAAAAATTTTGAGGGTTTTTAATATTTTAGAAACTTTTCAGGGTGGTAACGGTATTGCAATCTTGTATGAGGGTATTTTTTTAGGGCTTAATGAGTTTTGAGGGAGGTAAAGAGGATGTATAGAAACTTTTTAAGAGGTGGCAACACCTGTGGTTCTCTAACAAAGGCGGAGCAGAAGCCCCAGCGCCACCTAGCGGTAGAAAGGGGAACTACTTAGGACGATAATTGAGACTTTTTCTAAGAGTCAGAGAAACTTTGGGGTGGCAACACCTGAGATTTTTGTGCCACAGACTCAGAAGGTGTAACAGAGGCGGAGCAGAACCCATAACGCCACCTAGCGGTAGAAAGGTGTACTACCCGATACTTGGTATTTTTTTCTCATTTTAAATATTGAAAGGCGATACTTGTGCATTTATTTTGTTTAGCATTCGGTTTGTTATTGTAACACCTTGATTTCTGCGCCATAGGCTCAAAATCTGTGCCAGAGGCTCAGAAGAACCAACAATGGAGGAATGCAACGCCAGCGTCACACCGTGTTGGAAAGGATCTTTAAGTAGTGAATATTTTTCTTGGAATATCCCTGCACCAAAGATGTGATAAGGTCATCAAACCATCTCTAAATAAAATAGATCTTACAATATCCCTCCGCCAAGGCTATATCGCGATTACTGCTTAGTAACCGCGATATGAATATTTAACTGCGAATTTAACTGTGTTTCGGAACAATTTTTAACTGTGAGAATCCCACATAACGTATTTTTTTCCAACATCCAGAGTTTAAAATACAAACAGTGGGATAGAGGTGTTGGAATTTCGCAAATACTCGTTTCCTACCTGTAAAATTTCACAAATGTAAGTTTTATACTTATACATTTTAACAAATACACGTATCACGCTTTTCAAAAATCCCACATGTGTTATTTTGTCTATGGAAATTAACATGTGTTTTCGCACTTGTGCAAATTTTAAGCAAAAGTTAACAAAAACGTGTTTTGAAGTGTTTGAATTTAACAAAAATGTGTTTTTTACTTGTAAAAAACTAACAAAACGTGTTTTGAACTACTTGAATTTCGGGAATTTCGGAAATACGTGTATCGAGTGAGGGTGGCATCCCCTCTTAAAATTCGGAAAAACCCCAGAGAATATAATTATTTTAAAAATAGGGATTTTAAAAATTAGGTGAATGTACTATATGCTAAATATTGAATTTTATTCAGTACGCCGTATGTCTTTAAATACGAAATATAGAATTCTGAAATATAGATATATACAATGTGTCTTACACATTTTGCTCCAAGGGTGTGACAAGTTAATTTCTAAAGAGATGAAATAGTTTTTACAATATCCTTCGCCAAGGCTATATCACGGTTACTGCTTAGTAATACTGTTATAAATACCTAACTGTGAATTTAATTTAAATGAAAGAACATCATATGTGGTATTTTTTTTTCAGCATCCAGAGTTTAAAATACAAACAGTGAAATAGAGGTGTTTTGAACTAATGAAATTTCGCAAATGTGTGTTTTAAAGTGTTTGAATTTCGCAAATGCAAGTTTCGAACTTACCAATTTTAACAAAAATGTGTTTTTTACTTGTAAAATATCGCAATTGTAAGTTTCGAACTTACAAAAAACCAACAAATGAGATATTCGTGTGTTTAAAAATCATACATGTGTTATTTTCTGTATGGGAGATAACATACGTTTTCGCACTTGCGCAAATTTTCAACGATTTTTCCCAAAAACGTGTTTTCAACTTACAAAATTTCACAAAAATGTGTTTTTTACTTGTAACATTTCGCAAATGTAAGTTTCGAACTTACGAAAAACCAACAAATATGATTTTCATTTGTTTAAAAATCAAACACTTGTTATTTTCTCTATGAGAAATAACAAACGTTTTCAGACTTGTGTAAATTTTTGATGATTTTTCACAAAAATGTGTTTTCAACTTGCAAATTTTCACAAAAATGTGTTGTTTTACTTGTGAAAAACTAACAAAAACGTGTTTTGAACTACTTGAATTTCGGGAATATCGGAAATACGTGTATCGAGCGAGGGTAGTATTCCTCTTAAAATTCGAAAAAACCCCGTAGAAAACACTCTATTCACACCAAGCGTAGTGTGCTTGCAATGTATTCTTTCTATGAGACAGTGTCGTTTTTAAATGCGAGTGCTTTAATGCATAGCATTTATTAATTAAAGAAAAACTACTATTAAAAAGCAGCTCTTTAAAAATATCAGTATATCCTAGAGCCTTTAATGTTTAAGACTCATAAAATGATATAAGTGTTAACGCCCCCTCCCAGTAACTTTGTACAGACAGAGGGGTTCTGTTTTAAACACCCGCGATGCTAAAAGAATGTGAATACAGTGGGCGTTTACGCATGTCACGCTGCTCGGTAATGGATAGCTTTATCGAAGTGTGCGTGAATCTGCACATATATTCAAGAGGTATAGAACTGAAAAAGATTGTCTTGTGATTTTCAACGTTTAAAAAAAAAAGCACGCGTGTTAATTTTCTTACGGAAAATTACATATATTTTTGTATGCATGCTATTTTCAAACGAAATTTAATAAATACAGATTTTTATCTTTCAAAAAACTAACAAATACAATTTGCAGTGTTTCAAAAACTGCTAAATGTGATTTTGTACTTAGTGAAATTTAACAGAAGTCATTGTGCATCGAGTAAAATTTAACACATATAACTTTTTAAGGGGCAGAAACACCGAATGAGGTGATATGTGTGATAGAGACGACCAGCACAAAACAATAGAAATGAATGCTGAGATAGTTTATTAAGATGAGACTTTGAAATTTTGTTGATAAACATAGTGTTTAGGATTATTTAACGTATGAATGATTAGTACATAGCAATAAAATGGTGAATTAGGCTAGTATTTTATGAAAGAGACTTTGAAGATGTTAGCTAAATGTAATATGCACTGACATTTTATAAGGCGATATCAGCTCCAGAGGGAGTATGAAGTGAATCCATCACCGACACCTAGCTATGAAATGTCGAACCAGGTAAATATTTTTACGATGGGAATTTAAATTCCTTAGCTAAATATGATGTATCGAAGCTTTTAAAGAGTCGGAAGCTCTTACTGTGGCCGCATGTGCAATACTTATAACCGATACATAACCGTGAAGTGGAGAACTATTAGAGTTCTTTTAAGATTAGAATTTGAATTTTCAGGTAAATACGATTTCTACTAACTATTAAAAAGGAAGAAATGCTTAGTGAGGGGTGTACGTAGGATGCATATAGTCGACACCCACCGACGGAATATAGATCTAAGGTAATATTCTTAGGAGAAGACTTGGAATTTTTCAAGTAAATAGAGTGTTTAGGAGCATTTAAAGTGATATAAACGTATGATAAGGTACTATCCATAATACACACAATTAATATAGGACAGCGAAAGGGAATTCAGTATGTTTTAAAGACCGAACTTTAAATTTTAACGTGTATATGTAGGTACTTGAAAACTTTCAATGGGCAATGTGTGTTCCACATGTCCGATCATAGTGATGGGAAAGGATACCAGAGTATTTTTTAAAGATAGGACATTAAAGTTTTTTTCAGTTAAGTGGAAAATATAGTAAATCTTAAAGAGTGCTAATGTTTACCGAGGGGGTGATATAATATACATGACCGGCATATAACATTAGAAAGGGGTATTAGAGCAATTTTTAAAGATGGGACTAAATGAAACAAAATGAGACTTTTGAAACTAAATGAGATATCAAGAAGCATTTAACGCAATGAAAACATCTATAATGAGGTGGAATGGGATGTACTCACAGAAGACCCTAGCGTGAAATTATGAACTAGGGTAGATTTTTAAAGTCGAGACTTTGAAAGTTTCAGATAAATGACAATTTATACTAACCTTTAAACGAGTGTAAACACCTAGTGAAGTGGTTTGGAATGAATACAACACCGATACATACCAGCGAAATGAACACTTCAGTATTTTTTAAAGACCGAACTTCAAATTTTTAATTAAAAGTAGATGATTGGAAACTTTTAATGGCCTATGTGTGATACACATGCCCGATATATACCAGTAAAATGGTGAACTACGGATAATATTTTAAGGATATATCTTTGGATTTTTTAGTTAAATAGGGATTTCTACTAATTTTTAAAGGTATAAAAACGCTTACTGAAGGGCATACAGCAAATTTTTAGAGAACTTTGAGAATTTTTTAGCTAAATAGGGATTTCTACTTAACTTTAAAGGGGTAGAAACACATACTGAAGGGTATAGAGTGGAATCATTATTAACACCTAGCGATAAAATGGGGAATTGGATGATATTTTAGATTTTTAGGTAAACAACATGTTTAAAAACTTTAAAACGGATGGATACGAAGATTGAGACGGCATGTGTGATACACATCATCCGCATATAGTAGTGAAAGTAGAACTAGGACTAAGGATAGTTTTTAAGGAGAGAATTTTGATTTTTTTTAAGTAAATGGAGATGTTTAGAAACTTCTGAATAATTAGAAACCCCATATTAAGTTGAAATAGAATGATACCATCACCGATGCCTATCTGGAAAAAAGGAAATTAGGGTAATATTTTAAAAATGGGACTTTAGATATGTAGGTAAATAGTATGTTTAAATTTTTTTTAAGTGATGGAAATGCCTGCTATGACTGTATGCTCCATACACATAACCGATGCATAGTAACGGAATAGGGAGGCGGGAGCTACATCTTTTGGTATTTACATCCTCCATAAGTGAAAAGTAGGTTTCGTTGTAGAAATAATCAAAGTTGGATGATCATTTAAACTCAACTATATTGTAATTGCGTTGTTTCAGGATGTAGATGCACAGAATTTAAGCAAAAATAAAGCGATTTTAGGACGGATACAACACTAAATATGAATTAAAAAGAACTTTAAAAATCACGATTTTGACACAAGATGGGTGCCATATTTTATTTTGAAGTGGGCCACGTGATCTCCTCATATAAAGGATGTAATTATTATTTTAATTTTTATTTAAAAAACTACTGAATATATTTTGCTGAATTTTTTTCTATATATTTTATGGGATTCCTTAGAGAATTCGTCCTTTTAGAATATTTCCTCAAATTTTCGAATCAATTTGTGAATTTTAAATCCGCTTAAAAAATATTTGAAAAATTTGGTCCCATAGAGTTCAATGCATTTCATTTTTTCAATCCGGGTTCAATCCAAAAATAATTGGGTAATACCTTTCATTTATATTCCCATAGGTCCCATAAACAGTCTGAACAACATACTAAAATTCCATTTTGATAAAGTCATTTTTACGGCAGTTATCGTGCTAACGGACAGACAGACAGGCAGAATGAACAAAGTCATAAACACTTTTCAACTATGTTGTTAAGTGTTAAAAAGATGTGAAAAGCGTGGTTTTAATATTTCTATACGTAAAATAAGTGCCATAATTAATAAAAAAGGAAATAAACGTCAAAGTTTACATTTGATAGGGATAAAGGTAAACAAGAAAGATCAATCATACTTAAAGCATTGATTATGAAACACTTTCCAACTTCAATGCAATTTTATTTAAACATGTCTAAAACGCAATACATTCCTCGGTAATATTTTAAAACTTATCACAATACTACATTAATTTATTATATTTAAAACCTTAAACCTTCATCGAAAAAAATTAACTTCATTCAAATGACGGCATTAAAGTATAAATTGCTTGGTTTAAACATCTCTAAAATGTGATACATGCCTCGGTAATAATTTTAGAATTATCAAAATACTACGATAATTTATTATATTTGAAAACTTCATCGAAAACAACTGAAATTGATTCAAATGACGTCATAAAAAAATAACACGCCTGGCTCGCTCTATAAAAGCAACATTTCATTCATAAATAATTCCCTCATTCATGTCATTCATCACAATACTATAATAATTTATTTTATTTAAAAATTAAGACCATGGAGCTAGAAGTAAGTAAACTCTATGCGTAAAACTTCATCGAAAAATATCGTCCTTCTCTTTCTAAAATCAATGAATATTTCATTCATATCAACTAAGCAGACTCCATGGACTCAATGATTTTGTGTTAAAGAATTACAGCGATTCTAATACAACTCATTCTACATATTTTGCTGTTTACATTTTACATAGGTGAAAAATAGGCTTAATAGTAGAAATAATCAAATTTGGTTGAGCATTTAAACTGAAATATATTGTCATTGCGTAGTATCAGTATGTAGATGCACAGAATTTAGGCAAAAATAAAGTAGTTTTAGTATGGATACAACACTCAATATGAATTAAAACGAACATTAAAAATCACGATTTTGACACAAGATGGATGCCATATATCATTTTGAAGTGGGTCATGTGATCGTTTCATATCATGGACACGTGATCGCTTCATATAAGAGGTGTTATTATTATTTTAATTTTTATTTAAAAAACTACTGAATATATTTCGCTGAATTTTTTTTTATATATTTTATGGAACAATTTGAATACTGCCTAAAATTTTCGAAGCAATTTGTGAATTTTAAATCTGCATAAAAAATGCTTGAAAAATTAGGTCCCATAGGGCTCAATGTATTCCATTTTTTCAACCCGGGTTCAATCCAAAACTAATTGGGTGATATTATTCATTTATATTCCCAAAGGTCCTACAGACCGTCTGAACAACATACTAAAATTTCATTTTGATTAAGTCATTTTTACGGCAGTTATCGTGCTAACGGACAGACAGACAGACAGACAGACAGAATGAATGAACAAAGTCATAAACACTTTTCAACTTTGTTGTAAAGTGTTAAAAATGCATACCCAACAAAGGTACTTACACCTCTTATTATATCTAAAGTCGCATCTCATGTTTTAAAAAAAATCCAACCCCCCTCCCCCCCCCAAAAAAAAACTATCGTAAAATCTTTAAATAACTCTATAGGAACTGCAAACACAATTGTAAAATCTGATTTAAAGCTAATCAAAACAAAAAACATGATGTTCATCGCCTAACGCCAAAACATAATTCTCAGGTAAGATTATATGCAGATTGTTGCATGAAAATTATTTGGCAGGTGAAAAATGGAAATATGTAGTTATAATTGATGAGGCTTGGATGTATTTATCTGATTACAATAGAAAAAGATCAATTTACTACCGAAAAAGAGGAGAAAAAGATCTAAAATGTTGGTTCAGAGAAAACAAGGAACATTTTGCTAAAGGTTTTATGGTTATTGCTGGATTCTCTTATAACGGAAAACTTAAAATAAGGAAAGTAGGAAAAATGTCAAAATTAACTCGGATTAGTATCAGATATATGTTTTAATGCCTGTTTTTAAAAAAGACATTACATCACTTTACCCAAACAATCTTCACTGTGTTAAGTTCCATCAGGATAAGGCTACCAGCCATACCTCTAAATCTACTGTTATATTCTTTTGAAAGAATGAGAAATGAAACCGAAATTGAGGCTATTCCATTTAAATGCATCTCACCCAAGTCCCCCGTCGTATCTCCTATGGGTTACTGTTCATTTTGACTTTTACATAAAACAAGTTCTTTATAAGCGACATCCCAAAACATTAGATGGACTCTGGAAGATTTTCGATGGAGGAGTGAAACAAACTCAATCTTGATATTTTAAGAAAAACTCTTTTATCTTGGAAATCAAGATGCAATATGATAGTTCAACAAAAGGGCTATCAGATTGAACATATTAGAAAATAAAATTCGTATCTTTGTTAATATACACTCAAACCTGTTTTTGTGCGGTGGATGGGGACGCATTAAAAAAAATCGCACAAAACTTCAGGAGTAGCTATAAAAATATTTTCGCAACAAAATTAAAAAATATTTTTTCATGCGGTGAATAGGGACCGCATAAAAATAACTCAAAACCTTACGAAATAACTAGGAATTGCTTTTTGAAACGAAATCAAGACACGAGGCTTGGCAGCTACTTGGAATCTCGCCAAACCTTTTGGAATCTGATTTACAAAATACACATGCGAACATTTTTAAATAGTTTATTTACATATGTACTTATTTTAGACATACAAAACTTTCCAAAACGTATAACCATTATCCTTCGTAGTCTGGCAATAGGAATGTGAAAGCACTTTGAAGGCCGTCATTATTAATATTAGATTTAAAAATTAAAACACACGTAATATTCTTTTTTAACACTTTACAACAAAGTTGAAAAGTGTTTATGACTTTGTTCATTCTGTCTGTCTGTCTGTCTGTCTGTCTGTCTGTCCGTTAGCACGATAACTGCCGTAAAAATGACTTAATCAAAATGAAATTTTAGTATGTTGTTCAGACGGTCTATAGGACCTATGGGAATATAAATGAATAATATCACCCAATTAGTTTTGGATTGAACCCGGGTTGAAAAAATGGAATACATTGAGCCCTATGGTACCTAATTTTTCAAGCATTTTTTAAGCGGATTTAAAATTCACAAATTACTTCGAAAATTTTAGGCAATATTCAAATTATTCCATAAAATATATAAAAAAAAATTCCGCGAAAAATATTCAGTTGTTTTTGAAATAAAAATTAAAATAATAATAACACTCTTATATGAAGCGATCACGTGTCCATGATATGAAACGATCACATGACCCACTTCAAAATGATATATGGCATCCATCTTGTGTCAAAATCGTGATTTTTAAAGTTCTTTTTAATTCATATTGAGTGTTGTATCCGTCCTAAAACTACTTTATTTTTGCCTAAATTCTGTGCATCTACATACTGAAACAACGCAATGACAATATATTTCAGTTTAAATGCTCCTCCAAATTTCATTATTTCTACTATTAAGCCTATTTTTCACCTATGTAAAATATAAACAGCAAAATATGTAGAATGAGTTGTATTGGAATCGCTGTAATTCTTTAACAGAAAATCATTTAGTCCATGGAGTCTGCTTAATGCTGCATTGATTTTAGAAAGAGAAGGACGATATTTTTCGATGAAGTTTTACGCATTGAGTTTACTTACTTGTAGCTCAATGGTCTTAATTTTTAAATAAAATAAATTATTATAGTATTGTGATGAATGACATGAATGGGGGAATTATTTATGAATGAAATGTTGCTTTTATAGAGAGAGCCAGGCGTGTTATTTTTTTATGACGTCATTTGAATGAATTTCAGTTGTTTTCGATGATGTTTTCAAATATAATAAATTATCGTAATATTATGATAATTCTAAAATTATTACCGAGGAATGTATCACATTTTAGAGATGTTTAAACCAGACAATTTATACTTTAATGCCGTCATTTGAATGAAGTTAATTTTTTTCGATGAAGGTTTAAGTTTTCAAATATAATAAATTAATGTAGTATTGTGATAAGTTTTAAAATATTACCGAGGAATGTATTGCATTTTAGACATGTTTAAATAAAATTGCATTGAAGTTGGAAAGTGTTTCATAATCAATGCTTTAAGCATGATTGATCTTTCTTGTTATTAAATCACTTTATTTAGCGGACTTGTCACTTGCGCAGATCAGAGACGAATAAAAAAAGCAACTCTTTGCTCCCTTCAAGTAAACTTCTTCTACCTACTCGTTAAAACAAACAAAACAAAGCATGAGACTAGTCGCCAACTATCTCATTAGCAAAAAACCAACTCAGCGACCTAACGAGACACGCAGGCCGTTTCAGGAAAACCCGAACTAACACGATGCAGATGTCCTTCAGTGTTTATTTGCGATCAATGCATTTTTGCTTTGCTACGCAAGAATTCCATTGCAATATGCTATTGCACATTTCATTTATTTACATGGAAATTCTTGTGCGTTCAACAATTAAATTATGCGATTATAGAATTCAATACATATATAATATAATTGGCTGACGCAATAATTATGTAATGTGATGAAATACATATCAAAAATCGAAAAAACTAAATGGCCGATCAAACCTACTAATTTTTTTTATTGATAACTTCGTCAATTATGTTCCAATTTGATTGAAATTTTCATATGCCGCACAAAAAAAATCGCACAAAAAAAAATCGCACAAAAAAAGACCGCACAAAAACAAGTTTGAGTGTATATTTTTTCAAAGTCGTTACAAAAATGTGTGAGCACCCTCTGTATCTGTTATAGTGATAAAATGTAATAATCTAAACTGAAATATATCCTCTATACAAGAAAAAGAAGAGTATGAATGAGTATTATAGTTGTAAATATTAGGTATGGTATTGAATTTCACTATGTTGGAAACCTGCTTTAACATTTTTGTATGACATGGAGATGTATTCTAAAGGAGTTAGGGTGTGTGAAACGTGTTCATAGTATCTATGAAGAACTATTACTTAGTGTTTATTAACAATTTTGGTATGATTCCTGTCGGAGTGGTATAAGGAACCTGTGGTTGCTTTAAATAGGTGATGAAAATGTATTACATTGTCTGAGTGAATGTACAATGATTAAACTAAGGTATTGAATTTTTATCTTTGTTAGGTATGTACTACTTGTAATCGAGTTTTTGTTCAGAAGCATAGCCTGAGTAGACATCAAAAGATTCATCTAGATGAAGAGTCATTTCCATGCAATAAGTGTGGCAAAGCTTTTAATAGAAAGAATATCTTATTACGCCATATTAAAGTACATATTAATAGTATAGATAACGATTCCTCTGCTAGATCTCCTAAGTATCATAAATGCACGGAATGGCTTAAAAAGTTTGACTTTAACTTTATTTTACTTCTACTTTAAAACATCATATGCTTGTAAAACATAAAGCTGAATCTCAGATATCCGCATCTAAAAGAATGAAAGTTGAGCTTCTTAGATCAGAGAATTTCCATATAAGTATAAAGGATGCGTTAGGCGTGGTATCAAGTATCACAATTTCACTTAAAAGTGATGTTAACCTTGATATGTTGATATTTTTAATGAGGATCGCCCTGTATTATTAAATGTCTTGGAGTAAAAAATGGTGGACTATGGACAAATTAAGTGGTATGCAATTTTGGAGGTGAAACTAATGCAGCGGGATAAAAATGGGGAATACAATTAGTACTACTCATTTTAGAAGTTGGACTTCTACTTGTTGGCTGGAAGAGAAGCTTCCACGTCAGATAGATGATGCTTTTCTATCTGACGTTCTATCTAAGATAAATGAAAGGGTCTGGTTGGACCTTTAATCGAATTATAAAAAGGGATATTGATGTTGGTGAATATAGTCCTTCTGCGTGAGATTAGACGACGAGAAATGTTCTAAATTATAAAAATGCGGTATTTTTATTTATATGTACTCGTTAATAAATATTGATGTCACCTATAATGTCTTTTTCTTTTGCCTTAATGCAAATTCGCGCTAACACTTACTGAATGGAGTATGTATTTATGATGTATATTAAACGTAGACATTGTAGAAATTGTGCAAATTGAGAGAAAAGATATATAGTAGTAATGATAAAACTTAATAAAACATTGCGAATTTTTACTCAGTGAATAGAAGTATTTAAGAAATGGTGCATGGGTCTTTAGAAATTTAGGGCATCCGAGTGAAATCTAATGCTTTTTGTAAAATTGTAGTATGAAACGTATAACACATGAGTGAAGTTAAGAGTATTTGTTGATTTAAGTTTCTAATAGTAGCAAAAATTCTGAAAAAATATAGTATGTTCTAAAGGAAGATGAGAAATATGGGTTTTATGAACACTAGTTTTGATATTATATAGGAATTTTTAAACTAATACATGCGTTGTGAAAATTAGTTGACATGAGTGATTGGTTAGAATTATAAATTATACATTGCACGGACAAAATAACTTTGTCGTGTATAAAAATTGTGTAATTTTCTATCTACGGTTGAATTATGTATTGGAAAGGATTTTTAAGAAGTTAAATTATGAATGTTCTATTAATAATAGGCTAAAACGGGACTTTTACTAAATATTACTAAATAAAGTCTTAAGGAAATATGGGTATGAATATGTTGAAAGGATATTAAAAAGTGGAAGGTATAAAGGTGTGATAAAAGAAATATTAGTAAATTTGTAAGTGCTACAACATTTACTGATGATGTTTTGGGGATATAAAACGTATTAGTTCTGTAATCTAACACTATAGGAAGCTGCTTAAACCACTGAAATGTTAAAAACTAACCGTAAAACTTTATCGTTCCTTGAATGCATGTTTTAGGCTGCTTTTACACTATGGAATCATGTGTGATATATTACCTAGAAGGGATATAAAAACCTTCCTCCTGTGAAATATATGATTTGTACGTTTCTACTTCATGGGTTGAAAAAAGGGGTGGAAGTTTATGATCTTCTATAAAGAATAACTACTAAAAGCCGATATGGATTCTCTTGAACTAAGTATTAAAAACATTGTCAATTAAAAGAACGAAAGTCTATACACTATCTTGATGTTATTCTTAAAAGTGACTGTAACCTTAAAACATTGTGAATTCTAAAACATTACTGAACATGAACGTTTCAAAATACACCTTTATTAATTTTTGACATAAAAAAAAATTGTAATGTCAATTATTGAGTGATAAATAAATCACATTTGTTAAATTCTGAAAGTTAAAAAATTACATTTGTTAAATTTTGGCTAAAATTAACAAAGATGCGAAAACCCATGTTATTTTCCATAGGAAACACATGCGGTTTTTGAAAAGTGGGAAATCACATTTGTTAGTTTTTGTAAAGTTGAAAACACATATTTGTTAAATTTTGATAGTTGAAAACTTACATTTGTTAAATTCTGAAAATTGAAAACTTCTATGTGTTAAATTTTGATCGAAAATAGCACACTTGCGAAAAGACGTTATTTCCATAGGAAATTTTGCACACATGTTGGTTTTGAAACGTCAAAAATTACATTTGTTAGTTTTTGAAAAGTTAAAATTCACATTTGTTAGTGTTTTTATAGTTGAAAATCCTATTTGTTAGTTTTTGAAAAGTTGAAAAGTTGTACCTGTTAAATTTTAGCTAAAACTAGCACGCATGTAAAAAGACATGTTATTTTCCATAGAAAAATTAGCGCACATGTTGTTTTTGAAACGCTGAAAATCACATTTGTTAGTTTATGAAGCATTGAAAATCATATTTGTTAGTTTTTAAATAGTTGGAAACATGTATTTGTTAAGTTTTGGCTAAAAATAACATACATGCGAAAACACGTGTTATTTTCCATAGAAAAATTAGCACACATGTTGTTTTTGTAAAGTGGGAAATCACATTTGTTAGTTTTTGTAGAGTTGAAAATCACATTTGTTGGTTTTTGAAACCTTGAAAATCACATCTCTTAGTTTTTTGAAAAGTTAAAAATTACATTTATTGAATTTCACTACGTGCAAAATTCCATTCTTCAGTTTTTATCAGATTTAAATTCGCATGTGTTAATTTTTGAAGGTATATTGGTGTTGATAACTAGAAATAAAATAAAAGGAAAAAAATGAAATTAATGGTATTATACATTTTATTATAACCCTTAAAATATCATGAGCAATACTTTTTATCTACTCATTAATTAAAAAACACCTTTTCTTGCTCTTATCAAACTGATAAAATCACCCCTTCATGGAAAATCATGTGAAGTGTAGAAGCTACCTTCTCACCATCTGGTGCGTCTATGTTACAACATGGAAGAAATAACATCCGAAATGAGCCCATGTTAAAGTATGGCACCAGATGTACCTCCGGTACCTCTGTGGTCCAAAATCCCCTACTCCCCCCTACTATTATGAGTCATGGTTATAATAATGTTCCGCCAACCCATTTAATTAAATGGTGTTTTTGTAGTGAAAGTTGAACACCTATTTTAATTTTTCAGCACTAACCGAAAATGAATAAAATGCACGTAGTGGGATGCCTGCAACAAAAGAGAAAAGTTTGCTTCTGGGTTCGGAGTCGGGTAGCTTTCAAGATAAGTCTTGCATGATTCGCGATGAAGTGATGAGAGGTCATCTTGTGGTTATCTTGGCGCAAAAGAGAGCCGATTATTTGACAGAAACCTTTAACCCGCATACTTTGGCGGAACACAAAAGTGCTTCGGAGATAATGGATATCTCACGCCATTGCTGATCGATGGAAACAAACACATTTGCATAAACTGATCTTAATGTAAGTACTTTCTTAGTTAATAGAAATATATTATAATAATTTGATAAATTATATTATCTTTTCCTTCCGTCTTGCCCTTATATTTGAAATGAAATGGAAAGTGTATTACTCATAGAAGATAAGAATGGAAAAAATCGTTATTTAAACACTGCTGTGCGTTCCAAAATATCCGTGTGTTTCCTTAATCAGTTTGGAGCCTAAGCAAGTGGTCTTTCCAGACAGGAAATTGCAGGCGTCTTGCGCAGATGCTCGTTCACTCTAAAAGTGATATATAAAGAATAATATTTTTTTCAATTTAAACTTTCAAAAGTAAAATTTATAGCGATTTTATAAATATGTATCGTCTAAATTACAAAATAAATATTTTGACTGTTTAATTTTACTAAAATTAAATTTGAAATACAGAGAATTAGTTTCAAATATCTGTAAGTTGACAATGCAATAGTTTTATATTATGGGAAGAAAATTTCTATCTCCATCTTTTCGATCGTTCCTTTCTCATTCCTCTAAAGTATTATTTCCTAGTTCATATGGTTGAAACCACAAAATAAATGCATACTGATATATATAAATCTACAGATTGTTCAAACCAATTATGTGTAAAATAATCAATTTAAACTCTTTGTATAATCTATCTGTCTAATTGAAAATCTGTCTGTCTGTTTGTCCCATCATCACAGGAGAACGGCTGAATCAAATTTGATGAAATTTTATGGGTAGCCTTGAAATAGCCCCCATAAATTTAATCCAAGTTTCGAGTTTCTAAGACCACGGGTTGTCGAGATATTAATGAAAAACGAAACTTTTTCCCAGGAGTTCTACTCTCTAACTCCGTGGTTTATCCAAACGAAAGGTTGAAAATCGTTTGAAAGTCAATTAAAACTTTATCTCTGAGTTTGGTGGGAGATTTTTTGCGCTAATTAGACACTTTTGAAAACATGAATTTAAATGAAAAATCTATCTCCATGGTTTATTTTCCGCAAGCTTTTCCACAACAATGGAAAGTATAAAGAAATCAAAATGGTTATTTAATTTCGCAGTTCATGAGGAAGATTCTATCTTATATCATGTTGCTCAGAAACGCAATTAAATTAAATATGTCTGTTAATTTTAATTATTATTTTTTTGATTTGAATAATAAATAAATGGATATAAAAATATATTTTAGAAAAGAACGGTTTGATTTTTCTTTTAATTAAATTAATGGCGGAACGCGTACACCACTTTCATTTATTTTGGCAAAGAGCTGTTAAGCTTATATATTGTGTTTAGTTAATAAACTCATATATTGTGTTTGCCCAATAAATTCATTTATCCGATTGTTGAAACAGAAAAAGAGTTGAACGGGTATATCTTCTAATGCAATTTTAGTGTTTTCATTTAGTACATAGTTTTTGTATATACAAACGAGATCAGGAAGTTTTATTCTTCAGATCTGCAAATTCAGAGCTACGAATTTGGCGGAATATCGCTAACTTGGCAACTTTTCTTAAATTTTGCCAAATTGACGGGAATG
This sequence comes from Amaurobius ferox, assembly GCA_951213105.1. Taxonomy (NCBI): domain Eukaryota; kingdom Metazoa; phylum Arthropoda; class Arachnida; order Araneae; family Amaurobiidae; genus Amaurobius; species Amaurobius ferox. The sequence continues at coordinate 18,515,130 of OX578142.1, read as the reverse complement.
TCGCCAAATTGATAAAAACGACGTAAATCAATGAAAAGAATTTTTTTTTGAAGAAGAAGAAAGTACTGAAATGATATTTCGGTAGCATTTGTCCGTCAGTCCATCCATCCTACTTAGTAACACATTTAGCAATTTTTAAAATGTCACCAAATTGATAAAAATATTTGTAAATCCATAAAATATCATGAAATTGATAAAATTGCCCTTAATAAATGAAATTAATTGTGTTTTGTTAGGGGATAGCATTGTGATGAAGTTTCGTCAATTTGTCACAAAATGGGACTATCTCACTACAGTCCCACTTGACGATAAATTTGGTGATTTTTTAAATTATCGCTAAATTGACGAAAATATCGCCAAACCTTCTATGGAGATAGCATTATTCAGACGATATGATTTCCATCAATTTATTTGAAGCAAATGATATCATGTCGTTTAGGAACGGATACAAATCGAATGTGTTATGCGCTGGCATACGATTTTTAATCTTTTCCGATTTGAATAATAAAATAAATTTCATTTACATTGCATTTTTGACTGGATAATATCAATTACGGTCTTCAGGTTTAAACATTATTATTATTGATATTTTCGGAGATTATTGATTCAGGAATTATTGATATTTTAAAGTTATTATGCCATTGTTTATTATGACAAAAACTGTTTAAACTCATATATTGTACGTTGTACGAGTAATCTTCTACAAATATACGGATATATCTTCTAATCTAAGAGAATATAAGAAGTACAGGTATATTGGCATATATTTCGATATATATTGGCATATATTGGAATCAATTACGCATCTTCTGGTATAAAGAGTACGGGGATTATTGATATTTTCAATTTATTACTTCATCTGTTTTATTTTAGCAAAGAGTTTTGTGACTCATATTGTAATACTGGTAATCTTCTACCAACACTCTCGCATATTTTCTAATCTGCGACAATATATGTAGTACGGGGATATATATATATATATATATATATATATATATATATATATATATTCCCATATAATTTTAGTGCTTTCATTCTGGCATATATTGGAGTCAATTATTATTGATATTTTCAATTTATACATGTAATGTACTAATACAGGTTATATCTTCTAATATTCGCGTATATAAGTAGTACGGGTCCTATACAATTTTAACGCTTTTATTTTGCATATATTGATTCAATTCCATATTTTTTTCTAAATTTCCTTATAAAAGGGGCTAGGATGTTTTACTTTTCAGATCTGCCCGTGAAGATAATTTTGTATAGCGAGAACAGAGATTCTTAAACTTCTTTTTAGGAACATTGTATTAAATATTTTAACAGAATATTTCGATTAAAAATGTCATTTAGTATACTATAGGAATTTGCACATGATTGTGGGGTTTTAAGTTTCTTTATATTAAATACTCCGTACGAAGAACGGGTATGCTGCTAGGTAATAATAAAAAGAAACTGAACTAGAATTTTTATGACCTACAAATTGCCCCATAAAAACACATTTATCACACCTCATAAAATAATGACCCAAATATTTCTATTTATTTTTTTCCTTACAAAACTGATTTAAAAAGGAGGTGCATGAAACAAAACAATAAGAATCTATATTGCAATTTAATCTGTTGACTGTGCTGCTGCGTCAATGGATATTCATTATTTTACTGACCAACATATGATCTTTAAAATAAAATTAAGAATAATTAAGAAATACAACAAGATATTTTTTACAATTTCTGTTGTAAACTAAAACATTATTGCCGAAAAATATGCGCTATAAGACAAAAATTAACAAAATACAAATAACAATACAACTTAACGATTTACAGTTTCTATAGTAAACTCGAAGGCTTTATTTTGCTAACGAAACATGTGCCCTCTAATATAAAACAAGATGAGGTTTAAAAATGCAAATTACATTTTCTAACAATTTCTGTGTATAATTGAAAGTTTGAATTTTAGTAACGGAAATGTGAATATGACTTAAAATGATTAAAAATTCTGAAAAAAATACCATATTGCATAAAAACCACGATAAAATGCCTTAACAAAGGTATTTGAATTTGCTTAGTTTAGTCATTAAATGCATTTGTATACACTTGAACAACGTTACAATATTTCAGTATCAAATAAAAGAAATTCAATTTAGTGCATGTTTTCAGGCAATACTCTGCACCAAAACACGAGAATTTTTTTTTATTACAAAACGGAAATCCTTGTGTTCTGGTGCAGTCAGAATCAACCGAAGAATCAACAGCAGCGTTTGAATATTAATCAGAACAACGGCCTGGAAAGGTTTGAATTTTGACATATAAAAAATAACAGGATGGTAAACATGGATAAAACAATTTGCCAATTTTATACTCTAAATAAATAACAGTTCCTATCGCAATTATTTTACCATGGTGATCATATTACTATTGGTAACAACATCCCCTATTTAGAGTGTGTATTAAATTCCCGATTAAAATGGGCTGAACACATGACACTTGTCAAGGAAAGTATAGAGTGAAGACTTCCAATTCTGAAAAGGTTGGCTGTCTGTAAATGGGGTTACAACAGAAACACCCTTGTCACTACTTATCAACTATACATTAAGCCCGTTTTTAGTTACTGTATTGAACTTCTAGCAAGCGCTTCTACTAATACAATCAATCTATTGGGAAAATCCCAAAATCAAGCCTACGCTTGTTAACGGGAACAGTTAAAATCACTCCCATTGCGTCTATACAATTACTGACCAATTTTACTCCCGTGAAACATGGCATCTATAAAAATGCCGGAATTATGTTGCAGAAGGCTTCCAGATAACGATTATTGGAGAAACTACAACTTTAAAGGTTGTAGAAACCTTAAAACCCAACGTGGTTTTAACTAAGCCAGCTTTCAGATAGTAGAAGATCTTGATATTGTTCGGGAAACGGAACTTTCGATCGGCCCATGGTGCCTATTGACTTCTGTGACATCAAGATACACGTTGACTAGGATATGAACAACCGGCAGATCCGTGCAATCGCTCTCGAAACAATTGAGAATAGGTACCCTAGTGAACAATTGACTCACGTATACACATATGGATTCATGATGGACAGAAGTGGTGGTGCTTGTGCAGACGTCTACTCTAAAAATTTTGCATTTTATAAAGAGATACAGCTACTTTCGATGGTGAACACCTCGTATAACTACAGTTTCACCAAGCTTGTTATTTTATCTGCCCTGAAAATTATATCTAGCAATGGTAATTGTGACGCGAGGCGAATTTATGACTGTAAATTGTTCTTAATCTCTTTGGCTGATTCCGTCGTGTTGCAATGGATTCCTGCTCACTGTGGCGTGGAAGGAAATGAAAAGACGAACCTCTTGACGAAGTAGGTTTCTGTTGTCCTTCAAAAACAAAACACATTAATGACTTTTCATTCTACCAAACGTCTAAATAAGTTGGAATTCGGAAATAAATATAAATCCGACATGTTCAATGAATCTAGGGGAAAGGTCTGGGAGTGCCTTGCTGATTCAAAATCTCCAATTCCACGTTTCCTTCGTGGTTCAGCTGTTACTTTTTAACACTTTACAACAAAGTTGAAAAGTGTTTATGACTTTGTTCATTCTGTCTGTCTGTCTGTCTGTCTGTCTGTCTGTCTGTCTGTCTGTCTGTCCGTTAGCACGATAACTGCCGTAAAAATGAGTTTATCAAAATGAAATTTTAGTATGTTGTTCAGACGGTCTGTAGGACCTATGGGAATATAAATAAATAATATCACCCAATTAGTTTTTTATTGAACCCGGGTTGAAAAAATGAAATACATTGAACCCTATGGGACCTAATTTTTCAAACATTTTTTAAGTAAATTTAAAATTCACGAATTGCTTCGAAATTTTTAGGAAATATTCACATTATCCCATAGAATATATAAAAAAAAATTCAGTAAAATATGTTAAGTAGTTTTTTAATTAAAAAAATTGTTTAATATAGGGAAAAAAACAAATTCAATTAAATTCTGACTTTGGGATATCTTCCAGAAAGAAAAGAGAGAGATATTATATAATAAATATCTCTCCATTTGTTTAAACGTTTTGTATATGGGAGTGGCTTCATATTTTAAGATAAATTTGGTAGATAACAATTTTTCATTTTTTTTAAATTTTATATAACTCTTCATGATAAATTTAATTGATGGCATTTTAAATGCACTTTCCTACGTCCTAGAGAGTTAAAATTTGGTACACAGCTTAAATTTGTTGAACATTTTATGCGACAAAAATTTGATGGATCTTTAAATATAGATTATACATTTTTTTCGAAATGGCCTGAAAATAATCCCCGTTCACTTCTATAAATCATTGGTGTAATATTGTTAAAAATTCTGATGTGGACAGCACATGTCTTTCTCTGCAGACTCATATTCGTTCTCTTTATTTATTCAATGATAATTTGAGTTTCTCTGCACAACATAAGTATTTTAAATGACATTGAATTTACACGTTAAACTTAAATTTGGTTCTCATTTGATAGCTGGACTTATTGTCAAAGGTGGCGTAGCGAAAACGCGAAAAAACTAGAATATCTCAAGAACGGCTAGTCCTAGAGTAATGGGGTTAGTCTTATTCTTTTTGTTGTCAAAAATCACATATAAAATAGGAATTTAATTGATATAATTGAGCACACGTAGTCTTTTATTTTTATATATAACGATTTTTGCTGGCCATTTCGCAAAAATAGCCCGTTCCTTTTTCCCGAATCGTAGTAGAATAACCTACAAATGATTTACATACAAAATTTTGTTAAATTTGGTATATAAATCACTTGTAGGTTATTGAAATATTATACTTCAAATTTTGTTAAATTTGGTTCATTAGTTTTTAGCTAGAGTGGATAAAGGCAATTTCTGCGGCCATTTCGCAAAGAAGGCAGATTATTTTATTACGAATCGTACTATAATCTAATGAACATCAGGATTTCCCACAAAAAACATACCTACCAAATTGTATGAAATTCGGTCCATTAGTTTTTCAATTAGAGTGGATGTAATATCCACACAGACACACAGAAACATACACAGATACACCCTTACACACACAGACGTCTTCCTAAAAGTAGTTTTTTCGTGTTCTAGAAGTCCCAAAACGTGTAGATACTTTGAAAATTCGAGTTCCGATCTTCGGCACGATTCCAATACTTTGAGTACATACACATACACATATATATTATCTGTGTATTATCTGTGTATCTAAATTCCGTGCCTATGCAATTACAATAGTTGTGATTTTAAATGATCCCTAAACTTTTAGTATTTCTTCAAGGAAGCCTAATTTTAACATATGCAGAATGCAAATATCTCAAGCGATTGTAAGATGAATTACATAAGAATTGCTGAATTTTTTTCACACAAAATTATTTAGCTCTGGAGTCTGGAATACAAGTTATATGAATGAAATATTCATTGATTTTGCATAAAGAATCAGATGATTTATATTTCGATACAGTTTTAAATATTTATGTATAATAAATTACTGTAGTACTGTGATAATGTAAAAGATATTACCACTGAGTGAATCACATTTTAGAAATTTTTAAATGAAATTACATTTCAGTTGGAAAGTGTTTCATAATCAATGCTTATGCATGATTGATCTTTCTTGTTTCATTTTCTTACTGGAAATGATTGCCTCAATACCCATTTATTTCGAATTGGACATGGGAATTCTCCTAATTGTAATTTATGTAATTCTGGACGACCTATGAATGAAGAGCATTTAACAAATGTACTGCACTTAATGGTTTCTGTTGTATTGTTCAAAGATATTGGGAAGCTAGAAGGCTAATGACTTAGTTGTCAAATGCCTGACATTTGTAAATAAATTAATAAATAAAATAACAAAAAAGAAATTACAAAATCATAAACCTCCTAGCCTCAGTAATGCACTTTAAAATTAGATATAAGCTATTACCAACAAATTATGTTACACAAAACTGCATTAAAATAAATTAAAACTTAGTTGAAAATTATTACTTCCCAAACTATTTACAGTTGCTAATTAGTTTTGTCCTCAATGTCGTGACATTCCTGAATAATGTTATCGTATTGAAATCGGGTTGTTAGATCACTTTCAATTGAAGTTTTTCACTTGCTCAGAGTTTTAAATTATGATTTTAGCCTCTTACATAGTTAAAATGACCTTTCACTTGTGCAACCGAACACAGACGAACTAAAAAAAAATTTCAATGCAGTCTCGACATTGACAAATTTCAAAGACATCCCTAAATTTATTAAAGCAAATCTGTTACTGAATCCCCTTTTAGAGCAATGCTAGAAAATTAAAGAAATTCATCCCAAAGTCTTTCTCTGGGTCAGAAATATGAATTGTTTGGAAGCACTGAGATTTTTCATCTCCATTGTAAAAATATATATGCACCTATAAAAAAAATTGAGCTACACCCGCGAAATTCGAAATGTATGTATCGTTTGAGGAGATATGCACATGATTAGAATTTAGGAGCGAAAAAACGTTTTATTAAGAATTGGTGGCATCAAAAAGATGGAATTTTAGTCAGTGGTAAATCCTTCCCTGTCAATTATACTAGCCAATATTAGGTGTGGCATAGAGTCAGTTATGTCCCTCTGCTGAATATTTTACCACAAATATTGCAACTGGTCAGCTAATTCAGTGGTATTCTGAGAAGGCTGCCATTACCGTGCCAGCATGTCCCAGACGTGTACAATTGGTGATAGGTCTGGGGACCAGGATGGTTATAGGTTGGAATTAAATCCTAGAAGGCATTGTTAAGAAAGTCGTTCAGTATGTGGACAGTTGTGCTGTTGGTAAATGGAACCTGCACGACTTGACGGCATAGGCAGAACAATCGGTTGCAGAGTATTGCCGACGTACAAACGACTTAGACTGTCGCATCAGGTGCGATGGCCGTGTTCTGCTCTACAACAAATTTGGGATCGGTACTCTCCAATCCCCCCTCACACACGTATGAAGCGGTCATCAGCACTGACAGAGAAGTGGGATTCATCACTAAAGACAACATGCCTCCAATCGGACACTGTATAGACAGATCGAACTGGACGACTCTGTCATATTGAAAGTTCAGGAGTAAGCGCCTTAATGGGGGACAACATCTAATCCCACCTTCTGTCAGTCGTCTCCGAAGAATATCCCTTGATACAGAATGCATGGAAAATGGCAAATGCCTTTGAATGACTGATAGTGACTCCAATGGTGTGGACATAGCTCTTCTCCTGACTACACGATCCTCTTCAGCAGTTATCTGTCAGAGGTATCCTGAGCCTCTGCGACTGTTACATATGCCTTCTCTCATTCACTGTTGCCAAGACCGAGTAATTACCGTACTGGTACGTCTGTTGGACCACCAGCTTCCTTTAGGCCTAAGATGCGCGTCCTCTCTCTATATCCAACAATTGTTCGTAGCGCTGTTGAGTACATCTCAAAACCATCTTTGTACACAACTTTCAGTATCAAAGCAGAAAATCCAGTTCCAATTGCCTCTGAGTGGGAACACAGGTCGTTTTAGTTGCTTCACGATGCGTCTTTCTCCTGTATGCTGTATGAGCGCTATAACATCAGTGGTGCTGACAGTTTGATCATTTGCATAGCTCTTTAAACGATATTTATATGCCGAGTTTCGCGGTTGTAGCTCAATTTTTTCTGGATGTATATACAGGTTGTCCCAAAAATGACTGACACATTTGAAAAATGCATAAAAAAGCAGAAGGCGATAGAAATGTAGCGTTTGCTGCATTGTACTTGGGAAACCAGGGAATTTTATTCAACCAATTTTTAAAATTTGTTACAAAGGTCACTAACAGATGGCGCTGCAGAATGTGAAAACTAATAAAATGCATAACCATGTTGCAAAAACTACAAAACGATCTTTTCAAAATAACCACCATTTGCTGCAACAACATGACGGAGTCTGAGAACAAAATTTCTCAGACACCTGTGCAAACATTTCAGCCGGAATGGTCTTACATGAAGCAGAGATGTATTGTTGCATTTCCTGTTGCATAAGTCCTGTATGCCTGGCGTATTCAAGGGCAATTACACGATCATGGAAATGTTCGCTAAGGAAGTCGAACACTTCAAGCGTTCGATGCGCCGGTTACCGTTTTGCATGAAACACGAGGTGTTCCTACCGTCCTCCAAAGCATTTTGAATCGCAACATATTCATGCAAAATGCCCAGATACCGTACTGCAGTAATCGTTTCGTGATGGAAAAATGGCCCAAGGAGTCAGTCCTTTGGAGGAAATGGCGACCCAAACCATGACTGTTGCGGGATGCAGGGATGAAAATACGGCAACATGAGGATTTTCTGTTCCCCAAAAGCGCCAGTTCTGCTTGTTGGCAAAACCGTCGAGGGAAAAATAAGCCTCGTCGGAGAACCAAATGTTTCCAACATCGATTTCGCTGGCATCCAACTACTGCAGCATAGCGTTCGCGAACGTTTCAGTGACACCCTCTTTGTTGGAGGCCTGCCTGTAGCTAAAAATCTAAGCATCGTACAGTCATGAAATTTGTTACAGGGGTACCTGGACTCCAGAAAATAAACGTCTTGTCAAGATTATTTTGAAATTCAAATGTGTTTTGCAGTTATTAAATGTTGAAACTCCATTTTGAGCAATTTTCGCACAAATCCGTTCCTTGGTTTTCAAAAATATTATCGCAGAGTTTTTCACCTTAGCACCATTGGAAAGATAGAAACAATCTCTTTCAAACAAATTTTAAACAGAATCCTTACTATCAATAGACGAATTTATGTGAACTTTAAAAATATATGCTTTTCGTGTTTTTAAAATATAATCAATTTTAAAATTCCGATATAAAAGATATTGACTGACAATCCGATCTTTACATTTTAACAGCAGCTCCTTTTAAAATTACACACTGCTTTAATACATATATATCCCGACCGTCCAAACAGTTACCTTACACCTTTCTGGTAGGTCGGACGGTCTGGGTTTCAACAACAACAACACTGCTTTAATACAAAATTTTTGTTCCTACAGCGATCAGTTCATTAATTACTATTTTTTTATAAGGCATCATCTCATAATTTTTAAGCGCTGTAGCAGAAGCACGAAATCCCATTTTTGACCCAACTGGGCAGAGCGCTTTTTCTTTGTTCATTTCATTCGCGAAAAAGAACGGTAAAGAAATTAGCTTTCAAGATCAGTTGAAAAGTTACTTACAGTCTGTGCATGACGTTGCGAAATACATTCATCCATGGATCTTTTTTTAAACATCTTTTTGGAAACGCGTAAGATTAGCGGCAATGGAAAGCAAAATATTTGGAGATACGGAAATTTTCATTCATGGCTATGAAATGTTATTTAGTCTATTTACATCTATTTACAAGTTTTATTTTCAAACGTCACACGCAATCGTCTCTGAATGCATCTTATTCGCGTAGGCCCTCAGTCTCTGCCGTCTCTCTCGTCTGTCTAACGTTGACTCGCTCACATACCTCCCGTCTCTAGGTGGCGCTGTTCTCTATCGTTCTAGTTGCCATATTTTTGATCGTCCTGAACACTCTTTCGTCCTCAAAAGCTTCGTAGAACCTAAAATTAGAAAAAAGAAAACAAAAATAAAAAAGGCGTCTGAATGTGTGACTTTTCCACTTGGACCACGGCTTCATGTGGTCAACTGTAGTCGACATTACATTGAGTTCGTCATGGGTGACAACTTTCTCAACATTCTCAACACTTTCTCAACCGTTGATTGTATTTCACTGATCTAACCCGATAAGGTCCAAAGAATTTTTGTCGTAGCTTTAGTCCTGTGCGGAATTAAGTTCCTTGGATCGCAACCATATCACAGATCCGATATGCATGCCGTTTCTTTCTTTTTCGGTTAAATTGCCGACAGGATTCTTCTTGTAATTTCAAGATATTGTTCTTAGCGTCTACCCGCATTTTCTCTCTATCTTTTGTCATACAGTTTAGATTCTCTTTCTCAAGAAGTTCTATTATTTTCATGTCTTCTTTGTTTCTCATCTTCACGCCCGTCATTAGTTCAAAAGGGATACAAGTTGTACTTCTTGTGGTGGTGCTGTTAATAATGCGCTGAAAATCAGCTACGTACTTAAACCACTTTTTCTTTAAGTTTTGAAAGTACTGGAATGATAGTACTGTGTACTCATTCAATTTGTCCATTCCTTCTCGGTATTCCTGTAGTGATTTTAATGTGTTCTATTGCTTGTTCGCGGCAATAAGCTTCGAATTCGCTCGACGTAAAAGCTGTTCGCTGTCTGAAATCAATCTTGGGGGATTGCCGAATACGTTTTGCTGTAATTTTATCTTCTCAAATTCGTCTCATGACTATGTAGTCGCGATAGAACCATCTGGATAGGACCACCTAAATTTAGTAAATGCATCTGTCACCGTGAATATATATTGGTATTGCTTGCTCGTGGACGGAAGTGGCCCTACGAAATTAATGTGTTAGGTGCTTTGTGGGGTATCTTTTTTTGGTATTGGGTGTAAGAGACCTTCGTCTTTCCCACGCTTCTTATTACAAAGAATGCACTTTACGCAGTTGACTATGACACTTTCTACTTGCTTCCTTGCCATTGGTATATAAAAGCTTTGTTTCAAAACTTCTTAAGTTTTAGCTGCGGCAAAATGACCCTTTTCGCATACTTCTCGGATTATTTCTGTCTGCATCTCTTGCGGTGTTACCCTCAATTCTCTTCCATGTACATATTTGTATAAAACATCATTCTTAACTAGGTAATCGCTTTCTTCTCCTTTACCAATTAAGATTTTTATCATTTTTATGTGTTCATCTTCTTGTGTGGCATACATTTTCGCGGTTACTTCACCGTCAGAACAAATAACCATCAAAACGGTGTTGTGACTTAATGCATCCACAAGCTTCATCAGTTTACCTGATCTATGAATAACTTCTTAATCAAATTCTTCCAGAAACAATGCCCATCTGGCGACTTTTGGAGTAAGGTCTTTCTTATCGATTGTTTTTTGGAATGCCTCACAATCGGTCACAATTTTGAATTTTAAACCCAATAATCAATTCCTAAACTTCTTCAAAGCTTCGATTATTGTGAGTAACTCCAGCTCGTAGCTACAATATTTTTCCTGCTGAGGTGTTGTTTTCTACCCATGTAGTGAATCGAATAGAACTTTCCGTCGTATGATCCCTGTAAAAGAACTGCCCCAAATCTATGTGTACTTGATTCTGTGTGTAGTTCTAACGGCTCTCCTTGTTTAAAAATGCGTAGGGACTGGGCATTGAGACAACATTTCTTTCAGTTTATCAAAAGCTTCTTTTTGTTCAGGACTGAAACAAAATTATGTGTTACTTCTAAGCAAGTCGCTTAAAGGTTTCGCTATTCTGGCATACTGAGATATAAATTTCTAAAATATCCTGAGAAACCCAGCAAACGTTGTACTTGTTTCGTTGTTACTGCCTGAGGAAATTTCTGAAAGTCTAAAAGTTTAGCTAAAGGGGGTCGGATTGTCCCATTCTCAATCAAATAACCTGGAAATTCAATTTCCCTTTTTAAAAACTGACACTTTTTTAAATTAAGTTCTAGACCATAATCTGATGCTACTTTAAGCACTCGTTTCAGTTTATCTATTCCTTCTGTTTCGTCTCGTGAGGGAATAATCATGTCATCCATGTAAATAACTAGAGTGTTATCCTTCAAGAGATCCCTTAAGACGGTATAGATATATCTCTGGAACACACTCGGACTATTAGATAAGCCGAAAGCAACCTTCAGGAACTCATATTGTCCTTCGTGAGTAACAAAAGCTGTGTAATTTGGTACTATTCTCATTCACATCTACATGAAAAAACCGTTCTTTAAATTAAGTGAAATGAATACTTTCGCATGTTCTAAACGATCTAAAGCAGCTTCTATTAGTGACAACGGAAAACGATCTTTAATGATCTTTTTATTTAATGTTCTATAGTCAATGCATAATCTAAAGGATTCGTCTCTTTTCTTACACAACACATTTGGAGCTGCCTAATCCGAACAGCTGGGCTTAATGACGACATTCTCTAGCCGTTCCTGTATTTGTCTTTCAACAACTCTTTGTTCAGCGAAAGCATTTTACGTGAACGCTGATTAGCAGATATCCCGTCAGTTAAAACAATATTCATTTTTAACGCTGCATTTCGTTTTATGGGGAGTTTTATACCCCTTTACCATATCCATCACTTCCCGTTTATGAGCTTCATTTGAAATATGGGTCAAGTCTATACCATTTGCTACATCTATTTTTGCAAAAAAAAATAACAAAATCATCACTTTTCACTAAGAACTCATTAGTATTTTCCTTCCGAAACCCATGTCTCAAGTTCCCATTAAAGTTGTGTATATATTCCTCATCAAGGGATTCAGTGCGTAAGCTGAATGAATGCTGTTTACATTGTTTACGTTCCTGTCTTCCAATATTTCAGATGATATTTTGCTGCTTTGATTAATTGGTATATTTGTTTTACAAACAACTCGTCCGTAATTCACTTAAATATCGCGTCGTTTCAAATTTTCTATTCCATTTCCGGTTAGCGAAAAATTAAGCTTATTTATTACATCAAAACCAATAATAACTTGATTGCACAACTTTTGTAGAACATAAATATTTGTAAGAATTGCATATTTATCAATGGATATTTCTACAGAAAAAAACCCTAGAGGAGATATCTTGCCTCCGCTGATGCCGATTACAGTTGCATCATCAATGGGTAATGTAGGTGATCCAATATCAACATACAATTCCCATTTTATCATTGTAACATCACTTCCGGTATCAATTGAATCTGCTATTTTCCCAATATTTCAACACTTTTTCGGACTTTTCTTGGAAAATTAAGGGTGTTACGAATTAGAGTTCTGTTTACTTCTTTTCAATCATAAGTGTTAGCTTTATGTCCGAAATTTTTACATTTGAAACACCTGATTCCTTCTTTTTATCCTTACAATCCATTGATTTATATGACCTAATTCGTTGCAATTGAAACACTTGATAGAGGTAACGTTTTCATGACCACTTACATACGATCGTGTCTTAGTTTTATCATAATCTTTACGGAATCGTTTTCTGTACTTTTCATCCGATATTTTCAAACTCGTTTTCAACTGACATCGAGCTGCTTTATTCATCTAATTTGTTTACCAATTCGTCAATTTTCTTTATTTTAGAAAGGTCACCAATAAAATGTTCGCGTATGTCATTAGGCAATTTTTGTTTCAGATGGTCCGCGATCATGAGCTCTTTGAGGTCGTCGTAATTCGATACTTCTAACCCTCCTATCCATTCCTCGAAGTAATTTTTTAAATCAAAAGCAAAATCGTTCCAAGTGGCAGAAGCGTCTTTCCTGTGCGACATGCAATTTTGACGGAACCGTTTCGCACTTAGTTTTAATCTTTTCAGTAACAATTTCTTTACATATTTATAGTCATTAGACTTTTCGTCTGGCTCTCGTCGGATTAAATTCACTGATTGTAATGGAAAAAAAACCCAAAAATGAGTAATTCACTCAGTTTTTGGTATTCGATTCATCTGCCGTTCAAACAGAGCTAAGTAAACACTTATGTCACACACACACACACACACACACACTGTTCGTATCAAAAAGATTAATCAATCTAAGCAAATCGTCATTTTTCCATGTACTGGCTACATCGGAGTCATATTTTCTCTTGCTTTTACAGCTTCAATTTCAATTTTTTTCTCAATATAACTCTCGTTCGCGTTCAGCAATATTTTCTTCCTGTTCTCGTTCAGTTGTAATAGTATTCAACACATTTTTTGTGAATTCTTCGTCATAATCTGCGGAACTAAGAACCAATTGCGACAACTGCGAAATCTTTGGATTCGCAGGCGTAGTAAGACCTAACTCATCAACTAAAGTTATTAAATCAGCCTTTCAAGTCCTTGCAATATATGCCATATTTCTAGTGAATAAAATTCTGTACTCACCATTTTGCAGTTCGTCAGTAATCCGTCACTATTGTTTCGAAACCAACAGTAGAGCTTTACTTGAAACTATCCCCATCCCGGTCGAGCCCCATAATGTGAGTTTTCCGGGTGTATAGTCTATAAAATACGACTCTATTTTGCACAAACATATAATTTTACTTAAGACACTTAGTTATACATGCTATTTTGTCTATTTACATCTATCTACAAGTTGAATTTCTCAAACGTCACATGCAACCGTCTCTGCATGCATCTTTTTCGCGTACGTCCTCAGTATCTGCCTAGTCTCTGCCTCTCGTCTGCCTAGAGCTGACTCGCTCACACACCTCCCGTCTTTAGATGGCGCTGTTCTCTATCGTTCCAGTTGCCACACACACACACACACACACACACACACACACATAACGTGAGGTGTTCAGAGACCTCTAACGACTAATCTATACACCACCGGCATGAGTTCGCCATTGCTTGCTGAGTGGAGACTGAAACTAAAACTCCCTATGGGAGTTAACATGGGGTGAAATTTTAGACGTTTATAAGACCCCTTTTCATGTATATTTAACGGAAATCCTTTGAATCCGTGATTGAGAATGAATCAAACTATTAATTACACCGCAAAAATATACTATTAATACTATTTTTAGCTTAAAAATAGCAATTTTAATGCTTTTATGTTTTTTCCTTGAGTGCCAACGGGCGATTTTCGAAGAAAACTGGTACCGGTATGATAATTATAGTAACCTTTTATAGCAACCTCCCTCACTGTATCGCCAAGAAAAACTGGGTTTTTAATGGCGGACACTGGGGAATGCCGATAGTGTTACTGTTATGGAACAATTTAGGAAGCTGATATTTTTGTTCTATGAAGTAAAAAATATTTTTTTTGTTGTTTAAGAAGCTTATAATTTGCTGTAATTCAATTTAATATTCAATCTTTACGATAAAATAAGTTCTTGTGGAGGTATATACTCTATGAGTTCTAATTCAAAAGTTGTTGAGTAGATATTCGGCATTAGCGTTTTTTTTAACATTGAGGACTCTTATGTTATACTTAAATGAGGTAAGTGTATTTTCTTTAATTGAATTTTTAAATTTTAAAAGTAAACTATATTCGTCACAACCTAGTTGACGCTCTCATCATGGCTAGATGATTTTAAAATTTTAGTTTATTTTGAAAGTGTTTGTTAGCAAGATGAGTGTTAATGATAAGAATTATTACGTTAATCTGTTATAAATGCATTTAGTATTTTTGTAGATTAAATTTCAATAGTTATATAAAGGGTAACTAACTATATATATATTATACATTATTTAAATATAGTATATTGGAAAAGTGTATCGTGATATGTATAGATGAGTTAAATATTGTGATTGTGTAGAAAATTCTAATTCAAATTTTGGGAAGATTCGTATGGTTTGAGACTTGAACATAAATCATACATTTTTAAGGTGATTAGTGGGGGGGGGGTAAATATTAATTTGTTACTTGAGATTTATATGTGATATTTTGGCAAAACAAAAAATTTAGGCTAAAAATTTTATTAGTGTAATTTGGGTGTCATTTTTGTGTATTATACTGTGCAATAGAACTGAAATTAATGCTTTATAGAAAAAAGAAAATGCATAAGCTTCCTACTTTTTTAACACTTTACAACAAAGTTGAAAAGTGTTTATGGCTTTATTCATTCTGTCTGTCTGTCTGTCTGTCTGTCTGTCTGTCTGTCCGTTAGCACGATAACTGCCGTAAAAATGACTTAATCAAAATGAAATTTTAGTATGTTGTTCAGACGGTCTGTAGGACCTATGGGAATATAAATGAATAATATCACCCGATCAGTTTTGGATTGAACCAGGGTTGAAAAAATGAAATACATTGAGCCCTGTGGGAACTAATTTTTCAAACATTTTTTAAGCGGATTTAAAATTCACAAATTGCTTCGAAAATTTTAGGTAATATTCAAATTGTTCCATAAAATATAAAAAAAAATTCAGCGAAATATATTCAGTAGTTTTTTAAATAAAAATTAAAATAATAATTGCACCTTTTACATGAAACGATCACGTGACAATGATATGAAACGATCACATGACCCACTTCAAAATGATATATGGCATCTATCTTGTTTCAAAATCGTGATTTTTTTAAGTTCTTTTTAATTCATATTGAGTGTTGTATCCGTCCTAAAACTACTTTATTTTTGCTTAAATTCTGTGCATCTACATACTAAAACAACGCAATGACAATATATTTGAGTTTAAATGCTCATCTAAATTTGATTATTTCTACAACTCAGCCTATTTTTCACCTAGGTAAAATGTAAACAGCAAAATATGTAAAATGAGTTGTATTAGAATTCCTGTATTTTTTTAACACAAAATAATTTAGTCCATGGAGTCTGCATGGCTGATATGAATGAAATATTAATTGATTTTATAAAGAGAAGGACGATTTTTTTCGATGAAGTTTTAAGCATAGAGTTTAATTATTTATAGCTCCATGGTCTTAAATAAAATGTTTAAATAAAATAAATTATTATAGTATTGTGATGAATGAAATGAATGGGAGAAAGTTATGAGTAGTATATATATGTACGTCCGAGCGCACATGTACTTTATACACTAAAAACTAGATTTTATAGCTTATTTTTATCTTTTTTATATAAAAAAAAAGGTCTCGATCCATTTTAATATAAAAAACATGATTTTATAGCTAAAAAAGATCTTTTTTACACTTAGATCAAAGTTTTAACTTTTTTTAGATAAATGCGTGAAAAAAGAGGACTTCCAAATGAATGGAAGTCCTCTAAATAGCTTTAAAATAAATGAACTTTATGGGGACCGTTAGTCCCCCTATAAAAGAGATCTCAAAATAGGATACCTTTGTTTGATAAAAAAATATAATTATTACAAATAATGTACATTTTCAGAGGGAAACATATCCCCACCTGGATTTTATACAAATGAAGAAAGATTTTAAAAATTTTTTAATAAGAAACGATTTTGAAGTTATGATATAAATTTTTTAGAAGAAGATGTTAAAAAAAATCAAAGCATATTTCCATACTTGGAAAATCACATAAAATATAATCACTTTTTTTCAACAAAAGTAAGTTGTATACAATCTTTACTAAATTTTTTCTCTCCACCAAAATCATAATATGACTTCATATTCTTACTAAGTTTTTTGAGATCTTTATCATTATAATTACTTAAAAATGCTGTTCCAGTATCACCGTTTGATTCTATAAATCTTGCTATTACTCTAATTCCTTTCTTTTCTAGAGATTTTTTAATCTTATAAAGATCCATTTATTTAGAATTATTTTTTAAGAATCACCTCTTGAGAGTACTCTAAAATATATATAAAAATTATAAATGATTAAGCTTTCTCTAATATGTATTTATTATCACCTAAATATAAAAATATATATCTTCCTTTATTGATTTTATTTATCGATCTATTAGAAAGTTGTCCATGTTTATTCGCAAGGTAATACTCTTTTTCTTCACCTTCTACAATTAACTTTACGATTGCTGTACCCGCAATCATATTTTTAATTTTTTTCAATGATATCAGATCATATTTTCCAGGATATAAATCATCTAATACATATGTTTGACGATAACCACTCAGACTATTGAACTCTTCCATTTATTTTGAAACATTTTTATTAAATATTTATTTATCATCTTTGTTAGTTAATTGTCTCAAAAGATAAACACACTCTCTCAAGATTGATTTAGCTTCATATATCTCGCTAATTATTTTCTCTCGGTAAGGTTCTATTTCATGATGACCAAACTTTTTATTTAATTCACTCATCTGTATAGCTTGTACTTTTTTCCAATAAACATTAAAAAAGTGATCAGGTAAAAGATCAAATTTATATTTAATCAAATAACAAAAATCTAATTTATGCATAAATTCTTCTATAACATTTTCACTAAATGTTTGATATCTAGTTATATATAGCCAATTTAAATCATCTTTTAATTCTCTCATAGTATCTTCTGTAAGATTTTGAAATATTGATACTTTATATAAATCTAAATTATCAGAAAATTTTACGATAAATTCGTTACTTAAAGTTTGATATTGAGATATGTTTACCCAATCTACTTTATCTTTACATTTTTCTATAAAATCTTCTGATAATTTTTGATATCTCGAAATTTTAGGCCAATCATCAAGTTGAGCAAATTCTTCAATAAAAGATTCAGACTGTGTTGAATATTGTAAAACTAAATCCCAATTTACATGATCTTTCAGATTTCTAATTACATCTTCAGATAAATTATTTCTGAAAAATTCATTCCAATCGATATCCATTTATTAGTGAAGAAATTTTATAGGGACAATATGCATATAAGGTTTTAAAGTGTTACCATCACATTTTATCTTTAATGTGATGATATCATCACGTTTACCATAAACAAAACAGGTTACTGTATCTCTATGTTCTACTCTTAAAAATTCCTTATCATTGATAGCTACTGATATCCAGGGATCTATATCTGCATTAAGTATATATATAGAAATTTTCATATACATATCTGTAGATAATCGCATCTCTTGATCCAGTAATTTTGAGCTCATCATGTTGAAATTTACTTTTTTATAACCCCCATCTGTATGAAAATCATCTTGTATAGTAACCCAGATATCTCTATTGTCTAAATACATTTTATTGACAACATCGTTATCATTTTCAGGTTCTGAAACATTCGTAATTATTTTATTGTTTGTATCAAATTTATCATTCTGTAATATTAACGAATTTTTTTCAAAATATCTTTTATTCACTACATTTTTTTCATCTTTAGGATCTGCTACATTTCCTATTCTTTTTCCTTTTGCATCGTAAGGTTTTCCTTCTAAAGAATGTAAAGTTGTATCATTTAATTCTTTTATTCTCTTGCCTGTTTCTTCAGTAAAGGTTAAAAAACCCTCATCATATTTAGTTTCTATAAGATCTCTCAATTCAAGATGATTATTCTCTATTTTATTCAAAACGAAACTTTTAGTGGTTAAATCTAAATCATCTATAGGATTTTCACACTTTTTTAAAATTCTATTTTCCATATCATAATTTCCATCAGTCATTAATTTAAAACCTATACCAGGAGGTCCAATAGGTCCTTCTTTCATTTGATCATCATAAGGTGGATAATAAGCACTCATTTATTAATTTTAGGATTTTAAACTCTTAACCATTGTTATAGTTTTATTTTTCAAATTTATAAAACATCTCTTTCTTTCTTTAAAAATAAAATAAAACTTATATTCCTTTTGACTATTCGTTACCCAATTAAATTCAATATCTAAATTATTTAAATAGGTATCGTTTTCATGATTTGATAAGTCAAAATAAAAAATAGGATACAGATCACCAAAATTCTTCTTACTTATCAAACATCCTGTTTCTGTATTAATATCGTTTAATCCTGCATGTAAAAGAGCTTCATACACTCTATTATAATCTTTATTGGTAAAATTTGTTTTGTAACGCATAAGAGGAACTTGTTTATTATTAATCATCAACCAACATTCAGTCATATCTATATTATCAAATATCATATTATTTTTTTCATAATTACCATCTCTTTCAACATACTGAGGAATAACATAGACACTTAAACTTCATCAGAGGCTGTTGTAGCCGTGACGGATCCACTATCACTTCTATAGGGGCCTACCATCTTAAATCTATATCGATCCCAATTTACCTCTATATCTTTATCAGATAGATATGATTCCATAAACAAGCTTTCTGCAGAATTTTTTAATTCTATATAAGGTAAATTCAAGGTTAAACCTTCAACTACTACCTTATAATTTTCGTTTCTTATATTAGTATATATCATATTCTTATTTTCATTTCTTTGAATTTCTATTTTCACTTCAAAACCTGAAATTGTCTTTTCATATTCTCTAAAGAAATCGATTATATCTTTTAAAGGTGTCCATATTTTAAAGACATCTTTCGTTATTTCCCATCTCTTTGCGAATCCTTCGTTATAATCTTTATTCATTTTCAAATTATTAAAAAATTCAGTTATTTTAGTAGTATCTTCTAAAGTACCATCATATTTGAACTCTTTACGGTCAGCTGAATCAGATGTATCTAGATAAAAAAATTCAATTTGAGCTTGTGATGTTGCATAATCAGGAGTATAATGAATTAATCTTAAAACATGATTCATGATTGAAAAATTTGACTGTGTATTTGATTCAATTTCGGTATCTCCTATATGTACTTTTAAAGTTTTGATAAAACCTCCGCCATTTACCAGACTCACATTTTCGTTTCCAATGGATGATTTATCATTTTTTGTAATTTTTAATTTTTGTTCAAGATATCCTCTAGAATATAAAATTTTTGCTTTAGTATCATTAATATGAAAAACATAGGTAGCATTCTCATCTGAACTATGTTCTTTTGGATGAATTTCTCTTAATTCATAACTTTTAATGTGATCATTATAATAATAACGAGTATCACTCAAATTATAAATCATTTATTTAGGAATAATTTTTAAACCACCTCCTTTCTTTTTCATAGAAAATATTTCATTTAATTTATTCATTACATTGGGTTTTTTTAACAAAACCTTTAAAAATAATTGTATTTTTTTACTTTTTCTATATAATCTATGTTTATTCATTTATTTAAGAAGAAATAAAATTAAATTCTACAGCTCCTTTATTTAAATCTATTAATTCACCTTTTTGATTAGTAATCCTCATTTTTATTCTTTCAACAGGATCCACTTTAACAGGAAAATATATCCAATTATTAAATTCTTTTGAAATTATACTACCTGGAGGGTTTTTATTAGTGAAAGAATATATGACTTCTGAATTATATTGATTTATTAAAGATCCTTTTACAACATCACAGTGAATATAAATATTATCATTTCCATTGGATATATCAGCAATACGTTCACCTTCAACCTCTGTTCCTTCATCATAACTTCCATATGTCGGTTTTAAAAAGCCTATAATTTTATGAAAGTTACTTTTTGTAAAATCAATTACCCAACCTTTTTTTAGTTTAATAGATATTCTTTGTCTTGCTTCAATAATACCAAATTTCACAGGTGGATCCTTACCAAATTTTTTCATCATATACTCATTTAAACCTCTTACAGTATAATTATGTGTCTAATGTATACAAACTAAATATGTTATTTCCATAATTCTTACTTATATTAAACCAGGAAACTTCCATAGAAAATGAGTGTAAAGCTAATTTTTTTATTTTAAGAGGTGTAATAAAATTTACAGTAAATTCCTCTGATCTCTCATGACCTTCAGATTTTAATATTATCATTTATACATAACAAAATTTTCATTATAGTCACTAGGTTTTTGTGTAGGAAATGATTTGAGAACATTTTTAGGTGATATACCTTTATTCCTTTCTCTTATATATTTCATACAAAATATACCACATTTCACAGATGAAGGTTTCTGTAAAAAACTATCATTATAACCTATTTTTGTTTTTTTATTGGATGTAACAAGAAATGATTTAATATTTTTAGGTATATAATTATATTCACCAAACGGATCAAAATATTCCACATATTTATATTTAGGATCATTATAATAACAAACCCAATGAGTTCCGGGGCCTGTTGATACATCTAAATTAATGATTCCATTTTCAAATTTTCCTATTGTTTTAGGTAATAAATTAGAGGTAAACACACCTCTAAATCCTTTTTCATTTTTCATATTTTCTTCAATCATTTTGTCACTAATTCCCACGGTTGATATATTCCCTTTCCAAGATTTTTTTTTCCCCAGATCCTTTCATCTTTTTTTGTACAGCTGAACTAGCTAATCCAGTTAAAGCACATGTTGTTAATGCTGGAACTGCAAATTTAGCAGCGGTTATTAAAGACGGTATAAGTGCTGCCAGAAATGGTAAAAATCCTCCATTTTTATCTAATTGAGTTTTACTAATTGTAATTCTTTTTCCATTAATAATATGATTAATTTGAATTTTAGTTAAATACATCTCATGATTAGGAGTTTTAGATATATTTATTTGTAATGTTACTTCTTCTTTATTTTTAAAAGCTGATTTAGTTTATTTTTCTGACCTTCACTCAAATAAACTTTATATTTTATCATTTATTAACAGAGAAATTGTTTATGATATCGCTGTACATCCTTATAAGTCATTTCTCCATTTTTAATAACATATCTAACAATAAAGCTACTTGATTATATAATTTCTTTGATTTACTTCCATTACATATTTTTTCTGTTAAATTTGATAATACATTCAATCCTTTACCCACCTTCATTTCTTTACTACTTCGAATCATATTTAATCTATGCATATAATTTTGCAACATATTTTCTTTATTTTTAACTTCTTCTATTTCATTCTTTCTCTGGTTTAATTCCTCCTCTGAAAAATTTTTAACCCTAGAAATTGTACTTTTTAAGTTGCCTCTTTTCTTTGATAATCCTTCTTTTAACTGTTTAGCTCTTCCATACATCTCCTCTAATTTTTCTTGATCGTTTAAAAATACTGACGGTCTGTATAATTTTTCGTCTTTTAAATATTTTAAATTTAAATTTTGATCGATATCATAAGTAATAGATACTAATTCTTTCACAGCTTCAATAGGCTCTTCTATAGATGGAAATGAAATATTTTCTACAACATTTTGAATACTTTTTACAACTTCTTTATTTGATTTTTCATATTTTTCAATTTCTTGAGTGATTGGTTTATGAAATTCCTCTAAGGTCTTTTGAATACCTATTTTGTCTTTTAGTTGATCTTCATTATTCTTTCTTATTTCTTTTTCTATTTTTACTAATTTAATTAAATCTTTTATTTGCTTTATAAACTTGTGTTTCCGTTCTTTTTCTAATTCATTCATTTATATAATATTAATTTTTTTTACTGCAGCTAATTTTATTTTTACTGCAGTAAATTATTTTTTACTGTAATATAAATGATAAAAATTAAAGATTACACGGAACCAGATGAGTTACCTGATCCGAATCAACATCCTTTGTTACGTAAACATCCATTTAGATTGCTTATAACAGGACCTTCAGGTTCAGGTAAAACAAATTTACTGTTAAATTTAATTTATGATTTTTTAAATTTTGATGCACTATATATATGTGCAAAAGATTTATACGAACCTAAATATTCTAAATTACAAGAAATATATACATTGTTTGAAGATATAGAAAGAGAAGATATTTTGAAATGTAAAAAGAATAAGAAAACATTATTAGAATTATATGATAAATACAAAAAAGAAGTATTATTTTCTTCAGATGATTTTATTACTGTAGATGATTTAAATCCTACATTAAAGAATTTAGTTATTTTCGATGATTGTGTGACTGAGAAAGATCAAAAAACCATTCAAGAATTCTTTATCAGAGGTAGAAAGAAAAACGCATCCATTATTTATTTATCTCAGTCATATTATTTAACACCTATCAATATAAGAAAGAACTGTAATTACTTTATATTTTTCAATCTACAACCAAAAGAAATTCAACAGATTATAAGAGAGATAGATGGTAAATTAAGTACTGAAGAATTCAAACAAATATATAATAAAAGTGTTCAAAAACAATACGATTTTTTAATGTTAGATTTAGTGAATCCGAAAATAAGATACAGAAAACAATTTGATCCTATATAAATGAAAGTATATTTAGAAAAAAGATTGTATGTTTACAGAAAGAGTAGAAATTTGTATCAAAAGATAAGTATTTCATTATCAGTAAGTAAGGTCATTCTGAGTGGAACGAGTTTATCAGCAATAGCCTTTCTGCCGCTTGCTTTTTTAAGTTTATCAGTTGGAATAGTAGAAGCTATTGATCTTGCATTAAAAATTGCGGAAAGAAAGGAAGAATATAGACATTGTTATAATTTTTATAGAGAACTCATTAATTCGTTTAAAGCTAAAAATATGACAGAAGAAGAAATTTATATGCGAGAAAAGGATTTCATAAAAAGTTTAAAATTTAATCCAGTTGAAAAATATGTAAAACAAATGTAATTGAATGGATATAAATTTATTCATCCTAAATAAATGAAAGGTGATGATATTGTTAGATGGATACAAGATAAAATAAATCTTCCAGAAATGCATTTACCAGGATATCAATATTGCGGTTCAAATACAAAATTAGAAAAAAGATTAAAAAGAGGTGATCCTGGAATAAAAAAAGTTGATAAAGCATGTAAAAAACATGATATTGAATATAATAAAACAAAAGATACAAAACAGAGACATGTTGCTGATCAAGAATTAATAGGTGATTTAAATGCTATACAAGATCCAACATTTCAAGAAAGATTAGCTAGAGGAATTATTAAACCTATTATTAAAGCTAAAAAAACTTTTGGATTAGGTCTTTCTATATATTGTGTCAAGTGTAAAGATAAAACCCCAACTAAAAATTATCATGAAACTACATCTAAAAATAATAAACGAATGGGTAAAGGTATCTGTACTATTTGTGGAAGTAAAAAGAATACTTTTTTTGGAATTTAAAAGAGGTCTATTATAATCCAGAAACAGGTTATTGTGGAATTAATGAATTGAAAAGAAAAACAGGGTTACCTAATGTTGAAGAATTTTTACATGAACAAGATGTATATACTAGATATAAACCTGTCATTCGTAAATTTAAAAGAAGGAGAGTTTATGTTCCAAACAGTAATAATCAATTTGACGCTGATTTGTTATTTATAAAAAATTATAGCAAATATAATGATGGAACTAATTATTTGTTAACGGTTATAGATGCTTTTAATAAATACGCTTGGGCTTTCCCTATAAAAAGAAAAACATCTGAAGAAGTTGTACAAGGCTTTAAACAAGTTTTTAAAGAAAGAATACCAAAATTCATTTTGACAGATGAAGGTACTGAATTTACAGGAAAAGTTACACAAAAGCTATTTAAAGATTATAGCATAAAATGGTTTACGACTTATAATAAAGAAATAAAATCTGCAATAGCTGAGAGATTTAATCGAAGTATAAGAGAAAAAATTATAAAATATATGCATGCTAACAATACTAAAAGATATATTGATGTACTACCTAAATTACTTGTTAATTATAACAATTCATATCATAGAACTATAAAAATGACACCTGTTGAGGCTAGTCGAGACGAAAATGAATCTCAAGTTTATAAAAATTTATATACGAAAAAGATCATAAAAAACCTAAATTTAAGATAGGGGATAGTGTTAGAATATCTACAATTAAAAAAACATTCCGGAAAGTAGGTGATTCTACATTTACTGAAGAGATTTTTATAGTATCTGAAGTGTTAAAAACAGATCCAATTACTTATCGATTAAAAGATTTAAACAATAAAGAAATTGAAGGAACTTTTTATGAAAATGAAATGGTAAAATATAATAAAAAAGATGATGTATATAAAATTGAAAAAATCATAAAATAGAAAGGAAATAAGTATTTTGTAAAATTTCTAGGATATCCAGATGAATTTAATAGTTGGACATCTGAATTAGTTCATATATAAATGAATGTTTTTGATGAGATTGAAGATAATAAGCATGATTTAAAGACGAAATTAATCTATGATTCGGAAGAAGAAGAATATTTTTATGTTATCGATTACGAAAGTTTAAAACAAAGATATAATAGTAGAGTTTGTTATTTTAATCGATTAAGAAGGAGATATAATATTTCTCAAGATGTTGAGGATATGTTTTTAAAATTTTTAGATTTTATGTATTATGAGAAATCAATTAACTATTACTATTTTATGAAAAAGATTTGTGATATTTTTAATATTGAAAATAATATAAAAGTCCAAAAAGTTAAAAAGAAATATGAAAAAATATGGAATGATTTCTTACAATCCTTTTATAAAAATGTTTCCTAATAAATGGACGTGACAAGAATATGCACACACTGTAAGATTATAAAACCAATAGATGATTTCTATAAACATCGTAATTATGGTAAATTTAATCGTGACAGTGTATGTAAAATTTGTAAATCTATGATTAGTTATACGAAATATAACTGTGAATGTGGAAAACAGTATACATATCTTCATAAACAAAGACATTTGAGAAGTAATTTTCATATCAAGCGAGTTGTGAAAAGTATTTCAAAAAATGTTTCCTAATAAATGGACATGCTACTGAGAACAAAGACTATTAATGAACTTAGAAAAGTAGTAAAACAATTGAATATTAAACAATCTAAAGGTTGTAAGAAGGATGATTTAATTAGATTATTAATTAAATATATCAGAAAAACAGGTGAATATAAACCTGTTTTAGTAGATTTATTAAATTTAGATTTGTCAGCATACTTGGAAAAAAAGAAAAAAATATTTATTGATAAACCTGAAAAACGTAAAAAAATTAAGAAAATTTTTGATTCTTTTAGTTTAAGATTTGATAAAAATGATTTTAAATCTGTAATTTTCTTTCCTGAAGAAAAAACAAGTGTTAATCTTGAAAAGTTATTTACAGAAGATAGAAAATGTCGTATATGTGGTAAATATTATGAAGATGAAGAAGAACATATAAAGAAAGACTTAATGATTAAAAGATCAAAACAAAAGAGAAAATGTATTATTTGTGGCATATATTATAAACATTTGGAAAATCACATATCAAGTCGAAAACATAAAAAAGCATTATTAAATAATGAAGGTAATGTAGAAATTAAGGAATATGAAACTGCTTATAAATATAGATTAAGATCATACAGAATTAATAATTGTAATAATATTAAAATCCCTCTAGAATTTTTAGAAGAGAAAAGAAAGGTTGTAATAGAAAAAATAAAGCAAATTATGAAAGAATTTAATGGAATAAAGGTAAATTTTAAATTGTTTTGTTTGTATAAATTAAATGAAGAAATTCAAGAATTTACATTCAAAACTGAGAATCAAATTATATTAAAATCTAATGATTTACATACTTTTTATGATTATGTTATTGACAACTTAATAAATGAATCTGATGATTTTATATCAAAAGGATCTGGTTGGAGTCTTGAAGAAATTAAATTTTTGGAATTGAGAATAAATAAATATCAACCCTTGAAAGGATCAAGTTACATTGATTTACCTGAAAACATTAAATCTAAACAAGCTATAATAAATGTAAAAAATAAAGATAATAAATGTTTTATGTGGTCTGTATTATCAGCAATTCATCCTGTAAAAAAAGATCCTCAAAGAGTGTCAAAATATGAGCAATATAAAGATGAATTAAATTTTAAAGGAACTGATTTTCCTGTTTCATTAGACAATATTAAGAAATTTGAAAAACTAAATAATATATCTGTAAAAGTTTATAGTTATGATGGTTCAGTTTATCCACTTAGAATAACTAACAATAAATTAGAAAAACATGTAAACTTGTTTTATAAGAAAGATCATTATTGTTGGATTAAAAATATGAATAGTTTGATCAGATCACAAATTACTAATCATCGTATATTTTTCTGTGATAGATGTTTAAATTATTTTTATTCTGAGGAAAGATTAAAGATACATGTGGAATACTGTAAAGAGGCTGTCACAATTAATATGCCTAAAAAAGATGAAGTTATTCAATTTAAAAATCATGAAAGAAAAATGAGAGTACCATATACTATATATGCTGATTTTGAATCTCTCTTACCTAAAATTGATACATGTGAGCAAGATCAAACTAAATCATATACTGTGAAATATCAAAAACATGTAGCAGATGCATTTTGTTATTATATCAAATATGAAAAGGAATACTTTAAACCTCCTGTTGTTTATAGAGGACCAGATACAATCAAAAAGTTTGTATCTATGTTAAAAGAGGATACTCTAAAAATTGAAAAAATTATAGAAGACAAAACTAAAAAATATGAAAGTATCAAATCAATGATAGAGTTCGATGAAAATCATTATAAAAGAACTAATATTTGTCATATATGTGAAAATCAAATCTTAAATGATGAAGAAGTAATTGATCATTGTCATATAACTGGAAAATATAGGGGTCCTGCTCATAATGTTTGTAATTTAAATTATCAAATTCCAAAATTTATTCCAGTAAAAATTCATAATTTAACAGGTTATGATTCTCATTTGTTTATAAAAGAACTTGGATTTGATTAATCAAAAATAGATGTTATACCTAATACTGAAGAAAAATATATATCTTTCAGCAAAAAAATAGGAGGTATGAAATTGAGATTTATTGATTCATTTAAATTTATGTCTTGCAGTTTAGATAATTTATCAAAAAACTTGAGACCAGAGAATGAAATAAATAGATATCCTCCAAAAATACGAAAAATGAAATATATTAAATACTTAAAATCAAAATTTAGAGAGGCATCATTACATTTTCCTGATGATAAATTAGATCTCATTACAAGAAAAGGTGTATATCCTTATGATTATATGGATTCTAGAGATAAATACAAAGAAACAGAATTACCTTCAAAAGATAAATTTTATAATAAATTGAATGAATGTGGTATAACTGATGAAGAATATAAGCATGCTCAACGTGTTTGGAAAGAATTTAATATAAAAAATTTAGGTGAATATACAGATTTATATGTCAAAACAGATGTATTAATTTTAACAGATATATTCGAAAATTTTAGGGATGTTTGTTTAAAAACTTATAAATTAGATCCAGATTGGTATTTTACTGCTCCTGGTTTATCTTGGGATGCTATGTTAAAGATAACAAATGTTAAATTAGATTTATTAAATGATTATGATATGATTCTCATGATAGAAAAAGGTTTAAGAGGAGGTGTTTCACAATGTTGTAATAGATATGGAAAAGCTAATAATAAATATATGAAAAATTATGATAATAGTAAAGAATCCAATTATTTAATGTATTTAGATGCTAATAATTTATATGGATGGGCTATGAGTCAATATTTACCATATGGAGAATTTAAATGGTGTGATGATCAAGAAAAAAATTATGTTAAACGTGAATTATATAACAATAAAATAAAAGATGATTCAAAGATTGGATATATATTTGAATTAAATCATATTATAATAACCTATTATAATAACCTATTAAATCATATTATAATAACCTAAAATTTTCTTAAGATCTCTATAATTCAGGGGGGGGATGACCATCCTCCTCTGGATTTGTACCATAATGTATAAACCTTTAGAAAATCAAAAAGATTTTTTATTTATAAAAAATGTTTACTAATAAATGGAAGAGTTCAATAGACTGAGAGGTTATCCTAAGACGTTTAAATTAAATGATTTATATCCTGGGGAATATGATCTGATATCATTGAAAAAAATTAAAACTAAATATGGAGATACAGTAATCGCAAAGTTAGATGTGGAAGCTGAAGAAAAAGAGTATTACCTAGCGAATAAACATGGAAAACTTTCTGATGAATCAATATATAAAATCAATAAAGGAAGATATATTTTTAAGTATTCAGGTATGATTGATGATAAATACGAATATGAATTAGAGAAAGTTTAAAGGGTAGTGTTTCACTACCTTTCTCATGTACGCTTTGAAATCATCAACTTTCATATGTATCCACCTTTTTATGTTATTAGAAGTTGTAGTTTCTTTTTTAATGTATTCAGAAACTATAGGATTATCATATTTGATTTCGGTGTATGAAATTTTATGATAATTTAACTATATCTGATACATTTTCAGCCGGGAAGACCTTCCCGGCTGAATTTATACTATAACGAATAAAATTTATCTTTTTTATTATATAAAGGAAACCAAATATCTTTAAACCAATTACCTAATTTTATTTGATAGAATTTATATATTCATTTAATTCTTTATTTATTTTTAAATTCTTGTAGTCATTCATCTATATAGTTTTTATAATCTTTTGCTATTTCTTCTAAAGTAATATAATATTCTCTTATTTCTTGGGCGACTTCAAAATCATTTCTTATTAAAAAAAATTTTAAATCTTTCTTCATTTGTATAAAATCCAGGTGGGGATATGTTTCCCTCTGAAAATATACATTATTTGTAATAATTATATTTTTTTATCAAACAAAGGTATCCTATTTTGAGATCTCTTTTATAGGGGGACTAACGGTCCCCATAAAGTTCATTTATTTTAAAGCTATTTAGAGGACTTCCATTCATTTGGAAGTCCTCTTTTTGCATTTATCTAAAAAAAGTTAAAACTTTGGTCTAAATGTAAAAAAGGTATTTTTAGCTATAAAATCATGTTTTTTATATTAAAATGGATCGAGACCTTTTTTTTTATATAAAAAAGATAAAAATAAGCTATAAAATCTAGTTTTTAGTGTATAAAGTACATGTGCGCTCGGACGTACATATATATACTACTGTTATGAATGAAATCCTGTTCTTATAGAGAGATCCAGGCGTGTTATTTTTTCTGTGACGTCATTTGAACTAATTTCAGTTATTTTCGATGAAGTTTTCAAATATAATAAATTATCGTAGTATTATGATAATTCTAAAACTATTACCGAGGCATGTATAACATTTTAGAGATGTTTAAACCAGGCAATTTATATTTCAATGCCGTCATTTGAATGAAGTTCATTTTTTTCGATGAAGGTTTAAGTTTTCAAATATAATAAATTAATGCAGTATTGTGATAAGTTTCAAAATATTACCGAGGAATGTATTGCATTTTAGACTTGTTTAAATAAAATTGCATTGAAGTTGAAAAGTGTTTCATAATCAATGCTTTAAGCATGATTAATCTTTCTTGTTTTAATTGTAAAACAATCAGGATTATCAATAATGTTAAATAAAAATTCATTTAGTTTGCAAGTTATTGCAAGAAAATGAATGGCACATATTTCAGAATACGGATGTGAGTGGTTCTCATAAATATTACTTGGTTATACATTTATCACAAATTACATAAAATAAAAGAAGTATTGTTAAAAATAAGTCAGCCATGCAAATATATTATGATAAGTTTATTGATGTCATTCTTGTAGATTAAGCACATTTTATTTGCAAAAAAAACCCACTAGATTTGTATTTCAATGATTCCAACTAACTCGCCTAATTTCACTTGATATTTATTAAGCATCACTTCTTAAACATGGGTATAACTAAGAAAAAATTTTGAGCTAAGATATGATATAGCAAAGTATTTTTACTTTCCCCACTAAAGGGAAGCTAAAAATTTGAGTTAAGTGATATTGTTAAATACTAATAAATGCCCTATAAAAAGTTATTTTAAACTCTTAAAAATTAAACAAAACATTTTAAAATTTAAATTAGTTAAAATTAAAAATCAAATGTGGTGATTGATTTTAAAATTAAATTTCATGGGATATGATCTCGGTGTTTATTCGGAAGGCCAGTGATTTTGACCGAGACCTTTTTAATAAATAACAATTTATGAACTATAAAAATAGATGCTGTGTGCAAACCTTTTATTCCATGCATGTTGATTATAGGCATAAACAAAAACAATAAATAAATAAACACTTTATCAAAAATATAATTGTTAGCAGGTAGTAAGTAGGTAAATATTCTTTGATGCAGTGCTACAATATATTTTACTCAGTTGTACTGTTATTTTGGTGATTGGATTGTAAATCATCTTATATTTTTTTCTTCATTTTAAGTCTTTTAACTGGAAAATGTGTTGTGACAGATCAATAAAAATTTCATAGCAGTGGATGGAAGGGCAAAATTCCACGTTAAGTAACTAATAAATAACAAATTGAAATAGTAATATTTAATAGTATACATTGTTCTATGGTTCAGTAGTGCTATGTAATCCATTTGCACTATTTACGCCTTTGAATAAATTGTGTAATGAGTTGCAATTAGGGCAGTGCTATCTATTATCGTGTTGCAAATTTATACAATATTTTTCATTTTTTTTTAAGATCATGATTTTAAATCAGAGTTTTACCCATATAAGTCAAATGCAGAATGCACAATTTATTTAACCCTTTAATCATTTTGAATGATACTTATGTAAATAATAAGCTTAGTATTTATTTTATTTATTTTTTGTAACATACACAAAATCTAGAAAAACTCATATTTTTCAAAGTATGGGATTTTACAATAAATGCAAAATGCAAGAAAAATTTATTAAAATGACAATTTCAATTATTGCATTGAAAAAATTTATAATTTGAAGTTCATTCACTGTGTTGGAATTTAGTTTAACTTTTTAAGGAATATGTATGAATTTTTGGAACTTTTAACAAATGTTCTTCTAACTTTGTTCTGTATTCTTCACGAATTCCTGCCCTAGTTACAATATATAAGACAGTAACATTATAAATTATTACTATTATTGTTTTTAAAACCTTGAACATTCTGGTTCAATTGACAATGTGTGTGTGGGGGGGGGGGATTTAAGATGCATTTCTACATGGCCTGCTTTTCAGACCAGGATTCACCACTGACTATGTGCTGAAATTTTGTAAACCTCTTCTATTGTGACTAACTATTGGATCAATCAACTTTCCACAATATTCCTGAAAATTGAGCGCAGGCTGCAATAGTAAAGTTCAACGTCAGAAAATTCACTTATAGGTGTGTTAAATCCCCAATGCAGTACCATGCCCCACTGCAGATACTTGCATTCTGTTACAAATTTATTAGCACTTTTCAACACGGAATAGCAAAAAACTTGCTGTGTGCTACAATTTTACAAGCTTTTGTGGTGACAGTCAGCCTTACCATGCAGCAGCCAAGTTTATACTCACATACACATTATAATACATATAAAATCAGACAATCAATTTTATATACTATATATTTCTTGAGAAAGTATGTGGAGTGTGTGGCGTCACTCAGCTTTCCCTCCATGATGTTTATGTCCACTTATTTATTATTTATAAGAATTTTACAATCTGAATGACCTTTCTCAACCAGCTGTCTAAACAGGTACCTAACAACACTTTTGGGCAGCTCGAACGGTCTAAATAGGAACATAAAATATATAGCAATATGAGAGTTGTGAACAATTATTTCCTAAATTATCGTGTTCGCACATGCAAATATGCATCTTTCCAAAAATGTGTTCATAAGGTTTCAAAACATCTTCAGAGCTGATTGCCCATCTCATAATGCCAAATAAGATGAGATGGAACTCAATGCATTCTGCCGTCGAACACATATGTCAGTTCCTGGAGGAGAATGAGGAGAAACTACACAAGGTTTTCGATGCTGCAGGTACAGTGCCTAGAAATCTAAGCACTGTACTGCAGGGATTAGAAAAGCTACTGCCTCATGATGTTAATTTTTTATATGAATATATTCAGATGTGTTATGACCTAAAAGATCTTGCTAATCTGATTGCAACTTTGAGATGTAAATTCTACTAAAATGAACAAACATGTTTTAAATAAATAGTTTTTACTTTTGTTTTATTGTCTTGTTTTCAGAAATGGGTAAACGAGTAAAGATTCATAAGTTGATCAGTTAATTTTAATTATTTAGAATAAGAATGTAAATTACTACGGTATATCCATATCCTCAATGTTTACAATCCTTTGTGCAAATTGAAGCTGTGGCAAAATTTGTCTTATAAAAGTAGTTAAGTAATGGCTACATTTAAAAAGCAGTTTGTAGTCACTACTTTTTTAAAAATGTAGTTGTAGTTAATTACATTTGTCATAAAGTAATTGTAGTTAATTACATTTGTCATAAAGTAGTTGTAGTTGTAGCTCACTACAGAAAAAAAGTAGTTTTTCCAACCACTGTGTGTAAGTATGTATACATGCATGCATACATACATACATACATACATACATATGTTTAAGTATGTATACATGCATGCATGTATACATACATACATACATATGTTTAAGTATATATACATACATGCATGTATGCATACTTAGAATGTGAATAAATTAAATATGTTAGTGAAGAAACATGAAATGGAAAAAAAATGCGGTACTTATCGGTTATAGGGACCATGGGTTAGCGACTGCCTTTCCGAGTTTTCGCCAACACGAACATTGGCGGTATAATCCGATACAAAAAATTCACTACAAACACAATGATTAAAATTTGATATATAATGGGGTTTGATCAACTTTACGTAACAAAAGAATATTGTGTTACATTGAAATTTGTGGTGGTCAAAACTCAGCTATTGCCGATAAAATTTCATTAAATTTATCACTACCGGTAATGCTTTACCACATAAATTCTGCGAGATATGAGACCAATTTATAATATCAGCTACCGGTATAAACCAGAATTTGGAGTAACCCCTACGTGTTGCCGTATTTGATTTCATGGCCCCTATAACCGATAAGTACAAAAAATGCTACCAACATGAAAAATAATACAGAATATGAAATGAATTATACATGATATTAAATTTTAGAATTATGCCTCATAAGCAAACAGAACCATAGGATCGGGCCTGCTGTTTTTAAAGTTTATCAACAATGAATTGTCATTAAACACACTCTGGTAATGTCGAAATATTCATTTACACCATATATCTAAATTATAAAAAAAATGGTTAAACTTTATAGGAGTTATTGTTGAACAAAGAATGTGTATACAGACAGACAACAGCAAATCATGTCCAACTCAAAAGTTAGGAACATAGTTATTTCGCTCTCTTGCTTCATCAGCACAAGAATATCATAGGCGCCGAGTTTTCAAAATCTCAGAGGGGAGGGGGAGCACAATCCGCTAAAGTTATATAAAAGATTCACAAAGTCGATAAAGATGTAACAACTCACAAGGCCGGCTTGAAGAAAGCAAGCATATGTTAGTTATGTGACTACAATTGGTTCGAGGTCATTTTAAGCCCCTACTTCAGGCCGAAAGTATGCGGTCTTAACAACCGTCAAGAACGAACTGCCCAACTAACGGCAGTAGTGGTTGTCAAGAGCGCATATTGTTATTTTGGCCTAAAAAGGGGGGTTATAATGCCATCGAAGCAACTGTAGCCACCTAACTGATATATATATGCTTTCCTCAAGGAAGTTTCGTAAGTTATTGTCTTACAAGCAGCAGTTTTGGAGTGAGATAACCGAGTGGTTAAGTCGCGGGGATTGTATTCGGAGGATCCGAGTTCGATTTTCGGCTTTGCCTAAACTGTACCCGTGTACGAGCAAGTTAGAGTTTTGGGGTTGAAAGTCCTTCCGAGTGGTTGGTTGCAAAGGAAGGAGTGTCGGTCCCTGTGGTTGTCTCCCCACTGGGTTCCAGTCTAAATTAGATGGCATTATCCCAGCAGTCTAAACAGATATCTTACACCTTCGGGTTGGTTGGACGGGCTGGGTCGAATGAAAGATATCAGCAGTTGTATTTATTGTACGATAAATATTATTAATCTTTTTAGGCCTATATATATTTGCAAGCCAAGAGTTGATTAAGAAAATCCATATAGTTACTATGCATCAATATTATAATATATAATAATTACAATGGATTTTAATATAAGAATTAACTAGTAGCAAAGCTGTTAATTGTTATAAAAAAATCTGAAAGTTAATACACGTTAACGCTTAATATCAACTCTTAACTACCTATCAGTTGATTTTGACACAATAAATTAAAACAGTGAACCCAGCAATAATACAAAAGTATCCAAATACTATAGTCTTATTATTTAAATATTTTTAAATTAAATATGTAAATAAATTGATCATCGCTATAACCACACATTCAGCTAAATTAAAAAATTTTTAAAACAAAGCAATTTATAAAAAAAGTCTCATAAATAATATTTTTATCCAAAATTTGGATGACATGTTGGTTGACATTTCTTATCACAACTAAAAGTTTAATATTTTTATCAGGGTGGTGGGCTGAGTATACGTCTTGAGGGTGGGGGGGCTTAGCTCCCTCTGGCCCTTGTCTGACTACGGTGATGTGCCAAACGTCCGGTGCCCACCAGGAATAAAGCTAAACGCGGGGTTTGCAACTTCAAATGGAATGAATACCATCCGTGGGGTTCGCAGCTTCAGACGGAATAGATGCCACCTGTAAAGACAGCACTGGTATATAGAATCCAGGAGTAATTACAGATAAGATCTCTTTAGGTAGACAAAGTAAGTCATCTCTACTTCGTGGTAATCATTTATAATTATTAGTGAAGGGGAAAAGCTATTTTTTGGAAATGCCAATAACATGGATGTAAATATTCCATTTCTCTTTGAATTAGGTGGTCAGTCTAAAAAGTTTTGGTAACCAGGTGTTTTAGTCATTAGCGTAAACATGTTTCCTGGGAGTAAAGATGAGCTTGGGTTGTGTGCGATATAGTTTAGGGAGCTATGGTGAGGAAGATGTGAATGAGACTGAACTGAAATGTGACATTTACGTTGATAGGATTTTATTTCAATTATTTTTATATTTAAAAAATTTCATTTTTTGGTATTTAATAAATTATAAAGTTAGAAAATATCTTGAAATTTTCCAGAGGGGGATTTGCCCCCTCTGGAAAAGTTCAGCGGGGACTGATGTCCCTCTGTCCCCCCGTAGTCGGCGCCTGTGAAGAATATTATTATTGATATAATTGTTACAATCCAATGTTTCTATTGAAACAGTGGCATGGCAAACTAAATTTATATGTACACAGATGCCATTCATATATGCATCATTATATTTGTATCTATTTGATTTAGAGATATAAGCATACAAATTGCTTACATTTTTCCTAACGCCCCAATTTCAGCCAGAATACCCCAACCATATATATTAGTTATATCAATAAGTGGTAATATGCTGTTTTCCTAGAAACAATACCCTGCTAATAATATGTAACATACAGATTTATTTCGGATCTAATATAACAATGAAAATGAGTAATAAAAAAATGAACTATAATAATATTTCCAGATTTCATATAGAAATTAGTTAAAATTGGATTTTAAAAATGTGGAATTGTTTTAGCTTTATAATTTAAGATGTTTTGCAAAATTTTACTTCTTACAAGTGTGAGAATATCACTTTTAAGCGAAACCGTTTGTCCTTATTATAATAAATGCATTACCTATTATAATAAATTTTTGTTTATTTTTATTAATATTTAAAATAAACTTGTAGGAAGCCATTCAAAAATATTATAAAATATGTAATATGGACACATACATGTTCATCCCATGCTGCAAAGAAAAAACGCTTCTAGTGCAAGAGTTTCAATATGAAATATTACTATATATACATTATAGGGCGCAGAAGCCCAGTGGTTAGCGCGTGGGAATTGCACTCCGTAGACCCGGGTTCGATTCCCTCTGCTGCCAAAACTGTCGCTGTGTTCACGCGGAGTACTATTACGTTAAACACGTGGGTCCATAAGTCTTACCAAGAGGTTGGTGGTAGGAGGAGGAGGGTACGATCCCTGTGGATGCCTCCCCCACTGGGTTCCGGTCTAAATTGGGTGGCTCTTCCTGGCCATCCAAACAGTCACCTTACACCCTTCTGGTAGGTTGGACGGTCTGGGTCTCAATAACAACTATATTTATATTAGGCTATAGGCTACAGGAACCACAAACACTTTGCATGCATGAAGACCATCTGCGGACAGAGTTTTTAACTGTTAATTGTAAATAAATATTTTTTTTAATGTTTCTCTTATGTTTTGAGTTGTAGACATGCATGATTTTTTCTATACACGAAATCACTAGAGCAGGGATCCATAACCTTACACTATCAGCAAGCACCAGAATATGATAATTTTTCTAGAAAGCACCAAGTAAAGGAAATAGTGCAGTAAATATTTACTGCACTATTAATTACAAGTACTTTTAATCACAGGGGGAATATGGTGCTCGGTAACAGGTTACGGATGTTTATTTTATTTATATGCTGTACAGCATGAAGTTTTGTTTATATTGTACAGCTTGCAAATTTCTATAAAACAGTTGAAACATACTCAAAATTTCTCATATATCTTGTTTACACTGACCGCTCCAAAGTATAAACAAATCAATACTCTCCAGAATTGTGCAGCACTTTCTTATATCACTTGGTTAAATCTTCCTTAAAATCTTACTTTGAGGAATAACTTTTAAAATGTCATATTTAATACATAAATGTTATATGTTAATTTACATGTTTAAATATATATATATATATATATTATTTTAGTAAGTAACATTTAGTACAACAGTTAGTACGTATATCTATCACTTTAAGTTTTTCATATATAAAAAACATTTAACTTCATTAAAACCTTTAAAGATTGAAATTTTTCAATCTTCAACTTAACAAGACACTTCCTCAAAAACTATAAAAGCTTTGTAAAAAAATTATTAATCTAGAAACTGGATTTTCAACTGAATATTTTTATCTTTTACTGTTTATATTTCTATAGTTTAGGAGATAATTTGAGTGAAAGTAAAAAAAGTGAAACAAAATCTCACTTGAAAAAAATCTTTTCAGTTTCTTCGAGAAAAAAAGAAGGTAAAAAAATATTTTCATATATTCATAATAATCTATATATTAAGAGCAGCATTCTGGAGTTTTAGGTTGCGTATGAGATCAGATGCTGAAAACAAAGCTGGATATTGGACTCATTTTCAACAAACGGAGAATTCTGAAGCTTTACATTGCATATGACATCAGAAGCTCGATATTGGACTCATTTTTAATTGATTTACAACAATGGATATTACATTTCCTCCTTTTGTATTGTGGCTATGCAGGCAGTGCTGTATTGTCTTTTATTATATTATTCCATGAATAAAGCTGTTTTTTAAATTACTTATAGATAAAATGCCTGCGGGCCTCACCAGTTCATTCTAAATATAAAAAAAAATTCTGACATATTTCCAATAAAATAAGTAAAATTTCTTTACATTTTAACCTATTAGGTTTGAAATTTAAACGTCCAACATGTTTACATTTTTCATAAGACTCTTTCAGTCATAGAGAGAAATCCCATCAATGTATTGCATATAACGGTGAAATTGAGTTATAAAAAATAAGACTAACTGTATTAATATTTAAGAGTTTCACACAGAATTTAGTTAAAATTAGATTTAAAAAGTGAAGTATTTCAACTTTATGGTTTGAGATGTTTTTTGTAAAAGTTTATTTATTATAAGCATGATAATATCATTCTTAAGCTCAACTGTTTAGTTCGTATGTTAACGCATGCAAACTCCAACACAAACTTTGCAAATCAATTTATTAATATAAAATCTTGGTTGGTATCGATTTTTAAGATCAGATGAATAAAAATAGTCACAGTGAATGGCACAAGATAATGTACAAGGAAAAGGTGTAAAATTTGCTTTTTGTGAGTAATAAACACAGGTGAGTATTATCGCTTTATTTTAAATTTTATACTTGTGAATATCACTATTTAGCTCGACCATTTAATTCACTTGTAATTGGGCTTAAATTTTTGAACACATTTACTCTAATCGACACCAAATTGCAAAATATTTTTAAATTTCAATATTTAAATTTATTTTAAAATTCAAAGTTAGATTTTAGAATACATTTAAAAG
Source organism: Amaurobius ferox (assembly GCA_951213105.1). Taxonomy (NCBI): domain Eukaryota; kingdom Metazoa; phylum Arthropoda; class Arachnida; order Araneae; family Amaurobiidae; genus Amaurobius; species Amaurobius ferox. The sequence continues at coordinate 18,475,696 of OX578142.1, read as the reverse complement.
CATATAAAAATATGTAAAAATGAAAGACATAATGCAAAGTTTCGGATTTATACTGCGGAATGAACAATTTGGTGATACATGAAATATGTCAGTTATTGCTGTTCTTGACAGCAACCTCGTTCTAAATCAGGAGATTTCAATTATGATCTCTGGATAGAAAACCATCTAACCAGTACATATAGCAATTATACAGTTAATATAAGTATAAAAATGAGTACATTTAAGTACAAAACTTATTTGAATGAAAACTGAAATTTCACATAATTAGAAAACAATTTAATGTTATTGAATTTTATGCCATGTACATATTAAATTTTTAATGTGTCCTGTATCTATATAAAGTATTAACTTGCTTGACATCTTTCCACAGAAAAATTAGCAAAATTCTCTTCTATGCCAGAGATGTTAATTATGATCTCTGGACAAAGAAGAAATTCAGCTAGCCAGTATATGTAAATATTCTACAGTATATACAAACTTAGAACGTAATCTTTTCCACAAAACTAATATCGAAAAATAAAATGACAAACATGTTAAATGTGCAATGTGTATCCTACGCCTATTTTAAGTAAAACAAGAAAGATCAATCATGCTTAAAGCATTGATTATGAAACACTTTCCAACTTCAATGCAATTTTATTTAAAAAAGTCGAAAATGTAATACATTCCTCGGTAATATTTTAAAACATATCACAATACTACATTAATTTATTATATTTGAAAACTTAAACCTTCATCGAAAAAAATGAACTTCATTCAAATGACGGCATTGAAATATAAATTGCCTGGTTTAAATATCTCTAAAATGCGATACATTCCACGGTAATATTACTAAAACTATCATAATACTACGATAATTTATTATATTTGAAAACTTCATCGAAAACAACTGAAATTCATTCAAATGACGTCATAGAAAAAATAACACGCCTGGTTCTCTCTATAAAAACAGGACTTCATTCATAACTTTCTCCCATTCATTTCATTCATCACAATACTATAAAAATTTATTTTATTTAAAAATTAAGACCATGGAGCTACAAGTAAATAAACTCTATGCTTAAAACTTCATCGAAAAAAATCGTCCTTCACTTCATAAAATCAATTAATATTTCATTCATATCAGCCATGCAGACTTCATGGACTAAATTATTTTGTGTTAAAGAAATACAGCAATTCTAATACAACTCATTCTACATATTTTGCTGTTTACATTTTACATAAGTGAAAAATAGGCTTCGTTGTAGAAATAATCAAATTTGGATAATCATTTAAACTCAAATATATTGTATTTGCATTGTTTCAGTATGTAGATGCACAGAATTTAAACAAAAATAAAGTAGTTTTAGGACGGATACAACTCTCAATATGAATGAAAAAGAACTTAAAAAATTACGATTTTGAAACAAGATGGATGCCATATATCATTTTGAAGTGGGTCATGTGATCGTTTCATATCATGGTCACGTGATCGTTGCATATAAGGTGTAATTATTATTTTAATTTTTATTTAAAAAACTACTGAATATATTTCGCTGAATTTTTTTTTCATATATTTTATGGAACAATTTGAATATTACCTAAAATTTTCGAAGCAATTTGGGAATTTTAAATCCGCTTAAAAAATTTTTGAAAAATTAGTTCCCATAGGGCTCAATGTATTTCATTTTTTCAACCCAGGTACAATCCAAAACTAATTGGGTGATATTATTCATTTATATTCCCATAGGTCCTACAGAGCGTCTGAACAACATACTAAAATTTCATTTTGATTAAGTCATTTTTACGGTAGTTAAAATTTTTACGGTAGTCGTGCTAACGGACAGACAGACAGACAGACAGAATGAATGAATGAATGAATGAATAAACAAAGTCATAAACACTTTTCAACTTTGTTGTAAAGTGTTAAAAATAAGTATTTATAGATGAAATTTAAAAACATATAACCATATCTAGACATAATTGCATGAGTAATGATTAACGTGTTACGATTTTGCACATCTTTATTTAATAACAAGAAAGATCAATCATGCTTAAAGCTGTCATGGCGCGGTTTGCCAACTCACAAAAGCAAAGGCGCACCAGACAACTCAAGAGCCGGTGAAGCCGTATAGTGGAATTTTAGCATTTTAATCAACCATTCTAAATTTACCCAAGCAAGAAACTTTCCCAGTCTAACAGAATTGTTTGTTAGATGACATGCAGTGAATAGCAGAGGAATTAAAGGCATTTCAAATAAATCAGAAACAAAGTAAAAATCAAAATATTATTTATTTAAATCACACTTAAGTATTTTACTTTAAAAATCAATTTCAAATTCAGAGCTTCATTTAAAATAACACAATCTGCCTTTCTGCTCTGTTCAAAATTTATATGGCATACAATAATTCACTTCAATAATCATATGATCTTAATTTTGATTTTAAGTTATCAATAAATACATTTTTGACATGAGCCTATTAATTTTAGAAATCATTCTTCACTATGCCGGTGCTGTACGGCATTAAAATTCCCGTAAAGAAAATGTTACCTGGCTATTATACATTTCACGCTTTTCAGAAAATACCTCTCATCAGATGTGCACGATTTTAAGTAGAACAAAGTTCTCAAAAGGAACGATGAGGAAAAAAGGTCCAAAACTTTAAGTACTAGACATCAGTCGATTTTACACTCCGAACGAATCTGAATAGCTACTTCAAAGCTCGGCGTCGATGTCGGATAGATTTCCTGGAATGGAAGAAATATATTTTAGAAAATGTACAGAATAATTAATGTAAGTATCCAGGATCTTCTTCAATCATCTCCAGAAATGCAGGGGCGGTTTCCTTTAGAACCAAAATGCCCATCTCCGCCAGTTAGCCATTTCGGCTAAAAGCCTTTTGTCTACCTTCAAGACAAAACCTTCGATGCGACCTTTCAGTCGGAATTTTCCAGCTCGAAGAGAAAAAGTATGGGTCGCTCGAGCCCACGCCAAAGTTTCTCCTTCGCTTTTCGCCTCTTCCTGATTGGACAGCGCGCTCTCCTAGTAACAAGTGAGCTGACGTCACGCATCCCGGCCAGACACTAAGTCCAGACATTCCAACGAATTCACGACCAAATGCGCTTTTCAATGCAATTTCAATAGAAACAAGTGTTAGCGAAAAACACAGCACAGGCACAAACGGAGAGAAGGATGTTTCTCTCGCATAAAAATAAGAAAGGCTCATGGCGCAGAATTGCGACATGACAGCTCTCCCCTTCTGGGAGGCAAAAATTTTCCGAACACAGTGAGGAAAATTTTTCTCTCACTGAAAAACACAAAAACACAAAAATTTACAGAGAGTTTTAGGAACCTGTAAGTGTAAAATAATTTAAAACAAAATTTTGGGCGAGAAAAGTGCGATCGTTCACCTCTCTCAAAAGCAACAACACTGTAGATCTGAATGACTGGCCAAGCCACTCATCACCACAGGTAAAGACCAAAAGAAAACCAAAAGGATGACAAGACGTCACCACATCTTAAAGGAACCTTTACAAAAATTCACATTTAAATTACACTTAAATCAGAAAAATTTGTCAAGGCAATTTGCCTGACACACAATATCTCAATCAACCACATTGAGATCAACCAGGTGATATGAAAAATAAAATATGATATAATATGAATTTACAAACTTAACAATATAAACAATTAAAAAAATCAAACAATTTCAAATATTTGTCACTTTCAAAACACCCAAGTGACACAAAAATTCTTAAGGATTACATATATTGAAAATTAATTTAATTTAAATTTGTCATATTCAGGTAATGAGATTCTTTTACTCATTCAAAATTTGTCTCACTCTTTGAGAACAAAGACACTTTCAATTTTTAATTTTCTTAATTCAATTTTCCATTTCAAAAACTTTCATTTAATCTTAACTTTCACTTTAAATTACTTTCAAATTCAACATATTAACTTTAAATTACATTTATCTTCAATTTTTCAACATTTCAACTTTTCATCATTTATTCAACAAATTTAACATTAACTTTAATTCAACTTCTTTTTGTCATCAAGACAATTCAGAATTTTCTCCTTCTGACACACTTTCATAAATTACTTTAAATCATTCATTTATATTTACATTATTTAATTTATCTTAAAATTTCAATTTACTTTACTTTTAACAACTTTCACTCTGAAATTATTTCAACAAGTGACCATTTCATGTCACAAAAGAAAAATTTACATTTAAATACATTTGTCTACTGAGAGAGAGAAAGGAGAAAAAATTCTCCTGAAATTCACGTCAGTTGTGTAAAAGAGCAGGAACACATCTAAAGAGCAAACTCGGCGGGGACTAACGAGTTGCCAAATTAGAAAAAGGGAGGTGTAAAAAGAAAAAAAAATACTCGCGTGCAGGAAGCGATTGCAGCAGAAACAGGACGCCAGGACATGCCTCAGAAGCAACGGATATCACCAAAATTTTGGACAGCTTGCGCTGACCCCATCATCCTCATCATCATCATCTTCTTCATCATCATCATCCTCATAGCTTCACCAGTTTCCCACCTGGCCAATCACAACCGTCCTAGGTAGGCTCGGAGCAAGTTGTCGTCCAGGACTCCAGTCCTGCCACAAAAGTTCGGAACTTTTAATTTGCTAAGCTGCTTCTTCGTCTGTGATCCAATGTAAATATGTCCATGTTTGCGTCCACCAGCCAGCTTTCAGAAAAAGGTTTGCAGCATAGAAATATGATGACTCACTGAAATGTGTGTAGATGTTTGAAAACTGCTGGTCAAAAAAAAAAAAAACAATGTGAAATGGAATTTCAAGAGAACAGAATTTCAACAAAACATCAGCCAAAAATTTCACCTCTCTCAGCAACAAAGTTTCAAAAACATTTTTCACAAGAGATCATTTACTTTTGAGCTTCAAAAAAAAATTTCATTAAATTTTCAAAATTTTTCAAATTCAAACCTTTCATTTTCACTTTCAAATTACTTAAATTACTTCAATTTCTTTATATTAATTTCAATTTTAATTTCAATTTTATTTTAACAAATCATTTACTTTTTTCAAAATTCAACATTTCCTTCAGAATTCAAAATTTCCTCCCTTTTACTTAGGGGAACAACAAATTACCACCACCATTTTAATTACTTTCATTCAAGAACTTAACAAAATAATCAAACATTTTTTTTTTTTCATAAAACACATCAGTATAATCAAAGTCAATCAAAACAAGACTCTCGAAAAATTTTAAAGTCCAAGGAGAGTCAATTAACAAATTTACTTATTATTTAAATTACAATATAAACATTCATAAATTATAGTTCACAAATCAATTACTTTTTCTTATTTACTTTTTTAACTTAAATGCAAGATTTCCAATAAATTTTAAAATCACAACAATTTTTTCATAAATTCTATTTTAAAAGACAATATTGAAATATAAAAACTTAAACAAGTATAAACTTAAACCAAAAATGAATTCTTTCTTGCAAAATTTAATTTCTGAAAAATTGTGAACTCAACTAAAATTTAATATTGTGAAAATCTTTGATTCCTCAGATTATAAGGTGTACGTGTATTTCTGTTTGTCATATAATACTGATTTTGGTGTGGTATATAATTATTTCTAAAGTTATTGTTGTAAATGATTCTTCCATTTCCTCTATTATCAAAGTTATTTGAATTATTTCTATGTGCATATTGTTGACTTTTATTAGCATGAAAGTTTGATCTAGTATGAACAGCATTTTCGTTTACCCTTTTATTTGGCAAATTAAATCTTACTCTTTTCACAGTCTTTTTGTTTTGAGATTTTTCTGAATTTCTTGATAAACAAGATTTTAGTTTCACAGAGTCTTTCTCAGCGGTGATCACAGGAGTAAGTTTATTTGACTTAGAGTTCAATTTTTGAGTTTCAGTAGTTTGTTTTGAAAATTTTTGCAATTCCTCTCTTCTTGGAGGTAAAAGAGTCAGTCTGTTCACATGAACCAGTTGTTCATTTTTGGGATTCATTACATGTTTTATTAAAAAATTGACAGCAGAAGTTTGTTTTATCACTTTAAAAGGGCCTTTATTAAAAGAGCTCAGTTTTCTTGACTGGCCTTGAGGTAAAAAGGGAGTGTAAAGATACACTAAATCACCAATTTTAATATTGGGCATCTTCGCTTTCTTATGCTGTTGTAAAATTTGTGAATTTTCAGCTTTTTCTAAATTACTTTTTACTACATCATATGTTCTTTTAAGTCGGAATCTCATGTCTTCACCATAATCATATGTTGATTCATATGTCGGAGGTTTAAATCCAGCAATCAAAGTATTTGGAACTGTTAAATCTCTACCATAGAGTAAATAAGCAGGCGATTCACCCGTAGAAGCATGTATGGCATTTCTATGTGCTAATAAAGCAAAATGGATCAATTTGTCCCAGTTATCTTTATCGTTATATGCAATATTTTTCAAGGATCTGATCAAGGTACCATTTAATCTTTCAACACAACCGTCTACAGATGGCATGTAGGCAGTAGTAGTATTCTTTATTATTCCTAATTTCTTATAAAAACATCTAGCTGTTCTAGAAACAAAATTCGTCCCTTGATCCGAGACGATGAATTTAGGTATACCATGCTGAGCCATGTAGTGCTCTAAGCAACTTAAAATGTCTTCAGTTTTAATTGAAGCCAAGGGATATGCTTCAGGCCATCTTGTAAAATAGTCAGTTATGACAAGTATAAATTTATTTCCAGATCTTGATATAGGTAAAGGTCCAACACAATCCATGGCGATTCGCTCAAATGGATATGTGGATTTTGAGAATTTTTGAATGGGTGCTTTGTTATTTCTAAAACCACGATTTACCACACAAATTTCGCACGAAGACACATAATTTTGTGTTTGGGAATACATTCCCTGCCAAAAATATTTTCTACTTACAGAAGCTAAAGTTCTTCTAAATCCACAGTGTGCGTAAGTAGGGCAATCATGATGCAGCCATAAAATTTCAGACACAAGTTCCTGCGGAACAACAACTCTTTCTTGTTCTTGGTGTCTACGCTTAGGGTGTTTATGAGTACACCACAAGATATCATCTTTTCTAAAAAATACCAAAGTTTGTGGGTAAGGTTTTATGTTTTTATCTAGGAGATCTATAATTTTATTGCATCTTGGGTCAGATTTTTGAGCATTCTTAATTCTTATGAGCAAGGTAGGACAAGTAAATGTTTGTTCCAATTGACCACTTTGTATGTTATTTTCATTTTGAATTTCACTTTCATTAACATCAAGAGCACAAATTTCATTTGCTTCATTTGTATTGGCAGGATTCAAATTGACTTCTGATTCTCTTATATTGCTACTATTAGAATTTGGATTTACACTTGGAAAATTCTGATTAACATTCTGATTTATAACTTTATATTGTGACACAAATCTTTGTGGAATATTGTCAATAGTATTTGTACATTCATCTACATTTCTCGACATATAATCAGCAACCACATTTGCCTTTCCTGGTTTATGTACTATTTGATAATCAAATTGTGATAGAGATGCAATCCATCTAGCCAATCTAGATGTAGGATCTTTTAATTTAAATATGAATGAAAGGGATATCTGGTCACAAAAAATTGTGAAAGGTTTTCCAATTAAATAGTGTTTATAATAGTTAGTAGCCCATACAACGGCTAATGCTTCTCTTTCGACAACACTATATTTACATTCAGCTTCATTAAGTTTACGACTAGAATAAGATATTGGATGCAAAATTTTATTTTCATCTTCTTGGGACAAATAGCAGCCTAAAGAGTGATTTGAAGCATCAGTATGTAAAATAAATGGTTTTCTAAAATCTGGAAGGGTCAAAATTGGTTTTGACAAAAGTTTTCCTTTTAAAATTTCAAAAGATTTTTGAGCTTCATTAGTCCAAATAAATTTCTTTTTACTTTCATTATTCTTAGTCTTCAATAATTCTGTCAATGGCAGGGTCAGTTCTGCATAGTCTTTTATGAATTTTCTATAGAATCCAGTGAGTCCAAGAAACTGTCTCACATTCTTAATTGATTTAGGAATTTTAAATTTTTCTACAACTTCCAAATTATGAGTATCAGGTTGTACTTTTCCATTTGATACCAAAAATCCAAGATACTTAATTGTTTTTCTGAAAAAATAGCATTTGCTTGGTTTCAATTTAAGACCATGTTTACTTAATCTTACAAAAATTTCTTCTAGTTTTTTCAAATGTTCTTCGAATGTTCTTGAAGCGACTATTATATCATCTATGTAAATTCCAGATATGCCAGCCAGCACCAGAGACATCAGTCTCTGAAAGGATGCGGGCGCATTCTTAAGACCAAATGGAGTTCTGGTCCATTCAAAATGACCGTCAGGTGTTGAAAAAGAAGTTTTTGGATAATCATTAGGATGTAAACACAATTGGTAAAATCCACTGGTTAGATCCAGAGTCGAAAAATACAAGGCTCCAGACAAATTATCGATTAATTCCGATATATTCGGAATCGGAAAATTTTCTACTATTGTTATCTTATTTAACTTTCGGAAATCGGCTACCAACCGGTAACTTCCATCAGGTTTCTTAACAAAAAGCACAGGAGTATTGTAAGGAGATGTACTTCTCTGAATTATTTTGGCATCTAACAATTCGTTGACCTGGCGTGAAAGTTCTTTCTGTAAATTGTGTGGAATGCGGTATGGCTTCTGCCTAACAGGTATGTCAGACTCAAGATTAATTTCGTGCAAAATAGTGTCACATCCAGACAATTCTTTCATATTCTTAGCAAAAACATGTTTATATTTACTTAATAATTTTAAAAGCAAAGTTTTTTGAGCATAATTCATATGTTTCAAATCAAAATCTCCTCCCCATGCATCAAATGTTTCATTTTCTTCAATACAGTTTTCAATGTCAACTCTATTATTTATGTCAATATCAGATTCATGGATGTTTTCAAAAGTTCCCAATTTCATACCTTTGTTTATATAAACAATTTTCTCAGATGGATTTGCAACTCTTGCATACAAAAAGTCATTTTCAGGAATTTTGTGGATGCTTCTGGCTACGAAAATTTTGTTTGCAGAAAATTCTTTATTATTGATAGGTTCAAGTAAAATTGTCGTGTCTTTCTTAATTTTGTAATTTCTTTTTAATTTAATAAAAGATTCAGTATATGGCCTCAAGACACATTTGTTGAAAGCTTTGGCAATCCCTATTGCCTGGTTTTGTTGTGAACTTCCTTCATCATGTTTATCACAATCTGTCTGAAATATTTCATTGTCACTGGTATTGTCTTTTGTCAAAAATCTGTCTGTATGTACATTGTCATTCATCTGTCTTTCATAAAAATCATTATCACATTCAATATTTGACCTTTCATTTCCATTTGCATTAAAATCTCTAAAATCAACATCTCTAAATTCATTGTGAAAATTGTTTTGTTCAAATAAATATCCATTATTACACTTATTTTCATATCCTCTAAAATTTCTTGAAAAATTTGTGTCTTTGGATCTATAATCCACATCATTTGTAAAATTGTAATTTCCTCTGTCAAAATCATGGCTTATTGCATAACTCTCGACTGGTTTAAATTGTACATCATCAGAAATCACAGTAAAACTTTGTGATTCGGTAAATTCAGTAAAGGGAATACTACAGTACAAAAAATTCACACGTTTATGTCTATAAGTAATTGTCACTTGTTTCTCATGTAGAAATGTACTTCCTAAAATCATGTTGTACCTTCCTGGGGCAGGTGTATTTAAAATGCAGCATTCAATCATATCTCTTTCATTTCCAATAATAATGGGAAAAGAAGCTTTTCTCTCAACCAAAATATTTTGACTTCCAATTCCTCTCAGAATAGTGGATGTATGTTTTAATTGTACTTTTCTCGGGTTGATTTTGTGTAAAGCATCACTATAGATAATGTTTATGGAACTTCCAGTGTCGATTAATGCATTTAGTTTGACATCTTCAACAAAAACTTGAATAATAGGAAAATTGTTTTGGCAAGGAGCCTCGATTTCTGTCATGTAACTAACTTCAGAATTTGGACTATTAAATATTGGAGATTGAAAGTTTTTTGTTCTGAAATTCTGTCCTCTAAATTGTCTTCTATTACCAAATCTATTATTAAAATATCTGTTATTTCTTCTATATCCACAATTATTGAAGTTTTGAAATTTATAATTATCAAAAGAATTTCTAAAATTTGAAAAATTTCTTCTCTGGAAATTTGAATTTCTATATGAACTGTTACGAAAAGGTCTTCTAAAAGCTAGAGAGTTCTTTCTTGGAGAATAATTTTGATATGGACTTTTAACATACCACTCTTCTTCCTGTGAGGCAACCGGAGTTCTTCTTTGACTGAAACGGTTTCTATTTTCAGATCTTTTGGATGGAGTAGAAGTTCTGAAAGATGTTGATGGTTTATGTTTCTTTCTTTCTGGAATATCTTCCCAATCTTCCTCTTCCAATTCATTTTCATTGTATCTGCTTGTAGAGGGCGTATCCATAAAAGATTCTTCAAAACTGGAATTGCTCTTTTCCAGATCTTCTCTTATTTCATTCAGTCTTTTCTTTCTTTTTTCTGAGTTCTCACTGAATTTTCTTCTTAATTTCTCAAATTCTTTCTTCTTTGAATTCAATTCTTTCTTCAGTTCTTCAATTTCATGTTTAGGGTCATTTATGTCTTCTGTCATTTCTTCTAGCACTTCATTCTGCACTTCTTCTTCCAATATTGCTATCTCTTTTGCAGCTTCAAATGACTGTGGGTTTGCAGATAACACAGCTTTTCGAATAATGATTTTCAACCCTTTCCTGAATGCATTTAGTAAAATAGCAGTTCTCAGGGAATCTTCATTATCAGACACAACATCCTGCGGAAAAGCAATATAGGATTCGGCTTCTATGCGATTCGCATAATCGCGTACACTCTCATTTGTCATTTGCTTGCAATTTACTAGTGCGGCAACGTTCTTGGCAATATTTTCTTTTTTTGTAAAATTGTCCTTGAGTGCGTTAACAACTTCAGTAAAATTCGTGCTTTGATTTAATTTTGGAATTGATTTAATCAGTCTTTCCGCCCGACCAGACAATTTCAACTTTAGAACGAAAATTTTGTCTCTATTTGTCCACTCGGCGTGTTCAGCCACTAATAAAAACTTTTCCAAAAAGACCTGGAAAGATTCACTTGCATTGCCAGCAAAACCCGGAATGGATCCAAGAAACTGAGAACCAACTCCGATTTTCATTTTGTTAGAGTCTCTGACAGCGGAAGCTGATCTGCCAGAATTTGGAGAAAGTCGTGGTGGAGACACCGAAGGAATACGGTTCAATGAACTTGGGTGTGCAGAGGAGTCTCTACTCCTACTTGCTCTCGTACTTCTAGATTTTGGCATTTTAGTACAAGGTTTTTCACCAACACAGATTCTAATTTATCACGAAGCACAGTTTATTGTGGAAAATTGATTTCACTTTCGCTTAAATCACCTATTTATGTGTAGGCAGAGCACAGGAAAACACAATGTGTAACTTTTTTTCTTTTTTTTCACTTTTTGTTCATTATCATGAACTCCGAATCACTTTTGCATGTGCACAGAACGATTGTATTCACTTTTCAAAAATAAATGTATGCACTTTATGTATTTACCTTTCAATGTATGTGTATTTGGAAATCTCAATTATATCATACATCATATATCATATAGAACTTTGTGTATTTATGTATGTCAAATACCTCAAAAATATATATGTAACACAATTTCAATATGTAAAATGCAAATTCAATCATGCAAATAATACTCTGGTGCATCTGGGCTTATGTGCTTTTGCACTTTTTTTTACTATATGACACAAACAAAAAAAATTTTCATGCCCATTAAACTCAAATATTTTGCACCACTAAAAAACTTTTTAACTTACTTCGAACATTTTACTCTGCAATACTTAAATAACACAAATCAATATTTTATAGTTTGATATGCCTTCAACAAAATTTAAATTTGCTAACACTGATGTACTCTGAGAAAAAAAAAACACGAGCACCAATTTGTCATGGCGCCAATTTGTCATGGCGCGGTTTGCCAACTCACAAAAGCAAAGGCGCACCAGACAACTCAAGAGCCGGTGAAGCCGTATAGTGGAATTTTAGCATTTTAATCAAACATTCTAAATTTACCCAAGCAAGAAACTTTCTCAGTCTAACAGAATTGTTTGTTAGATGACATGCAGTGAATAGCAGAGGAATTAAAGGCATTTCAAATAAATCAGAAACAAAGTAAAAATCAAAATATTATTTATTTAAATCACACTTAAGTATTTTACTTTAAAAATCAATTTCAAATTCAGAGCTTCATTTAAAATAACACAATCTGCCTTTCTGCTCTGTTCAAAATTTATATGGCATACAATAATTCACTTCAATAATCATATGATCTTAATTTTGATTTTAAGTTATCAATAAATACATTTTTGACATGAGCCTATTAATTTTAGAAATCATTCTTCACTATGCCGGTGCTGTACGGCATTAAAATTCCCGTAAAGAAAATGTTACCTGGCTATTATACATTTCACGCTTTTCAGAAAATACCTCTCATCAGATGTGCACGATTTTAAGTAGAACAAAGTTCTCAAAAGGAACGATGAGGAAAAAAGGTCCAAAACTTTAAGTACTAGACATCAGTCGATTTTACACTCCGAACGAATCTGAATAGCTACTTCAAAGCTCGGCGTCGATGTCGGATAGATTTCCTGGAATGGAAAAAATATATTTTAGAAAATGTACAGAATAATTAATGTAAGTATCCAGGATCTTCTTCAATCATCTCCAGAAATGCAGGGGCGGTTTCCTTTAGAACCAAAATGCCCATCTCCGCCAGTTAGCCATTTCGGCTAAAAGCCTTTTGTCTACCTTCAAGACAAAACCTTCGATGCGACCTTTCAGTCGGAATTTTCCAGCTCGAAGAGAAAAAGTATGGGTCGCTCGAGCCCACGCCAAAGTTTCTCCTTCGCTTTTCGCCTCTTCCTGATTGGACAGCGCGCTCTCCTAGTAACAAGTGAGCTGACGTCACGCATCCCGGCCAGACACTAAGTCCAGACATTCCAACGAATTCACGACCAAATGCGCTTTTCAATGCAATTTCAATAGAAACAAGTGTTAGCGAAAAACACAGCACAGGCACGAACGGAGAGAAGGATGTTTCTCTCGCATAAAAATAAGAAAGGCTCATGGCGCAGAATTGCGACATGACAAAGCATTGATTATGAAACACTTTCCAACTTCAATGCAATTTTATTTAAACATGTCTAAAATGCAATACATTCCTCGAGAATATTTTAAAACTTATCACAATACTACATTAATTTATTATATTTGAAACCATAAACCTTCATCGAAAAAAATTAACTTCATTCAAATGACGGCATTAAAGTATAAATTGCCTGGTTCAAATATCTCTAAAATGTGATACATTCCTCGGTAATAATTTTAGAATTATCATAATACTACGATAATTTATTATATTTGAAAACTTCATCGAAAACAACTGAAATTCATTCAAATGACGTCATAAAAAAATAACACGCCTGGCTCTCTCTATAAAAGCAACATTTCATTCATAAATAATTCCCCCATTCATATCATTCATCACAATACTATAATAATTTATTTTATTTAAAAATTAAGACCATTGAGCTACAAGTAAGTAATCTCTATGCGTAAAACTTCATCGAAAAATATCGTCCTTCTCTTTCTAAAATCAATGAATATTTCATTCATATCAGCTAAGCAGACTCCATGGACTAAATTATTTTGTGTTAAAGAATTACAGCGATTCTAATACAACTCATTCTATATATTTTGCTGTTTACATTTTACATAGGTGAAAAATAGGCTTAATAGTAGAAATAATCATATTTGGATGAGCATTTAAACTAAAATATATTGTCATTGCGTTGTTTTAGTATGTAGATGCACAGAATTTAGGCAAAAGTAAAGTAGTTTTAGGACGGATACAACACTCAATATGAATTAAAAAGAACTTTAAAAATCACGATTTTGACACAAGATGGATGCCATATATCATTTTGAAGTGGGTCATGTGACCGTTTCATATCATGGACACGTGATCGCTTCATATAAGAGGTGTTATTAATATTTTAATTTTTATTTAAAAAACTACTGAATATATTTCGCTGAATTTTTTTTATGTATTTTATGGAACAATTTGAATATTGCCTAAAATTTTCGAAGCAATTTGTGAATTTTAAATCCGCTTAAAAAATGCTTGAAAAATTAGGTCCCATAGGGCTCAATGTATTCCATTTTTTCAACCCGGGTTCAATCCAAAACTAATTGGGTGATATTATTCATTTATATTCCCATAGGTCCTATAGACCGTCTGAACAACATACTAAAATTTCATTTTGATTAAGTCATTTTTACGGCAGTTATCGTGCTAACGGACAGACAGACAGACAGAATGAATGAACAAAGTCATAAACACTTTTCAACTTTGTTGTAAAGTGTTAAAAAGTAACACGTACCTGTAATGTCAAATTTTATCGATCATCTTTACCCCCAAAATAAACATTTAACATGTAATGTAACCGGCACACGTTAAATTGTGGGTAATTTAAATACTTTCAAAGCCTTTTATACTTTCATACTTTTCTGATTTTCATAAATATATGACTTTCTGATAGTACGTTTCTACACATCGGCCATGTTTTCATTCCGCCAAGTTGCAATCAATGTTGGCAAGAGTGGCGAAATACCATCCAAGCGTTTCACCAAAACAGAAAAAGAATAAAATTAGCGATAAACGGGCATTAGCAGCAACCATCCTCCCGGTTCCTCCTTGCTCAACGTTAGGAATGCGGACGAAAATTGTGTCAGCGTTGGCGAGAACTGTCAAATTTGTTCGCCAAACTTTGACAGGAGCCAGTACATTTTAATCTATAAAAAATTCCTAGACAGAAAATATTGCATAACAACGATTTTTAAAAAAAGTTTATGCACTCAGGATGCTAAATATTGAGATCCGAAGAGTTAAATACCATACATTAGTCTGTCAGAAACTTAGAAAATATCACTCCATGTTAAACTCCATAGAAGCTATCCGAAAAAGTCTCCAATGGCCGCCGTGACGTCACACGCCGCTGGCGTATTGGATGAAACGTAACAAAATTCGGTAGACGTACACACAGTGGAACCTGCGGTTTCAATTTCTATAAAAGTTCCAAAAGTCGCCTCCAGGGGAAATTTTAGCTTTGCTTACCGAGTAAAATGCACTAATTTGCATATTTGCGTTCCATGTAGCGATCATGTGGATAAAAGTAAAGACTAGGAGAATTCTCATCATTCGGAGCCGAACTATTGCCATGTTTGCATTCGGAAGCCAGTATATATATATATATATATATATATATATATATATACTCTCATTGCCATAAAATTTGGCACCAAAAAGTAATTGTGGGATCGTAACAAAACTTGACATAAAGGTCATTGTCAGGCAGATATACAAATGATTAGAAATACAGCTTGATTGCGCATTACTTAACGCCACCAGAGCGCGTTGAACTTCGTTCTCCCTGGCGCAGAAAAAAGGTACGCAGAGGCTTTTTACCTGTACTTAATATGTTGCAGAGGGACGCTTTTTCACTAGGGGTGCCGTTACACCGCCATCGAAGACAATATGGTCAGTATTCACATTTCGAGAGGGGAAGAATCATCGGGTAAATGGAAGCCTTGTGGTCAGCACGGCCAGTATCCAGCCACCTAGGCCGCTCTGATTTTATTGTGAGGAGGTGTTGGAACCAGTGGATGAGAGAAAGGTCACATACACGGCAGTCAGGCTCAGAACGAACTCGACAGACCAATAGCCGAGAAGACGTCACATGACCCGACACGCAGGCACAGCGCCAACTGCATCATTGTCCGCCATCCGGACACAGCCAGCACCTTCACTACGGGCCCCTGTGTATGTCCGTACCATCGCGAGACGTCTGGATGAAGTGCATTAGGTATCGCGGCGCCCATTACGTGTGCTGCCAATGACACCCACTCACCGTCGCCTCCGTTTCGAGTGGTATCGCGCTCGACGGGATTGGACCGCAATCGAATGGAACCAGGTCGTCTTTAGCGGCGAATCGAGGTTCAATTTGAGCAGTGATGACAACCGTGTACGTGTGTGGATACCCCGTGGTGAACGCATCAATCCTGCCTTTGCTTTACAGTGGCACACCGCTCCCAGAGCTGATGTGATGGTATGGGGTACCGTCGCATACAACACCCGGTCACCTCTAATATTGTTCCACGGAACCATGACAGCATAGCTGTACGATCGTGACGTCCTTCATCCACATGTGTTACCACTCATGGAAGGTCTCCCAGGAAGCATTTTTCAACAGGACAATGATCGGCACACACAGCAATAGTGTCACAGGAATGCCTCCACCACATTACCACCCTTCTTTGGCCTTCCCGATCCCTAGACTTGTCACCGATCGAGCATGTCTAGGAACACTTGGGACTACCGCGGCCCAGACCCGAGGGCTCTCCAAGAATATGGCCGAGCATCTAAAATCACGGGCCGGGAAAAAGCCGACCCCCAGCAAAAAGAAGAGCCAACGGGCAACCAAGGCCCAGCGGACGAGGAAAGCCACCAACTCCCCCAGGCGACGCGCCCGCAACCGTCACCTCCGAAAGCAGAGGCCGGAGCACTAATTTTTGACGTCTTGGCTTGTAGGCCCACTGCGAGTAGGTCTTCCAGATCGCGATCGAAGCTTTTGCTATTTGTTTCCCTTTTAATTCTCTGTTCGATGTAAAGGAATCATAATTTATCAGTAAAGAAAATAATATTCATGAAATTTGGAAGTATTTTCGATAATGTTCATTAAAATGGGTGATTTAAAATCTTAATATTGCTGTACATTTCCTTAAAATAAAATATTTATAATGACTCATTCACTGTAGGAGCAAAGATGAAAGGATTCCATTCAGTCAGTGTTTTAATAAAAATTTGAAAAAGAACCCTGTATATTTATTGCTTAATCAGGCATTTTATTTGAATAATTCTTCAGTACATTCAGCTAAAGTATGCGTACTTACAGATAAAGTATGCAGAAACTAAAATGATTACTGAATACTATATCTTTAAATATCATAAGATAATCATTAAAAAGAAACTCAGAATTTAACTTTTAATATGCTTACGTGTTTATTTATTTTTATTTCATTTTATTTTATTCATTTTTTGTTGTTATAAATTGTAAAATGATTTAGAATTAAGATAAAATACTAGTTGAATGTCATTCATTAACCTATGCACTATAAATTGTAGAAGTTCAGGTTTTCTAATATAGCACATCTTATATTCCCTTTTTTACTACCAGACATTAACAAATTGTAAACAATTTTGCTTAATTATAGAGTTTGAAATACCTCAGGGGCTTTGAAAATTTAATAAAGCTGTATAATAAAACTTTTTGGTATTAATATTTCATTTACAATTCCATTGAAGTGAAAATGTAAGAAAGATTAAATTAGCTTTGTATTATTAAAATAACATTAACTATAATATAATGAAATATACAATGGTAACTTGAAATTGTAAGTTAGTTACTTTGCTTTTTTCCAAGTTATTTTAACAATTTTCAATAACATAATAACTCGCTACATAAAAAATAAAATGTGCCCAACCTAAACACAAATGACTTCCTAACCTATTCTTCTAAAATTTCAGCATGCCATAACAAATAATAAAAAATATACGTGCAATATATTAAGATACTATATCTTTTATATGCAATTACTTATCAAACAGTTAAAATATGTTATTTGATGTGTGAAATATTCCATTTTACATTATTTTACTTTCATAACTTTAGTGTAGCATTTTTATTGCTACGATTTCTTACTATTGACAATATCTTAAAAAGAGAATGACATTTTTTTATCTATATAAATAAAATTGAAAATACATGTATCTGTCTGTGTATTTATCTATCTCATCATCACGGTAGAACTGCTGCATCGAATTTCATGAACATTCTGTGGGTAGCTTTGAAATAGCCCTACTTAAAATTTAGTCCATGTTTCGAGTTTCTAGGACCAGGGATTGTCGAGATATGAATAAAAATCCCACAATTAAACCTTCCATAAAAATAGAATTATGCAGATGATATATTTTCCACAAATTTATTAAGAAAATTATATCATGATGCTTAGCAACGCAATTAAATCAAATGTGTTTATTAGGCAGACGATTATTAAATTTTTTAAGATTTAAATAATAAAGAAATCAATATAAAACAAAATTTTATAACCATTTTTATACAATTTTAGCGCTTTTATTTTAGTTTATATTGATCCAATTTCATATATATTTTATAATTTGTTTTCAAACGAGAATGTTTTATTCAGATCTGCTTGAAGATAATTTTGTATAGAAAACACAGAAAGGAGAATTAAATGAAATATTTTAATAGAATGTTTTGAGTAAGAATGTCATTTAGAATACTGCAGGAATTTGCACATATATTAAATCATGGGCAATGTCGGGTATATCTGCTATTAACAGTATACATAAAATTGTATGTTGTACATCTATCTGTCTGTTTATTATCTCAGCACGGTAGAGATCACCTATTTTCATTTCATTAGAATTATTATAAAATTTCAAAAATTGAGACTCTAAATATTAAAACTTCACATCAAATTCTGAATTTTAGGTTTCTTGTATTATATGGTCAGTATGAAGAACGGACATGCTGCTAGTCTATTATAAAATATTACACAACTAACAACATTATTAAAGTAATTTTAAAATATTTGCAGGAGACTGTATAATTTATGTATAATGACACATGTATAATAGCTGTATAATGACACAAGCTAACTTGATAAAATATACATTTTAAACATTGAATGATTTTAAATACTTTACAATTACTTAGCAAAGCTTAATTTTACAAGTACCTGGGCAGTTCTTAATTAATATGACAACAATAAAATTTTAAAACAAACTAAGAAAACTCTAAAAGGTTTGTTGACGTTATAATTAGCAACAAAACAATTTAGAATCCAGTTAGCGTTAATTGAATAGCAATAATTTGATTGCCATATATTTAAAATTCTATATAATTTTAAATGACATGATAATAAGCAAAAAATGGTAAGCACTTACTTCTAAATAGCATTTTTCGTTTTTCACATTACAGAAATAAGGTAATTAGTAATCCAATGTTATAAGGTATGTAGTCGAAGGTATGCTGGTCAAAATGTTTATTAAATGATGAACTAACATATAAGACATTCAAAAATACGATAAAAAGACCGTTATGCATCCACACGCGCGAGCCCACGTACTGCACTGCACATACGATACTTCTTTGTGTGGGCTACTCTACTAGGGGAGAACTTTCCAGAAAAGTTGAGACGGAGGAATTCGAATTCGAAGGCCAGAATTGGGCCTACAGCTAATACGTCACGAGGTACAGGGGGGGAAAGTAGTTCGGCCTTTTCTACCGGGGGTGACGCCGCAACCCAGGACACCAAGGGATTTATTAACAGAAAAAAGGGGGGTGCCTGGCCAGGGCGGTTACAAAGGCCTACATTCTTCGGCACAATACCGGGTAAATCCAAATAAAAAAGTAAATATACAACAAAACATATAGACAACAAAATGTATGCCGAACCCTTACAAATAAAATATTTGAACAGGTGTTACTGAAACCAATATAAAAATAAATAAATAACCATCCTACCAGAACCCCCAATAACAAATAATGATCCCAACAATTAAACAACTAATCCAACTATTATTTTTAAAAATATATCCCAAAACAAAGTCTACATATAAATCCAAAATCAAAAAGTCAATAAACAAATAAACCTTCTCACAAACAAAATATCTAAACCCTATATTAAACAAGATTTATAACAATAAAAACCACAGAAGAAATCCCCCAATCAAAGTTCAAACCTAAACATATATTTATATCAATAACCAAGTAACCAGTTCTTAAAAAGGAAAAACCCCATTTTTATTTGAAACAAAACAAAGGCGACGAAATAAACCAAAAAATTCCTAAACCCAAACTATTAAACAAGACCCAAAAAGCACTCCGGAAGTCCCCAGGAGTCATGACCTAACCAACATAAAACAAATACAAAAAATTACTACAAAGCCTAAAATTTTTAACACAGAATAATCGAGCCAGAACCTTCAGGAGCACTTAATAGTCCAAAAACAGAACCCACCAGAATATCAAACCTGTCGCCCATAGCCCAATTCTAGCTATATTACAAACAGCACTTAATAAAAATTCTTTAAGACTTAAAATATACTTAATAACAAAAGACTTCATAATCCAACTATACTATAAGCAATACCTAAAATAGAAAATACTTTAAAACCACTTTAAAAACCACTACACCCCATAGTCGACAAAATTCCGAGAGAACTCAACATTCCTCAAGTAGCTCGGACAGCCCCTGGAACGACAAGAATGCAAAACATCCATCTTGTACCCCAGTTTGGAGTTAGCCTCGAGACAATTAATACATCTCTCCCCACTGGAACACTGACCATCATCGTGGTACTCGGCACATCTCAAACAAGCTCGACTCTCAGGACATCTCCTGCTAGTATGCCCCAGCCTTCCACATTTCATGCAATGCAGGACACCATGGAATTCCCGAGTTGGAAATCTTCCCATTTGACAATATAAACGTCCAATTTTTACAACTCTTTCGAAAACATAAGGGGCCACTTCAATAACCCAATGACGACTTCTTTTAGCACGAATCTCGAAACACACTTTTATATCTTCTCTGTCCAAAATATACTCATTTTGTTCGAAGATACCATTGTGAACCTCTTCAGCACTAATGACATCAATGCCGAATACAATTATCTTCGGACGTCTACGTCTAAAAGGTCTTATTTTATACCTCTCAATAAATCCCTCAAGCTCCAGTAGCCTAGCCCTCAACAGTTCCAACTGTTGAGCACTACTAGTAGTAATAACCATACTACCATTTCCTGCACTAAAATAATTTTCAATACCAATGTTAAAATCTCTTGTTTTCAAAACCAAATGAACAAAATCGAGTGTTTTTTTAAAAGTGGATTTTTCAATAGGAATTATCATTAAAGTACAGGAGCCCGAAGAACCCTGTAAGGAAGGAGAAACACTTCTCTCCGTACCAATATCTTTTTCAAGGACTTTTCCCTTTAAAGGCATCAAATCCCTGACAATGTTCTCCAACCTAACCAATGAGTTCTTTAAACCAACAGTTGTCTCATCTAAGAAGGCACAATGAGGAGCGAGTACCTTGTCCAATTTTTCAGTAGAAGTCTTCACTATTCCGGGCACCACGCTAATATTGTTGGAATCACCAGTTCCTTCCGGTCCCTCTTCTGGCCGGGCCAAGTCCACCCGCGTAGCCTCCAAAAGAGTTGAGCTAAGTCTATTATCCTCGCGACACTTAACCAAAGCCGCTTCCGTGAACTTTAGTGTCCTAGACGTTACCATCAAGCAATTAAACAATGGTTGAATATACCTCTTAATTAACTCCTTCTGTAAGGAAGTTGAAAGGAGGGCGTCGTGCTTAGAAGCCAGGAAATCCCCAAGTTTATAAAGGATGTCTTTAGCCAATACTCCAGGTTGAATGGCGCGATCCTCTGAAAAAAAGAGGAATTGAATATCATCCTTAGTAATCTTATCCCACAAATGCCTCAAAGCTTGCGGAAATCTCGACACATCAATAGTAGCAGGTTCAACATCTATACTCCCAGCTTCCAGGGGGGTTGTACCATCAAGGGTTCCAGCCTTTCCCTTCAGTTCCAGGAATTCAGATATAGTTCCCTCCATAGGACAAAGTACCTCCGAAAGATCAGCCACATCACCCCTATCAGGGGATCCCCTTTTTATCAGTTCGAGCCTCAGATTTAACTCAGAAATTTCCTTATCTTTCGATTCCAGCATTGCCCGCATCCTATCAAGTTTATTATCTCTTTTTCTCAAAGAACGTTGGGTATCGTTAACCAGTACTCTGGCCTCTAGAAGGGCCGATTGAGTCTCGTTTAACTTTTTATTTAACTATTCTGTCTCTATCCTATACTCCTCCACATTTGCCATTTCTCCTGTTCTTAGTTTATACCTAAATTCTCGTAACAACGACTCCTTTTGCCTCAAGATCTCTCGCAGATCAAGGCCATACGCCTCCCTCTCCGGAGACCTCAAAGCAGACATACCCTCGGAATGAGACATCATTTTTTCATACTCGACCGGGAATTTATTTTCCAGTAATTCCTTTATGGAACACTCTAGAGTCTTATTTTTATCCTTAAGAGACTTGATAATACGGTCTTTTTCACGATTCAGCCCATATAACTGGACAATCTCATTACCCTTTTCTCTATCTTCCAAACTACCATCCAATTGAAAGCCTTTCAAAGAATATGCATCTCCAAGACGCAATAAAATGTCCTTCAAGGGCATGAGAAATTGCGTAACAATCAGTCCCTGTAATGGGCGAGCAAAGTGAGAAGACCTTCTTTCGTAACAAAACTCCTTAAAATGTTCCAGGTAATTTAATAATTCCTCTAGCGGGTACCATGTATCCCCACCTTCCGTAATAGGATCAACTTCGATCTCATTCCGAGGGGGAACAGAGCTGATCAGCTCATCAAGTTCAGATGCGTAATACATTTTTACTATTATAACAATTTTCGCCAAATACAAATACAAAAAATTACTATATACAACAAAACATTCACCAATCCCAATTCACCAATTTTAACCCAGGCAATTTAACTACAATTTAAATTATTTATTTTATCAGTTTTGCCAACACATTTTTTATCAGTTTTGCCAACACATTTTTTATCAGTTTTGCCAACACATTTTTTATCAGTTTTGCCTCCCACAGTATTTCTATGGAACGATATTTTTATATATACGAAACCGATGGTCACTTCACTATAAACTTTTTTCCATTAAATACTCTAGGATATTAACAATTTTCTAACACATTACTCAATGATATTTACACCATATATCAAAAAGGACTACAATAAGAAACAATCAAAAATCCCGAGAAAAATTTAAAGTTCATGCGCACCAAAGTTCACGCAGAGAACGGGCCTGTAAGTTCACAAATGTACCTCCCACATCAAGCCTAATGGAAAAACAGAATAACATTCAGGAATCAGGGTAAAGCAAGCTAGGTCACAAATTTAAATAAATGTTATTAAAATGCAGATATGCATCATAAGATACCAAAATTGTTACATAGCATCAGTAAGCAACAAGGTCTCCAGAAATGCACTCCATATATTTTTATATAGACCAGATCCAGAGATATAGAAAAAGCTGCCCCGCAGAAAACCACACAAGTCTCAATATAAACGAAACCGATGGTCACTTCGCTATAAACTTTTTTCCATTAAATACTCTAGAATATTAACAATTTTTTAACACATTACTTAGTATTATATATACCATATATCAAAAGGGATCACAATAAGAAACAGTCAAAAATCCCGAGAAAAATTCAAAGTTCATGCGCACCAAAGTTCACGCAGAGAACAAACAGGTCAGTCGATTCACAAATGTACCTCCCACATCAGGCTTAATGGAAAAACCGAAACATTCAGGAACCTGGGTGAAGCAAGCTACGTCACAAATTTTCAATAAATGTTATTAAAATGTAAATATGCATCATAAGACACCAAAATTGTTATATAGCATCAGAGGGCAATAAGGTCCTCAGAAATATATTCCATATATTTTTATATAATCCAGATCCAGAGATATAGAGAAAGCTGCCCCGCAGAAAACCACACAAGTCTCAATATAAACGAAACCGATGGTCAAATCACTATAGATTTTCCTTTATTATAAACATCAGAATATTTGCAATTTTTTAACACAAACCATATCCTATAAGCTTCTTTAGTAGGAGAGATATTCCAATTCTAAGCATCCCAAAAATTTGGAGAAAAAATCCAAGTTGATTTCAACTACGTAGCAGGATGGCGGCCATTGAAGCACTTTAACATTATTCCACGAATTCACTTAACATGGCAAGAATTCAAAACTTAAAATCACTAATATATACACAATTAAAGCACACAACTCTATATAAACTATATCATTATAATGAGTAACACTCCAGGTATCATCCATCAACACTTTCCAATTCAAACACATCATATTTCACCAAGAATAAGCATTTCTAAACAGAGCTCAAATATTCCAACCTTCTATCACGACGCCATTGCTGGGGATGACACTTGGGACTGCAAGTTGGACAGCTTACGAGTTTGGTCAAACTAAAGGTGCGCTTTGGAATAAGATGACGCAGGACAGCATACGGAACCTGTATGCCTCAATGTCCGCCGCCCGTATGGTATTCATGCTAAAGGAGGCCCAACAGGGTACTAGAACTTCCATTCATTTCTAATGATCCTTTTGCTTTGATTTTGTAATCACTTACTTATATCAACGTTGCACTCACATATGCAAAATTTCGTTGGATTCTGACAACTATTTCTTGGTGCGCAAATTTTTATGGCAATGAGTGTATATATATTATACAGTATATTTCATTTTTGCTCTCAAATTCGAAAGATATTTTATAAGATTGTGTTTAAAATAGCAGTGTGCTGTTTGTTCTAAAGCTGAGATCGCTACGAGAAAGAGGGGTGCTAATACTTTATAATGAGACTATATACAAGAACTATGCTCTTACATAAAGAGGAAAGTAGATCATTCGAACATAACGCTACAAAGAAACACAGTTTCCTGTACTATATATTTATATATATGTATAATTTAAGGGGCAGTAAAATGAAATATTATGAAATTTATAATAATTTATAAATATATAATAATATTCATTACATATAAGGGGCAGTCAAATGAAAACGAGACAGATGGAAAAAAGTATGTAAACTGTTTATTCTTTCAAAAGTAATCGCCATAACTGTTAAATCATTTGTCCTACTGTGAGACAAGACGGCCAATGCCTTTATGGAAGAATGTTTTTGGTTGTCTACGGAACTATGATTGCACCCAGGCATGCACCTCTTTGTCCGAGGCAAATTGACGGCCACGAATGTCTTTCTTTAGGAGTTGCAGATCCGAATGTCTTCCACTGTCCACTGTCGGCCATTTCTAATCGCAGCATCCACCGCAGCAATGACAGAAGGGGTAATGACAGGATGAGCCTGTCCTGGCCGACTGTTGCCTTTCAATGACACCCGACCGTCTCGATATCGTTTAGTCCACTCAATCAGACGCGCACGTGACATACTGTATTCGCTATACACAGCAGGCATTCGGGCATGAATTTCACTTCCTGACACTCCTTTCGCAGTCAAAAAACGCTCTACAGCACGCTGCTCCTCTTTCCCGGCCTCCATAGTGATGTCGGATGCACACACGACTCGTTGACCTTACTTCGAGCACATTTAACAAACGAATGACACAGCTCTTAATGTTCGCGCTGCTCCTTCCTGATACCCAATAGAGGGGCGCTTCTATACACAACCCTTCCTGCGTTACCAACTTCCGCGCCAGGCCCCTTATATAGTCTGTCTCGTTTTCATTTGACTGCCCCTTATATATATATATATTTATATAATATATATATATATATATATGATATATGTATATATATATATATATATATATATATATATATATAAATATAAATTAGTAAATCCAAAGTTAGAATGTATGTAGTAACTCATAATACACTATTCCAAAATTTTCTACAAAATACAAAGAAATAAAAGAAATTAAGACATAAAGAGGAAATAATAAAGCGTAATGCAGGTCATAAAGACAAAGACAATCAACAAATTTCAAAAATGAGGAATGCAAATAAGAAAACAAAAAAATCAAGCAAAAAAGCTTGCACATGGAAGAGATTTAGGCTTTCGATAAGTTCATTTCGAAAAAATTCTCTTCGGGTCCATATATCCCTTCGAAATGAACACAAAAATGCTTGTTTCTGAAACACAAGATAGATTTTATCTATAAACTTGTGTTATATGGACGACAAGCATATAGATTGGAACAATAAAGGAAACATAAATACCTTGAAATACATTTCATTAGAGCAACCATGACAAGCAAAATATGGCTAGACCAATGTTGCCATATGGAGAAATGAAAAGATGTGATTTGCTGTTGCCAAAGAGAGTAATAAAAACTGTACTGCGTAAAAGCAATAAAAAGAGATATTCAATAGTTAAAGCTTCAAGATAAAAAGATGAAAATATAATTTCAAGAGAATGAATAAGTACGGCTAAAATAAGATAATAAGAGAATTTTAGGCTAATCGAAACTTATTAACTGTACCATTTA
This sequence comes from Amaurobius ferox, assembly GCA_951213105.1. Classification (NCBI taxonomy): domain Eukaryota; kingdom Metazoa; phylum Arthropoda; class Arachnida; order Araneae; family Amaurobiidae; genus Amaurobius; species Amaurobius ferox. The sequence continues at coordinate 18,449,312 of OX578142.1, read as the reverse complement.
CTAAATATGCAGGATATTTATACATTTTACTGGTAATTTTGAGGTTATTAATGTGCAGAGCATGAAATTTTTTATCTGATAATCTATAAATTCTAAAAAGTTGATTAAGTATAATATTTCTAAACAATTGAATCGAGTTGCAGGAATTAAAAGGTAATAATTTATTAATATTAAATTTTAAAAAATCTTTTTTATCATATAAATTAGTAACTATCCCATGAGCAGGTTCTATAATTAGATTTAAATCCAAATAATAAATATTATTACTAATAGAAGTTTCATTAGGTATTAATTCCAAATTATCCGGATAGAAATCTATATCTATGACATAGTTATCAGTAAATACAAGACAAATCAGATCATCTACATATCTGTAAATTTTATAATCTGTTGAAGTAAAGAATTTTTCATATTGATATAGGTATAAATTAGCCAACATACTGCTACTACAGCCACCTTGAGGAACACCTGAGACTTGTAAGTACAATTTATTACCATGAAAGATATAATTCTTGAAAAGAACAAAATGGAGAAGCTTAGGAAAATTGGTAAATTTAGTAAGATGAGAATGAGAAGTAATATAAGCATTATATAAAGCTAAAATGACATCATATAGATCAGTGATCTTAATATTATTAAATAGATCTTTAAAATCAAAAGTTTGAAATCCTATTATTTTACCAAGTGTTTTTAATTTATTTTTTAATTCTTTACTGTTATTTATAATAATGATTACTATTTAGTGCATTTAAATAATTTAGTAATAATTTACTAGCAGTAGTAGAGTATGAATTATGACCACTGGTTACAGTTCTAAATTTAATAGGATTTTTATGAAATTTAGGTATAAGCACAATATATGGAAATGTCAAAAATTTATTATTAATATCGAAATCACTATACAAATTGATAATTTTCAATTTGATACTATTAAGAGAGTGTGAATCAATTTTAAATAGACTATTATTTTTTAAATAATCTAGCAGATATTGAATATAGAATTTTTTACAAATAATAGCATAATTATTGGAGGCTTTATCAACATAAGTAACAACAAAAGATCTACGTAAATTATTAACAAATTGCTTTATATTATCCATATTATATATAGATCTAGATAAATTAATACTACAAATGGCATTTTTAATAGATCTCAAAATAGTAAATTTCCACATATTAAATGCCTCTAAAGGCTGAGCATATTTAGAAGCTAATCCATAAATAAATTTATCAAGGTCCAGATTGATTGACTTTAAGACTTGTTTAGAATTATTACATGAAGGTAACCTGAATTTAGTGCCAAATGACATTAAAGTTCTTAAAGATTTATCTTTTACAATGGCTAAGTCACCAGTAACTATATGCCCCAAGTGTGGATTTATAAATTCAGAATAATTATCAACACTACAAATACATTCACCATCTACATTTGTTGAAGAATCTATGTCGACTGAGAGAGATTTTGAAATTGCATTGTAATTAAAAATGGTTCTTCCAATAGGCTTGTTATATTTAAAAGTTTTAGTAACATTCAAATCCTTTACAGGCAATAGATGATGGAAATGATTAAATAAATTCTTAAAGTTTATGGAATTATAAATAGGATGCTTAAATGATATTACACAATAAGAATTAGAACAGTTATTATTATGAAACTGATTAAGTTTTATTTTTAAATATTTTGATCTAATAATGAGCAAATCACAGAAAATATGATTAAAAAGTTCATTAGTAAGATTTAACTTGAAGAAAATAGCATAAACTGTGTTTAATTGCTTTTTCTTAACTGCAAATACCCATGATTTAATAAATTTCCATTGAAATGTGCTATTGAATTGTTGATGCATACTTTTAATCTCCGCTTTAAAATCATGTTGGGAGGAGCTTCCTTTACCGCCTTTAAATCTTTTGAGTTTAGCCAATTTACTATTATGTAAAAGAGGATTAAAAAAAGGTGATTAAAAATAGAATATTTATTATCTACAAAATTATTCTTAACAATATTACCATTGAAATATAATTGATTTAATCCATAAGGAAACAGAGTGCATTGTGATTTAATATAGAAGTTTTCAAAGAATAATCTAATATATATATATATATATTAGATTATATATATATATATATATATATATATATCTTGTAGAATGTGGCCGTAGTATGAAGTAGATTTTCATTGTCCCGTTTAAATAGAGAATTAAGTATTTGATACATGTAGTACCCTTTTTACATTTTACCAAGGCATACACTAGATCCAAATCACCAGATATATTTAGTAAAAGAGGAGGATGGTGTCTTTTCTACCTTTGGGTGCTCTTTAAAAAATTGCTTCCGGCACCTTTTCCAGAACAGGTAGAGATACAGGTGGATAAAGTATGTGTTTGACTAAGCGTGAGAAATAAATATTTATGGGTATAATTAGTGGAAAGGACAATCGGTGGATTTAGAATTTGGAAGAATATTTTCATTTACCATTTAGTTACTATAGGCTGTCGAGTGAGCATTCATTACGCTTTTATCCGTTAAACATGTCCCACAACTCGAGGAAATCAGCAATAACTGAATTTATTGAAGCATGGTAAATAGAAGAATGTCTTTGAGACATTATATATGTAAACTATATAGATAAAAACAAAAATTGTATTACCTATGAAAATTTACTACAAAAATTAAAGGAGAACAACATCGAAGCAACTATAAACGACGTGAAAAAATTGCTAAGAAGTCTAAAATCTACTTTTAATCGAGAGAAAAAAAGTGGCGGATTCGAAAAGAAGTGGCAGAGGGACCGGCAGTTTGTATTGCGCGAAGATATAGTATTTACCAGAATTAGAATTTTTGAGAGACATTAAAGAAGCTTGTCCTGAAACATGTTCTATGAAGCTGAGTTATGAAGAAATTAATATTGTGGTACCCATTTCTTAACCGTTTTTATCGACTACATAATAAGAACAATATAAGTAATACACAAAATCACATTTATATTTATATTCGTTTTTGAAAGTTTGGATGTGAAACAATAGTGAATTCCAATAAGCATGATCTACAAGTATATTTGAAATATATTATTTATTTCATATGAAAACTCATGACAGAAAGCGACTACCAAAATTATTATTTATCACCCTTTGGCGATAACCCGCCAAATCAGCACACTTTCACTCTGTCACTTTCTCGGACTTTTCAAGATTAATGACCTCGAGAATAGAGGACAGACCCCCTGTGGTTCCCCTATCGTCTGGAAATATTCCTCGTCTCTTTGTTTCTCTAGTGTATGGGCTTCTTAAGGTGAAATTCTCTGCCCTTCCCCTGACATACACGCCGGCCCTGCTTTTCAAGTTTCGCGTTCAAACAACAATAAACCCTTTTCATAATTTCGCTCCCGTCTCTTCTCTTATCTAAGGAGCCGGGAGTCGTACGTAATTTGGTCAGTCGGTTCTCTCTTGACCCCTGACCAGGCGGTGAAAGTTTATGACTTTTCGCCGATTCAAAACTCCATGCCTGCGTTTCTTGTCATTCGAGGCCCCTTTTCACGTGCTTGAAAGGCAGAGATAAAGCCCCGATGTTCAAAGCATTCCTGGCGACATTACCGACACGTAACTCTCCCTACATTTTGCGTCAAAATTCCAGAGAGCTCCTTCGTACCTTACAATTTCGAAGCACCGCACCTGGGATTTCTAAAAAATCGAAATAAAGTGGGTAGCTTCCGTTCGCTGTAACCATGGCGAAACACATATGTTTTCAAGTCGGCATGCAAAGGCCGGCTTATAACATAGTCTACTCTTATGTTCTTGGCAAGATATTGAACTTTCATCAATTAGTTGTCATTTTCATTAATTTAGCGTCATTTTTATGAATTTGGTGACATTTTTGTTAATTTTGCAACATTTAAAATATCGTCAAGTTGGTGACATTCCGACAGAATCTCGCCAAGTGTTATGGATGGTGAAATAAGTTATGCATGCTGCGTGGGAATACCCACACGCCCGGTTTGGGCGCGATAAATATAAACAAGCTTCATTAAACATTACGGCAAAGGTCGCCGTGTCGTATAGCTGTATAGATTTACTCTGAAAAAATAAGAAATAACTGAAAGGTTGAAAGGTTAGGAAACGAGGACACCGATTAGATTTAAAAAATAACAAAAAAACAAGTTTATTTACACAATTAACATTTGGGGCGCGGTAGCCCATTGGTTAGCGCGCTGGAGTTGCACTCGGTAGGCCCGGGTTCGATTCCAGCCGCTGCCAAAACTGCCGCCGTGTTCATGCGGAGTACGATCACGTTAAACATGTGGGTCCGAAAGTCCTTCCGAGAGGTTGGTGGTAGGGGAAGGAGGGTACGGTCCCTGTGGATGCCTCCCCCACTGGGTTCCGGTCCAAATTGGGTGGCACTTCCCGACCGTCCAAACAGTTACCTTACACCTTTCTGGTAGGTCGGACGGTCTGGGTTTCAACAACAACACAATTAACATTTAAAGACATGACAAGATTAGGCCATAAATCATGAGCTTAAAAAGATTGCTCCTACGAATTCTCCTTATTCTCAAATTCGAACGAAATCATTATTACCATTCTCACCATTCTTAAGTTCTAATACACTCATAATTTCTAATACATTCAAAATTACAATTCTCGGACTCTACTAAAATCACACACTTAAGAGGTTAGTTACTTTCAAAAATTCATAATATTACTCCTCGCATTGAGGTATTTATAAGAGCTGGGGGGAGAGATAGTCAAAATCTGAGTGCTGTACGAAGTCAAAGGCCTTACGTCTGCTCTTGGGCCCATCGCCCGGTCGTGCGTGTCTAGTGGGGACCAGGAGAGCATCTCGCTCCGGCAAGAATTGTACCACTTTACACCATCAAAACTCAAGAGGCACTCTCGACTTTGCATCTCCAAATTTTTTACCCTCGAAAAACTTCCAAGTCGATCTCTCCTCCCTCTTAAATTGTATTCGCAGTAGGGTTTAAGCCCCCTTAATATTATTGGAAGACATTTGGATCCTCACTTTCAGTGGCCAGCCCTTGACAGGAGGGCTTGGTCAGTAGCCCCTGAGTTATTATTGTAGCTGGCTGAGGTCCCACGCTCCTTCGTGCCACCTGGGCTCAACTGCGCCCCAACGACCGCTGACCACCCGTTGCGTTTTCCTTCATCTCTAAAGAGACCACCCACTGGCATGATGTCCGGATCTACTGACCCTTTCCGTCGCAGGTGGTCAAAAGGGGAACTTTATAAAAATTCTGTAAAAACACAGGGACCATCTTTATAGGTATGGGAATCATTTCTACGATGTTACATTGTATAGGAAAATCCAATGTAACATTTACCCCTTTCCCTTAATGTTTTGGGGCAAAACCGTCTCTGTCAAGCACACGTGAAAAATACCGATATATACATACATGTAAAACACAAAGTACTACAAATATGAAACAAAAGTTTGAGCTTTCAAAATGTCTATCACAGTTCATTGATTTTGCCAGTTCTATGTTGTGTAGAGTTTCACGTGAATATTTCCCAGAAACACAAATGTTCAATGCACTGGAAAGTTCTATGTACTGGAAAGTTCTGTGTGCACTGTTGTCTTTCCGGAATCAGGAAATGTCTGTCGCGCTTCTGACTGTCCTGAAGAAAAAGGCTGTTTTGTGCCTTTGGAGCTGGTTGGTCAGATTATATTTATTCCTCTGCTGTATTTAAGAAATTTTCACTTCACTGTACTCTAAGTATATATATATCACCATTTCTAAATTCAAATACAACCTTGAAGTAACCGATGGTTTTTTACTCTCTTTTGTAATGTCCACATGTGATAATGATGTGTAATTGGAGCTGTTAATGAAACTCCCTTCTGTCAATCGTACTGTAAAGTTCTGTAAGGCAAGATGTGGCCCTGAAAGTCTATGATGGCATACGCCACTGCGTCGCTTAATCGCAAGTCAGCTGTAGCTGCCTCTTTGCTGGTGTCCTGTCCATTACTGGTTGTAATCGCTGTCCGTTCTTTTCAGACATGGTGCTGAGGATACATTTTTACACAGGCCAAAGAACATACATACATATACTCAAATATTGAAATCTCTCTCTCTCAGGTATATTACATTACTATTAATTCTGATTACAAAAATTCCTATCATAACTATTATTTATATCTAGACAAAATTTTATTTAAGGCATTGCTTACTTCCTTAACTACTCTCTAAGTACTTTCTATGCCTATATACATTCCCTATAAAGTCATCTTAATCTTTATTTTCTTTCAACCAATACGTAAAAGTTTCCTATCCTTGAGATTTAACCTTCTCTCCGAATTGCCATGCCATGTATTACAAATTATTCATTTTCTGTACCTCATTATATCTATATATATACAAAAGATTTTTCTAATATCACCGTTAAAACCGAAAAAAAAATTTCTCTCCGTATTCCTGTACACCCAAAAGATGAAATGTCTTTCGTAAACCCTTTCGCAGTTACCAAACAATTTATCAAAATTCTTTTAATCGTGAACCCCTAATTTTTCTCCTTTTAATGCATATTTCGCATTTCAAAACTCCCAATTCTGTAAATTCTCCCTTTTGTTAGAGCATACTCAAGTCTTCTAATACCATAATTCAGTACACTTTTTTAATCTTGCCATTTGCAAACCTGTGTACAAAAAATTTCCTGTGAATTTGTGTTTTTCATATTTTCATTTCCAATTCCAAAATTCCCTTTTCAATTCGTAAATCCGTGTTTCTCCCATTTTCATTTCCAATCCTGCGTACGCCCATACACCGGTCAGAAATTTGCTTCGAATTCTCCCGAATTATCGCTGCTCCTCCGAAAATGGGGGGCGGGGGAGGGAGCGTATTTCGCGAAAAGAGAAAAAAGTCTCTCCTTTCTCTACCTTCCCGAAAAACTGTGGTGGAAAAAGAGGATCTACCCTTCGACCTTGTCCGAAGCGTGGTGTAAGTGACCACTAGTTGAAACTGCCAAACCCCTACAAATTTATTAGACTCGCCTCCCTTCTTGAGAGAAAGATCGTGCCACCCACGGCGCCAAAGTCGTACGTCAAACTAGCCATATCTCTTTCCCACGTAAAAGTTGGTATGCCTCGTGCATACTTTTATGCTTTTTTTCTCTTTTGCTTTTGTGTGTGCAGCTGTGTTAACAATTATGTAATGGATTACCAACCCCCCCCCCCACACACTGGATATAAGGATATCTATAACATAATATAAGGTATGTGTTCTAAAATTCCGCCATTGCCTAATGAAAATCCCATTGTATTTATCCCCGCTGTTTAAGCTCGCTAAGCAGGTTGATCAGGCCCCCTTCTAGATTTTAAACTCGCGTGTCCCCTATACCTAATTTAATTTGAACTTTAAATATTACTTTACGTGTTTAGCCATTATTCTCGCCTTCCAAAATGTTACCCATTTATCTACCTATTGTCTATATTTCTTTACATTCATATTTACTATTTACATTCTATTAAATCTAAGTGTTTGTTAATGTTGTTTCACTCACATACCCTGTTGCCTGGTTCAAATCAACAAAAGGGTTTATCGAAACTCATTCTAAACTCATTCTATCTAAACTCTTCTATTTTCAATTTCTCTTTACGATCTTTCTCTAAATTCAATTCAAATTATATTTACATCCCTTCTCTACTTAAAAATCATTTTCAACTTAGAATAAAAATAAATTTTCCTCCCCAACTCCCTTTTCCAAAATAACACTTTCTTTTTAAACAAAATCCGTCTTTTTATCTCCTTCTCAAGTTCATAAACAAAAATTATTCTCCAAAACGTTTTAAAATTTACATTCTCCCAAATTCACCCCTTAAGTCTTTTTCAAACATTATATTCAATCCCATATTCTATCTACAACTATTTCCCTTATCTACCGTTTAAAATGTGACTCACAGTCGCTTAATTCTGCTTCTGAGCGTGTACGAATGTGTTGGCACGGGGTACTCTAGCAAGGTCTCTTTCCGTGTGTGTTCAGTGACTCCTGCAACGCTGTATTTTCCTTCAAGTGGATCTCCTGTTCGCACTCTTGGCGTTCTAGGGATGTAAGATTTAACTCTGGAGTAGAAAAAGTTACAGTTTGTTGTTCAAGGAGGGGAGGGGGAGTTCATTTTCAAAGATGTTTGATGGTTGTCTCTCTCGAAGGTCACGGTGGGGTGGAGTGAGTGTTTCGATTTCATTGCTATCTGTTTGTTGCTTCTCCCGAAGGTCAAAAAGGGTGAAGGGTTGCGTTTCTCTTTCAGTGGCATTCGCTGGTGTTTTAAAACTTTCGGAAGGAGTGCAATTGCGCTCTTTTTCCCGGGTCGTGGGAATGGCATTCTTATTTACACTGGAGATAATGATTTACTCTTCATGGAAAAAAGGAAAAGGCTCCCCTGTTGTGTTTTGCGTTCTCTCTTTCAATTTACATTCGGTGTTGGAAAGGAGGGGGGATTAAGTAGTTAATATATTTTTCTCTGTCGTATGGATGTCTTAAGTGCTCTTTTCGTTCCAATAATTCTCTTAATATATTTATGTGTACCCTCTGTGTTTTTTCAAAAGGGTTCCCAATGTTTTGAATGTCGTACAAAAATCTATTTATTTTCTTACAACCCGGTACGGCCCCGAAAATTTAGCTGTTCCGAAAGCGTTTTGGCCTTCTAAAAATACTTTGTTTTCTATCTCTAAATTTTGCATTTTTGATTTTGAAAACTGCTGTTCTTGTTTATCTTTCGTGCGTTCTAAATTCTGGTTTGCCGCCTTGAATGCCTTTTGCATAGTTGTAATTTTGTTAGCTATGCACCCCCCCATATGATGTATCCTGTTGTTGTTCATTTTATGGTTGTGTCTCGAATAAGATTGGAACATCGCGTCCATAAAAAAGAAAATTCGGCGTTTCGCCTGTCGATGAGTGCAGGTTGCATTATACGTCATAATATGTATCTGAACTGCAGTGTCCCAAAAAGGTGAATTGTCGGTGAGTGCATAGAGTGTATTTTTAAGTGCATGATGACATTTCTCAATTAATCAATTATACCAGGGACTTCGAATAGGCGTTAATTTAGATACAATTTGTAGTTTCTCCATCATACATTTATAAACTTTGGAAGTAAACTGACTTCCATGATCGCTCCTGATGGAAAGGGGTAATCCGCTCGACACCATCGACTGTAATAATTTTTCCGTCACTGTTTCTGCTCGTATGTCAGGTATGGGAAAGACTGTTAAGTATTTGGTAAATTGGCAAATCATAGTTAACACGTATCAGTTATTGTTGACACTTACCCTAAACGGACCACATATATCTATCGACACACTATGTAAAGGGTCTTCAGGAATGGGTTTTCTACCCATATTAGTTATAAGCTGTTTTTCTTTCCTACTTTTACACTTCTCACAAGAAATTACATAATTATGTGTGTCTGAATACATTCCTCCCCAATAATATCTATCTTCTATTAATTTGAACGTTTTATCTACACCTGAATGTGTGACATGTGTCATAGCTAACATGTTTTTCTGTAAAATGCATGGTATTACTATTGTCCTCTTAAAATTCTCCCGCCATGGTCGATCTTTCCATCTGCCAATATACATTACAAGCCCCGTCTCCTCATCTATATAAAATGTTTCATTGTTTCCATTATGTTTGTGCTTTTCGTTTTTTAAATTTTTCTTTATCTCCGTAATTTTTGGATCTCTATTCTGTTCCTTCAATATTTCTTCTATCGTCAATATTTCCGTTAACTCTTTTGCATTTCTAATATAAATATTATCTACACTTACAAACCCATTCTCGCCTTCTCGCTCTGCATGCTGTATACTATGTACCCTAAGCTCCTCCGTTTGCTTGTTTACGTTTTCAGCGATCTCTCCCTCCCGTGAGCGGCTGTCAACCGGTTTCCCTGATATATCTCCCTTTTCTTCACTACCTTGCACGTTTTCCGCATCTGGAGCGCTCTCTTGGGGTGAGGGAGTTTGTTTATTTCTAACTGTCGGTTGCTCGTGAATTCTTCGCGGCTTAGGAAATCAGCCAGAACGTTTTGATTCCCGGGATGTGAATGAATTGAAATTTGTATTCGGAGATGTCTAAAATCCAACGCTGCAACTGGGTGGGAGGATTTTGAATCTTTAAATTATCACCTAACGATTTATGATCAGATAGTAAAAAAAATTCTCGCCCGTACAAGAAATTCCTAAAAAAACTGTATCTCTTGATGTATTGCTAATAACTCAATTTTTACTGCAGGGTATTTTTTCTATTGCTCCTCAAAGTTTCTATCCTCAAAGTTTGGTTGTATTAATATAGGTTTCTCAAAAAAACAATTTTGCAATGCCTGGAAAGCCTTCTCGCACTCTGGAGTCCATTTAAATTTTGCGTCCTTCTGCGTTAAGTCTGAAAGTACCGTCGTAATCTGCGCGTAATATTTTATTGAATTTTGATAGAAATTACACACTCCTAAAAATCTTTTAAGTTTTCTCAACATCTTTGGCACTGGAAAAGATGTTATTTTGTTTATATCACTGTCCATTGGACTTATTCCTTTATCGGTAATCTCGAATCTTAAATAATTAACTTTTGGCAAGAAAAAATCGCATTTGCTCGGACTTAGCGTTAAATTATTCTCCCTAAATTTGTTAAAAACTAATTGTAATTTATGTTCCATTTCCTCATAAGAGTCTGCTGGGACAATCACATCGTCAATGTTAGCTAAAATGTTTTGGTCTTGCAAATCAGCTAAAATGGTATCAATAATATTCTGGAAAACGGGCGCTGAGCTAACGTGTCCGAAAACCATCCTATTGTACTTGAAATTGCCGAAAGGCGTTACAAATTTTGAAATATTCTGTGATTCTGGGCTTAAAACAACTTGGTTGAATGCACTGTTAAAATCTAATTTTGAAAAAATTTAAATCCTACTAATTTCGTGATAATGTCATTTATTCTCGAGCTGTTGCAAGGAAAGATCGTGGAAATGTTATTTATTTATCAGTCTTAAATCTAGATAAAGTCTATGTCCTCCATCCTTCTTGCGTACTAAAATCATTGGACACGCATAATTTGAGTGGGTTCTAGAAATAATTCCTGCTTGTTCTAGGTCTTTTAATTGTGCTTAAGCCGTTTTGTAGAGAGTACGGTATATCATACGGCCTAGATTTTATTGCGTGGTTGTGAGCTAATTCAATTTCGGGTTGTATTAGGTCCGTAGCCCCTATGGTCGAAATGTTTTTTGAAAAGATGTCCGCTTACTGTAATGCAAATTGTTCAAAATCTTTACTCCTCTCTGCGCTCATGTGATCTAATTTAAAATCTGTCAGTTCCAAATCCTTTCTTCTCTGTTCTATCACCTCTGGCGCCGCCTGAATCAAATTTATCATTTCTTTACAATTATAAATTTCCTCCTCCTCTGGCGTATTATTTCTTGGCTGAATTTCAAAATTTTCTGATACTTGTCTTAAAATTATATGTTTATTTAAAGTAAATTCCGATTCCGTGTTAATTTGTATCCTTATCTAAACTCCCTTCTCTGTCATTTTATATACCCCATATTCCATGTTTATATAATTTTTCTGTACAGGTTCAAATAAAATATCCGCGCCTTCCTGTACTTTATTTTCGGGAACGATCAAAATCTGTTTGGTTTTCTTCGGCATAAATCTGATTTTCCTGTTATTTCTGGAAACGTTGGGTTTTTCTATTAAACTCTTGTATTTGTGTATCTGGCGGTGTTTGATTTTGATTCCTAAGCTGTATTTCTATGTTTCCAATTTTTAAAATACTGTTTTCTGTTATCACTCCTTTATTTTTCCTAATGAAATCGTAACCAAAGATCCCCTGGTACGATTGTGGAAATTGTGCTCTTGTTATGAAAAAAATATGTTTGAATTTTTGGTTGTCGATTTGAAAATTTATTTCTACCGTTTTCGTGTAATTTATATTGTGTCCCGTTAGCGTGGTAATTGTCACCGATCTCGATATGTATTTGACTGCTACATTCCCTTTAATTTTTTGACACACCTTGTCTGCTGAAACTGAATTTGAAGCGCCCGTGTCTAGCAAAATGTCCGTTTCGTTCTCGTGGAATTTTGTTCGCACCGTCGGTAATTTAGTCATGTTCTCATCAGCGACAGAAACTATTAATTCAGCTTTATCTCTATTTTTCTTTCTATCCATTGCTATTTTTGTGTCAGGTCTTCCCCTTACCTTGTTCTGTGTAGAACTTCGCGTACCCCTCCGTGTATTCATTTGCCTGTCACACTCTCCTGTATTATCCCTGAAATCATTTCCAGAATTGTTTTTTCTAGAATTCCTTTTTTCTTTTTCTACATTATTTTCTCTAAAATTTCACTCCTCCAATATATTGTATTTTTTTCCAAAATTTTGTCTACCTATCTGTGTACCAATTTCATCTCTAAATTCATTCCTAAAATTTCTTTCCTCCGATTTATTGTAATTTTTGTCAAAATTTTGTCTATTTCTCTGTGTATTAATTTCTTCTCTAAATTTATTCCTGAAATTTCTTTCCTCCGATTTATAGTGTCTTTCCCCAAGATTTCGTCTATTTCTCTGTGTATTAATTTCTTCTCTATATTTATTCCTAACATTTCTTCTCTCCGCTCTGGTGCGATTTTTCCCAAAAGTTAACGTATCTCTCTGTGTATTACTTTCTCCTCTAAATTCATTTCTAAAATTTCTTTCCTCCGATTTATTGTAATTTTTGTCAAAATTTAGCGCATCTCTCTGTGTATAAATTTCTTCTCTCAAATTATACCTCACAGGATTTTTTTCATATCTATATAAGGGAGACCAACCCCTGTGACTTTGTGAATTTTTAATACATTCTTCTTCAGTCCCCCAAACTAGTTTAAAGATCTAAACTTTTTATTTTCATCTCTCCCTCGAACTGCGGTCCCCTCTAGAGTCTGCATAATTTTCCTCATCAACATAAGATGCAGAGTTTCTGCCCCAATTCTGAAAATTCCTTTGACCCTTGGATTGAACGTTAAAATTTCTACGTCTGTCGTTGGCTGGTTCCCACCGGTTCGGCCTTCCCGTGTCCACATAATTCGACTCTGCGTTAAGCGGTGCATAATTTCGCGTATTCTGTGCATATCTGATTTCTCTTCTATTATTATTATTTTGTCTTAAATAATTTCTACATTCTCTAATGAAATGTCCGGGTATACCGCAAAAATGGCACCGAAAAGTTTTCTCACTATATCTGCGGATTCTTTAACTTTTAAATTATTTATTTCTTTAGTTATTGTATCTAATAATTGTGAATTGAATTTCGCCTGTTCTTTGCGCAGCTCTTGAATGTCGTTTTTCTGAGATATATTGTTCACCGCTACCACCATTGCCGCTAAATTAGCTGATTCTAAATTCTGCGCTATCTTTACCGCTTCCGTGAAAGTTTTGGGGTTACCTTTGATCACTTCTATTTGAAACTCGGTCTAATCGCTTCGATGAATTTACTGAGGCTTAACTTATCAATAATCTGTTGCGTGTCATCATTTATCTGTGCCTCTCCTATGTATTCTAATGTTAATGTCCGAATTCTGTGATATAATTGTTTTATGGTTTCGCCCTGGCTTTGCTTTATGGATGAGAAAATTACTTGATTGGCGGTGACAAGGGGTTTCTCTGTAAAAAAAATCCAAAAATTTCTTTTTAAAAATTTCAAATGCGGTTTCACTCCTCAATTCTCTAGAACTTATATAAAATTTTCTAGCATTTTCTCGCAATCTTGATTTAATTATGGCTAATTTCCCAGCTCTGAAAAAGCGTTGAACTGTTCAAAAAACATTTTCATTTCCTCTGTATTTTCCCCATTTAATTTCCCTAATAAATGCGTAATTCCCGGAATTTTGCTAACGTGAGCTACTGGGACTTCGTTCCGTTTTTCTGCCATGACGTAAACGCGAAAAAAAATGTCCCATGATCACCTACACAAAATTCTGTATCGTAAGTGAAATTCTCCCTTCCTATGAATACCCTATCACATATAATAAACAATAATTGTCATGCAACATATATACACTCTTAACATTAAAATTCTACTTTCACATAAAAAATACACTCCGAATATGCATACCAAATATTTCCCAAATTCTCGTATTTTTTTCCCGTGTTTTCCTAAAAATACACCATATATATCCCCTTACAATGGCACAACAGTTTGTAGAAAAGAATCGAAAAGCATTTTTTTACTTCCTTTAAAATCCTCATTTCGAAAAAAAAACTTTATTTAAAATTTTCCTAGCGCACACATCCTAAATTTAACCTACTCACAAAAAAATTTCAGTAATTCAATTAATTATTTTTATTTCGGATCCTGGTCATGGCACCAATTTCGGCTGCGTGGGAATTCACACGCCCGGTTTGGGCGCGATAAATATAAACAAGATTCATTAAACATTACGCTGAAGGTCGCCGTGTCGTATAACTGTAAAGATTTATTCTTAAAACTAAGAAATGACTGAAAGGTTGAAAGGTTAGGAAGTGAGGACACCGATTAGATTTTAAAAATAACAAAAAACAAGTTTATTTACACAATTAACATTTAAAAACATGACAAGATTAGGCCTTAAATCATGAGGTTTAAAAGATTGCTCCTACGAATTCTCATTATTCTCAAATTCGAACGAAATCATTATTACCATTCTCACCATTCTTAAGTTCTAATACACTCATAATTTCTAATACATTCAAAATTACAATTCTCGGACTCTACTAAAATCACACACTTAAGAGGTTAGTTACTTTCAAAAATTCATAATATTACTCCTCGCATAGAGGTATTTATAAGAGCTGGGGGGAGAGATAGTCAAAATCTGAGTGCTGTACGAAGTCAAAGGCCTTACCTCTGCTCTTGGGCCCATCGGCCGGTCGTGCGTGTCTAGTGGGGACCAGGAGAGCATCTCGCTCCGGCAAGAATTGTACCACTTTGCACCATCAAAACTCAAGAGGCACTCTCGACTTTTCATCTCCAAATTTTTTACTCTCGAAAAACTTCCAAGTCGATCTCTCCTCCCTCTTACATTTTATTCGCTGTAGGGTTTAAGTCCCCCTTAATATTATAGGAAGACATTTGGATCCTCACTTTCAGTGGTCAGCCCTTGACAAGAGGACTTGGTCAGTAGCTCCTGAGTTATTATTGCAGCTGGCTGAGGTCCCACGCTCCTTTGTGCCACCTGAGCTCAACTGCGCCCCAACGACCGCTGACCACCCGTTTTCCTCCATCTTGAAAGAGACCATCCACTGGCATGGTGTCCGTTCCACTGACCCTTTCCGTCGCAGGTGGTCAAAAGGGGAACTTTATAAAAATTCTGTAAAAACACAGGGACCATCTTTATAGGTATGGGAATCATTTCTACGATGTTACATTTTATAGGGAAAACCAATGTAACAATGCTTAAAGCAGGTAAATGACTATTGACGTTCAAATAGAAAAGCATGAGCCAAAATATCCTTTCTCATGAATGGAATGAGCTAAATTCACCAGAATAATGTCAACATATTTATCACATGATATTACATATGAAAAGTAAACATATTTCGCAATAGTTAGTATTTTTTATTTTATATGATTTTTTGATAATATTTTTGAAAAATGTGCAATATCTCGAAAATGGTTCATGCTAGCTTTCAAACATATCCAATTCAATCGTTTTGCAATGAAGATAAGAAATTTCTATTTACGTAACTTTATTAAAGGTTTTTATTTCTTGTTGATTTTTTCAAAATTTCACTCGAAAATTTAGGGGGTTCTAAACATTCGATTGCGTATAAAAAAAATAGGCTTCCAGTATTCACGGATTGTAATTTTTGCACTGAATTTCAATCGAATCACTCTATTCGTTCATGAGATATCGTCTACACAGGCTCACTGACACACACACACACACACATATACACATACACACACACACACACGCATACACACGCACACACATACGCGCACACACACACACACACGCACACACATGCGCGTACACGCACACACACACAGACATCACCTCAAAAACGTCCGATTCGTGTGCACGGATGCTTGAAACGCAAATTCGAATTTTTGACACCGTCACAATACTTTCCTTATACATTATACTATGTATATAAGGAAAGTAATAAGAATACAACATTTCAGAGAAATCTCATTTTATTGCAGAGATAGCATTATCTGTGGAAAAGTAATATTTCTGTTATCTTGAGAGCGACTCATGATAACAATGGTGTCTACTTATTTCTTCTTAAAAGTATCTTATATAATGCAGTCATTTCAACATAATTATCTTATGATTTTTTTCCATTATAGATCAACAAGAAAGATTAATCATGCATAAAACATAAATTATTAAACACTTTCCAACTGTAATGCAATTTTATTTAAACATCTCTAAAATGCGATACATTTAGCGGTAATATTTTTAAAATGATCACAATACTACATTAATTTATTATATTTGGAAACTTAAAACTTCATCGAAAAAATGAAATTTATTTAAATGGCGTCATTGAAATATAAATCGGCTGGCTCTCTATGTAAAAGCTGTAAATATTTCATTCCTGCACTTTTATTCCATTCATGTCATTCATCACAATACTACAATTGTTTATTTTATTTGAAAACTTAAAACCATGGAGGTACCATATTTTATTAACCCATATTTTGTTTTGAAATGGGTCACGTGATCTCTTCATATAATATGGGTGTCATTTTAATTTTTATTTAAGAAACTACCGAATATACTTTACTGAAATTTTTTTCATACTTTTTATAGGATAATTTGAATATTTCCTAAAACTTTCGAAGCAATTTGTGAATTTAAATTCGCTTAAAATAGTATGAAAAATTATGTCCAATAGGGTTGAATGTATTTCATTTCTTCAACCCGGGCTCAACTCAGTCCAAAACTAATTGGGTGATATTATTCATTTATATTCCCATAGGTCACACAGACCGTCTGAACAAAATACTAAAATTTCATTTTGATAAACTCATTTTTACGGCAGTGATCGTGCTAACGGACAAGCAGACAGAATGAACAAAGTCATAAACACTTTTCAACTATGTTGTAAAGTGTTAAAAACGTACAGCATCTCGAGGATAATCAATGTTAAAAATGTATAAATTATGTAATTCGCTTGTAAATAGAAAATGTACATTTAAAATGTATATTTCTTCTTTTAAAAAATAGAATGATTATTAGCATTTTACAACATAGTTGAAATGTGTTTATGACTTTGTTCATTCTGTCTGTCTGTCCGTTAGGACGATAACTGTTATCGGTAGAAGGGTATCGTATTGAATACACAACATATAAATTCGTCGAAATCTGAGCGTCATTTTTTAATTTGAATGTATATATATCATTAAACTGGCATTTAGGTTTTATTATAATTCATTCAGCATATTAACTGGTTTTGTTATGATTCTAAATTTGTAAAATACTCAAATAGCAAATTAATTGATCCACTAAAATTAAAATTGGAATTTTAATTAGATATTCAGTATTGATTGAGGAAAATGTTCAACTTCGCATGCCTGCACAAGGGAAGGAGATTGAGCCTCAGACCAAAATTGTTTGGAAGCCCCTTCTCACACCAAATTTATCACCACATTTTACTTCCCTTAAATACTTAGTATAATATACTATAAGGAAAGTATTGTTGAAGACCCAGACCGTCCGATTAGTCCAGAGGACTAAGAGCAACTATTTGGACGGCCGGGAAGGAAAGTATTGTGACGGGGTCAAAAATTCGAACGGGAAAGTACGTTTCAAACTTCCCTGAACACAAATCGAACATTTTTAAGGTGATGTTTGTGTGTGTGTGTGTCTCAGTGAGTCTGTGGAAAGGATATCTCACGACCGAATGGAGCGATGCGAATGGAATTTGGTACAAAAATTACAATCCGTGAATACTGGAAGTTTATTGTTTTAAACGCAATCGAATGTTCAGAACCCCCTAAATTTTCGAATGTAATTTTGAAATAAACAAGAAAGATCAATCATGCTTAAAGCATTGATTATGAAACACTTTCCAACTTCAATGCAATTTTATTTAAAAAAGTCGGAAATGCAATACATTCCTCGGTAATATTTTAAAACTTATCACAATACTACATTAATTTATTATATTTGAAAACTTAAACCTTCATTGAAAAAAATGAACTTCATTCAAATGGCGGCATTAAAATATAAATTGCCTGGTTTAAATATCTCTAAAATGCGATACATTCCACGGTAATATTTTTAAAACTTTCATAATTCTACGAAAATTTATTACATTTGAAAACTTCATCGAAAACAACTGAAATTAATTCAAATGACGTCATAGAAAAAATAGCACTCCTAGATCTCTCTATAAAAACAGGATTTCAGTCATAACTTTCTCCCATTCATTTCATTCATCACAATACTACAATAATTTATTTTATTTAAAAATTAAGACCATGGAGCTACAAGTAATTAAACTCTATGCTTAAAACTTCAGCGAAAAAAAACGTCCTTTCTTTTTATAAAATCAATTAATATTTCATTCATATCATCCATGCAGACTCCATGGACTAACTTGTTTTGTGATAAAGAAATACAGGAATTCTAATACAACTCATTCTACATATTTTGCTGTTTACATTTTACATAAGTGAAAAATGGGCTTCGTTGTAGAAATAATCGAATTTGGATAATCATTTAAACTCAAATATATTGTATTTGCGTTGTTTCAGTATGTAGATGCACAGAATTTAAGAAAAATAAAGTAGTTTTAGGACGGATACAACACTCAATATGAATTAAAAAGAACTTAAAAAATCACGATTTTGAAACATGATGGATGCCATATATCATTTTGAAGTGGGTCATGTGATCGTTTCATATCATGGTCACGTGATCGTTTCATATAAGAGATGTAATTATTATTTTAATTTTTATTTTAAAAACTACTGAATATATTTCGCTGAATTTTTTTTATATATTTTATGGAACAATTTGAATATTACCTAAATTTTCGAAGCAATTTGTGAATTTTAAATCCGCTTAAAAATGTTTGAAGAATTAGGTCCCATAGGGTTCGATGTATTTCATTTTTGCAACCCGGGTTCAATCCAAAACTAATTGGGTGATATTATTCATTTATATTCCCATAGGTCCTACAGAGCGTCTGAACAACATACTAAAATTTCATTTTGATTAAGTCATTTTTACGGTAGTTATCGTGCTAACGGACAGACAGACAGACAGACAGAATGAATGAATGAATGAATGAATAAACAAAGTCATAAACACTTTTCAACTTTGTTGTAAAGTGTTAAAAATAAGTATTTATAGATGAAATTTAAAAACATATAACCATATCTAGACATAATTGCATGAGTAATGATTGCATGAGTAATGATACGGCAGTTATCGTGCTAACGGACAGACAAACAGAATCAATGAACAAAGTCATAAACACTTTTCAATTTTGTTGTAAAGTGTTAAAAATCACCAAAACATCAAAACTTTTAATAAAGTTGTGCAAAAGACATTTCTAAAGTAATTTTTTCTTAGAAAATGATTGACATAAACTTTAGAACGCTAGCATGAACCGTTCTGGAGATACTACACATTTTTAAAATAAATTTACCAAACAATCACATACATTATAAAAAATATTGACTATTGTGAAATATGTTTATTTTTCATATGTAATATCATACGATAAATTTAGTAACATTCTCGTAGATCTAGCTCATTCCATTCATGAGAAAAATACTTTGCATAATACTTCTGTATTTGAACGCCAATAGTCATTTATCTTCTATAAGAATAACTTATTTCTCCGTCCACACCGCTTGGCGAAATTTTGGCCACGAATTTGGCGGATTATCGCCAACTTGGCAACTATTTTAAATGTTGCCAAATTAACAAAAATATCGCCAAATTGCTAAAAATGACGCTAAATCAATGAAAATGACGACTAATTGACGAAAATTCAATATCTTGGAAAAAATATAAGTATCTACTGTAAGATCAACCTATTTTTCCGTCCATAACGTTTGGAAAAATTTTGGTGACAATTTGTCGGAATATCTCCAACTTGCTGACTTTTTCAATGTTGCCAAATTCACGAAAATGTCACCCAATTGATAAAAGTTCTCCCCATTGATGAAAGCGATGCTAAATCAATGAAATTACGCCTTATTGAGTTCAATATCTTGGTAAGAACATAAGAGTAGACTATAAGAATAGCCCATTTCTCCGTCCTTAACATTTGGTGAGAAATTTAGCGGGATGTTGCCAACTTGATGACTATTTTAAATATTGCCAAAGTGACAAAAATATCGACAAATGGATAAAAATGACGCCAAATGGGAAGTAATGTTTCGCAAATTATGGTATCCGTCATATGACGGGCATACATTCTAGTATATAAGAAATGCTCTTCTCTCTGCCTGTAACACTTGGTGATGCATTTTGGCGAACCTGGCGAATAATCTAGCAAAATATTGCCAACTTGGCGATATTTTGTCCCAGATCGACGAAAATATCGATAAAATTGCAAAAATGACGCCTAATTGATGCATTAATTATTTAAATATTTTAATATATGGACTATATCGCTTATTGAGGATGCTATCAATACTGATAATTGTTTATTTAGAGTTATGTGAAATATAAGTTAATTGAGTACTCTGAAATAGTTTTACATGTTGTCATCCGGAAAATTGCCAAATGTACAATTCAACTATAAAAACATGGTACCGTGGATCTTATGCATTATAATTTACTGTAAAAGGAGTAAATTCATTGCATTATGTAAGGAAAGTCATGTGCTGCCCACATCAGACTTTTTCCTTTATAAATGGTGTCGAAAATCTGTTACATCAAACTTCTATATTCTGCCCTGCCGATGCCGCTAATGATGTTCGATCTCTGACCCCACTCAAGATGATCCTGTGAGGTCAGATACTGCTGAATAAACCATGCCTGATTCTCCTGGTGGTAAAGACACTATACGGGATACTGAACATCGCCAGGTGACTACACTAGCGGGACGTACTGTTCGAGTGCCTCAAAGTTACAGACAGAGATAGATGTTGAATCTCAGGTGAAATTTTCGCTGAAACTCAAAAGAGGGAGTGTTACAGGAAACTGTTACATGGAACTTTTATATTCTGTCCTGCCGAAGGCGCTCATGATGTTTTGACTTTGGTAATCTGAAATTACCACTTACAGCAGACATACTGTGCAAAAAACATCTCGATTACGTCACTCCTAACATATATTGCTAGGACTTTGAGAAAGGAATCAGAGATCAAAAAGAACCGCTGATCAATGAACAGTGTAGACCTAATATCATTGTAAAAACGATTATTATGATTTGTCAATATGCACGTAATTTTGCGTGGTGAAACTATTTCACCTTAAAAATGAAAACCGCCTCGACTAATTATTTGAGATATCTTTATTTAATTAAACTTGAGTATTTTCAGAATGTAATGAATCGATAAATATGAAGAAAAGTGCTCAACCTGCTGCTTTCCCGAGAACTTGAGGTAGGATCTTTCATATTTTCAATAAGTATCGACGAAAATATTAGAATCCTAAAAAAATTGTAATAAATTTTTGCCTGCCGGGATCAGTGAGCAGGCATTTTGGTAACAAATTATAAGATTGAATATTTTAATTGATTTTGAGTTTTGAAAATATTTGATAGAAAACGATAGCCGATGAAATAATTGAAACGCGGCGTGTTAAGATCGAACGTTACTAAAGTCATTAGTAAATTAGAAACTGAACCAGAGAAAACATAAGTAGATGAAAATAAAATAGAAGCGTTATTGGATCAATTAATGGATAAATTTGAAACTCTTAAATTAGTTGACAATAACTAGGAAAACTTTTGAAACCAGATGATATCAAAAAAGAAGTTGAATTTGCGGAAGAATACCGCGAAAGAATAGTTATTTGGAGTTCTAGAGCTCTATTACGTGTTCTAAATCAAAATATTCACAATGATCTGATACCACACTCTCAGAAAGAATCGAAATCGATTTGAACAACAGTCTTAAAACGAATTGAACAACAGATCATTGTTAAATTATCAAAAATCACAATTCCGAAATTTTATGGTGATGTGAGTCAGTGGTTGACGTTTTGGAATTTATTTGATACCGCAATACACAAAAATGAGTTTTTAGATCAAGTCGACAAATTGAACTATCTAAAAGCACGTTTAGGAAGCACTGCTTTGGGTACTGTCGAGGGATTCGCTATTTCTTCTGAAAATTATGTCAAAGCAATTGATTTGTTAAAAGACCAATTTGGCCGAAATGACGTTCTGATAAATGCACACATTAATAATTTATTACACATCTCTCCTCTTAAACGGTCTAATGATGCTAAAGGGTCTCAAAAAATTTTTGACAACTGCCAAACACCACTAACAAGTTTAGAATCATTAGCAGTTTCTTCCGATACTTTTGGTAGTTTTTTGTGCCTTATGATTTTGAAATGACTACCATAGGATTTAGTCTTTGACTTTAGCAGAGAATTTAATGATGCTGAATATACCATAAGTAATTTAATTGGCTTCATGGATAAGCAGTTAATAAGCTCGCGAACGATCAAACACTTACACTTCCGGAATGAATCAATATCAAACTCTTCTCCACCCTCTCGGAGAATAAACAGACCCGATGACTCGGAGAGAACAACCGAAGTTCGAAAGAACGAAAATCGCTACAGCTGTATATTTATTTAGTTCAGATCTTCAAGAAAATAATAAAATATGTTTATTCTGTGGTAATACTGGCTGGAATACTTCTGTGTTGATACTGCAGCCAAATATCGTACGTGAGCAAATACGTAGCTAAAAGAATGGAATTAAAATGTTTTGGAAAAGAAACAGTAATTCACGAACTTTTGGGGGGATATGGAAATTCTGAAACACAATCGTAATACAGGGTAAAGTTAACTAGCATTAATAAGACTGTGAATTTGAGGCGATGAATTAAAGGGATATTTGTGCTTCTATTCCTAAAATCCATGATTCTCAATGCATACGTGAATTAAGAAACCTTGGTTAGTAACATTGAATTAAATGAAAAATCCTGTTTGTTTGAGAAGAATAGGAATATGAAATTCATTTACTCATTGCAGCAGACTTAGCGGGAAAATTATTTACGGGGAATATAAAACATCCTTCTGGAGGTTGAGTAGCCATAAATACCCACTTAGGCTGGACAGTAATGGGCAAAGCTCACAGAGAAAGCAAGAATGATAATTCCCTTTTGTTGCTTTGCTACATGTAAACAATGCTAAAATATCTGATCTCTGAAACTTGGATTCTTTGAGCATTAGTGACACGAGCGAAAAACAAACAAAATTAGAAATACAAGATTTTGCTTTAAGACATTTTCATGAGACTGTATCTAGAGACGAAACAGGTAGATACCACGTACGCCTACCATGGTTAGATGAACAGCCATTATCTGATCACAAGGACTTGGCCGAAAAAATGCTTAAAATCACAGTGAGATCAACAAACTAGAAGCTTATCAAAAGTATTTGACGAATGGGTATAATAGAAGAAATTAATCCATTCCTCGAAAAAATTACTGATGAAAATTGCACTGTACACTACTTGCCACATAGAGCAGTAGTAAAAGAAGAAGCTACGACCAAGATTAGGCTGTTTTTTGGTGTAGTTTTATATCGTTAAACGAATGCCTTGAAAAGGGGACCCAATTTAGTCGAACTGATACAGTCAATTCTGAACATATTCAAATGGGGTAAGATCGAAGTTAATAGCTGACATCCGAAAAGCCTTTCTACAAATAAGCTTATACGAAAATGACAGAAAGTTTTTGTGGTGGAAGGACGGAGATCCTTACAAACGTACTCGAGTTGTTTTCGGAGTGGAAGGCCCAGACCACACAGCCAACCCAGGGGGTTTACGGCAGTTAAACGTGTGGCCGGGCGAGTTGTTTTCGGAGTGTCTCTATTGACTCACCTTTTGAATCAAGTTGCGGAACCGCTAAAAGAGCTTGCTAAGAAACTCTATGTACGTTGACAATTGCATTATAAGTGTAGATACAATCGAAGAATTGAAATATTTTCGCACAGTCTCGGGAACTTCTGACATCAGCGAAATTCGACCTACGTGGATGGAGGAACAACGAATATAAGGAAAGTAAAAACAACATGAAACTCCTAATTTAATATTTAATTATGTTTCATTTAGCTATTTACTATGATATATTTACTAGCAATTTATTTCGGCACTTTGAGAATAGTCCCCCCAATAAGCGTAGTAATCATTGAACTTTGAATAAATATTGCAAGGATCAAACTGAAATTTTCAAAACCGATGTTTCAGACGCAGCTACATCAATTGATGTTAAAATCGATATCTTTTTCTATTCATAATTTTTGTCAAAATTAATTTGATAATTAATAAATATTTCAAATATTAAAATTTATATGAATTTTGTTTGTGATTTTTAGTAGAAAAGTTTACAAAACAATTTTCTTGTGAAATGAATTTATAGCGAGAACTGAAAAACCCATTTAACATTAAGATTAGCAAATTTAAACACTTACAAATAGTTCTTTAAAAATAATAAACATTTTCTTTAAATCCGCTTGAAATTTTCTGTACAATCTAAATATAGAATTATCAATGAGGGTTACCCAAAAAGATATCGAAGTTAGTACCAAAATAATTATGAAGACGGCCTCTTAATCAAATTTTATATATTGATATTTGTAGAAGACATTAATCCCTATCGAATGATAACTTCAGTTTTGGTTCTGCAATATAAATTGTACATTTTCTGTCGAGTATTTCGTTTTTTATTTTGTCAGCTGTACATAAGAAAAGCCAATTTCTCTGCTTGTCCAAATCCGCTGCTAATATCTCTTGGCGACAGATTTGGTGCAGTATATTTTTTAGAAATGTCGCTCTAATTCAGTATATATTAAAATACATTAAATTATTTTCTTTGTATGCCACTTTAGGAGAATTAATTGAATTTTCTTCATTTATAAAATAGTTGATTGGGCTGGTAGGTTTTGATAGGAGTAAATAATTTGCACTTTGTTAAGGGGTAATTATTAGGATATCGTATAGTAATTTTCATCGGGTGTGTGGTATTCTAGGAGCATCGCAATTTTTCACATGACGACTGATCATCTAGTTTTATTTAATGATTTTATTTTTGAGTTATTAAAATGAAGTGGTTGTGTGTTGACAGGTGAAGCAGAAGTGTGGCACACCGCGGCGTGTGACGCGAGAGGTGTCGCCCATTACTTCCAGCCCGTCATCATCGGAGCCTAGCAGTCGGCCAGTGTCAGATACTAGTCTCTACATGATGCTACAGAATTTTGTACATAAAGTAGCCGAATCAAAAGACTTTTATTCTAACCTGGCAGATAGGTTGTGCAGCGACGGCAACTTCGTGGTGAAAGGCGAATTACGCTGTTGGAACGGGAATAGTCTAGCTCAGTAAGTACTACATTTTATAAATAAGGTAAATAAATGTTATAACTTAATTTGCATAAAACTGTTGCTTTAAAAATTGTGTTCCATAAACAGATCTTGACGGCTTGAATAATTTACTGCATGATTGAATTTTATGTAAAATTTGTACCCTCCCCGTTCGCAAATTGCCAAGAACAAGGTATTTTGATTTGAATCATAATACCATGCTATCAAGGACTGCTGATGAATAATTAATGCTTTTAAGTTTCGTGGGCAATAGACATTTTTTTTTATTATTCTAATTTTCATATGTCTGTGACGAAGAACCTTTTAAACACTAAATTTGTAGTGATGTTTATTGTATCATTCCTTCATAGCGCAGCCTTTCGCTATTAACCATATTGTATAAAAAATGTCTTCTGTAACAATTTTATGGTCGAGTCCTACTTATATGACAACTTTTCGTTTATGTCGCTTTAGTGCCTAGTTAGTTATCCTAACTTTGTAAATTCTCCACTGGGGGCTTTGCAATCACTTTTATTCAATCAGTTTACTAACGTTTATACTCATTACCCTTTCTTACAAAGTTATAGAGCTTCTTGAGGACTTTCCCAGGAACACGGATGTCCAAAAGTGACGCAACAAATGAAAAAATTAGCATATTCGACGAAAGAAACCCAAAATGTGCATACATGACAGGCACACGCGCAAGGGAAACTAGTCCACAGAAAACATTTTTTAACAAGGAAAGATATTAGGTATAAAAGCTGCCAGTTTTTTGCAGACCCTGTATCTTCGCGTTACGGATTCCGAAAGGAAAATCGAAATAGCCAAATTTTGAAAAATAAGTAGACAACATCATCTGAGTTACGCCAGGCAAACACTATACAGATAATAGGGGTCCGCGACAGTCGGAAGTAGCTCGAACCCTACATGTCAATCTTTCCGCCATTTGGAACCGATATCAAAGTGAAGGAACGAAAAGCAGTAAGTGACGTGCAAGGGTCGCAAATGCTCGTTTTCTGTGTCGACCGATGTCATTCGACGCCATCGACGCGCCAGGCCAATCACTGCACATCAGCTTGCTTGCGACCTTGCAGCGTCGTTTTTACAATTGATCTCGTCAAATTGTTTACAGACGGTTACATGCAGGTCATCTCTATGCAAGACAAGTCCACTATTTTTCCACAGTTCTATCCAACATTCAATATCCTATCCCAGTTGTGAAGATGAGGAGCTATTTCCTTTGCATATATCTAAACGGGATGGTGAAAAATGTGCGAATTCACTCCTCATTAGTGATAAAAATAATCAAATATTATACACTGATTAGGAATATGTCACGCTTGTTGGGACATATAATTAAACATGGAGCCCAATATGTGTGTTATAAATGCTTACTTCGTTACAGTAGAGATGGTCTCCTACAAGGTCATGTACAATATTGCAAAGAACATGCTCAACAGCGTATAAAAATGCCATCCGAAGATCAGAAAGATCTTCTATTTATGAATTAATAGTATCATGTAGAGAAAATTTCATATAGAAGCTCTCCACATACTTAGTGGGACAAACAGGGTGTTGTGTTTATTCAGTCAAAATAATTCAAAAACAAATTCCTCAATTGGAAAAAAGTCAATTGCAATTGATCTAGAATTTAGAAAAATTAATCTAAATAACACCCCATTTATCTCACCGTAAAAGATAAATCACTTAAAATTTGTGATGGACCAGTAATTCTGGCCATCGTGAGAAGTAAATTATCATGCACTATAACACTCCAAAATTCAAATAAAAGAGCTTTATAATTAAAAAAGAATTTATTACAAAATGATCATTTTTCTAGAGTATCTGTTGATTATCATTTCAAATATTAAGCAGCAATATATTGTACTTCATGAATCATTAATATATCAAGAGAGTACACACTTCAATATTAAAATTATTGCACACGTTATTCATAAAATATATACATACTCATCAAAATAGAAAGGCATATCCGTTTCATTATATAGATCTCCTTGTGGACTATGGAAATTATACATATTTAATCATATTCTGTATAAAAATTATTTTTATTTTAGTTATGGTTTGATAACCTTTATATTTGTTCTTAAGGTTTAGACTTAAATTCGTATAATAAAGGACACTTACGAGGGGCTAAAACGTATCCATTGTTCAAGGTCTATCTTTAATAATGGCATCACTGTCATGGCATTTCTAACCAGTCGTTTTAGTAATATAGTAGTATATTTCGAAAATATCAGCCTTGATGACTATCCAACTGCTGTAATAGCCTTTATGTCCTTGATCACAATCATAGATGAAGTTAATCTATCATTATGTAATGACGATTCCACGTCTCTGGAATCATTAATCTCATTTAGCATCCCTGTGTGGCCGCCCGGTTGACCAGAAAACCCGAGTCGATAAATAATAGTGTAAAGTTTATATCAAATAGCTAGATCCCTTCTTACCCGTGAAATCGAAAAGAAATAACTTTTGATCCGCCATCCTTGTTTTGGCCGGGATCCATCATTTTGCAAAAGTCATCAGTCTTTAGAAGAATCAACATCTATCGTGGTTGATCGTCCTTGCAACAAATTGAAACGTTGGGGGTAAAATTGCATTCAATACAAGCGCCTCATGCATCTCATGAAAAGTAATCGCCTTGAATGAATTGTAAAGATAAATTTTATCGATGGAGCAATAAATTATTGCGACCGCTCTGGGAGACTGTTCCTTTTGAAGTTCTTTTTTTTGTCGTCCCAGGCCGGGGGGGGGGGCTTGCCTAATCAGGCTTATAGCTGCAAATTCTTTGAGCGAGTGTCCTATTCTTCAAAAAACAATTGATGACCAAGAGGTCCGTGGCATATCAGAACTCTTTTGCTAAAGAATAAGTATCGCCTTTACTTTCCACGTATCCTATTGCCCCTTTCATTTTGAGTGATAAAGTCAATTATATCGCCATATTCATCTGCAGACCAACTGCACCTCACCTGACTTTTACTCCACTTTCTCTAAGAGATTGTCTAAGCTGGAGACAATGCTCATAAAAAAAGAAATAAATTCAGTGCACTTCGGAGTTTCTTTCTGGAGTTAAAATTGCATGGCTGCCGATGTGGTGGCCGAGCGGTCAAAGAGGCAGGCGTTTCCTCGTGATGGCTTGGCTGCCAGATTGCGGATTCAAGTCCCGCCTGCGGGCATGGATGTTGTGATGTGCTACTGAGGCAGGAGTCAGACTTCTACCTTCGGGTGCCCCGGGTCTTTGACTAAACAGAAGCAGTGCTCACATTCTTCCTTAATAAAATATGTTACACTCTAAATTTGAAAGAGTGAGAATTCACTCAAAAAGAGTGAATAGTCACTCTAAGAAAGACTTGAAATTGAGCCAACCTCTAAAGAGTGAGTTTTCACTCTAAAAAAAGTGGGTTTTCTATTCAAGGAAAAGAGTGAATAGTCACTCCTTTGGAGTGAATGCCCACTCTGAATGAGTGATTTATTGACTCCACCTTGGAGTGAATAATCCATGTCAAGGAGTGACTATATACACTCTTAGTAAAAGTGGTTTTTCCACCCATTAGAAAGAGTGAATATATGCACTCTTGTCAAAAGTGGTTTTTTCACCCATTAGAAAGAGTGAAGAATTAGTGTTTTTGGAGTGATTAATGGACTCTATTTAGAAGTGAATAATCACTCTTCTAGGAGCTAATAAATATGCACTCCTCAATAGTGTTATCCCAGTGGAGGTAATCCTGTTTATAGTTTTAAAATAAGTATTAAAATATATTTTAGCTGAGCTAAAATCAAGATTTTATCTGTGTTCTATGTATTTTAAATTCTAGTGTTTGCATTATCAAAATACAGAGATTAGGCTTTAAGCAAGCATAAAAGTGAAGTTTTACAATTTCAATGATTAAAATAACTTATTTTAGAATAATTGCACAGGCACTTTTATTTAATTAATCTACTTAATTAAATTCATTTTCCATTAAATGAGTACATTTACATTAAAATTATTAAAATTCAATAATTGTACTTTAAAATTACTTTTAAAGTACATTTTAATACTGTCTCCTCATTAAAAAATATTTTCAATCCTTGCTTCTTTTTGAATGAAAATAAAAATTTCTGCAGATTTCTAACTTTGCAGCTATCAAGATTATTTTTATTGGTATTCATAAAGCAATTTAATTTAACATTTAGACATTAATGCATTTAATTTTTAACGACAGATTGCACAAATTTTTAAATTAAATTGAATACACATTTCATCAGGTGATTATCTTAACGCATAACGAGCTCAAAGATTTGAAGTAGGGCTAAATCTTTCTTGTGAAATTCAATGTGCAATGACAAAACTTCAGACAAATTTAATTCTTTTTATTCCATAAACCCAATTTGTTTAGACATTTCATTTTAGTCAATTATTTGAAAATTTCTGCTTGAATTTGCATCCGAGACTCTTCATTAAATATAATTTCTTTCAGAGCATTATCTGATTATATATATATATATATATATATATCTTTAAATACAGCTTATAAAAAGCAAATGAAACCAGTGACGGCTTGTGAAATGAAGCAGGTAACACAGTATTGCTTCAATGTTATCGGCTGAATGGGTTATTATTATTGTTATTTGACAAATTTTTCAGACTCGTTTGGCTACTTTTAGATAATTTAATAACATTTGTGCCAGTAGCGTGATGTGTTTTGATGATATATGTTGTCAAGGTGGAGGAGGAATCCTACCGCTGAAATCTGCTTAGCCCATTCCTGAAGTCACAAACAACCACTGAATGAAACAGATTCATCTGTTAGTTTTAAAGAGTTTTATTAGATACACACAATTCCACATGTAGGCTAAATCAACCAGCAAGTAATATTAGAAACAAAAATATAATTTATTTACCCTTAAAACATAACGCAGAGCTAGGTATGTAGGAAAGGCTTTATTGTACCCCCTCCCCCCAAAGTTTCAAAAACACCCCAGTGATTTTTCAATTGTATACTGACATTGCAAATAAAATGCAAAAATGTGGTATTGTTTTCAATTGCATATTGGCATCATACATTGCAAAAAATTTTGTTCGATATCATACATTGCAAAAAATTTTGTTCAGGTGTGCAAAAGTATTTTTTTGTGTTGTTGTTACTTATTCCCACCTGGTGAAGGAGCGTCTATGCACCACGTCCACTAGACAACCTGATCCCATGGCGAAGGGGAGAAATTTGCAGCTTCACTTTATATTGAGACACCCCAAGGGCAGAAGTCTGACTTTGCCTCGACAATACAGCATCCATGCCCGCTGACGGAATTCGAACCACAACCCTGCAATCCAGCGATCAGACGGAAACGCATGCCCCTGATCTCTCGACCACCGGATCGGAGCTAAAGTATTTTAGCACTCCCGAACAAAAAAAATCCTTAATCTGTGTATACCTAAAACTATCCTTACCAAAGATGTTCAAACCGGTAGTATTATAGAGTATCAATATGTGAATCTATCCTAATTGCATATCTTCTTTCCACTACAATTATACAATTTTTTTAATATACCACATAGAAAATCTTATAAGCGTAACCTATACAGGTATTCAAACGTTTATGGTTTTTCAAAACATTAACACAATATACAGGTCAATCTCTGGGACCTAAGGATCAAACATTTATAGCTTCAGAGCCACAATATGTATATAAAAGAAGAAAACCTAAACAACTCTTGAAATAATCATTCATAGAAAACAGTCTTAAAACTGTATATATATATATATATAATTTATTGAAAGTTGACTAAATTCTTTTATTAGAAAATCATGTTATCTTATTTTTATTGTGAAAAGGAAAAATAATATACCTGTAAGAATTTTGTTCAAATTATTAGCTATTTGATAATTATAAAAAAATTATCGCAAAATCAACTAATGCAAGAAACAAAATAATTTCGGTTTTAAAACCAGTTCTTTTACTGCAGACATGACAGCATTAATGTCTTGGTCAGACAGAAGAAATGAAAATTGATGATAGGTTTGACTTCGAATTCATTAAATGTTTTGCAGGAGGATACCATGTTCTTTATGCACTTCTGTTATGACTGACAATTCGCCAAGAGACACTTAATGTGTATCATATTTACCATGTTATGCAGCATTTCTTTTTTCTACTACCATATTCAAATCTCTGTATATTAATGAGGACTCACGTAGCATGCACCAAAGCAGGGAAAATCTTGATACAGACAACAAAAAATGTTCCTTCACTGTTGAGTGGGTTTTTGCCTTTGCACAAGGAGCAAAAACACTAGACAATGTTATTTATGGTTCAATATCAATTCAAATTAGCATTGTTTTAATGTAGATTAGTGTTCAATAAAATTGTTTATAAATATTGGTTGGAGGATATGCCCTTGCATCAGGTGTGACCAGTAGCCCATTCTGTTCTATGTTCCATAAAAAGTTCGTTGAATATTATGTTTCATTATGCCACTTCTTTTTCTCTCCACTATGAAGCTACTGTTCATCCTTTTAATAGATTTCCTCATCCTTAAATTTTTGAACTATTCCATATTAATTACAGGATTTTAGTCTGTTCTATTTCCTAGACTAAGTTGTATAGTCTGTTTTAATCTGCTCCCTTTATGACTTAATCTGCTTGTTTCCTTATTCTGTTACTCTTTCCTTCCGGCTTAGATAATTTTGTAGTAGTTTCATTGCATTCTATTTTTAAAATTAGATTATTCCATGGTCCATTATGCTCTCTCATCACAATTTTGGTTCCATACTATTCCACATCATGTTCTCACAAATTTACATGCACTATAATTGGTGCTCCATTATCACTTTCATGTTCCGTTTCTTTAAATCGTTCCATTCTATTTGATCTCGTGATGGTCAATTGCATTCCATTGGTTGTCCTATTTTAATGTGATCCAGTTATTCTGGAACTGGACTGTTCTTTCGATTACTTGTTTTTTAAAATTTTGCACTATGCAGGGAAGCCTTACCTTAGCACTATGTAGCGAAATCTTACCTTAGCACTATTTAGCAAAATCTTACCTTAGCACAATTTAGCGAATAGTTTTGTTTTTTCTACCAAGACCATCTGACCCACCCCAAGATGTAAAGTAATTGTTTGGAAAGCAAGTATTTATTACTATAGTAATTTAAAACCCTTCTTGAATTTTGTTTCTACCTATGGCCCTGGTTCAAAATCAGCTTTATTTTGAAGGTAAGTCTATATTAAATTTACCCTAGAGTACAAAAGATGACAGGCACTAAATTATAAAGTAAATAGAGAATAATGCTTGCCGATCAAACATGACAAGACTTAGGACTACTTCAGTAGGATGTAAATACTAGAATTTTACATCTAAAGCTTCCCATTTTTAGTTAGTAGCCAGAGCCACTGACCGGTAGGTTTATGAAGTTTAATGGCCAGTTGACAGCTGTAAAATGTGTGATATTTTTCAACGTACTTAAAATTATGATAAACTGTGTATAAATATATTTAATAAACATATTTAAATGTTATATAATAATTTAGAAAATTACAGCTATATTACACTTATTTATTTATAGATTTATTATACAGTAGACACAAGTCGAACAACCAGTCCTTCTCCCCATGTCTTGAGCTGGCGAGTACTTTGTTTAGGTGCAAGGTATCACTATATGTCTGGCGTCAACTATCCTTGGCCGCGAGAAAGTTGAAAATAGGACTGATTTAACCTTGAATTGATAATTGTTAACAGTTAACACTTCTGAAAACACAGCTAAGCTCTTAACATTTTAGGAATCCATTCATTTTTAGTGTTTTACATTGTCGATGATAGATAACTAAAATAAGTTACAATACATTAAATTAAAGTATTTCTGAAATTTCTCTGAACGGAAAACTTCCGTGCACCAAGGCTTTCAAAAACGTGAAATTCTCACGATCTAGTTTAAAGCATTCCCCCAACCCCAAGATTGATGCCCATTATTTGCACCGGGCGCCCATATATAGGTTAGCTCGCGCCAGTCCCGGGCCGCAGCGTATTATCGAAACTCTTTCATATAGATTATTTTAATTTTCATGGTGTAAAATATGTTATAATGAATATTTACTAATAAATAGATTTACAGGCTGTAAATAGCATGGGGCACGACAGCCCCGTGGTTAGCGTGCGGGAAATGCACTAGGGCGGCCCGAGTTCGATTCCCGCCACTGTCAAAACTGCCACCGTGTTCATGCGGAGTAAGATCAAATTAAACATGTGAGTCCGTAAGTCCTTTCGAGAGGTTGGTGGTATCGAAAGGAGGGTACTGTCCCTGTGGATGCCTCCCCTACTGGGTTCCAGTCTAAATTGGGTGGTACTTCCCAGCCGTTCAAACAAATACGTTATACGTCTTTGGTAGGTCGGGTGGTATGGGTCAAAGAAGAAGCCGAAAATAGCAGGGGCGAATTTCACGCACCATTTTTAATTTTGCGAGTGATTTTATTTTCATTTGTGCATCTGCTTTCAGAAGCCGTTTAAAAGTTAACGTAGATGTAAAAAATATGAAACCTTATTGTATAGCGTATAAAAATGGGTGTCCGCACTCTGGGTCAATGGATAGAGCAGGGCAAAGATGCTACTCCTGGACATGGCTCAAAACACATTGGTGATTACGAGGAGGGAGAGGATAGTAATGTGGATTGCACTCATTCTTGGCTGTAAATATAATAAATTACTATCGCAGTATCATATGTCATTGTTGCCAGACTTTTCCACTCCACAGGAGGAATTGTTTAAGGAGAAGAATCATTTTAGACTATCATAAAATTTGGGGGGGGGGGGCAGTCAGGATTTCGTTAATCGCCAGTTTTCAAAGTTTAATCGCCATGTGAGTAGATAAGGAAAGCCGGTTCACCACGGGAGGCGGAATAATGCGGAATGCGGAATCCAAGATGGCGGCCATTCCGCCTTCCGTGATCCTGGACGGGGGTGTAAAAGGGGGGAAATGAAAAAAGGTGGGGGTAAAAATTTTGGAGAAACTTTTTTTGTCGGGTGGCAACGATGTCGTAGTCTTGTACGAGGGGTTGAGGGGGAAATAAATTTTTTGAATGATATTTTTTATAAGTATAGGAGAAACTTTTTTGGGGATGGCAACACCGACAGAGGCGGAATGAAGCCATCAGCGCCCCCTAGCGGCGAAAAGCGGAACTATCGGGGATAGAACTTAGAAATATTTTTCTGTTTCGGTTGCCATAGCAACACCTGTGGGGGAGAAACTTTTTTGGGGGTGGCAACACCATCGGAGGCGGAATGAAACCATCAGCGCCCCCTAGCGATGAAAATTGGAACTATCGGGGATGGAACTTAGAAATATTTTTCTGTTTCGGTTGCCATAGCAACACCTGTGGGGGAGAAACTTTTTCATGGTGGCAACACCATCGGAGGCGGAATGAAACCATCAGAGCCCCCTTGCGGCGAAAAGGAGAATTAAAACTGGGAATTTTTATGATTGTTGGGATTTTTTTCTCTTTTTTAAAATGAAGTAATTAAATATATCAAGGTCTATGTTATTGCATGCTAGGAGCGTGCCAAGGACATGTTAAGGGTATACCAAGGGTGTACCAAAGGGATATGCTGAAGACATGCCGAGGTCATGTCAATATCCCTCCCCTATATGGTGGTTACGAAGTGAACTGCGAGAATCTTGTAGCGTGAGATACTTGAAAATATCGTATGATGAGGGGTATGCCAAGAGCATCGAACATTTCTGTACTTACTTGAATTTTACACGTTTGTAATTTTTTTTTCAAAAAATGTGGTAATGGGAAAAATTAACATTTTGTTAAAATGTTCCAAAACCGTAAAAAAGTAGCAAAAAATGTGGTAATGGGCAAAATTAACATTTTGCGTCTTTTTTTTGAAAATGTTAATTTCTCTATGGGAATTAACATGGGTTTTCACACTTTTGTAATTTTTTTTCCAAAAATGTGGTAATGGGAAAAATTAACTTTTTGCACAAAATGTCTCAAAAACGTAAAAAAGTAACAAAAAATGTGGTAATGGGCAAAATTAACATTTTGCGATTTTTTTTCAAAATTCCAATTTCTCTATGGGAATTAACATGGGTTTTCGCACTTTTATAATTTTTTTACAAAAAAATGTGCGTTTTTACAAAAATGTCACTAAAAATGTGGTAATGGGCAAAATTAACATTTCGCACAAAATGTTGCAAAAACGTCAAAAAACAACAAAAATGTGTGTTTTTTACAAAAATGTGATAAAAAAGCGTGTTTTCAAAGTAGCAGAATCGCATGAATCGGGTGTATGGGAATCGCATGAATCGGGTGTATGGGAGTCTCGAGAATCTCGGAGGGTTTAAGGGGTGTGTTTCTCCAACCAGTCTTGGAGTTCAAATATTTTAATATTCCCAAAAATAAATATTTTTAAATAATCGTGAAAGTGTATACTACCATAGGGGTTTCTTTATACCAACATGGTTTAATATGGGTGTTATTTTATGCATGTGTATACTACCGTAGGAGTTTCTTTAAACCAACATAGTTTAATACGTGTGTTATTTTATACGTGTATGAGGGTATCTTTAAATCTTAACCTGTTTTGAGGCGCCTTGTTTTAAAATGAAACCACAGAGAAAGAATCATCTGAATAAAACCCCTCTTAGATGCCTAGAGTAAAAACATGCGAGAAAGAGGAGCCCTCATTCAAAACCGCAAAGTCCATTAAATCACGATGACAGATCTACCCCTCCCCACCTCGCGTGAATGTGTATAGTTACATCGTATGGTCAGTGCGGGAAAGATGGGATACTGCTAGCGTGGTTCTGTACCAGGCTATAACTTGAGGCAATATGCCGCGTTGGGCTGGGTCGACTGAACGGCCCTCGCTGCTATTGTTAACATCTGTGGTGGGGGGCAGTTTTTTACGGATGCTTGTGTTGGACCATCGCGAAATGCTATTCTCTGCTGGGAGAGACTCTTTTAAAGAAATTCTTATTTCCATTTCCTAATAATGTCTGAAACAAATATTTTGTGCACTTACATTTTAAATTCTTATGTTTCTACATTTCCGTTTAAATATATTTTTTACCAAGTGTTTATTAAATTCTTATTTCCATTTCCTAATAATACCTGAAAAAGAAAATCCTCGATAGCTGAAACAAAGATGTATATCATGCGTTTTGCATTTCCCAATAATACCTGAAAAAGAAATATTTTTTACCAAGTTTTTACGAATACCTGAAAGGGGTGTATCTGTAGTTTCCAAGAAAAAGGCAAAGTTAAGAAAAAACACATTTATTAAAAAAAATAAATAGATATTTACATATATATATATACATTCTTCTTCTTCTTCTTTTGCACATATATTTTGAATCGTTTGAAAAAGTTCGGTAACAGGTATAAAAAGTAGCCAATACAGGGCATTTCCTCTGTAAAAGGCGCCAAAGGTGTGTGATGTAGTCAAACAATGACGTCACTCGTTTCATGTCCGTTCTTGAATGTGTAGGGACGAATTCAGGCACAGCTGTTTCGCGTACATTCCTGAATACGCGTGACGTATTCAGACAATGAGGTCACTCGTTTCGTGTCCATTCTTGAATGTACCTGTTTTGTCGTTGGAGAACTTGTAATACATTTACACAGCCGTTTCATTTTCCATTAAGGCTAGAACATTGGTTTTTAGAGTTTCCATGCATATATTCCGTGCGAGTGATATAAAATAAGAGTTATTCTTGAATTGGCTTAAAGAGAGAGCAATTTCATGCATATCCAATCTTAGAAATATCTCATCGTCCATTGTACGTAACTTCTCCATATCCGTCTTGTATAAACAGTCATGATTTAATTGGGCATATGAATTAGCTGCACAACCATGACAGGTATAGAGATTTCTGATTTGAAATCCTAAATCCTCTCGAACCGCAGTCATAAACTTATCATACAAACAGTTCTCGGACAGCATAGATGAAACACATTCACTATTTTCTAATGCATTTAATTCGTGAGGCAAGATTCGTTGAAACAATCCTTCCAACAAACAGCTTGAAATTTCATAAGTAAGTCCTTTTAAACGTTCCAATTGTTCTAGAGTGAGTCTAATAAAGGTGAATTTTAAATGATACGCTCCACATCTTTCACTTTGCACAAGTTGCTGGAAATGTACATTTGCTGAATCTGCAATCACTAATATGGAATTATTGCAAATAAAAGAGGTTTCTGATCGAGTTGCATTAAAAGCTGATATTTTCTGCACAAAACTAGCCCATGTAGCGGGTGACATAACAACTCCTTTCGTTGTAGGACTCAAAATACACTCGGAATTCTCAGCATACTGTCTTATGTGTACCTTCACTTGGTTATTAAATGTTTTTACAGAAACTAAAATATTACCTCCAAGCTGCATACTGAGATAGCAGTGATTAAGCTTTGCTGTAGTAGAACACTTAGCTGAATCTGTCATAGGCTCTGTCGTAGTAGAACATTTAGGCGAATCACTAATAGGTGAGATGGGTTCAGGAATACTTAATCCAAGCATCATGTTACATATAGCAGAATTAGGAAGGGAATTATCACAATCGTCTGGATGATCCAACAAAGAATCGTCTGGGCATGTCTGGGCAGTTTCCACAAGATGGGGCATTGTCTCGCTGGATGCAGGTGCGGGGTCCATACACACATCTTCGGACATGTCTATGCAAAGCTTTTTGCAGGGATTTAACGCATAAAACATATCTTTGCGCTTAATAGGCAGGATGAGGCTAGACATCTCCAGATTATTCATGAAAATACGTTTAAGGTTAAAATAGTACTATTGAAGACTGATACGAAATAACAAGTGCTTAATCGATGGAGTGCTAGCTATACAGAGTGAATACCTCATTTTAGACTTCATACACTTATATAGACTAAAATATCGCCACGAATATCACGTGACGAGCTGTAATCTCGCCAAAAGAGTCACATGACCCTTTAAAAAGCATTTATGTATGGATAACGTACATTAAATGAATACATTCTGTAAAACAATGGGATGAACGTTTTGATAATACTTATGAATTCACTACAATATTTATGAAGGTAATGACAATAGAAATAGCATGAATATATTTTAATAAATATCCAATCTTATAAATAGTAATACCCTCAAGGAAAGAAAGCAGTGTATTTAATTATTACTAAATAATGATAACGCGATAAGACCCCAAATATGGTAACCTTTTCCCCACTCCCATTCGCAATATGACTTCATATCTCGCCACACATATGTGGTAACCCCATTGTGCTACATAAGGGGGCAACCGTACGGACTTCGCTCTCACTTTCTTTTGATCGACTTGCTGAGAAGGACTCTCCCTGCCTTTAGAAGGAATCCTGCTTAGACTTGTTTCAATCGAGTTAGCTGTTTTTTAGCTTAAAATTTCTTTCTTTTTTATTCGTCGGAGTTTCACCATCTGAAATGGATTCTACTAGCAATGTAAGTATAGTTTTTATAGAGCGTACTGCGTATATGAGAAATGACATTTATTTATTTATTTATTTTTTTATCTTTTAATATAGAGCTTCGTCGATTTCGGTCTCTCCCAAGACGAGTTCCAGAATATTACGGAGTTGCCCTTGGAAGAACAAGTGGTACAAATTGTAGAACGACAAAGCGATTGGGAAAGAATGGATTTCACTCAAGCAACGACATCCCCACCCCCTACAAATGATGGATTAGCTGTTGAGAATATCGAAAAGGTATTGCCTGCGGTTTTTCATGCACGTAGTTCCCTCGCCAGAACCCCAAATAGTTTTAGGGCTTTTGAAAATACGGGAGAAAAGAAAGGGAAAGTGATCTTTTACAAAGATCGTTTTAAGAAAAGAAGAAATAATCTTTTAATTTAATGTTTTTACATGAGCACAAATACTTTAAATGTTCCTTTATTTAAGAACAATCTTTTAATCTAATGTTTTTACATGGGGGAAATACTTTCAATGTTTTTTTAGCAAACTTGTATATTTATGCGAATTGCTTTGTTCTATTTACAGGTAGATGATGACGCTGACGCACAACCGATGGTTTCTACAGAGAAAAAGAGAGCTGTTGGAAAGACTGCCCATGTAAGTATTATTTATTTATTGATTTATTTTAGGTACGAGATAGGTATTTTTTTTAAATAGAGTAAGGCGGTTTTTTACGATTAAAGTGTTAGCTCGTTCAAGATTTTAGCAATGCTGTTAGTTGGTTCAAGATTTTAGCAATGCTGTTAGTTGGTTCAAGATTTTAGCAATGCTGTTAGTTGGTTCAAGATTTTAGCAATGCTGTGAGCTTGAGATTCAATGTTAGGTTAGGATGCTGATTTTATCCAAGAGAATGCATAATTAAGATAGACGAATTGGTTTATCAATTAGATTTCATTTTGGTGAATGAATTTGATTGTAGTGATATCGAACGAATAGGTGATATCGTGCTAATAGGTTTAGCTCTAAGCGTATGCGTTCTTGTAAATACTTTATATAAAATGTATGGAATATAGCGTGATTCTAATTCCAGTCTTTTGTCTTTTGACAGACCTGCACCCTCTGTGGCAAGACTTTCACTCAGAAATATAACCTGACGAAGCATCTAAAAGTACATTCAGGAGAAAAGCCTTTCACCTGTGACGTATGTGACAAAGGCTTTACACGAAAATATGATCTAAATCGACATGCTAAGACCCATGAGAACATGCCCGGACAAGCGGGTCCTTCTAAGAAGCTAGATTTACAGTGTACAAAATGTAATGCCACATTTACAAGAATGGATAATTTAAGAAGACATATGACTGGGCATGCTTCCCTGCATACATGCGAAGACTGCAACAAATCCTTTTCTTCTAAATCTCATCTACTACAGCATCGTAGAGTAGCTCACCCGCCTACTCCCTCCGCATCTAGAAGGATAAGAAGTAATAGAACCCCAAAGTATAATAGAGACACTGTTGAAGCTTTAGATACTTTTGAGGAGACATCTTTTTATCCCACTGTCGAAAATCATCAAGATTTATTATTGTTTTTTAAAGAAACACGAGAAGAATTAATGGAGTATCTGCAAGGGAAAATGGACGAATTTAGACAAATCAAGTGGAATATCGTGGCCAATTTGTATCTAGCCCGAATGTCGGAGAGTGGTCAGACCGAAAGAATCCTGCACCATTTTCGCAGCAAAACGATGAAGTGTCTGCGAGAAGAGCAACTTCCATCTCAAATCGATGATGCATTTAATCTGCTAGACACGCATTTTGATGAATTTACGCACCGAGGCTCTGGATGGATGATGGATAGAATTCGGGAAATGGATGCTCATGTTGGCCGATATAATCCGTTAAAAGGCAAATCTTATATCCCCTTGCCCAAGAAACTAGCAGCCAAGAAAGCCATTTTGAATATACAAAATGAAGACAATAAATGCTTAGTATGGTGCTTGCTAGCCCACAAATATAACATCCACTGGTCAGATCAACCCCACCAAGTATACCACTATCGAGATCATGAAGATGAGATTAAACTTGGAAGCATCCCGTGTCCAGTACCCATATCTAAAATTCAAGAAATCGAAAAATTGAACAATATGAGGATTAACGTATATGGTCATGAAAGATATGAAATCTATCCACTTCATATATCTGAACGAGAAGATGAAGACTGTATCAATTTACTACTCATTACAGATGAAGAGAATAATCAGCATTACACCCTTATTAGAAATATGTCACATCTGTTGGGAGATATTACAAATCATGCTCATGCAACCCACATATGTTATAGATGTTTACATCGTTACAGCAGAGACGATCTTTTAAAAGAACATATCCCACACTGCAAAGAACATAGCCCACAACATATCAAGATGCCTTCAGAAGATCAGAAGTACCTCCAGTTTACCAATATTAATTACCAGCACAATATCCCTTATATTATTTATGCCGATTTTGAAGCTTTAATAGTGGAAATGCAAAGCTGCCAACCCGACACCCACTTAGCTTATATGGAAAAATTAGCCGTACATGAAGCTTGTGGATATGCCTATTTAATAGTGGGGCCTGATGGAAAAAGTGTGAAGCCCATCTCTGTATATAGAGGTCCTGATGCCATCAATCACTTTATTAGAAATATTTTAGAAGAAATGAGCTGGATTGGGGAAGAGCTAACCAGTATAACCCCCATTTTCATGACTGACGAAGATCACGAAGCCTTCGAATCTGCCACCCATTGTAACGTTTGCCATAAAGAACTGAATGGAGATAAAGTCAGAGATCATTGCCATATTACCGGTCAATTTAGAGGTGCTCTCCATAATAAATGTAATCTACAATTTAAGCTCGCCAAGATTATCCCAGTGGTGTTCCACAATCTTAAAAATTACGATGCCCACCATATCATGCAAGGACTTGGAAAAGTAAAAGACCATTCTCTGAATGTCATTGCCACCAACATGGAAAAGTACATATCCTTCATGATTGGAAGACAGTTTAATGAAATAACCATCTCACTGCAATTTATTGACAGCTTTCAATTTATGACGACATCTCTAGAAAAATTAGTGAGTAATTTAGAAGAAGATAAATTTAATTTGCTAAAGGAAAATATCCCTGAACATACACAACTGCTTCTCCGAAAAGGGATCTACCCCTACGAATATCTGAATAATTTTGAAAAATTCCTGGACACCACTCTACCACCCCCTTCTGCTTTTTACAACACCTTATGCAATGAACCAATATCTGATGAAGATTATCAACATGCCCAAACAGTTTGGTACACTTTTAATATCAGAAATTTAGGAGAGTACCACGACTTGTATGTCAAGACAGATGTTTTGCAACTGGCCGATGTATTCGAGAATTTTCGAAGAATTTGCAAAAAGAATTATGATTTGGATGCTGCTTATATGATGACCGCCCCTGGACTGGCTTGGCAAGCCTCTTTAAAAATGTTGGACCAGCCTCTGGAATTACTGACAGATGTAGATATGCATCTTTTCATCGAACGAGGAATCAGAGGTGGAATTTCTATGATTTCACATCGCCATAGCAAAGCAAACAATAAATATCTCCCTGATTTTGATCCCAGCAAGCCAAGCACTTATATAATGTACCTGGATGCAAATAACCTATACGGATGGGCCATGTCACAGCCACTCCCTTACGCCGATTTTAAATGGATCCCTACCTCACACGCTACACAAGATTGGATCTGCTCTATACCAGACGATGGACCCAAAGGATACATTTTGGAAGTAGATCTGGAATATCCTGAATCCTTACATAATTTACATAATGACTACCCTCTAGCCCCTGAAAGGGTGAAGATTGAACGAGAAATGCTTTCCCCCTATGCTCAGAAAATGTTAGAAGCAACCTTTAATCCACACTTTATATCCTCTGAAAAGCTTGTACCTAATTTAAACACCAAGACCAAGTACATTTTACACTATCGGAATCTTAAACTATACCTAGCATTGGGATTGAAATTAACGAAAGTACACCAGATGATTGAATTTTCACAGAAGCCATGGCTGCAGAAATACATCCATTTTAATACAGAGCAGAGAAAGAAGGCCCAGAACAACTTTGAGAAAGATTTTTTTAAATTGCTTAATAATGCTGTGTTTGGTAAAACAATGGAGAATCTTCGAAATCGAGTGGATATTGAGCTAGTCAATACGGAAAGAAGAGCCCAGAAATTAGTCGCAGACCCCCGATTCGACTCATGCAAAATATTCGATAATGAGTTGGTGGCTGTTAAAAGATGTAAGAGCACACTTCTACTGAATAGACCCATTTACGCAGGCTTTGCCATCCTCGAGCTATCTAAACTCCTAATGTACGATTTTCACTACAATCACATAAAGAAGCAATATAATGAAAAAGCCACACTCCTCTTCACCGACACAGATTCCCTTTGTTACGAGATCCAAACCCCCGATATTTACGAGGACATGCACCAACACAGAGACTTTTACGATTTTTCCGATTACCCGCCGGCACACCCTCTCCATTCTACAACGAACAAGAAAGTTCTCGGGAAGATGAAGGACGAGTTAAATAGTACCCCTGCCATGGAATTCGTTGGACTTCGGGCGAAAATGTATAGTTTGAAGACTTCATGTATGGAGAAGAAAACGGCCAAAGGTGTTTCAAAAAGTGTTGTGCAAAAGAAAATAAGACACGAGGATTATCGAGACTGCCTTTTTAACCTTACAACTACCCGGGAAAAACAAACAAGAATTAATCACGACCATCACAAGTTATATACAATAGAAATTAACAAAATAGCCCTATCACCCTTCGACGATAAACGCTACATTTTAGAAGATGGTCTCAGTAGCTTGGCATATGGACACTGTAATATCCCGGAATAGAAGATGCTCTAAAGATCAATGAGGTAAAGTGTGGGGATGTATTTTATATACATCGGGATTGGTGGTGGGCCTACACTTTCAAGAAATATTGGATACTTTAAAGAAAATAGAAGAAGAATAGCTTTTATTA
Organism: Amaurobius ferox; assembly: GCA_951213105.1. NCBI lineage: Eukaryota > Metazoa > Arthropoda > Arachnida > Araneae > Amaurobiidae > Amaurobius > Amaurobius ferox. The sequence continues at coordinate 18,405,343 of OX578142.1, read as the reverse complement.
GAAGATGCTCTGAAGATAAGATAAGGTGTAGGGATGTATTTTATATACATCGGGATTGGTGGTGGGCCTACACTTTCAAGAAATATTTGGATACTTTGAAGGAAATAGAAGAAAAAAAAAATATGCCTTTTAAATAGAAGATGAGATGAGAAGTTGTAAAAAGATTCTCATTCATTTGAGAATCACAGTTAAATTGTGGCGTCGATTTACATTGGATATTAAACACTTGTTGTTTTTTATCCAGTTTAAATTGGCGGGTGGAGGTGGGACCACAATTAAAAAAATTAAAATATATTCACTTACACACATTACACTAACCAGTCACACACTTTGCTACACTAAGCCTTCGGGTCTGTCGTGCGGTTTTTAAAACATTTATTTTTAAAACATGATGGGATTTACAGATACTCTCACACACGTATAAAATAGCACACTCCTATAAACAAATTAGTATGTGGGTTTTTTTAAATATTTATTTTTAAAACAGGTTAAGATTGAAAGAAACTCCTATGGTAGTATACACATGCATAAAATAACACCCATATTAAACCATGTTGGTATAAAGCAACCCCTATGGTAGTAGTACACTTGTAAAATGGTACACGTATTAAGCCATGTTGGTTTAAAGAAATAACGCATGTATAAAATAACACCCATATTAAACCATGTGGGTATAAAGAAACCCCTATGGTAGTATACGCTTTCACGATTATTTAAAAATATTTATTTTTGGGAATATTAAAATATTTGAACTCCAAGACTGGTTGGAGAAACACACCCCTTAAACCCTCCGAGATTCTCGAGACTCCCATACACCCGATTCATGCGATTCCCATACACCCGATTCATGCGATTCTGCTACTTTGAAAACACGCTTTTTTATCACATTTTTGTAAAAAACACACATTTTTGTTGTTTTTTGACGTTTTTGCAACATTTTGTGCGAAATGTTAATTTTGCCCATTACCACATTTTTAGTGACATTTTTGTAAAAACGCACATTTTTTTGTAAAAAAATTATAAAAGTGCGAAAACCCATGTTAATTCCCATAGAGAAATTGGAATTTTGAAAAAAAATCGCAAAATGTTAATTTTGCCCATTACCACATTTTTTGTTACTTTTTTACGTTTTTGAGACATTTTGTGCAAAAAGTTAATTTTTCCCATTACCACATTTTTGGAAAAAAAATTACAAAAGTGTGAAAACCCATGTTAATTCCCATAGAGAAATTAACATTTTCAAAAAAAAGACGCAAAATGTTAATTTTGCCCATTACCACATTTTTTGCTACTTTTTTACGGTTTTGGAACATTTTAACAAAATGTTAATTTTTCCCATTACCACATTTTTTGAAAAAAAAATTACAAACGTGTAAAATTCAAGTAAGTACAGAAATGTTCGATGCTCTTGGCATACCCCTCATCATACGATATTTTCAAGTATCTCACGCTACAAGATTCTCGCAGTTCACTTCGTAACCACCATATAGGGGAGGGATATTGACATGACCTCGGCATGTCTTCAGCATATCCCTTTGGTACACCCTTGGTATACCCTTAACATGTCCTTGGCACGCTCCTAGCATGCAATAACATAGACCTTGATATATTTAATTACTTCATTTTAAAAAAGAGAAAAAAATCCCAACAATCATAAAAATTCCCAGTTTTAATTCTCCTTTTCGCCGCAAGGGGGCTCTGATGGTTTCATTCCGCCTCTGTCGCAGAGGCGGAGGTGTTGCCACCCCAAAAAAAGTTTCTCCCCCACAGGTGTTGCTATGGCAACCGAAACAGAAAAATATTTCTAAGTTCTATCCCCGATAGTTCCAATTTTCATCGCTAGGGGGCGCTGATGGTTTCATTCCGCCTCCGATGGTGTTGCCACCCCAAAAAAAGTTTCTCCCCCACAGGTGTTGCTATGGCAACCGAAACAGAAAAATATTTCTAAGTTCTATCCCCGATAGTTCCGCTTTTCGCCGCTAGGGGGCGCTGATGGCTTCATTCCGCCTCTGTCGGTGTTGCCATCCCCAAAAAAGTTTCTCCTATACTTATAAAAAATATCATTCAAAAAATTTATTTCCCCCTCAACCCCTCGTACAAGACTACGACATCGTTGCCACCCGACAAAAAAAGTTTCTCCAAAATTTTTACCCCCACCTTTTTTCATTTCCCCCCTTTTACACCCCCGTCCAGGATCACGGAAGGCGGAATGGCCGCCATCTTGGATTCCGCATTCCGCATTATTCCGCCTCCCGTGGTGAACCGGCTTTCCTTATCTACTCATGTGGCTACTGGGAATTTTAAGCTTTATTTACACCATAGCAAAAAAACTCTTCATTTATATATATTTGCAAAATTGTTTTTATTCAAAACAATTCAATAAATACTAGCTTTTGTCAAATTAATATGAATTAATTTGGCTTAGATGAGGGCTAGAAATAAGATTTTAAAACTGGCATCATATACCGTTATGATTTTTTATAAGCTGGAGTCCAAAACTATTAAGCTCACAGCAATTTTAACCATCAAAAACGATTTCTAAATTTATTATGAATTTTTCACTAAACGTTAAAGAAAATTGATTGAATATAATAAAAAGAAAACCACTTACTTTGGAAACTGTTTACAAATTTAAATACGAAACACTAAAGTACACCTCAGATAAAAAGCATTTAAATATAAATATATTGTAGATGTAGTTACACACATTTATTTTTTTATTATTATCAAATTTATTAATGCATAGATAAAATTGCATTTTACTTTTATAGCTAAAAGTAAGGTATTGGATCACTTGCAAAACATTTTTTAACTGCTCAATCAGCCTTAAAATCTGAAAGTGAAGGACCATCTGCACTTATTCTTAGGGAGATTATTGTTTTTTAATATACTTCCGGTACATAATTTTTTTTTCTTTCTGGAATTGATCTGTGCTCCCAAAAAACTGATGTAGAGCACATTTAAGATGGATCATTCTTTAGACTTGGCAATAAACATCGTAAATGTCGTAATGTCGTAAATGTCGCAAGCCCTGTGGCTAACGTTAAGTTTCTCCCAAAGCAATGCCTCTTTTCCAACTCTATTTGAGCAGGTAAAAGGCTAATTAGAAGTTCTTCTTTTGCAAGAAAATGGCTTATGTCAAAAAGCTTTACAACTTTATATTTTATTTCGGTTCCTCAATGAAACCCCATCCACAGTGATTTGTTATACTAAAGTTGTTCTCGTATGCACTGCATTATATTTTCCCATTACTTTTATATGTCAGTCATTTGTATTTGGAATGGTTTTCAGCATTGCATTTTTTAATTGATGAAGCTCCATCAAAGTAATTAACACTGTTATTAACCCCCCCCCCCCCTTTGGCATATGCTTTTTCCAGTTCAGGTTAACTGCAACAAAACTTGCATTTTAGTTTCTTCACAAAGACACATTGATTTGTCACAACATCCATATAATCCAATTTCCATTCTACCATAGCCTTCACTAGCTTCAATGCTGGTTCATTAGTCAATTTCGTTTCTTAGCTTGCAGATTAGCTTTAGCTTCCACTTCAGAAAATTTACCATTTTTGTCGCACAGAGGTAGCCAAAAGCTCGGATCACAGGTCAGTAAAAGAAAAGCAGGTAATTTTGTATGGAAATTTGAATCCTAGGTCGAAGAAAGATTTGATGTGGATGTTGGAAAAAATATTTAATTAGAAATTGTGTTACTTCCTTTTTATAGTGGCCCCCACAATTACGATTTCGCCAAGGTCTGTAGAGTGAATGTGTAATAGAGAAATAAAAATAAAGACAGATCGAAAGAATCCCCCCCTCCATTCCGTGCGCCAAAAGTGAGCCAAGTTGACACGTTTCTCAGTGTTTTGAAATTGACTCCTCCCCACTAAAGTGACGTATATTCCCATATTTTAAAATAGGCTCTTCCGACCAAAGTGACGTATTCTACAGTTTTATGAACTGGAATTTTGAATGTGATTATGATAATGGAATTCAATTTGAATAAAAGTGAATAACACTCACACATAAAAAGATTACAAGATTTTTGTGTATTCTAAAAATATTGCAGAATAAAATTGCAGAATAAAAAACTTTTAAAATTTTAGAAAACATATTGAAACACACGATACTTAAAATATTTTGTAATTTTAAAAATCAATTTCAAAAACTTATAACTCGAAACTTCAAAAATTTTAAAAGGATTTTAAAGAAATTTATTAAAAGGACAATCGGACTTTAACGAAAGTTAAGAAAAACAATACTTAGAAAAAATATTGTACTTTAGCAAAATTAAAAGAAAAAAATTGGACTTTAACGAAATTTAAGGAGAAACGATACTTTAATAATTGGACTTAACGAAATTTAAGAAAACACGATACCTAGAGAAATGATTGTACTTTAATGAAATTCATGAAAAAAAAATACTTAGAAAAATTATTGGACTTTAAAGAAAATTTAAGAAAAAACGATACTTAGGAGAACCATTTTACAAACACAGAATGAATAAATAAAAGAACTAACCTTTATGTAAATGCACTGATATCCGCATTTTCACTTACATCCTTACAAACACGTTTTCTTGAACATACACGTACTTTCCCCTAGGACGTCACATTTTTTAAACATTCCTCACCGGAACACGTTTTCTGAAACATTCGCACAAGACCATTTGCTGCGTACCAGATGTCATTGAAAACGTATCTGCAATCCAATTAAATCTACAGAAAATATTAAAAAAATGAATAGATACGAAAATTACGTATGAAATGTTTAATGAAAATGCAAGATAGATGTGCAGCGAAAATACTCAGCAAATCCGATTGAAAAAGATCTGATGAAATACCTATTTCCTATTCAAATGAAGAATCCAAAAAAGTCGCATGTTGATTTGATGTCAAAAAGTCGCAGCCTACCAGACTGGCGATGAAAACAAAATAGAATTGTAACTCGGTGCTTCGGGAAAACCGGACGTTTCGTGCCAAAGAAGCTGTGGGGGGGGGGGGGGGGGGCAATTCAACCGATCAACCAAAAATAAATAATATAATACTTACATGTTTCATAAGAATATTTTTAATAATCTTCACGCTCTACATTACAAGCCATATTTCTGAAATTGTTTTCAATAATTCATCAAAAACATTTTTCCCCCCTTTGTATTTTCTCCTCATAAATTCTGAAAGATATGATTCGAGGTGATCCCGAGCCGTACCTTGATATCTTTTATTACTCCACTTGACAGAATCCCACATTCTTTCTACATTTTGTGTCTGAACAAACATGCTTCAAGATCCACCGTTTTCTATCCCTCCCAACGGTCTGAACAGATTTTTAATTCATCTTGTACATGTTCATAATTTTTTTCATGAGTGTACTAGCATCTATTCGCGACATGAATGAGAAAGCACTCGCCATTTTCCCGGCATATTCCTCCGAAAATCCATTGTTGGAGTACCATACAGCTGTTGTTTTTATGCCGGATGAACAGACTTTCATCGATCTCAACAATTTTATTGGCACCACCTATTCGTCCATTAAATCTTTGCATTAGATGTAGGGAATATACTTCTCTCATGTAATTGTTCCAATCAATTGTTGCATTTTCACACATATTAAGGTGTTTGTCACACCATTTGAAGGTCGTCAACTCCTCTGCCCAACAACACATAAATCTAAAAGCAGTTACGAACAGTATTCTGGAACCGCTGAACCAATTTCCAACATGGAGGCCCTTCTTTTCACATTGCACCTTCAAATGGTTTCGTTGTTAACATACAGCTTCATGTCGTGACCATTTTCGTATACTCGCTTGTGAGATAAAAGACATTATTCTTGAAATAATGATATGGAATCTGTTTGGTAACAAGATCTCTCTGGTAAGACTGTTAACAAGATTGTTTTTAAGAAAAGCAAGCAATTTAAAAAAGCAATATGAAATCAGAAACGTTAACGAAAACGTAATATGACGATAATATAAATAGATGCTATTTCTTTAGGACTGCAAACACTTGGCGAGATTTTACAACCTACCTTGGCGATTCATCCTCAAGGGCCGCTATAATAAGGAAGTACTGAAATTGTTTAAGTTCTAAGGAAAACAAGAAATACATAAATAAAAAAGAAATAGAAGAAGTAAAAATAACATCTCCTCATTCGCATGAAAAAATATGTTGAAAAAATTGGCAAAGGTTGGTTTACAGTGCACGAAGAATAGCGATTTACTGCTATGTTTGTAAAATATTTTCTGTTAAGCGTACAACTTTTATTGAAGGATAGTGATTGGAAAAATGTATTTTCAAAGGTCCAAAAACATGAAAATTCAACAGAGCATAGAAATTGTGTCAAAATATATGTATAATTGTTTTGTTACTCTTAACTAAACAACATTCATTTTTTGAGAATTTGAACACGTTTCGATGCCCGAGTACTCAAAAGAGAAGTTCTAAGATTTTTGAGAATATAGAAAATACTCTCAAAATATCATTAATTCGAAGATAAATCTCTGGCGCACCTCTTAAATAATAAAAACATTTTAAATCGGACCTGCTAGAAATTAAACGTTCGCTTACTACACATAAAAGTTAAAGCAACAGTTTTGAAACATTAAATATTTATAAGAAAACAGCTATTGAAACAAAATTTTAAGCAAAAGCAGCTCTAAATATCCTAAGGAACAGATTGGATATAAAGAATTTGGCTGAATCCGCCATTTTTTCTTGTCGCCAAGAATGGCGCCAACGCGTACGGTGTTTGAAAAGTCCTGACGGACGCCATCTTGAACATTGCGCGTAACAAATATAAACATATATAATTAAAAATGCATAAAAATGCAATACTTAAAAATGCATAATTTAACAATACTTAGAAAAAATACGAAATTTTATAAAAACGTTTGTACTTTAACAAAATTTAAGAAAAAACGATACTTAGAAAAAAGTTTGTACTTAAAAGAAATTTAAAAGAAACGATACTTAGAAAAAAGTTTATACTCTAACTAAATATAAGAAAAAACTTATAAGCCTCACGTAGCAATAGCTATTTGTGCGACAACTACGTGGACAACAAAATCAAAACAGAGTACCTGGTTTAATGAAATCCAAAACTTTTCAAAGAAAAACACTTGTAAATATCCAAATTGCACAAATAACTGTTTCCACATTGCGGTCATCAACGAACACTCATTATTTCTATGCAAATTTTCTGCTTCTACATTATTTTATCTATTAACATGTGCCATCTTTAATTCCTGTATGATATTCACGTTTTTAATACACACAGACATGTTTTTACACACACAGCAACAACAAAACAAAAATAAAATGGCCGAAGCCGACGATATCAGAAAGCTAAAAGGGGTTGACAGAAAAAGACATTTCGCGCCAAATGCAATTTATTTTCGCGCCACATTTGGCGACTTATCGCTCGCGAAAAAAGCTGAGAAAACCAAATTCTTTATATCCAAGATGTACCTATCCTAAAAATATGCATTTACTATATATATACATATATTTTTTTTTAAATCCAAAAGAAAAAATTAATGATATCACAACTGTTAGGCCTAGAGCGTTCGGGGCAGCAGATACATTACGGTATAGTTTATCGAATTATTAACGATCGAAGATTATTAACGATCAGTATTAGAATACAAACTATGCTATTCTAATAATGATTAAACACATGAAAAAAAATTAATAAATTAAACTTATGTAATAGAGAGTTTCGTATAAAACGAGCTGATACACCACCAATGCTACTAGTGCTGTACACGATGTAAACAACAGCGCTGTTGCCATTTTTGAATTGCTTTCACTCGGAAAAGGAGTGATATGAAATTCACTTGTTCTAAAGAGTGAGATATTTCACTCAGTAAAGGCTATGAAGATCGACTGCAAATGACTCTTGAAAAAAGAGTGAAATATTTCACTCTTTTTTTCAGGTGCGGATGCCTCCCCCACTGGGTTCCGGTCTAAATTGGGTGGCACTTCCCGACCGTCCAAACAGTTACCTTACACCTTTCTGGTAGGTCGGACGGTCTGGGTTTCAACAACAACAACTCTTTTTTTCAGGTGAAATATGCATCCCTTTTACGAGTGAAATGACCAAAAATATCACTCCAAAAGAGTGATTATCAGTTTTTAGGCCTGTCACTCTCCCAAAAGTGACTTTCTCACTCCTTCCGAATTTAGAGTGTAGGGACACGACACCAACCAACCAATTACATGGCTATTCTTCGTCATGTTGACCTTGTATTGAGTATAAGGGAGTGGGCGTATTATTTGGTACTAAATTTAAATTTTGTTACTAAACGTTCTAAATGTCCTAAATTGCGGAAAAAGGCACTCCCTACTTTTCTTTCAATAAACCGAATATCCTTTTCTTTGTGAAATATGGGCACTGGTCTGTTAACGATGGAAAACTATCTGGCATATTTGATGGGATGTTCTAAAAAACCCAGATATACTTAGTCTTGACACTAGGAATCTTATGGTCGTGGGAAAGAAATTCGTGTAAAAAGGGAATTAAAAAATTGATTTTGTTGCAATACGTCATAAAGTGGCACAATAAAATAAAAGGTGTGGATTATAATTTTAAGTCACATTTTGAGTAAAATGGTCTAAATATGTTGCGTAAATCTTAATTTACTGCGACATATCAGCATTTTATTTCTTTCGTAATCTATGCTGAGTTTGAAGCTCAGATTGTAAAGAAAGATACTAAAAGCTCTCGAATAGTAGATCTTACGCATATAGACTAGCAGTTCATAAGCCTTGTGGATATGCTTACGTTCTTATAGGACCTGATGGAAAGTTCCTAAAGCAAGCTGCTGTGTATCGTGTGTTGACCCTGTGAATCATTTCCTAAAGTACTTGATTAAAAAAGTAGTATTTTGAAAAGAAATTACATTATGTTAAGCTACTGCGAATGACTGGAGAAGAGGAAATTGAGTTTTAAAGAGCTACCCATTGTAATTTATGTCATCGTGTACTAAAAACAGATCGTGTTCGTGATCACAATCACGTGAGTGGAACCTACAGATGTACCCTGCATAATGAGGCTAACCACTAATGCTCCTGTAGTGTTTCATAATTTAAAAAATTACGATACACACCATATTATGTTAAGTCTTGGAAAGTTGAAACATCATAAGATCGATGTTACTGTCACTAATATTTAAAAATATATATTCAAAGAAAAAGATTTCAAAGAAAGAAGGACCCCGTATATGCTTACAATTTGTTGATAGCCTCCAGTTCCTAAATGCTTCCCTGGAAAAGCGAGTTTCCAATTTAGACTTGAGTGAGTTTCATATTCTAAGATATCATTTCCCTAATGTAGTACAGCAGGAAGCTCTTCCCAGGATACTGTAGTTATATGGCATCATTTCAAAAATTTTATGAGGATGTTCTATCTCCACCTTCTGCATTTCATAATGATATTAAAGGCAAATATATTAAGAATGAAGATTATCAACATGCACAGACTGTGTATGGAATACCTTTAATATAAAGAATTTAGGAGAGTATCACGATCTATATATGAAAACAAATGTTCTATGGCTGATTCATTTGAAAATTTTCTAAAACTGTGCCTATCGCATAATAGTATTGACTGCGCGCATCTTATGACTTCGCCAGGACTGGCCTAGCAGGCATCCTTGAAAATGACTAAGCAATCCCTAGAACTTCTCATGGAGGAAAATATGCTACTGTTCATAGAATGTGGAATTCGAGATGGTATATGTATGATTAGCCAGCGTCGGTCTGAGGTTAACAATCGTTATTTGGAAAATTACGATTCTAATTAGCCTGATAAGCACATTATCTATCTTGATGCCAATAACTTCTATAGTTGAGTTATGTCTCAACTACTACCCAATGGTGGGTTTGAATGGATATCTACAGAAATATTAAATGAATTCTGGATAATGAGTTTAATGGACAATTCTCAAGAGGGGTATATATTCGAGATGGATCTGGAATATCCGGAATATCTGCATGATTATCATAATGAATACTCTCTGGCCCGTGAAAGATGAAGATTGAGCGAAAAATGCTCTCCTCGCACACTAAGCAACTAGTTCAATAGTTACATCATGGTCATTGCGTTAGTACTATGAAATTGGTGCCCAATCTACATGATAAGAAACATTACATTGTTCACTATCGCAACCTTCAGCTATACCTATCACTAGATTTAACACTCAAGAAAATTCATAAGACTTTAAAATTTAATCAGAAACCCTAGTTTGAGAAATATATTCAATTCAATACAGACAAGAAAAAATTAGCCAAGTTTAATTTTGAGAAGAATTTCTTTAAACTTCTAAACAATGCTTTGTTTTGAAAAACAATGGAGAATCTTCGAAATCGAGTAAATATTGAGTTAGTGAATTTTTCAAAGCGAGCCCTGAAGATGATGGCATCCCCAGCTTATAAAGCTAGTAAGATTTTTAGTGAAGATCTAGTGGGTATCGAGCATGTAAAGAGTTGCATTTTAATGAATCGACCTATACAGGGTGTCCCAAAAAGATTGAAAGGCGCTTTAATTATTTACGTGTTGGAGATAAGTGGGCAATGTAAATTGCAAAAATGTTGAAAGTAAGATAGGAAATAAAACTAAGTTAATGAAATAGTCCTCCCATTAATTTTCAAAAAGTTACACTTTTTAAATTTTTATACGACTCCCTTAGACAAATTTGGTCAATCAGAAAATTTTTATTTTTAATGCAGCAAGATCATTAAAAAAACCGCATATCTATATCTTTAAAATTGAGCGAGTTATATTTAATTGAAAATTGAACATTGTGAATGGGGATCATATATCAAATTTTGATATATTAAATTTGTGGCATATCACAAAAAAGATAAAACTGGATGATAATACATAGGTTACCCAACCGCGTAGTGAACACCACTGCTTTATATGATCTCTGTCTGTGTAATGCTTTATTTAGATGCACTTGTGATAAAAAATGTTGACACATATTAACGTATTTTTGATCTAAACAATTTCCATCGTCAATTTGTTTATGATCCCTAGTTTCACTGATAAAACAGCCTTTCACATGGTACAGAAAAGTGGCATAAGTCAATTTTTGTCTTTTATCATAATTCGGTTGATTTTAAAGATACAGATATGCGGTTTTTTTAATGATCTTGTTGCATTAAAAATAAAAGTTTTCTGATTGACCAAATTTGTCTAAAGGGGTAGTATAAAAATTTAAAAAGAGTAACATTTTGAAAATTAATGGGAGGACTATTTCATTAACATAGTCTTTCTTATTTCCTACCTTACTTTCAACATTTTTGCAATTTACATTGCCCACTTATCTCCAACAGGTAAAGAATTAAAGCGCGAGTCAATCTTTTTGGGACACCCTGTATACGTTGATTTGTTATCCTGGAGTATGAGTTCCATTTTGAACATATTCATAGCCAATATGGTGAGAAAGCTTCACTTCTCTTTACTGATACTGATTCATTGGCTTATGAAATCCAAACTCCCGATATCTATGAAGATATGAGCCAGCATAATAATCTCTATGATTTTTCTGACAATCCCAAAGACCATTCTCTTCAGTGATGAAACTAGAAAATGAATTGGATACTTTAAGGATGAAGGGAACTCAATCCCCACTCAAGAGTTCATAGGTCTTAGACTTAAGATGTACGCTATTCTATCATGTGCTGGAGAAAAGTTAAGAGCTAAAGGTGTTTCTGCGCATGCGGTAGCACGAAAAATTACCCACTGTGATTATAGACAGTGCTTACTGAGTGTAAGACCTACCGTCGAAGAACAGATTAGAATTACTTGTAGTGATCATAAACTATTCACTGTATGCCAGAACAAAGTTGTTTTGTCTCCCATTGACAAGATAATTAAGTAAAATAGAATGAGAATACATGAGAATGAAATTACGTGAGAATGGAATTACAAGCTATTCTTATGGACACTTTAAAATTAGAAAGTAAAAAAGAAGAAAAAAAGTTACAGAGGTTGTCACGGTGTATTTATGCATCGGGTGGTGGCAAGGAGAATTTTTAAAAAATTTCCTTTTGTAACTAATATTATAATACAGAGGCCATCCATATCTTCGAGGTTGTCGCAGTGCGCATGCACATCGGGTGGTTGTGGGTACAGCCTTTAAAAAATATTATCTTTTACTAAAATACCCACATATATTCAGTAGACTACTACTGGGATGAAAGGAAAAAAACAATACTCTACTCCATAGGTAGCATCCTTTTCAACTTGACCCTCTTCCGTGACATTATCATTTTACCCTTGGCCATCCTATGAGACCTCACACCTCTTATTATGGCCTCTGAGCGTCCCCATGTTAGAATACAGGACTTTTCCTCCGCCTCCTGGCGTCGAACTGTCCTTATTCCTCTACTTATGCCCTCACCATGACCCTCCCCGGAATCTTTACGAACTAAGAACATGTCTGCTCCGTGAATTCACACCACCATAGATGATTTTATTCTTGGCATTAATCGTCGCTGTAGTGCAGGTATCATCACATTCCGTATTTGCAGACCTCCACCAATCAACTGTTTTTGCCACTCAAAATCCTATGTTTTCATTTAGCTCTATTATTTAATTATTTATTGATGATTTCTTTGCATTTCCCCCACGTTACTGTCTTTTGTCAAAGTTTCTATCAATTCGAATACATACCTTCCATTTTATTCGCTTTTTTCACTTTGTTGCTTAACTTTTGAACATGAGTGTAGATTGACGATATGCATGCATCAGTCTTTGTTATAATAACAGAGCTTTAAATTTTTGCGAACTGGTAAAAATTTTTCCCCTGCCTTAGTAGTACAGCTTTATTTCTATGTAATTTATAGTTTTAATAAAACAGAATTCGTTTCCGCCAGCGTTACTACTACTTCATCTCAAATTCTGCGCCCAATTTTTCATATATAATAATTTAGGTTGAAACATTTTCAGATATTTGAGATTTTCAGTATATGTCTTTATTTACAGCTTAACATTCTAATTTATTGCTTTACTGCATTAAACACTGGAGAATTTGCTGTGGAGTTAATGCAGTTTAAACATCGGAAACCCGGACAAACAGGAGCCCCCAAAGACCCAATATTTTAAGATTCATTTTCTAATGTAAAAGAATTTGGCATTGCCCGTGTACTTTGATTTTCATTTATCTTTCACGAATTAACCATCTACTGACTGTTATCTGGATAGCATGCTCGTATTTTTCTACAGTATCTGATAAATTTGAGCATTATTGTTTTTATTTTATTTATTGGAAAATACTTAATTTGAATTCGATCCCCCAGGGCAGCCCATAAAAGTTGCCCCCCCCCCTACAAATGTTTATCACACCCCTTCCATATATGAGTTTCCTCTCTTTCTGAATTTTTCATATTTTCTCCTCCCTCAAAATAAAAATAATTGGGAGCCCGGCTTGCAGGCGCTGAGCCTTTCTAGTCGAGTGGTATCCGTCTCCGTATGGGCAGCCCTGCATAACTCAAACAACCTTTATATGCCTGCAAACAGAAATGTTTCGTTTAATTATAAAAAAATGCTTATAATATTGAAAGTTTTACCATAGTTAATTACTGGGGAAGAAATACACAGGATGCGTAGTAATTAATTCGTAGGACCGCACTTTATTTTCAGGAAATGATTCGTACACCGAAAAAAATATGTGGAACCTTGTATTTGACCCTTCTCCTCCTTCTGAATGAAAATAAAAATTTTGATTTGTTGAATAGTGCTGCTATAGAATTCAATTGTTCAGGTTGCCGTAACCATATAAGCCACCCTCCCCCCTTTGTTAGAAAGACGTTAAAATCTACCATAAAAGCTGAGTAAAGTACAAACGGTTTTTTTTTTTTTTTTTTTTTTTTCCCGGCGGAAAATGTCTAGACTCGAGAAAGGGCCTGAAAAATGTTGCCCTCATAGCTGAAGTTCATCACTTTTATTGATTTCTGCTATTTCAGCTAACGATGTCAAGGATCTGATTGAGCACGCTAAGAAGGGCGGACTAAAATTTGATTTCAGGTAAGCCAGGAGTGGAAAAGACGAAGGGCAGCATTCTATAGTTTCTAATTACTTAAAAGTGAAATTATAGCCAGATGACTGGATTATCTAATAGACACTCGAAGTGGATTGTTGAGGCGTTAGCAAAGGATACCAAAAGTAAAGACAAAATTATAAAGGAAAAACATATAGTAATTTTCAATGTAAAATGTAAAATACTTGAAATTATATATCATAAATACTTTCGAATCACAACTATTATAATTGCAAGCCTTACAAATGGGCCCATTCTGTTTTCCCTACATACATAGTACAATACAGTCTGCAGCTCGATATGAATACTACTTGCTGTAGTGTAAATATTGTTAAATTATTTAAATAAAGTTTCTCTGCATTCACTTTTGTTATTGTGGTAACTGATCTATCCAAGAAGAAGGGGAGGGGGGAAAATGTTATCAAGTTCGAATTACTTTGAAAAAGCTTTAAGCCATTTGTGATCAAATGGTAATAATTGTATTAAAGACCAACATTTATTATCATAAATGAAATATTAAAATACTTCTTACCTATTACTATTTAACTTAGATAACCACAGTAACAACTTTTCTCCACTCCGATTGGTGCTAAACCACAATAAAATCTTACATTAGCTGAATCACAATAAAAATTGCTTTTAGCCTGCAATCTTTATTCATATTAACAAATAGACTATATGAATTACAGACAATATAATCATTCAGTTAGACATTGTGATAATTAATATATAAACTTTAACTATTACAAAATTCATCTCCAACCCGAAATGATGTTAAGAAATCTTTACTGTGGTTACTTGTAGCCAAATTATGTGGAGTTTGCTGATATTAAGTCCATTTTCCCGATTTGTTAAATATTTCTTTTAAATGAAAAGTAAGGAAAACAAAATATTATCACTACAGCAGATAGGACAAGACATCACACGGGAAGAAATGTGCAATCCATTATAGTAATGTGGAGCAATAATTCATATTTAGATATGATTAAGAACCACGATGCAAATATCACAATTTTAGTCATCACTCCCCTTTTGGAATAAAATTACTCGAACCACCATCCTTTCTACTTTATCATAATATGTAATATAAGAGAAAGTATTGTTTACAAGAAAATTTTCGAATCCGATATTTTGATACACTCTGTTGCAAAAAAATATATGCACTCACAAAAAAATTGAGCTACAACCGCGAAACTCGGCATGCAAATGCCGTTTTAAGAATTATGCGAATGATGTAACTGCCAGAGTCAACGATGTTATACGGCTCATCGAATGCAGCATTTAAAACAGCCAGTATTCTCACTCACGGGCAATTGGAACTGGATTTTCTGCTTCGATTCTGCAAATTGTATGCAAAGATGCTTCTGGTTGGTCCAACTGATATATGAGTCGCCATCTTGGTTGGAGCGAAATGGCAGTTCCTCGGTGTCTGCAACAGTGAATCAGAGAAAACATATGAGGCTCAGAACTCGCCATACAAACAACTGCTCAAGAGGATCATACAGTCAGGAGAAAAGCCACGTCGCTATCAGCCATTCGAAGGTAATTTGCCATCCTCCATGCATCCTGTAACAAGGGATAGTATTCCGAGACGGTGGGCTTTTATGTCGAAGTCCCTTAATGACCCCTCACCATAGGCTGAGCCTTTTAGATAGGAGCCTAGCTCGATGAAACTGGACCAAAGAGCAAGTATAAATAGAGGGTAGCCTTTTATTTGTTTAGCCATTTTAAAAGTATGGCCACTCGCCCTTCGTTTCTACCAATAACCATGAGATTTGGCAAATTCGCGCTAGAACGGCGCATTGTAGCAGCTTCAGAAAATTATAAAAGTGCGCCATTGTGGTAGTTTGTTCATTGTTATACACAAAAAATTCATAATTTTTAAATCTGTAAAATATACAGGTTCAAGATGAGTGGATTAAGATTCTGCAACACATTATTTTCTTACACATTTATTTTTATATTTTGTTACAGCTGATTTAGCTTTCTTTTACAAATTATCATTGCAGAAAATGATTTCAAATTACTTGCAATTAATATTTCAATTTTTTTTATCATAAAGCATAAAAAATTATATC
This sequence comes from Amaurobius ferox, assembly GCA_951213105.1. Classification (NCBI taxonomy): domain Eukaryota; kingdom Metazoa; phylum Arthropoda; class Arachnida; order Araneae; family Amaurobiidae; genus Amaurobius; species Amaurobius ferox. Next base: position 18,389,225 of record OX578142.1, on the reverse strand, counting down.
AATAGATGACATTTTGTTAATGATTTTATAGCCTATTTTATCTTTTTTTTTTATAAAAAAAAGTCTTGATCCATTTTAATATTAAAAACATGATTTTTATAGCTAAAAAGGTGTATATATACCTTTTTTACATTTAAACCAAATTTTAACAGTGAATTACTGAACTTTTTTAGTTAAAAAGCTAGACATATTAAAAGTATGATTTCACAATGAATTATATAAAATAAATGCTTGAAAAATGAGGACCTCCAAATGAATGGAAGCCCTCTAATATATTAAAAATGTGTATATATACCTTTAAACAGTGAATTACTGAACTTTTTTAGTTAAAAAGCTAGACATATTAAAAGTATGATTTCACAGTGAATTATATAAAATAAATGCGTGAAAAAAGAGGACCTCCAAATGAATGGAAGCCCTCTAATATAGTAAAAAAATATAGATTTAAAGGGTGGGGGTTGAGACCCCCGTTTTAAATCATCTAAACATTTTTTTATAAAATTAAAAATAATTATAAAAATATGACAAAATTAAAAAAAGAGGACCTGACCTGGTCAAGTTTAGATAATATATATTGATGATATAACACGATCCCAAAATAGGATTGATGATATATTTTTTAAGAATAAAAAAAGACTATGATAAATATAAAGAAGAATGTAATATTATAAAATATAGGAAATTGATACATGATTTCCTTTAAAAGATAAAACAGAAATGATAATATTTATATATAATAATAAATTTTTAGGTGGGGAAACATATCCCCACCTAAATATGATACAAGATCTTAAAAAAATCTTCATAATCTTTAAAATCTCATAATTTTAAAAATAATTAAGCTTTCCCTAATTCATATTCGTATTTATCATCTATCATACCCGTATACTTAAATATACATCTGCGAGTCGAAAGGAGAGAACACCTTTACTTTGAGTAGAAGTAGTCTTGATAACGTCAACTTCCACATCCTTCATTACGTAGCGTTACGATAAGGAGAAAAAAATATTTATTTTGCTTGTCGGAGATTTGTTACGCAAGATGGCGCCATCAATCGGACTCCCTATTCAACATTGTATATATTTTTATGTCATAAATATTATTTTCGCTATTTCTTGATCAGATAAATTAAAACTATTGATCTTTTAAAGTATTCTCGCATAATGCTTGAAAAATGACTCGTTTAAAGTTGTTTTTAGTTTTCAATGTATTTACTACATTCCATATTTCTTTTTGACTTTATAGCAAAGTTTTTGGACCTTTATATTATTTTCAATTTTAAAAGTATCACAAATCTTTTTCATAAAATAATAATAATTAACTGATTTCTCATAATACAAAAAATCTAAAAATTTTAAAAACATATCCTCAACTTCTTGAGTAATATTATACCTCATTTTTATTCGATTAAAATAACTAATTCTACTTTTATTTCCTTGTTTTAAACTCTCGTAATCTGTAATATAAAAATATTCATAATCTGAATACATTAATTTCATCTTTAAATTATATGCTTCATCTAAAACTTCATTATCTGAAACTTCATTATCAGAAATATCAATCGATTCAACCATTTCAACACCGTCAAAGAAGCTAACATTCATTTATTTACTACGAAATCTTATTAATAACAGCTTTTATTTTCTAAACTATCACATCTTTTAAATTCCTGTTTCATTAATAAATATAGTTACATTCGTATTTTTTCAAAGATGATAAATATCCCCCCAGATCTGGGGGGACCACTTTTAAAAGACATTTCTGGTGTTCTTGGATTTCTAATGATGCTCCTAAAACTATTCAACATTACATAAATCAGATGCCCAACTATTAAATTCATCAGGATATCCTAATCATTTTACAAAATATTTATTTCCTTTCTTTTTTATGATTTTTTCAATTTTATATTCATCATCTTTTTATTATATTTTACCATTTCATTTTCATAAAAAGTTCCTTCAATTTCTTTAGTGTTTAAATCTTTTAATCGATAAGTAATAGGATCTGTTTTTAATACTTCAGATACTATAAAAATCTCTTCAGTAAATGCAGAATCATCTACTTTCCTAAATGTTTTTTTAATTCTTGATATTCTAACTATATCCCCTATCTTAAATTCAGGTTCTTTTATGATCTTTTTCGTATATAAATTTTTATAAACTTGAGATTCATTTTCGTCTCGACTAGCCTCAACAGGTGTCATTTTTATTGATCTATGATATGAATTGTTACAATTTTTAAGTAATTTAGGTAATACATCAATATATCTTTTAGTATTGTTAGCATGCATATATTTTATAATTTTTTTCTCTTATACTTCTATTAAATCTCTCAGCTATTGCAGATTTCATTTCTTTATTATAAGTCGCAAACCAATGTATATTATTATCTTTGAATAATTTTTGTGTAACTTTTCCTGTAAATTCAGTACCTTCATCTGTCAAAATGAATTTTGGCTTTCTTTCTTTAAAAACTTCTTTGAAAGCTTGTACGACTTCTTCAGATGTTTTTCTTTTTATAGGGAAAACCCAAGCATATTTATTAAAAGCATCTATAACTGTTAATAAATAATTAGTTCCATCATTATATTTGCTATAATTTTTTATAAATAACAAATCAGCGTCAAATTGATTATTACCGTTTGGAACATAAACTCTCCTTCTTTTAAATTTACGAATGACAGGTTTATATCTAGTATATACTGTCGTGGGACAGTATTGGAATTTTCCTGTCGCCACTTCACTTCTAGAAAGTATTACCCCCCCCCCCCCTCTCTCTCTTTGGAAACGGTTGACATTCCATGGCTATGAGTAAGAGACCAGCTGCAGTGGTGAGAAAATGGCAAAGGACGCTATCTTATTTTTAAATAAAATGGACACCTGCAAGAGGGCTAGAGCCCCCCAATTTTTAGCCAACCCTTTGGAAGGGGCCAAATCCAGTGATTCGAGGGAGCCCGGCCGCGTCACTGAATTTATGGGTTTTCGAACCTATAGCGGCCAAGCGTCAGTTATGGAGCCCGGCCAGGGGGCCGTCCGAGATCCCGACGGGGAGAAGAAGAGTTGAGAGAGAAGTCAGTTGGTAATTGTCAGAGTTAAGTTCTGCATGCAAAAATCGACGGATGAGTGCCAGCTCGATGCCGTCCTGCCAGTGCCTAATAGGGGTAAGTCCTTTTGTTCTCTCCCACTGCAGACTGAGTATCAGAGAAGATAACTAGAATTTAATAAGGAAGTTAACTGCTTAACTTGAGGGCTATTATGATATTTAATTTAACTAGAGAGGGGGAAATGATCAGATCGATCATTATCCAATACCTACTTAGCGAATGTAAATATGTTCTATGTAATTAAGATGACATTTTGTGGGTTTTTAAATTTTAAGTAACAAGTTTTGAATATAAGTATTTTAAAATAAAAGCTTTATTAACTTTTAATTGTATTTATTGTGTGTTCTCGTGATGCATGTTCTAATTAATCAGAACCTGGAGATGTGCTCGGTAATCGAGCAAGTGGCGTGCAGAAGTACGATTAACGGCCAATGTGTAATTGTAAGATTTCAGCGGAGCCACGCCACATATTATGGCGCCGAGACCAGTCTTGTGCACAGTTATCAAAGTGCCTCGATTAATATTTGACTGGATAATGTAATTATTCAAAATTCAGAGAAATTTTTTTTTGTGAAATGAATATGCATCATGGGAAGATCTTTGTAATATTGTAAATAATAAGTGAGTTAATATTTAATAATTTGAAAGTAGATATAAAAATTGTACAAGATGCCGGATACAAATAGTACAGAAGCGCCCGAGCAGGGAGGCGAAAATCAAAGTCGGTTACAGGGGTTAACCTTTTTACTTGGGGTATTCGAAGGAAATGCTGAAACAGACTGTAAAATATTTTTCGACCAATTTGATTCGATAGCCAAGCTAGGAAAATGGACCGAACCAGAAAAACTCGTAGTATTAAAGTCGCGTTTAAAGGGAAATGCACTAAAATTCCTAGCGAGTTCGGCAGAATTACGTAAAGAAAATTCGTACGAAGTACTAAAGGAAAGGCTACTAGAATTTTTTTCACAGAGGACTAGCATAACGACCCGCCAAATACAATTTACGCTAACTAAACAATTTGAAGGGGAGAGCGTTAAGGCATTAGCACACAGAATCAAATGTATCACGCTGACTTATCTAGAAAGTGCAGGTGATTTGAGTAGCGAGGAGTCGAAAAAAATTATTGACCAATTAAGACTAGGAAAATTTTTGGACGCACTAAACACGCAAATTAAGAGAGAGGTGCTAAAAGCAAACCCGTTATCCTTCGAAGCGGCGATTGTAATAGCAGAAAATATTGAAAACGCAATAGCAATTTCTCCACCTGAAACAGAAGCTGTAAACAATATTTTCGCGCACCCTGGACCACCGGCTTTACAAACGGAAATCGAAAAACTACGAAAAGAACAGGAAAATGCTAACAGATATTTGTTAGAAACATTAGGCGAACAAATTAACGCACTTAGATTGGAACAAAACACACCTAAAGCTAGAACTTCTAATAATAATATCCCTAATGATATGTTTTGTCTATTTTGCGGACGCACAAACCATCTGATGATAAATTGTAGACTATATAACCGGGAAAATGAAATGCGTAGATCCCAGAGTTCACGCCCACAGCAGTTTAACAACCAGAGCGAAAGGCAATATACGCAAAGAGAAAGGCAGGGGCCAGCTAACAATTTACCCCGCGGAGAATACGCAAGGCGAAATCCGGGATTTTCACGTACATTTAGAGGAAATAGGTACAATGAGAGACAAAATACATTCCCCAGAAGAGCTTTAAACTAGAGAGGGGCGGCAATTATCATAAACTCCCAGAACACCCGCCCCAGTTAAGTTACGATGGATTTGGTTATGTTGATAACCAGGGAGAAATAAAGAATGTACAAATTCATAAGGATAGGAGGGTGTGTAAATACGAAGTGATTTCTGCTTTAGACGAAAAATTAGGAGAAAAATCTATAAAATTACCTACAATACAAGTTATATTTAATAAAAGGCCCGTTGCAATGATGGTAGACAGTGGAGCGACGATTAGTATAATCGGAAAAGAAGAATTCCAAAAAATAAGGGAAACATGTCACATTAAATATTTATCTAGATCAGTCACAATTAAAACGTTGGCAGGAGAAAAACTAAATTATATAAACGTTATACAAACGTCATTTAAAATTGAAAATAAAATCTTTAAACACATATTCTACGTTACTACCGCCAAATTTCCGCATAATTATGCTGGGATAATCGGTTTTGATTTTTTGAAACTTCATAACGCCATCATCGATACTAAACAAAACATAATAAAAATAGATAATATAATAATCCCTTTAGGAGAGCAAGAAAGCGTGCTAAATATAAATTCAGATACAGCAATTAGAACGCTCAAGAAAATTAAAATAGACCCGCAGGAATCTAAACTAGTTGAAATTAATTGCACTTACACAGAAAATAAATTAGAAAATTATAATTTTGAACCAAAAATTTTAAAACAGCCTTTAAACATCAACCCAACGATTTTTCACTTAGAAACAGAAGAGACTAACCCAAATAAATTCATATCAATTAAAAATGAAGGATCACATAAAATTACACTTAATAAAAACACTTTGATAGGGAAATTAAAACACAATATTAAACAGGCTAATGAGGAAATTCACCTTACAGATACTAATAGGAATAAAATAGAATTGGAAGATAGAATAAATAAAATAAGAGAAATTAGACGGAACGAATTACTGGAAACAGACTTTAACTTAGACCACATGCCAGTCGATCAGAGGAAAGACTTATTGAAATTATTAATGGATTACGGAGACGTATTCTCCAAAAATTTAAACACTTTAGGATGTACTGAAGTAGTAAAACCTAAATTTATTTTATCGCACCAGAATCCGATACAAATTAGAGCTTATGAAGTGCCATACGCATTGAGAAAAGAATTAAAAAGACAAATTGATGAAATGTTGCAAGCAAATATAATTAGGCATAGCGACTCTAATTATAGCGCAGGAATGGTTCTAGTGAAAAAACAAAATACAGATAAATTCAGAATTTGCTTAGATATACGCCTCTTAAACAGTATCTCACAGAACTTTAATTATGCAGTGCCAAGAATCCAGGATATTATGACAAAACTAGCAGGTTTCGAATTTTACGCAAAATTAGATTTCCAGAGCGCATTTTCACAAATTTTATTACCAGAGGAAGAAAGACATAAGATGGCATTCACAAGCCCATATGGAAGATTCGAATACAACAGACTAATATTTGGACATAAAACTAGCGGCGCGTGGTTTCAAAAAGCTATAGATATCGTTCTTAAAGATTTACACGAACATGACATTTACGCATATTTTGATGATGTGGTTTTAGCGGCACACACATAGGAAGGATTAAAAGAGAAATTAGAGCTTGTTTTTCAAAGGCTAAGAGATTTTAATTTAACATTGACACCGACCAAATGTGAATTCTCTAGAGAGAAAATGGAATATTTAGGGTTTACAGTGACTAAACAGGGATTAAGTCCAACTGACAATAATACAAAAAAAATTGTTTCTTTCCCCAGACCAAACACTGTTCGAAAACTTAAAAAATTTTTAGGCCTATGTAATTTTTATCGAACATTAATCCCAGACTATGCGCAACTCACAGCTCCACTAGTTGAGCTAATGGCTAAGCGGAATAAATTTTCATGGTCTCCGCAATGCAATGACGCATTTCAAGAGCTACAAAATAAATTTTTTCAACATCCTTTAGTGCTACAACCGGATTTAGACAAACCATTCTACCTTAATACAGACGGAAGCTCGACCTCTATTTCTTCAGTTCTATTACAAAAGAATAATGAACGCTTACAACCTGTACTTTACTACAGTAAAAACTTAAACCACACGAGCAAAGATATCCCGCAGTAAAAACGGAGCTCATGGCTATATTCTATGGAGTCAAAAATTTCCACAATTACCTTTACGGGAAAAAATTCTATATTATTTCCGACCACAGACCCCTTAAATATCACTTAAAAATTTCTAACCCGGCTAATTTAGAAGCCCGCTGGCTATTAAAACTATCTGAATATGATTATGACCTTATACACATAGACGGAAACTCCAACATCTTAGCAGACTATCTCTCCAGAGAAAATTTCGAGAACAACCTCAGTAACATAGAAATTGTAGGGAATAAAAATAATATTGAAACAGTAAACAGCTTAGAAAATAAATCCCAACTTCCAAATATCAAAGAAATACACACAGAGCAAATTAAAGACGAAATTTTAAATAAACTTAGGAATAATATTAGAGAACAGCAGCATAGTAAAACTAAGGATTTCGAACAATATTTTATTGACCCAGAAACGGATCTATTGATGTATGTCTCGCAAGATAAAAATATCATCCGCAATAACGCAATAGAACGGGTAGTGGTTCCGAAGACTTTACAAAGTAAAATTTTACTACATTTGCATAGCCCTCATCAGGGAGTAGGAAAACTGTACGATTTGGTTAGCAAACGCTATTTTTGGATTGGAATTTATGGAGACACAAAAAATTATGTAAATTCTTGTGAGGACTGTAGGGGACTCAAAGGAGTTCACCCCCCCCCCTTCCCATTAGGTAGGAATGTAATACCGCATTATCCTGGAAATTTGGTGTCTCTGGACATTTTGGGACCTCTAAGAAGAAGTAAATATGGGAACCGGTACATTTTGACTGTGGTATGTCATTTTAGCAGGCACGCGGAACTTTATCCGATAGATAACATTACGGCAGACACCATTGCAACAAAATTAATTACGTATGTAACTACTTACGGCAAAAGTGAATTTGTGTTGACGGACCGCGGGAGCCAATTTACTAGTCAATTATTCAAATCTATACTTGATAAACTAGATATACATGCAAAATTAACTTCAGCAGCAAATCCGAGAACAAATGGAATCTCAGAAAGAATTAATTCAGCCATAAAACGTGCAATCGAGTGTTACAAGCAAGACGATTGGGAAACAGCCGTAGGAATTCATAAAGCATGTTATAATGCAGTAGACCACCCAGCCACAGGTATGTCACCGAACTTCTTGTTCTTTTCCCGGGACCTACCATTATTTATGGACATCGTACCAAATAACGCAGAAGAGACCCAAAATTATATACGAAATCAACCTCAAAAGCTGGAAACTATGGCCGTAGCATACAAACAAGCCTACGAAAATTTAATCCGCACACAAGAGATACAGGAGGAAAAATATTTACAAAAAGCAAAATTTAGAAAACTAGAATTAGGCCAAAAAGTTTTTGTCAAAAACATTCCAAACTTCGGAAAAAAACGTTTTAGAGGCCCGTATAGAATAATAGAAAAACTAACAACCCACTTATTTTTATTAAAACTAATTAAAGATCCTAGGGCAAAGCCAATCAAAATAAATATAAATCGTATATACGAAATGCCTGATAGGAGACCGCATTTATTACATGAAACACACTTCGACACGGAAATCCAACCGTTTACGGGAGGAGACTCTCAGGAGGGCGACTTGCAAACCGAAGCAAACATTGCGCCGGACATAAGCGTTGCCACCGGAGAGGCAGCAGAGGCTGATGATAGCTTGTTTCCAAAAATCCTCCCTTTTCAACTCGAATTGGAAGAAGGTCGCTCCTCGAAGGAAACGCGCCCCCTCCCCCTTACGCCGGAGCCAAAGCCGGTTCAGCAATTGGATCAAAGTGTCGCAGAGAGATCGGTAGAAGGGCCCGGTCAATCGACTATTACTATCACAGAGAATACAACGAACACGGACAAAGTTAGCTCAAATAATTTAAATAATCCCCAAGAGGAGGAGAATGTAGAAAATATACATGAACAGAAATCAACCGTTTACGGGAGAGTATTTCGCAACTCTCATTATAATCTGAGGCCACGGAAATTAAAATAACATGAATAGGTCAGTGGAAAATAATTTAAAGTTACACGTAGGTCACGTAAATATAAGTTAAAATAATACCGATAAAATAAATTCAGAGTAAAAATTATCTCAATAAAGATTTAGAGGAGTAAAACGAAATGTAACAAAATTTCTATCATTAACGTGCCATTATAAATAATATTTAAAGAAATAACTGCAAAGGTGAGGCAATTCAATTAAACTTTCACGTAAATTAAAACTTAGGGAGTTAAGGTAAGATAAACTGAGATGCAGGCGTCTAAAGTTTAAATAACCGGACAGACAGAGCGATCGGCTGTCAGTCGAACAACCTAAGCAAATCTAATTCCTAAAATAAGTAATTTAAACTTTAAGTAAGCAAATTTAAGCACCCTAGCGAAACAGATACATTAAACTGTCATCCTAAATAAATAATAACAGTAATTTCACTCACGGAACTTCCAGAAAAATTAATATGTGTAATCCAATTTGTGAAAATCCGTTGTGCAGCACACAAAGAGAAAGTACACTGCCCGCGCTGACTTTGAATTTTTTCGACCCTTCTCGCTCTCCAGTCACATGACAAGCGGAAACAAATCACGTACGCGGTTTCAATTACAGAGAATTACCGCAGGACAGAATCAAAGACAGCGTCTGTTATTGGCCCACGTAAAGAGAAAAAAACTTTTGTCAGGTCGTACGAAAAGGGACCGATGCTAGAGTAGAAAGTATAGCGGTACAAGCCTGTACCAGGGATGGCAATTTTAAACCGGACAGCCGGGTGTTACGTAAGGAGGGGAATCAAAAACGTGTAGAAATGAATAGAGAAATGGTTAGAGAATTAAGTAGAAATTAGCAGAAAAATGATTAGAAATGAATAGAGAAATGGTTAGAGAATTAAGTAGAAATTAGCAGAAAAATGATTAGAAATGAATAGAGAAATGGTTAGAGAATTAAGTAGAAATTAGTACAGAAGTGATTAGAGGATGGAGTAAAGTAATTGGTTAAGACTGAATTAAGTAGAGAAATGGTTAGAGGATAGATTGAGGTGATTGATTAGGGTCTAGAATGAAATAAGACATTTAAGAGGGCTCTTGTAAATAAGAATAAATAATTCTTAAGAAAACAAAAATTCCTTGTTCAATAAGAATTTCTATAAAGAATATGTATATAAATGATTAATGTAAAATAAAGGTGATTAAGATAAAATAAATGTATTTAATGTAAAATAAGTAGGTTAAGAATGTAGAAAACATTAAAAGTAAAATGTTCTCTGGTACAATGCAGTGGACAGAGTTCAAGGACTCTAAAGCTCCTAAGTCTAGTTGTATATTAAAGTACGAATAGAAGGTCTAATCTGAAATTACATCAGCTTTTTTATATTGATAAAGTACATTGTGGAAAAAACTATGTGCATTTACATACCCTAACTATGATTACTGCAGAAGTTTGCAGACACGGATCCGGTCTTCAAAAAACGAAAGTTGCCATTATAAAGACTTTTGCAGCAACAAAGGCGTAGTTTTACAGCTCACATAAGCCTTTACCAGCACATTTATGCAGCATCATTAACCGAAAACGAAATCATGCCTTCCTTGGACCAAGGGTACCAAACAATGCAACTTCATTTTCATCGTTTAGTGCAACGTTGTAACGCAACTGCATTTTTATCGTTTAATGCAACGTCTTAGTGCAACTCCATGTTCGCAGTGTTAAGTGCAACGTCATTTACACAGTTTTAGTGCAACTTCTTTTTATAAAGTGATGTCACAGCTGATCCTGCTCAGAGAATATTCCTTCCATATGGAATATCACTAATTTTGTCACAGCCTACAGAACAATATCAATCCTTTAGTGTATAATGTGAACGAACAATTGTTCCCAATTCATGTGTTCTCATGACAAACTTTCATATTTTGTGAACAAAATTAACAGATTGGAAAGTACAATCAGTATGCTACAACGGACAGTGACAATATTTATACCATACGGACAGTGACAATATTTATACCATACGGACAGGGACAATCATGCACCTTAATTAGTCCTTGGACATACTTGGAGAGACAGAATATTTCCATACCTATAGGGCGTGCCATTATGTATATAATTTAATGTATAATTTTATTGTTAAATGTTATTGTTATCTCTGTTTATATATGTATACTGTGCATAATTTGTAACCCTTTATTTTTTTTGGTAGTTTAAGCATTTGAAAAAGAAACTTGGTTTCTTTTCCCTTGTTTGGGGGAAGCCAGTGTCGTGGGACAGTATTGGAATTTTCCTGTCGCCACTTCACTTCTAGAAAGTATTACCCCCCCTCTCTCTCTTTGGAAACGGTTGACATTCCATGGCTATGAGTAAGAGACCAGCTGCAGTGGTGAGAAAATGGCAAAGGACGCTATCTTATTTTTAAATAAAATGGACACCTGCAAGAGGGCTAGAGCCCCCCAATTTTTAGCCAACCCTTTGGAAGGGGCCAAATCCAGTGATTCGAGGGAGCCCGGCCGCGTCGCTGAATTTATGGGTTTTCGAACCTATAGCGGCCAAGCGTCAGTTATGGAGCCCGGCCAGGGGGCCGTCCGAGATCCCGACGGGGAGAAGAAGAGTTGAGAGAGAAGTCAGTTGGTAATTGTCAGAGTTAAGTTCTGCATGCAAAAATCGACGGATGAGTGCCAGCTCGATGCCGTCCTGCCAGTGCCTAATAGGGGTAAGTCCTTTTGTTCTCTCCCACTGCAGACTGAGTATCAGAGAAGATAACTAGAATTTAATAAGGAAGTTAACTGCTTAACTTGAGGGCTATTATGATATTTAATTTAAATAGAGAGGGGGAAATGATCAGATCGATCATTATCCAATACCTACTTAGCGAATGTAAATATGTTCTATGTAATTAAGATGACATTTTGTGGGTTTTTAAATTTTAAGTAACAAGTTTTGAATATAAGTATTTTAAAATAAAAGCTTTATTAACTTTTAATTGTATTTATTGTGTGTTCTCGTGATGCATGTTCTAATTAATCAGAACCTGGAGATGTGCTCGGTAATCGAGCAAGTGGCGTGCAGAAGTACGATTAACGGCCAATGTGTAATTGTAAGATTTCAGCGGAGCCACGCCACATATACATCTTGTTCATGTAAAAATTCTTCAACATTAGGTAATCCTGTTTTTTTTTCAATTCTTGAATATACACAATAACATGTTTCTGGATTATAATATGTCTCTTTTAAATTCCTAAAAAAGTATTCTTTTTACTTCCACAAATTGTACAAATACCTTTACCAACTGGTTTATTATTTTTAGAAGTAGTTTCATGATAATTTTTAGTTTCGGTTTTCTTTTTACACTTGACAAAATACATATTTATAGAAGTAGAAATTCCTAACCCAGAATTTATTTTAGCTTTAATAATAGGTTTAATAAACAATCCTCTGTCTATTCTTTCTCGAAATGTTGGATCTTGTATTGTATTTAAATCATATATTAATTCTTGATCAGCAACATGTCTCTTTTTGTATCTTTTGTTTTACTATAAGAAATATCATGTTTTTTACAAGCTTTATCAACTCTATTTATTCCTGGATCACCACGTTGTAATCTTTTTTCTAATTTTGTAAATGGACCACAATATTGATATCCTGGTAAATGCATTGCTGGAGGAATTATTTTATCTTGCAACCATCCAACAATATCACCACCTTTCATTTATTTAGGATGAATAAATTTATATCCATTCAATTGCATTTGTTTAACATATTTTTCAACTGGATTAAATTTCAAACTTTTTATGAAATCCTTTTCTCGCATATAAATTTCTTCTTCTGTCATTTCCTTAGCTTTAAACGAATTAATGAGTTCTTTATAAAAATTATAACAATGTCTATAATCTTCTTTCCTTTCTGCTATTTTTAATGCAAGATCTATAGCTTCTACTATTCCAACCGATAAACTTAAAAAAGCAAGCGGTAGAATGGCTATTGCTGATAAACTCGTTCCATTTAGAATGACCTTACATACTGATAATGAAATACTTATCTCTTGATATAAATTTCTACTCTTTCTGTAAACATACAATCTTTTTTCTAAATATTCTTCCATTTCATTTATATAGGATCAAATTTTTTTCTGTATCTCATTTTTGGATTCACTAAATCTAACATTAAAAAATCGTATTATTTTTTAACACTTTTATTATATATTTGTTTGATTTCTTCAGTACTTAATTTACCATCTATCTCTCTTATAATCTGTTGAATTTCTTTTGGTTGTAGATTAAAAAATATAAAGTAATTACAGTTCTTTCTTATATTGAGAGGAGTTGAATAATATGACTGTGATAAATAAATAATAGATGCGTTTTCTTTATACCCCTGATAAATAATTCCTGAATGGTTTTTTGATCTTTCTCAGTCACACAATCATCGAAAATAACTAAATTCTTTAATGGAGGATTTAAATCATCTACAGTAATAGAATCATCTGAAGAAAAGGATACTTCTTTTTTGTATTCATCATATAATTCTAATAATGTTTTCTTATTCTTCTTACATTTCAAAATATCTTCTCTTTCTATATCTTCAAACAATGTATATATTTCTTGTAATTTAGAATATTTAGGTTCGTATCTTTTTCACATATATGTAGTGCATCAAAATTTAAAAAATCGTAAATCATATTTAACAGTAAATTTGTTTTACCTGAACTTGAAGGTCCTGTTATAAGCAATCTAAAAAGATGTTTAGGTAACAAAGGACGTTGTTTAGGATCAGGTAACTCATCTGGTTCCGTGTAATCTTTAATTTTTATCATTTATATAACAGTAAAATTTACTGCAGTAAAAAATAAAATTAGCTGCAGTAAAAAATTAATATTATATAAATGAACGAATTAGAAAAAGAACGAAAACACAAGTTTATAAAGCAAATAAAAGATGCAATTAAATTAGTAAAATTAGAAAAAGGAATAAGAAAGAATAGTGAAGATCAACTAAAAGAAAAATTAGGTATTCAAAAAACCTTAGAGGAATTTCATAAACCAGTCACTCAAGAAATTGAAAAATATGAAAAATCAAATAAAGAGGTTGTAAAAAGTATTCAAAATGCTGTAGAAAATATTTCATTTCCATCTATAGAAGAGCCTATTGAAGCTGTGAAAAAATTAGTATCTAATACTAATCTTTACTGAAGAAACAGGTAAGAGAATAAAAGAATTAGATGAAACAACTTTACATTCTACAGAAGGAAAATCTTACGATGCAAAAGGAAAAAGAATAGGAAATGTAGCAGATCTTAAGATGAAAAAAATGTTGTGAATAAAAGATATTTTGAAAAAATTACATTAATATTACAGAATGATAAATTTGATGAGGAAAAATAAAATAATTGCGAATGTTTCAGAACCTGAAAATGATAATGATGCTGTCAATAAAATATGTTTAGACAATAGAGATATCTGGATTACCATTGAAGATGATTTTCATACTTTTACAACTGGGCGGTTTAAAAAAGTAAATTTCAACATGATGAGTTCTAAAAAACTGGATCAACAGATGCGATTAACTACAGATATATATATGAAAATTTCTATATATTTAATAAATATGGATAAAAATCATCCACTAGGTAGAATATATACATATTCTAAAAGTCAAGATCAACTGATATCACTAGAAATCAATGGTAAGGAAATTTTAAGAGTAGGAATGAGCCATAAAGATTCAGTAACTTGTTTTGCCTATGGAAAACGCAACGATATTATTACATTATTGATATTACCTGAGGGTAATTCAAACACTTTAAAACCTTATATGCATATTGAAAAAATCCCTTTCTAAAATACGTTCACCATTAAATGGATATCGATTGGAATGCATTTTCCAGAAATAAATTATCTGAAGATGTGATTAGAAATCTTAAAGATCATGTAAATTGGGATTTAATTTTTCAATATTCATCACTGTCTGATTCTTCCGTCAAGTTCCACTGATATCACTAGAAATCAATGGTAAGGAAATTTTAAGAGTAGGAATGAGCCATAAAGATTCAGTAACTTGTTTTGCCTATGGAAAACGCAACGATATTATTACATTATTGATATTACCTGAGGGTAATTCAAACACTTTAAAATCTTATATGGATATTGAAAAAATCCCTCTCTAAAATACGTTCACCATTAAATGGATATCGATTGGAATGCATTTTCCAGAAATAATTTATCTGAAGATGTGATTAGAAATCTGAAAGATTATGTAAATTGGGATTTAGTTTTACAATATTCAACACTGTCTGATTCTTTTATTGAAGAATTTGCTCAACCTGATGATTAGCCTAAAATTTCGAGATATCAAAAATTATCAGAAGATTTTATAGAAAAATGTAATGATAAAGTAGATTGGGTAAACATTTCTCAATATCAAACTTTAAGTAACGAATTTATCATAAAATATTCTGATTATTTAGATTTATATAAAGTATCAATGTTTCAAAATCTTACAGAAGATACCATGAGAGAATTAAAAGATGATTTAAATTGGCTGTATATAGCTAGATATCAAACATTTAGTGAAAATTTTATAGAAGAATTTATGGATAAATTAGATTTTTGTTATTTGATTAAATACAAATTTGATCTATTACCTGATCACTTTTTTAATGTTTATTGGAAAAAAATACAAGCTATACAGATAAGTGAATTAAATAACAGTTTGGTCATTATGAAGAAGAATCTTATAGAAAAAATATTATAGAAGAGATTTGTGAAGTTAAAAAAATCTTGAACGAATGTGTTTATCTTTTGAGAAAAGATGAAAAATTAATATTTTATAAAAATGTTTCTAAATAAATGTATGCTACATATAATAATAGTATAAGAAAAACATCTTTCTTAAAATCTTTCTTAAATATAAAGAATCCTACTGAAGTGATATCTATTTTTTTATTAAATTATAATTTACTTGATGGAATAGAAAAATTAACGTCACTTGAAGGAATAGAAAATTTAATAAATTTGGAAATATTATCTTGTGGAGGAAATAAATTATCGTCACTTGATGGTATAATAAATTTAATAAATTTAGATATATTATATTGTGGAGGAAATAAATTAACGTCACTTGAAGGAATAAAAAATTTAATAAATTTAGAAATATTAGATTGTGGAAAAAATAAATTAACGTCACTTGAAGGAATAGAAAATTTAACGAATTTAAAAGAATTATATTCTGGAAAAAATAAATTAACGTCCCTTGAAAGAATGAAAAATTTAACGAATTTAAAAGAATTATATTGTGGAGAAAATAAATTAATTTCACTTGAAGGAATAGAAAATTTAACTAATTTAGAAGTATTATATTGTGGTGTAAATAAATTAACGTCACTTGAAGGAATAGAAAATATAACTAATTTAGAAAGATTATATTGTGGAGTAAATAAATTAACGTCAGTTGAAGGAATAGAAAATTTAACTAATTTAAAAAAATTATATTGTAGAGAAAATGATATTATATCTCTAAATGAATTAATATTTTTACCTAGAATAGATGAAGTATGGTATGATGAAAATAAAATAAATTTATCTCCGATTTTAAGAAGATTTCATAATAATGTATACAATGACTCTCAAAATGTGCATAATACATATATTCAAAAATCTTTGAGAGACACAATCAAAAAATTATTAAATACAGAAATTAAATATGATTTAGATGTATGCATTAAAGTATTAGGTATAGAAATTAAAAGACACTTACTAGAGGTAGAATTCCATAATATTAAATTTAGAGAGATATTAGTTATTGTGTTTAATAGAATTTTAAAAAATGAGAATAAAAACGAAATAATAAAAGTGTTAAAAGATGAACTAAAAGAGGGTGATGATAAATGTTTTGTAGGGAAAGTAACTAGAATAATTAATGTACTAAATGGATTTGATCCTGATGTTTATATTACTATTTCTGATAATGAACAAAAAAATATTATAGCTGAAAAAATATTTAGAGAGTCAAAGTTTGATAAAGAATACAGAGAAAAACTTAAAAAAGAGATGGAAGAAAGAGGTTTTACAGATTATGAAGAATGGATGAATTTATATTTATAATTTGAAATTTACTATTTGACTTATCTTTGTAAAGAATTGTATGATTTGTATATAAAATATGATCATGCTAAAAAACTATTATCAGAAAGTTTTCAAAGGATGACTGTCTTAATTGAAAAGGAAGAAAATGAAGATGTTAAATTGAATGGATTAGGAGTTTTATATGTTATTTCAAAGAACTTATTCTATTATGATTAGATTCCTGTGTATTTATAAAAAATGTTTACTAATAAATGGAAGAGTTCAATAGATTGAGAGGTTATCCTACAACGTTTAAATTATATGATTTAAATCCTGGGAAATATGATCTGATATCATTGAGAAAAATTAATACTAAATATGGAGATTCAGTAATCGTAAAGTTAGATGCGGAAAATGAAGAAAAAGAGTATTATTACCTTACGAATAAACACGGAAAACTTTCTGATGAATCAATAAAGGAAGATATATATTTAAGTATACGGGTATGATAGATGATAAATACGAATATGAATTAGAGAAAGCTTAATCAGTTTTAAAATTATGAGTTTTTAAAGATTATGAAGATTTTCTTAAGATCTTGTATCATATTTAGGTGGGGATATGTTTCACCACCGGAAAATTTTTTATTATATATAAAATATTATCATTTCTTTTTTATCTTTCAAAGGAAACCATGTATCAATTTTCTATATTTTATATTATTATATTCTTCTTTGTATTTATCATAGTCTTTTTTTATTCTTTAAAAAGATATCATCAATCCTATTTTGGGATCGTGTTATATCATCAATATATATTATCTAAACTTGACCAGGTCAGGTCCTCTTTTTTTAATTTTGTCATATTTTTATAATTCTTTTTAATTTTATAAAAAATGTTTAGATGATTTAAAAGGAGGGCGTCTCAACCCCACCCTTTAAATCTATATTTTTTTAATATATTAGAGGTCTTCCATTCATTTGGAGGTCCTCTTTTTTCACGCATTTATTTTATATAATTCACTGTGAAATCATACTTTTAATATGTCTAGCTTTTTAGCTAAAAAAATTCAGTAATTCACTGTTTAAAGGTATATATACACATTTTTAATATATTAGAGGGCTTCCATTCATTTGGAGGTCCTCTTTTTTCACGCATTTATTTTATATAATTCACTGTGAAATCATACTTTTAATATGTCTAGCTTTTTAACTAAAAAGTTCAGTAATTCACTGTTAAAATTTGGTTTAAATGTAAAAAAGGTATATATACACCTCTTTAGCTATAAAAATCATGTTTTTAATATTAAAATGGATCGAGACTTTTTTTATAAAAAAAAAAAGATAAAATAGGATATAAAATCATTAACAAAATGTCATCTATTGATATAATTTTTTATGCTTTATGATAAAAAAATTGAAATATTAATTGCAAGTAATTTGAAATGATTTTCTGCAATGATAATTTGTAAAAGAAAGCTAAATCAGCTGTAACAAAATATAAAAATAAATGTGTAAGAAAATAATATGTTGCAGAATCTTAATCCACTCATCTTGTTTTTAATATTAAAATAGATTGAGACCTTTTTTTATAAAGAAAAAAGATAAAATAAGCTATAAAATCATGTTTTTAGTGTAAAAAGAATATGTGCGCTCAGACGTGCGTATAGACACTACTATTGTTAACTAGATATAGGTAATAATTGAGCAAATCGCTACAGTAAACATACTTCTATTAATTTCTAAACATTTTATATTTCAAACGCGCAAAACTTCGTTTACAAATGGTTTTTTGTATGTTTCTAAAATTCTTAATGTAAATTCTCACCTTGAATCATATATATATATATTTGTGTGTGTGTGTGTGGTGGCTGCAGTAGCAGTATGTTAGCTAATTTATACCTTTATCATTATTAAAAGTCTTTTACTTCAATAGATTATACATTTTACAGATATGTTGATGATCTGATTTGCTTAGTACATACTGAAAATTATCTCATAGATATAGATTTCTATCCAGACAATTTGGAATTTATTACTAATGAAGCTGTTATTAGTAATAATATTAATTTTTTGGATTTAAATTTTTTTATTGATCCTTCTAATAGAATTGTAACTAATTTATATGATAAGAAAGACTTTTTTAATTTTAACATTAATAAAATCTTACCATTTAATTCCTGGAACTCGATTCATTGTTTAGAAATATTATACTTAATCAACTTTTTAGAAATCATAGATTATCTGATAAAAAATTGCATGCTATGCATATAAATAATCTCAAAATTACCAGCAATTTATATAAATATCCCTCTTATTTAGTGAATGGTATAGTTAAAAAGTTTATATTAACTGAATTTTCATGGATTCTATTCATATATTCATAGTATCTTATATTAGCCAGACATCTCCTTTCTCCTGTGTTATTAATACTTTTATCTTTACATCCTCTTCAACGTCAGCCTTAATGTTATTAGCCCCACTTTTTTGTAGCTTTTTTAGTATATTATTACTTTTTCTTACCTTTTCGCATCACCGTTTTTCATTTCTTGCGAATGGCAACAGTAGATCATTTATTTTTTCTTTGCGAATGGCAACACTGGTCTCTTCATTCAGGGTTCCAGGGTTCGACTGCTTCGGGTATTTGCTGTGCATTTTCCAAGTATTCATGTTTTCTTTTATTTTTCTTTTTATGTATGTTGTCCAAGTAGAAAAAGTTTATAGATATAATCTATCTATTTCTTCAGAAACATGCATTTTTGTATTTCCTGCTTCAAAATACTTGGACCAGAGGAAGAGTTTTACGAAGTGAACATTTCCATTTTTCAAGGCCTAGTCCTCGTCCACGTGTATAGCAGTAATACTCGATGTTTTTCTATATTCGTTTCCATACCACTGAAATTTGTTGATTTTCTTTAGCTTGATGACTCGTAATTTGTATTTTTATCCATTTGATTGAAGATTTTCTGTTTTATACTCTTATTTTGTGGGTGTTTTAGAAAGTTAGGTTTATCGAATTGCAGCTTCTCGCTTTTCTTTCATTGGACTTCCTTCCAAACTATTATACATATATATATATATATATATAGAACTATACAAATATGAAAAATACATAAAAATGTAATATAATACCACTCAGAAAAAGGCGCAATGCAGCACTATATACTGAAGCAGGATATAACTAATTTAAACGATTTGAAAAAAGGAAAGGGGGAAAACCATATGAATTGCATAAAAATGGCTGAGAGGGATAGCGACCTCTCATTCCCGTTTTAAGTACTTTTCGTCTAGACAACGCCCACGGATACCAATGCAATTCAATGACAGATCCCCGTAGCATGTGCAAAAATGAAAGCTCCAAAATGCAGAAAAGGAGGCCTCAGAATGCAGACAGAAAGAAGACAGAAATGGAACGACGAAATCACACTGGCAATGATGCTACCGACTAAAACGTATCGCCCGTTTCGCCATATGTAGTATGTACCCATACGCATGCGTACCTCGATTATTCAAATATGATGTCATATTCTCAAGTCATTAAAGAATGAATAATCCTCTTCTTTAAAGAAAGAATTGTAAATATCTTTAAGGAAATTCCGTGGGTAATTGGAGCTTTCATTTTTTTAATTGGAGCTTACATTTTTTTAATTTGGAGCTTTCATTTTTGCACATGCTACGGGGATCTGTCATTGAATTGCATTGGTATCCGTGGGCGTTGTCTAGACGAAAAGTACTTAAAACGGGAATGAGAGGTCGCTATCCCTCTCAGCCATTTTTATGCAATTCATATGGTTTTCCCCCTTTCCTTTTTTCAAATCGTTTAAATTAGTTATATCCTGCTTCAGTATATAGTGCTGCATTGCGCCTTTTTCTGAGTGGTATTATACAACATTTTTATGTATTTTTCATATTTGTATAGTTCTATATCGGATATAGCGGTTTCTTGCAGCATTGCGCAGATATGTTTATATCTTATGGATTTATTAAAGGCCACTTCCCGGACCATGCATGGAATGCATAGGTCTTCCGTGTGATGTGTGAGATCGTTGGCTTGGATGCGGATATTGGAGTTACTTCTGAAGGACATTTTTGACAGTGTGGAATAAATCGGCGTTACTTTTTGATGGACAATATGGTGGTAAAAGAGGATTCAGGTATGTGCATTGTATGTCAGTACATCTGTTTTTACCCGGTTTAATACGTAAAGTTTGGTAGAAGCGATTGCGTGTGTAAAATTGACAAATACAATTTGTACTCCTTTTTACTGTTATTGATTTGTTTTATGTGTAGTATACTCTTATGGACGAATATAATCTTATGAATTATGTGATATGGTTATTCCCTTTTGTAATAATAAAAATAAAAATAAAAAATCTAAAATAAAAAGTTTTTTATAAAAAATATTAAATTTTAATTGTCACATCGGATTTTTAGGAAGTTAATCTAATTGGAGAATAACGATTTAAGATTTGTGATGATATATAATAAGTTGAAGTTGCTCAAGTGAGATTGATCATAATCATTTTTCATCTATCATTAAGAATATTCATCTGAAGAAGGAGAACTCCTCAAAATGAGTAAAACTTTTGAATAACATGGATGTATACATTACTGATCTTAGCGACTGGCAAACGTATTCATAGTGGAATTAATTAGTTAATATCTTTTGAATATATGCCCGGTGATATAATATAGGGGTATTTATATTATCGATAACCCGCTACCATTATAGTGTATAGACTACGGTTGTTGCCTGAAAAATGATGGCTTCTATTAAACACTTTTTCAAACCGGTGATTTTTAACTCCAATCCGGGTGTGACAACAAAAAACCTTAATGATGTTGTGCAGTCAAAGAACGCGATCCCACACGGATCAATATTTTTTGATGGATTTTATAAACACTTTTACAATTTAAAAGGTTTTAAGTTTAGTAGATGTTCATCGAATAAATGCAAATTATGCCCCTGTGCCAACACTTTACAAATCAGACCGCAATCTAAAAGTCAATTTTTGTTCTGCAAAACTTTCAATGTGATATATTGTATAGAGTGCTCCACATGTAGTATTCTATATATAGGAAAAACCAAGAATCCCTTACATTTACGTATCAATTTACATAGAAACCAAATAAAGCAAAGTATGACCACGGATCGACCTTCTACGAACATAGAACTAAGGCATTACCATGTCCATGAATTTTCTAACTGTGTGATTACAATACTGGATATTGTACCTCGCCTCCAGGAACGTCTGTGGTGGGAGTACACGCATATTATGCAATACGGTTCTGCATTCCCATTTGGCCTTAACACGGCAATTTTCAATGAAAATTATAATCTGGATTACTGTAAAAATGCAGATTCAGTCCCGGTATCCAGTTATTGTCATTTGCATAAGACATCTAGATGGAAGCGAGGAGGGAACAATGGATATATTAAATTTGAAGACACTAAAGCAAAATTGGAAAATCTCATGGTATCGTTTAACAATAATACTCCGATCAACAATAATTGGATAAAAAATTTTGTTTATGGAATCAGAAGGAAATACTTACGTAGAATTTGGGAATATATCATTGATCACCTGGCATCTATTGATCCTAATGAAAAACAACACTTTTATTTTGCCATATTGCTCGATTTTATAAAATTGAAGGCTCAGAAATCTTATGTCATCTTGAAGTGTCAGCCCAATAAAGAAATCCATAAAGAGTACTTTGTTACAACCTTTAAAAATAAGACATTTGATAGAATACCTTTCAAACTTTTGTTCAATCAACTGAACGAGATGATTCCTATAGCTAACATCAAAGTAAAGCTTACATACCGTTATGTACGACCCTACGGAAGAAGATTATACAATTATAACCAAATAAGTAAAAATATATCTATGATGAATAGTAAAGTATGTAAATGCCATCTTAGTGATTTACGAGACAAACACCATAATCATACAATTACAGGTAATCTTGAAGTGATTGATGATTTGCCTTTAAGAAATCTTTTTGAAAAAGGAACAAAATTCCGCAGACAAGAATTTGACCACGTGAAAGAAGATTTTAATCTAGATTTGGATTCTTTCATATATAAATTAGCTATTAAATATGGATTACCCATAAAAGCCTTTGATGAATGGAAATATAATATCCTAAACTGTTTTGTCAACCAATATAATAGCAAACTCAATATTCAATGGAATTCAATCATCCCCTCTTCTATCAGGGAAGTACAAGAACGTTTTGTGATCACATATACTGATAAAGTGGTATCGAATTACGCAATTACCTGCAAACCTTATTACATAGAAATCTTACAGAAATCATACATGGAACCCACAATGTACAAACCTTTACCTTATAATTTAACTGTGATGACAAATAAAATCAGGGCTCTATATAAAAGAATTGGCATCAATTTAAAAAATGTGTCCTTTCCTTATTTAGTACTCATTCCAAAACTGCATAAAACACCCGTGAAATTTCGTACGGTAACTGTAGGATGTAATACATATATTACATTGGCTAACAAAAAACTTATGAATATACTTAAACCTGCATATAAAGCTTTATTAGTACAAAATCCAATAATCATGAAAAACAGCTCTGAAGTAATTAAACGACAGAAGTATTGCATTAAAGATATGCAGTTCACCAGTTATGACTTCCGGGACCTTTTCAACAACATTGATCTTAAAAAATTGCATGAAATACTTTTACTGGTGCATACAGAATACAATCTTAAAAAAGTAATCACTTTACGAAGGTATATGGATTTAATTCAGATCGTTTTGTTTGAGAACATATTATGTAACGGAGGAGTCTTTTATCAACAAATTAGGGGTATTCCTATGGGTGGGGGCTGTTCATCAGTCCTGGCTGACATATATTTAACATATTTCGAAAGGAATAATCATGTATTATATGAAATGCCATATTACAGATATGTGGACGATGTGATTTTAGGCCATTACTCAAATACTCCTGAATTTGAATTTGACTTTTATCCTCCGGAATTGGATCTTATCAAGAACCCTAATAGTGTCAAAAACGAAGTTAATTTCCTGGACATAACCATTAGATACAAACATAAAAATGGAATTCATACAGTTCTGTACAATAAACGTAATAATTATGATATGAAGATTAACCAAATAATTGGATGGAAGTCAAATTTGACTAGGAATATTTTCCGTAACATCATAACAGGACATCTGAGAAGAAATCGTAATAATAATACTTTCAAAAAAGATTGTCTCACGTGTAACAAACTCATTTTACAGGAAGCACTTAAAAATCATTACCCACGGAATTTCCTTAAAGATATTTACAATTCTTTCTTTAAAGAAGAGGATTATTCATTCTTTAATGACTTGAGAATATGACATCATATTTGAATAATCGAGGTACGCATGCGTATGGGTACATACTACATATGGCGAAACGGGCGATACGTTTTAGTCGGTAGCATCATTGCCAGTGTGATTTCGTCGTTCCATTTCTGTCTTCTTTCTGTCTGCATTCTGAGGCCTCCTTTTCTGCATTTTGGAGCTTTCATTTTTGCACATGCTACGGGGATCTGTCATTGAATTGCATTGGTATCCGTGGGCGTTGTCTAGACGAAAAGTACTTAAAACGGGAATGAGAGGTCGCTATCCCTCTCAGCCATTTTTATGCAATTCATATGGTTTTCCCCCTTTCCTTTTTTCAAATCGTTTAAATTAGTTATATATATATATATATATATATATATATATATATATATATATATATATATATATATATATATATATATATATATATATATGCTGCTCACAACTGAAATCGTACCGCCATAAAGTTGTAGGTGTAGCTTTATGTAATTCAAGCAATACAAACAGCAAGGCGAGATATGCAAATGATCAAAGTTTCATAGTGACGTAGCACCTTGCCGAGCAGCATAAAAGAGTCAGGTCAAGGAGTGGCGATATCACAGCTAAATTGTAGCGGCATTGGTTTCAGGTTGTAAAAATCATCCAAGTATGCCAAGAGTACGTCAACGTACCGCATACGTTCAGCTGTTGTCAATGGAACGGCAACAAATCATTGCTTTTCGTGACGGTGAAATAAGCCTTCGAAGAATCGCTGAACTATTGGGTCGTGAAGTGAGCACAGCTCAGTTCAACGGTGTGTGTTACGGTTCGTGAGAGACAACGAAACGACACGAAGATCAGGTAGTGGAGCTTCCAGGTGTACCACAACACGTGAAGATCGTTTGCTTCTGAGAAGCGTTGCGCGGGAGCTGTTTACCACAGCAACCGTGTTACAACGACATTTATTCCACACTACAGGTAAAGTAGTATCGACGCAAACAATTCGAAACCGTTTGCATGACGCAAGACTCCGAGGTAGACGACCTTTTCGATACCTACGGTTTCGACGTCTTCACCGGTTACGTCGTCTCTAGTGGTATCAAATGACATGCAATTGGTTGACGGAATGGCGAAACATTCTGTTCACGGATGAATCACGATTCTGCATTGGTATACCAGATGGCTGTACTCACGTATAAAGGCGCTTTCAACAACGCCATCAGGAAACTTTTTCTATCAGTCGCCACACAGCTCCCTAAGTGGTACCATGGTTTGTGGTGATATAACATTTGGTGGATGAACACCTTTGGTTCACGTTTCTGGCAGTATCATGGTACAACGATACATCTCTGACATTATAAGGCGTGTGGTACAGCCATATCTATCAACCAGGCCTGGATAATGCCAGGTCACGTACTGCACGGGTAATTATGAATATTCTACAAGATTTTGATATCCTGCCTTGGCCAGCATATTCTCCGGATTTGTCGCCAATTGAGCATATCGGGGACATCATGGGTCTCAGATTAAGAGAATTCCCAATTCCAGCAAACCATGTTCAGTTACTAGCCCAACTGCATGTTGTGTGGAATGCCATCCCTCACCACACTACTGACCCACATCTCATTGCCGCACATCTCATTGACGGGATGCCTCTTCGTATTCAATCTTGCATAGCCACTCGTGGAGGACCTATTCCATATTGATCTAATGTCAATCCATGCTTTCATTTTCCAGGTATGATTTTTTGATCATCTACACATCTCCATGTTACAATTATATTCTGTAAATTTCATAAGGATACATCAATTTCTTCATGGTGTTGCGATTTCAATTGTGAGCAGTGTATATATATATATATATATATATATATATATATATATATATATATATATATATAGTTGTTTGGGTAATTCGAATTAGATGCTCAGACCTGAAGAGAAATTGAATTCTGGTTAATCTTCGAAATTTGGCCTGTGCTCTTCATATCTATTATCGGTATTGTGGCCGTGGTTTAACTGCTATAGTGATTTTAATATTTCATGGTCACTTGGATTGGTTATTATTATTATTATTATTATTATATTTTCTAACAAATATATATATATTCTCTTATCGGCATTATGGCCGTGGTTTTGCTTCTATGGTGATGATAATATTACTTGAATTTTTTTATTATCACATTTTTCTAATATTTATCCATGTACTTGTATGCTGCATTATGCGCGTATTGTATACTGGTTATTTTGTTATCTGTCAAGTTGTTTACGAATTTTTTGTGGTAACATCCTTTTTTAATTAGTAAGAACTGAATTACACTAAAGTTAGCTGCATTTGCGCTGAATTGGTGTCAATTTTTATCTCATTTTTTATCTCAATTTTTATCTCATTATTATCTCAATCTTTTCATATTATAATGTCTGGTATTTGTTATTCCTATGTTATAATTCTATTCTTTGCCATTGATTTTGTGATCGAACTTAGTTTTTCATACATTGAATCTCTTAATTGATTTTGTGATCGAACTTAGCTTTTCATACATTGATTCCCTTAATTGTTGAACCATTAAATAATGAATTTTTATTGAAAAATTTTGAATCTTGTATTTTTCTGCATTGGTTGTATTATTCTTAGATTATATTTATTAGTTCCAAGGTAAAATATTGCTTTTCATGATGTATTGTTGGATGTTAATTTGAATAAATTTTTATTGGAATAGTCAATGTTTTGCTTATTACTGAGCATTTATTTAATCCAGTTTTAATATATCTACACACTAGTTTCTTATTATTTTCAAGGTGTTTTCGATGATCCATTAGTTTGAAAAATAATGGTATCATTCATTTGATGTAATTGTGTTTCCACTTTTGTATTTGAATTAAGGTACATTCTTGGCTGAATAGTTTCTATTTTGAATGCAAGTGCCTTTATTTTGGAGAAATAAAGGTTACTATCTTACCTATTCATATGATGTCCAAATATCAATATTTAACGACTGGCAACTGGATGTTCTCTGACATTCAAGTTCGGTATTTGAGAACTTGTTGGGGTTTTTCTAGATCGATATCCCGTTACCAACAGTATCCTTTTATTCCAATGACAACTCCATCTTTATTTAGTACATCCAGCCAGCATTCCTTGTTCACTTCATATAACTCTGAATCTTACAACCATGCATCACTTAATAACACTCTTAAATTTAAAACTTGTAAATCTAATACATGTAAAACGTGTCCGTTTGCTAATCGTAACCAGATCAATTTTAGCAATAATCTTGCCTTCTGTAAAACATATATTTGCATCTACCAAATTGTATGTAAAATATGTAATATGTCATATATAGGCCAGACCAGCAATCCTCTGCACCTCCGAATTAACGTACACAGGAATCATATGAAAAAAATTTCAAATAATGCAACGACCCTTAATGAATCAAAATTCGAATACGAACATTTTTCTATACATGAGTTCTACAACAGTGAAATTAGTATTCTATGTATTCAAAAAAATTATTATGACAGATTATTTCTTGAAAATGAATTTATTTGTGCACACAAAACTATTTTTCCATATGGACTCAATCAATTACTTAATCATCACATTGTTAAAAAATCCTTTAATTATCCTAATGAAGACCATAATATTTATAATTTCTTTAACAATCCTAAAAATAAATCAAAAAGAACTAAAAGAGCAAGTAAATATAATAAATATTGCCCTCATTATCTGAACTAAAAAATGCCATCCTACAGCAACTTGCAAATTTCAAAATTACTTTTGATTGGAAACAATGTAAAAACTGGATTTGCGCAATTAAAAACAACAATTTAATATGGTATATAACCTTTTTATAACTACTACATATGATAACATTCATTTTAAACATTTATTCTATGATTTGCTCATTAACAGAAGTAAAAATCTTAATGCTTATTTATACGTCACGGACATAAATTTTAATGGCTAATCAAAACAATATAATAAAATAAATGAATATTGTACCTTGAATTTCACTAATTCTGTCTTACTCTGAAGATAAATAACTTTTTAAATTCGGTTTCCAATTACTATCCAGTCAAACATGTAAATCCTAAAATTGCATATAAATATGATAAACTGCTAGGACGTTATATTTTCAATTATAATCAAATTGCCAAATCAATAGATATTAATCAAAATTATAAATTGGATAAAGAGTCATACTGCCACTGCCATTTAGACAAATACAAAGACTTCGTAGATAAACACCATGGGCATGTTATAACGGGAAATCTAAATATTATTAACTATGATACACTGAGATCACTGATGTTACTTGGTACTAAGTACCGTATACCTACTAAATTTAAACATAAATTAATTTGTAAAGATTTATTTCTTAACTTAAATAAATTTATCTATAAAATGAGCTACAAATATCAAATCCCTGTAGAAGCCTTCAAACCCTGGAGTGTCTTAATAAAGCAATACCTAAATCACTATATATATAATCAGAAAATTAATAAATCATATAAACTTAATTCAATTAAAAAGGATATTAAAGAAATTTAAGATGATTTTGTCATTGCATATGTCAATAAGGCAAGTAGTAACTAGTTAATCATATGTAAATATTACTATATAAGTACCCTCCAGTCACTCTTACTTAATAATCAAGTCTATAATTTACATAATACCAACCTTAAAATATTATCCAATAGAATATCAGCCAAATATAAGCAAATCCATCTAAAAAATAGTTGTAATAACATTCCATATATAGTTTTAGTACCCCAGTTTCATAAATCCCCTGTTGCTTTTCGAACTATTACAAGTGGGCATAATTCTTACATTACTACTGCTGGTAAATTATTATTAAAAATATTACATGAAGTATCCTTGTCAGATGAGATGTCTAATAATTGTCATATTGTGAAAAAGAGTTTTGAATTAGTTAAGAAAATAAAAACTCTTACTAATATTCATAGTATTTATACTTATGATTTCAAAGATTTGTTTAATAATATTGATGTAGATGATCTGTATTGAATTATTTTAGAAAATTTTGAAAAATATAATATCAATCTAAAATATTCAAAATTTCTATTTAAGAAATTACTAAATTTCACTATGAGAATTATATTCAACATGGTGGTACTTTCTTTAAACAACAGTTTGGTATCCCACAAGGGGGTGTGCCTCATCATTGTTAGCTAATATGTATTTATTCTTTTATGAAAAGAACTTTAATCCAAGTTTGCATAATATGCACATGTTTAGAAATTTAGATGACATATATATTATGTGTATCCCTTAATAATATCCCTATAGTATTTAACTTTTATCCTAATAATTTACAATTAAATGCAAGTAATAATGACTCTAAAGTTGCTAACATTTTAAATTTAAATTTAAATTTACAAAATTGTAATATGGTTATAAACTTGTATGATAAAAGAAAGGATTTTAAGTTTAATACATGAAAAATTCAACATTTTGACTCTTGTCTGCATATATCTGTTTTTAGAAATATTTTAATAAACCAGGTTCTTAGAATCAATAAAATTTGTGATGAAAATTATAAATTATCACATTTTATGTAGCACATATTATTGAGTACAGCGACTAATAATGCATATCCTTCCAAATTCGTTATTAAGGGGACTCGGTACCCTTTGAACAATTTTTTTTGTTTAAGCACTTTACAATACTCTTTTTGCATATTATTAAATGATTTTATTAAGGAAAATTATTTTATCAAGAAAAAAGACAGTTCTACTGATACAATTTGAAAAATTTAATTTTTTTTAAAAAATTTAAATAATTTTTAAAACCTATGCAATCCTGCAATTTCTAATATTTTGCAACCCTTTTTTTATAAGGTTCTTTGAAGTATCTTCTATAACTTTAAGGATCGGATTTTTAAAAAGTTAATTAGTTCGGGAGAAAAAAAAATAAAATGTTGATACATATGTAAAAATTCAACAAAAGAATGAGTTTTTTGTACATATCTGTTTTTTTAAAAAAAAACTTTTGATTTTATTGCAAATCCGATCCCTAGTTTCATAAAATGCTCTATAATGAACATCCAGAAAAAAATCAAGTCAATTGAGAAATATATATTTAAGTTTTAGCATTTTGAACATATTGGTAATTGGTATACTGAAAAACTGAGAAAAAGCACTTTAAAGGTTTTAACTTTGAAAAATTATTCCAAATCCATTTTAAATTACTTTAAATGTTATTTTAAATTATTTATTATACACTTACCTTTAAAACTGTAGCTGTTTCATTGAATTTAACTATATTTATTTTATATAAGTGACCATTAGCCGAAACCTTAGTTGTCACACATTGAAAAGAAAATCCAAAAAATTATACATAAAAATTGATTTTACCAAATTCATTATTATTTTTACACCATGAAATACATTTGGCTCATTTCATTAGGATATAGCTTAACTATAAATATGATGATGTTTATATTATAAAAGAAATACAAGATTTGAAAATATATTCATATCATAAAAACACACAATATTTCCTAACCTTATGCATATCATTTCGGCATAACTACCATTATTTCTTAACTTTCTTTTAAAAATACCCTGCACTGTATGTTACACCTTCCTTCTTTTTAATTAATATGTCTCTTTTTAAAATTGCTTTTTTAACCAGTTTCTGTGCAAGTTAATATTTTGCACTTCGTCGTTTTTGTCGAAACATTTTTTTTCGAAAATTGAGCGCAACACCGAGATTCATGGAGCACTTTCCTAATGGTACACCTAAGGCATTCTGTACTCCTTTTATGCAGCGCAGTGTACCTTTATTACATTCACACACAACTTCCATTACACAGAGTTTTACACGTTTTTTATGTGCAAATGTTTCTTTAGGACATTTTGCCCACGTCACACTGTGCAAGCTTTCGTTTGCATATTGAATTCCACAGTTTATGCACGATATTAACGAACGAAAGCAGATTGGAAAAAGTAAATAACGTTTCTTTATCAATTAAAATTACGATTAAGCACTTTCATCTTCTTCCTGGTAGAAATATTTTGTAAAACAGGGAGTATTCAGTTGCAGATGCGATGTAAACAGTGCGTAAACAGAGAAGTAGGCGTGGTATTTAAAGGGATAAAGTTGCAGTCAAAAGCCTTTTTAATATATTTATAGTTCTCGGATCTTCACGAAACTTTGTCAGGATATACTAGAGATATCAAGGTATATTTTAAGCAAAAAATTTGAAAATCGGTATTTTCGTCATTTTTCGCCAAATGAGTACTGAGTCCCCTTAAAATTGTCAACTCAGTGTATCAACTTCCACTCGATAACATCCAAGGAAACTTTCCCAATTATAGTGGCTAATACAAAAAAAAATTATAATTATTTATTAATTATATAAATAAATAAAGATAAAAAATAATAAAATAAGCTAAAAAAATTTGAAAATCAATAAATCGGAAAATAAGATACATTAATATTAATGTTTTTAATTTTATTTTCGCTGAAAAAATTGTAACTTTAGCCAGTTTGAAACTTCGATTTGAGAGCTCTTATAATGGTGATATCCTTGATTATCCTTTTCTTCAATGAATCTCTTGTTTAGTAAGAATTTTCATCTTTGCTTCATGTTCATATTCCTTTGTGCCTATACGGATAATAGTCCCGTCTCCAGCCGTGACTCACTGGACTGGTCTGGGAGTGTAGCGGTGGATGTCCGAACTGCCTCCCTGGTTGTATTTCGACTTGTTCATTACGGAACATCTAGGTAATTTAAGTTGTTGAGATTGATCGCGTATACACGTGGTGAAAGAAGAAGGGTTCATTCCACATGGTTGTTGTTGTTGAGACCTAGACCGTCCGACCTACCAGAGGGGACATGCCACATGGTAATACAAATTTTCTTATATTCATTCTTTCAACTTTTGATGCCTGTAGTCTGAGTTTTGGTATTTATAGTAACTTACTATTACCTAATCTGAAACAGCCATTTGTTTGGGTTAATTAGACTTAGATGTTCAGACCTGAAGAGGAATTTAATTCTGGTTAATCTTCGAAATTGGGCCGGTGCTCTTCATATCTATTATCGGTATTATAGCCGTGGTTTAACTGCTATGGTGATTTTAATATTGCATGGTCACTTGGATTGATTATTATTATTATTATTATTGTATTTTCTAACTAATATATATATATTCTCTTATCGACATTATGGCCGTGGCTTTGCTTCTACGGTGATAATAATATTACTTGAATTTTTTATTATTATATTCTTCTAGTATATATATATATGAAAATGAAAGCAGATTAAAAATGAAAGCAGATAAAAAACGGGAATGACCATATGAATTACATAAAATGGTAGGGGTGGATTGCGACACCCCTTTCCCGTTTAAAGCAGCTTTGACAACCCCGGTAACACTCACGGCACCAACATAATTCCATGGTCAGTCTCCCGAATGTGCGAAAACAAAAGCACCCGAACGGACTCTGAGTCAAAGATGAAAACGATGTAGAAAAAAGCAAGAAATATCCTTCAACCTAACCCAGTGGAACAACTCCTTATAAGGGTAAAGTCGCACATGCGCAAAGATATAACTTGATAACAGTTTCGCAGTTATGAATATAATACCTCACTTAACGTTAAGAATATTACGACTTTTCTTTGAAAAATGAATTGTAATAATGCCGTATAAAATTGATAGGATAATTTCTCTTCATTGCTTCCTTTACAAATTTGTTATATTTGTAGATGCAATCTTTCTTAAAAGTATTGTGACTTTGGTTTCTTCTAAAGTAACCAATTATTATATTTCTGAAGACATTCTTGGTTAGGTTTGAATTCCAGTTGATTAAATGATGTATCTTGATACTGTATGATTCTCTTTTATCGTGTAGCTCTGTAAAAATTCCATATTTCCGGTATTTTTTGATTGATAAATCTAAGAAATTCACCGATCCGTCTTCATTCACTGGATTTTCGATTAGGTCTAATTCACTTGGGTAGACTGTGAAATCAAAGTATGGGGTGTTTTCATATCCCCCAATTAACACATCATCGACGTAACGGAAGTAGGGTATTTCCGATAAGATATGAGTATCTCTTTCGTATTTTGATAGCTAGATATCCGCCAGTTTTGACGAACAACTTCCTCCCATATGTATGCCCTTGATTTGCTTGTAAAAATTTCTTCCATCATGAAGTATGTTTTCTTTTAGTACCAGTTCCACCAAATCCAAGTATCTTTTATAGGTTATATGTTTTTTTAAATCGTATTCTTCATGTAAATCTTTCAGAATTAATTGTAAATTAGTTAAATCAATATTATTGAACAAATCTCGAAAGTCGCAACTTTTAAAGTTGATGTCCTTGTTGCAAAATTTTAACCGGTTTATTATTTCTTGTCCATTTTTTATCATGATAGAGTTATGTTTTTTAATATTAAACATAACTATTTTGAATAAATCCAGAAGTTTTTTGTTTGCTAGTTCCCAATATGATCCACATCCCACTGTCACTGTTCGAAATTTGTCAGGTATTTTGTGTAATTTGGGAATGAGGACCAAATATGGAAATTTGATTGTTTTAATATCCATTCCTATTCTTTTGTAAAGAGCCTTTATTCTTTTTGTCAGTATCAATGCGTTACTGGGTATTAATGTATACATTTCACTATCCTTATAACATTTGTCCAATGTTATAAGGATAGAACTTCTAACATAGAACTTCTTGCATGTGAATGCATAATTCGATACAATTTTATCGGTATATGTTAAGACAAAATCTTCTTTAAATTGCTTGAAAGAGGATGGAACTGTAATTTCTCTTATGTTATTGCCATGCTTCGGGTGGTAGTGACAAAAAGCTCTGTAAAAACTATCTTTCCACTTATTAAAAGTTTGTACTGGTAAACTATGTTTTACCGCCATTCTATAGATGAATAACTCGAGATCATTATAAAATTCGTCATATACATTTCTAAATTCTTGTATACGGTACTTTGTACCGAGTTGAAGAATGTTTTTAAGTTTTTGTCTGTAATAAAGTCCAATTTACCGGATATTATGTGCTTATGATATTGATCACTATGAATATTTTCATGACAATTACAAGTTTCAATATTATTTGATGCAGCGTCTTAACATATTTTGTTATAGTTGAATAATTTTCTTTCCGTTGATTCTGACGAATCGATAATTTATCATGCTTTTTATGTTAGACAAGGGAAAAAATTCTTTTATATTATTTAAAATAGAATTGAATGGGATGTTTTCATACTGTTTGTTCTTGAATGTTGTAATAAAAAATTCTTTAGATTTTATTAAATTTTCACTTTTTTTAAATGTTATGTTAAAAATTCTGGCTCTGAGTTTGATTAAGTCCAATAGGATGTCAAAATTAGTACTTGCTTCATCATTACTGCAATAGTTTTCTTTAAAGTTGAAATTTATTATATAATTCCATATTTTCTGTAAATATTTAAGCTTGATACCGTTGGCTGTGTTCTTAATCCAACCAAGTTTCATCTTGCTTTGAGTTTTTATAAATTCCAATATTTTTTTCCTCTGTTTTAATATAATTATTATATTGTTTTTTGCTTCCTCTTTGCTCTCTGTGAGATTTTTTATGTATGAGATTTTCTGATAAAGGGTATGATGTACATTCTCTGCATCTTTCTTGATTACAGTTTTCTTTGAATATTAATGAATTAAGGCCATATGGGTAGGCAGTATTGTATGTGGTTGCTTTTCCACAACAATCGTTCCGTCAAATTTGGTACTATATCAATTATAGTTACCTTGATGTTAATGAACTCATGTGCCTGAAAATATCTTATTTCCAGATTAGTTGTGAGGATTTCCTGTTGAACTTTTCCCACCTGGCTTCTGTGTAGATTTATACGAATGTTTAAAGGATTCTGTGTCTGTCCTATATATTTTGCTTGACATTTTAGGCATGTAATACAATAGACCACATTAAAGCAGTTGCAAATTATTCTTCTGTTTTTGTTGTCTGTTTTGATTTGCTGTTGATCGGCTACAGGACATAATTTGCAACGTTTAGATTGGTATTTTCGAAATTTAAGATTCCTCATAGGTTGGTGGTGATGATTATGATTGTTAAAGAAATCTTGTGATCCATTTGGGATCGTGTCTGGATATACATCAATGTTTACATTTTTTATATTTGTAACAGTTTTATTATGGTCAAATTGTACAGTTTTAATATAGCTCCTCATCATTTGTTTTACTATTAAAGACTAGGGTGACGGTATGTCGATAACACAAATACCCTTCTATTGTGTCACCGGGCATATATTCGTATTGGAATACATTTGCCAGTCTCTAATGTTATATATAGACTTCATTCATATTTTAGAAATCAACAGTTTTTTAACTCTTGTTGAGGGGTAAATAAAGAATTATGCATTATTTCCCATATTTTCGTTTTTCACATATTAGATTATCAAATTGAAAATCCAACGAAAAACACTCCAATCTTCGCTATACATCTGTCCATTCTAAACTGTATGACATTGTTTTAACATTATTTTATACTTTTTTGTTATTTTCTAAAAACCCTCAGTCAAAAGGTACGTTCTTAATAGTAGCTTGGAATAACCACTAGTTTACAAAGTAACTAATAAAAACACATAAAAATACCAATTTATCATAAAAGTACAGAGTTAAAGGTAACTCGCCGACGACCCTGGGGGTTTGCGCCTTTCATGACCAGCACCGGCTTTCCAAATCTCCGTTCCAGCGAAGCCGCAGCCAGGTCGCTGACTTGGCGAAATCATTCACCGGACGAGGTCCGAGAGAACACCCGCCAATCCCGACACCAGCCACCGGTCAGCCCTTGGCTCAGGCCATGAATAGGCGCAGTCCATGAGCACGACCACCTGGAAGAGTAGGGGCCCTAACAGTTCTGTGGTTCGTCGGCCACATCATTACTGATAAGGTAACCCGATTAATTTTCCCCCAACAGACGGAGGACCAGAGGTACAGACCTAAGATCCGTACACCGCAATCATTGGCGGTGCCGCCCCCTGGGGGGTATCATAAAAGTACAGAACCAACAATCCCAAATCACAAAATAACAATGAAATGTTTTATCCCTATAATAGATTAATCAATTATCACCACAACTCCAAGTATAAGTATTCTTCAACTCGGTACAAAGTACCGTACCAAGTACATACATTCTTCCACTCGTTGCAAAGTACCGTATACAAGAATTTAGAAATGTATATGACGAATTTTATAATGATCTCGAATTATTCATTTATAGAATGGCGGTAAAATATAGTTTACCAATACAAACTTTTAATAAGTGGAAAGATAATTTTTACAGAGATTTTTGTCATTACCACCCGAAGCATGGCAATAACACAAGAGAAATTACAGTTCCATCCTCCTTCGAGCAATTTAAAGAAGATTTTGTCTTAACATATACCGATAAAATTGTATCGAATTATGCATTCACATGCAAGAAGTTCTATGTGGATACATTGGACAAATGTTATAAGGATAGTGAATTGTATACATTAATACCCAGTAACGAATTGATACTGACAAAAAGAATAAAGGCTCTTTACAAAAGAATAGGAATGGATATTAAAACAATCGAATTTCCATATTTGGTCCTCATTCCCAAATTACACAAAATACCTGTCAAATTTCGAACAGTGACAGTGGGATGCGGATCATATTTTGAACTAGCAAACAAAAAACTTCTGGATTTACTCAAAATAGTTATGTTTAATATTAAAAAACATAACTCTATCATGATAAAAAAATGGACAAGAATTAATAAACCGGCTAAAATTTTGCAACAGGGATATCAAATTGAAAAGTTACGACTTTCGAGATTTGTTCAATAATATTGATTTAACTAATTTACAATTAATTCCGAAAGATCTACATGACGAATACGATTTAAAAAAACATATAACCTATAGAAGATACTTGGATTTGATGGAACTGGTATTAAAAGAAAACATACTTCATGATGGAAGAAATTTTTACAAGCAAATCAAGGACATACCTATTGGAGGAAGTTGTTCGTCAATACTGGCGGATATCTAGCTATCAAAATACGAAAGAGATACTCATATCTTATCGGAAATGCCCTACTTCCGTTACGTCGATGATGTGTTAATTGAGGGATATGAAAACACCCCATACTTTGATTTCACAGTCTGCCCAAGTGAATTAGACCTAATCGAAAATCCAGTGAGTGAAGACGGATCGGTGAATTTCTTAGATTTATCAATCAAAAAATACCGGAAATATGGAATTTATACAGAGCTACACGATAAAAGAAAATCATACAGTATCAAGATACATCATATAATCGACTAGAATTCAAACTTAACCAAGAATGTCTTCAGAAATATAATAATTGGTTACTTTAGAAGAAACCAAAGTTACAATACTTTTAAGAAAGATTGCATCTACAAATGTAACAAATTTGTAAAGGAAGCAATGAAGAGAAATTATCCTATCAATTTTATACGGCATTATTACAATTCATTTTTCAAAGAAAAGTCGTAATATTCTTAACGTTAAGTGAGGTATTATATTCATAACTGCGAAAGTGTTATCAAGTTATATCTTTGCGCATGTGCGACTTTACCCTTATAAGGAGTTGTTCCACTGGGTTAAGTTGAAGGATATTTCTTCCTTTTTTCTACATCGTTTTCATCTTTGACTCAGAGTCCGTTCGGGTGCTTTTGTTTTCGCACATTCGGGAGACTGGCCATGGAATTATGTTGGTGCCGTGAACGTTACCCGGGTTGTAAAAGCTGCTTTAAACGGAAAAGGGGTGTCGCAATCCACCCCTACCATTTTAAATAATTCATATGGTCACTCCCTTTTTTTATCTTACATTTTTAATCCTTGTATTCTACTTGGGAACTAGAGCAGCATATGCGTCTTCTCCTAAGTAGTGGATCGAGATGTTGTTATCATGCTTTTATTGGAAAATTCCTTGACTTTCACTTTTTATAGTAGTATATATATATATCATACATATATATATATATATATATATATATATATAATTATTTATAATACTTATTTTTAATTTATGTAATATTTAAATGTAATAGTGGCATTTGATACCAAGAATTAAACATTAAAATTAATTTTATTAGTATCAATCATTTACAGTATTATTTTATTTCCACTCTTATCAATATGTGATCCCCCTTTGGTATTACTTCTTGTGCTTAATTTAAAATTCATATTAGTTGTGGTAAAAAATGCACTTTTCTTTGCAGATCTCAGTTTATCTATTTGTGCTACATGTCATTAGGTAATTTGTGTATATATTATATATTATATGATAATCCAGTTTATATTTATATTAATATTTATATTTATTTTTATATTCAAGCAATTATTTATAATCTAATATTGGAATTGAAAACCGTATAATATTTTATGTTCCATGTACTGTATATTACCAATATGTAAATCTCAACTACTATGATTTGTTTTATTAGTAATTGTTAGCGCCTGGCAAAATAGTGTAATTGTAAATCAATACATTAGTGCCCGGTAACCTATATAATTTGAGATATAGGAGATCGATAACCAGCAAACAATTATTTCGCTTTCTTGATTTGTAGACACTCTTAGATGTTAAGCTATTACTATTTACCAAAACTCTTGAATTTTCGTACTTGCCAGCATAAACGTTGTAAAATCTGTCCGTCAGCTGTACCCTCTCAGATTAATAATAATAACCCTAAATATTTAACTTTTTGTAAAGTATATAATTGCATTTGTAAATTAACATGTATCTCTTGTAATATCTCATACATTGGACAAACTGGCATTCCTCTTCACCTTCGGTTTAATGTTCATCGAAACCATATTAAGATATTTAGCTCTCGAGCATCTCACAATTCACAACTTTCTCCTCCTGCTTATAATAACACTAGTAATAATTTGGAATATGCTCATTTTGATCTTCATGGAATTGATAACATTTCAATTTCTATTCTAGACATGGTAAAGAATCCTAGTCACGGATTATATTTTGAAAATCCATTAATCAAACAGCATACAACTATTTTTCCATATGGATTAAATCAAATTTATAATAACAGGAATGTAGTAAAAACTACATATAAAAATT
Source organism: Amaurobius ferox (assembly GCA_951213105.1). Taxonomy (NCBI): domain Eukaryota; kingdom Metazoa; phylum Arthropoda; class Arachnida; order Araneae; family Amaurobiidae; genus Amaurobius; species Amaurobius ferox. The sequence continues at coordinate 18,349,722 of OX578142.1, read as the reverse complement.
TAAATTATGATATCTCTATTTTTAACATCCTGAATTTTAACTCGTATAGTGGCTCATCACAACGATCCAAGTGAGGAAATTATAACAATAAAAAGTGTCAAAATCTGAACATAAAAGCAAAAATTACTGAGCTAGAAAAAAACTTCAAATCTTCTTATAACATAAACACTATAAAAACCTGGGTGTTCGATATTAAAAACCGACGTTTAAATCAAGTCTATAATACTTTCTTAAAGTCATTTAATCATGATGAGCACTTTTCACACCTATTATGTGATCTTATTATATTAAGAGCTAAAAATTTATAAACCTCCATCTGTCCATTCAACCCCTTTCTACTTTTCCTTATCTTAAATAAAAAGTATAATGCTTATTGTGAAATTAAATATAAAAATTCACTTTATAATAATATAAGTTTCATTTTTTTATTTCAGCAGTATAAACAATGTTTTCCTATTCCTCATACTCCAGTTTTCAAAACTTTTAAATATAATACCCGTTTGGGTAGATCAATTACAATGATACATCTCCATTAAATCATAATACCAATACCAATTATCCTTGTGCTTGCAACCAGCCAAATTATTCTAAATTTATAGACTGCAGTCCTAAACACATAATTACTAGTGATCCCACTGTTCAAAATTCAGTACTTAAAAATCTTATGCTTTATGGTACCAAATTTCGGATCCAAAATACATTAAATCATTGTCTTTTAATTAAACAACTTAATATTAATTTGGAAAAATTCATTTACCAAATTACTTGTAGTAAAACCTATCCCATTGAAGCTTCGATATGCGGAAGGTTAACAGTTCTGACAAACATCAAACATCTTTTAGGTAACATGCCTGCAACTAAACATACAATTAACTTTGCAAACTTAAAACAGCCAATAAATGAACTAAAATCAAACTTTGTCAACACATATGTGGATAAAGCTAGCTGCTAATAATTACGTCATTTGCAAAAAATATTATGTACAAATTTTAAACGACTTTCTAAGAAAATATAACTGTATCTAAGAAAATTATTGCATTTCATAAACTATAAACCTTGCAACAATCTAAGATACCTAAGGGAATCTATTGTTATGATCCCAAAATTTCATAAAACCCTATCTCTTTTAGATCTGTAACTATGGGACATAAATCATATGCAACAGTTGCTAGTAAATCTCTATTGGCCATTCTTTATAAAATTACTTCTAATATTATTGATAATTCATCTTCTCATATTATTAATAACAGTTATCATTTAATTCAAAAGTTAGACAATATTAATATATTGGGATTTCAAATTTATTTTAATGACCAATTTAACAATATTGACATAAACGATCTATATAGAGTAATTTGGGATTTAATTAAATCTTTCTATAATAGACAACATTTGGAAATTGATCAAAATTACGTGCACCACCTTCTCAAGAGGGTTCTTTTTAATAATTACTTGATGCAAGGCAATAAAATTTATATGCAAATTAAGGGTGTTCCTCAGGGTGGTTCTGCTAGTTCAGCTCTAGCATATCTATATCTATACTTCTACGACTTAAATTTTATAAACTATTTCATATACTTTCTACCGATATATTGATAATGCCATTCTTATTAAGACAGCTCCCTCATCGACTGTTATAGATTTCGATTTTTATACCCAAAATTTTTCACTTATACTAAATGAAAGCAACATCTCATCAAGTGTTAACTTTTTAGATTTAACTCTCTTGCTTGATAATGATTTTTCATTTTTGTCAAATATTTTTGACAAAATGAAAAGCTTTCCTTTTAAAATTCACAAGAATAATAAATTTTACTCCTGTATGATTAAACAGATATACAAAAATATTTTTATTAATCAATTTCATAGGATTTATAGGTTATGAGAAAATGCAAAATTTAGTAGCTATCTGGCCGATTTATTACAATACTGTAAGGCTGAATTCTATCCAGATAATTTTGTTAATAATTATCACTATAGAAATTATAAATTCAATTTATAAAATTTTCAATTATCGTTTTAGACATCTTTTAATTACTATTATAACCTTTTATGCATATACTTCTTACTTTAATTTTTATAAAAATTCTTGGAGTATTAGTGATTGTGATAAGTTTTAGATACATCTTATTTAACAATAATTATTTATTAAATAATTTAATTATTAATTTCTTCATTTCTTGAACTCCTGAAGTTGTAATTTATTTGTATATAAATATTGAATTTGTATATGAATATTTTTATATGAATATGAATTTGTATATGAGTAACAATCTTCTTCAAGAGTATTTTCAAAAATTCTCATCAGATGGCGCTCTCTAGAATTCTATCAAGTATTTTTCTTGTGTTAGTTTATTGCAATATTCGGCGTCAAGAATAAAGGCGAGGAATTTTGATTTCTAATTACATTCTTATTTATTAATAGGTATTATATTTAGTTTTTGTACTATCATCCTCTCCTTTCCATTTTTCTCTTATTATTTCCTTTTTATAATGTGTCGGATCTTTTTATGATGTTTCAATCACGTGATTGCATCATAATACGAAACACATTTAGAACCTCTGTTGATGTAAAGATCCTTGAAAAGCAGCATGTACAGCGGTTCTATCCAATTTCATCTATTCAATTTACATCTTTTCTATTCTTCTTCATTTAAATTTTTGTCATTTTAATATTTTGGACATCCAGCATTTACCATTCTTTTGACGCACGTGCTTAGATTGTACGGATCACTCTTGGAAACTATTAAGTTAATTCCCATGTTTTATTAATTATATCACCTTTTAGTACAAAATTAAAATCAATTTTAATTCTCTGGTATCATGGTTTTCCTTTTGTTAGATATCATATTTCAAATCCTCTTTGACGGATATCATTTAACCTCTTTAATAAATTAAACTAGGGTATGCAATTTTTCATGTTCTAAATTAGCTTCATTATCTATATTTCTTATTATATATATATATATATATATATATATATATATATATATATATATATATATATATATATATATATATATATATATATATATATATATATATATATATATATATATATATAAATATATATATATAATTCAAAATAATTCAAATATATAATAAATCTAACTTCTCTTACCTTTTGGTCTTGATTTTTGAAAGATAAATCATATGCCTATTTTATCTGTTTTTACAACATTTCAGTATATGAGATATAGCAGTTCACTACATGACAAATATGACCTGCATGCGTTAGTAATGGGTTGTTTCATCAGGTGAATTTAATTAAAAAATTGTATGAAATGAAATACATTGAAATATTAAAATCTTAAATAAACATAAAAAATATTAAAATTTTAAATAAACATAAGGAATATTAAAATCTAAGAAACTTAGATTTTAATATTTTCAGAAATGCAAGAGGATACAGATATTTTTATGACACTATTGCAAAAATATAACTTTATTACATTTATTTACATTAAATTTATTACATTTATTTACATTATAACTTTATTACATTTATTTACATTAAATTCATTTATATTACTACACTTATACAAAAAGTTGATCAGGAGAGTGCCTGTTATAATTGGAATCATGAGGATAGAAAAATATTTTGCACATGCGTGCTTAAAAATGTAGTATCTGGATAACTCTGTACAAACTTATAGTGTTAATTTAAAGAGTGTCATCTTACAGGATTGCAAATATTCGTATTAAAATAAAATAAAAATTAATCGAATGTTCAAATGAAATAAAAATAAATTGAATGTTTAAATGACATAAACTTAAATTGAATGTTCAAAAAATGAAGTTCTTTGTAAACGTTAGCGATGGGATAATTGTATTTTAAAATATTCCAAATAATATGGAATTTATGAATAGAATTTTATGATTTTCTGCAGGATATTAATATAAAATAGGATGCTTGAAAATATAAAAGCGAACTGGATTTACTTGCATTGCGTAAGATCAAGCATTTGCATATAACTGTTCTGTTTAATAATTTTCACATAATTCTAAATTTTTTCTGCTATTTTTCAGTGCTCTTCAATATTTCAATACACACAAAATAATTGGCGATCGATATTTTGCATAATATACTCACAAATGGAAATTCACAGCGGTAAGTACATGGATTCTTAAATTTTCTTATCCAAAGAGCATACATATATATACAGGGTTTCCCAAAAACATTGATCTCGGCATTTATTCTTAAATATTGATCTTAGACATATATAATAAATTACGAAGTTGCGTAAAAAAGATACGGAATTTTATGAAAGCTATACAAATTTTCATGGAATTAAATTTGAAGAAATACAAAATTTAAATTTTTATACGGTCCCCGTGCAAAAACATTTCCAATAAGTAAAATGTGCCCCATACACCGATAAGGTGATGTACAAAATTTCAGCATTTTATCATAAAATGTCCCAGAGATATGTTTAAACAAATTTGGTGAGAGATTCATCACACATTAAAATGTAAATGTTTACAGCAAGAGTGCAAATGACGCAACGCAGAAATGCATCCTAGGCAAATAATATCTGCCTCGTATATTTAGATTCATTTGCAATTTTTCAAAAATATGCTTCCTGAAAGCTAGCTTAAAATTTTACTTAATTAATTACATAATGAAACTTGGAAATGGCCCAAACAAAATGAACACTGAAACAGTTTCGAAATGTATGCATATGCAAATATCTGCCTCTGATCACAATGGCAACAGACGCGTCATCATATGAGAAAGTTGTTTTTGCTCTGCCATTGATCAATCGCCTCGCTTATGCCAGCGTAGCGCGAGCAGCCCAGCAGTCTAAGCGAACCTTAAGTATTTCACATTTCTGCTCCATTTTGAGAGGGCAGTTAGCCGGTACCGAAAGTGTGTCGCAATACTGCAACGAAAAACTTTTTGAAGTGCTTATGCTATACAGTTTATGCAATTGCAATGCTAGCGAAACTGCACGGGACATTTCCCAATTCTCGACATCCTTCTGGCAGATTTATCTCCCGATTGGTGAGAAAGGAAGCAACAAAGGGAGGAAGTTTCAAACCATTAATATCATATTAAAAATTCGACTGGTAATCTGATCTGGGCAGCACATGACTTTTCTTATATAATGCAATGCTTCTTTAACGATGAAAAGATCCACGGCACAGTGTTTGTAACGTTAAATTGTACAATTGGCGCGGTAAATTGTACATCCGGATGACAACATCTAAAATTATTTCGTACCCAATTAACTATATTTTACACAACTCTAAATTAACAATTATCAATATTGATATTACCCTCAATAAGCAATATAGTCCATATATTTACATATTTTAATAATAAATTCATTAATTAGGCGTCATTTTCATTAACTTCGCGTCATTTTTGCAATTTTGAAGATATTTTCGTCAATGTGAAGCCAAATATTGCCAAGTTGGCGATATTTAGTAGAGCATTTTTCATATAATAAAAGGTATGTCCATCATATGACGAAAATAAAAATTTGCAAAATATTGCATCCTATTTGAAGTCATTTTTATATAATTTGTCGATATTTTTATCAATTTCATAACATTTTTATGAGTTTGGCAACAGTTTCGTCAATGGACAATTCCGATTTCATTTAAAAGCTCTTAGAACCAATTGATATATATAGAGAACTTTTTCTGATTTCAAATATCCAAGCGAAAATCTCTTAAAATAATTATTTGTTTAAATATCAAGAAATGAAAAACCGCAAAATCTACTCAAACACAAAATGGCCCTTGATTGGCTGTGACGTCACATGTCCTGTTCGACCTGTGATGCAACATTCTATCGCCTTTTGCCTTGAGATATTTGTAGTGTAGTAGGGGTTTAATTTTGCGTACAATTGAAATTTTACTTTTGTACATGGTCTGTTTGAATATAGATCATTTGCTGATTATTTTATTTGGTTAAAAACATGGATCCTGGTTTTGATCCTGGTTTTTGAAGGGGAATCAGAAAATTTGCCTAAGATAGATTTTACTGTAATGGCGCTCTATTTCAGAAACAATAAATATTTTGTAACAGCTGAAACTCGAGGTGTAAACTTGATACCCTTTTCTTGAAGGTTTTTTATTATTACTACTACTACTATTACGATTATTATGTGAATTGCATCTACGTTTAGGGTATCTGTGGTGGAAATCAGAGCATTACGAAAAATACAAACACTTTGCACGCCAATTTCTCCGAATCCGATAGATAAATATGTACATATTTTTTCTTTTTCTGTTGGTCCAGATTATGAATACATAAAATAATTTTAATACTTTGGAACTTTATTAGAAAATACTTAAAAGCATCTATCCGAGCGAGTGACTTTATAATTTTTCTTACTTTCACTCAAACTTCAAAAGATAGATATAAATAGTAAGCGACAAAAATATGTATTAGCAAATTTAGTTTCTGAATCCAATTTTTGAAAAAAAAAGAAAGGCTGATTTATTAAACCTTACTGACTTAGTTTTCGCGTAATCGTCTTGTCAAGTAGAAGAAGATTAAAAATTTTTCGTTTTACAAGTTTGTAATGCTTATAAAAACTAAAAGTGCTAGCTATGAACAATAAGTAATAATTTGTAACTCTTTTAAAGTCTTGCAAGTGTATATAATTGGGTTTTGGATCGAGTGGTTATAATTTCGATAGCTTAATTTTTAACCTGGATTTTCCAATAGTTGGGAAAGCTGCAATATTTAAAATATCACGGTTGTTGCAGCTCAGTGTCATTACTTACTCCTTTGTGAAATATGGGTGCACAAGAACAAGATATTTTATTTTGTTTAAAGAAATTAGAAGGTTAAATAAACTTGGGGATTTTAACGATGTGTTTAATGATTGGTGAGGTTTGAACATAATACATGGAAATATACATAATCAAGTACGTAATTATGTGCCGCCAGACAAGTTTATAAATTAATTTGAATGTAAAATCTCGTCAGATATATTGTTAAGTTTAATATATATAACGCAAAGCAAGTTAATAAAAAATTTCATATTTTGAGAAAATTGCATATCTAGAGTCGGAATATCCAGTTGAAATCAGGACGAAAAGTAAAAGTGCTAGCTAACTATGAACAGTTAGCAAGTAATTTATTAAATACGATACCTAATCTGTTAAATGCAATACCTAATATTTCTCTAAATTTAATAGTGTGGAAATCATCGTCTCGTAAACGAGCATATATTTTAATTTTTTTAGACATATTTAATTCTTTAATACATTCATCTAAATCATATTTAATATCTGTATTTAATAATTTTATAAACGAATCTTTCAAAGATTTCTTAATATAACTATTATGTACATTTTAAGAATCATTATATATATTTGCTTTATTATTATGAAATAAACGCCTTCTTAAAATTGGAGATAAAATTATATTTTCATCAAAATATACAGCATCTAATCTAGGTAAAAATATTAATACATTTAAGTTTGTAATATCATTACCTCTACAATCTATATGTTTTAAATTTGTGAAATTTTCTATACCTTTGAGTGAGATTAAATTATTATCAGTACAATATAATTTTTCTAAATTTGTTAAATTTTCTATACCTTCAAGTGAGATTAAATTATTACCAGAACAATCCAATATTTTTTAATTTGTTAGATTTTCTAAGCCTTCAAGAGAGGTTAAATTAATTCTATAACAATATAAGTTTTCTAAATTTGTTAAATTATATATTTCTTCAAGTGAGATTAAATTATTAACAGAACAATATATTTCTTCTAAATTTGTTAAATTTTCTAAATCATCAAGTGAGGTTAAATTATTGTCAGAACAATATAATTTTTCTAAATTTGCTAAATTATATATTACCTCAAGTGAGGTTAAATTATTACCAGAACAAAATATTTCTTTTAAATTTGTTAAAATTTCTATATCTGTAACTGAGGTTAAATAATTATCAGAACTATATAATTTTTCTAAATTTGTTAAATTATATATTCCTTCAAGTGAGGTTAAATAATTATCAGAACAATCCAGTTTTTATATATTTGTTAAATTTTTCATACCATTAAGTGAGGTTAAATTATTGTTAGATCAGTTTAATATTATTATTTCTTCTGATTTTTTAATTTTTGGAAAACTATTAAAGTATTTTTATCTCCTATAAATACCTATCATTTAATAGTAAACAGTTTTTCAAATGTTACCTCTTTATTAATAATTTGTTTTAAAAGATAAACACATTCTCTTAATGTATTTTTAACTTCACAAAGTTCTTCAACAATTTTTTCTCTATGAGGTTCTTCTACAGTATGTTAAAACTTTTATTTAATTCACTCATCTGTATAGCCTGTATTTTTCTCCAATGAATATTAAAAATGATCAGGTAATAGATCAAATTTGTATTTAACTAGATAACAAAAATCCAATTTATCCATAAATTCCTCTATACATCCTAAACTAAATATTTGATATCTAGTTATATACAACTAATTTAAATCAACTTTCCACTCTTTCATTGTATCTTTTGAAAGTTTTTGAAAGACTAATACTTTACATAAATCCAAATTATCTCTATATTTTATAATCAAATCATTACTTAAAATCCGATATTGAGATATAATTACCCAATTTACTTCATCTTTATGTTCTTCTATAAAATCTTCTGATAATTTTGATATCTAGATATTATACTCCAGTCATCAGGTTGAGCAAATTCTTCAATAAAAGGTTCCGAAAGTAAGGAATGTGAATTTATAATAAGTGTTTTATCAAAATTTTTTAACTAGATCAATTTTCTCAACATCATTATTATAGTAGTAATTAACATCTTTGAGTTCATCAATTTTTTCTATTTCTACTCTATTTATTTAGGACGAATTTTTGAGGAATGTGTCATTAATCCAGATCTGGATAATGATTTACTTAAGACATCAAGCTTTCGGCTTATTTTTTTTGGCTTTTTAACAGATGGCAGCCAATCGTCAGATATTTGTTCTTTTTTAGGATCTTCAGCTTTAAGTTGACAGGCCTCCTTTATAAAGAATTTCCTTATTATAAATTACCTTCTATTTTCATACTTTTTCTAAATAATCTGTGCTCATTGATTTATTTAAGAAGAAAATTTTTATTATATTTTATAATTATAATTATATTTTTATAATAATTTTAATTATATTTTTTCACGTATAATAATAGTTAATCATATATTCTCTTTAAATATTGTTCGCTATCATCAGTAGTATATGGGGTGGACTCTGGGACAAAATGACTTAGTCATTTTGTTACAGAGTCCAACCCATATACTACTACTTTCCCTCCATTTTTTAAAAACCAGGACAACCTCTTAAGACCAAAAATGCATAAAATCATTCAAAAATGCGTATATTTAAAAAAATCAAAAATCAAGAGAGTTTTAGGACTCTAAAATTTAATACATTTCGACTTATATTTAAGTCATATCAGACATTATTGAGATTTGATTTTTATAATAATTTTAATTATATTTTTTCACGTATAATAATAGTTAATCATATATTCTCTTTAAATATTGTTCGCTATCATCAGTAGTATATGGGGTGGACTCTGGGAAAAAATGACTTAGTCATTTTGTTACAGAGTCCAACCCATATACTACTACTTTCCCTCCATTTTTTAAAAACCAGGACAACCTCTTAAGACCAAAAATGCATAAAATCATTCAAAAATGCGTATTTTTAAAAAAATCAAATATCAAGAGAGTTTTAGGAATCTAAAATTTAATACATTTTGACTTATATTTAAGTCATATCAGACATTATTGAGACCATATCTATCAAAATCTTTGAATATATGAAAGAAAATAATATCAAATATATTAGAGATTGATATTAAAAAACATGATTTTAAAATAAATGTGTGAAAAAAGAGGACCTGACCCCTCTAATATATTAAAAATGCCCTGTTTTTAAAGGGTGGGGTTGAGACCCTCCCCCCCCCATTTATTTAAGAGATATTTTTTAAAAAACTCAAAATTTTTAACTAAATCTAAACATTTTTTATAAAATTAAAAATATGAAAAAGGAGGACCTGAATGAAATCATTATGAATTTAAAATTACAAAACATATGTTTAATAAACAAGAAAGATCAATCATGCATAAAGCATTGATTATGAAACACTTTCCCACTTCAATGCAATTATATTTAAACATCTCTAAAATGCGATACATTCTTCGGTAATATTTTTGAAATTATCACAATACTACATTAATTTATTATATTTGAAATCTTAAAATTTGATCGAAAAAAATGAACTTCATTCAAAGGACGGCATTGAAATATAAATTGCCTGGTTTAAGCATCTCTAAAATGCGATACATTCCTCAATAATATTTTTGAAATTGTCATAATACTACAATAATTTATTATATTTGAAAACTTCATCGAAAACAAATGAAATTTGTTCAAATAACGTCATCGAAATATAATAAGCCTGGCTCTCTCTATAAAAGCAGCACTTCATTCATAAACAATTTTCCATTAATTTCACTCATCCTAATACTATAATAATGTATTTTATTTAAAAATATAAAACATTGGAGATACAAGTAATTCAAATACAAGTAATTCAAATCTTAAAACTTCATCGAAAAAATCGCCCTTCTCTCTGTAAAATCAATGTATTTTTCATTCATATTAACTATGTAGACTCCATGAGCTAAAAAGTTTTATGTTAAAGAAATTCAGCAATTCTTATACAACTCATTCTATATATTTTGCTGTTTACAGTTTCCATAAGTGAAAAATAGGCTTCGTTGTAGAAATAATCAAAGTTGGATGATCCTTTAAACTCAAATATATAGTAATTGCGTTATTTCAGTATGTAGATGCACAGAATTTAAGCAAAAATAAAGCGGTTTTAGGACGAATACAACACTCAATATGAATTAAAAAGAACTTTAAATATCACGATTTTGAGACAAGATGGATGCTATATTTTATTTTGAAGTGGGTCACGTGATCTTTTCATATCATGTTCACGTCATCGCTTCATGAAAGAGGTGTAATTATTATTTTAATTTTTATTTAAAAAACTACTGAATATATTGTGCTGAATTTTTTTTTATATATTTTATGGGATAATTTGAATATTTCCTATAAACTTCGAAGCAATTTGTGAGTTCTAAATCCATTTAAAAATGTTTGAAAAATTAGGTCCCATAGGGTTCAATGTATTTCGTTTTTTTAACCCGAGTTCAATCCAAAACTAATCGGGTGATATTCTTCATTTATATTCCCATAGGTTCCACAGACCGTCTGAACAACATACTAAATTTTCATTTTGATAAAGTCATTTTTACGGCAGTTATCGTGCTAAGGGACAGACAGACAGACAGATAGGCAGAATGAACAAAGTCATGAGCACTTTTCAACTTTGTTGTAAAGTGTTAATAATAACATCAGAACTTTAATGGACACATCTACATCTGACAAGCAGGAGATATGATGTCCCTTTCTATGCTGAAACATAGGATTTTTATATTGAATTTTGAGGAATCCACATCTGCAGATTCGATACAGTCCATGTTTGGGTACTGAAATTTTCTTAAATTGCAATTTTAAATAATTTTATTTAAAAAAATTAAAATTGTAAGGATTAAATAAATTGTAATATTAAAACAATCATGCTTAAAGCATTGATTATGAAACACTTTCCAACAGGAATGCAATTTTATTTAAACATGTCTAAAATGCAATACATTCCTCGGTAATATTTTAAAACTTCTCACAATACTACATTGATTTATTATATTTGAAAACTTAAACCTTCATCGAACAAAATGAACTTCATTCAAATGACGGCAGTGAAATATAAATTGCCTGGTTTAAACATCTCTAAAATGTGATATATTACTCGATAATAATTTTAGAATTATCATAATACCACGATAATTTATTATATTTAAAAACTTCATCGAAAACAACTGAAATTCATACAAATGACGTCATAGAAAAAATAACACGCCTGGCTCTCTCTAAAAAAGCAGCATTTCATTCATAAATAATTTCCCATTCATGTCATTCATCACAATACTATAATAATTTATTTTATTTAAAAATTAAGACCATGGAGCTACAAGTAATTTAACTCTATGCTTAAAACTTTATCGCAAAAAATCGTCCTTCTCTCGGTAAAGTCAATGAATATTTCTTTCATATCAGCTATGCAGACTCCATGAGCTAAATTCTTTTGCGTTAAAAAAATACAGCAATTCCTATACAACTCATCCTACATATTTTGCTGTTTACATTTTACATAAGTGAAAAATAGGCTTCGTTGTAGAAATAATCAAAGTTGGATGAGCATTTAAACTCATATATATTGCAATTGCGTTGATTTAGTATGTAGATGCACAGAATTTAAACCAAAATAAAGTGGTTTTAGGATGGATACAACACTCAATATGAAATAAAAATAACTTTAAAAATCACGATTTTGAGACAAAATGGATGCCATATACCATTTTGAAGTGGATCACGTGATACTTTCATATCATGGTTACGTGATCGTTTCATTTAAGAGGTGTTATTATTATTTTAATTTTTATTTAAAAAACTACTGAATATATTTCGCTGAATTTTTTTATATATTTTATGGAGCAATTTGAATATTACCTAAAAATTTCGAAGCAATTTGTGAATTTTAAATCCGCTTAAAATTTTTTTGAAAAATTAGGTCCCATAGGGCTCAATGTATTTCATTTCTTCAACCCGGGTTGAATCCAAAACTAATTGGGTGATATTATTCATTTATATTCCCATAGGCCCTACAGAGCGTCTGAACAACATACTAAAATTTCATTTTGATTAAGTCATTCTTACGGCAGTTATCGTGCTAACGGACAGACAGACAGACAGACAGAATGAACAAAGTCATAAACACTTTTCAACTTTGTTGTAAAGTGTTAAAAAGAGATGGTAATTTTATACATTATAGTGGGGGGTGACGCACCCCCAATGAATTATAGAGATTTTAATTAAAAATACATGAAAAAAAAATGATTAAGCTTTCTCTAATTCATATTCGTATTTATCATCAATAATACCCGAATACTTAAATATATATCTACCTTTATTGATTTTATTTAATGATACATCAGAAAGTTTTGCATGTTTTTTAGCAAGGTAATACTCTTTTTCTTCATTTTCCACATCTAACTTTACGATTAATGTATCTCCATATTTAGTAATAATTTTACTCAATGAGATCAGATCATATTTCCCAGGATTTAAATCAAGTAATTTAAACGTTTTGGGATAACCACTAAGTCTATTGAACTCTTCCATTTATTAGTAAACATTTTTTATAAATATTAATCCACCCATTCTTCATATTCTGTAAAACCTCTTTCTACCATCTCTTTTATGATGACCAATAGAATAAGTTCTTTGAAATAACATATAAAACTCCTAATCCATTCAATGTAATATCTTCATTTTCTTCCTTTTCAATTAATACAGTCATCCTTCGAAAACTTTCTGATAATAGTTTTTCAGTATGATCAAATTCATATTTTATATACAAATCATACAATTCTTTACAAAGATAAGTCAAATAGTAAATTTCTACAGAATTTGTAAAATTTAAAGCTCGAATATCACCTAAACACTCATCCATTTATTAGTAAACATTTTTTATAAATATTAATAACCAAATGGTACAGTATCAAAATTATCTAAAATTCTTCTTTTATCATATCCAAACATGTATCTTTTATTCCTTTTATTCACTTTAATATTTCTATCTTTTTGTATTTGAAACTGATTTATTGCTACATCTATATGTTCAGTTTCACCTGTTACTGTTTTCATTCTTTCATCAAAACTGAGCTTAGTTTCACTCTCATAATTCATTTTAAAACCTTTTACTTTTACTTTTACAGATCCATCATTAAGAATATAACCATAATCTTTACTAGCTCCAGATATCCACGATGTCATATATTTATCTTCTCCTAACTCATCGGTCCATTCTCCCAACATACAACCTGTTTTTACTTTATAAGTATCATCATCAATATAAACGATATTATCTGTATCATAATACATTACTTTATCTCCTAGTTTATCACACCACAAGCATTTTGTATAATCTTATTCTAGCTGAACTAGTTGTAAATGCTGCTATATAAATATTCGTATAAAAGTTATTCTTGGTATATTCATCTTTCATCTCATAATCCATTTGTACACAATCATCATTTAAAAATATCATATTCAAATCTTTAATTTTATCATTCAATATAATACTATAAAAATCTTCCAACTCTATTACATATTCAGTTTGTTTCATATTGTTTCTCTGTCCAAACTTACCCCATAATGAATTTAAACATATTTTTGCTATAAATCTCATTCCAGGATTTTTTTTTATTTCACCTAAATCAATATTTAATTTTTCTTTGACAATCTTTTTATAATTATTAATGTATGTTTCATAATCTTTTTTATTTTTGAAATCTTTTGGTTTTTTTAATTTATCATCCGTTTCTAATTTAATTTTTAAAAACATTTTGACATACTCTTTGAATAGTTTATCTGTTTTCCCTTCAAAATGCCAAGCTTCATATATATTTAAAATTTTATATCCTTTTTCTATAGCTAAATTGACTTCATCCGTTGTCCAAGTACCTATAAAGCTTCTTTCATCATCTGTATGATTACATAATTTATTTCTTATTTCATAACACTTTTTACATTTTTTCTTTTCAGTATCTGTTTTATAATGGTAGCATTCAATTGTTTTTGAACATGCTTTACATAAACTAAATATTAGTTTTTCTTCTTTATAAGGTAATACAGGATGATATAATTTTCTAGGAGGAAGTACTTTACACTGTATCATCCCAAACCAATTCTCATCATATTTTTTGGGATTATAGATCTTTTTAGGATGCCCAATTGGATAATAATCAAAATAATTTACAGTGGGATAGAGTGAACAAACATCAATATATCGACCTTTCTCTTTATTTTTCATATCATATTTTAATTTGGTTGGTTCACATCTACCTCCATAAAAACATCTCTAGGATTAAAAGTTCTATAAAATATCTTTTCCATTCTTTTTTCATATATTTTTTAATTTCTTTATCATTATTAAAATCACATTCCCATATTTCAATTAACTCATATCCTGCATCTTTTATCTTATTATTTATCTTTTTTGTTTTTTCATATAAATCTGTCATACATATTTGATTTTGTTTATTTAAAGTAGATTTTCTGTAACAACAATTACATCCATGCCAATGACAACGCTGAAATTGATATACAGTATTATTGTAAAAACCATCCACTTTATAAGTTTTACTGTCTAATTTTATTTTTTTCTCTCCTCCATTTAAAGCATGCTGTATATTTATTTTATGTTTTTGAGATAAATAATCTAACCAAGCAATTGATTTTTTACTGTATTGATCTTTTTTGATGATCTCTTGATCTATAGCTATTGTACCCTCAGGTATAAATTTATCTCTATATATAGCCATACAAACACCTGCTAAAGTGATATATTTAAGAAGATCTATATTAGCTATTTCTAAAAATAATCTTCTCAATTCTAAACATCCTTTTCTTAAAATATCTACATCAGATCTACAGTATTTTATAATTTCTTTTTGAAAATCAAAGATTTCATTTTTTACAGATTTGTACCATTTATTAAACAATGCTCTATCTTCTAAAGTCATAGTATCATATCCTTAATAGTATTTTTCAGGATATTTTCCTATATAAGTTTGATTTTTAATAATGTTAAACAAATGAGGAAAATATCCTTTTGCTAATTCTGTTAATCCAAACGTTTTAGGAAATTTTCTTAATGGAATCAATGTAAAATTAATAGAATCTATAAACCTTATATCATATTTGTTTGCATGCATATAAATGAGTTTATTTCCTTGATAGATTGTAAAAACTTTAATTTTATTTTTAAAAAAGTATTTAGCTATAAATTGAAAGTCAAAACCCTTTCCATAATGAGCTAATACGGTATAACCTACATGTTTCTTATCAAATAACCATTTACAATAGTCATTTTCATTCTTAAATATGTTTTCTTTTCCATCAAAATCTTGATTTATAACTAGATTTACTTCATGGTTTCCTGTCTCTTGATTCGTTTCAACGTCAAAAAACATATATTTTTGTGTAAATCCGGAATATTTACATGTATCACACCAACTATATCTGTCATTACTTTTGTAATTACATTTGTTTTCACACATTCTACCATACATATAATTTTCAGGAAATCTATATTTTTGACATATATTACACCATTCTTGAGTTCTTGTAGAACAAATATTTTTACATGTTCTACCATTAGCTTTTTTTGTTTTCATATAACACCTATGATCTTTTGAGACCCATTGTCCACAATTTTTACATAGTCTTTCTCCATACTTATGATCTTCAGGTTTTCTTTTGTCTCTGTTGATATTTCTCTTACATTTCAAATATTTCCATAGTCTTTCAGAAACAGACAATTTTTTTAATTTATTTTTATGATTTTCAAAACAGTTTTCGCCTTTAAAACTTCAAAAACATTCATTACACAGGATATCATCTCCTTCACAATTACTTTGTTTTCTAAAACATCTATCACATTTTAATAAACATTTATGCTGATCGCTTCTTTTATAACTCACCTTACAGTAATCACAATAATTGTTTTTTCCTAAACATCCTGTAACAGATGTAATGGTATCAAAATGATTTCTATTTTTTAAAATGTAAATACAAGTAGTTTTACAAGTACCACTGTATATTCTTTCATTAAAATTTTCTCTACAAAATATAGTAATTTGAATATTTAAGAATTCTTCAAATTTTTTAACATGCTCTAAATTACAAATTTCTAAAGGAATTTCACACATTTCATGTAATTTTTCAGCTAACGTTTTTCGTAATTTTCTTCCTTTTTTAATATATAGAATGTCATTTTTAGTTAGTTTTTTATAGTTTATTTTTTCACATAAAAGTTCAGGATTTTGATTAGATAGAGCAACTACAATAGATCTAGCTAAATATATATTATCGTTATTTTTAATTTGACAAATACTCCTTTTGTTTACAATATCATCATCTTTGAGAATTTTTAGATGTTTTCCTCCGTGTGGTAATTCTCTGACATGAAAATCGAATGTACATTCTTTAATATCTAATTCTTTGTATTCAATTTTATCTGTTAAAACATCTAAATAGGTATCATAAGCCTCTCTAGTTGACATCATTTTAGGATGAAAAGGTTGACTTAATGCAGGATTGTGTACTATAATATCTACTTTTCCTTCTACTTTACCAATAGCTTTTCTAAATAAATCCTTTAAAATACTATGATATTGTACAGGTTTGAGTTCATTGATTTCTACAATTTTATAAATATACCTATATGTGTTATATTTTTTAATATATTTTTGACTAATTTGAACAATTTCATAATCAGGTTTAAATAAATCTTCAAGATTAACTTCTATTTTTTCTACTTTCTTTTCTTTCCTTTTTACCAATTCTCCATCTTTATATTTCAAATCAAAATAATCAAATATATTCTTAAGTTCACGCCTATTTTTAGATTCATTAATAAATTGTTTCAATAGTTCTGTAAGATTAGGAGTAAATAATTTTTTAAGATTCACTTCTGTTTTAATCTTTTTTTCTTCTTTAGGCTTAAATTCCTTATTATCAAATTTCAAATTAAAAGAATCAAAAACCTTTTTAATTTTATTACGTTTTTCAGGTTTTCTAATATATATATTCTTTTTTTCCAAGTATTTTGATATATCTAAATTTAATAAATCTACTAAAACAGGTTTATATTCACCTGTTTTTCTGATATATTTAATTAATAATCTAATTAAATCATCCTTCTTGCAGCCTTTAGATTGTTTAATATTCAATTGTTTTACTATTTTTCTAAGTTTATTAATAGTCTGACTTTAAGGTGAGTTCCATTTATTCTGAAACATTTTTTGAAATATTTTTTCCTGGAAGATGCTTACTGTGATAAATACTTTTTAAATGTCTCTTTTTGTGTGTATAGGTATATTGCATATCACATTCACATTTAATTTTTGTATATTTGATTATAGAATCACAACTTTTACAATGACTTTGGAAATAAATTTTTCCATTTCTATGATATATATAAAACTCATTTACTGATTTCATAGTCAAACAGTGTATACACTTTTTTGTAAGATCCATTTATTAGGAAACATTTTTTGAAATACTTTTCAATTTTTTTGTAAGAAATCATTCCATATTTTTTCATATTTCTTTTTGATTTTATAACAAAGTCTTTGGACCTTTATATTATTTTCAATTTTAAAAATATCACAAATCTTTTTCATAAAATAATAATAATTAACTGATTTCTCATAATACATAAAATCTAAATATTTTAAAAACGTTTCCTCAACTTCCTGAGTATTATTATACCTCCTTTTTATTCGATTAAAATAACTAATTCTACTTTTATTTCTTTGTTTTAAACTCTCGTAATCTATAATATAAAAATATTCATCTTCAAAAGACATTAATTTCATCTTTAAATTATGCGCTACTTCATTATCTGAAACTTTATTATCTGAAATATCAAACGATTCAACCATTTCAACACCATCAAAAAAGTTAACATTCATTTATATTTGATGATTAGTAATGGCTCAGACCATCACAATTAAAGGATAAAATAAATAATTTCTGGTACTTATATAAGAAAAGAACTCATTATGGATTTCTATTGATTTTTATGATAAAGATTAAAAATTAATTTAATAAAGAATATAAAAATAGATTAAAAAAAGAAAGTATATAAAGATGATGCTCCAAGAAAATTATCAATAATTAAAAAGATTACTATGTTATAAGAGCTATGTTACATCACCCCCGTAAAAATCATCATAATTTAAACATCGCATAAATCAGATGTCCAACTATTAAATTCATCAGGATACCCTAACCACTTTACAAAATATTTATTTTCTTTCCTTTTTATGATTTTTTCAATTTTATATACATCATCTTTTTTATTATATTTTACCATTTCATTTTCATAAAAAGTTCCTTCAATATCTTTACTGTTTAAATCTTTTAATCCATAAGTAATTGGATCTGTTTTTAATACTTCAGATACTATAAAAATCTCTTCAGTAAATGTAGAATCACCTACTTTCCTGAATGTTTTTTTAATTGTAGATATTCTGACACTATCCCCTATCTTAAATTCAGGTTCTTTTATGATCTTTTTCGTATATAAATTTTTATAAACTTGAGATTCTTTATCGTCTCGACTAGCCTCAACGGGTGTCATTTTTATTGATCTATGATATGAATTGTTATAATTTTTAAGTAATTTGGGTAATACATCAATATATCTTTTAGTATTATTAGCGTGCATATATTTATAATTTTTTCTCTTATACTTCTATTAAATCTCTCAGCTATTGCAGATTTTATTTCTATATTATAAGTCGTAAACCAATGTATATTATTATCTTTGAATAATTTTTGTGTAACTTTTCCTGTAAATTCAGTACCTTCATCTGTCAAAATGAATTTTGGCTTTCTTTCTTTAAAAACTTGTTTAAAACCTTGTACTACTTCTTCAGATGTTTTTCTTTTTATAGGGAAAGCCCAAGCATATTTATTAAAAGCATCAATAACTGTTAACAAATAATTAGTTCCATCATTATATTTGCTATAATTTTTTGTAAATAACAAATCAGCGTCAAATTGATTATTACCGTTTCGAACATATACTCTCCTTTTAAATTTACGAATGACAAGTTTATATCTAGTATATATATCTTGTTCATGTAAAAATTCTTCAACATTAGGTAATCCTGTTTTCTTTCAATTCATTAATTCCACAATATCCTGTTTCTGGATTATAATATGTTTCTTTTAAAATTTTCTCTTTAATCCTAAAAAGTATTCTTTTTACTTCCACAAATTGTACAAATACCTTTATCCATTGGTTTATTATTTTTAGTAGTTTCATGATAATTTTTAGTTTCGGTTTTCTTTTTACACTTGACACAATATATAGAAGGAGAAATTCCTAACCCAAAAGTTGTTTTAGCTTTAATAACAGGTTTAATAGAAAATCCTCCATCTAATCTTTCTCGAAATGTGGGATCTTGTATTGCATTTAAATCATCTATTAATTCTTGATCAACAACATGTCTCTTTTTTGTATCTTTTGTTTTATTATATTCCATATCATGTTTTTTACAAGCTTTATCAACTCTATTTATTCCAGGATCACCTCGTTTTAATCTTTTTTATAATTTTGTAAATGGACCACAATATTGATATCCTGGTAAATGCATTTCTGGAGGATTTATTTTATCTTCTAACCATCCAACAATATCACCACCTTTCATTTATTTAGGATGAATAAATTTATATCCTGCTTTTATTAAAAGAGTGGCAATAGGAATGAAAGGGGATCAAATGATGATATTGGAAGATCTTAAGAATATACATTTACTTTTTTGTTTCTTAAATGATTGTTACTGCGGCTGTATTTTACTATTTTGTAACTAGAGAATGCGATTTCAAATTATGTAAAAAGATTAATCAAAAAGTATTTTGTTACAGTTATGTTTGCCGAAAATGCGTTGGATACAGGGGGGGGGGGTAATCACTCCATTAATTTACATGGGGCCCACTGCTTTTCCTGGTACCCTATCCCACAATTTGATGTGGGGGACCTGCTTCGCTGAGCCTCTACATGAGTCTTCATGTGTTCAAAAGGCTCACCACTTGTTGAGGTTTGATCCACTTGTAGATGTGATACTAACTTATTCTCTACAGCAGGGGTCTAAAGTACCCCGCTAAATAATTTACTCAAAATGATTTAGGCTCATGAAACACACCACACAATCCTGGACCTATATTTTATTTAATTTAATTTTATTCCTATTTATGAGGATGACTACGTTAAAAAAATATATAAATTGTTAGATCAGGTTTTTCTTCACAAATAAATGAATAAACATAGATTATGTAGAAAAAGTAAAAAAGGTAAGGTTTTGCTGAAAACTGAAGAAAAACCTCAAACACGGAATAAATTAAATGAAATATTTTCAATGAAAGAGAAAGGAGGTGGTTTAAAAATTCTTCCTAAATAATTACAAAAGATTTAAGATTTGAGTGATACTCATTATTTTATTATAATGATCAAATTAAAAGTTATGAGTTAAGAGAAATTCATCCAAAAGAACATAGTTCAGATGAGAATGCCACCTATGTATTTCATATTAATGATACTAAAGCAAAAATTTTATATTCTAGAGGATATCTTGAACAAAAATTAAAAATTGCAAAAAATAATAAATCATCCATAGGAAACGAAAATGTGAGTCTGGTAAATGGTGGAGGTTTTATCAAAACTTTAAAAGTACATATAGGAGATACCGAAATTGAATCAAATACACAGTCAAATTTTTCAATCATGAATCATGCTTTAAGATTAACTAATTATACTCCTGAATATGTAACATCACAAGCTCAAGATGAATTTTTTTATCTAGATACAGCTGATTCAACTGACCGAAAAGAGTTAAAATATGAAGGTACTTTAGAAGATACTACTAAAATAACTGAATTTTTTAATAATTTGAAAATGAATAAAGATTAAAACGAAGGATTCACAAAGAGATGGGAACTAACGAAAGATAGCAATGTCATTAAAATATGGACACCTTTAAAAGATATAATCGATTTCTTTAGAGAATATGATAAGGTAATTTCTGGTTTTGAAGTGAAAATAGAAATTCAAAGAAATTAAAATAAGAATATGATATATACTGATATCGAAAATGTTAATTATAAGGTAGTATTTGAAGGTTTGACCTTGCATTTACCTTATATAGAATTTAAAAATTCTGCAGAAAGCGTGTTTATGAAATCATTTTTAACTGATAAATATATAGAGGTAAATTGGGATCGATATAGATTTAAGATGGTAGGTCCTTATAAAAGTAATAGTGGATCCGTCACGGCTACAACAGCCTCTGATGAAGTTTTAGGTGTCTATGTTATTCTTCAGTACGTTGAAAAAGATGATGATTATGAAAAAAATAATATGATATTTGATAATATAGATATGACTGAAAGCTGGTTAATGATTGGTAATAAACAAATTCCTCTTACGCGTTACAAAACGAATTTTACCAATAAAGATTATAATAGAGTGTATGAAGCTCCTTTATATGCGGGATTAAATGATATTAATACAGAAACAAGATGTTTGATAAATAAGAAGAATTTTGGAGAAATGTATACTATTTTTTATTTTGACTTATCAAATCATTAAAACTATACCGATTTAAATAATTTAGATATTGAATTTAATTGGGAGAGATTAAGGAATACTCAAAAGGAATATAAGTTTTATTTTATTTTTAAAGAAAGAAAGCGATGTTTTATAAATTTGAAAAATAAAACTATAACAATGGTTAAGAGTTTAAAATCATAAAATTAATGCTATAATAAATGAGTGCTTATTATGCACCTTATGATGATCAAATGAAAGAAGGGTCTATTGGACCTCCTGGTATAGGTTTTAGATTAATGGATGATGGAAATTATGATATGGAAAATATAATTTAAAAAAAATGGGAAAATCCTATAGATGATTTAGATTTAACCACTAAAAGTTTCGTTTTGAATAAAATAGAGAATAATCATTTTGAATTGAGAGATCTTATAGAAACTAAATATGATGAGGGGTTTTTATCCTTTACTGAAGAAACAGGCAAGAGAATAAAAGAAATAAATGAAACAACTTTACATTCTTTAGAAGGAAAAGCTTACGATGCAAAAGGGAAAAAGAATAGGAAATGTAGCAGATCCTGAAGTTGATAAAAATGCTGTGAATAAAGGATATTTTAAATAAAATTCAATAATATTACAGAATGATAAATTTGATGCAAAAAATAAAATAATTACGAATGTTTCAGAACCTGAAAATGATAATGATGCTGTCAATAAAATATGTTTAAGCAATAGAGATATATGGGTTACCCTAGAAGATGATTTTCATACTTTTACAAATGGGGGATTTAAAAAAGTAAATTTCAACATGATGAGTTCTAAATTACTGGATCAAGAGATGCGATTAACTACAGATATGTATATGAAAATTTCTATATATATAGTTATATGTGATACAGTAGAAAGTAAATATACATATTCTAAAAGTCAAGATCCACTGATAACACTAGAAATCAATGGTAAAGCTATTTTAAGAGTAGGAATGAGCCATAAAGATTCAGTAACTTGTTTTGCCTATGAAAAACGCGACGATATTATTACATTATTGATATTACTTGAGGGTTTTTCAAACACTTTAAAAACTTATATGCATATTGAAAAAATCCCTTTCAAAAATACGTTCATCATTAAATGGATATCGATTGGAATGAATTTTCTAGAAATAATTTATCTGAAGATGTAATTAGAAATCTTAAAGATCATGTAAATTGGGATTTAATTTTTCAATATTCATCACTGTCTGAATCTTTTATTGAGGAATTTGCTCAACCTGATGATTGGCCTAAAATTTCTAGATATCAAAAATTATCAGAAGATTTTATAGAAAAATGTAAAGATAAAGTAGATTGGGTAAACATTTCTCAATATCAAACTTTAAGTAACGAATTTATCATAAAATATTCTGATTATTTAGATTTATATAAAATATCAATTTTTCAAAATCTTTCAGAAGATACCATGAGAGAATTAAAAGATGATTTAAATTGGCTGTATATAGCTAGATATCAGACATTTAGTGAAATATTTATAGAAGAATTTATAAATAAATTTGATTTTTGTTATTTGATTAAATACAAATTTCATCTATTACCTGATCACTTTTTTAATGTTCATTGGAAAAAATTAAAGCAATACAGACGAGTGAATTAAATAAAAATTTTGGTCATTATGAAGAAGAACCTTATTGAGAAAAAATTATTGAAGAGATTTGTGAAGTTAAAAAAATCTTGAAAGAATGTGTTTATCTTTTGAGAAAAGATGAAAAAATAAATATTTTGTAAAAATGTTTCTAAATAAATGTATGTTATATATAATGATGGTATAAGAAAATAATTTTTCTTAGATATAGAGAATCCTACTGAAGAGTGATATCTATTTCTTTATTATATTATAATTCACTTGATGGATAGAATATTTAACGAATTTAAAAGAATTATATTGCGAGGAAAATAAATTTACTTCACTTGAAGGAATAGAAAATTTAATAAATTTAGAAAAATTATATTGTGGAGACAATAAATTAACTTCACTTGAAGGAATGAAATATTTAACAAATTTAAAAAAATTATATTGTGTGAGGTGTAGATAAACGTCACTTGAAGGAATAAAAAATTTAACGAATTTAAAAAAATTATATTGTGGAGGAAATAAATTAACTTCACTTGAAGGAATAGAAAATTTAACAAAATTAAAAAAATTATATTGTGGAGACAATAAATTAACTTCACTTGAAGGAATAGAAAATTTAACGAATTTAAAAGAATTATATTGTGGAGGAAATAAATTAACTTCACTTGAAGGAATAGAAAATTTAATGAATTTAAAAGAATTATATTGTAGAGGAAATAAATTAACTTCACTTGAAGGAATAGAAAATTTAATATACTTAGAAAAATTATATTGTGGAGAAAATAAATTAACTTCACTTGCAGGAATAGAAAATTTAATACATTTAGAAGAAATAGATTGTAGAGAAAATAAATAAACATCACTTGAAGGAATAGAATATTTAATAAATTTAGTAGGATTAGATTGTAGAGAAAATGAGATTACATCTCTAAATGAATTAATATTTTTGTCTAGAATAAATAAAGTATGGTATGATGGAGATAAAATAAATTTACCCCTGATTTTAAGAAGACGATTATTTCATAATAATGTATATAATGACTCTCAAAATGTGCATAATACATATATTCAAAAATCTTTGAGAGACACAATCAAAAAAATATTAAATACAGAAATTAAATATGATTTAGATGAATATTTTATAGAATTGGGTATAGAAATTAAAAAATTAAAAGACACTTACTGGAGGAAGAATTCCATAATATTAAATTTAGAGAGATATTAGTTGTTGTGTTTAATAGAATTTTAAAAATTGAGAATAAAAACGAAGTAATAAAAGTGTTAAAAGATGAACTAAAAGAGGGTGATGATAAATGTTTTGTTGGGAAAGTAACTGGAATAATTAATGTACTAAATGGATTTGATCCTGATGTTTCTATTACAATTTCTGATAATGAACAAAAAATATTATAGCTGAAAAAATATTTAGAGTCAAAGTCTGATGAAGAATACAGAGAGAAACTTATAAAAGAGATGGAAGAAAAAGGTTTTACGGATTATGAAGAATGGATAAATTTATATTTATAAAAAATGTTTACTAATAAATGGAAGAGGTTAATAGACACAGAGGTTATCACAAAACGTTTAAATTAAAAGATTTAAATCCTGGGAAATATGATCTGATATCATTGAGTAAAATTATTACTAAATATGGAGATTCAGTAATCGTAAAGTTAAATGTGGAAAATGAAGAAAAAGAGTATTGCATTGCGAATAAACATGGAAAACTTTCCGATGAATCAATAAATAAAATCAATAAAGGAAGATATATATTTAAGTATTCGGGTATGATTGATGATAAATGCGAATATGAATTAGAGAAAGCTTAATCATTTTTTAATATATTAGATCCTCTTTTTTCATGCATTTTTAATTAAAATCTCTATAATTCAGTGGGGGTGCGTCACCCCCCACTGGATTTGCACTATAATGTATAAAATTATCATCTCTTTTTTATTAAACATATGTTTTGTAATTTCAAATTCATAATGATTTCATTTTTTTAATAAATTAGAGGACTCAGGTCCTCTTTTTTCACATTTTTATAATTCTTTTTAATTTTATAAAAAATGTTTAGATTTAGTTAAAAATTTTGAGTTTTTTAAAGATATCTATTAAATAAATGGGGGGGTCTCAACCCCACCCTTTAAAAAACAGGGTATTTTTAATTTAAATCTATATTTTTTAATATATTAGAGGGCTCAGGTCCTCTTTTTTCACACATTTATTTTCTTTCATATATTCAAAGATTTTGATAGGTTTGGTCTCAATAATGTCTTATTTTTAAGTCAAAATGAATGAAATTTTAGAATTCTAAAACTCTCTTGATTTTTAGTTTTTTTAAAATACGCATTTTTGAATGATTTTATGCATTTTTGAATGATTTTATGCATTTTTGAATGATTTTATGCATTTTTGAATGATTTTATGCATTTTTGATCTTAAGAGGTTGTCCTGGTTTTTAATAATTTGGAGGAAAGTAGTAGTATATGGGGTGGACTGTAACAAAATGACTATGTCATTTTGTCCCAGAGTCCACCCCATATACTACTGATGAGAATGAATATTGTGTTGATGCTCCGTTTGTGTTGAACATAGGGGGTGATATTAAAGTATGTTTAAATGAATTCTTATATTTATTCAACATTATTTTTAATTGCTTTAAAATCGTCGTTGAATCTGATGAACGTTATTTATTTTATCAGAATTTTATATAGTTTTGTAAAATTATTCTTGCAAAATATTTGTGTATTTGAAATTTATATAAATTCAATAATATCTCTCGAACGAATTGAAATAATCAAACAAATTGTCGTACGATTATTTTATCGCCTAAATATAGGAATCCCATTGATTTTCAGTGAGATCAGACCAAGAGAAGACTTTTTCAAATATTTATTCCAAAAACTGAAAATACACAAATTAATAATGTTACTAATATATGTACAGAAATGGCTATTTAATATTGAATTTTTTTAATTAGAAAGCAAATGACATCATTTATAGGATGTACCGTCGTCCAGATACTGAATGTTTTTCTATCTGTGTTAAAAAATTATAAAAAGTTAAATATGATATTTATTATCAATTGGGTGTATACTTTAAGTACTTTTAATCGGAAATAAATTGAAAATGTATTTAGGATTTATCACAAACCATTTTTGAGATATTAGAAATTTTACTTTCCTCACAACGAGCGTAATATCTCTCAAGAGAGTTAAACAATTTCCACGTGATTAGGTATACTTATTTTAATCGGTTGTCATTTATTTTCAGTGAATTCGCATCATAAGGAAGTTCAAATTTTTTATTGGTAATGGATATCAAAATATATTCATTTGCTGATAAAGTTTTATGTTAGATACATCAGATGTTTTAGTTCTTGGATCTATGGATAATTTTATCGTTCTCTGAGAAGTAAATAAAATAATTAAAATTTATAGAAAAGTTGCAGATTCTTCCAAATTATCAAATAACTCATAATAGTTGAAGAAATTTTTATAACAGATGATGACAGTTGAACATACAATTAAAAATAGTTAAGGGAGATAGGTCTCAGATACCTGTCATACTACAACATTAATTATACAAGTATCAGAAGATCGTAGGATGCAAATAGGACATATTTCTTCTCCGGTTGGATATTTATATACTACTAGAACAAATTATCTACTATTACATTGTCCGGGTCCTAAATAAGCTTCTGATACTTAAATAATACATTTGCAGATAAAATCACTCAATTTCCATATCGTCTTCAAACCGCCTCAATTTCCAACTCATTTCCTCCTTTTGTTTCGCAACCGTGTAAAGCAGGAAAATAGAATAAATAAATAAAAGAAACAAAATGGAATCCTTTCTCTAGGAGAGAAAATGTGGCTTAAACCACACCGTGAGTTCCAAGGCTTTGACGGTCATGCACTCAAATGTCTACAGGGGAGAAAAATAGATATGCACTTCATTAACGATACCTACAATTTTAATTTTTATGTGTTTATTCGAAAATTAATAAAAATTAAAATAATGTAGTAATTAAAAAAAATGTTTCATTAGAATACGAAGATATACACACATAATTAAGTATCAAATAATCAAAAATATACACATTTCGATGCATTTAAAATAAATAAATATATATAAAGAATTGTCCTACTGGTTCGATTCAGTTCAAATGTCATTGGAAAGACGTTATTTGATCTTTCCGATGGTGTTAAAATAAAAACGCTGTGACAAAATTTTAGATCGCTAAAGAACCGATTTGATATAAAATAACTAAAATACTTAAAATAAAAACTTCAATATAAAATAACTAAAAAACTAATACGAATAAAAAAAATTTGCTGAGTCGTATTTGTCCAGTAGCTGTCAAATCCCTTCGCTGTCCGCAGCTTCGATTTCCCGCTACAGAATACACACCTTCTTATATTAAGTAAAATGAACTGTTTTGTATCTCTATGGGGTACTGAAATAGAGACCCGCTGATATAGAAGATCCAAACTGCTATTGCCTATTTCAAAAATATCTGATGTGGGCAGCACATGACTTTCTTTATATAATTCAATGAATTTACTACTTTTACTGTAAAAAAATAGGTTATTCTTATAGTAGATATTCTTTCCGAGATATTGAATTTTCATCAATTAATCGTTATTTTCACTGATTTAGAATCATTTTTATCCATTTGACGTCAATTTTTCGTTAATTTGGCAACATTTAATAAAGTCGCCAAGTTGGCGACATTCCGTCAAATTCGTCGCCAAAATCTCGTCAAGCGTTATAGGCGAAGAAATAGGTTATTCTTATAGCAGATAAATGACTATTGACGTTCAAATACAAAAGTATTATTCGAAGTATCGTTTCTCATGAATGGAACAAGCTAGATCCACGAGAATGACGTCACCCAATTTATCGCTTGATATTACATATGAAAAGTGAACATATCTCTCAACAGTTAATATTTTTTTAATTAATGGTATTTTTTGATAAATGTATTTGAAAAATACGCAATATCTCGAGAACGGTTCATGCTAGAGTTCTAAAGTTTATGTCAATCTTTTTTTTTCTAAGGAAAAATTACATAAAAAATGTGTATTTGCGTAACTGCATTAAAGGTTTTGATTTTTTGATGATTTTTTCAAAATTTCACTCAAAAATTTAGGGACGTTCTGAACATTGGATTGTGTTTAAAAACAATAGACTTCCAGTATTCAAGGATTGTAATTTTTGTACCAAATTTCATTCGAATTGCTCTATTCGTTCGTGAGATATCGTCTCCAGAGACTCACTGACACATACACAGACATCACCTCAAAAATGTTCGATTTGTGATCAGGGATGTTTGAAACGTACTCGTCCGCCGAAAACGCGAATTCGAATTTTCGACTCCGTTGCAATACTTTCCTCATACATTATACTATATATAAGGAAAGTAAAAATTGTTTATCGCAAAAAGCAGAAACTTTGCATGATATTTTGATACGCAAAATCGATTGATACACAAAATCAGAATAACTTATCCTGCTTTTATTAAAAGAGTGGCAATAGGAATGAAAGGGGATCAAATGATGATATTGGAAGATCTTATGAATATACATTTACTTTTTTGTTTCTTAAGTGATTGTTATTGCAGCTGTATTTTACTATTTTGTAACTAGAGAATGCGATTTCAAATTATGTAAAAAGATTAATCAAAAAGTATTTTGTTACAGTTAAGTTTGCCGAAAATGCGTTGGATACAGGGGGGGGGGTAATCACTCCATTAATTTACATGGGGTCCATTGATTTACCTGGTACCCTATCCCACAATTTGATGTGGGGGGACCTGCTTCGCTGAGCCTCTACATGAGTCTTCATGTGTTCAAAAGGGTCACCACTTGTGGAGGTTTGATCCACTTGTAGATGTGATACTAACTTATTCTCTACAGCAGGGGTCTAAAGTACCCCGCTAAGTAATTTACTCAAAATGATTTAGGCTCATGAAACACACCACACAATCCAGGACCTATATTTTATTTTAACAATGGTAAACATTAAAAACAGAAGAAATCATATGAAGTACATGCCAACTTGGCATACAAACCTGATAAGTCAGATTATTATGCGAAACTGACATTCTGCAGACCTGTTGATTCAGGAATCTTTAGCGGAATCTGAATCTGAACTAAAATGTGGAAAGATCTGTCTTCCAGCTGGCAGATCAGCCTCTTTATATCCGGATCAGCGCATGCGCAGAACTCTGTGTTGCGAGCGCCGCCACACATCTATTCTTGTTCTTTATTGATTTTTTAGCTGAATGAACTTAATTTGTATCATTATTTTTCATCTATGTATAGTTTTTAAATACTATTATTTTTTGGAATCTCGTTAAATTTTTTATTGATTTTTACGTCTTAATTTTTTTACCATTATTTTAAGAATGGAGGGTATTTTGACTGATTTTATATCATTTTTGGTCTGATCTATGTTCAAAAACGTATGATTTTGTTCTCCTTCAAGTGTCCTAGAATCGCCCAATTTATTTTTGTTGTCTTCTTCATCTATGTACTGCCATCTATTGGGCATAAAAACACTCGTGTTTTGAAGTTTTAGGCTGTCTCGTTAGTCTAGTTCGTTAGTCTAGTTAAATATGTTTTATTTTGACTGATTTTATATCGTTTCGGTTTCAACATTTTTAAAAAACGTATATGTTTTTAACAGAAACAGCGTTTTTTATGTAAAATTTTTGGTGATTTTCAGAAACGCATAATTTTGATTGATTTTATATTGTTTTGGTCTCGGATGTGTCCTGAAAACAGGGTAAAATAAGGTAAAAGAGGGGTGTCCTATCGCCCCCCCCTCATATGCTGCTTCCGGAAAGCACCAAATGTACAATTCAACGTTACAAATACTCTGCCGTGGATCTTTTGATCATTTTTTAACTGTGAAAGAAGTAAATTCATTGCATTATATAAGGAAAATCATACACTGCCTACATCGGATTTTTTACAGCTGGTTTAAACGTCATGTTCTTTCGTCGTCATTTTAGTAGGTTTAATCAGTATTCATTTTCCTCCTATTCGGTTGGCTATCCTTTCTCTTTCAGTCTTATTTTCTTTCCGTTCAGTCTTATACTGACCTTCCATAGAATGTTTAACAAACCGAGTGAGATGTGTCCGTCCTTGTGAACGATTCTCAGCAAGCTCCTTTCTCATGCGCTTTTGGTGCAATGAAAATTTAATAATTTCAATATTGTTGCGAACTTTTAGTATCCCCTCACTGGCGTCCTTTCTTTCGTCTCTTTCGAAGACCAGACTGAGAAAACACCCGTATAAGCCTAAGGTTTCCAGAAGATGAGGCTAGGATTTGACGATTTATCGCCAATTTGGTGAATTCCCAAATGGTTTAGAAAGACCGCTAAATAACCAATATTGTATGAGATATGGAGAATTTCAGAAGATTCTATAGAGAGACTATAAAAGAAGTCATCGCTCCGTTGGAGTGGCAGTTGACGTAATACGAGTTAAATTGAACTGTGGTTTTTATTTATATACGTAGTTTAATGTATAAGGAAAGTATTGTGACGGGGTCAAAAATTCAAACTCGAGTTCTCGACGGGAGAGCACGTTTCAAGTATCCCTGAACACGAATCAGACGTTTCTGATGTAATGTCTGTCTATGTGTGTTGAGACCCAGACCGCCCGACCTACCAGAAAGGTTTAAGGTAACTGTTTGGACGGCCGGGTGTCTATGTGTGTGTCGAAATTCCAGACCCTCCGACTCGTCCTGGGGCAAGAGCAGCATTTTGGATGGCCGGATCTATGTGTGTGTGTGTGTCTGTGGAGACGATATCTCACGAACGAATGAAACGATTCGAACGAAATTTAGTACAAAAATTACAGTCAGTGATTACTGGAAGTCTATTGTTTTAAAACGCAATCGAATGATCAGATACCGCCCCCCCCTTCCAAATTTTGAAATAAAATTTTGAAAAAAACATCAAAAAATCAAAACCTTTAATAAAGTTGCATAAATAATCATTTCTTATGTCATTTTTCATTAAAAAACAATTGACACAAACTTTAGAACGCTGAATTAACCGTTCTAGAGATATTGCGCATTTTTCAAATAAATTTATCAAACAATCACATAAAATTAAATAAATATATAAACTATTGTAAAATATGTTCAGTTTTCATAGGTAATATTATGCGATAAATTTGTTCTCATGGATCTAGCTCATTCCATTCACGAAAGAAGATACGTTGGATAATAGTTTTGTAATTTGACATCATTAATCGTTTATCTACTGTAAGAATAACCTATTTCTCTCACCATTCATAACGCTTGGCGAAATTTTGGCGACGAATGTGGCGGAAGATCACCAATCTTAGCGAGATTTTAAATGTTACCAAATTGGCAAAATTATTGGCAAATTGATAAATATATATTGCCAAACTCATAAAAAATGACTCTAAATCAATGAAAATGACAACTAATTGCTGAAAATTCAATATCTTGGAAAGAATATAAGAATCTATTATAAGAATACCATATTTATCCGTCTGTAACGCTTTGTGAAATTCGGGCGACGAATTTTGGCGGTATATCGTCCACTTGACGACTTTTTTAAATGTCACCAAATTGACAAAATAGCGCAAATCGGGAGACAATGTTTTGCAAATTTTTAATTCCTTCATATGACGGGCATACCTTCTATTATATAAGAAATGCTCTTCTCTATGCCTAATGCTCTTCTAAATATCGCCAACTTGACGACTTTCTTAAATGTCGCCACATTGATAAAAATAACGCCAAATGGGAAGCAATGTTTTGCAAATTTTTAATTCCGTCATATGACTGGCATACCTTCTATTATACACTACGTGACAGTCAAAATGAGACACCAAGAAGGATTGGCAGAAAGTTATGAAAATCGGCAAACTGAGAGAAACAGCAACGAACAATAAGTGACATTTATTGCAGCATGATACACCGATATACTGAGCGATAACACCGTCTGATCAGTAGGTTATAGGACCACCGCGGGAGGCTATACAGACAGCAACACGTATAATGTGCAGAGTCAGTGAGCATGCGGATGGTGTCCTGAGTGATGGCTGCCCATTCCCTGTCAAATTAATTTGCCAGAGTTCGTCTTCTACACGCGGCGGTGGTAGCGACGTCCAATCAAGTCCCAGACGTGTTCGATTGACGAGAGATCAGAGAAGACTGGTGGCGAGGTACCTTGCAGGGCATGTTGGCTGATGCGTGCAGTATGTGGTTGGGCGTTATCCTGCTGATAAATGGCATTGGGCACTCCCTGAAGGAAGGGTAGTGTCACCAGCCGCAGCACGTCTTCCACGTTTCGTTGGCCCTTCATAGTGCTTTGAATACGGACCGGATGTGACCTGCTATCGTAGGCGATGGCGCCCCAAACCATGATGCCGCATTTTCGCGCAGTGTGTCGTTCCATAGATGCGGCCAGATTGGACCTGTCACCACTTTGCCGCCAGACTCGTACACGGCGACTGTCATTGATAAAACAGATGCTTGACTCGTCTGAGAACACGACCCTGTGCCAATCCGCCTTCCATGTGGCTCTATCCCAACACCATTGCAAACGGAGACGTCTGTGCTGTTGGATCAATGGCAGTCTTCTTAACGGGCGCCATGAGTGCAAGTTGCCGGCGGATAAAAGTTCTGGTCAATATGGGAGCATCAAGGGTGTCATACACATGCTGCAAAAGGACGACGGAAGTGACCTGCGTGGCCGCCAGCGCTTGCCGACAGATGCGTCTGTCCACGCGTGCTGACGTCGCTTTGGCCGTACCGGCACACCTCAAACGTGTCACATTCCCTTGTTCCAACCATCTTAGCCACAGCCGGTGTACCGTGGACGCGGGTAGGTGGCTGTCCGCTGAGATTTGATGTATGGACCACCAACCTGCCCTTCTGAGTCCGATCACCATATTCCTCGCGAAATCGTCTGCCTGCTGGAACTGCTTCGGTTGGCGACGGCCTAGCATTCTCTGATACTACACGTTTCCTCTGAGACAAAGAAAACTGCAAAATGATTTCCCTGACAGACAGAGCACGCGACTATTACCGGTTCTGCAGGTTCCTTTCCCTATATCTCATTCAACGTGCTTGGGATAGCTGCGCATTTCGCATCATTTACATAACTTGGTGAGCTGCGTCTACCCTGAATTTGCATATTTTTCTGCCCACTCCTTCTTGGTGTCTCATTTTCAATATCACATGATGTATAAGAATTGCTCTTCTCTCTGCTTAATGCTCTTCTAAATGTCGCTAAGATGGCGATATTTAGACGAGCATTAAGCAGAGCATTGTGGGGCTAAATATCGCCATCTTGGCGATATTTAGCCCCACATTGACGAAAAGATCGTCAAAATTGCAAAATTGAAGCCAAGTTAATGAAAATGTCGCCTTATTCATAAATTTAATATTAAAATATTTTAATATATGGACTACATTGGTTATTAAGGATGATATCAGTATTGATAATTGTTAATTCAAAGTTGCTTAAAATATAAGTTACTTGGGTTGAAATTGATTTACATGTTGTCTTCCGGAAAAGCACCAAATGTACAAATTTAACATTACGCACACTGTGCAGTGGATCTTTTCATCATTTTTAACACTTTACAGCATAGTTGAAAAGTGTTTATGACTTTGTTCATTCTGCTTGTCTGTCTGTCCGTTCTCACGATAACTGCCGTAAAAATGATTTTATCAAAATGAAATTTCAGTATTTTGTTCAGACGGTCTGTGGAACATATGGGAATATAAATGAATAATATCACCCAATTAGTTTCGGATTGAACCCGGGTTGAGGAAATGAAATACATTAAACCCTATGAGACCTAAATTTTCAAACATTTTTTAGGCAAATTTAAAATTCAAAAATTGCTTCGAAAGTTTTAAGAAATATTCAAACCATCCCATGACAAATATGAAAAGAATTTCAGCAAAATATATTCGGTAACTTTTGAAATAAAAATTAATATAATAATTACACCCATATTATGTGAACAGATTACTTGACCCACTTCAAAATAAAATATGACATCCATCTTATGCCAAATTCGCGATTTTTAAAGTTCTTTTTAATTTATATTTAGTGTTGTATCCGTCCTAAAACCGCTTTACTTTTGCTTAATTTCTGTACATATTCTTCTATACTATATTCTGAAACAACGCAATTACAATATATTTGAGTTTAAATGATCATTAAACTTTGATTACTTCTACAATGAAGCCTAATTTTCACTTATGGAGAATGTAAACACATTAAGATGTAGGATGAGTTGTATAAGACTTGCTGAATTTCTTTAACGCAAAATTATTTAGCTCTGGAGTCTGCAATATAGCTGATATGAATAAAACATTCTTTGATTTTACAGACGATTTTATAGCAGACTTTTTCGATGAAGTTTTACGCATAGAGGTAAAATTATTTTTACCTCCATGGTTTTTAGTATTTAAGTAAAATAAATTATTGTAGTACTGTGATGAATGAAATAAAAATGTATGAATAATATATTTACTACTTTTACATAGAGAACCAGGCGATTTATATTTCGATGACGTCACTTGAATAAAGTTCATTTCTTTCGATGAAGTTTTAAGTTTTTAAATATAATGAATTATTGTAGTATTGTAATAATTTTAAAAATATTACTGCTGAATGTATCGCATTTTAGAGATGTTTAATTAAAATTGCATTGCAGTTGTAATGTGTTTCATAATCAATGCGCTTGTTTCATCTTGTTCAGTGTTCTTTCTTGTTCACTGTTAAAGAAGTAAATTCATTGCATGATATATGGAAAAGCATGTACTGCCCACATCAGATGTTTTAAGAATAGTAACGGTTCTTTTGTAAAATGACTTTCGTCAATGTTTTGAGAGTAGTATCAATGATTTTGTGAAATTACTGTAGCACTTAAGTCTTGTTTTACTGTATATTGTTCCTGTTTATGCTGTGCTTGTGAATAAACGTGTTAGTTATCCAGAAATTTGGACTCATTCTTATATCCTGAGTGCACACCAACGATTCTAGAGGCATCGAAGTGGAATTTCTGGAAACCTGACAAGCGTATTTAGTAGTGACTAGAAAAGCAATTTAGGAACAGTTGAAAGAGATGATGACTTTGATTAAAGCCATGAAAGACGGACAAGACGAAATGAAAGAAGCAATGAAAGACGACAAGAAACGATGAAAGACGTACAAGACACGATGAAAGAAACTATGACAGACAGGAAACGATGAAAGACGGACAAGACGAGATGAAAGAAGCTATACAAAATGGACAAGAAACGATGAAAGCAGGACAAGAAGCAATGAAAGCCGTACAAGACGAGATGAAAGCCGGACACGAAACGATGAAAGAAGAAATTAAAGCTGGACAAGAAATAATGAAAAAGAAATGAAACAAGAGATTAAAACCGTGAAAGAAAATATTAAGGAAGAAATGAAAGCTGAATTGAAGGACGGAATTATATCCGAAATGAAAAACGAAATTAAAGAAAACGTCAAACTATACAAAACGAAATGAAATCAGGACAAAAAGAGGTGAAAGAGGACCTGAGAGCAGTAGAATAGTACGAGAAGATGTTCATGAGAAATTCGAAGCCATTGAAAGAGCTCGAAAGGAGATTGCTGGCTATAAAGAGAAAATCGCCGTCAATATGCAAAGTGATATCTCCTACATAGGACGAACAAATTTTCGGGCACAATTCGATATTATTGCGGAAGCAAACAAATGGGACGAAAAGCCTGCCAACTCCTGTTGCCCTTCGAAGTCCTGCTGCGTATACTTTGCAGATGCTCCCGACCAGACTTCGTAGCCTTGGTGAATGCTCTCTCACTCCGCTATGGGAAGAATAATTTGAAAGAAACCAGCAGAGTTCAATTAAAATCTCGTCTTCAAAGGGTTTACAGAAGCTGGCGTCGGATATTGAAATACTTTCCCAATTATCCTTTGCAGAATGCCCTCTGGATGTTCATGAAGGCGTCTCAGAGCAGTATTTTATTGATGCCATTCCTGACCCCGTTCTTATGGTCGAATGCAAGGATTTCAGAAATTTGAAAAGCCTTGTAAAGACCTAGGTGTCTCGTTATCCTCTTTAGATGCCTTTCACTTAATCTGTCAAAATAACTCGATATTTCAACCTTTCCGTCTAAGGGCAATAACATAGGACGGCATTGTTTAAATATAACTCAATTTATTGGGGACTTCAGAAATTACAGCAACTTGCTGTTTAAAGCAACGGACAACATATATACTAATTGTTATTGCACACGCCCAAAATAGATGTCAATTATACAGCCTACTACAATATATAAGGTTGGAGATAATGCTTACATAGATATGCATTTACAAATCATATATGCTTACACCGGCATTCTATTGTTTCACCCCTATTGGGGCCACACCCCGAATACTAGACTCTTCCTATTCATCATTGTATCGAATGGGGGTTTTCCTTCTACTCACTACTGGAATCCTTCGTCTTCTACTCAAGAACCCTTCTTTTATTTCGAAAACCCACTACACAAGAACACTCCTTTCATTCCAAGAACCCACTGAAAACCTCACGATCCGAAACACACTCCTATTCTACCATAGGATCGCAGAAAATACTGATTAGATCGGTAATTCGTCTAATAACCAAACCAGTTGGAATGGTTAGTTTAAAGAAACATAAATTCTAATGCAAACTGAGGAAAATAATAATCGAAAAGTTATTTAGACCTCACAGCCTCTAGACAAGCATCTCGAGGGCTTTATCAGGTGTGCGTACGTGGTGCCGCTGTGACTGATAGCACTTCAGAATCTGAACTACGGCGCAATATGAAGGAAATAAAGAACATGCTGCAAAGACAAAGTAACGATAGATCCAAGGTGGTCACCTGGCTTGCTTGTAAAAGGACTTGCGAAGAAAGAGGTCATATAAGGAGAAAGTGCCCATCACCTGAGCAAGATAATAATAGGGCACTCCCTTGAGAAATGCCACAGGAAAACTGGGGCGGAGATTGCCATGTGTAGAAAATTCCTCAATAAAGACATTTTAGATATCACCGTTGCACAGAGTATATGATAATGGTCTTTATGTCATGGGTCGCATACACAAGATTGAATGCCAAATACTTCTAGACACGGGTGCAAATGTAATCATCATTAAAAGTGAAGTAGCGGCCAACTTCTTTATACGGCACCCTCCATCTCTCTACGCACAGTTACTGGAGAAACAGTGAATGTGCATGTAAAAATGGTACTTACTATATCTGATGGGGCGAGCCTTTATCATCATGTTGCTTATATTTATAACTCATGCGTTCTCGGACTGGGATTTTAAGAAAGACGGATTTGACCTATTTGGAACAGAAACGGGGGGCATCGTAGAGTGCACCATAGTCACTGCCGAAGATGTTTCGCTGCCCGCATGAAGCCAGTGTATGGTAAGAGGAATCTGGCAAGAGGAATAGCAGTAACAGAAGTAAGAGATTTTCCATCTCCAGACTATAAATTAAAAGGAATTCTTGTGGCTTCCGCTCTACTGGATGTTTCGAAAGACTATGCACCTCTCCGAATAGCAAACATCAGCGGCCAAAATAATTCATAAAGGGGAGCACTTAGTTTCATGCTCTGTGATAACCAGCGTAATGCGTAATTGTCCAAACGATAGAATCAGCAGTCCCACATATTTAAACAACAACTTAAGCAATCTCGACGAACTAAATCGTACATAACAGGAGGCGAGTGAAACTCTCATTTCTGAATTCAGTGCAATCTTCTCGACTGCTTCAGAAGACAGGGGACGCACTGGACTAACTAAACATAGTGTTGACATCGGCCACCAGTTTCCGATTAAACAAGCTCTCTAAGACTTCCTCTCGCAAAGAAAGGAGAAGTAAATAAGCTTTTAAAGGAACGCAACGTGATCGAACCATCGTCAAGTCCTGGGGCCTCACCAATCGTCTTAGTGAAGAAGAAAGATGATTCTACGAGATTCTATGTTGATTATAGCAGACTCAACTCTGTGACAAAAAAAACAGGTATCACTGCCATGAATTGACGACACTTTAGATACCCTATCTGGGAGCACGTAGTTTACTACTCTAGATCTTAAGAGTGGCTACTGGCGAGTGGAGATTCATCCTGATAATAGAGAAAAAACAACTTTTACCACCGAATAAGGCTTCTGGCAGTTTAAAATGATGCATTTTGGACTTTGTAATGCACCCGCAACTTTTAATATCTAGTGCAGACCGTGCTAGAAGGACTGTCGTGTGAATCCTGCCTTATCTATTTAGACGACATAATTATTGTTGGACGATCATTTGACGAACATTTGACGAAATCTTCAAAACCGTAGACAGATATTTGGAAAATTGAAAAATGCTAATTTAAAACTAAATCCTTCAAAATTCAAACTATTCCAGAAATAATTCGGATATTTGGTACATATCATTTTTGAAAAGCGTGTAAGGACCGATCCTGACAATATCAGAGCTGTGAAAGAATGGTGCAGATCGCAAGATGTTCATCAACTAAGGAGTGTCCTCGGTTTGTGTACCTATTGCCGTTGTTTTGTAAAGAACCTGTCAAGCATTGCCAAACCCTTTCATCGGTTAACAGAAGGAGACAAGAAATTTGAATGGACGGCGAAGTGTGGAGATGCCTTGAATCGGCTTAAGGAAATTCTGGTTTCATCTCCCATTCTGCCATAATCTAAACCAACAGAGAGCTTTATGCTTTATACTGATGCTAGTAAAAAAAGAATAAGGGCATTTCTCGTCCAAGAAATAGGAGAACAGGCACATGCCATCGCATACTATAGCAAGTACTTGTCGAAATCCGAAAGAAATTACTACGTTACAAGGAAATAATTGTTGGCGAATGTTAAATCCGTAGATCATTTACATCATTACCTCTACGGAAGTAAATTCCTGTTTCAAACAGATCACGTTGCTCTGAGCTGGATCCTCAGTTCTAAAAACCCTGAAGGACAAGTCACAAGATGAATTCAGCGACTTCAAGAATACGATATTGAGATTCGACATCGCGAGGGATTGTCTCATGAAAACACTGATGCGCTGTCGAGGACGCCCTGTCCTTTAAATTGTGTACTGCTCTCGTTCTGAAATAAATTTTGGAAGCCAGATATTTCAGTAACCCTCCGGCAAGTTATCACCGATCATAATTCAAATTTACCACCAGATCCCTGGAGTGATGGAGAACTTTCTCGAGCCCATAAAGAGGACAGGCATATTCAGCCCATCGCGATACGCAAAGAACGGACTAATGAGAAGCCAACTTGGCAATACAAGACAATACAAGAAATTTACTGCTTCTCACCCAAAATAAAACGGTACTGGGCACTGTAGGATCCTCTGCACATGAGGAACGGGGTAGTATACCTCAAGTGGGAGAGGAGCGATAATTGAAAGAGCATCAGATGGCAGTTACTACACCCTCTTTCTAGGGTAGATACATGACAACTACACTGGTGGATATTTTCACGTCAGCAAAACGCTGAACAAAGTTCGTGAACGCTTCTGTTGGTGCAATGCGAGATCCGATTATGAGCGCTGGTACGAATAATGTACGGAATGCGGCGCTCGGAAGAGCCCGAAGAAGAAAACACGTGGGCCACCTTAGTGTTACAATATAAGAGCTCCTTTCCAGAGAATTGTACTCGACGTTTTGGGGCCACTACCACGAACTTTAGGCAATAACAAATACATCCTAGTAGTGATGGGCTGCTTCACAAAGTGGACAGATTCTTACAGAATCTCTGACCAAGAGTCTACAACCATCAGTGAAGTTTTATCTCCAAAACTAATATGTCATTCAAGGGTTCCCTCTCTCATCTATTCTGACCCAGGAACGCACTTTAGATCGGGCATATTCACGGGACTGTGCAAACTACTCGGAATGGATAAAACTCGAACTACTCCTCTTCATCCCCAATCGGACCGTAGAGTAGAGATATTCAGCAGAACGATATTTAATTATCTCTCCATATTCGTATCCAGAAACACGCAAGACTGGGACCGTTCCTGCTGGCCTACAGAAGTGCTGTCCACGGATCGACTCGTCATTCTTCATCAAAATTCTATGTGACCGAGATCTACAACTACCATGTGACCGAATGTTTTGAAGAACATGTGACGCTTCTTCAACGTCTGATAAATATGAGTAAGATTTGCAGGCACGGTTGGAGGAGGTTCATCGTTTCGCTCGCGAGAGGATCAACATTGTTACCCATAAAATGAAGACCTGGTGCGATACCAAAGTTAATGGAGTACGATTCCAAGAAGGTGATAAAGTGTGACTTTTCAACCAACGACGAATACCAAGATTTTCGCCAAAACTGTAGCACAACTGGGAAAGACCCTACGTCTTAAAGAAAAGAATAAACAGTGTCGTTCATTGAATACAGAAATCGTCTTCAAAAAAGCCAAAAGTCGTCCATATCGACAGATTGGCACCATATTTTGGACAACAGTAGATTGATACTGCCCGGGACGTGCAGTCTCAAGGAGGGAGCAGTATTGTCAACGTGTAATATTCCCTCACTGGCGTCTTTTCTTTCGTCTCTTTTGAAGACCAGACGGAGAAAACACCCGTATAGGCCATAACTTGAGCATAATTTGAGCCTATGGTTGCCAGAAT
Source organism: Amaurobius ferox (assembly GCA_951213105.1). Taxonomy (NCBI): domain Eukaryota; kingdom Metazoa; phylum Arthropoda; class Arachnida; order Araneae; family Amaurobiidae; genus Amaurobius; species Amaurobius ferox. The sequence goes on along the minus strand of OX578142.1, from coordinate 18,308,119 downwards.
ATGAAGCTAGGAGGAGGGTTGCCAGGTTTGGCGAATTTATCTCCAATTTCGCGATATTTAGTGGCTTCCTGAAAGTTCGAAAAAGAGCGCGAAATAACCAATATTTACTTATTTTTCCAATTTACGTGGCAACTACTACTTTTATGAGATATGGAGAATTTCAGAAGTTTCTACACAGAGACTATGAAAGGATTTATCACTTCGTTGGAGCTGCAGTTGACGTGATACGGGCTGCATTGAACTGTGTTTCAATGTCGTTTGAACTGTGTTTTTGTCAATGTTTTGAGAATAGTAGCGGTTGTTTTGTGAAATGACTTTCGTTAATGTTTCGAGAGTAGTATCCCTTATTTTGTGAAATTACTAAAGCATTCAAGTCTTGTTTTACTATATATAGTTCGAGTTCACAATGTGCTTGCGAATAAACATGTTAGTTATCCAGAAATTCCCTCAATTCCAGAGGATACGTCGTGTTTGTTTTCGCTGAGTTAATTCGAGATAATATCCATTTTTAATTCAAGTTCATATCCATTTTTAGGTACACCAAAAGCGTGGCTGGGATCGGCGTATCTGCCCAAAAGTACAACCCGGAAATGCAAGCGCCCACTGTCCGGGATGGCGTTATAAAAAGCATGGCTGATAAGCTGCAACATGTGAAACAGGTATGAAATCTCTCTCTCATACCCTTATACTCAATTTCAAAAATATTTCATCTTCCATATCTGCATAAAGTATTCAAATACTGTGTGCGATTGAACTTCGATTATTTAGGTCTTAGAAATCTTGAAATAATTCCATTTCAAAAATAAATATGCATATTATGTGAATAGAGCTCTTTTATAACGCAATTCAAAATACACTCTGTTGCATAAAATATAGACACTCATAAAATATTCAGCTACAACCGCAAAACTCGGTATGCAAATATTGTTTTAAGTGTTATGCAAATAATCAAACTGTCAACGCCAATGATGTTATAGGGCTCATGCAACGCGCATGAGAACGACGCATTATGCTAAATTTAAAACAACTAGTGTTTTCACTCACGAGCAAGTGGAACTGGATTTTCTATTTTGATACTGAAAGTGGTGTACAAAGATCTCTTTGCGACGTATTCGACGGCATTGCGAACAATTTTCGGATTTATAGAGGGGTCGTATTGGCCTAAGGAAAATTGGTGAGTCCAACAGATTGGTGAGTCGCCATCTTGGTTCGAGCAATATGATAGTTGCTTGGTGTTAGCAATAGTGGATCAGAGAAGGTACATGGCTCAGACAACTGCTCGAGAAGCCACGTCCACGCTAATGGCGTCGCTATCAACCATTCGAAGGCATTTGCCACCCTCCATACATCCTGTATCAGGGGATACAATTCTGTGACGACTGGCAGAAGGTGGGATTAGCTGTCGACATCCAATTAGGCGCCTACAACTGACCCTTCAACATGGGCGGCCGCGTCTGGATAGTGTCCGATTAGAAGCATGTTGTCTTTAGCGACATATCCCACTTCTCGCTCAGTGCTGATGACCGCCGCATACGTGTGTGGAGAAGGACTGGCCAGTATTCTGATTCCGCATTTGAAGTCGAGCGGCATATGGCTATCAGGTCTGATGTGTCAGTCTGGGGAGCCATCTCATGGAACAGTCGATCTCCTCTATTTGTGCTGCAAACTAATCTGGCGACTGGCTTGTACGTCGACGATATTGGGCAGCTAATTGTTCTGCCTATGATGTCAAGTGGCCCAAGTTCCACCTACCAACAAAACAACGCTCGACCACATACTGCACGACTTTCTGGATAATGTATTCCACGATTTATTACTCTCCCATGGTCATCCATGTCTTTTGACCTACCACCAATAGAACACGCCTGGGATATGCTGAGACGGCAACAGCAGCCTTTCCAGAAGAATCTTTCACAGAGGGACATAAGCAACTTTATGGACTCTGCCGCACCGAATATCGGCTTATATAGCAGCCAGGGAAGGATTTACCACATTTTAACTAAAGGCCCTCAACTGGAACACATAGCCCAGTTCAGACCCTCTGAGATTCCCAATATGGTTACACTGCTGCTATCACTGCTGCTATATTATCAGAATTTTAATAGTTTTAATTTGAGTAGCAAAATCATATTTCCAGTCTCATATTCATTATTTTATAATTGAATTGCTGACAAAACTAAAATCCGGGACACAATTCTTCTTTCGGAAACTGTCATCAAAAATCAGATCACGAAATAACAGGAATTGAAAAGCATTTTCTGTCACGCTGTCATAACTATTTATTGCTGCGAGTACAGGCTTAAACTGATTTGTTAAACTTGGAATAAAAGTATATTTATTGGCTAATATATTTTAAGACTTTGCATATAAGGCGTTAAAATATTTACCCCCATTTTAAATCAATATTACATAAATTCGAAAAGACGTTATAGAAATCTAATTTTAGTATTATTAACTTCTGAAAGTGATAATTTATATAACATTACATAAAATGATATAATTAACTGACTAGGATGCCCACAGCCAACAGTAAATTTTATCAGTCATAGCAGAACCGAAAACCTCTTACATACAATTATCTTCAGCATGTTAACAATTTTTCTCGCAGTATTTAAATTTTGTACCTCAGGCCGGTTAGCGGACAAATCAAGAACAATGCCGTTTCTTGCAAAGTGCACACCCCTGTTACACATTTTGGATATATGGCCACACAGTTTGAATATATTTAGTAATGGACTGGTGGGGACTGGCTCGCACACTGCTAAACTTAACGGTGTGAAGAACACATTGCGGTGGATGTCGTTTGCGGAGGGCCAACTTCACAGACGTGTCTTCGAGGCAGATCGCTTAGAGGTGTGGTTGCTAGCTGCTAGTGATGGTTCTTGTTCCACATGTTTGTAGGTGTCATGATGTGCATAGGCAGCAGATGCACAAGTTGCTGTGCATAGGCACAGGTTGCGGTGCATAGCTTATGTACATAAGACACTACTCGTATTCTGGCAACATTATCCGCCATAAGCCGATGACGTACCAAGCAGTAATCTCCCTCAAGCAGGGAAATTTGAACATAGAAATACATGTGAGCAGAGCCGCTGAAATATTCCAAAGATTTAAAATAAATTATTTAAATCTTTATGTGTATTTAATAGGAAATACATAGCAGACTATGTTGCAATATCTTTTTAATTTAATAAGAATATGCCAAAATATTTTTAGACTAATAAGGAGATAATTTCTTTTAATTTTATCGTTTACTTCACTTTATTACTTAAAATTTACTTATTTTATCAAATTTTCAGTTGTTCAAATGTTTTTAAGTATTGTAGACAGAATTAAACATAATATTTATAATAATTTAATTTTACGCCTACCTTTTGATCCCTTGAAATAAATGAAACATTGAATACAAAGGTATTTTTTTTATTAAAAATGAATGAACATATATACCAACTATAAAAATTTTAATACAATCTATCCCAAAATTATACAGAAACTAATATTAAAGAAATAAACAGAACACATGCATCACGACTATGCACATGTGCGTAAGCAGGATTTTTTCCATGGGACTGCTAAAATCGATTTCATTCAAAATTTGAAGATTACTATCTTAGAATAAAATCCTGAATGTGGATGCTATCTCCATATTTATTTAGAACAATAACCGCACGCATTGTTATAAAAGGTATCTAAAACAGTTCTCATCAGAATATCTGCACATAAGTACAGAGGGCTTACTTTTTACTTCAATTGTCCTGCTAGCTATCTTCTAATTTATGTGAATACCAATTTTGGCAATTAACAGAGAGGCAATTTTGCCCATCGTGAGTTAAATGAAGATCCCATATACATTAAAATACTAATTAAGAATCTAAGGTTATTAGAGGCAGTAATTTCTTTCTTAACAAAATTCCATATTTATTCAATTCATGATCATCATTCTTAATTATTCATCAATTAATTGTACTATTCTTATAACACATTCAATTTCATTTTGATCAATCAATTTAGATTCAATTTCTTATTACTTATCATATTCATCAGAGTCTTAACAGATCAATATTCATTACTCATTCTAATTCAATTCAAATATTAGTATTATAACACATAAATTGCTTATTACATATTCATTTACATTAATTCATATCAATTTCAATTAGTGTAGTCTAGGAATAGAATCCAAATTTATCTTACATAATCTTTCAGTTGCTGGTATTATCAACCTTTAGTTTTTTGGCCTCATCCCACTTATCCAATTTCGGCAATGAGATTATTTATTACGCACCTGCGCAGTAGTTCGGTTCCAGAGGAATAAAGTCACTCTGACACACTTAAAGTTCATCGATACACCATTCTCTCTGAAGTTCGAAAACCACTTATCCGGAATTCCATCTGGTCAGCAACTGCAGATTTCGCTAATTCACTTAATCATATGCATCATCAGGGGCGTTACGCAATCGTTGTATCATTGACTCTTCGCAACGTAGGACCCAATAGCCTGATGCGCTTTTCCGAAGTGTAATTTATGCAATTCCATATACACGTCTGCATAACTTACCTCCATTAGCATTGATATTTCCAATATACAATAAAGTTCACTTGGAGTAATAGAATTGATAATCAAGAATGCGTCCATAATTTTAGAATATTCTATGATATCCGGAACTTGAATTTCGCCACGTAAAATTCTATCCTCGCATGCTCATAGTACAGCACTGTCTAAGTTTTGCTGCTTGGCTGGAGCCACCTAAGAGGCGACTTACTCGTATGAGTGTCGAAGTCATAAAATAAATTAAAGGACCAGCAGGATCCCGATAAATACAGCGCTCTATACTAAATTCTATCCAATCTCGATCGGAATCGTAAGATCTCAATATCTGTAAGAATCTATATCAGAGTCTTAATATCTGGAATATTTTCAAAATCGTTCTGTCTCAAAATTCTCGGGAACCTATTTACTCACAAGTTGACTATATCTTGTAGCAATCACCAAAATTGTCTTCTAATTACAAGAGGTCAGAGGTTACGTCATAGACTCACCGCCGGGATGGCGCTCAAAATCACTGCCTACGTTTTCGCTTCTCTAGATTGTCACTGGCAGAGTTGCAATCCAATTGAGTGGCAAAATGAGATTCGGATTCTGCAAAAAGGATTTACATTTAGGTATAAATTCCGTTTGGGAAAAGGCGGATCCTTGACTATTAAAATGTCTCTATCCGTGACAAATTAAAATCCTTATTCGTACCGGTTTCTCAAGGAGCGGATACTTCTGTTATTTTCTTCTCAATAGTAAAATGCATCACGTGTAGATAAATTTCCGTGATCTGGTTGGTATTATTTAGCAATGGGTAAACTGCAGTAGGTGGGAAGTTCTTTCGTATCAGTTGTCAGTCGTAAGCTCGAAAAAGCGTTCTAGTCTGCGCGGATTAAATTTCAAGTTGAAAATCCTTTTAATTGTAAAAGGGGGAAAATGTTAAAATATGTCTGATAATTATATTATCACGACATAATCCCCCTAGACTACAGAAATTGAAAATTAAAAATCACACTCAAAATAATATACACCATATGCAAATTCAAAACACCATCACAATTGATCGCACCCATAATTTGAGATCATTGAGCATTTATAATTCAAAATAATAATCATCATTGTTCACTTACCATAATTGTTCAAAAGTCTAAATAAGTAACGCATTTCATCATAACACTTAGCATATTCAATATTTACAAAAAAAACACTATATCATTATCATCATTTTATCATTTCATAATCTCAATATTCGAAATCAAAATCAAGTACTGTCATCGTCATAAATCATTATATTATACATTATCAACTCTACGTTGACCTTACATTGTAATCACATTATACCATCATGTACAGCCGCGGTAAAAAAAACGCCCTACCCTCTGTTAATCGAGCATCGTTCATCATAGAGAAAATTGAATGATACCATTCGATTAGGAATAACATCCTCTACAAATTAATGTGCGTAAAATTTGCATAAGGAGCCGTCTTCATATCTAAACGCGCACAAACTTTGAAATTTTAAATGGCAACACCCAAGTTTGACAACATAGTTCGAAACTAGAGCAAAATTCAACCTGTGATACCAAATTTCAAGACTGGGTGAAACGTTTCTGAGTTGTGAGTATGTAAAGTTTTGAGCTCCTAATGTTAAATTAGTTTCCAAGACTTCCATTCATATCTTCTGTAATATTTATCTGTTCACTCTGATTATTTGTATGACGTTACTACTAAACAACCCAAGCACATTTACGTGATTTTAATTTTTGTGGAAATAATCGTTTGTATGAAATATTAATTATGAAATCAATAATCGAAAAAGTATGAATGCAAACCTGGACATGTTTTGATAAAAATCGATTCACAAAGACTCTTTATATGTTTATGTAAAATTCCAGGTGTTTCCTCTCTTTAGTTCTTTCGAAATATTTAAATATTCAGTATCACGATGATTTTAGGGGTCGTATATTAATTTAAAAAATGACTAATTTGAAAAAGTTATACTAATTGTAAATTAATCTTTATTTAAGAAAACGGGTATTTATTTTTACCCAGTTTTAATAAAAACTTTGTATAAACTGTGTTGTATAGCTGCAACCTAATCAACGTAATTCTGCTACTGTATTGAAGGATGAAAACTTGTATTGTTATAAATGGGATCTACTTATGTTACTGTCGATTAATAGTTCCGGAGCTACTGCGAGTTGAAATCGCCCATAAAATGTCATAATTTATAATAAAAAATATTTATATAAAACATTAACAACTTATAAAATTATGTGATACTAAACACCAACAAGACTTCAAACAGTGATTGATAATGACGGATTGATACTTTTAAATTCGTCACCAAGTTCCAACGGAGTTGTTTTGTCGCGTCATCTGCAGATATTTGTTAGTCTCATAAATTGTTTTTGAAGCAGCATTATAAAATGACATTTGAAAATAAACATTTCATTCTTCTTTATTTCTTCCTTCTTTTATTGATCCTGGCACGAATGCCCCATTAGTTTTTAGCAACGCACCCAGTACGGCTTTTTACCCCTAATAATCGTGCCCTATTTGAGGCTCACAGAATCCTACCTATTACAGGCCAACTGCCTTAGTAATACACACACACACACAAGACAACACCACACCCAGCCATGGAAATGCTTACCCTCTCATGCAGGAATCAAACCTGCGACCCTTTAGTTCTGAGGTAAGCCATAATGCTGGATGTCAAGAGAATAGTTCAATAATTTACAAATAGTGTTGTGGTCAATCAACGAAACATCGCCCTTCAAATTGCGGTTTTCAATATGGAGCTGATCCCCGAAAATTGCACATTCCGGAATATTGAATATCTTCGGATATAAAGATAGAAACGCCGTGAAAATTTGAATTTGGACTAATTTGCCGGTCTAGAACTTGTGGGTGACATCAAAATTGGGCGCTGCCATTGAAAACTTCAAAGTTTGTGAGCGTTTAGATATGAAGACTGCCCTTTATGCAAATTTTAAGCACATTAATTTGTAGGGGATGTTATTCCTAATCGAATGGTATCATTCAATTTTCTCTACTATGAACGATGCTCGATTAACAAAGGATGGGGCATTTTTTTCCGCGGCTGTACATAACTCATTGACACACTGGCGGCGGAGCCATAGGGCAGGGGGGGGCAACTGCCCCTCTTAGATTCTGAACTGGGGGCAATGCCCCCTAAAATGTAATTATTGCTAAACTGTATAGCTTCCCCTCCACACGAAAAATATTAAAAGCGCAAGAAAAATTGACATGCCACACAACTTTTCCTGAGGAAACTGTATGGACGGTTAAGAAGAAAAACTAAATATTTCTTTCTCTTTTTCTCCAGTGTCTCTTTTTAAGCACACGTTATTCATGTGAGCATCAATCAGATCATAAGCGAAACTAATCATTCGAGACTAAACATCTAAACAATATTATTTCCAGCCGTCTCTCCAAACTAATTGCATAATACAAACCAAACCTTACACCAGAATAAAATCAAAAGTAGGTAAATGCATACTTAGATTCAGTATAATTTTCAAGTTGCTAACATGAGGTAAAGTTCCGAGTTTAAACGGAATAGCAATTAAAACGGATAAGTATATCGCGAAATCGAAATATAAAAAGATTGAAGAGGCAGGTATAGAAATGGTAATTTTTAAGGGGATTATGAGATTTCTATATTGATAGGAAAGTAGGAATCGTAAACTTCCATATCTGACTGAATTTTTTAATTTATATATTTATTTATTTATGATATAAAAGTACCATAAATATTATATTTGAAGTGCCAGTACACAGTGACGTCCTAAGGATTTTGAGACCCCAAGTGAGTTTCTGGAGAGTCATTCTCTTCTCCTCCTCATCTCCGTGGAGTATGAGCACGTTAAAGCTGTAGGTCCGAAAGTCCTTTCGAAAAGTATTGGGTTTGGGGAAGGATGTCACGGTTTTTGTAGATACCACCCCGCACTAATCAAGCAGTTACCAAACTTTTTAATTATGTCGTACGGTCTGGGTATTTCTCTATATTAAAAAACATAGCTAACGCCTCCGCTGTTTGACAAATTTCGCGTGTCTAGAATTGCTTTGTCTAGTACCTCAAAATGTATAACGTACAAAAACATGAAATTTGGTATAACTATATAGTATAGTATAGTAAATGTTAAAGGAACACGCTGAAATAACCCGTTTTCCAATATAAACTGTAATTTAAAAGATATTTAATGTCAAAGCCGAAGAAAGTCAAAGAAATTTTTGTAAGACGGAGCCTTTATTTATTTTCGATTTAGTTTATGAGTTACTCAAGTAACTCATGCACCTCTGAAATATTCTTTTTATGCACTTCTGAAGTGAAAAATATTCTTTTGTATTAGCAAAGATTTAATTCGTCGAGCCTATTTCCAACTTCTCTCCGATTAGTTGCTGGCAGAAGAGTCACAACTACGTACGTCAAATATGGTAGACTAAAGCATTATTTACTACGCTATGAGCAATATGAACAATAATATGCTTTATTGTTGATTTTTACACACAGATCGTTTCGCAACTATTGTTGTTATGAACAAATACGATTAAAATGTATTTATTACAGAATAAATAGATGTATTTTTGTTGTAAATATGCGACTAAAAGTTACATATTTACACGTCGGGGCTGCGTGAAAGAGCTCGCGAAGCCAGATCGGGGGTTTGTACAGCCTCAAGCAAACAAGGAACGGAATTTCAACGGTCGTAGCAGACGAGACGAAAAATATTGCGAAGTGATCTCTAGTGGATATTGAGAGGCAACGAACATGGGGTAGAACTTCCATGATCTGGTGGTTGTCGATCGTCAGTAAGCAGGGGCATAAAGTTAGGTGAATTGAAACAGCTCGTGAAGCGAGTTCCAGGGGTTGGTGAACGTAAACGAACAAGAAGCAAAGCCCCAACGGGAGTATTGCACCTGTGTATAGGGCGTTAAGAAAGCGAGTTCCGGCGATTAGTAAGCGTCAGTGAACAGGAGCGGTCATTGAGCTCCAGGGGTTGGCTGCGTCAGCAATCAGGAGGAATGAGGATGGTTATACACGCATCAACAATGAGTGGTATATATTCAGGAATAGCAGCTCGCATTTCATCACGAAAGCCTAACTGCTATTTATGTACAATGTATAGCTCATGATCTTCAACTAGCTTTATAGGATGCTGCAAAAAAATGTAAGATAGTCAAAGAAGCTTTGGATATAACCCATAAAATAGCCACTCTGCTGCGTTGCTCTCCAAAACGTATTGCACTTTTTAAAACACAGTAATATTTTAACTGATTCTCACGAGTCTAATAGCACAGCTCAAACTACGTCTACCTCTTTAAAACCCTTGTGTCCCACCAGATGGACTGTCCAAAAAGATTTTATTCAAAGCAACTTTTCTAATTATAAAGTTCTTATAGAATTAAAGGAACTTCCCAAAGAAATTTCTATGATATAGACCGGCAAATCACTGGACTGAAGCATTCATGCAAGCTGTTTTCTGTCTATTTTGGGGGTTAAATGTTTGTATGAAACTGCTGTTGGTAGCAGGAAAGATCAACAAATAATTAGAATTAAATTCCATTAATTCTCAGGAAAAAATAATTATTATCTATATATTTTAAGGATTTAAGAAGCGATGGTAGTTTTGACGAACTTTGGAATTTTATTTTGAATTTTTCTGAGAATTTGACGAATCCACCAATATTGCCACGAATCCGTAAAATGCCCAAAAGATATAATGAAGGATTGCTAACTTCTATTTTCCAAATACCCCAGAACTACTTCAGAAAAGATTATTTCGAATCGCTGCTTCCTGACTGACCTGCAGCAAATACTAATGAAATGGTCTTAGGACAAGAAGAGTTGTAAAACTTATACTGACATAAAGAAAGGTCAACTAAAAGGGCAAATTAATATGCTACTGGATTTCATAAAATCTTTGGATGATAAGTATAAGCATGACTTGAACTTCAAAAAAATTAACAACATTTCTACAATATGCGAAATTTTGAAAATGGACCAGAAACTATTGTCAAATACGTTTAGCGGGATACAGAGACTCTTGCAAATATATCTGACCATACCTGTGACTATTGCAACAGGAGAGGAGTCCTTTTCTGCTTTTAAATGGTTGAAAACTTATTTAAGTGCAAATATGACGCAAATTAAACTAAATTCTTTGTTTATACATTATACTCTATGTTCACAAAAAAGCCAATGATATAAGCTAGATCTTATTAATATTGCTGGAACATTTATTTCCAGCAATGACAGCCATCGAAGTTATTTTGAACATTTTTATTAATCTAATTGTGAAAGTTTTTTTAATATATTCAATAATATATTTTAACATTAAAATGAAATACAATCATAGTACATGTTAAATTATATGTTATGTTACATGTACGTTAAAGATTTTTTATTCTTATCTTTTTAGGAAATTTGCTTTTAAAATCCCCTATTGCTATCATTTTGTCCGTTCGTGGACAAAATGAATGCCTTTAAATTTAAAATAGATAAAGAGATGAAATTCTCAGAAAATGTTAATGTATGTATCAGACTATGACTGAATAATTCTCGTGCAGTTACGTTCTGTTGCGAGGTAAGCCACCTCACGTTCGATCTGAACGCTAAAAAATACATAAAATGTTCATGGAACATTAAGTTAATGCCGTGCAAGATCGCAAGTGGTTTAAAACTGAAAATTAAGAAGTAATTAATAAGATTTGAAATGAGGACACGGATTAGATTTAAAATAACAAAAATAATAAGTTTATTTACAAAATTAACATTTAAAATAAAAAGGAAACATGAAAAAGCTTTGCTCATAACACATGATCATAAAAGTCACTCCCTTAAAATATTAATACATCGTCAAAGGTTAACACGCTAGGTCATTAAACATCTCGTAAAGGTTTAGAACACATAAAAAAATCCCTAATACATCGTAAAGTCTTGAAACATCAAAATTAAACATTAAATCATCTCGTAAAGGTTTAGAACACATAAAAATTCCCTAATACATCGTAAAGTCTTGAAACATCAAAATTAAATCATTGCTATTCCTCAATTACTATAATCCTAACAAATTTTCAGCTTGATGTAAAGAAAGACTGAGAGGAGAGATTCAAGATCTGAGGAAAGCATGAAATCCATAGGCCTACCTTCGGCTCTGGGTCCGGCAAGGGCTCGGCTGCGATGACATCTTCGAGTTCGGAAGGAGCATCCTTTTGCTCCGTCAACTATAACACAACTTCACTCATTCAAGTCACAAGAAGCACTCTCGATTCCTTTTTTTTTCTCAAAAAAAACCTCTCTCCAAAAACTTGTAATTTGAAGTCTCCTCCCTCTCAAATATTATTTGCTGACAGGACTTAAGTCCCCCTTAATATTACTGGTGGACACTTGGCTTCCACTTTCAGTGGTCAGTCCATGACAGCAGGGCTTGCCCACTAGCCCCTGAATTATCGCTTGCAGGTGGCCAGGAGTCCCACGCAGCTGTGCGAACCTCTGGGCTTAATTGCGCCCCCAACGACCGCTTTCCCCCCGTTCTGTCTTCCTCTTGTGTAAGACCACCCAGGCAGCTCCACTGACCCTCTCTTTTGCAGGTGGCCAGAGGGGGACCCCATACAAATTTGTAACAGGGCTAGGGACCGTCCTTTGCAGGTCGCCTTCTTCTCCAAAATTTCACAATGTCACATATTTTGGAAATCACCATGTGACATTCACAGTGAATGTCACATGGTGATTTCGCAGGTCGCCTTCTTCTCCAAAATTTCACAATGTCACATATTTTGGAAATCACCATGTGACATTCACAGTGAATGTCACATGGTGATTTCCAAAATATGTGACATTGTGAAATTTTGGAGAAGAAGGCGGCCTGCAAAGGACGGTCCCTAGCCCTGTTACAAATTTGTATAGGGTCCCCCTCTGGCCACCTGCAAAAGAGAGGGTCAGTGGAGCTGCCTGGGTGGTCTTACACAAGAGGAAGACAGAACGGGGGGAAAGCGGTCGTTGGGGGCGCAATTAAGCCCAGAGGTTCGCACAGGAGCGTGGGACTCCTGGCCACCTGCAAGCGATAATTCAGGGGCTAGTGGGCAAGCCCTGCTGTCATGGACTGGCCACTGAAAGTGGAAGCCAAGTGTCCACCAGTAATATTAAGGGGGACTTAAGTCCTGTCAGCAAATAATATTTGAGAGGGAGGAGACTTCAAATTACAAGTTTTTGGAGAGAGGTTTTTTTTTGAGAAAAAAAAAGGAATCGAGAGTGCCTCTTGTGAGCAGAATGAGTGAAGTTGTGTTATAGTTGACGGAGCAAAAGGATGCTCCTTCCGAACTCCAAGATGTCATCGCAGCCGAGCCCTTACCGGACCCAGAGCCGAAGGTAGGCCTATGGATTTCATGCTTTCCTCAGATCTTAAATCTCTCCTCTCAGTCTTTCTTTACATCAAGCTGAAAATTTGTTAGGATTATAGTAATTGAGGAATAGCAATGATTTAATGTTTAATTTTGATGTTTCAAGACTTTACGATGTATTAGGGATTTTTTTATGTGTTCTAAACCTTTACGAGATGTTTAATGACCTAGCGTGTTAACCTTTGACGATGTATTAATATTTTAAGGGAGTGACTTTTATGATCATGTGTTATGAGCAACGCTTTTTCATGTTTCCTTTTTATTTTAAATGTTAATTTTGTAAATAAACTTATTATTTTTGTTATTTTAAATCTAATCCGTGTCCTCATTTCAAATCTTATTAATTACTTCTTAATTTTCAGTTTTAAACCACTTGCGATCTTGCACGGCATTAACTTAATGTTCCATGAACATTTTATGTATTTTTTAGCGTTCAGATCGAACGTGAGGTGGTTTACCTCGCAACATTAATGGTTCCAATGACCAGGATACGAAATAAAAATAATTAATAGAATTACTGAAATTTTTTTTTGTGAGTAGGCTAAATTTTACGTTATGTGTGCTAGGAAAATTTTAAATAAAGTATATTTTTTCGGAAATGAGGATTGTAAAGGAAGTAAAAAAAAAATCATGTTTTTCAATTCTTTTCTTCAAATTGTTATGCCATGGTAAGGGGATATATGTATTATTTTAGGGAAGCACGGGAACAAAATACGAGAATTTGAGGAAATTAGAAATATTTGGTATGCATAGTAGGAGTGTATTTTATATTGTGAAAGTAGAATTTTTATGTACGAGAATTTTAATGTTAAGAGTGTATTTATGTTGCATGAAAATTTGTGTTTATTATATGTGATAGGATTTTGGTAATAGGGGAGAATTGCACTTTGGATATAGAATTTTGGTTAGGAAACCTCAGAATTTTTTTTTCACGTTTCAGTCATGGCAGAAGAACGGGACGATGCCCCAGTAGCTCACGTCAGCAAAATTCCGGCTATTACACATTTGTTAGGGGAATTAAATGGGGAAGACATGGAAGAACCTCTGGGCTTAATTGCGCCCCCAACGACCGCTTTCCCCCCGTTCTGTCTTCCTCTTGTGTAAGACCACCCAGGCAGCTCCACTGACCCTCTCTTTTGCAGGTGGCCAGAGGGGGACCCTATACAAATTTGTAACAGGGCTAGGGACCGTCCTTTGCAGGTCGCCTTTTTCTCCAAAATTTCACAATGTCACATATTTTGGAAATCACCATGTGACACGTTCCACACACCATTCATCCATTTATTCCATAAAACCAGTTTAATTTCAACAATTAAAATTACTATAAACTTATTTTGAATTAAAACTTGATACTATACTAACTAATACTATACTTCACGATATTTTTAATGTTGTTAGCAAAAATTTATTAAACTCGCACGCTTCATAATTTTTTTTTATATTTATTTCTCATCACAGAAAAAGAAAAAAATCCAGTGCTCTGAATTTATTTGCAAATATTTCCTATTCTATTTTTTTTTTACTTTTTATACGTGCTAATAAAATGCTATGTGTAATGCATACTGGTGAGGATCTCTAAAATTTGCGTTAATATGTGTAAAAAAAATTTTTTTCTTGTCCCCCACCCCCACCCTAAAATTTATTCGTTCCGCCGCCTCTGCATTGTCATTCAGATTCTCTCTTGCCAATGAGAATCTTTGTGACTTTAGAACCACGATGCAGTGGTTAGAGCAGGAGGAGTCGAGTTCGATATTCGGGCTTGCCCAAACTATTCCCGTATCTGCTTGTTCGAGAGGTTAATGACAGAAGGAGAGTTCTGGTCTAAATTAGGTGACACGTTCAAACAGGTACCTTACACCTTCTAGAAGGTCGTATGATTTGGGTGAAAAGAAGGAAAGAACCACGGGCCCTCATGAAGTATTCTTAAATCCAAAGTACAGAATAAATTATAAGAATCTAAGCGATGGAAAACAAACTCGCATCAGATGCATAAAAACGTAGATAAACGATAAAGCTTTGTACAATAATAGTTTACAGGGAGACTGTAGCACACTTTTCAAACGGGGTCCTCTGCCTAAACCCCGAGCGCGTCCCGATTTATTCTGCGAGACGGACGATGCAGCATCAGGATTATTTGTCAGATGGTTCATAGGAGTAAAATGCAGCTTCCGTTGTCAAAAAAGACCGGAGCACCCAAAGGTGGAAGACTATCTAGGCTCCAAGTGGTGTTCTTTTTAGTCTGACACCTGTCCGGCTAGGGAGACCCTACCAGTAGCAAGCTTGAGATTATAATGAGTGCGGGCAACTATGGAGGTTTCTGGATACTATCTGATAGCCGTAGCTCTATTCAACACCTTAAAAACTGGACCCACATTGGAGATAAAACCAGCTTATCTATCCTTCAGAAAGTAAAAATCATCTCCCACCAGCACGAAATACACTTTCAGTGGATCCCGTCCCATGTGGATATTCACGGAAACGAACCCCTTGCTAGGGAGGGACTGGATCTTCCTGTTCCTGCTGCCGAGGAGCTTACTTACCTGGAACTATTCTCGAGGCAAAAGGCCCAAAACAAAGAAAAATGGCTTCTGCCTCCCTCTCACTGCTGGTATAGGGGAAATAGACCAGAACTTTCTCTGTCTCTTCCTTGTGACAGGCAACTCAACACTTGTCTATCCCGGCTAGCCAGTGGACACTTGAAAGGCCTGTTGTATTCTGGAGGTCAAAAAACTTTTCCCATTTGCACTAAGTGCCGGCAAGTCCAGGCTTCGCCAGAACATATTTTGGACTGTCTCGGGCTGAACAGGGAGGATATTTATGGTTCTCCCCTTTTGGTATCAGATTTTATTAAAGTCAACGGCTTTACTAATCTGATCTGACTCCGTCAGACCAGATGGGAGATTAACAACAACACAATAATAGTACTGCTTTAAGTTCAAAGGTCCAAAAAGTGAAAGTCCCTGATAAGACAGTGAAAGAACTATGATGGTTCCCTTTATATATAATATATTTCAGTAAAAATTGTTTAAAAGTAAGCTTTATTCCGCTTTGGATTTGGTTATATGACCCGAGGGGCATGAGAATAAAAATGCTCTTGTCGAGCACTTCAAAATCACACAGATTATCACACCATCAAAACTACGTCGTTATTCTGAATTTCAATATTCTAAATTATAAAATCCTTGATTTGTGGACAACAATGTGAACATTAAAAATTTATTTCAAAGATATCGTCTAGTACATAGTAACCCGTTAATTTTTATAATATTAAGCTATAAACATATTCTAAACATTTTCTATAGAATTTTGCTAATATAATATTATAGACAAGTACAAATTATGTTGGCAAGTATTTTTCATTCGCAGTTACAATTTCGTTTAGGAACTAATTATTGTGCCTTACTCAAGCTGTAATCTACCATTGTGTTTGCAACATTAGTAGTAAATCATAAAACTTCTTGTAAAATTGTGGATTCTCGGGTTGATACAGACGTCACCATTGTTTTTAGTTTCGTTCATAATTCAAGTTTTGTATCATCTGCATATTATCTTTGTCATTGTAGCAGTCATGAAACTTGACGCTAAAATATTTATGTATTACTTTCTTAATGGACTTTCTATATTACCTTTTTTATCACTGCTAAATTAAGCAGTGAATGATATAAGAATTCATTAATTTTCTCTTTGTAGGTGCTAAGCAGCCAGGTAACATCAGTTCCGCAGTCCGATTCTTCGGTGCTTTTGGAAGGCAGTGGCAGTGGAGCTGCGTTTAGTGATGACGAGGACTATGCTGGGGCATCTGGAAGTGGTGACTTTCAGAAAGGTGTGTAAACCAGTTTTAGATGGAAAATTGTATACGATTAAAGTACCTATTTCAGGTGGATGAATCTAAACATGAAAGGTGGAGTAGATAGATAGATGTGCGAAACCATGCATTGGATTTTAGTTCCGTATTTCGTTCGTATAAAGCCGCCATCCTATTTTGCCACTGGAGTTGTTCAGTTAGTGAGTGCCAATTCGTTCCGATGGTCTCGTCAGCCCAGCAACCAATGAAAAAGTGGTCAGCTTGACAAAATGGGAATAAAAATTCATCATTCGTGATGTCACAGTCCCGAGTAAACTTTGAGAGGTGTTGCCAAACCACGTGCATTATTTCAGTTAAAAATAGTTTATTAATTTTGAAGTGACAATATTCAAGCGTAAACAAATTGCACAAATATTTTAAATTGTGCTATGCACACAGGATACAGTGGCGTCGTTGCAATAAGATGAGACTTGTAGTTAACAAATTCGGTCCCTCTTTAGAGCCCAAGAGCAAAATGAGCAAGTTCTGAATTCCAATTTCGTGATATTGCGCAGAGCGAGGTAAAAATCGTGAAGTCAATAGTGCCCTGAGATGATATCCCCCTGGATGGTCGTGACTAAGGCAGACGGATGGTAGTACTTCATCTAAGGAGGCATGACTGACTTCATTTTTTTAACTGGTTCTATGATATTTGCATTTTGTTCTCGAACTCTCAAGAGGGACCGAACTTGTTAAATGTGGCTGTCATCTTACCACACCAATGTCACTAAATCCTTGGACGTCACTGGGTCCTATGTGTACAGCACAATATAAAATCTCTGACAAAGTTGTTTACGTCTAAATATTGACAATACAAAATTAACAAATATTTTTAACTGAAAACTTATTGTGTTTTGGCGTCCTCTAAGGTCCGTGACCTCACGAATGACGAAATCCTATCCTCATGCTGACAACATTTTTAATCTTTGCCGGGGCTGACTGCCCAAACTTATATAAAAAAAACGTGCTTCTTCTGCTGTCTTCACATAAAAAAAAGCTTTTCGATAGTCTTCATGACTGTATTTGTTACTAGCCGCCTTCGGCGCCCAGCCTGTTAGCTACCCTTGAAAATTCTGACCGTGGCAAACTCTCTGGCGCCATAATCCCGTGGAGTTAACAAAGTTTGTTTTAGTTTAATGACGTTAAAACTAATAATGAAATTTTAAGATGAAAAGTAATGTTCTAGGGGGGGGTCTTGAAAATTGATTTGTAAAGTGAATTTATTCTAATGTTTGTGAACTGTGAGATTCTGAGGATTTCTGTACCTGTAACCCTAGGAAAGGGATCCCTTTGATGTGTACTCACAGCCGGGATCAGCTGCTCCTATGTTTTTTTATAGAGATATGCCCCTCTATTTTTTGTTTTACATAAATGAAATTGTATCCGTTTGTCTGCATTTTTATTATTGCATCGCAAATGACATGAAAGTATTTTTAAGACTGATGATGTTGAATGTGAATTTCGTATTTAAGAAATAACGATGCTGCTCAGCGAAAAAAAAAATGTTTTTTTAAAGATAGTCCCCACCACCACCCGATGCATAAATGCACCGCGACAATCTCCATAACTTTCTTTTTATTTTTTTATTTCTTCAGTGTTTAAGTTTTTTCATTGTGGTCCCAACCACCACCCGATGTAAACAATACATCGCTACAATTCAATCCAGCGTAATGAACCGAAAACCTTATAAAAAGCAAACACTAATTCGGTTTTTAATTGTCCCTAGGCCAAAAACCGTATAAAAAGCAATAGCTGATGACATTTGCAAAGTGACGTCAGAACCGTGACGTCATAACATAGACCACCTCCCCTCCACCATAGAAACACCGTGCGTCTGTGCGCGTATGTGGGTGAAAAATCGATCACTGCCTTCGCGGTTTGGCCGAGAAATTAAAAATCATTACTTCCTTAAAATCCGGATAGTGCGCCTACTTTTTATTATTTCTTGGCCAGATTGGGCTTGTAAGAAAACCTGATCTTTGAGCTTTCTAAAAATGTAAATTATTAGTCGAAATTGTCGGTACTTTTCCCGACGCAAGGATTTAGAAACGAAAGTTCGTTTATTTGAGCCGAAAGTGACTTTTATCTTAAAATCTTTAAAAAATATTAGAATTTGTCCCTGAGATTTGAAATTGATATATTTTTACTTGCAATTGTCTGCTCTTTCCAGTCGTGTGATTTGTTTTTTTTTTCTACGACGTCTCGATGGTAGAGGAAAAAGGGGAAAAACGGTCGAAATCGCATAAAACATTAAATAACAAAGAAAATAATTCAAATTTTAAAAATCGGTTTTCACATGTTACCTCCCCCCCCCGCCCGGGTTTCCGATTGCCAAATTTCGTAGCTCTGCGATGCGCGGTCGCTTAGCCTATAGTGTATAAGACAGACACACTGACATTGCCTCTTATTATGGATCTTACAAAACACGTTAAATAGCATTTTAAAAAGAGTTCCCATATTTCGTTGAGCGCAGTGCCACAACCTTGTGCTCTATTAATAAATGTGATCTTTAAAAAAATAATTCAAAGTGTTGGAAGCACTTCTGTTACAAACCATATTACTGTGTATGAAGTCGTTACTCCATTTTTTTCTCAATTTAAACAGGAAACAGAATAACAGAATCTATAAAACAGGAGAGTCAGCTTCTTCTATGAGAATGCAAACAATAAAAATTTAGAATTTATGCATTTACAAGATTTATTTTATTATTCGTTACTAAAAATGAATATTTAACATAAAAGCATTCATTTCAAAAATGTTTAGAAATAAGTCACAGAGGTAAAGTATCAAATCTCAATTTCTGTGACAAAAAGGGTGATAAACTGAGAAATTTGTCCTTTGTTTAGAAATTTACATGATATATTTAGTAAGAGAAACATGACTGGCCATCATGACACTTATTTGCATGTAAGGAAAACTTCAGCAACATACTCAATCACAAATAAGATAAAATACAGTATACAGCTGTTTCGATCGATGATACTCTGAGTGCAAGAGAACAAACAAACCCGAAGCCCAGAAGACGAAATAGGCGTAAATAGAAGAAACTGAGGAGTTTATTTACCCAAGACCTGGATTAGAAATTCAAATTCCATATTGCTTTTAAACTTTCTAATGAACTCAGATTTTTCTAATCTTAAAGATCCTTTAGATATTTCTAATAGTTGGAACATTTACAGTATTTCTTGTCGAGGTTTTCTTTCCTATATTGGTCAAAGTAAACGTGATTTAAAACTTTAAATTAAGAAATATGAAAGTTATGACAAAAAACAGGAATTTAATACATCTTCAATTGCTGAACATTGCTATTATTTTTAGCACTATTTAGAGTTTTCTTCAGCAAGGATCATACAAAAATGCAATGTATAAAATGTTTCCATATCCAAAAGGTCATTTAGTTAATGACTTGTTCAGTACTCCAATTTTTATCAGCGGTTTTTCCATTTCCTAACCTTTGGGTCTTTGATGTTGTTGTTGTTGAGACCCAGGCCGTCCGACCTACCAGAAAGGTGAAAGGTAACCATTTAGATGGCCGGGAAGTGCCACCCAATTTAAACGGAATCCAGTGGGGGAGGCATCCACAGGGACCGTACCCTTCTTTCCCTACCACCAACTTCTCGGAAGGACTTACGGACCCATATGTTTAATGTGATCGTACTTCGTATGAACACGGCGGCAGTTGTGGCAGCGTGCAAATCCAGCTCGCAAACCACCGGGCTACCGCGTCCGAAAAGTGCCAACAGCACGCGGTGTTCCCAGGTGGTCACCCACCCAAGTACTAACCGCGCCCGATTCTGTTTGACTTCGGTGATCTAACGAGAACCGGTGTTTTCAGCACGGTAGGGCCGTTGGCAGGTGGGTCTTTGATGTGTCGTTATAACTTATTTTTTGTCTTGTTGGTCTCATTCATTCTTGTTCTGCCTGAACTCGTCTTATCGGGATATTCCTGTTCTGTTCTTGTGCACGCCAATCTTGTGTGTTTTACTTCTCGTTTCGGATTGGCTGGACTGTTTTTCAATCTGCTTTCTGATTGGTTCTCTCGGGTGATCTCTTAATCCAGGTCTTGAGTATATAACCCCCCCCCCCCCCCTCTGTTTCCTCTATTTGCGTCCATTTCGTCTTCTTAATTTCAGCTTTATTGGTTCTCTTGCACTAACGAAGGGGATCCAATGTATCCTCGAAACAGCTGCATACTGCACTTTGTCTTATTTGTGCTGAAATGCGTTTTTCAAGTTTTCCTTATCCTTTGCACAAAGTGTTTTTACTTATTATTTGCAAGTATATCTCTTTACACCTTATTTTCAAATATTCTGGTTTCATTCTCTAAATGAATGGTTAACGCTTTCATCTTCAAATTTATAAGTACAAGACAGAGCTAGATTTTCAAATCCACGAAATCTCTTTAGTAACACATGCGAATACACATTTGAAAATTGGAGGGAATGCTAACATCTTTTAGCAGAAGTGCCTCTCCTAGTTCTGCCCATGGTTCTGTATTCGATTTTAGAAAAAGCTATAAAAAATTGTTTCCAAAAGGTTGTTATCATTCATTGAAGCCAATGTGCGCACATTCCATGTTAAATAGGACAGATAAAGGTTAACCCCTAATACACAATATCCTTGACTATTACAGCTTGAAAACAGATAAAAGAAATTGAACAAAATAGCTAAATATAAGTGTGTTGCGCATTCGATGCGATATAACACTTTTCTTCAGAGACAAACAAGACTGAAATACTATCCAAAATGCTATTTTTTTTTTTAATTTAATTGCCTGACTTTCCAATTTCTACACTTTTTGACTTTCCTGGTCAATTTCCAAATTCCCTGAAAATTTCAGATTTTTAAAATAAAGTAACAATTGTGCAGTAAGTTACACTTAATAAGGCCATTTTTAGTCATTTTTTAAGTTTCTACGAGTAGTTTTAAATCTTTATATAATCTGTAAAAAAATTACTGATCACTGATGTCTGTGATTGAACAGAGCAGTCCATGCCGATACTTTTTTTCTTTCGGTGAACGACTTATGAGACTAAAAACGTTCTATGACGTTCTATGACTATGACGTTCTCATTCAAATAAAATCTCTTGCAAGATTGAAACAAGCAGTTTTTGTGTTTTCAATTATTACTAGCTGAGATGGGCAAAGCAATAAAAGATGTCGTAAAGCCACAAACTTCAGCATAAGCAGGTCAAGTGGGTCCATTGTAAAATTAAAATTGCATTAAATTCGGAACAAAAAATAGGAACTAACCACGTACCTCCTCTCTCAAGCATCAAATTAAAAGTAAAATTTGCAAGAGGGCCATCCTTCTTCTACCACGGCACCCCTCTCATAGAATAAAAAAGAAGAGCCCCAAACATAAAAGCTAGAAACACCCTACCGCCAAACGAAAATTTCTGAAATAGAACTTCCTACTCCCCCTGTGGTAATCAGACATGAATGTCATGTTTACCTGTACACACTTTTTCGGTAATACGGATAATCAAAACCCAAGTGGAAAGAGATGAGATCTTCTTCTCTGGACGTGTGCTAGGGCATTATAAAATGAAAGTTATTGAATCCTTAATTTAATTATGAAAATTCAATAGTGGCTGTTCGTGAGGTGACCTAGGTAAAGCACTGCTTTACTTAAAGTTATCGGTTGAATGAGCTATTATTATTTGGTGAATTTTTTAGACTCGTTTTGCTATTTTTAGATAATATTTGCGTGATGTTGTTGTGTTTGAAAGATAGAATAAAACCTGCTGTGTTTAAAAGAGATAAAGGGAGACATAATATTTAGTTTAAAGAAAATTAGTTTATTAAATTGTAACTTCAAATTAATTCAAATTAACAAATACAAAAACACTGCTCACAGGCAGGCAACTCAGGAAGAATTAACATTAGAATTTTAGACATTAGAATTTTAGAATTTTATCAACTTAGTTAAAATTAAGGAATTAGCATAAAAACTTTACTCAAAACAATCTACTTTAAATTCCATCAGAAAATCATTAACAAAAATATTAAATTTAAAGAATTTTAGAATTTTACCCAGGCTCTTAAAAATTTATGAAGGTTTAGAAATTTGCTCTCAGAATAAAGTTTTAGAATTTTAAATTTACAGAATAAAATTTAATTAAATGCATTTCAAAAAATATTGAGAAATCATATTCAGAATTAAAGAAATTAAGAGTTTTTAAATATAACAGCAATATTCACCAGCTGGGTCATCAGACAGGGGGGAAAAGTTCCAATTATTAGAGCTGCACTGGTTGGAGACAAAAAGTTCTAATAGTGGAGTTGACAGGTATAAAACTACACTGGTTTTCTTGGGATACGGAGAAAATTCATCAGCAGAGGCCTAACAACTACTTCTGGATAACTAGGATCTTCTTAAAACTCCGACGTCATCGTCAGACGCTCCGTTCACATAACTCGCATAAGGAATTTTAATACACACTTTTCCGGAGAACTACTTCGTGAATTTCGCGATAAAAACTTAAAAAACCATCATTTAAATTAAAACTACAATGTTAAAAAAATAACGCGAGGAACTTAACGTTCCATTGAAAAGCTCGCGTGGAACATAAGTTCCATTCGAAAATAAACAACGCGCTTCTCGCGCTAACACACGACGAAGGACTTCAACAAAAAACTGAAACTGAAAAATTCTGCGCGCGTATTTATACGTGCGGCAAAAAGTGCGGAGTTTAGATAAACGGCAGCAATTAAAATTCGCTTACCGAAATTAGAATTGCCAAAATAATACTCATAATTCCGAGAACAGACGATCCGTAAAAACGCGAACCAATTAAAATAAATCACGAATTCCAAAGAGGCGCAAAAACGCTTAGGTGGCGCATTTAATCGCAGTAAAAAGTCCGCAAAACAGAATTCCGAAAATGGCCGCAACTGAAATTTTTAAATTGCAGTGAGACATGGAAATAACTTGAAACTGTAGAACAAACGGAATTTCTAACCAAAATGGGAAAATGAGACATCAAATTAAAGGGAATTTTAAGGGGAATCAAATAAATAAATAATTTTTAAAATTTACAAAACAAAAGTAATATTAATTTAAGGAATGGAACATTTTTAACTAAGAATATTATAAAGAAAATTAATTTAGAAGATTAAAAATATTCTAATTAAAGAATAAATGAAAAAGCCAATAAATATTATTTAAATATTACCAAATTAAGAATATTGAGCCAGGTAAAAAGAAATAAATGTAAATTTTCAAACCTCCAAATTACATACATTCTAAAGCAACCCAACAATGTGTTTTGATGATGCTCGTTGTAGAGGAGGAGAAGGAATCCGGCCACTGAGTCTACTTCATCCATTCCTGAAGTCACGAGCCTCCACTGAAAATTGTAAAGTTCCACTATCAAGTTACTCTGTGCGGCGGTATTGTAAAGGTTTTTACCTGACTTAAGTTCCATTAATGATCTACAACATTTAACAAACGCATACTTTATTCCAGCTAACTTCGCTGACAACTCAATACACAATTACATACACAGAATATTTACAAGCTAGCACTATCATATCTATATCTCGACCAAATCTTAACCATTCGTTAATGAACTGAATTAGCAATTCTAACCAACTAGTAAATCATAGCTATCTCTACTCACAATGTTGTAGAGACCATCATTTTGCTGCGTGCTTCCATTAATGAACAGACCAACACCACACTCTCGTATCTCCGATCTCTTTCTGATCTCTGACCTCTCCTTATCTCTGATCTAATCTGACTTCTGCCGAACTCTTGCCGCCTTTATAGTCCTGGCCGGTCGTGAGTACGTGACTCTCGAATACAGAGTTGAAGCGTTTAGTGCATAAATTAACATAATGAACAGTAAAATGAGCATACAATAATAGAATCCTCACACTCACCCCGGCCAGTCTAAAAAATTTTTGGACGCGGGTCCTCTAAACGGACCCCGCTAAAAATTTTCCTACATAAAGTTTTCTTGCCAGCCAAACTCCCTAGGAACAACTGGGGCAAATCCTCTCTTCATTCAGATGTTCTTACTGGCAAAACTCGCGATATTCAGTTCAGTAATCTACATTCATTTAAATACACTTTTAAGCTATACAAATTACAGTATTTGACATACACATAAAACTTTGTTACTTAGTTAAGCATTACTTTAATTAGATCTATTATTTATTCAATTAACATTATTCACTTTCATTTTCTATTGAAACATTTACTAATACTTTAACATTTATAATCCTTACTTTTAAAAATAGAACATGTATTTCCATTCATTTTCAAATCACAACTTACATTTGTAAAGTTACATCATTTACCTGGATCTTTGTCTTCTTCAATACTTACTTTTCTTAAGCAAACATTCTACATTCATACTATTATGATAACAATGACAAAGTAACATTTTATACATTTAAAAATTTTAGAACATTTTATAATATACATTTTATATCCCTCTTCTTTCTTCTGGTCGTTCTCTGAACGACAAAGTTCAAAAAGTCTTTTCTTTTTCCCCCAAAATAGAATTTAAAAAAATTATATTACCACTTCGGTCAGTGTTCTTACATCTGCCTCGTTGATCTATGGCCCTCGTTGATCTATGGCCCTTTGTCGATTTCTTTTCGTCTGCATTGTCAATGATTTTGATCCATTTGCGTCCCTTGAGCCTTTTGGTCCTTTATCGATTCCGTCCGGTTTCCTACTGTGTTCCTGGGCTAGTTCCAAAATAATTTTCTTTCATTTTTGTAGCCTCCTTTGGTACTTCTTCATTTGACTTTTCATTGAAGCTTGCCTTGTTCTGTGCGCTGGCGGTGCCATTTTTTCCTCTGCCTTCCGCTTTCTGAAATCATAGTTTCCTTTTTTTTCAGTTGCTCATTCGGATCACTTGTTTCTGATAAAGTTTGTTTTTGGCATTGCCTGTGCTTCTTTTTCACTTAACCCCCGCTTTGAATGTTCCGTATTCTTGGATTTGTAGATTCCTTCCTTCCCGCTACTATTGGAATTGTAGGTGTAGTCTGTCCTGCAACTTCGCTTTTTTTACTTGTGCTACTTAGAGCTTCTTGAATAGTTTCAGATTCTTCGAGTTTTTGACTGTGTCACTTTCCGCTTTCTGCATATTTTCAGATTCCACGTTTTGCATAGTGTCCCTTTTAGCTTTCTGAATAGTTACCGATTCGACTTTTTGATTTGTCTCACTTTTAGCTTTCTGACTATTTTCCTATCCAAGTTTTTGACTTGTGTCACTTTTAGCTTCCTTAATAGCTTCCTTTTCCGCAACATGATTGGATTGATCAGAACTATTTTGCTTCGATTCTTGACGAGATATACCCGTTTCAGAAATATCACTCTTTTCTGTCGATTGCAATTAGTTTCACTCAAATCATCACAATTTATGAACTTTTCAACGTTGCTTTTCTTAGTAAAATTTAACTTGGATAAGTCAGCAGATACTTCCTTCTTTCTACTTTTTCGCTTCGGAATTTGAAACTTCGGTTAATTGTAGATCATTTTGAATGGCTGCTATATTTTCTTCCGTTGAACTAATTTGTATTTCCATTTTCGCATTCACTAATGAAGGTTTAATTTCCCTTATTCGATTTTGTTCACTTTGACTTTTAAGTTCCGCATTATTCTGAGATACACTCTTGCATTTACATTTTTTTATACTTACTCCGTATTTCAATACTTTTCTGTTTACTTTCAGTTATTTCCGTAATAACTCCAAGCTTTAGGAATTTACAAATTCAACACCAGTTTGTAAATCAATCTGACTTTTACCCTTAGTAAACTTGATTTCTACGGTTTTTGCGTTTTCCATTTCAAACCACACTGACTTTGATTTAAAATTTAGTACCGCAAAAGGTCTATTCCTAGGATCACTGGATATTGTAATTTTTTAAGTACTGATAGTGGCATTGTGATATTTTCGTTTTGCATTTCAATCGTTCCTCGGTAGGATCCTATAACATTATCTTCCTTGCCTTGACCTGTCGAAAGATCGTTCACTTCCCGTGTCAATTAGTACCTCTACTGCAATTCCAACTTACTTAATCACTATATGTGGCAACGTTGCATTCCTTAGTTGCACCGTGCTGAAATTTATGCGTGGAATTTTTTTCTTGTTGTCAAGCACATTGTCTCGTTTCAGGGTACTCTCTTTTAACTGATAGTTATCGCTTTTTCTGAAATAATTATATCCTTGCTTTTCAGTTTTGTACTCTTGTGCTCTGGTTTGTTTAAATTCTGCTTTTATGTAATTTTGGTTACGATACTGATTTTTATACTGAGAGTTTGGGTGTGTGTGTCTGTCATCATATCATTTTGCCTTGAAAAAAATCCTCCACTGTTTCCGACATCCTATCCTCAAAAAAATCTTGACACCTAGGCAACACTCTATCAAAATCAACTTTTTCATATCTACTTTCGAACCTAGTTCTAATTTTTTCCTAGTTCTACTTTCCTTAACAAAAATTTTGTTACCTATTCATATTCAGTCTGCCGTTTTCCGTACAATTCTGCTTCTAACCGAATTCTATCCCTGTGGTCTGGGAATGCCTGCTTCACCTTATCTTTAAACTCCGAAATATTAGTTACACCATCTTCACCTAACACATCCCACCAATAATTTGCTCTACTTATCAAAGAATTCTGCGCCACTACTAATTTTTGTACTTCGTTTAATACACTTCCCTCGAAATACCTTTCCAATTCCTGAATAAATTTTCCGCTACACGTTTCCCCATCAAACAAAAATTTTGGCGAATTTGCTAGTGAAGTAGCTCGTGCTAACATAATTCCATACTCTTCCATAGAATTATTTGTATTTATTATAGAGTTTTGTGCTAACTGATCTATAGCATTAATTCCTCGCGACATATTTACCTTAAATTCGGTCATATTTAACAACACAATTTTTACTG
Organism: Amaurobius ferox; assembly: GCA_951213105.1. NCBI lineage: Eukaryota > Metazoa > Arthropoda > Arachnida > Araneae > Amaurobiidae > Amaurobius > Amaurobius ferox. The sequence continues at coordinate 18,280,402 of OX578142.1, read as the reverse complement.
AAACTATCACTTATCATGATTGGAATTAGAACTATCACACAAAATTTCTGCAAAATACTATTATATGCATAATATTACCACAAAACACATCCTTACTACGCAATATTTCTACACAATACAATATCATTTACAAACCTTATTTAAACACAGCAATTGTCTCTATACCTCTTTTACGTTCGGTCCTCGTTGAAAATGCGCTTTACTGCGAAACTCTTAATTTCTACATTTGACATTTTCAATCTACCTTCGGTTGCTTGCTAGTTCAGTGCTTTTTGTAAAGACTCTTAATCGCGGAACTCTAAAAAAGCAACATACTTTCCTTGCAGCTTTTCGACCTAACCTACGGATTTATTTCATTCGAGTGTCCTTGTAAATAGTGTTTGTTGCCTTGAAACTTTTTTAAAAACAGCATAATTTACATGTAGCGAACTACCACGCTAATTAAAAATACAGCTTTTTGACCTAACTTACGAATTTATTTAGTTCGAATATTTAATTCGGTCACCATTGTAACGTTGTTACCGCTTTAACATGTTCAACTTGTTTACCTGTTCAACTTGTTTACCTGTTCAACTTGTTTACCTGTTCAATTCAACTTATTCACGCGCCATTGTGAAGTGGGGTGACCTAATTAACCTGTTCGGTTTCTTTGTAACTTTTTAACCTAACCTACGGGGTTATTTAGTCCGGCCGCCATTGTAAATTGCCACTCTCAAGTTACTCTGTGCGGCGGTATTGTAAAGGTTTTTACCTGATTTAAGTTCCATTAATGATCTACAACATTTAACAAACACATACTTTATTCCAGCTAACTTCGCTGACAACTCAATACACAATTACATACACAGAATATTTACAAGCTAGCACTATGATATCTATATCTCGACAATCTTAACCTTTCGTTACTGAACTGAATTAGCAATACTAACCAACTAATAAATCATAGCTGTCTATACTTACAATAGTATAGAGATATTGCCTTTTGCTGCGTGCTTCCATTAATGAATAGACCAACACCACACTCTCGTATCTCTGATCTCTGACCTCTCCTTACCTCTAATCTAATCTGACTTCTGCCGAACGTTTGCCGCTTTTATAGTCCTGTCCGGTCGTGAGTACGTGACTCTCTAATACAGAGTTGAGCCGTTTCGTGCATAAATGAACATAATGAACAGTAAAATTAGCATACAATAATAGAATCCTCACAAAATGAATAAATAAGGTGAAAACAAAAACAATTGCAATTTTCAGGAGCTAACAAACGAGGACTTACGATGGCAAATTTTTCAGACAGTACCTCGAAAACTGGTTTCTCAGCAACACTTTTAAACTGTGTAATACATTTACTACGCCAAAATATTTCAAAAACTCCTTTTTAAAATTCTCTATGTAAAACATTATCGACTTTTTGAAAAATCCGATTTATTGAGGCCTTGGAAATTTATCTCGCTCCAGTTCAAACAAGAAATACAGAACATTTTTTTCACATAACTTGCATAAGGAATTTTAATACACACTTTTCCGGAGAACTACTTCGTGAATTTCGCGATAAAAACTTAAAAAACCATCATTTAAATTAAAACTACAATGTTAAAAAAATAACGCGAGGAACTTAACGTTCCATTGAAAAGCTCGCGTGGAACATAAGTTCCATTCGAAAATAAACAACGCGCTTCTCGCGCTAACACACGACGAAGGACTTCAACAAAAAACTGAAACTGAAAAATTCTGCGCGCGTATTTATACGTGCGGCAAAAAGTGCGGAGTTTAGATAAACGGCAGCAATTAAAATTCGCTTACCGAAATTAGAATTGCCAAAATAATACTCATAATTCCGAGAACAGACGATCCGTAAAAACGCGAACCAATTAAAATAAATCACGAATTCCAAAGAGGCGCAAAAACGCTTAGGTGGCGCATTTAATCGCAGTAAAAAGTCCGCAAAACAGAATTCCGAAAATGGCCGCAACTGAAATTTTTAAATTGCAGTGAGACATGGAAATAACTTGAAACTGTAGAACAAACGGAATTTCTAACCAAAATGGGAAAATGAGACATCAAATTAAAGGGAATTTTAAGGGGAATCAAATAAATAAATAATTTTTAAAATTTACAAAACAAAAGTAATATTAATTTAAGGAATGGAACATTTTTAACTAAGAATATTATAAAGAAAATTAATTTAGAAGATTAAAAATATTCTAATTAAAGAATAAATGAAAAAGCCAATAAATATTATTTAAATATTACCAAATTAAGAATATTGAGCCAGGTAAAAAGAAATAAATGTAAATTTTCAAACCTCCAAATTACATACATTCTAAAGCAACCCAACAATGTGTTTTGATGATGCTCGTTGTAGAGGAGGAGAAGGAATCCGGCCACTGAGTCTACTTCATCCATTCCTGAAGTCACGAGCCTCCACTGAAAATTGTAAAGTTCCACTATCAAGTTACTCTGTGCGGCGGTATTGTAAAGGTTTTTACCTGACTTAAGTTCCATTAATGATCTACAACATTTAACAAACGCATACTTTATTCCAGCTAACTTCGCTGACAACTCAATACACAATTACATACACAGAATATTTACAAGCTAGCACTATCATATCTATATCTCGACCAAATCTTAACCATTCGTTAATGAACTGAATTAGCAATTCTAACCAACTAGTAAATCATAGCTATCTCTACTCACAATGTTGTAGAGACCATCATTTTGCTGCGTGCTTCCATTAATGAACAGACCAACACCACACTCTCGTATCTCCGATCTCTTTCTGATCTCTGACCTCTCCTTATCTCTGATCTAATCTGACTTCTGCCGAACTCTTGCCGCCTTTATAGTCCTGGCCGGTCGTGAGTACGTGACTCTCGAATACAGAGTTGAAGCGTTTAGTGCATAAATTAACATAATGAACAGTAAAATGAGCATACAATAATAGAATCCTCACACTCACCCCGGCCAGTCTAAAAAATTTTTGGACGCGGGTCCTCTAAACGGACCCCGCTAAAAATTTTCCTACATAAAGTTTTCTTGCCAGCCAAACTCCCTAGGAACAACTGGGGCAAATCCTCTCTTCATTCAGATGTTCTTACTGGCAAAACTCGCGATATTCAGTTCAGTAATCTACATTCATTTAAATACACTTTTAAGCTATACAAATTACAGTATTTGACATACACATAAAACTTTGTTACTTAGTTAAGCATTACTTTAATTAGATCTATTATTTATTCAATTAACATTATTCACTTTCATTTTCTATTGAAACATTTACTAATACTTTAACATTTATAATCCTTACTTTTAAAAATAGAACATGTATTTCCATTCATTTTCAAATCACAACTTACATTTGTAAAGTTACATCATTTACCTGGATCTTTGTCTTCTTCAATACTTACTTTTCTTAAGCAAACATTCTACATTCATACTATTATGATAACAATGACAAAGTAACATTTTATACATTTAAAAATTTTAGAACATTTTATAATATACATTTTATATCCCTCTTCTTTCTTCTGGTCGTTCTCTGAACGACAAAGTTCAAAAAGTCTTTTCTTTTTCCCCCAAAATAGAATTTAAAAAAATTATATTACCACTTCGGTCAGTGTTCTTACATCTGCCTCGTTGATCTATGGCCCTCGTTGATCTATGGCCCTTTGTCGATTTCTTTTCGTCTGCATTGTCAATGATTTTGATCCATTTGCGTCCCTTGAGCCTTTTGGTCCTTTATCGATTCCGTCCGGTTTCCTACTGTGTTCCTGGGCTAGTTCCAAAATAATTTTCTTTCATTTTTGTAGCCTCCTTTGGTACTTCTTCATTTGACTTTTCATTGAAGCTTGCCTTGTTCTGTGCGCTGGCGGTGCCATTTTTTCCTCTGCCTTCCGCTTTCTGAAATCATAGTTTCCTTTTTTTTCAGTTGCTCATTCGGATCACTTGTTTCTGATAAAGTTTGTTTTTGGCATTGCCTGTGCTTCTTTTTCACTTAACCCCCGCTTTGAATGTTCCGTATTCTTGGATTTGTAGATTCCTTCCTTCCCGCTACTATTGGAATTGTAGGTGTAGTCTGTCCTGCAACTTCGCTTTTTTTACTTGTGCTACTTAGAGCTTCTTGAATAGTTTCAGATTCTTCGAGTTTTTGACTGTGTCACTTTCCGCTTTCTGCATATTTTCAGATTCCACGTTTTGCATAGTGTCCCTTTTAGCTTTCTGAATAGTTACCGATTCGACTTTTTGATTTGTCTCACTTTTAGCTTTCTGACTATTTTCCTATCCAAGTTTTTGACTTGTGTCACTTTTAGCTTCCTTAATAGCTTCCTTTTCCGCAACATGATTGGATTGATCAGAACTATTTTGCTTCGATTCTTGACGAGATATACCCGTTTCAGAAATATCACTCTTTTCTGTCGATTGCAATTAGTTTCACTCAAATCATCACAATTTATGAACTTTTCAACGTTGCTTTTCTTAGTAAAATTTAACTTGGATAAGTCAGCAGATACTTCCTTCTTTCTACTTTTTCGCTTCGGAATTTGAAACTTCGGTTAATTGTAGATCATTTTGAATGGCTGCTATATTTTCTTCCGTTGAACTAATTTGTATTTCCATTTTCGCATTCACTAATGAAGGTTTAATTTCCCTCATTCGATTTTGTTCACTTTGACTTTTAAGTTCCGCATTATTCTGAGATACACTCTTGCATTTACATTTTTTTATACTTACTCCGTATTTCAATACTTTTCTGTTTACTTTCAGTTATTTCCGTAATAACTCCAAGCTTTAGGAATTTACAAATTCAACACCAGTTTGTAAATCAATCTGACTTTTACCCTTAGTAAACTTGATTTCTACGGTTTTTGCGTTTTCCATTTCAAACCACACTGACTTTGATTTAAAATTTAGTACCGCAAAAGGTCTATTCCTAGGATCACTGGATATTGTAATTTTTTAAGTACTGATAGTGGCATTGTGATATTTTCGTTTTGCATTTCAATCGTTCCTCGGTAGGATCCTATAACATTATCTTCCTTGCCTTGACCTGTCGAAAGATCGTTCACTTCCCGTGTCAATTAGTACCTCTACTGCAATTCCAACTTACTTAATCACTATATGTGGCAACGTTGCATTCCTTAGTTGCACCGTGCTGAAATTTATGCGTGGAATTTTTTTCTTGTTGTCAAGCACATTGTCTCGTTTCAGGGTACTCTCTTTTAACTGATAGTTATCGCTTTTTCTGAAATAATTATATCCTTGCTTTTCAGTTTTGTACTCTTGTGCTCTGGTTTGTTTAAATTCTGCTTTTATGTAATTTTGGTTACGATACTGATTTTTATACTGAGAGTTTGGGTGTGTGTGTCTGTCATCATATCATTTTGCCTTGAAAAAAATCCTCCACTGTTTCCGACATCCTATCCTCAAAAAAATCTTGACACCTAGGCAACACTCTATCAAAATCAACTTTTTCATATCTACTTTCGAACCTAGTTCTAATTTTTTCCTAGTTCTACTTTCCTTAACAAAAATTTTGTTACCTATTCATATTCAGTCTGCCGTTTTCCGTACAATTCTGCTTCTAACCGAATTCTATCCCTGTGGTCTGGGAATGCCTGCTTCACCTTATCTTTAAACTCCGAAATATTAGTTACACCATCTTCACCTAACACATCCCACCAATAATTTGCTCTACTTATCAAAGAATTCTGCGCCACTACTAATTTTTGTACTTCGTTTAATACACTTCCCTCGAAATACCTTTCCAATTCCTGAATAAATTTTCCGCTACACGTTTCCCCATCAAACAAAAATTTTGGCGAATTTGCTAGTGAAGTAGCTCGTGCTAACATAATTCCATACTCTTCCATAGAATTATTTGTATTTATTATAGAGTTTTGTGCTAACTGATCTATAGCATTAATTCCTCGCGACATATTTACCTTAAATTCGGTCATATTTAACAACACAATTTTTACTGAAACTATCACTTATCATGATTGGAATTAGAACTATCACACAAAATTTCTGCAAAATACTATTATATGCATAATATTACCACAAAACACATCCTTACTACGCAATATTTCTACACAATACAATATCATTTACAAACCTTATTTAAACACAGCAATTGTCTCTATACCTCTTTTACGTTCGGTCCTCGTTGAAAATGCGCTTTACTGCGAAACTCTTAATTTCTACATTTGACATTTTCAATCTACCTTCGGTTGCTTGCTAGTTCAGTGCTTTTTGTAAAGACTCTTAATCGCGGAACTCTAAAAAAGCAACATACTTTCCTTGCAGCTTTTCGACCTAACCTACGGATTTATTTCATTCGAGTGTCCTTGTAAATAGTGTTTGTTGCCTTGAAACTTTTTTAAAAACAGCATAATTTACATGTAGCGAACTACCACGCTAATTAAAAATACAGCTTTTTGACCTAACTTACGAATTTATTTAGTTCGAATATTTAATTCGGTCACCATTGTAACGTTGTTACCGCTTTAACATGTTCAACTTGTTTACCTGTTCAACTTGTTTACCTGTTCAACTTGTTTACCTGTTCAATTCAACTTATTCACGCGCCATTGTGAAGTGGGGTGACCTAATTAACCTGTTCGGTTTCTTTGTAACTTTTTAACCTAACCTACGGGGTTATTTAGTCCGGCCGCCATTGTAAATTGCCACTCTCAAGTTACTCTGTGCGGCGGTATTGTAAAGGTTTTTACCTGATTTAAGTTCCATTAATGATCTACAACATTTAACAAACACATACTTTATTCCAGCTAACTTCGCTGACAACTCAATACACAATTACATACACAGAATATTTACAAGCTAGCACTATGATATCTATATCTCGACAATCTTAACCTTTCGTTACTGAACTGAATTAGCAATACTAACCAACTAATAAATCATAGCTGTCTATACTTACAATAGTATAGAGATATTGCCTTTTGCTGCGTGCTTCCATTAATGAATAGACCAACACCACACTCTCGTATCTCTGATCTCTGACCTCTCCTTACCTCTAATCTAATCTGACTTCTGCCGAACGTTTGCCGCTTTTATAGTCCTGTCCGGTCGTGAGTACGTGACTCTCTAATACAGAGTTGAGCCGTTTCGTGCATAAATGAACATAATGAACAGTAAAATTAGCATACAATAATAGAATCCTCACAAAATGAATAAATAAGGTGAAAACAAAAACAATTGCAATTTTCAGGAGCTAACAAACGAGGACTTACGATGGCAAATTTTTCAGACAGTACCTCGAAAACTGGTTTCTCAGCAACACTTTTAAACTGTGTAATACATTTACTACGCCAAAATATTTCAAAAACTCCTTTTTAAAATTCTCTATGTAAAACATTATCGACTTTTTGAAAAATCCGATTTATTGAGGCCTTGGAAATTTATCTCGCTCCAGTTCAAACAAGAAATACAGAACATTTTTTTTGGACGTGCAGATACATTTTCACGTACCCTTTGTTTTTACCGTCATTTTAGACGTTTTTACAAATATTTAAAAATTTGTCGAATTTTTCGAAATCTCGTATACTTCAAATGCGTTATAGGGTCAAAAGCTACATTAATAAACCGCGAGGTCCAAAGTCAATTTTTGGCTTCGAAATTCAAGGTAAAAACAAATGCCTTCTAGCTGCGGACACATCAGTTCTTTTCGCTTATATTATTGTAGGTATTCTTTTCGCTTTTATTAGTGTAGATAGCCGTCGTTAAATATAGCAACCAGTTTTATAGCATTTAGTTTATTAGCAAATTATGCAGCGGGCGCAAAAGAAAAGTGGTCAAGGTTTGGGTTGAGTAGGTCGAATGGGTCCATTGAAGAGTATTAAATTCAGCGTGAAAATTGCATTAAAGTCAAACAAGCGTCGCTAAGATAGATAAAAACGAAATGTTTAAAATCCCCTCCCATCTGCTGTCAAAATATGAGTAATATTTGCGGCTCCTTTCACTACGATCTCCCCTCCCGCAGGAGTCAAAATAGGAGTGAATAAGAATCCCCGGACACGAAAAGTTAAAAACGCCCCACTACGAAACTAAAATTCTCGAAATAAAGCTTCCTACTCACTCCAGCCATAATCAGACAGGAGTCACTTAAAAATCATGTTTTGAAACCTATACACACGTTGTCGGTAATAGGATCAAAACTCAAGTGGAAAGCGATGAGTACTTCTTTTCCGGACGTGTGCTATGGCATTTTGAAATGAAAGTTATTGAATCCTGAATTTAATTGCACAAAATTAGCAAATAAAGTGACAATGAAAACAATGACAGCTTTCAAGCACTAAGTAATAAGAGTTTGAAATAAGAGTTGAAATAAGAAATAAAAGTTGAAAAATATTTAAGACTGTAGCTCGAAATTTGTTTCATTGACGACAGTTTTAAAAGGAGCAATACCGAGAATACTCGAAAAGATTTGAAAAATTCGTTTTTACTTGTTTTAAAAAACTGTATAAAAAATTTATCGGCTTTTTGAAAAATACAGCTTCTAGAAAATACATACGAAATTCTTCGATTCATAGGAAAACTTAATCATTTGCATATGACTCTCTCTTCTATAGCTACTGTGATTTGCATATAGCTACGTTCACTCCTGCATGGTGTAGCAATTTCACTCTGGACGAGTGTAGAATACAAACCTTTTGTTGCTTTAGGTATTACTTGGTGTTTGTTTCAGGTTTGTTCCAAATGGAATACGAGGAGTAGAGATTTATCAACATCATGACAGCCATTGATACCATATAATCGACATACACTACCTGACATAGAAAATACAACACCATGAAGCTTTGGCCATATAATTATGCAAATTGCGAGACAAACGCAGCGGGACAATACATGAAAATGATCTGAAATGCCAGTAACTCACGTGATTAGAGCGCGGGATAAAAGAGATGGAAACGGCAGATGAGCTAACAGTTGTTACTATCTACTGCATACGGAAACCTGTTTCTCGAGCTGTTTTTCATTTCAGAAAACACCTGTTGTTGAAGAGATGCCTACCGACGACGAAGTCCGTTTCAGAATTTGGACGATAGTACCAGTGGATTCATTTTAGGCCTACTTACGGCTAGGTGGTTGGACCGGCGTATCACCGCTGAAACACGCGTACATGCATCCACTGCGCAAAGTATTTGAAGAAGATGGATTGAAAAAGGGCATGTGAATCGCCGCAGTAGTACAGGTCCTTCCAGACGTACGTTACCACGCGTTAATAGACGCATTCGAAGGCATGCGATGGCTGCCCCACAAACGACAACTGGCGGCATTCTGCAGAATTTGCAGGGTACATTGAATATTCCAATATCAGCGAGAACAGTTTCTCGACGATTGACCGTAAGCGGCTTGCACACAAACTCTCCTTTACGAAGACTCCATTGACGACAACACACCGACGTGAGGGATTGTAATGGTGTCCGGCCCGAGCCCCTTGGACGACTGAATGGGACAGTGTTCAGCCACGAGTCTCGTTTCTGTTTGTCAAATAGCAGTGTGAGAGTCTGGAGACGACGTGAATCCAATGCTGCTGCGACTATTAAACGCCATACTGCTCGACAAGGCGACATTATGGTTTTCGTGATGCCATCGGCTTCGATAGTCGGTCACCTCTAGTTGCACACGGCAACCATCAGCAGACAAGACGTGCAAGGTATTCAGGTGCTTCCTTAGCTTCCGCTGTCTTCAGATCTCTCACCCATCTAACATGTATGGGACGTGATTGGCCATCGTTTGACTGCCCTACCCCCGCATCAAACAGAGAACGGCCTGTGGAGAATGGTTGAAGGCTACTCATCACCCTATCTATGCCATTATTGTATTGCATTATCCTTCTGGAATTAACATCACTTATTTATATATGCCATATCCGTCTCTGTTCTTTTTTATCGCACTCTATTCGCTCATTCATGTTGTTGCATTTTCTGTGGCTAGTATATATATATATATATATATATATATATATATATATATATATATATATATATATATATATATATATATATATATATATATATATATATATAGGAGCAGCATATCGGGGCTATAGGACACACCATATGCTGCTCTTTTACCCAATTTTACCCTGTTTTTAGGACACACGCGAGAACAAAACGATATAAAATCAATCAAAATTAAGCGTTTTCGGAAATCACCAAAAATTTTACATCGAAAAACGCAGTTTTTTTGTTAAAAAACATACGTTTTTGAAAAATGTTGAGATTGAAACGATATAAAATCAGTCAAAATCAAGCATTTATAAAGTGATAGACTAAGGAGATAAGCTAAAACATTAAAAAAGAGTGTTTTATGCAAAAACTATGCATTTTACATAGATGAAGAAGATCTGAAAAATAAATTGGACAATTATATTACACTTGAAGAAAAACACAACCTTACGTTTTTGAACATAGATGAGACCACAAATGATATAAAATCAGTCAAGATACCCTCCACTCTTAAAAGAGTGATAAAAAATAAAAATCAATAAAGAAAACATTAACGCTTCTCCAAAATAAAATCGCGTTTTTTAAAGAATATAAAATGAAATATATAAATTAAAATTTAAAATCACAAGTATAGGCGTCATTTCCATTTGCACACCTTTTAATGCCTTTATAAACGAATTTTGGTTTAGTTTTTATTTAAATATATCATACCTATTTCAATATTTTTATTGAACCTTGGGGGTGGAAATACTTGAAATTCTTCTAAAACCACAATATATAGGATATTCTTCAAAAATATTTAATTTACATAATTTCTTTGTTGAAGTATATCGAAGATTTCCTATGTCATTGAGCTTTTTCAATTTATCCATTCTCTATTTATTAGTGATCATTTTTTTAAATATTTTACGAATCTCTGCTGAGTTCATTTTGGACATCGATAACAGTTTTCATTAGAGGAAGAGTAAATGCTTTATATTTTTCATTAATTTTAGTATTAGATATTAAACTATACATTTCTTTTTTACATATTTATGTATTAGTTCATCTAAACCTGATCTTAAATATTTTAAATTTAATTTCATGAATTTAGCACTACGTTTCATTAGATTATTAATCTCTTCAATAGCATCCATCTTAGTAAACTCTATTTATTTATAATTATTTTTTAGAAATGTAATGATATCTCCTTATAAATCAAAATCTAACCAATCTTCGTAATTTGTAAATCATCTTTCTTTCATTTCTTTAATAGATTTATCTTTATATTCTTCATTAGTTTTAGATTCTTTAAATATTCTCTCAGTTATAATATTCTTTTGTTCATTTTCGGAAATATTAATAGAAACATCAAGATCAAATCCATTTAATACATTAACCATTCTAGTTACTTTTCCTACAAAACATTTATCATGTCCAGGTTTTAATTCATATTTTAACACTTTTATTAATTCATCTTTATTGTCATTTTCTAAAAATTCTATTAATACTACAATTAATATTTCTCTAAATTTAATAGTATGGAAATCATCATCTAGTAAACGAATATATCTTTTAATATCTTTAGATATATTTAATTATTTAATGCTTCATCTAAATCATATTTAATATCTGTATTTAATAATGTTATGATCGAATCTCTCAAAAATGTTTGAATATAACTATTATGCACATTTTGAGAATCATTATATATATTATTATGAAATAAACGTCTTCCTAAAATCGGAAATAAAATTATATCTTCATCAAAATATACAGTATCTAATCTAGATAAAAATATTAATACATTTAAGTTTGTAATATCATTATCTCTACAATCTATTTCTTTTAAATTTGTTAAATTTTCTATATCTCCAAGTAAGGTTAAATTATTACCAGAACAATCTATTTTTTTTAAATTTGTTAATTTTTCTATACCACTAAGTGAGGTTAAATTATTACCAGAACAAAATATTTCTTTTAAATTTGCTAAATTTTCTATACCTTCAAGTGAGGTTAAATAATTAATAGAACAATCTATTTCTTTTAAATTTGTTAAATTATCTATACCTTTAAGTGATGTTAAATTATTACCAGAACAATCTAATCTTTCTAAATTTGTTAAATTTTCTATACCTACAAGAGAGGTTAAATTATTATAAGAACAATCTAATACTTTTAAATTTGTTAAATTTTCTATACCTCCAATTGAGGCTAAAATATTATCAGAACAATATAATTTTTCTAAATTTGTTAAATTTTTTATTCCTACAAGTGAGGTTAAATCATTATCAGAACAATATATTTCTTTAAATTTGTTAAATTTTCTATACCTTCAAAGGGAATTAAATTATTGATAAAACATTATAATACTATTATATCTTCTGATACTTTAATTTTTTGAAAGCTATTAAAATATTTTTGTTTCCCATTACAATGTTTATTAAATAAAGATATGATATTAACAATAAATATTATTATGAAAATTATAGTACATCTTGAATCTAAAGAAGATATATGTCCTATAATTTCGCCTTTGGTTGATGAGGAATACATTTATAATAGAAATACAACATTTGTCTATGAAAATAATATAAATAAAATTTTTATTACGTAGTGTAAACAAGGAGATGAAATTAAAATGTATGTTGGCCGTCTGGAGATATTAATAAAAATATTCTTAAAATTCATTTAGAAATTGAAAGGATGTTTTCAGGATGAGTTTCAAAATTTCCTTCCTAATAAATGGAGGAGGTTAAAGTTAATTGGGATGAAATTTCTAAAACTAATTTATCTGAAGATATCATTAGATGTTTAAAACATCATCTGAAATGGAAATTAGTCTATCCATATTCAGAACTTACAGAAACTTTTATGGAAGAACTTATAGATTATGTTGATTGGAATGTTTTATCTATAAAAAATTATCTGAATCTGTTATAGAAAAATATAAAAAAGAATTTGATTAGGATCTTATTTCTAGGTATCAGAAGCTATCTGAAAATTTATGATAAAACATTCAGATAAAATAACTTGGGTTATTCTATCTCTCAGTTTCAGAGTTCAGGTGATGAATTTATTATAGAATATCATGAAAGACTCGATTTACGTAAAGTAGTCTTGTTTCAAAAACTTTCAGAAGATACTAGGGGAAAATTGCAAGGTTAGATTGGAAGCATATAACTCAATATCAGGCATTTAGTGCAGCATTTATAGTAGAATTAATGAGATCCTTGTTTACTGGTTAAATATAAATATAAATAATTACCTGATCACTTTTATAATCTTCATTGGAGACAACTGACTGTTTTACTATTGTGTGAACTCAACGCAAAGTTTGGTGATTATGAAGTACGTAGAAGAACCCTATAAAATCGTGGAAGAACTTTGTGAAGTTAAGCAGGTGTTGAGAGAAACTATCTTTTGAGACAAATTGTTAATAAAAAGGTAGACAAAAAACATTCTGTAGACGACATGTTTGAAAAATAAGTTATTTGTAAAAAATGTTTTCTAATAAATGTATGTTACTAGTAACGGGAAACAGAAATATTTTACACATTTTCGAAACTTTAAGGCTAAACAATCAGAAGAAATAACAGAATTACATTGTTCGCTTAATAAATTATCTTCACTTAAAGTATTAAAAAAATTAGCAAATTTAAAAAATTATATTGCTCTGAGAATAATTTAACTTCACTTGATGCAATAGAAAATTTAACAAAGTTAGAAAAATTATGTTGTTATCATAATAAGTTAACTACTTTTGGAGATATAGAAAATTTACCAAATTTAAAAAAAATTAAATTGTCATGATAATCATTTAACATCACTTATAGGTATAGAAACTTTACCAAATTTAGAAATATTGGATTGTCATGATAATCATTAAACCTCACTTGTAGGTATAGAAAATTTACCAAATTAAAAAAAAATCGATTGTTCTGAGAATAATATAACTTCACTTGTAGGTATAGAAAAATTATCAAATTTAAAAAAATTATATTTTTCTTTTAATAAATTACCTTCACTTAAAGGATTAAAAAAGTTAGCAAATTTAAAAAAATTATATTGTTATGAGAATAATTTAACTTCAGTTGATGTAATAGAAAGTTTAACCCATTTAGAATATTTTGATTGTTCTTCTAATAAGTTAACTTCACTTAAGGGAATAGAAAATTTAACAAATTTAAAAAAATTATATTGTTTTGGTAATAAATTATCTATCTTTACTTGACGGAATAGAAAATTTAACAAATTAAGAAAAATTATGTTGTTCTCGTAATAAATTAACTTTACTTGAGGGAATAGAAAATTTAAGAAATTTAGAAGAATTAGATTGTTCTCGTAATAATTTAACCTCGGTATAGAAAATGTAAGAAATTTAGAAGAATTAGATTGTTTTCGCAATAATTTAACTTTGCTTGTAGGTATAGAAAATGTAACAAATTAAAAAAAATTATATTGTTCTGAGAATAATTTAAATTCACTTGAATAGAAAATTTAACAATTTTAGAAAAAATATATTATTCTGATAGTTATATTACATCCATAAATGAAATCATATTTTTACCTAGATTAAATAGGGTATATTTTGATGAAGATAAAGTAATTTTATCTCCTATTTAATGAAGACATTTCTTTCATAATAATGAAGCCAATATCTATAACGATTCACAAAATGTTCACAATAGTTTTATTCAAAAATCTTTGAGAGATTCCATTATCAAATTATTAAATACAGATATTCAATATGATTTAGATGAATGTATTCAAGAGCTCAATATATCTAAAGAAATTAAAAGATATATTTCTTTACTAGGTGATGATTTTCATGATATGAAATTTAGAGAAATACTCGTTATTGTGCTTAATGGAATTTTAAAACATGAGAATAAAGATTAATTAATAAAAGTGTTAAAAGATGAATTAAAAGCCGGAGATGATAAATGTTTAACCGGAAAAGTATCTAGAATGGTTAATGTATTAAGTGGATTTGATACTTAGGTTTCTATTAATATTTCCGAAAATGAACAAAAAAATATAATAGCTCAAAAAATATCTAGAAAAACCAATTCTAATGAAGAATATAAAGAAAAATTCATGAAAGAAATGAATGAAAGAGGTTTTACAGATTATGAGGAACGGTTGAATTTTGATTTATAAGGCGATAGTATTATATTGTTAAAAAATAATTCTAAATAAATGATTAATATATTTGAAGATATAGCAGCTCTCTATCGTGATAGATATAAGGAAATCTGTGAATTATCTGGAAAATGTGAAGAATTACTTCAACGTTATGATGAATATAATGATTTATACATTGAAAAATTACTTTCAAAATATTTTTTCAAATATACGTAATAATCAATGACGAAAAAAATGAAGACATTAAAAACGAAAGTCTGCGATTGTTAAATGGCATAAACATTTTGTTTACCAAAATATATTTGAAAACTGCATTATTCTCAATGGCCCGAATTCAGGCTGGTGAGAATTAATCAAACAATGAATGATTTTAATGAATGATTTATGATAAAACTTTCAGTAAATGATTTTAACAATGAATGATTTTGAATGAATTTATATCATTTTCAGTCTCAATGATGCTCAAAGCGTGAGCTTTGCTCTCTAAAGTGCCATGATTTTGAAGTCGGAAGACTTCGTCTTTGACTAAAAACACCGTTTTTGAGGCGTATTTTTGCAGAATTTTCAATAAATGATTTTATATTTATTGATTTTTTCTATAAAATCAGACATTTTTTATTTATTAATTTTTTTCCCTAAAATTAAGCATTTTAGATGATTTTTTATATATATTTATTTTTTAAACGAGACAAAATTTATAACGTGAGTCAGAACGGGTATATAGTCACTACTGATAAGCCATAGTTCAAACAAAATGTCACTTCTACTCATGGCTTTTTGAACAGTTTTATTTTTTTCACCATTCAGATGACACTTCAATGAAATTTCCATAAAAAAGCAATTCTTTTGTTACCTTATCATATAGGTATATATGGAGAGAAGCTAAATTTTTTTGATGAAGAATAATTATAATCTTTTGCATATCAACTTGAGGCTGAATAAAATCACTTTGAAATCATGATTTCCATCTAAGCTATCATATATATCTCCAGAAACCTTTCTTGAAACCACAATCCACAGAACAAGATTAAAACATGCACAAGTGTTCTGGATTAAAATATCACTTTATTCCTTTAGTTGTAGATAGCAATAATAGAATATATTCACCCTTATTTAGCAGAATAATATCATCACAAGAATTCACTTGCACAATCAAATCTTCATTTCTGCAAAAAAAAACTTAATTCACTTTCACAAATAAAATCATCTTTTAGAAACACCTTTAGATGATTACAATTTTATAAGTCATTATAAAATAAAATGTATATTACAATCTACTCACCCTTCACAACTATAATTCTTTGGTTATTTAGCACTTTCACAAAGTAAAATGAATGATGATGGTGAATAATCAATTGTACATAATAGCAATCTTAACCAAAATGGAGATGATCAGGGTAAGGGACGCCCCCAAAGGGGCTCCCACAAAAACGACCTCCTTCTTTCACAAACTTTTTGGAGAGTGAGCCAGCTTCCCTTCACATAAAGAGAAAAAGTCAGCGTAGATGTGGCAAGACGTGATTGGTTCAGAGCATTCACTCAGATGCCACTTCGTAAAATGCAAGCTGGCGCAAGGAGGTTCTCAAGAGGATGCCAGACAAAATCTCGACAAACAGGAGTTAGCATGAAAACCATACAATACTTAGCGTGAAAAAATTACTATTAATGAATATTTTAATGGAGTGTTCTAATGAAAGATTTAGAATTAGATAATTTTGAATAATGTAATTTGGAATAGAATAAATTTAGAATAATAATTAAAGATAAAAATTTCTATAATTAAAATTAAAATAAAAAAATTTAATGATTTATAAAAAAATTGTTACATTTTGAATAATAAATAATAGTGTTGTAATTGGTCACAACATTTACAATCCCTCACTAAAAAAAAAGAGAGAGAAAAAAAAAAGAATTAAACCTCATGATAAACAATTCCTAATAAAAATGCAAAAATGCCAAAGCCTGATGATGTCCAACACAGTAAACAGATTTCCAACCAAATACTATATTACATACAAACTTGTGAGTAAATAATGAAAGAGTTGAGATATATATAACAAATTAAGCTGATATGAGATGAGTACAGATACGTAAAACAAAATGAGTTGAGACAAGTGCAGTTGTGAGTATAAAAAAAATCTATCAAAATTCATATAAAAAAATTACCATCACTAAAAAAGGATAACTACCACCTAAAAAAACTAAAATACAATCAAAACAATAAAAAAATTCAAATAAGAATGAAGACAAGAACCTAAAATGAAATTTCAATGAAATATAAACCTAAATTTGAATAAATTGAAAATGAAGTTCATAAATGAACTTCATAAATCCAATGAATATAAAATTATTATTTGAAATTCTAAGTTTCTGAGAAATCAATTTACAAATTTGAACTTTTAAAATATTCAGAGAAGAAGTCAATCAATATAAATACAAGATTAAAAATCTTTAGAAATGAAAAAATGAAATTCCAAAATTCAACAAAGTCCAAATGAACTAATCTTTTCCATCAAAATAAAAATAACTGAATTATGAAATATAAACAATTGCTGTCGAAATAATTTCTAAATTATAAAATACTAAATTTCACATGAATAAGAATATTTATAAAATTGGACTATTTTATCAAAATAAATAAATCAAATTTTCAACCGGAATCAATAAAGTGAAATATATCAATAAAATTAAATTTTAAGAAAATGTTACCAAAATCCCAATTCTCAACAGAATTCGCCAGAAATCCAAAACACTTCCAAGGCTGTCCTGCTTGATCAGGACAGATAAGACCAAAGAAACTGCTCCCTTCGCGAAAATTGAAAGCAGATTACCTCGATTTTCCATCAAAATCCATTAAAGCAAAATAAAACGGACTTTGTGCCGAAAGATTCCAAACACCTGAATTCCCATATAACATGCTGCTGAAACTATAAGAAATTTAAAAACATAATTAGTACAATTCAATATTTAACCTCAGAAACCTGAAATAAACCATTAGAAATCTGAATTGCAAAATTAAAACAATAAATAATGTAAAACGAATTTTCAAAAAATCAATTTAAAATTTTAAATCAAAAGTCTACACAAATTCAACATATTTGAATAAAAATGCAGGTTGAGAATAAAGATTAGTAATTAATTGCAAAAAAATTATCTCTTATGAATAAAGACAAATAATCAGAAATGCAATAAAAAACTGATAAGAAAGAATAAAATAAATAGCTTAGATGTATTCAATTTACTGATCAAATTAACGGAGTTGCTATCAAGATTTACAATCAGAAATTATCAATACTGAAATATTGAGAACGGGCGGAGCTATAAAGAGCCCTTGCAAAAATTTTGATGATATGAATAAGCCATCAAAACATATACAAAAAACGATAGAATCGGAAAATAGCACATATATTCCAATGAGAAATGAATGATAACAGTCAAAATAAATTAATTACTAAATTGAAATTATCAAAATCTTTTAAATTGCAATAGCCAAAATAAGAATAAGAAGTTCAAAGCTTAATTCTAAATTTTCTGAAAATGCTTATATAAAAAAGGAATTTCAATATGGAGTTGTAAATAAACCTGTAAATAAAGTTCATAAATATAAGTTATTTGACCATCAATAAAATCATAAAATTCTTCATAATATAAAAAAATGTGACTATTTTTAATTTTACAAAAAAATAAACTTGAATTTTCATCATTAAAATAAAACAATTGCTTTAAACAATACTTAAAAATTAATTTCTATCAAAATAATTTGTTTCGGCGGTAAATTTAAAAAAAAAAGATAAGAAAAATAAACATAATCAAATTTTCTTTTGTAAATTATTATAATTACTATTTGAGTTCTGTCATAATCTTAAACACAAAAACATATGAACAATATCAATATTCATAATTCCATCCCATTCAAATAAAATAATATTTTGAAGTTTTATGAACTTCAACATAAAATAACACAAATAATCGCAACATATAATTTAAAGTATCTGCTCCTGGGATTTCAATATTCTCAGGTCATTAATTAATTAACATATATATTTTTAAAAGTAATTTTAATTGTCAGTTTCTTGACATGTAGGCCTCTCATTATCATTTTAATAAAACATCAAAACTACAAAATACAACAGAACCCTTAAAACTTGCTTTTCAATTTCTAAGTGACTAACCTCTTTTTTTTAAAAAACAAATCCTGCAATAAACTCTCACTGCACTCACTCAAGAAACAGTATTATAAATATACCTTGCATCGAATTTACAATTAATGTTTCCATTATATCATTAATATTTTAATTTCTTCAATTAGTTTTTAAAATTTTTCTTAAGAATACAATTTAAACTTTAAACTCTTACATGAATTACTACATTTTTAAATTAGGCTATTAAAATTAAGTTTTAAAGATTATGTTTTTTTTCAATATTTATATATAAACATATACAATTCAAACAAATCTTCTAGATTAAATTAAAAGTATATTTGTTAAATCAATCTATTTGATGAATTTAACACATAACAAAATACACAATTCATGATTTATGAATTAAATATTTCAATATTAATTGGAACTAGCTTAATGCTTAACAAAATTTCATGAATAATAAATACTTGCTAAAAACAATAGCTGCTCAATATTGAATAATATGTATCACAAATAAAAGTTAATCACATTTATGTAGTAAAAATGAATATTTCACTACTATTGCAAATTAAAACACACAATTTGCAAATTAAAAAAATCTGACAAACACATTATAAGATCTATACCCAATTATAAAATTATATTTATAGTTAATTAGTTAATTATTAGTTAATTTCTTAAATTTTCTATTGTTATTTCAGAAAAAAATGTTTCATCAAATTAAATGATTTAATTTTAATATGCTCAAAAAATTCAGAAAATTGACCAAAATGTGACATGCATATGAATCTTCACAAAAACACAAAAACAAGGGAAACAATTTTTTTTTTCAATTTTGAGCAAACTAAAGTATAAAACAAATGAAGACCAGCTTCAAAAAATAATAACATATTGTTTCGATCGAATACCTATGAAGGTATAAAGTTGTCAATTCAAATAATTTTTTTTACCTGTCAATTCTTAAATTTTACAATCAAAAGTAGCATATTTTTGGATTTGAAACAAATTATTGACATAAAAAAAATTAATTTTTAATATATATATATATATATATATTAAATAATATGTTATATATTTTTAATATATAAATATATATATATATATATATATAATACACTTAAACAACTGTGCACATCATTAAAAAAAACATGTAATTTTTCAATTATTTCAAATTATATTATATACCATAAAAATTTTAAATCATTTAATAACATTACTATGGTGCTCTATCATAATTTAAAAATAAGAAAACTCACGACACTATAAAAAATCTAACCAGATTATGCGACACAAATGCTTAAGGAATCTGAAATTAAAGATAATATGTTTAATTACACAGCCATATCACAACATCGATTGGATCTATCACCCACATGCAAATGAATAAAGAATTTAATAAAATTATAGATAAAAAGCTTAATGGATTAGAATTGTATAGTGGGAATTGAATTTTGAATAAAAATACGAAGCATTATAAATATAAAATTAATATATATAACCATTTTTTGCATATGGGCGCCTTAAATTTAAAAAATACATAAAAGGCTTTTAATACAAGTTGAAATTGCACTCCGAAATCCTAACCTGAAATCTGGACCTAAAAATTCAATTCACAGTAAAAGAAACAATAAAAACATGTTTCCATTTCATATGGGACTCAATGTAATTAAACCTAGAATGATCTTCACTAAGCTTTTTTGCACCAATAGTTTGAATGATAAATCATAGTTCTAAAAACAATTTCACTGCTAATCGTGGCGATTTTGGAAAGTTTTATTCTTTTACCACTCAGATGAAACTTCAATAAATATTCCATAAAAAAAAATCCTTTTGTTACTTTATCACATAGGTATATATATAGAGAAATTAATATTTTTTTTTCTGAAGAATAATTATAATCTCATGCATATCAACTTGAGACTGAATAAAATCACTTTGAAATCCACATGATCTCCATATAAAGTATCATACATATCTCCAGAAACCTTTCTTGAAAATACAATCCACAAAACATGACTGAAACATGCACAAGTGTTCTGAATTAAAATATCACTTTATTTTATTAGTTGTAGATAAAAATAATGGAATATACTCGCGCTTATGTAGCTGAATAATATCATCACAAGAACTCACTTGCGCAATCAAATCTTCAGTTTTGAAAAAAATATAACTTAATTCACTTTCACAAATAAAATCTTCATTTAGAAACACCTTTAGATAATTACAATTTTATATGCCATTATAAAATAAAATGTGTATTACAATCTACTCACTCTTCACAATCATAATTCTTTCGTTATTAAGCACATTTACAAAGTAAAATTAATGATAATGGTGGATAATAAATTGCACATAATAGCAATCTTAACCAAAATGGCGATGATCAGGATAAGAGACGCCCTCAAGCGGGCTCCCACAAAAAAACCCTCCTTCTTTCCCAAACTTTTTGGAGAGTGAGCCAGCGTCCCTTCACATAAAGAGAAAAAGCCCGCTCAGATGTGGCGAGACGTGATCAGTTCAGAGCATTCACTCAGATGTCAATTCGTAAAATGCAAACTGGCGCAAAGAGGTTCTCAAGAGGATGCCAGACAAAATCTGGACATGCTGGAGTTAGCATGAAAACCATACAATACATTACTATTAATGAATAACAAAAAATTACTATTAATGAATATTTTAATGCAGTGTTTTAATGAAAGATTTAGAATTAGATAATTTTGAATAATGTAATTTGGAATAGAATAAATTTAGAATAATAATTAAAGATAAAAATTTCTATAATTAAAATTAAAATAAAAAAGTTTAATGATTTATAAAAAATTGGTAAATTTTGAATAATAAATAAAAATGATATGGTTCGTCACAACAAAAGGTTTGCAGAGATTTGAGAAACAAGTACGTACATCCTGTGGTAGGTCCAAAACTGACTGACGAGATAATGCAAAATTTCTAAAGAATTAAAATTTATTAATCAATAAGCAGCGACGTGCCATATTTTATGACTAAATATCTTACAACAAGGATTATTCTTATAACCATTGTTGCAAACTAACTATTACACAACCTCTGACGTTGTATGTCGGTGAACCCAACTAAAAAGATTTGCAGAGATTTGAGAAACATGTACGTACATCCTGTGGCAGGCCCAAAACTGGCTGACCAGATAATATTAAATTTCTAATGAATTAAAATTTACTATACAATAAAAAACGACTTGCCATTTTTTAAGTCTAAATACCGCACAACAATGGTGCCTTACACCTTTCTGGTAAGTCGGACGGTCTGGGTCTAAACAACAATGGTTATTCATATGACCATTGCTGCAATCCGAACTCTGACCTATATGTCGGTGAACCCAACTAAAAAGTTTTGCAGAGATTTAAGAAACAAGTACGTACATCCTGTGTCGGGTTCAAAACTGGCTAACTAGATAAGGTTAAATATCTAAACAATTAAATTTTACTATACAATAAACAACGACGTGCATGTCTTATGTCTAAATATCTTACAACAATGGTTATTCATACGACCATTGTTACAACCCAACCTCTGACCTATATGTCGGTGAACCGAACTAAAAAGTTTTGCAGAGATTTAAGAAACAATTACGTACATCCTGTGTCGGGTCCAAAACTGGCTAACTAGATAAGGTTAAATTTCTAAAGAATTAAATTTTACCATACAATAAACAAAGACGTTCCATATTTTAAGTCTATATATATATTACAACAATGGTTATTCATATGACCATTGTTGCAAGCTAACTGTTACCCAACATGTATATGTTGGTAAACCCAACTGAAAACGTTTGCAAATATTTGAGAAACAAGTACGAACATCCTATGGCGGGCCCAAAACTGGCTGACCAGATAAGGTTAAATTTCTAAAGAATTAAAATTTTCTATACAGTAAACAACGACATGACATATTTTATGTCTAAATATCTTACAACAATGGTGAGCCGACCGGGGATATGTGCCCTATAAACTCTAGGGTCAGGGCCCTTGGTCTGGGTTTGCACAACAATGGTTATTCATATAACCATTGTTGTAAACTAACTATTACCCGTCCTCTATATGTCGGTGAACCAAACTAAAAAGGTTTGAAGAGATTTGAGAAACAAGTACGTACATCCTGGGGCAGGCCCAAAACTGGCTGACCAGATAATGTTAAATTTCTAAGGAATTAAAATTTACTGTACAATAAACAACGGCGTGCCATATTTTATGCTCTGTATGCTTGCATTTCGCGGATGTTACTGTCCTGAGAAGGCGGTCCCCAGACCAATAACCAAACCGTGCCATAGACGTGCCATATTTAATGTCTAAATATCGTACAGCAATGGTTATTCATATGACCTTTGCTGCACTGTTACATAACATCACCGACATATAGGTGAGATGTTGTGTAACTAACTGTTACACAACATCTCACCTATATGTCGGTGAACCCAACTAAAAAGTTTTGTAGAAATTTGAGAAACAAGTACACATCCTGTCTCAGGCCCAAAAGTGACTGACCAAATGATGTTAAATTTCTAAAGAATTAAAATTTACTATACAATAAACACCGACGCTCAATTTTTTATGTCTACATATCTTGCAAAAATTGTTATTCATATGACTATTGTTAAAATCCAACCACTGACCTATATGTCGGTGAACCCAAATAAAAGATTTTCAGAGATTTGTGAAACAAGTAAGATTTGTGAAACAAGTAGTCCTGTGGGAGGCCCTAAACTGGCTGACTAGATAATGTTAAATTTTTACAGCATTAAAACTTACTATACAATAAACAACGACGCTCAATTTTTTATGTCTACATATCTTGCAAAAATTGTTATTCATATGACTATTGTTACAATCCAACCACTGACCTATATGTCGGTGAACCCAAATAAAAGATTTTCAGAGATTTGTGAAACAAGTAAGATTTGTGAAACAAGTAGTCCTGTGGGAGGCCCTAAACTGGCTGACTAGATAATGTTAAGTTTTTACAGCATTAAAATTTACTATACAATAAACAACGACGCTCAATTTTTTATGTCTACATATCTTGCAAAAATTGTTATTCATATGACTATTGCTGCAATCCAACCACTGACCTATATGTCGGTGAACCCAAATAAAAGATTTTCAGAGATTTGTGAAACAAGTAAGATTTGTGAAACAAGTAGTCCTGTGGGAGGCCCTAAACTGGCTGACTAGATAATGTTAAGTTTTTACAGCATTAAAATTTACTATACAATAAACAACGACGCTCAATTTTTTATGTCTACATATCTTGCAAAAATTGTTATTCATATGACTATTGCTGCAATCCAACCACTGACCTATATGTCGGTGAACCCAAATAAAAGATTTTCTGAGATTTGTGAAACAAGTAAGATTTGTGAAACAAGTAGTCCTGTGGGAGGCCCTAAACTGGCTGACTAGATAATGTTAAATTTTTACAGCATTAAAATTTACTATACAATAAACAACGACGCTCAATTTTTTATGTCTACATATCTTGCAAAAATTGTTATTCATATGACTATTGCTGCAATCCAACCACTGACCTATATGTCGGTGAACCCAAATAAAAGATTTTCAGAGATTTGTGAAACAAGTAAGATTTGTGAAACAAGTAGTCCTGTGGGAGGCCCTAAACTGGCTGACTAGATAATGTTAAGTTTTTACAGCATTAAAATTTACTATACAATAAACAACGACGCTCAATTTTTTATGTCTACATATCTTGCAAAAATTGTTATTCATATGACTATTGCTGCAATCCAACCACTGACCTATATGTCGGTGAACCCATATAAAAGATTTTCAGAGATTTGTGAAACAAGTAAGATTTGTGAAACAAGTAGTCCTGTGGGAGGCCCTAAACTGGCTGACTAGATAATGTTAAATTTTTACAGCATTAAAATTTACTATACAATAAACAACGACGCTCAATTTTTTATGTCTACATATCTTGCAAAAATTGTTATTCATATGACTATTGCTGCAATCCAACCACTGACCTATATGTCGGTGAACCCAAATAAAAGATTTTCAGAGATTTGTAAAACAAGTAAGATTTGTGAAACAAGTAGTCCTGTGGGAGGCCCTAAACTGGCTGACTAGATAATGTTAAATTTTTACAGCATTAAAATTTACTATACAATAAACAACGACGCTCAATATTTTATGGCTAAATATCGTACTACAATGGTTATTCAAGTGACCTTTGCTGCAAACTAACTGTTAGACAACATCTCAACTATATGTCGGTGAACCCAACTAAAAAGGTTTGTAGAAATTTGAGAAACAAGTACGTATCCTGTGTCAGATCCAAAACTGACTGACCAGATAATGTTAAATTTCAAAAGAATTAATATTTACTATACAATAAACAGCGAGGCGCCATTTGTATGTCTAAATATCTTACAATAATGGTTATTCATGCGACCATTGTTACAACCCAACATCTGAACTATATGTCGGTGAACGCAACTAAATAGGTTTGGAAAGGTTTGAGAAACAAGTATGTACATCGCGTGGAAGGCCCAAAACTGGCCGACCAGATAATGTGAAATTTCTAAACAATAAAATTTTACTATAAAATAAACAACGACGTGCCATATTTTTCATCTAAATATCTTGCAACAAAGGTTATTCATATAACCATTGTTGCCATCCAACCTCTGTCGATGAATCCAACTAAATGGGTTTTCAGAGATTTGAGAAACAAGTACGTACATCCTGTACCGGGTCCAAAACTGGCTGACCAGATAATATTAAATTCCGAAAGAATTACATTTTACTATACAATAAGCAACGACGTGCCATATTTTACGTCTAAAGATCTTACAGCAATGGTTATTCATATGACCATTGTTGCAAGGTAACTATTACCCAACCTCTGACTGTTATTTCGGTGGGATCAACTAAAAAGGTTTGTAGAGATTTGTGAAATAAATACGTACATACTGTGGCAGGCCTTAAACTGGCTGACCAGATAATGTTAAATTTCTAAAGAATTAAATTTTACAATACAATAAACAACGGCATGCCATATTTTATGTCTACTTATCCTACAACAATGGTTATTCATATGACCATTGTTGCAACCCAGCCTCTGACCTATATGTCGGGGAACCCAACTAAAAAGGTTTGCAGAGATTTGAGAAACAAGTACGTGCATTCTGTGGCTGGCCCAAAACTGGCTGACCAGATAATATTAAATTTCTAAAAATTAAATTTTACTATACAAAAAACAACGATGTTCCATATTTTTTATCTAAAAATCTTACAACAATGGTTATTCATATGACCATTGTTTCAACCCAACCTCTGAACTATATTTCGGTGAACCCAACTAAAAGTGTTTGCAGAAATTTGAGAAACAAGTACATACATCCCGTGGCAGGCCCAAAACTGGCTGACCAGATAATGTTAAATTTCTAAAGAATTAAATTTTACTATACAATAAACAAAGACATGCCATATTTTATGTCTATATATATTACACCAATGGTTATTCATATGACCATTGTTGCAATCCAAACTCTGACCTATATGTCGGTGAACGCAATTAAAATGATTTCCAGAAATTTGAGAAACAAGTACATACATCCCGTGGCAGGCCCAAAACTGGCTGACCAGATAATGTTAAATTTCTATAGAATTAAAATTTACTATACAATAAACAACAACGTGCCATATTTTATGTCTAAATATCTTACAACAACGTTTATTCATATGACCTTTACTGAAAACTAACTGTTACACAACTTCTCACCTGGGCCAACGGCCGTACCGTACTGAAAACACCGGTTCTCGTTAGATCACCGAAGCCAAGCAGCATCGGGCGCGGTTAGTACTTGGTGGGTGACCACCTCGGAACACCGCGTGCTGTTGGCCATCTCGGGTGCGGTATCCCCGTGGTTTGCGCGCTAGATTTGCACGCTACCACAAATGCCGCCGTGTTCATGCGGAGTACGATCACGTTAAACATGTGGGTCCGTAAGTCCTTCCGAGAGGTTGGTGGTAGGGGAAGGAGGGTACGGTCCCTGTGGATGCCTCCCCCACTGGGTTCCGGTCTAAATTGGGTGGCACTTCCCAGCCGTCCATACAGTTACCTTACACCTTTCTGGTAGGTCGGACGGTCTGGGTCTCAACAACAACAACTTCTCACCTATATGTCGGTGAACCCAACTAAAAACTTTTGTAGATATTGAGAAATATCTAAAGAATTAAATTTTACTATACAATAAACAAAGACATGCCATATTTTATGTCTAAATATATTACAACAATGGTTATTCATATGACCATTGTTGCAATCCAAACTCTGACCTATATGTCGGTGAACGCAATTAAAATGATTTCCAGAAATTTGAGAAACAAGTACATACATCCCGTGGCAGACCCAAAACTGGCTGACCAGATAATGTTAAATTTCTATAGAATTAAAATTTACTATACAATAAACAACGACGTGCCATATTTTATGTCTAAATATCTTACAACAACGTTTATTCATATGACCTTTACTGAAAACTAACTGTTACACAACTTCTCACCTATATGTCGGTGAACCCAACTAAAAACTTTTGTAGATATTGAGATACAACCAGATAATGTTAAATATCTAAACAATTAAATTTTACTATACAATAAACAAAGACATGCCATATTTTATGTCTAAATATATTACAACAATGGTTATTCATATGACCATTGTTGCAAACTAACTGTTACCCAACTTCTATATGTCGGTGAACCCAACTAAAAAGGTTTTCAGAGATTTGTGAAACAAGTACGTACATCCTGTGACAGGCCCGAAACTGCCTGACCAGATAATATTAAATTTCTAAAGAATTAAATTTTACTATACAATAAACAAAGACGTTCCATATTTTATGTCTAAATATCTTACAACAACGTTTATTCATATGACCATTATTGCAATCCACACTCTGACCTATATGTCGGTGAGCCCAATTAAAAAGGTTTCCAGAAATTTGAGAAACAAGTACGTACATCCTGTGGCAGGCCCCAAACTGGTTGACCAGATAATATTAAATTTCTAAAGAATTAAATTTTACCATACAATAAACAAAGACGTTCCATATTTTAAGTCTATATATATATTACAACAATGGTTATTCATATGACCATTGTTGCAAGCTAACTGTTACCCAACATGTATATGTTGGTAAACCCAACTGAAGACGTTTGCAAATATTTGAGAAACAAGTACGAACATCCTGGGGCGGGCCCAAAACTGGCTGACCAGATAAGGTTAAATTTCTAAAGAATTAAAATTTTCTATACAGTAAACAACGACATGACATATTTTATGTCTAAATATCTTACAACAATGGTGAGCCGACCGGGGATATGTGCCCTATAAACTCTAGGGTCAGGGCCCTTGGTCTGGGTTTGCACAACAATGGTTATTCATATAACCATTGTTGTAAACTAACTATTACCCGTCCTCTATATGTCGGTGAACCAAACTAAAAAGGTTTGAAGAGATTTGAGAAACAAGTACGTACATCCTGGGGCAGGCCCAAAACTGGCTGACCAGATAATGTTAAATTTCTAAGGAATTAAAATTTACTGTACAATAAACAACGGCGTGCCATATTTTATGCTCTGTATGCTTGCATTTCGCGGATGTTACTGTCCTGAGAAGGCGGTCCCCAGACCAATAACCAAACCGTGATACATTCTTGAAAAGTACATTGTTGTGGAGTCTTGAGCCCATTTTTTGTGGGTCATGCAACTGACCTGCGTGTTGCCATCTGTAAACAATTTGCCGAGATACCGCTCATCCTGCCGACGTCAGAAAGAAGCTTTTGTGCAGTAATTGACACTTGGGGACACAGAAAACGATCGTCCTGTGCGGTTGCGATCACTTTCGTAACGGTTCCATAGGCAGCAAATGACTGAACGATTGATATTTAGGACTCGGGTTTCTTTTGACGATCATTGACCGCCTTCGAGAAGGCCTATTGCCTCTCATCGCCTGGTGTCACTCAGATGATGTCTACTGAATTGTCAAAATTTGGCTATTTCGGTTTTCCTTCTAGAATCCGTAACGTGGAGATACAATCTTTGCACAAAACAAGCCGTTTTTATACCTTATACATTTCCTTACCAAAAAATGTTTGTATGCAAAATGTTTTCTGCCAGTTAGTTTCCGCGTGCGTGCTACTGTCATATCAGGTAATCTTATAGCAACATACGTGTTTAAAAATATCAGAAATACGTATAACGTAGTTATTAAACTCTCTTTCTCCTTAAGCTAGTTTGTTTTTCAAAGCTTAGTGCTAGAAAAGATAACTATTGCATATATATTTATTTTGGAGTCACTAAGTGTTGCTGCAGACCGCTTTAAATGGACCCTATATTCTACTATCATAACTTCACATAAATAAACTAAAGATGCCATTAGAAGGAAAATAGCTGAACGAGATGTAAAAAGTTGTCTTATTACAGTTAAGACAACCGTGACGACTTTTAAAGTTATCATTTATATTCAATTTAAATTTAATCGTATAAAATTATTAAATCTATAACCTTATCTAAAATGTGCTTGCTGATTGCAATCAAAGGTAAT
The DNA here is from genome assembly GCA_951213105.1 of Amaurobius ferox. Taxonomy (NCBI): domain Eukaryota; kingdom Metazoa; phylum Arthropoda; class Arachnida; order Araneae; family Amaurobiidae; genus Amaurobius; species Amaurobius ferox. The sequence goes on along the minus strand of OX578142.1, from coordinate 18,250,554 downwards.
ATTTGTTATCAGATGAAAAATCGGCCACCAGAAATGCAAATATAAGACAAGGTGAAATATTCATATTTATTTTTCAAAATGAACTATAAACAAGAAAGATCAATCATGCTTAAAACATTGATTATGAAACACTTTCCAACTTCAATGCAATTTTATTTAAACATCTCTAAAATGCAATACATTCCAAAGTAATATTTTAAAACTTACCACAATACTACATTAATTTATTATGTTTGAAAACTTAAACCTTCATCGAAAAAAATGGACTTCATTCAAATGACGGCATTGAAATATAAATTGCCTGGTTTAAACATCTCTAAAATGCGATACATTCCTCGGTAATATTTTTAAAATCATCATAATACTACAATAATTTATAATATTTGAAAACTTCATCGAAAACAACTGACATTCATTCACATGACGTCATAGAAAAAATAACACGCCTGGCTCTCTCTATAAAAGCAGCATTTCATTCATAACATTTTCCCATTCATTTCATTCATCACAGTACTAAAATAATGTATTTTATTTAAAAACTTAAGACCATGGAGCTACAAGTAATTAAACTCTATGCTTAAAACTTCATCGAAAAAAATCGTCCTTCTCTCTGTAAATCAATGAATATTTCATTCATATCAGCTATGCAGACTCCGTGAGCTAAATACTTTTGCTTTAAAGAAATACAGCAATTCTTATACAACTCATCCTACATATTTTGCTGTTTACATTTTACATCAGTGAAAAATAGGCTTCATTGTAGAATTAATCAAATTTGGATGATCATTTAAACTCAAATATATTGTCATTGAGTTGTTTCAGTATGTAGATGCACAGAATTTAAGCAAAAATAAAGCGGTTGTAGGACGAATACAACACTCAATATGAATTAAAATGAACTTTAAAAATCACAATTTTGAGACAATATGGATGCCATATTTTATTTTGAAGTGGGTCACGTGATCTTTTCATATCATGCTCACTTGATCGCTTCATATAAGAGGTATAATTATTATTTTAATTTTTATTCAAAAAACTACTGAATATATTTTGTTGAAATTTATTTTATGTATTTTACGGAATAATTTGAATATTACCTAAATTTTCGAAGCAATTTGTGAATTTTAAATCCGCTTAAGAAATGTTGAAAGAATTAGGTCCCATAGGGTTCAATGTATTTCATTTTTGCAACCTGGGTTCAATCCAAAACCAATTGGGTGATATTATTCATTTATATTTCCATTGGTCCTACAGACCGTCTGAACAACATACTAAATTTTCATTTTGATTAAGTCATTTTTACGGCAGTTATCGTGCTAACGGACAGATAGACAGAATGAACAAAGTCATAAACGCTTTTCAAATTTGTTGTAAAGTGTTAAAAAAAATAATAGAATAACTAAATGGGTATTGTGCTATAAAACATAAATGTAAACAGGACTTCAGAAAGCGCAGGGTGTTATGATGGAAAATGGGCAAGGTACGATTTTGTCAATAGCAATTAGCAAACTACTAGTTAAAAAATTTAATGTCAGTAAAAGCAAAACGCTGTAAGATTGCTAATAACCTTTCCTGTTTCATTTGGTCCAAAGAAGGAACTCCAACCCATTTTATAAAATTAATTGCTTCTAGTCAAACAAGATTTCTGCTACCAGTGTTTTTGAGCACGAGCAAACTTTTCAGCTGATTTTTTAAAATGAAATTATACCCTGAATTTGAGGTTTTCTGAATTTTGTTTTCCATCATGGACCTTTAGAGAACTAATGTAATTTTTTTGTCAATGGGGTATTATGCCCCCCGCCCCAGCTTATTCCTATGCTATAAAACTGAAATATATGTAAAACAACTGTATTAAATCAACAAGGTAACTAAATGTGTTGCAATATACAGCTCAGCTCTGATGAAGAAGTTGGAATGAAATGAAAACTGGAGATGAAAGTCAAATAACGAAAGAAATGAATAGAAATTGGATGAAATAACATTTATTATCTACTTAATATATAAATTGAACTTCTGGTAAATAAATAAACATTATCTTACCATCTTTCCTTTTGTTTTAGAGCCAGACCTCCACTTTGACCACAAGGACAACCACTCTATAGATTCTGGATCTTCATGGTGCAGCGAAGTCAGCATATTATTGCTCCTCCTCTGCTTCAGTGTCTTTTCTCTCCAGCTACTTCGTGAGCAATGAGGAACGCACTAAAATTTTTAGCAATACTTTTCATAGGACTGCAACTTGATAATGCGCACATTTCCAATAGCACTGCAATAACTGTGTGCCAAGTGGTTCGTTCCTCGCTTTACATAGCTAGCGTTTCGCTCTTTTTCTCATTATCAGAAGCAATCCAAGCGATCTACTTCGGCTAAAGATCCACGTATAGAACAGTGAATGAACTGCCGAACTAGATCAGAATTTTGTTGAAATCTATTTATCTTTCCAGATGATCTATGTTGATGTTTCTATTTTCGAAAACAGCTTTTAAACACGATTGTTACTTCTGCGTTGCGCTTACACGTTGATAATACTGTTGTCTATTCTAGAGATTATATAAAGTGGGCAAAAGCTTCACATGGGGATGAATATAATAATCAATTGCAATTGCCTGAAAATGTCATTTCAGATGAATTACTTTTTATGAGTCGTCTTTAATTTACCTTTGTGCCATTTTCTTATTTTTTTTATATAGGACTTTTATTGTTATTTTCATTATCTCATTGTACTTCCGAGAGTTGAAGCGAGCCCAGATACTTGAAGTTAACTCAAGCAGCTATTGTGATACTGAAGCAAATCTAACAAAATGGATGTCGTTTTAGGGGCCGAGTCCACCTTTCCTCGTCCTCAATCAACACCTATGTGTGTGTGTGTGTGTGTGTGTGTGTGTGTGTGTGTGTGTGGGTGGGTGGGTGGGTGGGTGTTTTATTTTGTCGCCTTAGATTAACTTTTATAACTATGAATATGTGTATATTGGACCATTATGCACCTAATCTGCTCTGAGGTGATATGAAGTAAGAGCATGGTTATGATTTAGTTGATTCCTACAACTATTCCTCTTAGTCTCTGCCCTCTTTTTAAATGTTTTATTTATTTAGCACCTTTTTGGGATTAGTATTTTGCCCTAAGCGATCACTGTAGAATTGAAAAGCAACAGTGATGGATTCAGTTGAGAAGCAAGTTCAGATAAAGACCAAAAATAAAAATTTAAATAGGGTATAGCAGTTACGAATCCTAGAAAACAGAATTTGCGTTTCTCAAAATTATGCAATTAAGAAGACTTTAAAAATCCCTCCACAGTTATAAAAGCACTGTCGATCTAAAAACTACATTTTTAAGGCTTTTAAACGCCTTAAAAGTATGTGAAATTCCTAAAATGTAGTTTTAAAATTTAAGCATCCTTAGATTTAAATTAATTACATTTCATTGCAAAATTTAATTCATTTACACGCTGAATTTTATAAAATTTTTATATAGTTTCTGTCTTTCTGAAAATGTGCAGTAAATTTACAGTACATTTAAAAGATTAGATACATAACTGCAGTTTTAATTGAATGCTGTAAAAGCAAGAACATAGCTTACTTTTGTATGAGATCACAGAAATCTATTCATTGGAAAGAGTTTGATTGATAAACGATAAGGCTTTATTCTTCGCTAGAAACTGTACACGACGTTGCCTGGTATTTAACATAGGGATTAATTGATTCATTAAGTTTTACAAAAGGCTTAGTAGCCTTCTACGCGAGCATACAAACGTGTACTCGCGTAGTGATGAGAAAAATAATCTCACCAAGGCGAATCGACCCGAAACCTGAAGTACCTGCGTATCAAATTTCATGGCCGTATGACATTTAGATTTTTCACTACAGATAACACAAACAAACTGTTCAAACAGATACCTTACACCTTCGGATCAATCGGACGGTCTAGGTCGAAAAACAAACAGACGACAGACATCTTTCTTTATTATTATAAACGTTTTAATAGTATAGATACTTTAATTAAGCTTATACGGCTAATATTTCATAATCAAAAAATACAATATTTTATAGTTTGTGCATAAATGGTCATATTTTTAACAATTTAAAATGGGCATGAATTTTTGTATTCTATTGCATATGTATAATCAGATTTGTCTACTTTCTTTGCCAATATATAACTAATAGAAACACCTAAATTTTCATTTGAATGTATTTCAATGAGTTGGCAGAATTTTGCTGTTGATTCAATGAATGGCAGAATTTTGCAATTTGTTATAATAATGTATTGAATTATTAATTATTTCTTGTATCAGCATATTTTACAGCTACAACCATTTTATTCTCACATTTCAATGAAAAATACTATTTTAAATCAATCCTAGCGACCTCAATATTAATCACCTCTTTTTCTCCTTACAGTAGATATATTGAAAGATTTTGTTGAGGCATAAAGAAACTTTGTAACAATAACAAATTGTCGCAAATTCATTACCCCCCTAATAATTATAATTATAATGAATTTCAATTACTTGGCTGAGATTATGCTCATAGATCTTTCACAATGAACTATGAACAATCATTCCATTTGCTGTATTAATTACTAAGATGAGTTTCTTATATGCCATGATAGTAAAAATACTGCTTTAGTGCATGAAAATATCTCAATTTACCTCCATATATTTTGGAATACTTAATCCATCACTAGGGGTTGACTTCACGCAATAAAAAAATGATGTTCGTTGCACGCCTATTCACATGAACCGTGTCAGATTTATTTTATTTTGTATGTGTCGGTGTTCGAAATTACAAAATGATAAAATGCAATAATCCTTGTAAATATGCAAAGAAGTATACTAAATATCAATTTATTCTGTTCTCATCCATCATCTCATATGAAAAGAGAAGGGATTTTAAATATACTCTTTTTGGTGAATTAAAAGAAGAATACGATTGTTGCGTGACATATTCTATTTATAAACTCATGTTTGTAAAAATGGCAACACCATGGAGGAATCACGCGATTGAGCTAAAATTTATGCAAATTAAGATGGCTATGCAAATGATTACAATTTTAGAGTCACCGCGCATGCGTCGGCTGAGCAGCGCCCTCTCAACTGCTGTTTTAGCCGTATAAATAGAGAGCTGTAGCGGGACGTTGAAAATAGTCTATGGTTGTCTGCCAGTGTTAAACGTTTCATGAGCAGTCACTATACCTCTACAACGACAGAAGACGTCATATGAGCAAGAGTTTGAATGGGAACGAATGATCGGCCTTCGTGAAAGGGGGGGTTTCTTATCGTGCAATAACAGCTCTTATGGAACGCAATGCCACAACAATAATGCGAGTGAGGAAGCAGTGGACTAAAGAGAACGAATGTCAACCGCACGAATGTCAAATCCGACAGTGGACGACAAAATGTTACGTCAGCACGGGATGATTGACACCTTATCCTCATGGCAGTGATTGGCCGTACAGCTTCATCTTGGCAATTGGCAGAACTTTGATGCATTACTACAGGTGTGTCATTGTCTGCTCCAAAAATTCATCGGCGTCTGCTGCACTGTAGACTGCGTGCAAAAATTCCTTTGCGCAAGATTCTCCTGACTCAAAACCACCGATGCCTGCGGCTACAATGGGATCATCAACATAGACACTGGCGTGCCAATTGGCAACAAATCGTCTTTTCGATGAATCCCGCTTTAATTTGGGGTACAGTGATGGCCGCATCCACGTTAGACGATATGGCGGTAAACGTCACTGGACGAAGGCCAAGCGTGATGGCCTAGGGCGCCATTGGGTGACTTGGACGATCTCAACTGCTAAGAATTGTGGGTAATCTCAACAACAATCGGTACATCAAAGAAATTCTGGAGACCGAAGTCGTACCCTTCCTTCAACGCATTCCTGGAGCCCTATTTCAACAAGACAATGCCCGTCCACATGTTGCTAGGAATGTTCACGATTTCTTTTCGGCACAACAAATACAGTTAATAATAAATAATAATAATAAATTTTATTTTACTACACAATATACACAGCATATACAATTTCTACTTATAAGTAAATGTATAACAGTGGGGCAAGGAACTGCGGAAACAGGCGCTATAGATAGGACTGACTGGTCCACAGCCCCCAACCAAACTGGCAACATGCTAGCATTAATACAATGGCCATTGACAGAACAAAAGCCAAAGCAAAATAAACCAGAAACAACTAAGAGAAAAACATGTAGCAAAGCAAATAAATAATAGGTCAACAAATCGCTCAGATCTGTAACACAAACATCTTTAAATACTTCTTAGAGATGTTTCTGTTACAGGAAATGAAACTGCAATAGAGAAGTTTCTTCCTTGGCCTGCCTCTTCACCGAATATGTCACCTATTGAAATTATTACCTATTATTGATTGTCTGGGGTTTCGTCGGTTGGCGTCTCGTCCCGTAGCTAATGCAGTTGAACTTTAGGTTCGGATAGAAGCAATATGGAATGCTCTTCCTCAGATATAAATTCAAAATCGGTTTGATTCGATGTCACGTCGTATAGAAGAACTTATTACAGCGCGTGCTGACTTCAACAAATACTAATTCTCGACATGTTATATTGTTTTTTTTATTTGTACATTTAATCGTTTATTTGTATCAATACAGGTCGTTTGTGGAATCAATTTCATTCAATTGTGATGGTTCCTGTATGGTGTTTCAATTTTTACAAACAGAAGTATAAGATATTGACTGAAAGCTAAAATGTGAGCTTCTGCAATTTTGTAAGTTTTTTCTGGCAATGGTCGATGTGAATAGTGTTTGAACCCAATTTTCCAGTTGCAATAACTCTAGCCTTACTCTATTTTTGAACAAAGGATCCAAATGATAATGGACCTCCGATTTTCAGTGTCTTCCGATCCTTGGGCTACGGTGTGATAAAAAAGAGCATATTTTTATGATCTCTTGTTTCTTTGTAACAGTGTCTGTTATCGGAAGGGGCACAAAGAACAGAGAACTGAAGTAATTAGCAGAAATTAGTAGTCATTTTGTAACACATCATTAGTTTGAATAAGTTATTATTCAAAATTTGTTGAAAACACAACAGTCGTAAAATTAGCAAATTTAGTACTGTGTTAAAACGTAATTGCTTTAAAGATAAAATAAACTAGATTCTTTATAGCTTTATTATTGTTGATTTATTAAATGTGAATTAATTTCAAATCTGTAAATATTACTGGCTTTAAAGTGGATAAAATTAAAGAAAATATACAAATTACAGAAATTTCCAACAGAATTTTCACTTAACTTAACATGTGTAAGAGTTTATATAAATTCTAATGATTTATTTGTTTTTCCAAATGCATTGTAAAAGAAATCAGGATAATTTTAGAAATTTTTCGAAATACCTGATACCTTAAAATTGTATCGTGCCATAAATTATATTAAAATTTAATTCACTTTTGTGTCAATAATACACTATAAAACATTTGAAAATAAGTTAAGTGAAGTGAACTAATTCTGTGACAATTTCCATTAATATCAGACTATTTTCCATTCATGAAAAAATTAAATCTCAACAGTGCCTAGATTGAATGTTTTTTTTCTGCATTCGAAGTTTTCAAATACATCGCAGTTACTGCACACATTGAAAGAAAGATACAAGTTTATATTGACCAGAAGCAGCTTTATCCAAAGAGTAATGTTTATGTATATGGGCATATTTAAAGGGGGCTGGGAAAAATTGTTAATTTAATTAGATGCCATTCCTTATAGAATATCTTAATAACAAATGAGTATTATTGTACTTGGTATGTTGATGAATGTCTAATTTACTATTTTCGCTGCTGTGTGTTCCAGGTTTTATTTTTGAAATGCAATTTTTAAGTGCCACGAATATTTCGGATAACTTTTGAGATCCTTTTCCAACAGCACTTTTATATCTGGACACGTTTTACTTCAAATTGAAAAGTAGTGTTTCATATGCATTTTTTTAATTGTTTTGCCAACGCTAAGGGAAAAGGGAGAAATAATGGTTTTATCGCACCTTCTTACTCAGTGACTGAAAAATCAGGGATTGCTCTCTTTGTTTGGATAATCTGCATTTTATAAAACTCCCCTCCAACAATCATTTTTTAATTATTTTTAATTTTCCTTAACCTTACATTTTTAGCTTCTTATTTTTGTGCCAGAATCGAACGTGTTATTTGCACTGTATTTGGAATGTTGAATTGCTTCAGATGTGTTTTTTTATTACTTTTCCTAGAACTAAAGTAAAATAAAAATTTGATCTTTTTTGCAGCCTCTTCTTCCCCATGCACTGTAAAAATCGAAAATATTTCTCTTAGTCTCTATAAACCTGATTTTTCTATACCATGAACGAATATTTTGTTATTTTTATTTTCTCTGCCACATTTCCCTATTCCCCTCCTTTTCTATTCAACCTTAAGTTTCTGTGTTACTTTTTTCTTGTATTTGGATCAAGGTAATGTATGATAAATATTTCAAAATATTTCATTTATTTACTTTTTTCACAACTGAGAAAAATCTAAAATTGGTATTGCTACCGCACACACATCTAATAATTGCAAAAATGAAAAACTTGGTATTTTTATTTTCGTTTCGATGCGCCAGAGTTTTTAACTGTCATGGAATATTTTAATTATTTTTCAATTTTCACTCTCCTTACATTTTATGGCTCCTTAATTTTTGTAATCAGTTGAAAACGATTGCTTTTTTTTCCTGTATTTGGGTTGAATTGATGTATCTCTAAAAATTGTTTCATATTTTTCGCATTTTATTTTTTTTCAAATATGAGAAAATAAAAGAAAATAGTGTTTATTTAGCGCTTCAGTGTTTATTAGAATATTTTTATTGAGTTTTATCACCCCCCCCCCCCCATTTTATTATCTTCTAGTGTTGTGACTAACCTGAAGCATCCGTGTTATTTATAGTGTGCGTAAGATTATATTTTTTAAATAGATTTTACGATTACTTTTCCAAACTCTAAGAAATATGAAACTCCTTTCCCCAGTGACTGTTATCATTTTCCTTTGGTTTCTATATACAAACTTTTAATACCCTGCTCGATTCAATATTTTTATTAGATATTTATTTTTACCCCCATTTTTTTCTCTTGCTTTCTTAATTCAATAACATATTTGAAGCTTGTTATTTTACATATATTTAGGAAAGGTTAATGCTCCCCTTCAGTGCATTCAGAGAAGAAAAAATTGGTATTTTTATTTTCGTCTCGATACGCCTGAATTTTTAACTTCAATGGAATATTTCAATTGTTTTTCAATTCTCCCTCTCCCCACATTTTATGACCCTTTAATTTTTTTCTAATCAACTTGAAACAATTGCTTTATTTTCCCTTATTTAGGGTAATTTTATGCATCTCTGAAAAGTATTTCAAATGTTTCGCTTATTACTTTCTTCCAAAATTGAGAAAAATAAAAACAAAATAGTCTTTTTAACGCTTCCTACTCCCAGTAAGTGAAAAATTGAAAAATATTATAATTTTCACTTATAGTAGTCTTGATATCCCCCAATTTTTTGATGCCGCACTGGAATATTTTCATTGTGTTTTATCCACCTCCCCCCCCCTCATTTTATTATCCTCTAGTTTTATGACAAACCTGTAGCATTCTTGTTATTTGTACTGTGTTTGGGTTAATATTATGTATTGTTACGTCCGGTTTTTCATCCATTACTGAGACATCATTACATCCCAAAACTGAGAAAATACGAAAATTTTGTCTTTTTTAATCCCCTTCTTGTCTAGTGACTGATAAAATAAAAAAATGGTATATTTCTTTTTGTCTCGATAGACGATCTTTTGATACCCTGCTCAATTCAATATTTTATTATATTTTTATTTTTAACCCCCCCCCCTCCGAATATTCCCTTAATTTAATAATAAATCGGAAGCGTGCCTGTCATTTTTCCTATATTTTGATTAAGTTGATGTATTTCTGAAATTGTTTTCAGAGTATTCCTGCATTACTTTTTCCAGAGCTAAGATGACACGAAAACTTTGCTTTTAGCGTCTTTCCTCTTCATTGCATTTCGAAAAGAAAAAATTGGTATTTTTCTCCATGCTTTGCTGGACATCCTACTCCATTTACTTTAATGTGTTATATTTTTTACCGACTTAATATTTTCACCCACTCAAGTTTGTTGTTATTGGACTACTAATCTGCACATGCATGACAAATTTCAAGAATGCTCAACCTTAAAAAAAAAAAAATCAATTATACAATTATCTCTAGAACTTCAATGCAATTGACTTTAACATCCCTTTAAAAAAATCCTAAAAACCCATGTACATGCAAGACTTATTTAGCTATCTACTTGCTGACAGAAAGAAATCGACTGAGAAATGAATTTCTAAACAACAGCTAAATTCAAAATCTATTGAATATAATTGCATAATTTGTAATCTGTAGGGGGTTTCTGAAAGTCATTTATGGTCAGTCTGTAATCAGATTCCTTGTTCAATATTACACAGATAATTGACAAAATAGTATATAAGAGATATGAATGGATTCGAACAATAAGAACAGTGACTATAACTTATAGATCACGAAGCAGCTACATAATAAGATTGAAACAACACACAAGCAGATATAATATTATTCAACTAATACAATGCATTTAAATTATGGCTATTTTATATTGTATATAAGATATGCTTTTCTCTCCGTTTGTCAATAACACTTGGTGATGCATTTTGGCGAATATTCTAGCAAAATATCGCCAACTTGGAGATATTTTGCCCCAGATTGACGATAATATCATCAAAATTGCAAAAGTGACTCTAAATTAATGAAAATTACGCCTAATTGATGAATTAATTATTAAAATGCTTTAATATATGGACTACATCGCTTACTGAGGATGATATCAATATTGATAATTGTTTATTTACAGTTACGCGAAATATAAGTTAATTGGGTACTTTGAAATAGTTTTACATGTTATCATCCGGAAAATTGCCAAATGTACAATTCAACGATAAAAACACAATACAGTGGATCTTATACATTATTTTTTTACTGTAAAAGTAGTAAATTCATTGCATTATATAAGGAAAGTCATGTGCTGCCCACATCAGATTTTCAATATATAGAGTTATAACATCATGTAAAAACTGAATAGAAATAAAAGTCGGATGAATGTAGTGAAATATGTTCTGCTGGTCTAATACTTTCAATTACACTATATTATTTGAAGCATATTTAACATATTTAACTATTTGTATTTATTAGAAGTAGATTACTTTATTACTAAATTGTTTAGTAAAAATAAAACGGGCTAAGTGTACACTTATATTTATATTAAAGAATCTTTAATGAATTTCTTTCTCTCTTTCTGTGCATATATATATATATATATATATATATATATATATATATATATATATATATATATATATATATATATATTACATTAAAATATAACTATAATTATATTAGTATATTTACTATTATTATATTAAATTGTGTTACAGTATAAAACAGAAACGCATGTTTTACTTTGCTTCTAATTAAAATAAAAAATCTGATGTGATCAGCACATGACTTTCCTTATATAATGCAACGAATTTACTACTTTCACAGTTTAAAAAATGTTATTCTTATAGTAAATACTTATATTATTTCCAAGATATTGAATTTTCTTCAATTTGTCGTCATTTTCATTGATTTAGCGTCATTTTTATCCATCTGATGAGATTTTCGTTAACTTGGCAACATTTAAAAATGTCGCCAAGTTGGCGACATTCCGCTAAATTCGTCGGCAAATTCTCGCTAAGCGTTATGGATGGAGAAATAAGTTATTCTTACAGCGGATAAATGACTATTGGCGTTCAAGTACAAAAGTTACTACTCAAAGTATCTTTTCTCATGAATGGAACGAAATAGATCCACGAGAACGATATCACCAAATTTATTGCATGATATTACATATGAAAAATGAACATGTTTCTTAACAGTTAATATTTTTTTTTAATTTATGGAATTTTTTAATAAATTTATTTGAAAAATGTGCAATATCTCAAGAACGGTTCGCGCTAGCGTTCTAAAGTTTATGTCAATCGTTTTCTAAGAAAAAATTGCATAAGAAATGTCTATTTGTGTAACTTTATTAAAGGTTTTGATTTTTTCAAAATTTTTCTCGAAAATTTAGGGGATTCTGAACATTCGATTGTGTCTTAAAACAATAAGCTTGCAGTATTTACGGATTGTGATTTTTGTACCAAATTTCATTCGAATCGCTCCATTCGTTCGTGAGATATCGTCTCCACAGACTCACTGATACACACACTCACACAGACATCACTTCAAAAATGTTCGATTCGTGATCAGGGATGCTTGAAACGTGCTCTCCCGTCAAAAACTCGAATTCGAATTTTCGACCCTTCACAATACTTTCCTTATACTTTATGTATATAAGGAAAGTAAAAATATGTGTAAACTGACTGCTAGAAATACTTAGTTAAAATTTTAATTCACTGCCAAATATATAAAAAACATATAAAAATATAGTTTACTTTGACGTAAGGACAACGTGGCCTTAGTTCGAAAACGAGAACATAAATGGATCGTTCTTAAAAACAATTGTTATACTCGTATAACAGCCCAGAAAGAATCAAACTTTGGTTTGTTCACATGGTCTTCACTTAAATATATAGAATTTCTAAATTCTAAAATAATTTTTTTTTCCTTTTAAATTCATTTATTTCAATATGACGCGTAAAATACTGAATAAAAAGAAGACTTAAAATAAATCCAAATTAACTTTTGACAGAATAAAGAAAGTAAAAAAACCAGAAATATAGCTTTATATATTAAAATGGAAACATACAAAATACTCAAACGAAATTAAATATTTTTATAAGAATAAATTCTTAATTCAAATGCGGAGACTAAGATATATTATGAAGTTTCTTATTCATTACAGAAATAAAATTAAAAACTGCTGAAATATTTTAACCCAAGTACATCAGTCACTTATTTATAAAGTGAAAATAAGTTAACAGCAAAATTTGTATGCTAAACAATTTTTAAACTAATGTTTAAGAAGCATATTATAATAATTTATTAGTAAGCACATATTTTATTCACATAAGTACAGCACATTTCATGAATAAGCGTATGACAAACATTTTAGCTTTCTTAATTTATCAAAGATAAAAGAAAATCTTCCATTTTTATAAGTAAAAATAAAAACTATGTAAAGTAAATGCCTTCCTCGACTCTTTCTGATTACTTTATTCTACGAATCTTCAGACTTTTCGGTCCAAGGGCAATAACACAGAAGTGCAATGAGTTGAATCAAACTAATATTTATTGTGCACATGACAGAATTAACAGCGGCTGGCTGTTTAAAGTAACTGATGACATAGACAACAATTATTATCGTACAAGCCTAGAATAATTTACAATATATACAAGATATTACAATTAACTAGTGATTGCCTAGAGTAGCCTAGTGATTGCTCTTAAATGGATACGATTCTAAAGCTTTCATGCTTACAACTGGCATTCTTTTATCGCGCCAAACCCCAAATACTAGACCTTTCCTAGTCATCGTTGTATTCACTGGGTTTGCCTTCTCGCAAAACAAGACAAGAACGAACCCATGCAAGACAAGAACCCACAACTGAACTCTCCCGCCCTACTCTACCATAGGAACGCAGAAAATGCTGATTAGGCCGATGACTCGTCTAACAACCGAACCAGCTAGGGTCGTTAGTTTAAGTAAACATAAATTATAATGAAAACTGAGGGAAATAACGATCGAAAGGTTATTTAGATATCACAACTATTATTTACAAATATATTATTGAAAAAAATACAAATTTTATGGTACATTTTATTTAAAAAATGCGTGGCACAAATTTCAAATGAAGAAGGTAATGTTAAAGTATTTATTTTTTGTCATTTATTTATAATAATAGCAGAATGTATTTGTCTGTCTATGTCATCAGTAGATAAAAAATCTCGAACAATTTATTGATATTTTAATTATTTTATTTTGAATATTTCATCAAATCTTTATGGCATCAGAAATTCTTTTTCTAATGATATGTATTTTATGTTTTTTAACTAGCTTGCAAAATAAATGTTTATTACGTTATCTTTAAAACTAAATTTAAAAAATTTAAAACTAAAAACAGGAAAGATTAGTTTTTGTTTATTGACATCATGTTGGGATTCGAAAAAAAAGGGCTGGCACCTGAATATAAAGAAATGTCAAATTGAGAAACCAAGAAGATACCCGTAATCAAGTATTTTACAGTTTATTTAAAATTTACTTTGTAATCGTCATTGTCCGCAATTCACAGCAGAAATTCATTTTTCCTGTCGTCTTTTGAACAATTTAAAAAATGAATTCATTGAATCTCCGCTTTAAATCTCGGGCAACGCTGGGTACATTTTCTAGTTTAAAATTTACTTAAGAATTTATAAACAGGAAAGATGAATCATGCATAAGGCATTGATTATGAAACACTTACCAACTGAAATGCAATTTTATTTAAACCTCTAAAATGTCATACATTCAGCGTTGATATTTTTTAAACTATTACAGTACTACAGTAATTTATTATACTTGAAAACTTAACTTCATTGAAAACGACAATTCTAGTTAAAGAAAATGAACTTTATTCAAATGACGTAATCGAAATATAAATCGTCTGTCTCTCAATGCAGAATCCATAAATATGTCATTCATATCACTTACTAGCAGTATGCCCGTTCTTCGCACGGAATATATAATATAAAGAAATTAAAACTTCAATTATGCGCAAATTCCTATAATATTTTAAATTCCATTGTTATTCTAAACATTTTATTAAAATATTTAATTTAATTATCCAAAAAATATGTATAAGAATATCTATTATCGTTATAAAAAATTAAGGAAAAACATCCTGGTCCAGTTTGTAAGCAGATTTACAAAAACTCTTATTTAATTCCCACTAAGCGATAGAGATTATGAAGAAATTTGAACTTAATTTTGCAAAACACTGAATTTTCATCAATTAGGTGTCATTTTCATTAATTTAGTATCATTTTATGAATTCGGCAGCATTTTCATTAATTTGACACATGTGAAAAAGTCGCCAAATTTGTAGGAAAGTGGGACAGTTGGACTAAGAGACAAACGCTACCGAAACATCACTACAATATTATTATCTTTCAAAACGCAATTCATTTCATTGATTTGGTGTCATTTTTATCAATTTGCCAACAATTTTTTTAGATTTGATGATATTTTCGTTAATTTGACGATATTTTATCAGTTTGGCAACATTTTTATCGATTTGACAACATTTTCATCAATTTCGCAACATTAAAAAATGTCGCCAAGTTGGCGATATCCCGCTGAATCCCTCGCCAAGCGTTACAGAAACGGACGAACGGAACTATTTATATTTTCGTACATTAGACGATTTACCCGTACTACAATATAGGGATTTTAAAAATGTTTCCCCGAAATAAAACAGGCTGTTTAAAAATTTGAAAATATCAATAATGTCTATATAGTCGTTAAACTCAAAGGTCTTAATGGATATAATGCAATCAAAAATGCAATTCCGAAAATGATTAACTCATTGAATTTCATTCCGTTTCTAAGCAACACGATAGAAACTCACTGGGTTTAATTCCGTCGCTTAGCAACATTATATCATTTCTATTTTTTTCAAATAAATTTGCTGAAAAAATATCGTTTGCATAATGCTGTCTCAATGGAAGCTTTAATAGTGTGTTTTTTATTAATATCTCGATAACCCTTGGTCTTAAAAACTCAAACATGGACTCAATTTTAAAAGTGTTATTTTAAAAGTGTAAAGAAAAATTATATAACTTTCATATTATTTGTTACAGGAACTATGAATTCCGGATCTAGACTTTTTTTGTTTCATAGAATCAATGGTTTTACAAAGAAAAAGTTCAATTTTTGGCTAGTTGATCATATGGTTAGAATGAAGAATTACAAGGCTAAATATTTTTAGTACTGTACATAACTATTTCAAAATTAATAAAGAATTATTCGTAAAGAAATTATAAGAAAGTAAACATGTGCTACAAAACATGAAAATAACAGACACAAAGTAGTTATATAATCAAATGAGTCAACTTTAACTATATAAAAGTAACTACTCATTGTTGTAAGGTAAGATTATTAGTATGAGAAAAAAACTATTTAAAATTATAACAACATAAGTTATAAAAATAACTGCTGCAGCCATCTAGTGCAAAACGCGTCAAAACTCCAAGTCTACCGCGAAAATTTCATCCAATTCGGTACAGCCATTCTCCCGTGATGATGAGACAAACAAACAAATAAACACACACAGAGATTTTCAATTTTATTTATATAGATATTTCAGACTCCAGAACTAAATAATTTTGCTTGAAAAAAATTCAGCAACTCACCTAACAATCGGTTGATCTGTTTACATCCTGCATACGTAAAAATTAGTCTTACTTGTAAAAATAATCAAAATTCAATGATCATTTAAAATCAAATATATTGTTATTTCGTAGGCACAGAATTTAGATACACAGATAATATGCAAAAATAAAGCGGTTTCAGGGCGGATGCAACACTAAATATAAATATAAACGGTCCTTAAAAATCACGATTTTGACATAGCGAAAGAAAGATGGATGCCATATTTTATTTTGCTTTAAGTCACGTGATATCTTCATATAATACGGGTGTAATTTGTATTTCAATGTTTATTTAAAAAACTACTTCACATATTTCGATGGATTGTTTTTTTACACATTTTACTTGATAATTTGAATATTTTTTAAAATTTTCGAAGCAATTTGTAAATTATAACTCCGCTTAAAAAATGTTTGAAAAATTAGGTCCCATATAGAGTTTAATGTATTTGATTTTTTCAACCCGGGTTAAATCCAAAACTAATTGAGTGATATTATTCTTTTACATTCCTATATGTCCCACAAATCGTCTCAACAACATACTAAAATTTCATTTTGATAAGTCATTTTTACGTCAGTTATCGTGCAAACGGACAGACAGATAAACAGAATGAACAAAGTCATAAATACTTTACAACTATGTTGGAAATTGTTAATAAAATGAAGATGCAGCAAAAAACATGGAAGTAGGGTCCAAATGAAAACTGTTAAATTTGTGACTGTTCCAAGATTTCATATTTTGATACTATAAATTTTCCTATTTCTTATTTTAATACTATAAATAGTATAAAAATAATTCACTGTCTATCATTTTGCCGTTTCTTCGATTACGTGCTTTTAAGTAGAACCAGTACAAATACTAGTCTTCCTGTGGAGCAAAATCAAATAGAATATACTGTTTCCTAACTTTATACGCATTCTTAAACACTTCTGTAGCCTTATTATCGTCTTAGCATTGTATACAAGCAAAATGATTAGAGTCTTAGAGTATGTTGACATCTAAAATTTGTTTCACATCCTGTGGGCATTGAAAGGGTTTAATTTATTTTGGAGAATTTAAAGTAACCTTCTTTAAACCTTCTTCTTATGTAGGGGGAGAAGAAGACAACACATCCGAATAGAGGCATTCTTGTGTTTCTTATTGCTGATAAATATTTGAGAAAAATCCTAATACGTGGCAGTAGTGTTCTCTCTATATGTTTAATGCAGATATGGTAATTTCAAATACAATAAAACGAAATTGTTTCTTTTTGCATGTAAAGTAAGTATTTTTCTCCATACATGTACGCTTATGGAGAAAAATAAAAGTATCAATTAAAAGTATCAACTTAAAAGTATCAATTTACGATTAAACTTTGTTGAACATGTAAATCTTAAGCTCAAATTTTTGGCTTTACAAATTTAAGTTTCCTATTTACTAGCTGTTTTGTATCAAAATGACGTCTGAGGTACTTACAGATAGACAAAGTTTCCTATCTACTAGCTGTTTTGTATCAAAATGACGTCTGAGGTACTTACAGATAGACAAAGTTTCCTATCTACTAGCTGTTTTGTTCCAAAATAACGTCTGGGGCACTTCCAGACAGACAATGTCGGGGCACTTTTGGACATATTTTTTATGTGCTCTGTCCAATTTAACTATTGAAGAACAACATGTAGCAATTACTTGTAGAACTTTATCTCTCAGACCAGAAGCTGGTAGAACTTATCCAAAAGCCTAAACAAAATAGACCAACTAGAAGAAAGAAAGGTAAAACTAGAATTTTGACAGATTACCCAGAAAAAAACTTATTAAGAATGGAAGCTATTGAAACAAAATGTTTAAAAATATAAGCAGCTTGCACTAAAAAGACATTAAAAAAACAGATATAGTTTATAAAAGCACAGAAGTAAATGCGATACTTCTGCAGGGAGTGACACCAAGTATGGCATGGTAAACTATAACGATCCATACTCCGAATTGGAACTTTTTAATCCAACTTTTCATTCTGTATAAGATAATAACTTTATTCTAATGCAAACAAAACCAAAATTGTAATTTACTATGTCTGTCATGCACTCTAGAAACAATGGGCACTGAAAATGTAAAAATATCTTTTATCAAAGCACAGAAGTAAATGCCATGCATCTACAAGAAGTAACGACGAGTGTGATATTGTAAACTATAACAATCCATACTTTGAATTGAAACCTTTTAATCCAGCTATTCATTCTCAAATGTATTCCAATTCAAAGATAATGACTTTATTCTCGTAAAAGTCGAAACAAAATTGTAATTTACTATGTCTGTCATGCACTAAAAGGCCATTAAAAAAGTAAAAATATCTTTAATCAAAGCACAGAAGTAAATGCCATGCACTTACAAGAAGTAACACCGATTATGATATTGTAAACTATAGCAATCCATACTTTGAGTTGGAACCTTTTAATCCAGCTATTCATTCTCAAATATATTCCAATTCGAAGATAATGACTTTATTCTCGTGAAAGCCGAAACAAAACTGTTATTTACTATATCAGTGAAATTGAAAGTATCGAAAATTGGCAAGAATATACCATTCCGTTTTTATGAAGGTAAGGAAAGTTTTGGAATTCAGCTTTTCCTCCTAAAAAGAATATAAGTGTTATAGGTGTAAAAGATATAATATCAAAACTTTCAATACCTATCGTAAATAATACAGTAAACACTTCTTTAAAATGTGCATCTCATTTCCAATTTTGTGTGAATTTGGTACTTGTTAATTGCAAAATAATTTTGCTCATGGATATAAAGTTTTCATATACAAAGTAAAAAGCTTAACACTTTTTTATTTATGTTATGCGTCCGAATACCTGGGAATTTTCTCTCCACATTACAAGAAAATAGTTATCACTTCGAATTTTAGATAAAGAATCAAGCTTGCAAAGTATCTTACCTATATTATATGCTCATGAAACTAATTATATGGAAAAACATCCAAATGTGCCACCTTCCCCATAGTATGTAAACATTTGGCTTAAATTCAGTTTAAAGTATATGCATATATTTCGATATTTCGAAGTTGGCATTTGAACCTAAATGTCCTTTCACAAAATTGTCTTAATATAGTTATAGAATCTGCTTGCCGAGAGTAGCGTCTGCATTTATTCTCATCTTTCATAACACATTTTCGAGTGCTAAAAATATTAACGCTTTGACTCATGATTGATATAAAAAATAGTATCTATAAAGTGTACGTAAACTAAAGTGAATTTGTGTACAAGTGTGCTTTGTGGGTGCATTAAAAGAGTAGTCATGTAATTGATCCATTTCTCTTCGCGGATGCAATACTCTTATACTAAAACAACGATTGTTTAATTCCTTTATATATTCCTCTTTACCGATTCATCTGGGCAAGGCAAAAAGCATTTATGAGCCTGCGATACTTGAAATCATTCCGGGATTGAAGAAAATATTGAAATATTTGATATCAAGATTCTATTTTCTGTATAATAAAATATTTTTATAGAATATATTACATATCAGTGAAATTTTAAATTTTAAACATATAATAAATATCTGGTATGTCAAAGGTTTTATTCTTATGTTTACATTGGAGAAAATAATGAACCAAATTTTCTGTTCATATAAAATTTAAGATATATTATGTTAATAGAATATATTATATTAAATATTCGTAATGCATCACGTAATTAATATGTCAAATAATTTCTCTGCAAATTACTCTAGCCCAAAAATTCCGCAGATAATTCCGTAATAATTAAAATATATTCAAAATCAGTTATATTAAAAATGTATTTGTCCGCGCGCAAACTGGCCTTGTCGTCGAACTCTCTCTTAGCGGGGTTTCTTTTCCAAGAATTAATCAGTTATGATTTAAATATGGATCAAAGAGGTCATACCATCCAGCACTAAAGTCAATTTCATGGAACCTCATATATCATTAATAAATTGACATAAATTGTTACATAAATTGTACAAAAGTTGTAAATAGTGTATATAGTTTGTATATACTCTAATAAATCATATTAAAAAGTTAACGTATACAGTCCATTACTGAGTTATCGTCGGACAGTATTAAATGAAGTATCCACTCTTAATATCTTTTTATTTAATAATATTCATTCAATTAGCATTCTTTCCCTAAAAGAGATAAACTTTGCTAGTTATAGTATAGTTATAGTAAAACTGGTTTTTATGTGGATGTATATATGAATACTTGAATCAGAAAAATCAGATTTTTTCTAGAAAGACAAAACTAACTTTGCCCATAAAAATACCTAAATATCAAATTAAATAAAATAAATAACAACAAGGCTCTATAACCATCAAATTATATACGTTTTAAAATGCTATGCATTTTGCAAAATCCTAAACTCTTGATTCAAGCACTTGTGAAACTTCTCAATTTAGGTTTCACAAAATTATAAGTTAAAAATATGCTTGGAAACATTTGTACATTACAATCTTATTTTTCACAGCTCAACTTTTAATTTTTCTGTCATAGAGCCATTTAGAAAAATTATATAACTTTCATATTATTTGTTACAGGAACTATGAATTCCGGATTTAGACTTTTTTTGTTTCATAGAATCAATGGTTTTACAAAGAAAAAGTTCAATTTTTGGCTAGTTGATCATATGGTTAGAATGAAGAATTACAAGGCTAAATATTTTTAGTACAGTACATAACTATTTCAAAATTAATAAAGAATTATTCGTAAAGAAATTATAAGAAAGTAAACATGTGCTACAAAACATGAAAATAACAGACACAAAGTAGTTATATAATCAAATGAGTCAACTTTAACTATATAAAAGTAACTACTCATTGCTGTAAGGTAAGATTATTAGTATGAGAAAAAAAACTATTTAAAATTATAACAACATAAGTTATAAAAATAACTGCTGCAGCCATCTAGTGCAAAACGCGTCAAAACACCAAATCAAAATTTTGAATGTGAGAAAAGACAACACAATAGTTGAAATAATTTCATCAGAAAGAAATAAACACAAAATTTTCTTTCTGATAAAAATTTTTTTCAAAAGTCTTCCATTTTTGAAGTATTATTTTTGCTCTCGTCATAGTTAGTGCCTGAGTGCACTCAGTATTGGGTTTTATTCTAAGACAAACTTTTTTACCTCATATGTATTTTTTGCACGTTAATTTGCTTATGACCTTTTCTCAATCTGGCTCAATTTACCTCTTACTGCTTCGTTGATACTTCGTCTTGTGTTTTATCTGCGACCATAGGTAAAAGCTAATGCCGTTGAAAAAAATTTTTCAATTTATATCTTGAAAAATCTTTAGATGGTCTGAAATTTGTTGAATTCTGGATTCATAGTTGGTTTGTTACAATCAAAAGTTAATAAAAATTAATCAGAAAAATTAAATAAATTTATTCGGAATTTCTGTTTTATTCTATTGGACATTCTCGTCATTTGAAAATGAAACTGAGTCTTTTCAGTATCTGGATACATTACTTATGGAAATAGATTGATGATGGTCTTATAAGAATCTAGATGTTACTTCTCTGATAATGCTATTACTAATTACTGAATTCGTAACATAAGTATACCTAATAAGCATCAAGCGAAGTATCAGTTGCATCTCTAAAACAAGAATAAAAATAGCTTTACGACAATAAAATTTTAATTGGTTAAAATTTTTCTATAATTTGCTATTTGTCCGCATTTCTTACCGATATTTAGAACTTATGTTGCTAAATTTTTATATAAAAACATGTTTTCATTCATAATATTTTTAGAGTCTCACTTAAACAGTTTCTGCTGACCTGCCAATGACTTGATTCAATCATTACTTGACCACTGAGTACCAATCAAAATTCCATATGGTACAAATCCGATTTTCTCAAATCGAACGATCCAATGCATCTTGCAGGTTCCTAAATATAATAAAAACTTGAGTCTATAAAATAATTTAGATCTCAAGTTTGTAATACACGATAGAGAGATCTCCAAAGGTTGTGAAATATAGGGCTGAAATATGTGCTCCTTCTGATGTTGTTCGATATGTATTTAAACTAAAAGCGGCTTGCCTTTGCTCGTGTGTGTGATTATTGAAATAATTTTTATTGCTTTTATGACTTCCTTCTGTTGGTCTTACAACGCCTCGTGTAATAAGAAATTTGATAAAATTGTTACTCTACAGAATGTGATTAAAATATTGTGAATCTGAAAATAAGTTGATTTTCCCTCTTGTTATTGTATCTTTGTAAACTTTTTTTTGTCACACATGAGAGCTTTGTATCAAGTTGTTACAGAAAAATATATTTTTTTTTATTTACATTGTGTTGAATCACAGCATTTGTTTCTGTTAACAGTTCACTCTTTTTAAAACAAATTCCACCACTGAAAATAAATTTCTTTAAACAGGAACTATTTTGTTATTTATTTCATGAAAACAATTTCAAAGACTAAGGAGTATTTTTTCTCTATACTCTATATTTCCTGAAATAGCAGCGCTTCTAAAGAATACTCATAATGTTTATCAAACAACATAATTTCGAATGTGAGTAATTTGCGCATGTTATTGTCGGTTTGCCGAATGGAAACAAGCATGTGCATATGTTCGATGCTTTGGACTTGTTTACGTTATTCGCTTTTAATAAAGTAAGAAATTACGTTGCTTTAAAATACATCATACAATAATAACACTTTTACACAATATTTTGTCATATTCTACAACTTTATGCTGATTAATTACATCTCAAACCAGAGTAAAAACTCCATATATGCACCGAAGATTCTTCGTAAGTTTACAGTTAGACCTAACCGATACTTAGTGCTTCCACCATCATTCTCGCCGCCCAGGCGGTGAAGTGGAGAGCGTCTCCGGCTGCTGTCTAGTGAGCTTGGGTTCGAATCCCGAGTAAGGCATGGGTGTTTTCATGAGGATGAAGTCAGTCTTTCGCCTTCTGGGTCCTCGCCAAATGTGAAGCTGCACCCCCTATGACCTTCGTCAGTGACGCTCGTTTGTGTTAATAAACTTTGTGATCTCGTCTTGTGTCATTCTTTGTCCTTCTTCTTCTTCTGGCATCACTGGTCCTGTTTCCGGCTCGACCGAAACAGGAGGTCAGACGACAACAACAACAACCATTATTCTCCGGTCACTTGAAGATAATATCAAAACCAATTTAATATAGATAACTTTGAGCCATTTTATTAAGTTAATTAATACTATATATATAAAATTTATACTAAAATATTCTTTATGAAGCCATCTTTAACATAAAAAATCTAACTCAAAGATCTTTTACATTTATTAATTTTCAGTGAATAAAATTTTTCCCATGATTTTTTTCGGGTGCTCACAAGCGCAAACATATGCATCAATTTAACCCGAATCCATTATCAAAAATTGGATGTAGACAGCACATCAATTTCTATATATAATGCAAGGAATTTATCTCTATTATGGTAAAAAATTATGTAAAAGATCCACGCCGCAGTCTATTTAACGTTCAATTGTACACTTAACTCTTTTCCAGGTGACAACATGCAAAACTATTTCGTACCCAATTAACTTATATTCAATGCTTCTTTCGGGGATTTTTTGCCGGGGGGGCAAATGAAACTTTAGGGGGGGGACAAGTTTTCTAGTTTGCTGTTTCTAGGTTAACTTAAAATATCCGAGGGGCGAATAACCGTCTCGGGGGGTTTCGCCCCCCCCCCCAGATGTATACCTAAAAGAAACACTGCATATATTTCCCGCAAGTCTAAATTAAGAATTATCAATATTAATAACATCCTCAATAAGCAAAATATAGTTCATATATTAAAATATTTTAATAATACACTCAAAGACAAAAATCGACGAACCAAGATAGAATTATCCAAATGAGACAAAATTTGGTATGTGTAATGTGGATGTACAATAAAAGAAATTATTAAAATTTCAGGCCAATTGGATGATTTATTGCAGTGAAAGATCTACACAAAGTGAGCACGTCAATATGGCATTAATCCACCTCTGGCCTTGATATAAGCTGTTACCTGACGTGGCATTGATGCATAAAATTGCCTGATGGTGTCCTGAGGGATGTCGTTCCAAATGGCCTCCAATTGACGAGCTAATTCGTTTACACTGTGGGATGGTCACTGGCGGTGCCCCATCTCAGCCCAAATGTGCTCAACAAGCGAGAGATCTGGAGATCTGGCTGGCCAAGGAAGTGTGTCGTAAGCAGGCAATCAATAGAGAGGCGTGCAGTGTGTTGTTGTTGAGACCCAGACCGTCCGATCTACCAGAAAGGTGTAAGGTAACCGGCGTGCAGTATGTGGCATGTCATTATCTTGCTGAAAAGTTAGCCCGGGATATCGCAAAAGGAATGGCAATACAACGGGTCGTAGAATGTTGGCAACGTACCTCTGTACTGTGATGGTGACACGGAGGACTAACAAAGGGGTCCGGCTATCAAACGAAATGGCACCCCAGACCATAACTCCCTGTTGTCGGGCCGTGTGGCGTATGACAGTAAGAGCAGGATCCTGACGATGTCCGGGCTGTCTCCAGACACGTCTGAGCTGGTCGTCGGGACTCAGTTCGAAAAAGGACTCATCACTGAAGACAATTCGTTCCCAATCCAAAACAATGTCAGGTTGATCGGGCCTGGACCATTGCAATCGTTGTTGACGGTGCAAACTGGTCAGTGATAGACTGCGTAATGGGCGCCGCTAGTATAGATTCCGCTCCCGTAGTCTTCTATTAATGGTCCGGGAGGTCACTTCTGTGTTTATCACACGTTGGATAGTTGATAACGACGAATCTCGTGCTGTCACAGCTGCTCTGACAATCGCTCTATCTTCCCTTTCTGTCGTCGCTCTAGGCCGTCCGCTGCCTGTTTTCCGCTGAAACATGCCATTTCGCACCCATTCCTGCCAACATAGTCTAATTGCTGCATCGCTCCTATCCAAATACCGAGCGATTCGGCGGTGTGCCCATCCAGTCTCATGCAGTCAGACCGCACACCCTCTTTCAAACTCCTTCATGTGCTCGTAGTGGCCGCGAATTCGCCAGCGAGGCATAGTTACAATCAAGATACGTAAACGCAATCGAAATCCACTGCACGTTTTGTTCTTGAAAGCGAGGTTCGCTCCTTATATACACCACAATGGTGTTCAGCGAATTTTTTATCATTTGCATATTCAATCGACAGGTGTTTGCATGTACAGTTTCATTACTATTGGATTATTTTGCGGGATGCATCAATTTTTTTTGTCTTAGAGTGTAAATTCATCAAATAGTCACTTTCATTAACGTGGCGTCTTTTTGCAATTTTGTTAATAGTATATTCGTCAATCTAGGACTAAATATCGCTGAGTGGGCGATATTTCTCTAGAATATTTACAAAGTTTGCCAAATATAATGCGAAGTTTTACAAACAAATGGAGAGAGCGGGCGCAACAGCCCAGTGGTTAACGCACGGAAATTATACTCGGTAGGCCCGGGTTCGATTCCCGCCGCTGCCAAAACTGCCGCCATGTTCACGCGGAGTACAATCACGTTAAACATGTGGGTCCGTAAGTCCTTCCGAAATGTTGGTGGTAGGGGAAGGAGGGTGCGGTCCCTGTGAATGCGTGCCCCCCGGGGTTCCGGTCTAAATTGGGTGGCACTTCCCGGCCGTCCAAACAGGTACCTTAAACCTTTCTGGTAGGTCAGACGATCTGGGTCGAAGAAGAAGAAGAAGAAGAAACAAATGGAGAGAAACGCATTTCTTATATACTAGAAGGCATGTCCGTCATATGACGGAATTAAAAATTTGCAAAATATTACCTGTCATTTAGCGCCATTTTAAAAATAATTGACGACATTTTTATCCATTTGGTGACGTTTTTGTTAATTTGGCAACATTACAAAAGTCACCAAGTTGGCGATATTCCGCCACTGAAATTTTGCCAAGCATTACGAACTGACAAATAGGTTATTCTTATAATAGATTCTTCTTCCCAAGATATTGAATTTTCATCAATTATTCGTCAGTTTCGTTAATTTAGCGTCATTTTCATCAATTTGGCGGCATTTTTATCAATTTGGCAACATTTAAGAAAAGTTGCCAATTTGACGATATTCTGTCAAATTCGTCGCTAAAATTTTTCCAAGCGTTATGAATGGAAAATAGGGTATTCTTATAAAGGATAAATGACTATTGACGTATAAATACAAAACAATTACCCAAAGTTTCTTTTCTCATAAATGGAAAGAGCTAGATCCACCAGAATGATGTTAGCAAATTTATCGCAATTTCACAATAGTTAATATTTTTTTAATTTTAAGTGATTTTTTGATAAATTTATTTGAAAAATGTGCAATATCTCGAGAACGTTTCATGCTAGCATTTTAAAGTTTGCGTCAATCGTTTTTGAATGAAACATTGCATTGGAAATTGTGATACAGTGGCCACAAAAAATGTCTACAGGTTGTTACAAATAGCAAGATGACAAGATGGCACCATACATTGGACAAGAAGCCGCCAAACTTAATTATATGGGAAAACAATAATTTATGATCACCGTAAATAAGTGATGCCATCACGGCACATGAGGTTCTCGGACTCAGGCTCCTCCCAGATGCCTATGAGCCAATGGACAAACAGATGTATGAGAGCCAATAGGCAGTCGGAGGAGCTCTCAGATAACCCTTAGAGGAGAGATACGAAGTAGAGTTACTATAACCCTTGATTTGGTGCTCCATCGTTAAACCACGTGATTACCGGCAGGAACTGCTTTCTCCTCCTGTCATTTCAGTGTTATTTCAATGGACGCTTGTCAAGTTAACTATTTAAAAGAGGTTAAAATTAAGGCTCCTCTATATACGAGCTGACTCATCAAGCATATTGAAGCCCACCATAGCTGGATGCGCAATCCATTAGCATTAGCTCTATTCGTATTTTTACTTTATGAAGTATAATTGAAATAATTATGGGTGGTGGTTCTGCACCGAACTGCTCTAATTATTCTAAAAAGGGTTTTAGGCTATTTCGCTTTCCTAGATATGAAGAAAGAAGAAAAGAATGGCTAATAAATAATCGGATACCCGGTACTGGAGCATACTTGTGCGAGCCAAGTTCTACAATATTCTAATTGAAACTTCTTTTTTTATATAAAGTATTTATTTTAAACACTTATTTTATAATTTCCGTAACTGTAGTATGGAACCCTATGGGCTTCAATATGCTTGATAAGTCAGCCTGTAGTAGAGGAGCTCTAGTTAAAATGGTTTCGTCATGCTGCTGTTACAACTGTACAGAAATACAAGTAAAAGGAGGATCCATAACGTTTCGTTGTTATGTATAACTCATTAATTTTTTGTTATTGTGTAGTTTTTTGGTATTAAGTTCACTATTGAATAGCCTGGCTGATCTAAATTTGTGATTTGCATTGTAGCAAGCTATATAATACTGCTATTTTTTGATAAATTCTTATATTTTGATGTACTATTTGCACTTTTTTACTATTTATTAGAAAAGAAACTGGTTTTTAGTCTAATTCGTTTAAATGATTTGCATACATGCAAAATTATTCAAACGGTTCGTTTTGGCGACCAAATTATTCACCAAATGGCTCTGTAAAAATAAAAGCTAAACATGTTTCTGCTATGTTTACTTACAAAGTGCTAAATAAGTTTAATGTTGTTTGTGTTTAAGTATATCATATATATTTTTTAATATTGATAATACGGTAATTGCTAGATTAAATCAACTAAATTATTTTGTTTAACAGATTTTAATAATTTGTTTGACTATAATATATTAAAACTTGGTTTAAATGCCTGTTGAAAAATATCTGATGCCGTTTTAAATGCTTCATATTTATATTTATAGAAAGGAACTGTATTTCTTGCTTCATGGTAAGTTCCTTTTATATAACTTGGTCGGGTGTTTGCCAATGTGATTTATATTATTAATGCTTTAACTAATCAGGTTCCATTAACCACAGTAACATCAAAATCGTTGCCTTTTATAGTACATTTTAATTCTTTGGATTTTGAACCTTATCGGGCTAACCCCACAGCCGACATGGACCCGCAACAGGAATGTGCTACTTTTTTGGAAATAATTTGAAAACCGGAACAGCTAGAAATTCCAAATTCAGAATAGATCGGCCTTTTGTTGTATATTTTAATTCTTTAGATTTTAAACCGTTTAAGAATAGCCCGTCTTGGGCCCGTAAAGAAGGGGAAGCCTGGAAAATTCCCGGGAGCCCGTAATGCTGGAGCGACCAGGGTCTGAATTTATATAGAATATTTTCTATTTGCATGCAGCTTTCTGTCATGAGACCCGGAATTATTGTTTTCTAGGGGTCCGGGCCCACTCGGGGTGGCCCTGCCCGCAATAGGAATATATTCATTTTTGAGGAATAATTCAAGAACTGGGTAACTAGAAAATCTAAATTTGGAATGTCGTTTTTTTCTGCGATATATATTGAGTCCTTAGTCTATGATTTTCTAGTAGCTCTTGCTCTAATATGTTATTTTTCAGTACATTAAAATCATTTAAATTTGAAATTGTGTTGTTATAAGTTTTTTCATTATATTTTCCTTTTTCAAATATTGCTCAAACCGAAAAGATTTTTCGGCTTCTTCCCACATATGAACAGTATCAGAATAGGCAATTCTTAGTGATCCCAACTTTTTCATGTTTAAGAGCAATACATTTGTCACTTCACTTTTTCAAACGTTTAGTCATTCTTCACAGTATATCTTTTCATTTTCTATAAAAAATTTAAAGTACATTTTCTTTCACAGGATCAAGTTTATAATTACATTCTGCTAAAAAGCGCAATTATGTTATTTTAGCTTCAGTTCTCAAAAATATATTTGTAATAAATGTTAGTTCACGTATTTATAAATTCACTACATTAAAGACTTTTTTAAAAATCAGAAAATGTTGATTAATTTTTATCGTTACTCTCCATGTATGTTCCAATGGGGCACATGCGCACAGTTGAAGCTATTTTTTAAATCAATTATAAAGTAAAGAAATCTTTCATTAAAAAATCTGATAGAAATTCCTCCAAATAAGAAAAAAGTTTAATTTGCGGAAATTTTTGGTAGAAATAACGATCACACTTCGGGGAAAAATGAAGAAAGAAAAGAAGAAAATCACATGTGTCACCTTTGCCATAGGTAATCCAGATTTAAAAAATATTATTTAAAACATTTCTGCCTTTTAAATAAAAAGTTTATTAGAAAGCTAATTTTCTATTCCAAACAAACCGAAAACTAAACGAGGAAGTACAAAATATTTTCCTATTCTAATACCATCAAGCACTATATGTTTTGTTTTCGGGGGATTCTTAAAATACACACCGAAAAGTTATTTTCGTAAGCACTAAGCAAGCATTTCTTGTTGTTTTAGAGATGCCAATCGCCAAACGCACCGAGTAATAGATAGAGCCGCCAAATGTGGCAGCTTTTCTGCCTGTAGTCACGTGATTAACTGCAAAACACGTTCTCGAGGAAAATCCAATGGGCTAAATCACTCTACTTCTTATTCCTGCTCTAAGAGATAACCCCATGCATCAGCTAAAATATTCATTCCATTTTTTAATTCCATGCATTACATTTTGCGATTGTGTTATGGAGAGGTCGTGGTGAAATGATTCATCGAATGCAACAATACGTTATACAGTAGTGATACGGTTATGAGTGATGTAAAAGTACAACTACGGATCCTAAAAGGGACGTAGTTACCTTACCAAAAACAGATTTTCAACAGAAAGCAACGAAGATTTGTTGCTATGAGTGATTATCAATGGCAGCTTTTATTAAACACATACAAAAGAAAACACAGAAAGTAAAATATGAAAATTTAAAATATGCAAATAATTTAATTTTATTAATAAAACACAGAAATTACAAATTTCAAGCATACATAAAAACACTACATAAAAACATGTACGTGTGAGTAATATCAGATACTGTGAACGAACTTTTTAAATAAAGAAATTCATTAAAATCTGTAAAATAGCATTTATACAATCTCTAAATTAGCAACGTGGGGTACGACATTAAAATCTCAGAAGTTGATTCTCAAAATTTAATTTTATTTCATTCATTTTACTTTCTCTGAAATACATGGTAATGTATAGTTTACTTTCCCTGCAATACATGGTAATGCATAGTATATTGGAATAGAGTATTGGAATCGTGTCGAAAATCATAACTCGAGTTTTCGACGGACCTACACGTTTTGGGACCTCTAGAACAAGAAAAACTATTTTTAGCCCGTGTGTGTGTGTGTGTGGTTGTGTCTTAGTCTGTGCAATCTATGTATCCACTCTAACTCAAAACCTAATGAACCAAATTTCATAATATTTGATAGGTAAGTCACCTGTGTGTGACCCTGGTGCTGATTAGATTTTGGTACGATGCAGGATAAAGAAACCCGCTTTTTTAAGCGACATGCCTCGCAAAAATCTCATATATCCACTCTAGCTGAAAAATAAATTGACCAAATTTCATAAAATTTGGTAGATAAGTCACTTGTAGGTTGGTTGCCTTAGTGCTGATTAAATTTTGGTACGATTCGAAAAAGAAGAACCTGCCGTTTTTAAGTAATGGACAGCAAAAATCGTTAAATCTAAAATAAAAGACTACATATGCTCAAATGTATCCATTAAATGCTTGTTTTATACGTAATTTTTGACGAGGAAAATAATAAAATCAAGCCCATTACTCCAGGACTAAACGTTCTTGAGACATTTGAGTTTTATCGCGTTTTTGTTCAACGCCTTTAAAAAATGTTCAGTTTCCAAATAAAAATAAAAATTAAATTAAAAGTGCACATTCAGTGCTATTTTGTGCAATTAAACTTAATTTAATGAATTATTAAAGAAATTTAGAGAACGTGAATATAAGTCTGCAAGGAAACTCATGTGCTGCCCACATCAGATGTTTTACTTTCCCTGCAATATATGGTAATGTATAGGGAAAGTATTGGAATAATACCAAAAACCGCAACTCGAGTTTTCGACTGATCTACATGTTTTAAGACCGCTAGAACACGAAAAAAATATTTTAGTGTGACGTCTGTGTGTGTGTCTGTCTGTGCAGATTTTCTATCCATTTTAACTAAAAAACTAATAGTAATTAAGAAATGAGAGTTTACCATCAGCAGGTGAAGCAGAGGAGCAACTCCGCCTGCCGACGACGTCATAGGTCACTCATTGAGGAGGAGGAGGAGGAAGTGTTGGAAAATGAGGTGAACTTTGAACCTATAACGTCGTCATGTGAACTTTGGGCCGATGACATAATGTGAACTCTGATCGTATCAATATTGGAACTGTGACGTAATGACAATATTTACCATTTGCGATATAGTTTTAAGTGAATGCCAATAAAGGAAATGTTTCCTGATAAAATTTCGTTTGAATACCGATTAGGGGTTCTCTTTATGATTAAAGAACGAATTGTTTAATTCAGTTATGATGTGAATTGAGAAAAAAATGTGAAATGTGAAACTAAATGTTAAAAAAGTGTTATTAAATTATAAATGCTTGCTAAAAAAACACTGAATCAAGCTTTTGAACCAAGCACAGAATCAAGCATTCAACTTTTTTTTATCTCTTTTCTAATTAAAAATGTCTATTGCATAAGAGATAGAAATATTTCTATTAGATAAGAAATAAGATCAGCTTCGGACAGGTAACGTCATCCTGTGAACTTTGGACCGATGGCGTAATCTGAGATTAGATCTTAGATTAGATAAGAACTGATAAGATCTCATTTTAGTTCTCTAGTTATTGAGAATCGTTCATTTCTAGTTTGGAGAGCTGTTGTCGAAGACCACATTCTGTAAGTTGTTTTCATCTTTTGCTATCTATATTTTGTATATTCCACGCGATGTGTCAAGCATTTCCTCTAAAGTTATAAAAATATGTAAAATTTTCCAAGGTATTCAATGTTGCTGTGATTAAAAATTATGAACTTTAATTAAGTTTGGTACATATTTTCACTTTATGATTTCAAAGATGAATAAAATAACGAAGAGTTTCTGACATATAGGTAAAAATTGCGTTTCGCACAATCCAATGTTTTATAATTCACTGAAAATTACAAGATCTAAGCACATAGTACCTTACTTTACGTAATCAGTTTGCACACGATTTAGATCACGTGATTATACTTATGACGTGAACAAGACATTTCGACCTTGCCGGTTACCTGGATAGGTTTGGATCATTAATAGACGTGAGACGTGACAAATTTAGTTTTAAGA
Source organism: Amaurobius ferox (assembly GCA_951213105.1). NCBI lineage: Eukaryota > Metazoa > Arthropoda > Arachnida > Araneae > Amaurobiidae > Amaurobius > Amaurobius ferox. Next base: position 18,217,917 of record OX578142.1, on the reverse strand, counting down.
TCTTAATGTTTAAGAAATAAATCTTATACTGCAAACGTAACACTTAGATGTTACAATCCTCAAATAGTGTCTAAATTTCAAATTATTCCAACACTCGAACATTTAATTTCTAGTGAAAATGCTGTGGATTTGTCAGTTCCTGTTCTAGTTGAAATAAAATCCATGGGTATCGCCGCAGATGTGTTAAATTCGCCCTCACCAAAGTCTGTGGTGGATTGGTTAGACACCTACCTTATGTCTTCCATAGCCCCAACAGAAACACATGCCACTGCCAATTCACAAGTCCTCACCGAGGTAGGAAACTCAACTGAAGACCTGTTTTCTTGTGCTGTAGCACACAGCGGATTTTTATCCCCACTACTGAATCTGTTTCAACCGAATCTACTTCTTCAGATTCTTTGCAAGATACTCTTCGTCGGTGACATTTAGGTTCTGGTGTGTATGCATATTTGAAACTTCGACATGGGAAGCTAAAAGTGCATATATGGAAATATCTCCCTAATGAACAAAATGAATTACTGTCTACCAGTGAAAGTGTTACATTTTCGCTTGCTACTTAGAGTGAATTTTTTCAAAAATTCCGGTCGTGGAATGGTCTATATGCTTCAGTCGCAATAAGTTTCTCTGTTTTAATGACAGTGGTAAACTTCATTTACAAAAAATACTTTAATTATATGATTCAAAACTTTGCTTAACGCAATGGTATATTGTCTTAGATAAAAATCAAATAAATTGTAATTAACTTCGAGAAAGCATATTCATAAACTGCGGATTGGCAGACTAGGGTCGTGACTTCGACATAAGGGCCGAACGTTAGTGTGGGGGATTTGCTACTTGCTCGTCAGATTCTTTATATCATCATGTCTTCTTTCCCTCAAACTATTCGATTCGAAAAAAATGGATTGAATGTACATTACATTCAAAAGTTTATGGATCAAGCTAAAGCAGATGAAATCCTTAAACAGTTGCAAACACTGAACTTTAAAGAAACTAACGTTGTTATGCATGGACAATCTTATACACCTTTACGCAAAACGCTTGCGTTTGGTGATACTAATCTATCTTATGCCTTTTCCGGCACCTCTGTTGAAGCCAACGAATAAACTTCTCTGATGCTCGATATTAAAATGGAAGTGTAAAAAGCGTGTTATACGGAATTTAACTATATGTCCCTAAATTATTACCCCAATGGCAATACCAAAATTGGAAGTCACTGGGATCATGAAAAAGACTTGGATGCAACACATCCAATAGCCTGTGTCAGCTTGGGGGGTACTTTGAACGAAATTGTGAACAGCCTACCACTATTCCTCCCAAGCACGGTTCCTTGTCCCACGAATGAACTTTATTCTCATCGAATTCCTCCACAACCTGATATTTCTGAAGCAAGAATTAATTTAACGCTTAGAAAACTGGTTCCATGCAGTAAAAAGCGATCCTTTACAGGTGAATAAGATAATTAAATTCCATCACAAGACTGGTTGCATGTATACTATTCCAAGAAAGAGTCACCCCCTGTTTCAGAAAATATCGCCTACTCGGAATGCTTTTGCTACGATCATTCACTGTAATAGCAGTTTGGTTGTTAACAACGCACTCTTGGTCGTGTTTGAAGAAGATGATTGTATTCCTTAACAGTTATGCAGAAATGGTAAGGATGGTTTTGCTTTACAAGCCATCTGCATTAAATTATCACAGTTTTCACATAAAGTGAGTAGGGCGTGGTAGCCCATTGGTTAGCGCGCTGGAGTTGCACTCGGTAGGCCCTGGTTCGATTCCAGCCACTGCCAAAACTGCCGCCGTGTTCATGCGGAGTACGATCACGTTAAACATGTGGGTCCGAAAGTCCTTCCGAGAGGTTGGTGGTAGGGGAAGGAGGGTACGGTCCCTGTGGATGCCTCCCCCACTGGGTTCCGGTCTAAATTGGGTGGCACTTTCCGACCGTCCAAACAGTTACCTTACACCTTTCTGGTAGGTCGGACGATCTGGGTTTCAACATTCAACATAAAGTGAGCAAACTCACTTTATGTGAAAAACGGTATAACCTTAATTTTAAAGTTAAGTTAAAATTGTTTTGTCTGTAAATATTGAGATAAATATTTTAAAACCAGTTTTCATACCTTCTCGATGACAAACTGGCAAAATGATTTCAAAACTCTTTACATTAAAATTGTTATCGCTAATCTTATCAGATGTGACGTTATCTCCTTGCGATTCCCTCCCGCACTTCAATTGTGACTGCCAGGATAACCACATACGTTGCTATGGTAAACTATTACGTTACCAGAGTAACCATATACAATGCCACGGAGTAACCATATGTATGGTTAACTATTTGGTTTCTAAGGTCAACATTTGTCGTAAACCACGCCAATTGTATCGCAAATGTCGCTAAATGTGTTACCAATGCTCCCAAAATTTGACATCGATCATTACGAACGAAAAGTTTTTCATCATATAGTAATGCTCTACTTTAATATGTATAAATGAAAATTTTAAATATAAATTAGTTAATTAATTTGTAAAATGTAATTAAAATTATTTAATTAGAAATGTAATGAATACATATAGTTAAAATGTAATTAATAATTTTACACTATCGCAAAACATTACAAAAACCATGACACAGTGAAAATAATATTTCTAACTGAATTTTCAAAATAAAGATTTAAAGTTTTATGAAGTAAAAAATACATAATAAATAAAAAATTGTAAAATATCGGGTTTATATACATTACACACAACATTGGCTATACCAAACCACATAAAAGTTAAAAAGTAAAATAAAATAATATAAAATGAAACACTTTGAACCCACCACACAATTCTCTTGTCAAGATCTTAGGCAATGAGCAAATTAATAGACTAGGTCTAAATATCAATCTATTTATTAATAACGAAGTGCATTTAGTTGGTGAGTTTTTTTTTTATATATACAACCAATCAATGTCAAACATATTTACAATTTAGATAAAGCAGTATTATTATTATGATACTGTAAATATTTGATTTGAGACTATAGATATTCCTGTTTTTTTTGTTTGTTTGTTTGTTTTTAAATGGGAAGTACTTCAACGACCCCAATTCATTATCTTTTAAATAATCATATCATTATCATCTAAATACAATTTGAACCCTTCAAAACACACTTTATTTAGATTTGTGGATACCATTAATTGTATTAAAATTTGCAGACTACTTATTTGTGACGTGAAGAATGAAAATTCAAGTTGTATAGATAAATAAAGTTACATTTATCTTACATCTTTAACGCTTCACACATACAAGAGTCGTAGCAGCTTTAGCTAGATTCTCATTGAACATTGTTCTACTTTTTGCTCAATGCTCCAACTTCACGTGTCGCTGCGTTAAGATACATGGCGGTTAATAGATGTATTTGTATAGATGACTTTCCAATAAAAGAAATTTCAACTTTTAAAACCGATACATAAAGAAAGTTCTGAATCATACTTAAAACAATAGGAAGACGTAAAATAAATATATTAGAAAAGTATGTTAATGATGAATAGTTTACAAAATACTTTTAAAGAATTCTCTGAAAGGAAGTATGATGATAAAAGAAAATTTAACCCTGTTTTACTAACTCAACCAGTACATAATCCTTCAGTACCACCTTTTATACCGCCATACTGGAAAACGCTCTTTAACTAAAAATCTGTTGTGAAATACATATGTATATATGATCTGAAAACATTGGTGGATTTTAGTGCTTTCACAACACACACTAAAATACGTTACATCCATATATATATATATAACACCTTTTATTACAAAAAAAAAGTAAGATCACAACAAACAGTTTTGTGAAAATATTTTTAAATACTTTTAGAAACAAATAAAAAAATGTTATGATAAGAAAACTTTAACTCCGATTTTGATGTTTCATATAACATAAAAACATCCATATACATATCACACTTATGCAATATAAAACTGCTTTAACCTGAAAATCCGGAAAAAACTACCCAACCTAATACTCTTTATAACTTAATAAATATTTTGAAGTTTATCGAAAACTCTTTAGCGCAGCAGCACCTTGCGGATATACCATAAATATGTTATACCATACATCACCACACACGGACACCCACACACATAGACACACACACACACACACACATTTCTATTAATACTAGAAAACAGAACCGTACCAACAATTTTTCAAATGAAACAGATTTATTTACAACTGAAAACATATCATGTGTCGAATTTTACTATTTCATACGCATAAAAAGAACAACATGTGCGATAATGTCAGTACTCAATCGCATTTTACAAACATGAAAATACAGATTATTCATAAATGTCATTGAATAATCGTACTGTATACATGTGAAACTTCCCATATTCATAAAGTTTTACATTGTAATATGTTTTTACTACACTTGAACAAAAAATATTAATTGTGTAAAAACACAAAAAATTTTTAATACAGTTGAAAAACACCATTTGAGTAACAAATTTTTAATACTTAAAATCATTTTTCATTCACACTGTAAATCATATAACCGATTACATTTTTTTTATTATTTTACAATCAGATCCTATAAATTGCTAAACATCATGAGTATAATAAATATATACAACTTACAATATTTTTTTTCAATACTTGAAATCAATATTTTGATTTCACTAAATAAAACACAATTATACATATGTAAAACATTGGAGAGGCACGGTATAATCCAAAATAAAAAAAATAAAAACTATTCGCAAACTTATGAAACAACTCTAACTTAACAACTTTACAACTTCAAATAATTTTTCAATATGTGCAGAAATTTGCAACTTAGAAACTTTTACCAGTACATAATTTTTAACAAATAAAACCGTGACACAAAGTGTGGAAAATGGACTGAACGGAACTAAGATCTACGGCTAAATTTTATGCTTTTTACAAAATGAATCCCAACTTTGTGGATTTTTTCTGAAACTAGGGTCAAATTCTGAATGATTCTTAGAGTTTCAAACCGCAAATTCTTTATGAATCTTCATACTTTTTAGAGAATGGAATATAACTTAGCATTTATTTTTAATGAATAAGGGTATATAATTTCAGAATTTTAAAGTTGAACATAAATTTTATGAATTGAACTCTTCAAAGTGTAAATATCTTTCATTTCAAAGCTCTGTAGACATTTGATGTGATTCGAATAAATTTATTTTTTAATATTTTTTTTAAATAGAGAATATTAAATGCAATACATCTGAATGTATTAATATATATGCCAAAAGGGCATAACATTTTAAATACCACAGGTAAAAAATGAGTCGATGAGTGTTGTTGTTGTTGAAACCCAGACCGTCCGACCTACCAGAAAGGTGTAAGATAACTGCTTGGACGGTCGGGAAGTGCCACCCAATTTAGACCGGAACCCAGTGGTGGAGGCATCCATGGGGGAAATACAGAAAACGTTTAATGAATTTATTCTTCATAAAATACACATTAACCATTATTTGTTGTGCATTTAAGCAAATAACTTAAAATAATTTTCTTATCGCACATTCATAGTCCTTTAATTTGAATGACTTGAAAAAATTTCGATCGTACCAGTAAATGAACTTTCCCTACACAGCAAAACTTTCTTTGCTATGTTATTATTGTCAAGATTTAGAAGTACTTGTTCATGCACACTGTTGTACATTTCTAATGGAGTACTGTGAATTTTTCAATATGTAACTCATTCAATATTCATGGTAACTTTGATCTTCAATTTTGGCAACACAACCAACACATTTGAAAAGTTTTCTTACATGACACATTACACTGTCATGAATACAAGAGTTTAGATGATCGAATGGAAATTTTTTTTCACAAATAGCTGATGGTAGAAAGGTTATAGTGTCCTTCATTTTCAATATTTGAGTAGGAAGCCAGTCCATGAATATACTTTCTCGAAGTTTATTAATAATGCTGTGAACACAATTTCCTAAACATGTTATTTGATTTTTATCTAAGATAATATGACACTGCGTTAGGCAAGATTTTGAATCGTATAATTGAATTATTTTCTGTAAATGAAGTTTACCATTATCATTGAAACAGAACAACTCATTGCAACTAACGAAAGAGGTATCTGCATATTGAACATTGAACGACCACAATTTTTGAGGAAATTCGCTCCAAGTAGCAGATGACAATGCAACACCTTCACAGGTAGACAATAGTTCATTTTCTTCGTTAGTGTGATATTTCCATATATGCACTTTCAGCTTCACATGGCGAAGTTTCAAATATGCATACACACCAGAACCTAAATGCCACCGACAAAGTGTATATTGCACGGAATCTGAAGAAATAGATTCAGTCGAAACAGATTCTGTAGTTGAGGATAAAACTTCACTGCGTGCTAGAGCAAAAGAAAGCAGATATTGAGTCGAGTTTCCGGCCTCGGTGATAACTGGTGAATTATCACTGCTAGGTGTTTCTTCTGGGGCTATGGAAGACATAAGATAGGTGTCTAACCAATCCACCGCAAACTTTGGTGAGGGTGAATTTATCACATCTGAGACAATATCCATGGATTTTTTCTCATCTAGGGCAGGAACTGACAACTCCGCAGTATTTGTACTAGAAAATAGCTGTTCGAGTGATGGCATACTTTGAATTTTAGACATTATTTGTAGATTGTAACACCCAAGTATCACATTTGCAGTATAAGATTTATTTTTAAAACAAGATCTTAAAAGATCTTAAAACACTATAAATTTTGTCACAGCTATGAATGAACCAAACCTATCCACGCAAAAGCCAAGCATGTAATATCTTATAGGTTCACGTCATAAGCTAATTACATGCCCTAAATCGAGTATCGTGTGCAAATAGATTACATAAGATATGAAGTTCTTAATTCTTGTAATTTTCAATGAATTCTACATCATTGGATTGTACTAAACGCAATTTTTATCCACATGGGAGAATTTCAACATTATTTTATTCATCTTTCAAATCATGAAGTGAAAATATGTACCAATCTTAGTTCAAGTTCTGTCATAGTGAATATTGTTGGAAAAAATCAATACATCGCGATTCACGTTCCCGTGAACGGGCGTTTATGCAAATTTAATATGAACGACTCTTTCCGTTCACCGGCGTGAACCGTGGCGTTTTTCAACATGAGGTTTCATGCAAATCAGTTCTCAATGCGTACGCACCTGATTTGCATATCCGGGGGCGTTTCCGGAACTGTCCATTCTCAGATATATAGGGCAGAGGTTTCTTGAAGCAATAAGCAGACTCAATCAGATCGACGATCAAGAAGACTTAATAAGACATCGACACTGATAGTCTGATGCAGGCAGACAGAAATGCTTTAAATTGAAGCAGGCGAGATATCGTTTGAGAACGGTTTTTAGTCGAGACGGACGCAGATATGGTCAGTTTAGACCAGTATGTATTGAACGTTAAATTTACTTACATACGTTCGGAAGTCACGTTAAATATTTTCTGATGTCTTATCCTTTGGTTTTCCTTTGCCAAGTGTGATACCTTCTATGGTGGCTGCAAATACACGCAAGTAATAGAGGTAGTATAGTTACTTACTACCAGTGCTTCAAGGAATTTCTGTCTGATTGTTTACAACTGCAAACTTTTTGTACATAGTATTTTTTGATATTTTGTGGCATGGAAAATTACCTGGAATGTGTAATTTGCCTAGTTATGTTTCTCACGAAATAAAGTGAACGATGTTTTTCTTTGAAACAGGATCTGTATACTTTTATGACCCAGCCAACACTTATTGACTCTATGCCAGTGCGTACTTTGCTGTTCATCTTCAACTTCAAATTTTTAAATTTTCCAACAAGAAACGGTTATGGGCCAGTTTAACGCCCAATAGAATCATAAGTGCAAGTATTTTAAAGAATCATTGTTCCAGTGTTCAGATAAGGGCCGCGCCTGGCACCATTTTGAAGTACGTGTGAATAACAAAAACGAAGCGTAAACAGTGTACAAGAGACTTTTACTTCTGCTTCTTTAAAATCTACGAGTGGATATGGAGGCAAGTAGAACGGAGTTGCTGACGCGAGACAGCTACGTCACCTGGTGTACCGACATCTCATTCGTCCTCAAGGGAGAAGGACGTTTCGGACACGTAGATGGAACTGTTAAGCCTATTAAAGAAGACGCGAGTCGCCGCGACTACGATGATTTTTATCGACGGAAAGACCGAGCGCTTGCTATCATCTACCAAAGCTTATCCTCGGAATACAAGGAGTTGATAAACGTCACTGACGAACCTGCCCAAGCATGGAATACTTTGAGAGAGCATTTTCAGGCGCCTTCCCGTGCTAATCTCGTGCGTCTACTAGACGAGTTCTTCGACATCCGGCCAGAGCAAGACGAGCCTGTTGACATATTTTGCTCAAGACTGCGGAAGGCCGTGACGAGGCTTAAAGACGCGAATCACCCCATTGAGGACCTATATGTTTCATTCCAAGCTATCAGATACCTTCCGGAGGAATACCGGGGCATCGTTCAATTAATTTACCGATGGAGTGACTCGGACTTCAAGCTCAGCAAAATACAAGCAGAGCTATCAGCTGAGGAGAGCCGGCTTCGTCAACAAGCAAGTGACTTTTCTGAAACTGTGAGTCTAAATTCTGCATATTTTACTTCTAAGAAATGTGTAAATAGAGTAAAAGTATCTAAATTTAAATCTCAAAATGTGTGTAATGTAAATACATTAAACACATTTTGAGTCATAATGTAAATATTTCTAAAAGTAAAATTAAGTGTTTTAAATGTAAGAAACTAGGTCATACCAAGGTTAATTGCCCTAAAAATAATGGATCTAGTATTGTGGAATTTCTTGGATCTCCACATATTGAAGCTAATACTGTAATCGATCCTAACGATAGACTCTGGGTAGTAGACACTGCTGCTACGCGACATTTCTGTAATAACATTAAGTTATTTTGCAAATTTAATGAGTGCAAAGGCACTTCAATGTCGCTAGCAGTAGGGGATGTCGAAAGTCCAGTTGAGGCTATCGGGACGGTGGAAATGTATGTCCAATTTAAGGATAAACAAAGTATTATCAAATTGGAAAATGTTATGTATTCTCCTAAACTTAGGAGAAATTTATTAGCTGCATCTGTTCTTGAGGAACAAAATTTTAGTTTTAAAGGGGCTAATGGGGTGCTATGGTTTTTTACACCCAAAGGGGAGAAATTCTTTTATGCAAAAAGAAAGGATGGGTTGCATTTCTTAAAACCTAAGTATAGTACTCAGGAACAACATAACATAGAAAACCGTCAATCAAAAGATAGGGATCGAGATGGAGACAAGAAACACAAAAAGGATAAGAAATCTAAAGATAGGGATCCTAGTACTTCCAGAAAAATAAGAGAGGTAAAAATAGCCCCTAATTTTAAAGAAACTAAATTTAAATCTGACAAAACAAAAACAAAGCAGAATAAAAATGTGGATAGTTTAATATCTAAACCTAGCAGTTCAGTAACTGAACTTAACAGTACAAACTGTCTTTGACACAAACGATATTGCCACATAAATGCTGAATATCTCCTCCAAACCAGCAAAGTTTCTGCTGTAAACGGACTTCCTAGACTTAAATACAAAAAGTTAAATTGTAAATCTTGTAAATTGGCTAAGTCTAGGAGGGTATCGTATAAACCCACCGGTAGGATAAGGTCCACTAAACCATTACAATTGTTACACATGGATGTGTGTGGTCCCTTACCTACAGCCTCATACGGTGGAAATAAGTATATCTTAACTATAACAGATGATTATAGCAGGAAAGTTTTTGTTTATCTTATGAAACAGAAGTCAGAAGTGTTTTCACATTTTAAAGAGTTTCAGGCCAAAGAGGAAAGGCAATTAGGTACTAAAATTCTATGTATCCGGACGGATAATGGAATGGAATTCTGCCATGAGAAGTTCAAAAATTACCTGAGGGATATCGGTATTAAGGCTGAGAGGACTAACACATATACCCCACAGCAAAATGGAGTATCGGAGCGATTCAACTTAACTGCATTTGACTGTGTTAGAGCCATGTTGAACGAGAGCAAAATGCATGACAGATTCTGGGCGGAAGCAATATTGTGTTTTACATACACTAAAAATCGAATATGTCACAAATTTAAGACTAAAACTCCATATGAACTCTACAGTGGTAGAAAACCTTCAGTCAACCATCTTAGAACCTTTGGTTGTAGAGCATATATAGGTAAACCCAGTCAGCTCAGAAAGAAGTTAGACAAGAAAGCTACAGAAGGGGTGATGGTAGGCTCTGCTACTAAAACTAAAGGCTATAGGATATTTTTGTCAGGAGAAAAACGAACAATTGAGACCTGCAATGTGAGGTTTAATGAGGGTGATGTAGTGGAAGGCATCCTGGACCCAATTTGTCCCAGAAATATCTCCTTAGGGATATCAAGAGATAACCTTTCAGAATACTCCGACGGGGAATATCCGAGAGGGCAGTCTGATGGGGGGGGCAGGAGAGAGTGAAGACACTGGTGACGATCCGTCTGAATCCAGTGAGGAAATGGACTCTCCTGCTGACTCCAGTATGACTCCTTGTTCGGATATTGCTTGGCAGCGAAAGACAGTTCCAAGACCCGATGGGAGTAGAACCGATGTGTATTATTACGCTCAAGGAGATAATAAAAGGCTGAGGTCGCACAATGATGTTAAAAAATATTGTGATAAAAGAAATATACAATTTGATCAGCAACTGTTTAATTTTCGGGAAAATAAGGGTCATAAAGGGTCAAAGGCAGACCAGAAGCAAGCAATATTGAAATAAATATACCAAAAGGGTACAACGCTGCTATTAAATCCTCCCAGTCCGAAAAATGGTGTAAAGCTATGGATGAAGAAATGGCCGTAATGCAAGAGAGGGGTGTCTGGGAACTAGTTCCTGCATCCACCTCACAAAAGCATATAGGCAATAGATGGGTCTACACTATTAAGAAAGACGAGAATGGGAAAATCAAGAGATTTAAATCTCGTTTGGTAGCCCAGGGGTATGGTCAGAAAAAAGGAGAATCATACGATGAAGTTTTTAGCCCTGTTGTTAACTTCATCTTAATTAGAGCATTCTTCTCAATTTTCGTATGCATGCTTGGCTGGATGCATTTCCAGTTAGATATCAAATCTGCCTATCTCTATGCTAAATTGAGTCAAAAAGTATATATGAAACAGCCTCAAGGTTATGTCAATCAAGAACAGCCTGATTATGTTTGTTTGTTGAAGAAAGCCATTTATGGTCTTCATCAAAGTGGGAGAGAATGGTTTAATGAACTTGACACCAAATTAAAAGAATTAAATTTTTTGAAACTTCAATGGTGTAATTGTGCCTATATTTACAATAGCAAAGTTCTTATGCTAGTTTATGTGGATGACATTATTCTCTTCTCAAAATATCAAAAAGACATAGACCACATTGTTTCATTACTTAGCATAGAATTTGATATCAAGCTATTAGGAAAAATTAGAAAACTTTTAGGCGTGAAATTTAAAGAGTGCGACAATAAATTTTTTATACATCAAAGTCAGTATATAGATAAAGTATGTCAAATGTTTCAACAATATAAATATCCAGTTACTTCACTTCCCATTTCTAAAGGGAATATTCTAAGTAAAATAGATTGTCCAAAGACAAGTGAAGAAATAAAGCAAATGCAAAGTTTTCCTTACAGGAGCTTAATTGGGTGTTTGGCTTTTATATCTAGTAGAAGAAGACCTGATATTTGTTACGCTATCAATATATTATCTCAATTTCAAGAAAACCCTGGAATTAAGCATTGGGATGCATTGTTAAGACTTCAAGGATATGTTGAAAAGACTAAAAATTATATGTTGAATTTATCTAACATTGAGGAGTTAAAATTAAATTGTTACTCAGATTCTGACTTTGCTGCAAACAGAGATGACCGTGTTTCACTTGGAGGCATGATACTCTTTATTGACAATGTACCTATTTCTTGGCGAACCTTTAAACATAAGTGTGTCAGCTTATCAACCATGGAAGCTGAATACGTATCACTAACTGAAGCCGCTAAGGAAATGGTATGGGTACAAAACATAATTGAAGAATGTCATTTACTTGGGTTAAACTTTAATAAAAGTAACAGTGTTATTTTTAGCGACAACCAAGCAGCCATTAATTTTTCTAACTCTCCAATTGAAAACAATAGAACTAAGCATATTGATGTTAGATATCATTTCCTAAGAAATTTAATAGTCAATGAATCATTTAATGTTAAATTTGTAAATAGTAAAAATAACTTAGCAGATCACTTTACTAAACCAATGACTAAGGAAATAATACTTAAATTTTGTAATAAAATTTTTAAAAACTAAATCAAACTTTTTGGGATTAAATGTTTAGTCTAAGGAAAATTTTAAATACTAAATTGAATTTACAACTTGAGAATTTTTAAAGATGTCATATATATACATTATTGTTTATCTTAAACCTCATTGATATAAGATAGTATATCTTGAATATAAATTTTTGTGATATTGAATCTTTTCACTTTACACCTTTGTATATACATCCATTTTTCTATTACCCGCATAATGCTAGATAGTAGCTTATGTGTATAAAATTTTGTAGTTTTCAACTTAGTAAAAAGTATGTGTTGAAAGTTTTGATAAAGGATCTTTATTGTCTGATTACTTGCATCATGTATTTTTAAATATTTGGTATATCAATGCCGTCTAATAGTATTAATTATGTATACTTGTATTGTATCAATAGGCTAAAATTTTTAAGCTTTTTGCGTGTTTATACTTAAATTTAAAGTAAATTTAAAATTCTATGCTTATACAAAATCTTAATCTTTTAAAGTTGACTTGTTAAATATGATAATATGCTTATACTTAAATTTTGGATACTTATAATTAAACTTAAACTAAAATTTAAATTTTTGAATGCTAATACTTAAGCATTGAAGTTGTGTTGTATACAAATTTCTACTTGATGTGAAATGTTGTTGTTACAATATTGTCGACAATACTTAACTGTTTTTCAGATGCTATAAGTACTTATGCATTTTATTTTAAATTTAGTAATGATGATAATACTTTTAATTTATTCCTTCATTATATGTTTGATAGGATACTGGGGGCCTTGGTGTTCATTGATATACCTTGGTTTCTCAGAGTAAGTTTTCTTTTGCATATGCATTGAGACTTAAGGATTTGCATGAGGGGGCCGATTGTTGGAAAAAATCAATACATCGCGATTCACGTTCCCGTGAACGGGCGTTTATGCAAATTTAATATGAACGACTCTTTTCGTTCACCGGCGTGAACCGTTGTTGTTGTTGAAACCCAGACCGTCCGACCTACCAGAAAGGTGTAAGGTAACTGTTTGGACGGTCGGGAAGTGCCACCCAATTTAGACAGGAACCCAGTGGGGGAGGCATCCACAGGGACCGTACCCTCCTTCCCCTACCACCAACCTCTCGGAAGGACTTTCGGACCCACATGTTTAACGTGATCGTACTCCGCATGAACACGGCGGCAGTTTTGGCAGTGGCTGGAATCGAACCCGGGCCTACCGAGTGCAACTCCAGCGCGCTAACCAATGGGCTACCGCGCCCACCGGCGTGAACCGTGACGTTTTTCAACATGAGGTTTCATGCAAATCAGTTGTCAATGCGTACGCACCTGATTTGCATATCCGGGGGCGTTTCCGGAACTGTCCATTCTCAGATATATAGGGCAGAGGTTTCTTAAAGCAATAAGCAGACTCAATCAGATCGACGATCAAGAAGACTTGATCGTCGATCAAGACATCGACACTGATAGTCTGATGCAGGCAGACAGAAATGCTTTAAATTAAAGCATGCGAGATATCGTTTGACGACGGTTTTTAGTCGAGACGGACGCAGATATGGTCAGTTTAGACCAGTATGTATTGAACGTTAAATTTACTTACATACGTTCGGAAGTCACGTTAAATATTTTCTGATGTCTTATCCTTTGGTTTTCCTTTGCCAAGTGTGATACCCTCGATGGTGGCTGCAAATACACGCAAGTGATAGAGGTAGTATAGTTACTTACTACCAGTGCTTCAAGGAATTTCTGTCTGATTATTTACAACTGCAAACTTTTTGTACATAGTATTTTTTGATGTTTTGTGGCATGGAAAATTACCTGGAATGTGTAATTTGCCTAGTTATGTTTCTCACGAAATAAAGTGAACGATGTTTTTCTTTGAAACTGGATCTGTATACTTTTATGACCTAGCCAACACTTATTGACTCTATGCTAGTGCGTACTTTGCTGTTCATCTTCAACTTCAAATTTTTAAATTTTCCAACAAATATGACATTTTGTGCAATTTGAAATAATGCACATTGTTTTTTTTAATCTTTTAGCCCTTTTTTGATTAAATGTTAATTATGAATTTAATCATTTACTCAAAATTGTATATTCCCAGTTTACTTTTTTAAAGACTTCTAAAGGCATTTGCCACGGCCAAAGAGCCATTTTTCCATTTTACTTTCTAATACTTACTTAACATCTGTGGATGAACTCACAGCTGCAAATTCAGCAGGGTGGTAACAAGTACTGCGCCTCATTGATTAACAGAGTTGCAAACAAGCATGTTCAAATTTGCTCACAATATTTTACTATTAACTACTTTATAACACTAATGAGTAGGAAATCAAGCTAGTAAAAACAGATAAAATTAAAATAATTAATTTACTGTTCAGATATACTTAAATTCTTAGTAATTTGAGAGTAAAGTTGTGTAAAGTTTTTTAACACATAAATAATTCAAATACTGTCCAACTTCCATAACTTGAAGCATCAATAATTTATATTAAAATTAATTTCTCTGATGAAAGTCCCATAAAGATAAATATATTGTGTTCCGATTAACTCAAACCTTGATATATTGAATTATTCTATTACACGAACCACTTTCCTTACCTAATGTAAATCCATCTTGATAACCTGAAATTTTCTTGAAGTTTTGGATTAAAAACATACGTGATACAACCTACAAATAACTTCTGACTAAACAATATGTTCAGGTTACTCATGAAAATCCGACGATTGCATGAACTTTGCAAAATGTCTTTCTTTTGAAATAAAAATTCTATGCCTATTTCCTCCTGTCTGAAACATTCCTTCCGCAATATGTAAATTGTAGAAAAATAAACAAATCACATAGCTAAATCCTCGCCACTTCCCGTGTCATTATTTGATAGGCATCAGTTGTACTTTGAGCATTTTCAAGCATGTCTTTTTACATGCTTATGTAGAACATCTTTAATTAAAGAGTGCAAAGAGGACTATATAAAACTTTATCTATTATGGAAAAGTTTAGACGTATTTCTGAAGTTGAAAAGGTTATAAAGGGAAAAAAAGACATAGTTGCTGAATTTGATATCATTGCTAATACATTTTCAACATTTCTTTTCCAATATAAAAGCTGCCAAAGATTTTCATCATGGCAAGAAACAGGTTAAAAATTCCAGTTTTATGGACACAGAGGAAACAATGATAACGTGATTAAAGAGTGTGCACAATCAAAATTTAATTGTTTCCGGGACAATTTAAAAAAAAAGTTGAACAGATTATCTGCTTCTTGGGGGGAAGGGGGATTTAGAATTTGAAGCCAGTACTAGATGGCTACATCCAGCACAGAAATGGTATTATTCAAAAGATAATGAATAACAAAAGCTTTGCTGTATTGAAAGTTAAATTTAAAAAATGAAAAAAAAAGGATACTGCCCAAATTACTTAAAAATTATGACCTCAGACATTTTTAATGCTGTTAAAACTGCTGCTTTTTAAATGCCTTCTAAAAATACTTTAGCTTTTAAAAATGAAAAATGACAATAGATAAAATAGATAAAAATCATGCGACGGTTGGTGCAAACATGATCTGACACAGAAAAATTAAAACTTCTGGTTATAGGCAAGTTGAAGAAACCAAAATACTTTGGAATAAAATCCTTGCTTGTGAATTATGCAAAAAACATAAAAGTCCAGGATCACAAGCACAACCTTTGAAAATCAGCTACTTAAAATTTATTTTAAGTTTATGCATGAGAATAGAAAAATTCTTTTATTTTCACAATTACCCACCTTATAACAAGATTCTTATGGGAAAACTAAAATCCACTAAAGTAGTGTTTTTGTCATGGAATGTAACATCAAAACTCCAACCAATGGATCAAGCAGCAATTTAAAATTAAAACATTACAGAAATAGTTTTAAAGATGCTAAAAAAATGGATACGAAGGAAAGTAACAATATTACTATCATTTAAAGCATTCGAGTGAAATAGTGCATGGCAAGATGTTACATAAAAAAACAATTTCACAGTAGTTTTGAAAAGCTGGATGTTTTAAAGAAAATTAATGATGATATTTACAATAAATGACAAGGACAATATTCCACTGAGCATGTTCGACTGGTGTGTTTAAAAAATAAAATTATTAGTTATGAGGACAAATTCAAAGATGATGCAGATACAGATGTTTTTTGATTACAGTATATTTTACAGATTTTTATATTATAAAAGACTTCAAAATTTGTACAAAACTGTGTACGAAACATAAAAGAAATGGCTTCGGTTCAGCATAAAGCATTCTGCATGCTGTCTTTTGCACAATGCGAATCAGTATCACCATTCAACGTGAATATTCCAAAGAGAAAGATTGTAGCACCTTCAGTTTGCAGCAGAATGGGGTGCCGCATACGGAGGTTCATCGTGAGCTACCCTAATGCTGACCTGATGACTTTGTCTTACACAGCTGGTCTCCAATGTGTCTGGATCTTACACCATGCAATTTCTTCCTTTGGGGATATGTAAAAGATCATGTCTTTATGCCACCTTTGCCCACAAGCCTTCATCAACTCAGACAACACATTTATGACACTTTGGAGACAGTTACCATGGATATAAGGAAACAAGTTTGACAAGAACTTGCATATCGCCTTGACATTATATATGTAACTAAAGGAAAACATATTGAAATCTTGTAAATAAAACTTGGACATTCCCCCTTTAAATTCATGTATTAATTGTTACTCTGTCTGTTTAGTTTAAAAATGCAATAATTTGAAATCGGATGATTATTTTTGAAATACCCTGTATTTAATGATTTTCATGTGATAAATCTTCAGTGACAAGTAACATTTTCCATATGGAGTAAAATCCTACAAATGCAACAGAAAATAATATTGCCTACATCATCCCTCTCCCCACTACCACAGATAAGAAAGGGTGCTTCTTTTGATGCATGTAGACCCATGACAACTCACCAGAATCATAAATTTTGCAGATAAAGGAAATGTAACGATAATGATAATTTTCATTACCACATCTTTGATTATATGTAGCTCTAGTGGACTCTATTTAATACTAAATTTTCAAATTGTTATTAATCGGCTTGACAAAGTAAACAATTCAAGGCTAAATATCTTAATTATATTATTTTCAATAAAACTGAAATTAGAAGAGCAAAATCCAACAGCTGCCGTTGCTCAATTCTGCTATTGCAAAGTTTAGAAGTCAAATTCGGCCAGAGCATTAAGAACCATTAAAGGCTCATAGACTATGACAGACTCCAATAAGTGTTCGGTAATGATGAGCAGCATGCTAGAGTGAATACCAAGAATGATTAAAAATGATGTCTCAACAAACGGCATTACTATTTCATCAACTCTTATAGTGCAGTAGCTGTCATTAAAACAGATTTAATGCATCACTAACACCTTGCAAATATGAAGAAATCAGCTTCCTTGATCATAATCAACATTATTAATACACATTAACAGTCAATGACAGTAATATAGCATAACATATTAACCATAGTAAGTTTATAATCTCATTTTTATTTGTAAGTTTTACACTGCCAAAGACTATGAACTTACATAATTTTTTAAATAGATTAAAATTGAAATTGATTCAAGAAATGTGTAGTTAAAAAAATCCAGACATCTAAAATCTGGATGTTTCTCTAATTTTTCAACTTTCTTTTTTCATTTTTTCAATAGAAGCTACTAATTGCAAAACTTAAATTAAAATTAAAACAATTTAAGTCTGTGATTTAAACAAAGAATCAATACTAAAATTTAGTTCACAAACATTGTCAAGCTTTATAAAACCTATTCCTAACAGAAATTCGTCAAACATATAGCATGAATTAGTAAAGTTAGCAACATAAACCAAAACAATCTACCAGACAAAATAATGATTGCCTATTTCAGAAATATGATGCTTGTGTATTTAAACTTAGGATGAAAGGTAAAATTTTGATTTACAAACATTGAGATTTAGAAAATGCATTCCTATCATAAACATTCGTCCTACATCTAATATGAATTTGCAGTGCCAGCAAAATAAACAAAAACAATCTACTAGACAAAAATAATTATTGCCTATTTTTTCAAGATCAGTACTTAAAACAATTAAACTGGTTGCTGCAAGGCATTGATTAAAAATTGATGCTAAATCAATATAATTTGCCCTGTTTGACAGCCATTTTGGCTACTGATCAGAAATCTAGAAAAACATCAGTCCAGAGAATTCTGCATAATAAGTCCATTACTGTATTAAATAATATATTTTAATTGATTAACTTAACTTTTTGCCATTATTTTTTGCTAAAAATAATGTATTTAGTTAACACATAGTTTGAATTTTATGCAAACTCTATAATCTGGAAAATTTAAGAAAGTCCAACAAAGTCTGAACGATTCTGAATTTTCAAGGTTGTACTGTAGAAATATAACTACAAAATTCGAAAATTAAGTATTTCCATCAACATTTCTATAACTTTTCAGCCAAATTAAACAAAATTCGTATTTAAAGGTTTAAAAATATATAGATTATATATGTAATATGTGCACATATACCAAAATGTAAACATTTTGGTACATTATAATCTATTTTTTAACAATTCAATTTTTTATTTTCTTTCAAATCAAATAATTAGCGAATAAATAAAATAAAATACAGCACTGCATTTGTTTCATCAAATGTAATGATTTCTGAAAAGACAAAGTTTTCAGAAAGATATAGTTAAAAATCTCTCAGGTTACTGATATCTCTTAGGTAACTTAATATGTATTTTAACTTGCTAAATTGAATACACAGTTAATGGATCAATTAATATAGAATGGCAGAAAATAGACATTAAATTGTGGACAAAATAATGTATTGTGCACTCAATTCAGAAATTACCTTAATTTTTAAAATTTGATTCATAGAATGCCTGGTTAAATAAATTTAATATTTTTGAACACTTGTCTAGAAATTCAGCATTGCATTCAAGACCCATCCAAATTCAGGACACTATTATATATAATATACAGAAAGACTCTAAATAGTGGCAAAGTCTAAAACAATATAAAAAGGGGGAGAATTTGTTGAGGAAAGAGAATCTCAGCCTCAAATTAAGGGAAGACTTATGAATTTCTCTATAGAACTTGGATTGCTCAGTAAGCAGAGCACCTATTTCAAGATCAAAATATTAGAAACATTGGTTCCGAATTTGGTGGCATTATTGTATTTAGATTTTCTGGTTATACATATAAAAACGACTAGAGATAACAATTCTTGACATATTTCACTATAAGGCACAACGGTTACAAAAGATTGAGAAACACTGGGTAAAAGTTGATAAATTATGTAGAAAAAAATGTTAATTCAATACTAATTTTGGATATTTCAATAAATTAATATAAAAACAAATGATATTTCATTGTGCATGAGAGCATCATGAAAGTGACTGCATTCATTTTCTAATAACAAATTGCATATACATTGACAATTCACTAATATTACTACTTATTATTGCAATTATTTATTAATATTGCAATTATTTTACTACTTAGCTGTCTCTAGTGACCCAAAATTAAAGCAAAACATGGTATTTAGCTATTAGGGGATATTCTGCTATCCAATACTGATTATCAGTTTCATCAATATATTGGTATTTCTTTCAATACTAATTATAACCTGATATTTGAGAACTGATAAGCTAATAAATCTGATACTCTAAAATTTTCTTTCTTTTAACACAAAATAAAGGAAATAGATTTTCTTGAACTTTCTTTTGTTCTGCAACAGAACAAAGTGCAGAAAAACGATAAAGTATCATAAAAACATCCCTAATCTAATGGGTAGACAGTGGAATCAGGACTAGAAAAGTTAGCTGGATCATGTGCATCTGCAAGAAAGAGACCTCCAAAGTCAAAGTTCATTTGGTGCAATGAATGTTGTTATAAGTCAATGGTCCCACTCTTCTGTTATTTATTCATCTATCTTTAGAATAGTATCGAGATTCTTACTCCTTGATACATAAATGAAATCCCTTTTTAAGTTAGGTCCTGTGAAATTCAGGATATCAACTTTAGATTTTCTACTTTTATTAACTTTGTATTCTCATTTTCCATGTGGTAGGGTAGGAAATTATAGTGATAGTGATTTTGTCAGAAATTTAAGTTTTAAACGGAAAAATATCGGATGGGTTCTTCAGATATCAGAAATTGCCATTTCAACTGAGCTTGCGTGCACACTAACTACTCATTCTTTCTGCTTTATTTTATTCCTTTCTGAACCCCTGCACATTTTTAGTAGCTTCGATTTGATTTAGGCATATTTTCACATAAGTACTTTTGATTTAGACACATATTTAGGAAATAGCTACATAGCAACTAATGCCCCAACAAGTGCGGATATATTATCAATGACTACATAAGGCCAAAGCACCCCATGTCCTTACAAAAGTGGTTGAAAAGCACTTATTCAGGATGTATCATGCCCACAGCACAGATGTACCCAAATTGCATAGCAGACCCAGAAGTTATGCACCAGCTAAGCAGGATCCTTTTAACAAAGACTGCATAATCCTAAAGGCCAAAGTAACAAAGAAGTTAATAACAAAGGTCAAAGTTTCATACGTCAGCATAGTGGGTCAAAGATGCATATTTAGGGCGTATTACTCCTGTTACACTGGAATACATTAATTGTGTACATGTATTGTATATGCATAGTTAATGACTATACAGTCTATAGTTATTGCAAGAAAACTATTGCAAATTAAGAGCTTTTTAAAACGACGCCCAAATTGGTCAGGATATGAACAGGCCCACACAGCAGGTATGGTACTACGAATTGCTTTACATTTTATGAGTTATTTAAGACTCTGTCACTTACTTATGATGCTGGCAATTAATTAGGTATTTATTTAGGGCATTATCACTTTGCAGCCAATGCACCTATGAAAAGAGCTTTTTTTTTCATTTGCTTAAAGAAAAGTGATTGTTAAAAAAAGTTATCACTAGCTGCACACCGCAGCCTTTGATATTTATTACTTCAGGATAATTCTTTTACTATGATTTCCAGAAGAGTATATAAATTATTACCATGTGTATCATATTCGTTTTCGAATATTTATGAAGGTGGCTAGTTATAAATATATATATAAAGCCTCTGAAATAGATTTCATACATGACTTTATAATAGTTATAAATTTTTCATATGTGATATCACTCTAATCAGTATTATATTTGGTATTGGATCGTCTATAATCCGATAATATCAGATATTTGGATTCAGTTCTGTTTTGGTTTCATGACATCCCTATCAGCAACATGTTTAATAACTGAGATAGTCATTTCATGAAAGTAGTAAAAAACTGAAAATATCAAACATTAAATAGTGTACACGATAATTTAGTAACTTATACAATTTTTCAAGTTATACCAAACAAATAAAAAATTCTGCTTGGGCTGCAGATTTTTTTAAATAAATTTTTCTCCATAGACATAACATTATCTGACCTTAACCTCAAACATCCTGGTACATAGATCGAAATTTAAAATTCAGACTTTGTCATAGTCTGAAATGTATAATTAGTCCAAGTTATGTACAACATTTTATTCAAATCCATTCAGCCTTACTATGAAAATTTAAGCGCACAATACGATTTGAGTATCTGCTGAGAAAGCTACACTCTAAACTTGCTTCATTGCAAGGAATTTTTCTAATTTGATTACTGAAAATTGACTTTCGATACTCAACAACTGCAAAAATTATCCATAACATTGTCTTCTATAATTGGTGAGGAAATTACATTCTTGAATGCAGTATTACAATCACTATGCTGTCCACTTATTTATGTTTATGGTGAAGCAATTTTTACACATTCCTTTTGTTTCTTGAAAGTTTTATCCAATTTTTCTGTTATAATTTTGTCAAGGACAGAAAGTTATTTTATTAGGCCACATAACCACTTTTTAATTAATAGTTTAAAGGTTAATGTCTATATAGATATTCTATAGAAGAGATGTTTACAGTATCTTCAAGTAGTTACAATGATATTGAAGTTGGATTTGTATTATTGGCATCCCTAGGCATCTGATTTATGGCAAAAAAGTGATTTGGAAGTAAATTTTGTTTTCGAGGTGCCCCTAAGTAGTTGCCTAAGTTTGCATGTTAGCAGATCTGACTGTTATATACAGCTGTTATTATTATAAAGTTACAGTAATGTGTTAAATTCCCATTCATTGTTCATCACCTACTGTAGATGAAGATATAGAACAGAACCTGCTTATAAATTCAGTATTTAGCAATATTCCAGATTTAACGAGAAAATTATAAACTTTTAATTGGTACAATATTAATTAATTACTAATTTATTTGCCTTTAACAAGCATTTTTTTGTTTTGATATTAAGCTTAAAAAATAATACAACTCAGCAAAATATCAAAACATGTGAAAAAAAATCAATGTAAAAGAATAAGAATCATGATTTTGTCTATCAAAAGTTTTTGTGGAGGGAGGGGGTAGATCTTGCAACCTTCAAAGTAGAATATATTATAAACTCTAACCACAGTGTGGTAAATAGAATATTTTTTACAAAAGGAAAGATGAACTTTTAGTTATATTTATTTAATTATAATAAAATTAAAATCAGCCATATTTTATCTAGAATCTAAAATATGTACACAAAGTAAAAGAAACCCATCACATTTTTAATTTGGATAAACCAGAAATCTACATAAACAGCAGGGTTCATACTAGGGATGTCATGAAACCAAAAAAGAACCGATACAAAATAACCGATACTATCAAATTACCAATATGATCTGATACTGATACCAAATAGACTATTATAACATATAACAAATTTATAATTGCTGTAAAACTATGTATAAAATATATTTCAGCCATAATTAATAAATAGCCATTTTCGTAAATATTAAAAAATAAAAAATAAAATTATCATATGCATGTTCATATTTTAGATGCTCTTTTGAAAATCATAGAATCATGAAAACATAAATAATTTACACGTTTCTGAACTAAGTGATAAAATTGTTCTATCCTCCTGAGACCCGAGAAAAAGTTATGAATTTTTCTTTTTGTTCATAATGTTTCTTGCATAAAAGGGAGTCAAAAATATGATTTCTGCAAAAAATTTAATTTTTTATTTAATTTTTGAATGGCTGTGGAACAAACACCTCCACTATAATGGATGCATGGGTCTTCCTTCCTAAAAATATTTGGAACCATTTCTTATGGTTTAAATATGAAAAGCTGCTGAATTAATGAAATAAATGAATATAACAAAGATAAATTAACTTTATAATTGAAATTAGTTGACAATTTTAAGTGACGTAAAATTGCTTCAAACAATTTCTATCACCTCTGATACAAAAAACAAATGTTACAATCCGTGTAATTTTAAGTTATTATTTAAACTTCAATTATGTTTCTTTACTACATTCTGAATTCCTTACCGTGCTGATTCTTTTATGTTTGTCAATTCGGACATATGTCGTGCAGAACGTTGACGAAATGGGACAAAGGGATCTTTTCTATTTAGGTGTTCGCTCATAATTTCTATGGTCATCTGGCATCTCCTCCGGTAAGAATTCTGTTTCTCATCATTGTACCAATCAAATCTATACTTTGCGAATACAAAACTGACATCAACTTTAATATTGTGAAGTAACGATCACAGTACACACATTTACCATTTTCAAGAGTCTCACACAATCTTAGTACTGTTGCTTCTCCTACAGTAAATGATTTCTCCTGATTTTGAATGGAAGGCAAAATACCTTTCCTCTAATATATAATAAAGTCTAGCACTATTCCACAAGATTGATCAAAACAAAATTTTTCAAACCAACTGGATTAGATTTTCATTGAACATATTGCTTTGACTGGGTGATCCAATAAATGGTAAACTCGGTGGTCCAGTAAATGGTAAACTCGGTGGTCCAGTAAATGGTAAACAGGGTAGTCTAATAAATGATGAACTGGTGAGTCCAGTAAATGGTATTTGTGTATCGATACTAACAAAAGGAGACCTGGAAATTTTTAAGCATTCCTTTCAAAAACAATGGACTGAAGATTCCAATTTTCAAAGTCTATTGTTCTTATATCCAAATCAAAAATCAAAGTGGTACATTCAAATAAAAAACAATGTTTAAATGTGGCCGCATATGAAAGTCCTGATCTCAGGACATGGAATTCATTAATCATTAGAATGTGTAAAGCACTTTTCCAAAGCATTAGTTCTTGTGGGTACCTTAAAGTGTCATTCCTACAAGAGTTTTGATTTCTGCTGAGAAATTTCAATCGATTTCCCTGTATAGAACAACTGCTCAATTTAAGCAGTCTGTAATAGTAGACAATATTTTATCATAAGCATATTGAAAAACATACTCACGAGCTTTCCAATTTAACTCCAGTTTGTTACTCAGTTGACATATCAAACGGGAATCAGGCAGTGCTGTCACAAACATAAAGTAGAAAGCACGATTCTAACCGCAGTCACAAAATCTATTCTTTTAGTACATTTCTTGTGGAAAATGAAAGTAATATTTTGTCAAAAATATATTTTGAAACTTAGTTGAAAGATTTCTTCCTTTACAGTTTCTCTGAAGCATAATTGTTTATACTGTTATTCGCATCTTTCTCATCAGGATATGAGTCAAGGCAGGAATCAGTAACAGGAAAAGTTCATCTTTTCACCACTGCTATCCCCATCTCCAATACCAACATACGAGTTGTCCCCATTTGCTATTAATTCAAGAATTTCTTCTGCTGTCAGCTGGGTAAAAATTACATAAAATGTACATAATTTTGTTTTTCTTAATGTATCTTTAATGTACATTTCAAATAAAAAAAAGAATAAAAATTCAAAATGTAAAATAAACTGCTAAGCCTAACTCACGCACACATAAATGAAGTCCCATTGGGTATTTAAAGGGATGTTTTAAAAACATTCCCCAAAACTAAAATATTTAGGCACAAGTATAGAAACTACTTTAATACAATAAAATAAGATTTAAAATTTAATTTATTGGCAAAAAAATTTATAAAAAGGCAGGTTAAAATACTAAAAATAGCATATTTAATTTGAGATGGTCAAACTCAGCAAGGTCCAATACGCTATGTTACAAATAACAAACAGCTGTCACCAAACACAAAAATATAATTAGTGATCTTAAAACCCTCTGTTTCATTAACCACTCAGGTTTCCATTTTTAAAAGTTACTTGAATAGAAGAAATATTAATTTTTCGAATCTAAATGAATAGCAGGTCTCAGGACGCTATATGGGGATAGGAAAAATTTACATAAAATACAAAATAACAGATTGTAATCACGGATAAAAGAGAATAGAAATATATGAATAAAAACATACCTTAATCAAAACTTTTCTATCTGTCGTACTGAGAGACAGCAGTGTGGACCTGACCTATCTCTCGGTTTACAGGTTTAATTCCACACCACTGGGTATCGGCTACCGATGACTCAGCATTGCTGAGACCCAAGAGAGGACAAGTGGTATAAGAGCCAGTTGATGAACCAAGAAGAGACTCAACGCCAAAATTAGAAAAAGTGACCTCAGAACCACACAAACCACACCCCAGGGGAACAGCTCGGGAAGCAGAAGCCCAGAGCCTCAGGAGCACTCCAGGAGCACTTAGGGGACCTCAGGTAAACTTCCCTTAATTGAGGAAGCTTGAGCGAAAAAACGCCCCAACTCCATAGAGAGTGCAGGGGCAGCCATAAAGAGCAGGAATCGATAATTTGTCGAATGCAGTGACTGCCTAGAGAAACCATGAGAGCCAAGGAGAGATTGGCACAGATTGCTTAAGTTGGATAAATTTTACAGAGGATTTCGACTTTCTACAGCTAGGTAGTTCTGCAGAGGCAGTATACAACTTAAAGAGGTGCTTTTGTAATCCGGGCTTAAACCTGGGTATGTTTACCAGGTTTAAGCCCGGTACCATCTGTCGTACTGTAGTAAACTTTATTGTACTGAATTACAGTAAACTTTAACTTTATTTAATAATCTTCTTTGCACTTTTGACAAAAGATATTTGTAGTGGGAAACATTCCCGGCAACCTTTCAGAAATTATCGTCTGCCGCCAAGGTTAGGTAATGGGTCAATGAAAAATTGCTGAGGAGCCAGAAAATGGAGAAGAATTACTACGTACATAAATTAATAATAAAATCTGATAGTGAACCCGTAGGGAGCAGGGTCGCCGACAGGTAGGGCCAAGAGGGTGCTTTGCATATAGGTCGGGGAGGTTTGGGGCCCCATAAACAGCTTATAAAAAATGCCAATACCTTATAAGATACTGATTAGTAGGGGGGGGCATTTACTGCATAGGTGCCTGAAAATTTTGTCAGTGGCACTGGTCACGAGTCTGCTCATCCAATCCAATCCCAATAAAAAGTTGTAATTTATACAATTAACTAAACATACTGTAGCTGACTGAGAGGCATTCTATATTATCTGAAAAATCATAAATTATTTAATCCATGAAGTATTTAAGTACATAAAGAAATGTTTATTAAAGAAAAGAACCACTGTTGCAGTGATGATATGAACTGCGAACCACCCGTATGCATACTTACCACTCTCCCAGCCGACGCTCGATCACTTGAGCTAGCCAGAAATTATATTCATACTAGTATCTAGAGAGAGGAGGGGGATTTGCACACCCCGAGGGTGCAGCTGCTGTAAGCCCTAGGGCCAGTCGAGTGGTCGAGGGGGGCTAATAGCATTATCAACAGAAAAATTATATTACGGCTAATTTTCACTACAATAATTGAAACTCTTGAAATTCGTGATCATTGGGCCATAAATAACCCCTTTGAGGCATAATTATATCAAACTTTTGTCCTATACTGCCATTGTAAAGAAATATAAAATTTCGAATAAATTTAGAAGTTTTTGCTTAATTTCAAAAATTCTATCCAGTTCCAGATTTTTCATTAGTAAAGCCAAATATAAAGTTTTGTGAAAATCCATTAATATTTAATATTTGTGGCACATATTATATTCGCAAGAAATGTACAACAGACAGATAGACGGACACTACGTTAAAAATAATCAAAACGTGTTCAGGAGGTCCTCAAACATACATTGGCATCAAAATCGAAAAATTATGTGAAAACAGTACTTTCTCTATACTATATTATTTTGCATAAGAAAGTACACATATAACTGGGAAATAAGTTTTAATTGAGCCACACAGATATATTAATCCCAGACATGACCTCCTTAACCCATCATATCCACAAACGTAAAAAGTTCAGAAGTTTCCACGTAAATTTGGAATCGAGGTACACACCAAGGTACTTGTAACTATCTTGCCAGGGAATGGGCTGATTATTTAAGATCAAATTAGTGGAAGGGGTTTGCCGGGGGGGGGGAGGTGACAGCAGCACACTTACTTACGTTGACTTCAATTCGCCATTTGATCAGCCATTGTGTCAGCTTGTCCAGGTAACTTTGTAGAGTGTCGTGCACGACTTGTGTCTGTTTGTGATGTGTGAACAGGGCAGTGTCATCGGCGTAGAGGCCAAGAGAGACACCGGGGGAAAAATATTTGTTCTCAATGTAGATCATTTTTTATTTTAGAATCACAGTTTGAAGCTTATTCTAATTAACTTGCTAGTAAACTAACAAGTATAGATATATTTTTTTCATATTAGTCTTATTTATTACTGTAGAAATTCATCTGTGTCAGATCCCGTACGTGTTACGCACGGGAGATACGTTCCCTCCGTTGCCGCAGTTGAGTTGTCAATGTCCGGGCCTCTTATTCTAGGTGGCCTTGACTGATCCGTTCGTGCGTTGCCCATCCGTTGGGAGCTGTACGTCAACCAATCACAGGCTCGAACACACGACCGTGCGTTCATCCTTTGAACATGGTTCAAGTTATGGCACCGTCTCCTTTAAACTCTGCCTGTTCAGGCAGCCGTTTCTCCCTAGTAAACGGTGATTTGAGTAAGGACAACGTTCTGCGGTAGATGGCGCTACATCGGTTGAATACAGTGGTACAGCTTAATATTGAAAAGGCATATAAACGTGCTTGAAATAGGATTTAATATTTAATTTACAAACATGATATATGAAACTAGGATGGACGACGTTTTTTATTGGTTACACAAAAAAAATGTTTTTATGATCTAATTTTTTTTTAAATTTAGTTTTATGATTTTCTTTCCTTACAATTCTTTTGATAATAATTTCTTTATGAGAAAAAAATTCCAAACACCACAAGCCAGGAGACTTGAAGAAAGAATTATAATGCATATAATATCTCATAAACCGACTTTGTAATTAAAGAAAAAATACTTACTTGAAATTAAAGGGCTTCAAATATTTAACAAAACCACAACAAATTGAAATTTTACATGCATTTAATATGTGAATCTTTCATCAAAAATTTATGTATAAGTTAAATCATAGAAAAATGACTTCCGATAATAAATTTGTGATAAAGTGAAAAGTTATTCTTTAATGAATTTTCATGTTATTATATGAAGAAATTTATTATTCCAAATCATTTTTCAATGAATTTTCTATTGCAATTTTTAATCTTGGATATACACTTCATGAAATACATATGCAATATTTCAATTTGTTGGGTATCTGCTAAGTGTTCTAAGTTCATTTATTTCCTGCAGAAAGTGTTTTCTATGTAAAGTACATTAAGAGTGGCAGAGCAAAATATGTATTTCTCCTATTGAAATGTATATAATTATTCTTAGCTTTAGGACATGAGTATAGATTATGTATGACCCCCCCCCCCCTCCCAGGGATGCAAAACATGTAGGAATGTGGAAAAGAGGTTCCCAGGAAATCGAAGAAGCCATGGGGAAATTTATACTGAAGATACCGTATGTTGTTGTTGAAACCCAGACCGTCCGACTTACCAGAAAGGTGTAAGGTAACTGTTTGGACGGTCGGGAAGTGCCACCCAATTTAGACCGGAACCCAGTGGGGGAGGCATCCACAGGGACCGTACCCTCCTTCCCCTACCACCAACCTCTCGGAAGGACTTTCGGACCCACATGTTTAACGTGATCGTACTCCGCATGAACACGGCGGCAGTTTTGGAAGCGGCTGGAATCGAACCCGGACCTACCGAGTGCAACTCCAGCGCGCTAACCAATGGGCTACCGCGCCCCTGAAGATACCATATGTAAATAACTTATGTAAAGGAAGAAACAGATATGCGAAATAAACTATTATTATAACATATTTCCATTCAAGTACAATCATTTTACATTTTATTTATTTTTCTCTTATCTACCGTTTATTATATCTATATACAGTGTGAGGGATACAGGTTAAAATTGTGAGATTTAAGCACCTGAACCCAAAAATGCTTGCTACCCAAAACATTTTGCTTTTAGATCTTTGTTTCCATGATTTAATACAGCTTTTAAGCAAAAAAAACTATTTTTTAATGCTAAACAAACTAAAGAAGTACACAAAGTACAGCACAAACCTAAATAAGATGATTGCAATTAAGGATAAGCAAATAAGATTAATGTTTTTATTTTATTCAATATCTATATTTTAGCACATAAAAAGTTACACCACCTTCTCTTCAGACCCATAATCATCTTTTAAAGTATGTACTTGTGTATTTTTTATTAGTAACATAACCATGATAAGTATTTTATGACTCTACAATATTAAAACTATAGATCACAGCCCTTTGTATATTGATCACCTGCCTAGGATATAGCCCAGAAATGAGAGTGGAGAAAACAAGTTTTACTATATTTTTTATAAAATAAAATGTCATTCAAATAGCAAAATTGAATTACATTAAAAGTTTGTGTGTATAAAAGCATCCAGAATTTGTATTTGACTACACTATTGTTATATAAAAAAATATATATAATAAATCCTTTATATGGAAAATCTATAATTTTTGACAATTTTTTTCAATAAAATGAAACAAATTCATAATAAAATAAAATACACATACCTTAATTTCCCCTTGATTTCAATATTAAAATATATATAAAAACATCCAATGATAAAATCAAATCAGCAATAAAATTAACTTTAAAATCAAATTAACAATAAACTTAAGGATAAAATCCAATGATAAAAGTAGAAAAAACAACTAAAAATTTAAATTTCAAAGTTATTCTACCGTAAACCAATCTAAACATATGGATAAACCGCCAAAAACATTCGAAGCAAGGGCGCCCTCACGCGGTACAATGTGTCGTAACTCAAAATCAGCTCCAGAAGCTGACTGCACAGACAGAGTTCAGTGGTTCTGGCGATTGCGTTGGTCACGTGATGCGTTACCGCTGAAAAGACACCAATGAAAAGGCTTTGTTTGAAACAAGATGGCCGTCACTTCGATCAGAGGATTTCCAAATGCAAGAATGATTTCGGATATACAGCAGACAACATGAAAAACATTCTGATTGGTGAGTTATGATTTGTTTATTTAAAAGAAACATGGGAAAGTTTACTCTTAAATCTATGCCAGTTTGACGATCATTAGATAAATTACTTGTGTGATCACTTGTTCATTTGAACGTGTAGTCATAAAATTTTATTTTAATGTATACCGATCGCCTAATTTACTAATTTAGAACTCTACAATGACCCGACTTGATCCAATTTAAAAATGTATATCTGTGATTTAAGTAATTTCCCCACTCCTAATGTTAAACAATGTAAACAAGTACGCTCTCAATGAATGGATGTTTGAGTAAAAATTATTGTGTATTTTATAGAAACATAGCATATAATCGCACTCAGTTATTCATCATGACCATACCAAATATTTCTATCCATTCCGGACTTTATCCGCATTTCAAGTTTTGTGATGTCATACATTTTTATATAGCTGTCATGAAAAATCTGTCAGGATATGTATGTGATGCTATTTATAAATTGTTGAAATTCTTTTTAGATATAACAGTTTTTCAATAAATTATAATTAAATTAATATCCGACACAATGGTTTAAATAATTATTATTTGTATAATGTGTTTAGTATGTTTTTGAGTCCTAATGTTTGTTGTTTTTAAGTGTTCCATATTTTGTATCCTTGTGTGAATAAAGTAAACAACCCAAACCATATTTTGTTGCAGACTTCACGTATAGCATATTTGTTATGTGGCATACAAATTTGAGAATCTTATACACTTCCCTAATTTTTTTTATTGCACTATTTATTCTGGCATTTATATTAGCATCTATCAGCTTCAACACAGGGTCCTCTTCCTAGCTATGAATGTTGTGATAATATATACTATTGAGACTACTTCACACGAAAGGGAAATATCGGTTAACACGATATGCAGGCTGCAACTATATATTTGTTTGTTTCATGCAAAATAGTAGTTAAGATGCAGTAGTGAATTAACATACTGGCGAATGCCAGGGACCTTGCTTCAGAAGAGGGCCTCATTTTGAACCAAAAATAAAAGTAAAAAATCTTTAAGAAAAAAAAATTTCTTAAAAATTTTTAATAATGAAGAAGGAAATAAAGACGAACCCGAAAATGAATCCCAAAAAGTGGATTTAACGTGTTTGTATTCGTATTTATGTGGAGCAAACATAATTCAAGCATTTCCAAATGTTGAAATAGTACTTCATACTTATCTGTGTTGGATGATCTCCAACGCTAGTGAGGAAAGGTCATTCTCTAAATTAAAACGAATCAAAAACAAGTTAAGAAGCGTAATGACTGAAAAGAGGCTAAATCATCTGTCAATTCTTAGCATTGAAAACGACCTTGTTAAAACGTTAGATTTGTGACATATGTTATTGATACTTTATTGAAGCAAAAGCCAGAAAACATCCAATTTAAAGTATCCTAAGAAGTTTTAGCTCTTTCCTTAGTTTTGTGCTGTATATCAATATTTACGGCACAGTTTAACAAATAAAAATGTATAATATTTAAACACTTGTATTGTTTAATATTTTCATAAAATATCATTATTCTCATTTTAATTTAATTTCTGTTCAAACTGTTGGGTGCAAATATTTCAAGAATGCTTATTAGATGAAAACAAAGAGTAGCAAGATTTGTATAGAACAAGATTCAACGTGTTTATTTTTAAGTACTTTTTTTTTCTAAACTGGCATTTAGAGAGCGGCCCCTCTTCGGAAAAGATTACGGGGGCCACATTCTCCCATTATTCGCCACTGTTAATATGAAATGTGTGTTCTCTTCTATCCAGTGCAAATACACTTCTGTGTAACAGGCAGTTTGTACTTACTCGCATTTTACGTGTAAATCCCAGGAATCTTGAAAATAGTGACTTGCAGATTTTGAAATTGTAAATCAATATTTGTATAAAAACATTTTTTCCATTACATCTGTAAGCAACATCTTAATCGCTGATATGTTATGTATACATTTATGTTAATTTTTTTTACATACTTAGCTATAAATTTTACTGTAATTATTATTATTATTATTTTATTTATTTATATTTTTTTTTTGAGAAAAAATGCCAAAAAAGTTAGCTATTATATTTATATGATACTGGTATGTGAAAAAACTTTTGGCGAGTGAACTCTGAGCTGAAATTTCTTAACCTGAATTATTCACTCGTTATTAGCAGAATGTTATAGCATATTATGCTGCATTACAATTAGATTTGTTATATTTTCATTTTGCTAACTTGTTTGAATACAAAATGTGTGCATATTTAATACTTATGTGAAAGTTGTTATTTAACATAATATAATTGGGAATGTCTTATATAGTAAAATAATTTATTTTACTTTACTTTTAAAAAATAAGCCCACAACAAAAGTTTTAAGGCCTAAGCAGGCCCAAAAATATTTAAAAATTAAGCCCAGCCCAAGCCTGGATTAAATTAGAAAATTTAGACTGGCCCAAATCTACATTAAATTGGAAAATTTGACAACGCCAAGACAGGTCTTAATTTAGGTGAGAAGTAAAATTGGTATTGAATTGAATCTGATCAGCTTGACTAGGATGGGGTGTGCCGTATTTCAAGTCGAATTGCTGGATTAGCTGAAAAAATAGACTATTTTTGATCGGGAAATAAATGTTCATAATTTTGTTTTCAAGTAATAATCTACAGGTTTGGATGGCGGGGCACTCATATCCTACAGTTCTGAAGTACATTAGCTATGTATTGTGAGATCACATCTTTTCAGTGAGGTGGGGTGCTTAATGTGTGTCATTATACCACTGGGTAGTTTAATTCCAGTTTACAAAAGTTTCTGTGCATATTTTTTTTATAAATGTATATTTTAATCATTGTAAAAATTTAACAGTCAGACTATAAATACTAGTATAATTTGATTTTTTTTTCTTTTACATTTTCTCAAAATTTAGATTTTGTAGTTTTAATTTTTTTTCTTTCACAAATTATTATTTAAAGTGATGGACATGCTTTATATATTTTTCTACCAATGTTTATAAGCAATCTTATTTAGAAATGTTTTTTGAGGTGTGTGTAGTGTACAAATATAAATCTGATATTTATTATCAAAGTTTTTTAATATCTGCAGCGAGATACCAGAATTTTAAAATATTTATTCTAATTGTTGAGTACACAAGCAGTTTTGAAATTCTTTATTTTACCAAGAAATATAAAGTGAAAATAATTTTAGTTTAATTTGTTACAGGGATTTAAAGTTTGTAGAGTCCAATTCTATATTTTGAAGATATTGAAAAATCTGGAGTTGACAGACAGAAATGTCCTTCCATTCCTTAAGATTATGAAGAAGCTGAGATATTTTTTACAGAACTGTTAATTTCTGTGGTTGATATTTACTGTTCCAAATGGATATGTTGTAAATTAAAAATTCCTTTTAATCAGTGGTTAAAAAGTGTGGAACGGGTTATTTTCAGCAAATGTTAATATGCTTTTAAAAATTAAATGCCTGTATATGGGACTTTGTGATCCATATTTATAATAGAAACTGATCCATATTTATAAAAAAAGTTAAGTAAAGTTTTAGTGTGACAAATACATCTAACATGTAAATACTATGTTATTGCAGTCTTTAATTCGCAATTTGAATACCTGTGTTTTTTGCTTATTAGTTTCTTAATTAAATACACATTGATGGGTTATGCGTTTCATTTTCGAGAACTTCCTGGTAATCGTTTGAAAATATCTGTGCATGCACACAGTCCATTGCCTAAAGAAATATTTTCAAGAAATTAAATTTGCATTTTTGAAATTAAAGTTTTGAAAATTAAAACTTGAATATATTTCATTACAATAATTAATCTGGTCCATTAAAAAATATAATAATTGCAGATTTTATTATGATTTTTTAATTTTAATTTAAATAAAGCAACCTACTCAATATGAAAAGTTTGTGTGCATGTATTGTGTATTGTGCATTTGTATTTTAATTGTAGTAAAAACTTAACAGGCAAAATAGATAGTATTATTCGACCTTTTTAACACTTTACAACAAAGTTGAAAAGTGTTTATGACTTTGTTCGTTCATTCATTCATTCATTCTGTCTGTCTGTCTGTCCGTTAGCACGATAACTGCCGTAAAAATGACTCAATCAAAATGGAATTTTAGTATGTTGTTTAGACTGTCTGTAGGACCTATGGGAATATAAATGAATAATATCACCCAATTAGTTTTGGATTGAACCCGGGTTGAAAAAATGAAATACATTGAACCCTATGGGACCTAATTTTTCAAACATTTTTTAAGCGGATTTAAAATTCACAAATTGCTTCGAAATTTTTAGGTAATATTCAAATTGTACCATAAAATATATAAAAAAATCAGCGAAATATATTCAGTAGCTTTTTAAATAAAAATTAAAATAATAATAACACCTCTTATATGAAACGATCACGTGCCCATGATATGAAAGCATCACGTGATCCACTTCAAAATGATATATGGCATCCATCTTGTCTCAAAATCGTGATTTTTAAAGTTCTTTTTATTTCATATTGAGTGTTGTATCCGTCCTAAAACCACTTTATTTTGGTTTAAATTCTGTGCACCTACATACTAAATCAACGCAATTACAATATATACGAGTTTAAATGCTCATCCAAATTTGATTATTTCTACAACGAAACCTATTTTTCACCTATGTAAATGTAAACAGCAAAATATGTAGAATGAGTTGTATTACGTTTGCTGTATTTCTTTAACACAAAATCATTTAGATCATGGACTCTGCATAGCTGATATGAATCAAATATTCATTGATTTTATAAAGAGAAGGACGATTTTTTTCGATGAAGTTTTACGCATAGAGTTTAATTACATGTAGTTCCATGGTCTTAATTTTTAAATAAAATAAACTATTATAGTATTCTGATGAATGAAATGAATGGGAGAAAGTTATGAGTAGTATATATATGTACGTCCGAGCGCACATGTACTTTATACACTAAAAACTAGATTTTATAGCTTATTTTTATCTTTTTTATATAAAAAAAAAGGTCTCGATCCATTTTAATATAAAAAACATGATTTTATAGCTAAAAAAGATCTTTTTTACACTTAGATCAAAGTTTTAACTTTTTTTAGATAAATGCGTGAAAAAAGAGGACTTCCAAATGAATGGAAGTCCTCTAAATAGCTTTAAAATAAATGAACTTTATGGGGACCGTTAGTCCCCCTATAAAAGAGATCTCAAAATAGGATACCTTTGTTTGATACCTTTGTTTGATTCTACAATGAAGCCTATTTTTCACTGATGTAAAATGTAAACAGCAAAATATGTAGGATGAGTTGTATAAGAATTGCTGTATTTCTTTAAAGCAAAAGTATTTAGCTCACGGAGTCTGCATAGCTGATATGAATGAAATATTCATTGATTTACAGAGAGAAGGACGATTTTTTTCGATGAAGTTTTAAGCATAGAGTTTAATTACTTGTAGCTCCATGGTCTTAAGTTTTTAAATAAAATACATTATTTTAGTACTGTGATGAATGAAATGAATGGGAAATTATTTATGAATGAAATTCTGCTTTTATAGAGAGAGTCAGGCGTGTTATTTTCCCTATGACGTCATTTGAATGAATTTCAGTTGTTTTCGATGAAGTTTTCAAATATAATAAATTATCGTAGTATTATGATAATTCTAAAATTATTACTGAGGAATGTATCACATTTTAGAGATGTTTAAACCAGGCAATTTATATGTCAATGCCATCATTTGAATGAAGTTCATTTTTTTCGATGAAGGTTTAAGTTTTCAAATATAATAAATTAATGTAGTATTGTGATAAGTTTTAAAATATTACATAGAAATGTATTGCATTTTAGACATGTTTAAATAAAATTGCATTGAAGTTGGATAGTGTTTCATAATCAATGCTTTAAGCATGATTGATCTTTCTTGTTTTTCTTTCATGTTTCCTCAAAATTTGGATTCTGAAGTTTTAATTTTTTTTTACAAATTCTCATTTGAAGTGATTGATACCTGTTTTTATATATTATTTTTTATCAATATTGATAAACAGAAATATTGATAGAAAATCTATTTAGAAATATTTTTCAAGGTGCTGGTGGTATTCAAGTTCAAGTCTGATATTTATTACCATGAATTTTTATTTACCATAATTTAAAAATATTGATTCTAATAGTTGAGTACAAGCAGTTTTGATGCGCTTTTTTTTACCAAGGGTTATAAAGTGATCCTAATTCTGATTTAATTTGTTACAGGAATTTAAACTGTGTAGAAAGAGCCCAATTCTATTTCTTGAAGGACTGAAAAATCTATAGCTGATACACACATCCTCTGCTCTGATTTCGTAAGATTGTGAAGAAGTTAAGGTATGTTTTTGTCACATTAAGGTATGTTTTTGTCACATTTAATTTCAGTGCTTGACATTTACTATTCCTAGTTGATATACTGTAAATTAGAAATTTCTTAATTGGCGATTAAAAAGTGTAAAGTGGATGAATTTAAGTAAACATTAAATGTTGCTAGGCTGTTAAAAGTCAAATACTTGTATAGGACTTTGTGAGGTAAACTGTTCCATATTTATAATATATGCTAAGTAAATTTTTATAATGACGAACACATCTAACATATAAATACTATCTTGCTGTAGTAATTTTAATTCATAAATCTGCAATTTGAATCATCGTGATTCGTTTATCAGTCTCTTAAACACACACATGTGGGTTAGTCATTTCATTTTCAAGGACTTTCTGATGATCGTTTGGAAACACCTGACCCGTGCATGCAAGCAGCTCACAGAGTAAAGAAATATTTTCAAGAAATTAAATTTAACATTTTTGAAATTAAAGTTTTGAAAATTAAAATTATAATTTTCATTACAATAATCACTCTGGTCAACTAAAATTTCTTAGAATAAATGCTAATTTTATTCTGATTTTCAGTTTTATATAAGCAAGCTAAACAATTTGAAATCAGCTGTAAATGTTACTGGTTTTAGATTGAAATTGTATCTTGTGAAAATGACCTGTTTTAAATTAAATTGTAACTATCGTGAAAAGGATCAAATTCAATTTAAACTGCATTCATCGTAAGACCAATTTTAATCTGACTTATATGTTGTACATGTAATACATAACCCATTTGTTTTAAAAAG
Source organism: Amaurobius ferox (assembly GCA_951213105.1). Classification (NCBI taxonomy): domain Eukaryota; kingdom Metazoa; phylum Arthropoda; class Arachnida; order Araneae; family Amaurobiidae; genus Amaurobius; species Amaurobius ferox. The sequence goes on along the minus strand of OX578142.1, from coordinate 18,180,042 downwards.
TTACTGCTAGCTTGGGACACAACCACTATGCATCAACATATCAAGTGCATTTATTCCCCAAACAGAAGGTGTTTATTTAGGACATTATGCAGGCTATGATGCCAAATAGTAGCACATGCCACACTTTAGCAGGCACATATTTTTAATATGGATAAGCAGCATTTCAATATTTTCTTTGTTAGCACAGCCTATTCCACTGAATAGTGGGTGCATATATTTAGTTTGCATAGGTCACATTTTATTTTTAGGTAGTGTAGTATAGCAACTTATATCTAAATAAAATAGTGCTCACATATTAGTTGGTTATAAAAGTTATTACTAAAGCAGTGACTGTCATAGATAGCAATTTTTAATTTTTCAATTCATTAATTTTTTAATTGGTAAACATTTAACGATTTTTTTTAAAACTATTTTAACTAATAAAAGAATTTAATATTCCAAGATAAAATTACTTTTATATAGTTTAATTTAGGAGTCAGTATATTTTTACTAACTCTGACTTCACAGCCCTGAGTGTTCATAATGATCAGTTTGTAAACATATGATGAAAATATTGCATAAAAGGAAGAATTGCTAAAGACCATTATATATACAAAAACATGACATGCGAAATATGCCATGCTAATGGGGATTAAGATTTAGCAACTTGTTGCCACTAAAGTTAAAGCTTAATATTATTCCAATATTTTAGAAGCGTTTTCATTGTCCATTATTTTTTCACATTTTTTGAAAATGTTTCATATAAGCTAAGATAGCAACACTATTTTCAATCTGCTTCTCCTGCATAAAAGTCATATTTGGTTGTAGAAAATTGCATTTTTGAATAAGTAGCCGACAGCCAGTGGTTACTTGTTTTATCAGGTACGACTAACGATAGAACTGAAAGCCTCACTTTTGTGATCAAAATGTACTGCTTTATGGTATACATTAATCCAAATGCATAAATTTCAAATAGAATTTTAAAGTTTAAAAAAAAAAGTATTCAAAAAAAAAAAAAAAAAAAAAAAAAAAAAATGAAGACATGGGTTGCCCATGTGTGGTTTATGTCATACCTTTGCTGATATTCTATTCATTTAATTTTGTAAAATAGTTAAAAATGAGAATTCTTTAAAACTATATACATTTTACTTTTTACAAGTTTTTCTGAATTCAAGTATGGACTAGAAATTTTAAAGAAAATTTGACTGGATCTAGTTTTGTTTTAAAAAATATTCATATTGGTGGAACATAATCTGTTATAAAATATTTTAGCTGCATACTTCTAAAAAAAAGTTTTTCTGAATTCAAGTATGGACTAGAAATTTTAAAGAAAGTTTGACTGGATCTAGTTTTGTTTTAAAAAATATTCATATCGGTGGAACATAATCTGTTATAAAATATTTTATTTTTTATATCTAAAAATTTTAGCTGTATACTTCAGAAAAATAAACAAATTAAATTTATGAATTTTATTTTATTGTTAATTAGTATGTTTTGAATTTATCCATATGTGTGGGATTCAATGTAGGGACAAAAATATTTCAAAAATCGTTAGGCCTAGGAAGCTGAAATTTGGTAGGCAATCAGTTCTTACCCCCAAAGTTGATGTGAATACCTTAGAAATTTTCTCAAGGGAGTGTGCTACCTTTTGTGTTGGGTTTCTCTATAGGCCCCAAAACATCTCAAATACCATAATGTATAGGAAGCTAAAATTTGGTAAGTATTTTGTTCTTACTCAAAAAAGATGCATGAGTAATCGTGATGTAAAGTTCTTCGGAGGGGTATGCTGGCCCCAATATGTGTTCTGTCTGGTGAAAAATATTGAATAAGACAAGTCCAATATTCAGCTTCACTGTTCTTATTAAAATGTTCTCTGTAGAAACCTAGCTGAATATTAGACTCTTTTTTAACTATCTTGTAACAACAGCTATTTATATGACCATTGTTGTAAGCAAACTGTCACCTAACTAAAAGGGCTTGTAGATATTTAAAATATGGAAACTAATATGGTTACACATAAACAAAGAGATATCTCTATGATAAAAAAATTTATCAGACTGTGGTAAGATCCAATAAGTTCAACACTTTTCTATATAGAGGGAAAATATTTCAGCAATGGGCAGTTATTATATCATATTATTTTGATGGTTTGATGTCGATGTCAAAAGCAAAACTGGCGAAGTAACAACAAAGAGGAACTACTAAGAAAACCTATAAGATGGCCTAATGGAGCTGTATCATCAATGATGAGAATTTCATTTATATTTATAAATACTATTTATTTAATTAAACTATATAAATATATTGATATTGCAACAACAGCTTGTTACCAGCTTCTCAACCAGCTGCTATATGTACTCGGCTGTTCTGGGTTTTTAACAAACAGCCTGTTTTGATTGCTCTCAAACCAACATAATTTTAAAATACACGACGATGTGGATTATTCCTTTTATCTATTTTGTATTCTCCATGAAGTAATATGAAATACCCAGTAAAATCCTACTTGAAATTGAGTAAGGTTATCAAAAATTTTTGCCATTAGCTTGTATTATAAAGTTGTTGGCCTGAAAGCATTCTAAACTGATTAAAGAGATAGAAAAAAAAAAAAAAGAATTATAAATGCAAGTGGAAATGTTAAAAATTACAATATTATGGGAAAATGGTTTTATTTATAAAGGTAAGCTGATTTTACTGCTAAAATATATCGGAAGGCTTACTGGTGCTTTATTGGCTATTCTTATCACTCAGATTTCCTTCTCTTTACTTTGATGAATACGTTAGGTAAAAATATATATTATAAGAAAGAAGTTTCAATTTCTTCTTCCATAAACTTCAGCTTACCAAGTTTAATCTGTTAAAGCAAATTAATATTTCAAAGATCAAATAATGATAAGAAGCGAAAAGAATTTGTAGTACTGCGCATTGTTTTATTGAAGATATTAGCTAGGAAGAGCTTTGGTTTATGTGAGAGAAATAAGCATTTGTCTTGTCGAATTATATATATACTTCACACAACATGCTGATATCTGATTTAATAATTTTTTAGCATTATTGTCATTAACTGAGTCAGTCGCTTATTAATCACATTTGTCTATCTCAATATTATTTGCTTACTGTTGCAGAATATAATTGTAAAGTCATTTAAAGCTAAATTATGTTAATATTTGAATGTTCCACATCAGAAAACAGGATTAGATTAGTTGGATCAGTTACGAAATTAATTTACTGCTTAAAAAAGTAGATTAAATTTTTTGTGTTTGGATAATACTTTTCACTGTCTCAGTAGTAAAATTTAAAATACCAAGAAAGTCTCGGTATTTTGTAAATAGTAATACCTTGGTAGTCGAACAATACTTTAACAGACACTGATGAATATACAAAAGACACAAAATATTATGTAAAATAAATATGCATAGCAGAATGGGCACGAAATTGTCATTAAGAAGCATCCAAAATTTGCAAAATGGTAAATCTACTAACATATGAACTAAAACCTCTGAGTAGTGCACAAGGTTCATGAAGCCTTTTAGTCAAAAATTATAAAATTTGGAAAGCAAAATAACATTTATATTTAAGGTAAGTATTGTTCAACTTTACTTTCAAAAAATGTAACATATCTGGTAAAGATATTATAATCTCTGGTAAAGATCTCATATCTAAGAAATTTTTCACAGCCAACATACTATTAAACATCTGAGTTCTTCTATAAGAAATTGAATGGGAATGCAAAAGATTTTATTGTATATATAAAGATTTTATTGTATATATATAAACCCAAGGCTGTTTATTTAAATTCATACTGATAGATATTAATTCTGAAGATGTAATAGATGTTAATATATCAATTCTCAATTGTTGGTAAATTGGTGCATTTCGAAATTACTAAATAATTAAGAAGAAATATAATTAAGATTTTTTGCAATATTGGCAGAGAGAGACTTTCACAAATAAATAATCTCATAAATATATTAAACGACAATTGTGGTCAAAAATACACAGTAAATACACATAAGCTCAATTCAAGAATTTACCAAAATAGGATTTAATTTTAAAAATCCCTAAATAGAGAATTTGAAAAAACAGATTTACCTATATACTGGGATATGACCATATCCTGGAAAATATGAGATTGCATCCTTCACCCGGCCTGGGGGAAGGGACACCACTCGAGCGGCAGGCCCAAACCTCCAGTAATTTTTTAAAGCTGGAGAAGACATGAAATATTCACAAGGGAAACTGAAATATGAACACGTCTTCTGGGTTAAGCGATTCGATTAACTCTTTATACTGTTGCTGCTTTTCCGCGACGATTTTTTCCCTGACTTTACCAGTTACCTTACACCTTTCTGGTAGGTCGGACGGTCTGGGTCTCAACAACAACAACAACGTGAGTCTGTTAAGCTCCCTTTTAAGAGTAGGGTCTCAATTAGCCTGCCATGTCTTTCTAATTCTGTTCCTCTGTCTTACTAATTGTCTGACATGGTGAGAAAGTGTGGGTGTTTTAGGTGACTCACGATGTGTTGTAGCAGAGGCAATTGCTCTCTTGATTTCTGTTGTGAGTGTGAGCGTGGCAGAGTCAATATCCGCCGTGCTCATTATGTCAGGTACTGCTAAGTGCGGCTCGAATAGTGCTCTTTTGAATACGTTCCAGTTCACCCTCTCTTGTCCCAGAGAGGCTGGAAGAGGTGTGTTCAGATCAAATGTCACTAGTACCGGTAGATGATCCGAGTCGAATTCATCTAGGGTATTAATAGTGTGAGCGTAGTCTATGTTTCTTGTAAGGACAAAATCTATGAAAGAACCATTGCCGCGTGTGAAGCAGGTTGGACTCGATGGTGCAATAATGTTGGTGTTTGTTGTGCTCAGCAGTTTGTTTATGTGTGTACCGCGTGTGTTGGCTCTTCTACAGCCCCACCTACGGTGGTGCGCGTTGAAGTCACCCGCAAGTATGGTGTTCGGGTATCGCGAGAAAAGCAGTTCCAGTTGCGCAGCTACATTTATTCCACTGGTATGTTTGAGATATAACGAAGTTAGGATAAACGGGTTTGTATTATTTATTTTTATTTTTATACTGGTATTTTCTACTCCTTGAAGATTTATGTTATTTACTTCCTCGTGGGGAATATGTTTTTTAATGTATATTGCTGTTCCTTCATGGGGCCGTCTAGCAGTTGTATTTGGGCTAAAGTTATGATAGCTATTATAGTTGGCTATATTAATTTTTTTTATTTTCTCTAACTTTAGTTTCCTGAATTAACAAGGCGTCTACGTCATTTTCGTTTACATAGTTCCTAAGTTCATTTATTCTTGGAGATATGCCATTCGCATTCCAAAATATTATTTTAAAGGATTCTTTTTGGGACCTATCCATGGCGGGTTTGATTCTCACTGTTATTTTTAAAATCCGCGATTATTTTGAAGGCCTCAAAAACCATTGACATTGGATCGCTCTTTTTTTGTATTAACTCTGCGAACTGCATCAACAGATGTTTTAAGTCGTCTAAATTGAACATACTGATAAATCCTCTGATGAGGTTCAGGATTTCATCCATCTTTTTATCATCGGATTTAACAGTCGGTTCAGTCTCAGCTTCTATATCCTCAGCCTCAACCACGGATTGAACTTGGTTTACTTGGACTACATCTAACCCCTCGGTTGTTAGAGCAACTTTTAGAGTCTCAATGTCATAACTGGTTGGTAGCCCCTTCAATACTACCTTTTTTGGCCTTTCCGTTTTAAGATTTAAGCTTTGAAAGGGGATTTTCTCGCTGGTTAAGTGGCGCTGAACAGCCCTATAGGCGTCAGCGTCGTTTGGTATCGTTTTGGGAATTCGCCAGAAAACTTAGGAAACCGCAAAATAAACTCCCGCCATTATTAGATGGTAATAATACCGCGTACTCAGATGAAGAAAAAGCCGAGGCGCTCGCAAAGCATTACGAAAAGCAATTCGAACCAAACCACGATTTAATGTGTCAGGACACCCTAAAAACGATCAGGCAAACACTAAATAACTTTAGAAACACCCCGGTCACGGCTGAGATTAACCCAGCCACACCGCAAGAGATAGTCGAAATTATCAAAAACTTAAAGAACCGTAAGAGCCCAGGACACGACAAAATCAGGAACGTAGCGGTCAAAAACCTACCCTTAAATATAATTTTTTCATGGCCATTTTAATAAATAAAATACTAAAATTAAACTATTTCCCTAAAGAATGGAAGGACGCGATAATTATACCGATCTATGAGGCAGGACAGGATGCCACAATTCCAGCCAACTACAGACCAATTAGCCTACTGCCAACACTTAGTGTATCAGGAAAGCCCCTAGATATTTAAGGAACTCGGTGATTAGAAAAGACTTTAAAATAAAAACCGTGAGAGCCCAAATTAAAAAGCTAGCGCTAAAATTCTACGACAACCGGCCTTCAGTTCCAAATGAACTTCTATTCAGTCTACCTGACTATGATCGTCGCAAGGCCAAATCTCGTAAGAGACCCCGTGCAGTACTTAGCCTTGAATAACCGGATTTAGGTAAACCCCTTGACTAGCAACTGAAATTAATTAAATATCGCGATCAATATTTTTCAAATTTAAAAAATATTCTTAATCCTTAAACTGCCAAATTGCTAGGTAACCCTCAGATCTGCATCAACCCCCCAAACTGACTAATTCCAAATGTGCAATAAACTGCCACACTAGGAGCTAAGTCAAAAATAAAATAGTAAATAAAAAAAATTGAGCCTCCATATCATGGGTCAATGAAATAATGTCACAGCATGAAGATACGAACCATATATTGAGATTGGAGATTAAAGGCGCTCCTCTCCTGGATGAACCTCTCCCTCCTAACTGAAATATGAAGCCCGTCATAATTTAGAACACGTTCCCGGCCCGAAGACCCTTAAGTCACAGCCGTAATGATTTTTATTCAAATGGGTTTGTACAAAGAATTAAAATAAAAGTTTTTCAAACATTTATATTTACATTAGCTAAATTCAACACAATAATATAGGACAATTCGGGCCTGCGCTAATGGACCAGACCACAGCAGACCTTAATATAAATATGTTATCATAGAACAATATGAAAATCAATCACATAGCTCCTGTCAAATAGTAAACAAATCCTAACCAATCAAGTTCAGTCGCTGGCCGCACAAAGACTTCTTCTTTCCCACACAATTTGCACCCCTATCGCCTCATACAGCGTGGAAAAAGAGGAGAATCCCTTGCACTCGAGAACTCCATGCGTTGACGGATTAGTTTGAATCGATGCTCTGCGTTGCTCCTCTGATGATTAGCCAACGGAACGGACGAACGCATCAGTGTGAATCCGGTCTTAGGCCAGATCCACACTGACACGTTCGTTTGTTACGTTGGCTAATACGTTGCATTGGCTACCCGTCAGAGAAGCAATGCAGAGCATCGATTCACACTAATCCGTCAACGCATGGAGTTCTCGAGCGCAAGGGATTCCCCTCTTTTTCCACGCTGTATGAGGCAATAGGGGGGTGCAAATGGTGTGGGAGAGAAGAAATCTTTGTGCGGCTGAACTTGATTGGTTAGGATTTGTTTACTATTTGACAACAGCTGTGCGATTGATTTTCATATTGTTCTATGATAACATATTTATATTGAGGTCTGCTGTGGTCTGGTTCATTAGCGCAGGCCCGAATTGTCCTGCGAGTCAGGTCGGGCTCAGTATGTAAAAAATAGGACCGGGCGTATTTACGTTTGAGAAAAACTTTAAGTAAATTTTAATAGAGTACATCAGATTATTGTGTTGAATTTAGCTATATGTAAATATAAATGCTTGAAAAACTTTTATTTTAGTACTTTGTACAAACACATTTGAATAAAAATCATTTCGGCCGTGACTTAAGGGTCTTCGGGCCGGGAACGTGTTCTAAATTATGACGGGCTTCATATTTCACTTTCCCTTGTGAATATTTCATGTCTTCTCCAGCTTAAAAAAATTACTGGAGGTCTGGGCCTGCCGCTCGAGTGGTGTCCCCTCCCCCGGGCCGGGTGAAGGATGCAATCTCATATTTTCCAGGATATGGTCATATCCCAGTATATATGTAAACCTGTTTTTTCAAATTCTCTATTTAGAGATTTTTCAAATGAAATCCTATTTTGGTAAATTCTTGAATTGAGCTTATGTGTATTTACTGTGTATTTTTGACCACAATTCTCGTTTATATATTTATGAGATTATTTATTCGTGAAAGTCTGTCTTTCTCTGTCAATATTGCAAAAATCTTAATTATATTTCTTAATTATTTAATAATTTCGAAATGCACCAATTTACCAACAATTGAGAATTGATATATTAGCATCTATTACATCTTCAGAATTAATATCCGTCAGTATAAATTTAAATAAACAGCCTTGGGTTTATATATATATATATATATTTGTAAAAATTAAAACCTTTTGAATTCCCATTCATTTTTTTATAAAAGAACTCAGATTTTTAATAGTATGTTGGCTGTGAAAAATCGCCTAGTTTATGAGATCTTTACCAGATATGTTACATTTTTTAAAAGTAAAGTTGAACAATACTTACCTTAAATATAAATGTTATTTTGCTTTCCAAATTTTATAATTTTTGACTAAAACACTTCATGAACCTTGTGCACTGCTCAGAGGTTTTAGCTCATATGTTAGTAGATTTGCCATTTTGCAAATTTTGGGTGCTTCTTGAGGGGACGCTTCAGTTAAAAAAAAATCACCGTTCCCTTGAAAATTGCACCCGGTGGCTCAAGAGATGGGCAGTTCCTTTTTTCAAATGATTGGCATCTGATGGGCCAATGAGAGTAAGTAAGGACCTCTATAGCTTATGACTTGCTCGCCTGTCCCAGAGGATAAAGGGGGGAATCTTAGAAGGGTGTGAGTGCAATCTACATTCCTATCCTACCCCTCTCCGTAATCACCGATGTGATTTACGACGTTCCGAGGTATAGCGTCTTTGCCGTGCTCTATGAGCATTGCAAATAATAATTACGGCTTAAATGGATTCCCCCATTTTTTCATCTGACTCAAATTTTAAAGGGTTCTCGAAAGCGGGTGCATGAACGGAATTAAAATCACTCGCTAAAATAAAAATGGTGCGTGAAACTCGTTCCCGCTATTTCGTGTTTGTGAATTTATTTATTGGTTAAATATTCATTATAGCATATTTTTCACAATGAAAAATTAAAGGAATTAATCTATATGAACGAGTTTCGGAAATACGCTGCCGCTCGGGGCCGGCGCGAGTGTATTAAATCTGGTCGCCCGGCACGAATAAAGGTTATCAACCTTGGGGATGGGGGAATGATTTTCCGAGCTGAATTGCCGATATTGCAATGTTATGTATTATTGTTCTACTTTAACCTACATATGAACAGCCTATAAACTACTATACGGAAATTATGAATGTGTGTAGCATTGGCTAAAATAGCGCGTTTGAAGGATACTATCCCGGACATACTTCGTATTAATTTTAAAACTTGATCGCGAGAACTTCATAATTTTTGAAATCTCATGTACGACAGTTTTTCACTAGGAGAAATTTCAGATTTCCTTTTACAGATTATACCCTGTTTTAAGTTATTAATCTCTCATCGACGATGTATGAATTCCTAAAATGTTTGCTTAGCTGTATTTTCAGAAGTCCTAACTGTTAACAATTATGATAAATTCAAAGTTAAATCGGTTCCATTTTCAACTTACCCGCGGGGCCAGGGGTAATTCACGGCCCTTTTCCCGTTGATCGAAAAATTCGGGTATTGCAATAAAACAGCAAGTTGCTAGCGATATAAAACACCATTTTTTAAATTCAAAACGTCGAAATATTAAAAAAAATCAAATTTCTTCAAAAGTATAGATAATTTATTTGTTATGAAATAAACATATTGAGGAAATTTTAAAATAAAAGAGTTCATAACGTCCGTTAATATAACGGGAAAAAAGGCCGAAATATCGCAATCGCGATGATTGAAAAATTAGAGTAAATGATCAAAATATAAAACAAGAATATTAATTTATTAAAATTCGCCGAAAATCATTTGTAAAACCCTCGAAATTAAAGAAAAATTAGTGGACGGGCTTCTTAAAAATAAAAGAGGAAAAAATAATAGTGAATGCTTCATAAGCTTGGAAAAGTGAAAAATAAAAAGATCAAGATGAGAAAACTTAAATGAATTTAAAATTGCCTTAAAATGTATTTGAATGCTTCATGATAAATTATTTTTTTTATGATGTATTGGAAAACAAATATTATAAAACACCTGAAAAGGTCTATAATGAAAATCATTGGCAAGATTAATAAAAATTACAAGGTTAAAAAAAATTAGTGAATATAAATGTTTAAAATATTTAAACAATGGATAACTGAAAAATTTAAATTTGACAAACCTTTAAGAAATGGAAAAAATGGTAATAGTGACAATAACTTATAGAAAATAATTAGTTTTAGAAGAGAAAAAAAAACACTTAAAATAAGTTTTGAAAATTTATTAAATGTTAAAAATGAGAAGATAGCAATAATAAATGCATGTTAACAATATTACTCATTAATAAATTAAAATATTTCTGTGAATTTGTCTTTGTTACTGTCAAATAATAATAATAATAAAATTTGTATTTTGCCAATATCTTAAATTTTCCCAATCTTTAAAATCCTCCTCTGCCTCAACATCGAAATAATAGATTCTATAAAAGTAGATCCACTAAGGAGTTTTCTTGCCAACAGACATATAGTGATACCTTGATAAAGTACTCATCAGTTCAAGACATGGGGAGAAGGATTGGTTGTTTGACTTATATCTACTGTACAATAAATCTATTATAAATAAGTACTAAGTAATAAGAGCAAATTTCTAAATTATTTTAAAACATACTTACAATTTAATTTTGCATAACATTAAACAACTTGAAAAAACCATCGCATGATGTAAAAACACGTTGAAATTACTAAATTACTTTTACTCGCTTTGCCTCTTTACGTGAAAAACTCATCCAATGTGTTCTGCTTCAAAAATGATACTCTGTTTTTTTATGCTGTTTATCTTATACAATATATATAAATGTTTTATATTTACCTTTTATATTCATTTATCCGTCTATCAGTTTTTAGTTAGTCGAGTTTAAGAGTATTGTTGGGAAATTCTTATGCGAACAGATGATTGAAGAAAATCAGGGAATTTCAAGAAAAATACTCTGGAAATCAGGGAAAACTCAGGGAATTTTGTTTTTAAGTTTCTGTAGCCAACCTGTATATAGTTTAATTAAATAAATAGTATTTATAAATATAAATGAAATTCTCATCATTGATGATACAACTCTATTAGGCCATCTTATAGGTTTTCTTAGAAGTTCTTCTTTGTGGCTACTTCGCTAGGTTTGCTTTTCACGTCGACATCAAACTATCAAAATAATATGCAAATTATATTCAACAATGAAAAAAATTTAATCCAATTGGACTTCCAGAATTAACATTTAGTTAAAAAAATAAAATGTGCTCATTTTGTTAGAATTTGAGTTGTGATAATCTATACATTTGTTTAAAATTTCAAAACTGAGTTCAGTAATTGACATGCTCACAAAAACACATTTCGATTTTATTAACATGATTTTAATAATGCTTTTTCAACTTTCAAACCTGTAATGTTATATTTTTTATATCAATATAATAAAACTAGCTTATAACCATTGAAAATCAATGATGCAAGATACCGTATGTGCTTGTATAAATTTTTTCAGATATTGATTTTACTTCCACTCAAACCAGAAAAATACTGAATAATGAAAAAAGAAAACGATGATCATAATAATATTAATAAATAAATTATCATTAAAGGAGAAAAATAATTATTTTTTATTAATGCATTAACATTAATTAAATGGAAATGAAGAACAGATGTTTCTTATAATAAATCTAATAGAACATTTTAGGATAAACCACATATTTAATAAATTTTTTTTTAGAAAATTAACTAAATCCACATTTGAATCCAAACTAAAAACCAATATAAATCCAGTTTTGAAAACATATCTAAATTAGAATTCCAAATTTGTTGATCAACTGCCCATTTCTGAAATATTTTTCTTCTATACAGAAAAGTGTTGAACTTATTGGGTCTTACCGAGAGTCTGATAAATTTTTTATCATAGAGATATCTCTCTGTTTATGTGTAACCATATTAGTTTCCATATTTTAAATATCTACAAGCCCTTTTAGTTAGGTGACAGTTTGCTTACAACAATGGTCATATGAATAGCCGTTGTTATAAAATAGTTAAAAAAACAGTCTAATATTCAGCTTTGCTTCTATAGAGAACATTTTAATAAGAACAGTGAAGCTGAATATTGGACTTGTCTTATTCAATAATTTTCACCAGACAGAACACATATTGGGGCCAGCATACCCCTCCGAAGAACTTTATATCACGATTACTCATGCACCTTTTTTGAGTAAGAACTAAATACTTACCAAATTTTACTTTCCTATACATTATTGTATTTGAGATGTTTTTGGGCCGACAGAGAAACCCAACTCAAAGAGGAGCACACTACCTTGAGAAAATTTCTAAGGTATTAACACACATCAAATTTTAGGGTAAGAACTGATTGCCTACCAAATTTCAGCTTCCTAGGCCTAACGGTTTTTGAAATATTTTTGTCCCTACATTGAATCCCACACTTATGGATAAATTCAAAACATACTAATTAACAATAAAATCAAATACATAAATTTAATTTGTTTATTTTTCAGAAGTATACAGCTAAAATTTTTAGATATAAAAAATAAAATATTTTATAACAGATTATGTTCCACCGATATGAATATTTTTAAAAACAAAACTAGATCCAGTCAAACTTTCTTTAAAATTTCTAGACCAAACTTGAATTCAGAAAAACCTGTAAAAAATAAAATGTATATAGTTTTAAAGAATTCTCATTTTTAACTATTTTACAAAATTAAATGAATAGAATATCAGCAAAGGCCTGACATAAACCACACATGGGCAACCCATGTCTTCATTTTTTTTATGAATACTTTTTTTTAAACTTTAAAATTCTATTTGAAATTTATGCATATGGATTAATGTACACCATAAAGCAGTAGATTTTGATCACAAAAGTGACGCTTTCAGTTCTATCGTTAGTCGTACCTGATAAAAAAAGTAACCACTGGCTGTCAGCTAGTTATACAAAAATGCAATTTTCTACAACCAAATGTGACTTTCATGCAGGAGAAGCAGGTTAAAATTAGTGTTGCTATCTTAGCTTATATGAAACATTTTCAAAAAATGTGAAAAAATATTGGACAATGAAAACGCTTCTAAAATATTGGAATAATATTAAGCTTTAACTTCAGTGGCAACAAGTTGCTAAATTTTAATCCCTATTAGCATTGCATATTTTGCATGTCATGTTTTTGTATATATAATGGTCATTAGCAATTCTTCCTTTTCTGCAATATTTTCATCATATGTTTACAAACTGATCATTGTGAACACTCAGGGCTGTGCAGTCGAAGTTAGTAATAATATACCGACTCTGACTCCTAAATTAAACTATATAAAAGTAATTTTATCTTGGAATATTAAATTCTTTTATTAGTTAAAATAGTTTTAAAAAAATCGTTAAATGTTTACCAATTAAAAAATTAATGAATTGAAAAATTAAAAATTGCTATCTATGACAGTCACTGCTTTAGTAACTTTTATAAACAACTAATATGTGAGCACTATTTTATTTAGATATAAGTTGCTATACTACACTACCTAAAAATAAAATGTGACCTATGCAAACTAAATATATGCACCCACTATTCAGTGGAATAGGCTGTGCTAACAAAGAAAATATTGAAATGCTGCTTATCCATATTAAAAACATGTGCCTGCTAGTGTGGAATGTGCTACTCTTTGGTATCATAGCCTGCATAATGTCCTAAATAAACACCTTCTGTTTGGGGAATAAATGCACTTGATATGTTGATGCATAGTGGTGGTGTCCCAAGCTAGCAGTAACTTTTTAAGACAAATGGGTTATGTATTACATGTACAACATATAAGTCAGATTAAAATTGGTCCTACGATGAATGCAGTTTAAATTGAATTTGATCCTTTTCACGATAGTTACAATTTAATTTAAAACAGGTCATTTTCACAAGATACAATTTCAATCTAAAACCAGTAACATTTACAGCTGATTTCAAATTGTTTAGCTTGCTTATATAAAACTGAAAATCAGAACAAAATTAGCATTTATTCTCAGAAATTTTAGTTGACCAGATTGATTATTGTAATGAAAATTATAATTTTAATTTTCAAAACTTTAATTTCAAAAATCTTAAATTTAATTTCTTGAAAATATTTCTTTACTCAGTGAGCTGCTTGCATGCACGGGTCAGGTGTTTCCAAACGATCATCAGAAAGTCCTTGAAAATTAAATGACTAACCCACATGTGTGTGTTTAAGAGACTGATAAACGAATCACGATGATTCAAATTGCAGATCTATGAATTAAAATTACTACAGCAAGATAGTATTTATATGTTAGATGTGTTCGTCATTATAAAAATTTACTTAGCATATATTATAAATATGGAACAGTTTACTTCACAAAGTCCTATACAAGTATTTGACTTTTAACAGCCTAGCAACATTTAACGTTTACTTAAATTCATCCACTTTACACTTTTTAATCACCAATTAAGAAATTTCTAATTTACAGTATATCAACTAGGAATAGTAAATGTCAAGCACTGAAATTAAATGTGACAAAACATACCTTAATGTGACAAAAACATACCTTAACTTCTTCACAATCTTACGAAATCAGAGCAGAGGATGTGTGCATCAGCTATAGATTTTCCAGTCCTTCAAGAAATAGAATTGGGCTCTTTCTACACAGTTTAAATTCCTGTAACAAATTAAATCAGAATTAGGATCACTTTTTAACCCTTGGTAAAAAAAGCGCATCAAAACTGCTTGTACTCAACTATTAGAATCAATATTTTTAAATTATGGTAAATAAAAATTCATGGTAATAAATATCAGACTTGAACTTGAATACCACCAGCACCTTGAAAAATATTTCTAAATAGATTTTCTATCAATATTTCTGTTTATCAATATTGATAAAAAATAATATATAAAAACACGTATCAATAACTTCAAATGAGAATTTGTAAAAAAAAATTAAAGCTTCAGAATCCAAATTTTGAGGAAACATGAAAGAAAAACAAGAAAGATCAATCATGCATAAAGCATTGATTATGAAACACTTTCCAACTTCAATGCAGTTTTATATAAACATCTCTAAAATGCGATACATTCCTCTGTAATATTTTTAAAATTATCACAATACTACATTAATTTATTATCTTTGAAAACTTCATCGAAGAAAACGAACTTCATTCAAATAATGGCATTGAAATAAATTGCCTGGTTTAATCATCTCTAAAATGCAATACATTCCTCGGTAATATTTTTTTTAAATTATCATAATACTACAACAATTTATTATATTTGAAAGCTTCATCGAAAACAAATGAATTTTATTCAAATGATGTCATCGAAATATAAATCCTCTCTATATAAAATCAGCATTTCATTTATAAACATGTTTCCAATCGTTTCATTCATCACAATACTATAATAATTTATTTTATTTAAAAATTTGAAAAATTGTTATCTATCATAATTATTTTAAAATGTGAAACCTCTCTAATATATAAGACAATGAAACTCTTGGAAAGATATTTATTATATAATATACCTCTTTTTCCTTTCTGGAGGATATAGCAAAAGCCAGAATTCAATTGAATTTGTTTTTCTCCCTATATTAAATAATTTTTATGTAAAAAACTACCTAACGTATTTTACTGAAATTTTTCTATATATTTTATGGGATAATTTGAATATTTCCTAAAACTTTCGAAGCAATCAGTGAATTTTAAATTCGCTTAAAAAATGTTTGAAAAATTAGGTCCCATAGGGCTCGATGTATTTCATTTTTTCAACCCAGGTTCAATCCAAAACTAATTGGGTGATATTATTCATTTATATTCCCATAGGTCCTACAGACCGTCTGAAAAACATACTAAAATCTCCTTTTGATTAAGTCATTTTTACGGCAGTTATCATGCTAACAGACGGACGGACTGACAGACGGACAGTCTGTCTGTCTGCCCCCCCCCCTCTCTAAACGCCGGTTTAGAAAAAAAAGTACTTAAAAATAAACACGTTGAATCTTGTTCTATACAAATCTTGCTACGCTTTTTCGTTATCTAGTAAACATACTTGAAATATTTGCACCCAAAACTTTGAACAGAAATTAAATTAAAATGAGAGTAATAATATTTTATAAAAATATTAAACAATACAAGTGTTTAAATATTATACATTTTTATTTGTTAAACTGTGCGGTAAATATTGATATTACAGCACAATACTAAAGAAAGAGCTAAAACTTCTTAGGATACTTTAAATTGGACGTTTTCTGGCTTTTACTGCAACAAAATATCAATAACATATGTAAAATCTAACATTTTAACAAGGTCGTTTTCAATGCTAAGAATTGACAGATGATTTAGCCTCTTTTCAGTCATTAAGCTTCTTAACTTGTTTTTGATTCGTTTTAATTTAGAGAATGACCTTTCCTCACTGGTGTTGGAAATCATCAAACACAGATAAGTATGAAGTACTATTTCAACATTTGGAAACGCTTGAATTATGTTTGCTCCACATAAATACGAATACAAACACTTTAAATCCACTTTTTGGGATTCATTTTCGGGTTCGTCTTTATTTCCTTCTTCATTATTAAAAATGTTTAAGAATTTTTTTTTTTCTTAAAGATTTTTTACTTTTATTTTTGGTTCAAAATGAGGCCCTCTTCTGAAGCAAGGTCCCTGGCATTCGCCAGTATGTTAATTCACTACTGCATCTTAACTACTATTTTGCATGAAACAAACAAATATATAGTTGCAGCCTGCATATCGTGTTAACCGATATTTCACTTTCGTGTGAAGTAGTCTCAATAGTATATATTATCACAACATTCATAGCTAGGAAGAGGACCCTGTGTTGAAGCTGATAGATGCTAATATAAATGCCAGAATAAATTGTGCAATAAAAAAAATTACGGAAGTGTATAAGATTCTCAAATTTGTATGCCACATAACAAATATGCTATACGTGAAGTCTGCAACAAAATATGGTTTGGGTTGTTTACTTTATTCACACAAGGATACAAAATATGGAACACTTAAAAACAACACACATTACACTTAGGACTCAAAAACATACTAAACACATTATACAAATAATAATTATTTAAACCATTGTTTTCGGATATTAATTTAATTATAATTTATTGAAAAACTGTTATATCTAAAAGGAATTTCAACAATTTATAAATAGCATCACATACATATCCTGACAGATTTTTCATGACAGCTATATGAAAATATATGACATCGCAAAACTTGAAATGCGGATAAAGTCCGGAAGGGATAGAAATATTTGGTATGGTCATGATGAATAACTGAGTGCGATTATATGCTATGTTTCTATAAAATATTTACAATAATTTTTACTCAAACATCCATTCATTGAGAGCGTACTTTTTTACATTGTTTAACATTAGGAGTGGGGAAATTACTTAAATCACAGATATACATTTTTAAATTGGATCAAGTCGGGTCATTGTAGAGTTCTAAATTAGTAAATTAGGCGATTGGTATACATCAAATTAAAATTTTATGACTACACGTTCAAATGAACAAGTGATCACACAAGTAATTTATCTAATGATGGTCAAACTGGCATAGATTTAAGAGTAAACTTCCCATGTTTCTTTTAAATAAACAAATAATAACTCACCAATTAGAATATTTTTCATATTGTCTGCTGTATATCCGAAATCATTTTTGCATTTGGAAATCCTCTGATCGAAGTGACGGCCATCTTGTTTCTAACGAAGCCTTTTCATTGGTGTCTTTTCAGCGGTAACACATCAAGTGACCAACGCATCCGCCAGAACATGAACCATGTTAAACGGAGGAACGCACGGTCATGCATTCGAGCCTGTGATTGATTGACGTACAGCTCCCAATGGATGGGCAGCGCACGAACGGATCAGTGTGAATCCGGCCTTAGAATGAGTTGTATATACCAGTTGTATGCATATTTTTTATGATGCGATACGCTGATAGTCAGGAGAATCGGGTGGGCTGTGACTCACAGGAGAGTTTTGAAGTGCAGAGAAATTCTGATTGCTTGATTGTGTAATTACTACAGCATCATTTTTGGATAGATTGCCTCATGGGAAAAAAGAACTTTTAGACTTACGATTTCTTTTAGACTCAGTCTATAAGTCGAAACCTCACTTTTTTGTGTCACAAATTTTTTAAATTGTACGCGAGTATATACGGTAATCAATATTCATAAAAGCTGCAAATGATCATTTCTATAGAAAATATATTGGGGAGGGGGCAGCACAGAAATAATACAAACAAATGGATTGATTGCCTCAATAGAAAAAAGAACTTTTAGACTTATGATTTTTTTTACTCTGTGTATATGTCGACCTCTAACTTTTTTGTCAGAAATTTCTCAACTTATACGCGAGTATATATGGTAATCAATATTCATAAAAGTTGCAAATGATCATTTCTATAAAAAATATATTGGGGGGGGGGGGGCAGCACAGCTATAATGCAAAAAAAAATTGATGTAGCTGTGTAGAACAGTTGATCTTTGGAACATACACTCTAAGACAAAAAAATCGAAGCACCAAGAAAGAATTATCCAAATGAGACAAAATCTGATACGTGTAATGTGGATGTACAGAAAAAGAAATGATTAGAATTTCAGAACAATTGGATGATTTATTGCACTGAAAGATCTACACAAAGCAAGCACATCAATATGGGGTTGGCCTTGATACAAGCTATTACCCGACTTGGCATTGATGCATAAAGTTGCTGGATGGTGTTCTGAGGGATGTCGTTCCGAATGGCCTGCAATTGATGAGCTAATTCATCTACATTCTGGGATGGTAGCAGGCGATGCCCCATCTCAGTGCAAATGTGCTCAATAGGCGAGAGATATGGGGATCTGGCTGGCCAAGGAAGTGTGTTGTAAGCACGCAGACAATCAACAGAGAGCCGTGCCATGTGTGGCCTGGCATTATCTGGCTGAAAAGTTAGCCCGGGGTGTCGCGAAAGGAATGGCACAACAACGGGTCATAGAATGTTGGCAATGTACAGATGTGCTGTGATGGTGCCACGGAGGACTATAAAAAGGTTCTGGCTATCAAACGAAATGGCACCCCAAACCATAACTCTCTGTTATTGGGCCGTGTGGCATATGACAGTAAGAGCAGTATCCTGAAGATGTCCGAGCTGTCTCCAGACATGTCTGAGCTGGTCATCGAAACTCAGTTCGAAACAGGACTCATCACTGAAGACAATTCGTTCTTAATCCAAACAATTTCAGGTTGATCGGGCCTGGCACCATTGCAATCGCTGTTGATGGTGCATACTGGTCAGTGATAGACAGCGTAATGGACACCGCCAGTATAGATTCCGCTTCTGTAGTCTCCTATTAATGGTCCGGGTGATCACTTCCATGTTTGCCACACGTTGGATGGTTGATAATGACAAATCTCGTGCTGTCACAGCTGCTCTGACAATCTTCCTGTTCTGTCATCGCTCTAGGCCATTTGCTGCCCACTTGCCGCTGAAATCTGCCATTCTGGATCCATTCCCGCCAACATCGTCTAATTGCTACATCGCTCCTACCCAAATGCTGAGCGATTCGTTGGTGTGCCCATCCAGCCTCATGCAGTCTGACCGCACGCCCTCATTCAAACTCCTTCATATGCTCATAGTGGCCACTAATTCGCCGGCGAGACATTGTTACAATCAAGGTACGTAAACGCAATTGAAATCCACTGCACATATTGTTCTTGAAAGCAAGGTTCGCTCCTTATATACACCACCATGGTGCTCAGTTTGAATGCGCTGTAGTTCCGACTATTAATTCATTGGCTGCAAATTTTTGATCATTTACATATTCGGTCGACAGGTGTTTGCATATTCAGTTTCATTACTATCGGATTATTTTGAGGGGTGCATCGATTTTTTTGTCTTAAGAGTGTATTTGAGTAATACTGTTTTAGAATATGCCCAAGATTATCAAAATATGCAGATAATCCTTATACAAATATTAATTGCATTTTGTACATATCTAATAAATTGTTCCCTTATCTTAATTCTGGAAGGCTATAAGACATTTAAGAGTTGAAGAGCAATCCTTTAATCATACAGATCGTTTATGGCAATATCACAAACATGTGGAAAATCTTTTATGTCATCTTTGTGGATAAATTTAAAAGCTTAGACAATCCAATATTCCATACCCATACTTATCACTATAGAGAAATTAACAGCTTATAATAAAAAATTAAATCAGCTTAAGAAGTCATAGTTTTACAATATAGAAAAATCCCATTTCAGAATTATCCAGACATTTTTTCCCCAGGACTGAACCTAGAATTAAAAAAAAAAAATTGAGTGATACATTTTGTTATACAGATTAAAAACATCCATATTATGTCTTCTCTAGTTGCTATGTTGTGGTTAGTGTATGCTCCTAGAAACCAAAGCTGATTTTGTGCTAGAGGTTGCAAGAAACCAGTTTTCCTTTTTATAATCTAATTAAATGAAATCTTTAGAAGTAACCAATTGTTGCAGTCAGTTAAAAAAACATTGAAGGTGATGGAAGTTCAGATAAGAGGGCACAAACTGCTCTGAAACAATAATCTTACTATACAAAGTAATGTCCTATTTTAAGCAATAGACAGAAGCAATATCAAATGAGGTGATGACAATCAACAATAATGCAGCTGTAAGACCATGCATCTCGAAAGATACATTAAAATTTGCCAAAAAGTTAAAGCTTTTATTAATGATGAATTCTGATTTTTACGATTTCTTTCACATAAAAGGTATTTCCAGCAAATAAGATGCATATTAATATTAATAATGCTACTTATAATAATTACATTTTCTGGATTTTTATTTATCAGGATCAATTTGAGTCCCACTTGATCCAGATAAACTGGAGTTTAGGTGCAATTATGGATGTAATTCCATTGGCATTTTTCCTACATACCATATTCTTTTCAATCACTGCCTGAATCTAAGTGCATTTGGATATATATTTATAGAGAAGGGATAAATCAAGGATATCAATTATATTCAGAAAACAGAAACACATTTTTCATTAGGTGAAAAGAATTTAGTTTTCAAAAGTGTAATGATATATTATTCTCATTAAAGTTGCAGACAAGAAATGGAGCAGAACCAACATCTTTCGCAGCACACTGAATTGATGGTTAGTGTTGGTTATTTTAGCCTCTGTATTTCTGTTGACTTAATTTTTCTGTGGTGGATTTTATTCACTATAGAAATTACTCCACTGTAGCCCTTCTTCCAAAAATTTTGGTACTTCAATAGCAATTTACAGCCTTCAAATTCATGTCCTAATAAATAAAAAAATGTAAACTTAAATCTCCACAACACAATTACAAAAAATTTAAAATTCAATATTTTGTATGCTTTTTATAATTAGGATAAAGATTGTGAGCAAATTTTTATTATATGCAATGCCATTTTAACAAATTATGCCAAAGTTTTGTCAAGCTTTGGAATTATACATATGTCACAAACTTTAAGCCCCTTTAAATTAATTTTCTTTGCATTTAATTAATTTTCTTTGCATTAACTTTCCATTCTCACAATTATTCAAAATTCTTTCAAGTCATATACATCAAATAAATAATGTGCTAAAACAAAATCAATCTATAAATGATATTCTTTCTTTCTATTGCATATTCATCAATTCCACTAAATATAGAGATAATTTCACTAATAAATTATAGTTGACTACACAGTGTAGTTTCTGTAGAACCACATATCATGTCCATAAATAGAAATGTTTATCAGTTCCCATCATGAAAAATGATCATTTCATCAGAATTGTGTTGAAATTTCTCGATTAATATACCAATCATATAAAGTTGGCATATTAAGTGAGAAAGTTCAAAGCATGATATAATCATAGCATTTATGGTTATATCAATTAAAAAGCCTAACTCCAATGCTTTTCAAGTCTATTGATCAGATCACTTCCAACCTCTGGCGATGTGATTAAATGTGCTTGTGACTCTCCGTACAAAATCCTGAACTATGTCATTTTTTAATTATATAACATGAAACTCTTTATTGCTACTTTATTCATGCTTATTTGGTCTTGAATAGGTAAGTAGGATAAACATTAGTCACTGTATAGCAGCGAGATGATAATATGATAGATTTTGTTATGGGGTAGTAGGCTTTCCTTTGCTACTAAGGTAATTGCATGTAGATTTTTGGACTTGTTCATGTAAAAATTATAGTGTTACTTTTGAAATGGTTAAATTCAGTCAGATTATATCATCAGAAAATATGAATGAAATATAAATTTTATTTTATCAAATGAATCAAACTACATCTGAAGAAAAGTGGTATAGTACAGGATCGTTATCGAGAACACTCCCAAAACTAGAATTGGGCATGAGGCCAAATTTTGTGACAGCAAACATTTTCACCAAAAATTGGTCAAATAGTGTTTTTTTTTTAATCTCGCCAAATGATAAAAAGTGTTATTTACTACTAATTTTCTCATAGTTTCTATGGAAAACATCCTCATAATATGGAATTTCCATGTTTTCCTATAGAAAATTGCCGTCGACCATTGAAAATTTACTGCATGCTGTCAATTTGCTCTGTCAATCCATGCAACAACAAAAATTTGCACCAGTGTAACTAATTAATTAATATCTCATTTTTCTTGGACATAATATATGTTTTATATATAAGAAGTTTCTAAATTTGCATAAATCGCTAAACTAGTCATCGAGATAATTACCTCCATATAGCACCTTATAAATTATGTTAAAGGAAAATCACAAAAAATTGTTATTTTCTGCATGCTGTCAATTTGCTCTGTCAATCCATGCAACAACAAAAATTTGCACCAGTGTAACTAATTAATTAATATCTCATTTTTCTTGGACATAATATATGTTTTATATAAAAAGTTTCTAAATTTGCATAAATCGCTAAACTAGTCATCGAGATAATTACCTCCATATAGCACCTTATAAATTATGTTAAAGGAAAATCACAAAAAATTGTTATTTTCCAAAAATTTCTTACAACAAACTTCGCATTTCCGTACTACAGTGCATGATTTATGCAGATTTCTAGGTATATTATCCCCACCACCACCACATTTGTAAAATGCAATTTTGGTCCAATATTCTTTTCTTTTTATTGAACATTTAAATAAGCATTTTAAAATCTTGATTTCTGAAATTAATTTGAGTTATCCTTGTCCAAAATGCCCAGAAAAATTTAGCGACTGTAAACTGTAATTTAAAACTGATATCCTTTTGACTTCTTCAAACAGTGTGTTTTCTCACGAGATCCTAATTTATACATTTTCTGCCAATTTTGGGGCAAATATGCAAATCTCTTGGTGTTTGAAGTGTTTAAAGAGAAATTCCCTATTTATTCATTTTTTAAAATGAAAATAGCTCACTTAGCAAACATAACTTACATTTGGTCCAAAATTTTAAATCTGTATGGTGATAAGTTTTTAATGTGTTTTATTTATTTGTTGGCAATTTGGAAAAGATTCTCTGGCAGTGTCACGAGAATCAGAATTTGTATACGATCCTCGTTAATTTCGTTTTACTGTAAAGACATTTTCAGTTTTTGAAATCTGTTTGCATAGAAGATTTTATTATTAATTTTATGTTTTATGTGGGAAAATTACTTTTCAAACATGTACTTAATGAAATAAGGGATTATTTTCTAGAAAAATATATTAAGACAACGATTTTATGCACTTAAAACATAGCCATTTTGACAGGATATATTCAAATTTGATGTATTCCCATCTATAAATATGGTGTTATAATTTTACTAAAAATAAATAAATGTTATTATCTAACTTGTGTTCTATCAAGCTTCAATAATCAACTTCTTTCATGTTTTGACCCTTTTCATAATTTTTCCTTAACAACTTTTTTTAATTTGATTATATATGATATATTTTTAATAATATATAATCTTATTTAATGGAAGTATACTTTTTCATTGCAAAATAAAGCTTTATGCAATGCACTTATACTTAAAAATTGAATTATAATTTCTACAACAGCACATGTAGAACATTCGAATAGATTTTAGTTAGTGCTCCAAATTCTGGAGCAACCTCTTATCCAGAAAGTCCAAAGTCCCAAGCATTCCGGATAATAAATTCCATACTGTATAATAGATTGTGCAAGAATATTTGGAATAATATAAATTTTAAAAACTATCAGACCAGTTTGTAAATCAAAATTGAATCTTAGGATGAATGCAAACATTTTTCAGCATGTAGTAACATCAAGGATTAACTTAAAACTTCTGGAAATTGGTAATTAAATCTTTATATACACATTTTGTAAATATCAATTTCATTTAAAAGCTATAAAGAACATTTTTATAAAGTCTATAATAATAAGAGAAGATGTCTGTCTGTTGTGGAAAATCTAAGCCATGTACAGCCATGAAATTTGTATATAGGTATCTCGGCTCTTGAGAAGAAACACTAGATTTTTTTTTAAATTCAAATTAGTTTAAAAGTTTAGAATTTAATTAAATTTGGTTCTATTCTAATACAGCACCCAATATTGATTAGTAGCATTATCTATAGCATGTTGCTAAAACTAATTGCCAAAACTAAAACTATTTTTGGATTTTACGTACAGCTAAAAAGGGACATGCATGATTGGCCTTTTGAACTTTGGCCTATCACAGAAGTGGGAGGGGTTAAGGGTTCAAAGTTTCAAATTAAAAGTTTTCAAAATGCTTCCTAAATACTGTGATAAAAAAAATTTACTCAATCCCCATTCAGTTTGTTGTTTTGGAGTAGAAAAACCTAATTTTACCTCCAATAAAAAAAAATTAAAATGGAAATAAGTAAGACGCTTTTGGAAACTAAGAATTAAAAATGAAGTGCTCCAGTTCACTGCAGTAGGGGGAAAAACTCTTTTACTGCAGTAAAACTTGAAGTCTCCAATTTTGGAAATTCCTGGAGCTGGCAGAAGAAAAGGAAGAAGCGAAGATCAAAAGCCATTAAAGGTCTGCATGGGTCTAATTTTATAATTTTTATCTGGCCCAGCCCAAAAATATTAAGATTTGATGCAGCTAAAGCCTGATAATTTTTCAAAATAATTTACCCGAGTCCGACCCATCCCAAAAACATTCAAAGCCTGCTCCAACACAGCCCAGCCCAATTCTTTTTTTCAATACATTGAAGCCTGTTGCCTCGTATGATGATTAAAATTTGTCATTTAATAAATTAAGCACAAGTTATGTTTCATATAATAATAAATAAAAAAGAACCCAAGTTTGAAAAATCTGTACAAATCAAGAATGAGCTTTACTATAAAGTGAGTTCTTATTATTCTTGTTATTCATTTTGGTTGAATAATCATAGATGAAATGAAAAAATGGCTTTTCACTAAGATCATGTTTTAAAAAAATGCTTTATTCAGATTATTTAAAATTTACTTTGTAATCAGCATTATCTGTGAGTTACAGCAGGAATTCATTTGTCCAATATCAGCTCTGTCATTTTTTGAAAAATATAATGAATGAATTCACTGAATCCCTGCTTTAAATCAGGTGTACATTTTCTAGTTTTATACATTATTACAAGTATGCTTCACTGATGAGATATTTTTTGGAAATTCTGAATAATACCTAATTTGCTAGAAGGCATTGGAGTAAAAAATTTTATATAGATTGTGTGGTATACATTGCAGTACTGCCCAAAAGTGTGGTGTGTGATTCAGTCAATTAAACACAAGTAATACTATGTTGTAGTATTGGGAAACAATTATTGGGCCCCTTATCTTGATTTTGAAGTCACATTTCTTATTGAATTCAAAATTATTTTGATTTTGATTGGAAAAGCTTCAGCAAATTCCAATCGTGTAGATATTATTTTGCTGAGCATGTTTTAGTTCCAATAAAGGAATAGTTTTGATTAAGTTGAAAATTGTTATTGGCATCAAATGACTGTTTTCACTTATTAGTGAAAAAATATGTAATACTTTTTTAATTATAAGTTCTAAAAGCAAAAATAAATCTTATAATTACTTAAAAATTCATCAAAACAAAATTTAAGACTACACAGACTGAAGTCACAATAGCAGTGGTTATATTACAAAATGAAAGTGTATCAATTAATATTAATAAAAGACTAACAATTAATAAATGTACCTAAAACTGATTTAAAGCCAATTTTCATTAAAATTTCTAGATTTAAATAATTTATCCAGGGACTAACAGCTATTTTAAACCTGACATTTTACACTCAGTAGAAAATCAAAATTAACATTTAATATTTTCATATATATTTGTCATACAAATCTAGCAATAATAAAAAAGTATAAAGTAAGCAATGGAGATTAAAAAATACTTATGGACAGGGTTGGGCATGTAGAATATTTTTACTACATTTGATACATAATATGTGGTTTTCATTTGATATATTCTACATCAAAGTAAACTTCAGGTGTTCTGTGTATTTTTTTCACTTCATAATAATATATAAAGTATTTAGTAATAAAATATCAAACAATAAAACTGGAAAATATTTATGTTTAAGGTTAGTTTTGACTTTCTTATGGTATATTGCCATATTTGTGATGAAAACAGAACTACAGATTTCTCAATAACCTGCATTATCTATGTTTAGTTTCATTTACTATGCAGTAACTAGTTATAATTTATCAAAATTGAAACAAAAATTATACAGGGTATTTCAACAGATTACACAAGCAAATATTTCTTGGAACGATTGACAG
Organism: Amaurobius ferox; assembly: GCA_951213105.1. NCBI lineage: Eukaryota > Metazoa > Arthropoda > Arachnida > Araneae > Amaurobiidae > Amaurobius > Amaurobius ferox. Next base: position 18,153,088 of record OX578142.1, on the reverse strand, counting down.
CTTCATGGTTCTAATTTTAAGAAATGCTTCAAATAAGATAACTTCCAGACTATAATTGTTTGGTTGAGTGACATGTTTTAGTAAAAAATACAAAATTTAACATTTTATATGAGCCCTATACAAAAGAATTTCCAATTAGCAAGTCGTTCTGTATTCATTTAAAGATCTTTTGGGAAAAAACAGTTCTTTAATATTTAAAATTAACCGTGAAAAAATTGTCAAGTTATAGGATTTAAACCACTTTGACCTGATCATAAGAAATGGAGAAAACGTGGATTTCAGGGATCCTACAAAAATTGTTAGATAAAAATTCCATTTGAAAATTTACATGCATACCTATCTTAAACAAAATATTCATACAGTCCCTAATTATCTACTGAAAAGTTTAATGATATCATGGATAACTATGTTCATAAGATAATGGAACTAATTTTCTTTAACTAATTAGGCTATTGAAAATATTTCTTAAATTCATATTTTCTTTCTAGAAATCTGCATAAAGTTATATTTTTACTTGTTTAATAAATAGTGTCACATAATCAAAATTCGCATATGATAATAGTCTGACTTAATCAGCACTTCCGCATAAAGCATTTCTTAAACTGAAACCATGGGTCTACAACAAATTGTTCAAAATATATTTAGTCATGCAATCTTTTAAAAGAAAATTTGAACAGCTAAACATTTAGAAATAAAGCTGTTTTTTGTATACATATTACAATTTTGTTGAGTTCTACTATGTTATAAATCTGCATATATATTTTTTTTCTACCCCAATTTATATTTTTAAATATTGTTTTTTCAAGACATGATTTTAATAAAGGTTAATTTAAATGCTATGTCAAGCATATTCAAGCCTACTAAAGAGCTTTAAATATTGTAACATAAAATAGAACATATGTTAAATGTATACACCATAGGTTCTCAACCTTTTCATAAATGCATACTACTAAAACAAAATGCATACCACTTAAACAAAAATTCAAAAATTTCAGTACCACCAATTAAAATGTCTTGTGTACAAATGAGAACACAAAAATATACATTTAATTAAGTTACTGTCACATATTTTTATTTCATTTCTAATAAAAAAATAAACAAAATTATTATCTCATATATTAGCAAATACAATTAACAATATGATTAACAAGCAGTATTATTATTCATTAATAATATGATTAACAAAATTATCTAATGTGATACTTTTGCTTGTTTGTTAGAAATTAATCTTTTTATATCTAGTTCTATTTTACTTAATTCTAAGCATACATTTGACGTTCTATATTTGTTTTTTAAGCACAATATTGAAGAAAATCCTTCTTCACAAAAAATACATCGAACAAAATGGTATACAAAATATAATTGTTCTTTATAAAATGCATTTAAAATCTTTCTTTTGCTTAATACAGAAGTTGACTAAAGAGTTCTTTTTAAAATCATCCAATATATTTCTGTAAAATGAAATATCAATGACTTGCTTTTTTTCTTCAGAAAAATGGTAATCAACTATAATGCATTGAAAATAAATATTATTTACTAAGCACAACTTTCGAATGATAAAAATTTTATACTGTATATTGCACAAATTATACACTTAGTCATCTTCTCGTATACCACTAGTGGTACATGTACCACTGGTTGAGAATGGCTAGTATATACCATTATAAAATACCCTATACACATTTATATCAATAAACCTGTAGATAGCAAATCTTTGCACTTATTTATTGGAGAAGAATATTTAGATTGGTAAGCTGTAGTAAAAATATATACTATTTTCATATATTGTTTTGAAATAAAAATTTGGGAAAATAAACCATCTTGGACAATAAATGAGTAAGCAAATATTTAGAAATTGCATTATATCTTTGTGCATAATGAAGTGAAATATAATTAAGCTTTTTACATATTCTACATGTATTCTAAATTTAGGTTTTCTATATGTAAAAACCCAACCCTGATTTTGCATCAAATGAGCATAAGAAACTGTGAAAGGCAATTTAGATAAAATATGTTAACTTAAGGATGTATAGGAGCAAATATGTGTAAAGGGAGAAATTTCCTTATAACAACACAGTATGAAAACCTTTTAGCAAACATCATACAGCAATTTTTTAGTAAAAATACAGGGTGATTATAATTAAAGTTCCCAGTTTGAAAATGGTCTCAAATAAAAAGCACTGATCAGAATGATTTGAAATTTTGCGTGAACACTCGTGAAGCAATGGAATTTTGTTTGGCGAAGAAAAAAACAGTAGTTCAAAAAATCACCGCTAGGAGAATAATTGGCACTTTACTACACTAGAATGCAATACAAAAGTAATAAACGTTGACTTACTCATTGGCTAATGACGTAATAAATGTTCAATATGCTGTCCTTCGAATACTGAATTAAAAGTCGATCTTTCATCATATTCATGCAAGTAATGAAAAAAAATTTCATCCATTGAAACAATGTTAAATTCTAAGCAAACGTAAGTCATATCTTTTTTTACAAAAAGTGGATTAAACTTGTTTTGCATAATTGCTCCTCAAATGCTGCTGCAAATTTGCATAAGACAGTGACGTTGCAATAAACGTTTGCTATAAAAAAGGAAGAGCGGAACTTGTTTCTCATAACTTAATGAAAAATCTCTATTGTTCTGTCACAATGACTCTATCATTAAAAGATCGTGCTCTTCTTGTTAAATTGTTTTATGAGAATAACAACTCTTGTTTAGTAGCTCTTAGAAAGTTCAGAACGTTGAAAAAGTTAAAATCTGGTCCTCTGTGTGGCAAAAGCTTGCGCAAAATGATTTTAAAATTTGAAGAGACTGGTTCTTTGGACATCAAACCTGGCAAGGGACGGAAAGCAGTTGATGGAGAGATAGTGGAAGACGTAGCTACAGCGTTAGAAGAAGAGCGTAACGCTAATGCATCTACGAGTGCATGTGGAATTGCCCGATCATTAAACGTACCCTCCAGTACGGTGCAAAAAATTTTGAAACACATTTTGAAATGTTATCCTTACAAACTGACTCATGTTTAACAGTTGCTACCTGCAGACAATGTTGCACGTGAAATGTTCACACTTCAATTTCTGGCTCGGATACAAGTGAACGATGAATGGCCCTGGAATGTTTTGTGGACTGACGAAGCACACTTCCATCTCCACAGACCTGTTAATATGCAAAATTGCAGAATCTGGGCAACCAAAAATGCACAGGAACTACGCCAGGTGCCGCTTCATTCCCCCAAAGTCACTGTGTGGTGTGGATTTACAGCAGCGTTTATTATCGGGCCTTTCTTTTGAGAGAAAGTTGGTCCTCATGGCCCTGTCACCTGTTCTGTCAATGGCCATCGATATGAACGTCTTTTGAAAAGTCACATTATACCCACACTGCAAGAGCGTCAGTGTATCGATAACACTATTTTCATGCAGGATGGGGCTCCACCAAATATCGTAAAACCAGTGAAGCGGCTACTTCGCAGTCATTTTGAAGATGACAGAATCATCAGCTGCCATTTTCCTATAGGATGGCCAGCACGTTCCCCTGACCTTAATCCATGGGATTTTTGGATTTGGGGGCATCTGAAGAATGTGGTGTTTAAAGGACACATTACCAATTTAGCGGAACTTAAAGCTAGCATCACGCATCACATACACGATGTCTCTACAGAAACACTCAAATCTGTTGTTGAACACGCTATTTTGCACTTTCAGCTTGTTTCAGAATGCGAAGGACAGCGTATTAAACATTTATTACGTCATTAGTCAATGAGTAAGTCAACGTTTATTAGTTTTGTATTGCCTTCTAGTGGAGTAAAGCGCCAATTATTCTCCTAGCGGCGACTTTTTGAACTACTGTTTTTTACTTCACCAAACAAAATTCCATTGCTCCACGAGTGTTCACACAAAATTTCAAATCATTCTGACCAGTGCTTTTTATTTGACACCATTTTCAAACCGGGAACTTTAATTATAATCACCCTGTATATAAAGTTTCAGATGTTAAGCATGCACAAAAAATATATTCTGCTCTTAAAATTAATACAAATTATATATTGAATAAGAATTTTTTACAGTAGAATTATTATTTCTAAAATGAATGTACATGATGTACTATTTACAGTGACATCTGTTAGACTTCCATAAGTCATATATCCAGTGGAGCAGCCAGAAGTTTGTTCTGGGGGGGGGGGGGGGACGGGTCAAACCTCATTGTATATTATTACGTATGTCAAATGACAATATATTGAAATAAATCAATTTATCGCCGAATAGATTTATTTATTTAACATTACGTTTACTAAATAAGAACAGTACTGATAACTTCTATAGATGAAAGTATACAATATTCAAAGTTTAATATCAAGTCGTCTAGGCTTCTTAGCCATTTCATTTAAAACCTCTTCAGGGTTTACTTCAATGCCCTTGTGGATATATAGCATAAACAGTCCATTTAATCTGTGCTCACCTGTTGAATTTCTTAAATATTTTTTTAAATATCGCAAGGTGGAGAAAGATCTCTCCGCGCTACACGTTGTGACTGGAAGTGTGATCATTACCTGCAGAAGTTTTCGTATACTTGGAAACATAATTTCATCACATTCATGAAAAGCTTCCAAAGCATTATCTGAATATTTCTGAAGTCGTACAAGTTTGCTGTGCCATATTTTAAACTCACCATGCAAATTTTCACATGTGATATGACCAATATCTTCTGAATACCGGGAACATGTCTTCACTGCTTTCTTTTGTAAGGTCTTGGTCTTGAGCTGTTTTGTTCGGCAATAGGATTTGAAAAGAAGATAATATATTTTTATGTTTCACAAATTTTTCATCGAGCTGTATTAGAAAATGATCTATAAAAGGTATAAAAGCAGCTCTCCTATAATATACCTCAGGAGTATCATAGTCGACGTTAATTCGTGTAGCTTGATATTTTACAGTTCTTGGAACTGATATGGGGATTTCATAATTTTCCAAAAATGTTTCAACATCTTTAAAAATTATGGAGAACTCTTTTTCAGAATTGTTCCTTAAACTTTCTATAATTGCTCGTGTATCTTCAGCATAACCAATGGCTTTGGAAAGATAAATTTTTTCAGATTGTAAATATTTCGACAAAGGTAAACTAGACGAAAATAGTTTTTTAACAATATGTAGGGAAATAACGAATTCACACTTGTTAATTGCATTGTACAAAATGCTTACGAGTAGGGTCCGGATTTCTATGCACTTGCATATTTCTGCATATTTTCGTGCAGATTGTGTAATAATTTTGAGCATATTTGCATATTATTTGAGCTAAATTTCATGCATGAAAATCCGAGCCTGGCAAATTATATTTACGATCTATTATGACAGCTATATAAAAACAGCCCTTACCTTTTTTCCTACAAATAACCCAATATCATTGGGATTCATGTCGATTTCAGATGGTGTAAATAATGATGTCTCAACGTCTATTGGAGCTTTTCTTTCTGAACTGTCATCTTCAGAGCATTCAACATTTTTCAACTTATTTTCATTACATTCACTATCTTCCTTTTTTTTCTCTTTTAAAGAAATTGTATATGCTACTCTCAAATAACTTACCTTTGCTGCTATTCATTATACAATTGCTAATATAAAAGAACAGATTAAAGATCCCTTGATCGAAAAACGTATAGGTTTTGTTTTTTAAAGCTTCAACACATGCTTCCAAAACAAGACCAGACATATGACAGCTGGAAATCCTTTTCGAAAGGAAATTTCCCTATCCGAAGGATTTTTCCCTTTCTGAAGGACTTTTCCGTTCCGAAGGGAATTTCCCTTAAACCAAAAATGAAGTGTCGAGTAAAAACAAAATTTTAGGGGAATTAAATTTGTTTGAACGAAATACGAGAAAAAGTAAAAATATAAATACCAAAAATGAGAAAAAAAAGTAGTTATTTTTATTATAATCAATACTTTTTTGTTTTTAATTTAAGGCTCTGGGGGGGTACGGTCCCCTTGCCCCCCCCCCCCCGTCACTGCATCTATCACCCATATATGTCACCCATAGTGGCTAAAAACTTAAATATAGCTGGAAAAAATAGACTTCTCTAAAACAGTGTAGCAAATGCTCATAAGGCAGTATTAAATGCCTTGAGTTGAAGATGTCTTTAACTCAATGCTACGATGCTGACCTTGGCCCAGGGATCAAACTCTTGCACTGCCAAGAGAGAGAGAGAGAGAAGAGAGAGAGAGAGAGAGAGAGAGAGAGAGAGAGAGAGAGGTGGTAATTTCACACTCTACATTAGTGACCTTGGACGAACATAAAGTATCCTTTACTAAATTATTTCCAGTTATTCAGCTTTCTGAATATTATACAGTAGACTCACTCTAATAAGCACAACTCGGGACCAGAGGTTGTGTGAATTATAGGTCATGGCTGCATAAACTATGTAAAAATGAGACATTGGTCCATCCTGAATTATTTAATTAAAAGTCACTTTACAATACATTTAAAGCAAAATTAGCTAATTTTATAAATTTCACTGCTTGTTTTTAAAATTTTCTAACAGATTTAATTGTAGTTAAAGGATTTTTGATTTAATATCTTTTCTTACAGTCTACGAACAGACATTATTTCTAGTTCTGTAATAAAACTCTGTTTTTGTATAAAGTCAAGTATATATATCCCATAGCTAAGCCCTGCTCAAAATTAAGATTATCTCCTTTATCATCAGAATCAGTATCAGAATTAACTTTTGCAAAATTTAATACACTATTGTAATTTATTGTAAATTTAAATGTTTATATCCAAAATGTATTGCGGATTATAGGTATTTGTGGATTAATAATAATTTTCTTCAAAATTATGTACATACTTTCTGTACTCTCCATAAAATGGTGCAATGAGGCAATTAAAATAAGGATTCTAAACTCTGCAGTGCTTTCTTCATTGGCAACGTGATTGGCAAGACAATTCATTGCAAATTTGGCTCCTCACCAGGGCCGGTTTAAGGCACCAGCAAAGCAAGCACTTGCTTGGTGCGGCATTTCAGTCGACAAGGTCTTAAATTTAAAAAAAGGTTCTGGGGCATGAGCAACCACATTTACAAGGGCAGTTGTATGCATTAAAAAGTAAAACAAAAACACTGAATAAATGTCAAAAATTTGTTCCCAGATAAAAGAGTGGAAACGACTATCATTCATTCTTCCCTTGGAAAAAGAGGTCCAGAGGCCTAAAATGTGATCACTTACAGTATGTCGGCCCAATCGTTTATCTTGCAACTCAAGTAACAACTAATTACTTTAGCGCACCGGGCATCCAGTACAGCTATCCACAGCACGTCTAAGACAGCATATTGACTATTATCTGTGAACTACAAAAGTTTTTATATGAAACTGGTTTTTGTCAACTATTTCATGAAAAAATCCAATGAGAGAGGGTACTTTGCTTGAAACGATGGGATTCCATTTAGAATTGTTGTGCTAGGACAGGATACCGATCCTTTGTTAATTATTCTCCTACTCTCCAAATCCGGAAATCATCTCCCCCTATTCACCCAGACACATAAATAAAGGCCTTCTTTCACATTTATGCCAAAACAAGTGTCCGTATTGAAAGTAATTGGAAAACTGGACGATGATAGGTCTCAAATGACATCTTGAGACATCGGTGGACCATTGTAGAATTAATGGTACCTACACACCCCAAAACATCTCATCAGCTGTAAAACATGTATATGCGATTTTTTTTAGTCTTTCAAAAATAGGAAAAAAAGGAATGTGGGAAGATTCCTTTCTGCATGATGTGCAGCAACATTACCGTTTATCCATGTAAAAGTTATCTTGGGAGGGTGCATTTTTTTGCAACCAAGATCATGTATGTAGAACAAAATTATATATTTTATTTTATTCATTTTTTTTTACAGAGGACTTTCATTTCTATCTCATTTTTGACATCCCAAACACGACGTTTCAGCCTGATGTATTCTAGTAGTATGTAGAATTCATCAATACGCCAGTCAATTTATCCCCGCAAATGTGACGGAAAATCGTGGAGTGTGTAGGGCGAGGGAAGAAGGGGGGACTTATTCGGAAGAAACAAAGTATACAAAAGACTTACCTTGATGAGCAAAGGTTGATTTCCACTATAAGTGCTTTTTGCTTTATTTTTGTTTTTCAATACATTTAATTTATTACTTTCTAAAATCTTTTTTTAAAAGCCTCAGAAATTTATAAATCATACACGTCAATTTAAGAAAGAATAATAGTCCCCCCCCCCTATTAATTAAGTGCAATTTTCATCAGAAAACCCATCAGACCAGTCTTCATCATATTCAATAAATTTATTTTACGACGAAATTTTTCTCCCGATGTTGGGGGGGGGGGGGGGGGGGCTACGAAATTATTGAAGAATATCAAATTGAGACAAAAAATGGTGGATTTCCAGAGAAGGTGAATCGACATAAACCCATGGTATAGAATCTGTGTAGGTATAAGAAGTGGAAATATTTTAGTTTGCCCATAAAAGAGAATTGAAAAAGCGATTTCAACAGATAAATTTCGATGACTACGTCAGATATATATCATAGAAATTCCAAAAATTTCTGGAAAAAAAGGCAATTTTCTTCCAATGGGATATATTTTGAACAAGATTGTGTACTTTTAATCTTCCAATTTTTTCTGATTCATGCCAAATTAAGCATATACTAAGATAGTTTCATAAAGATTTAGATTAGCGCTACGCAAATACGTTATACTTAAACTTAGCATTTAAAACTATAGTTTTCATCCATATAGACCTGAAAATACAAGGGGTGTCATAAGAACAGCAATGTACCGCAAACTCCGTATGTCTTTTCCCCATTCTAAACCAAATCTTCCGATGCTACGCGTTTGAATTATTTAATTTAATGGTTCTTCATATAAGAAATGGAATATTTTTAATGTCACTCCAAATTTTGCAAACTTATTAAAGTTCATACTGAAAAAGAAATGCGGAGCGATCCATTAGGCCTTTAATGGAGCTGAAAAGACAAAAAATTCGCTTTCATTTTCTTGCGTATCGTCACTCGTCAGTCACTCCGTTGTGTATAACTTTGAACACAACGTAAGAATTTTAAACAAGCGTTAGCTTACAGTACACATCGTTACAAACATCTTGATTAAAGACTTCTAAAGGCATCTGCCTGGCCAAAGAGCCATTTTCCCTTCATTTTCCCACATTGATTCCACGTTGTTCTGCAGGATGAGCTCACAGCTGCAAATTCAAGAGAACAGTGACCAGTCAGCAGCCCCCCCCCCCCCCTTCTTCAAACAGTGCAAAGATTTTACATGTTTAACCCATAACGGTCAAAATTCCTTTGCAGCCACAGACTTTGTTTCCCACGGAAATGCAATACTGGAATTCTGCTACTTTCACGATAACATGAACAGCCATATGAAGAAGCCAATTTTCACTGTCAACTGCAGAAAATAATGGGAAAAAGTTACTCCCACCTTAAGGGACAGCTGGACAGAATTCGCAGATGGGCATGATGCTCCAAGGGGGAAATCAACATCATATTCCCCTTTGAATTTAGCATTACAACAGGTTACGTCCAATGAGAGCCACTATAAGTCCAGGAGTAGCCAATTACGCGTGTCCTAAGACAGCGCCATCACTAGCGCAGCAAAAAAAGAGAGTCTTGAGATTGAAGAAGAGCATGACGGTCTAGGCCAGTCACTATGCACACTTTTCATATTGGGATGATGATCTAAAAAAAATCTTGGTCAGACAGATCTCGGTACCATGGCTCCAACCTAGGGCTAAAATTTTCAGGACATCAGTCCTAAGATTGTATCGAGCTCCTGTACAGGCATCTGAAGCTCACAATGGGCTATTTTATCTTAAACTAGATGGTTGCCTTTTTGTTGGTCAGCTGCAAACCCAGAGCGTGGCTATGCTATTTGGGTGTCTGAGAAGTCAGACACAAGACCGGAGAACCAGAGCTGTACTTTAGGCGTATGAGCCGTAGTCGCACTGAATTGTGCTTGGTCCATTGAGGCCCATTTGTTTTGGATTCACTAACGAATAGCTGATGGAAATACGTCATGCATAAACTCTCACGATGAGCTACTTCTGTCCACTGATGGATATGCTGACTTATGATGAAGTGGAAACCAGCGAATGCAACCCTTTTAACGATGAATGCACTTGGAGGCAGATGTAAACTCTGACCATATACTATAAATAAGAACCTTATAGTTTCTGATGCTACAATATGTGAGAGACCCAACCTAGTCCAGACATTGACCTCAAGCACATCAATTATGTAAGTTTAATGCATATTTACTTGATTTGTTGACACGAATTGAAAAGGTTTTAACTAAATTAGATGAAAATTTCAAATGAATAAATGTCTTTTAAGATTACACTTGGTGACAAGGGCGAATCCAGCGAGGGGCGGAGGGGGTCATCGCCTTCCCCTCCCCGTCGGGGTTATAAATAGGAGAAAATTAAGACGATGAAGAATAATTTTTGTGTTATTTGTTATATATGACTGCCTGTAATAAACAAAAGTCTATTCTATTAAATACATTATAAGTTCTATTAAATACATTCCAAATTATCGTTTTGGTTGTTGAATAAATGTATATGTATTGTATCCTTTATTAGCTTATCCTTTCTGTCATACTTAACTATAATTTACCCTAAACCATATTTCCATATAGTTTTAAGCTCAACTTGAATTATTAAGTATATTAATATGACTTAAGAACAACAAAATTTATCTAAACTATTCAACAGCCCAAAATTAAAAATTTTCCAGGGTCGGGTCCCCGGAACCGCCCCCCGTAATAAAACTCTGGATCCGCCCTTGCTTGGTGATGCTAATTATCAATCTTAAAGAATGAAAATCAGAATTAATTATAACGCTCTGTTAAGAATACGTATGGAATTTGAAAGTAAGCCTTAAGGCCACCCCGGATGTACATTGGAAGAATATAATAATAGTGTGAGGAATATTAAAATGTAAATTTATAATTGTGAAACTTACTTAAAAGATATTAAGAAATGCAATATCATTCAGAATATATTTAAATATTGTTTATATGATTATGCATTAATTTATTGGTGTAAGACTGTGCAAGAATTCTAACAGATAAATATTCACTTATGCATATAAATAAAATAGATATGAAAATATATATATATATAATAAATAATAATTTTGGATCCACACCTGCCTCTTGATTGCCTCTGATCTTTTGGAATTAATGAATGATGAATATGTTTATTTTTCAGCGACTTTGGAGTGTAAGTCTCCCTTTTAAAATGTGTGACCCTAACCACTTGTGATCTTAAAAATTAAGTAATAGACCAAAATTAATTTTATCTTTATGAAATATGCATCTTTAATTAACGTACAGTTTTACGTGGTCTATATACTTCTTATTTTTGTATCAGGCGTGAATATGGCCTTTACATCCTGATAGAAGTTTGTATGACGCATCACTCTATTTCAAGCAGGAAACCATAAGTGCAAAAGAAACCCTTTCAAACTGAAACTTCAGTCTCACACATGAACTAACTACTAACACATTGTATAATCTGTTTGATTTCACAAATTATTTCCATCACCAACTATAGTAGACCTAGAAATTGTAAAATACAGAAGAAAAAGCTGCTAAACACACAGTATTTAAAAAAAAATTCGACTGAACACAACCGGAAAGTGCATGAAGCTATTGGCATTAATTTTGTTTGCTAAAAGTTGTCAAAATCTTACAAAACATTTAAATGTTTTTTTTTAGAATTTTTGCGATTTTTTCTCAGCCGATCATAAAATTGGCACAACGTGGCGCAAATCAAGCTGAAAATTGCTGGAAAAATTTAAAATTCGATTCGGAAATTTGACTTTCTGATGGTATGATATTAATTTGAACGAGATAGTTAAGTTTCGTTCAACAGATACACGCAGTGAAACCTCGGGGGCGCGGTAGCCCATTGGTTTGCGCGCTGGAGTTGCACTCGGAAGGCCCGGGTTCGATTCTAGCCGCTGCCAAAACTGCCGCCGTGTTCACGCGGAGTACGATCACGTTAAACATGTGGGTCCGTAAGTCCTTCCGAGAGGTTGGTGGTAGGGGAAGGAGGGTACGGTCCCTGTGGATGCCTCCCCCACTGGGCTCCGGTCTAAATTGGGTGGCACTTCCCGGCTGTCCAAACAGTTACCTTACACTTTTCTGGTAGGTCGGACGGTCTGGGTCTCAACGCAGTGAAACCTCAAGTGAAAAATGTTCATTTGTAAATTGAAGACAGATGAAGCATGTTAAGTAGAAATTCAATTCACTTTATTCGTGAAATAAAGCATATTCAGGCAATTTACATCACTTAGTAAAATCCATGCCAAAACGTAAACAAGGCTATATACATAAAGCTCGAAAGCTTGTAAAGATTGAGTTGGGTTCTAGAACTTTCTTGAAGCATCTTTTTGTAGTATATAAGAAAACTTATACTACCTTGATAACGTGCATATTTGTTCGAAGCCACCACCGCTGGTATCACACTTGGCGGGAAAGATTCAATAACTTGAAGCACCGATACACTATGACTTCATACTATTCACCATTAATGAACTCAGATAATTAACGTCGTGAACAACTGCATGTAACTTTATCAAAATGCCGTCACTTAGCAGAACTTACAAGTCTGTGTTATAAATAGAACACATCCGACTTAAACTCGCGTATCAAACATGTCGACTAAGAACTAAGTCCGTCTTATCGTCGTAATATGTTAGCGATAGCCTGCTAACTCGTCCTAACAGATGGTCGTAACAGTCGACGCAAGAACAGATCGAATCGGAATAAATGGAATCCGAAAAGAAGAAAATTAATGCTTCAAGAAAGTTCCATCTTATATACCCGATAATGGGCCGCTCCGGAAACGCCCCCGGATATGCAAATGAGATGCGTACGCATTGGGAATCTGATTTGCATCACTCCTCATGGTGGAAAAAGGTCACGGTTCATGCCGGTGAACGGAAAGAGTCGTTCACAAGAAATTTGCATGAACATCCATTCATCGGAAACGTGAATCGCGATGTTTATATTCGATTTATCCAACAATCGGCCCCCTCATGCCAATCCCTGAGTCTCAATGCATACGCTACAAAAACTTATTCTGAAAAAAACAAGACATATAAATAAACACCTAGGTCTCCAGTATCCTACCAAAATCAAAATGCAAAAAAAAAAAAAAACACATCATTACAAAAATTTAAGTCAAAGACATAAATACCTACAGCCATGAAAAAAATTGTTAATTATAGTAAGCTACATTGTAAAATCAACATTTACATCCAGTAGAAATTCATATACAACATTATTTCCAAATTTAAGTACAGGCATTCAAAAATTTAAATTTAGTTTAAATTTTAAGTATAAATTTTAAGTATAAGCATGTTTAATGTTTAGTATAAAAGATTAAAAAAAATTTTAGTATAAGCACAGAATTTAAGGTTCACATTAAATTAGAGTATAAACATTATAATTCAAAAGTTTAAAATTTAGTCTATTAATACAAGATAAGTATACATGATTAATACTACTAAATTGTACTGATATACTAAAATATTTTTAAAAATACATGAGTAAACAGATAATGAATGTCCTTCATAAAAATTTCAACTAGCTTGAAAATTACAAAAATTTATACACATAAGCTACTATCTGGCATTATGCGGGAAACTGAAAAAGAATGTATATAGACTATAGTGTAAATTGGACGAGATTCAACATTACAAAAATTTAAACTCAAGATATATTAGCTTATATCAATGAGGTTGAGCTAAACAATAATATATATATAACATCTTAACAATTCTTAAAGTTGTAAATTCAAATTTAGTTTTTAAAGTTTGGACAAAATCATTAACCCTAAAAAGGTTGATTTACTTTTCAAATATTTTACTACAAAATTTAAATAATCTTTCTTTAGTCATTGGTTTAGTAAAATGATCTGCTAAGTTATCTTTACTACTTATAAATTTGACATTAAATAACTTATTGACTATTAAGTTTCGTAGGAAATGATATTTTACATCAATATGCTTAGTCCTGTTGTTTTCAATTGGAGAGTTAGAAAAATTTATTGCTGCTTGGTTATCGCTAAAAGTGATACTATTATTTTTATTAAAGTTTAACCCAAGCGTATGACATTCTTCAATTATATTCTGTACCCATATCATTTCCTTAGCTGCTTCTGTTAAAGATACATACTCAGCTTCCATTGTTGACAAGCTGACACACTTATGCTTGAAGGTTCGCCAAGAAATAGGTACATTATCAATAAAAAATATCATACCTCCAAGTGAAACATGGTCATCTCTATTTGCTGCAAAGTCAGAGTCGGAGTAACAGCTTAATTTTAAACTCTTTAATATCAGATAAATTCAACATATAACCTTTAGTTTTTCCAACATACCCTAAAAGCTTTATCAAAGCATCCCAATGCTTAATGCCAGGGTTTTCTTGAAACTGAGATAATATGTTAATTGCATAACATATATCTGGTCTAGTCCTACTAGCTATAAAAGCTAAACACCCAATTAAACTTCTGCATGGAAATCTTTGCATTTGGTTCACTTCCTCACTTGTCATTGGACAATCAACTTTACTTAAAATATTACCTTTAGTAATAGGAAGTGAAACAACTGGATATTTATACTGTTGGAATATTTGACACACTTTATCTATATATTGACTCTGATGTATAAAAAATTCGTTATCACATTCTTTAAATTCCACACCAAGTAATTTCTTAATTTTCCCTAATATTTTAATATCAAACTCATTGCTAAGCAATGAAACAATGTGGTCTATGTCTTTCTGATACTTGGAAAAAATAATTATATCATCCACATAAACTAGCATAAGAACTTTGTTATTATGTATATAAGCACAATTACACCATTTAAGTTTTAAAATTTTTAATTCCCTTAATTTGGTGTCAAGTTCAATAAACCACTCTCTTCCACTTTGATGAAGACCATAAATGGCTTTCTTCAACAAACAAATATAATCAGGATATTTTTGACTGACACAGCCTTGGGGTTGTTTCACGTAAATTTTCTAACTTAATTTAGCATAGAGATAAGCTGATTTGATATCTAATTGGAAATGCATCCAACTAAGCATACATACAAAAATTGATAAAAATGCTCTAATTATACTGAAGTTCACCACAGGGCTGAAAACTTCATCGTATGATTCTCCCTTTTTCTGACCATACCCTTGAGCCACTAAGCGGGCTTTAAATCTTTTAATCTCCCCTTTCTCGTCCTTTTTGACAGTGTATACCCATCTATTGCCTATATGCTTTTGTGAGGTGGATGCAGGAACTAGTTCCCAGACACCCCTCTCTTGCATGACGGCTATCTCTTCATCCATTGCATTACACCATTTACTGGACTGGGAAGATTTAATAGCATCATTGTAACTCCTTGGTATTTTAATTTCAATGTTGCTTGCTTCTGGTCTGCCTCTGACCCTTCTTAGACTTTGCTTTTCCCGAAAATTAAATAACTGCTGATCATATTGTATATTTCTTTTTGTACAATATATTCTCACATCATTATGTGATTTCAGCATTTTATCATCTCCCTTAGCATAATAATATACGTCAGTTCTACTCCCATCGGGTCTTGGTACTGCTTTTCGCTGCCAAGTAATATCCGAGCAAGGAGTCATACTGGAATCAGCAGGAGAGTCCGTTTCCTCACTGGATTCAGACGGATCATCACCAGTGTCTTCACTCGCTCCAGCCCCTCCATCAGAATTCCCCCTCGGATATTCCCCATGGGAATATTCTGAACTGTCGTCGTTAGACATTTTAAAGGAGATAGTTTTGGGACAAATTGGGCCCAGGATGCCTTCCACTACTTCACTCTCTTCAAATCTTACATTGCAGGTTTCAACGGTACGTTTCTCTCCTGACAAATGAATTCTATAGCCTTTGGTTCCAGTAGTATAGCCATAATTCCCTCTGTAGCTCTCATATCCAATTTCTTTCTGAGCTAACTAGGTTTACCTACATAGGCTCTACAACCAAAAGTCCTAAGATGATTTACTGAAGGCTTTCTATCACTGTAGAGTTCGTGTGGAGTTTTGTTTTTAAATTTGTGACATATTCTATGTTTAGTGTATGTAAAACACAATATGGCTTCCGCCCACATTCTGTCATTGAGTTTACTCTCGTTCAACATAGCTTTAACACAGTCAAATGCGGTTAAATTAAATCGCTCTGACACACCATTCTGCTGTGGTGTATAAGTGTTACTTTGTTCTGCCTTGATTCCAATATTATTCAGATAAGCTTTGAACTTGTCATGACAGAATTCCATTCCATTATCTGTTCGGATACATAAAATCTTAGTACCTAGTTGCCTTTCTTCTCTGGTTTGAAACTCTTTAAAATGTTTAAAAACCTCTGACTTTTGTTTCATTAAATAAACAAAACCTTTTCGGCTATAATCATCAGTGATGGATAGAACATACTTATTTCCACCATATGAAACTGTAGGCATGAGACCACAGACATCCATATGTAATAATTCTAATGGTCTAGTGGACCTAATCCTACCAATAGGTTGATATGAAACTCTCCTAGACTTGGCCAATTTACAGTGCTTACAATTTATCTTCCAGTATCTAAGCCTAGGAAGTCCATTTACTGCAGAAACTTTGCTGGTTTGATAAAGATAGTCATCATTTATATGACAATATCTCTTATGCCATAGACAGTTTGCATCATTAACCTCAGTTATTGAAATGCTAGGTTTATTTTTAGATTTAGTCATATTTCTTTTCTGCTTAGTTTTTGCCGAATCAGATTTACTTAGGTACTATATTTACAGTATTTACACTTTTGATAGAACTAGTATCCCGTTCACTAGTTTTCCTATCCTTTTTAGGTTTTCCCTCTCCCTTTCGATCCTTATCCTTAGATTCACGGTTTTCTGTGTTATTTGGCTCACCGGTACTATATTGAGGTTTTAGAAAATATAACCCATTTTTTCTTTTAGCACAGAAACATTTATCACCTTTGGGTG
Source organism: Amaurobius ferox (assembly GCA_951213105.1). NCBI lineage: Eukaryota > Metazoa > Arthropoda > Arachnida > Araneae > Amaurobiidae > Amaurobius > Amaurobius ferox. The sequence continues at coordinate 18,136,036 of OX578142.1, read as the reverse complement.
TAAAAAACCAAAGTACCCCATTAGCTCCCTTAAAACTGTAATTTTGTTCTTCTAGAACTGAGACAGCTAATAGATTACGCCTAAGTTTAGGCGAATACATCACATCATTTAGCACAATAACACTTTTAATATCCTTAAGCTGGACGTGCATTTCCACCGTCCTGATAGCCTCAACTGGACTTTCGATATCCCCTACTGCTAGCGACATTGAAGTGACTTTACACTCATTAAATTTAGAGAATAACTTAATATTATTACAGAAATGTCGCGTAGCAGCAGTATCTACTACCAAAATTTGACTTTCTGATGGTATGATATTAATTTGAACGACATACTTAAGTTTCGTTCAACAGATACACGCAGTAAAACCTCAAGTGAAAAATGTTCATTTGCAAATTGAAGACAGATGAAGCATGTTAAGTAGAAATTCAATTGATTTTATTCGTGAAATAAAGCGTATTCAGGCAATTTACATCACTTAGTAAAATCCATGCCAAAATGTAAACAAGGCTATATACATAAAGCTCGAAAGCTTGTAAAGAATGAGTTGGGTTCTAGAACTTTCTTGAAGCATCTTTTCGTAGTATATAAGAAAACTTATACACCTTGATAACGTGCGTATTTGTTCGAAGCCACCACCGCTGGTATCACACTTGGCAGGAAAGATTCAATAACTTGAAGCACAGGTACACTATGACCTCATACTATTCACCGTTAATGAACTCAGATAATTAGCGTCGTGAACAACTGCACGTAACTTTATCAAAATGCCGTCACTTAGCAGAACTTACAAGTCTGTGTTATAAATAGAACACATCCGACTTAAACTCGAGTATCAAACATGTAGACTAAGAACTAAGTCCGTCTTATCATCGTAATATGTTAGCGATAGCTTGCTAACTCGTCCTAACAGATCGTCGTAACAGTTGATGCAAGAACAGATCGAATCGGAATGAATGGAATCCAAAAGGAAGAAAATTAATGCTTCAAGAAAGTTCCATCTTATATACTCGATAAAGGACCGTTCTGGAAACGCCCTCGGATATGCAAATGAGATGCGTACGCATTGGGAATCTGATTTGCATGACTCCTCATGATGGAAAAACGTCACGTCTGAATAGGTGTCTTTTCTATCCAGACCACGGCTGCATGTGATCTGCTGCAGTTAACGTTATATTGGGTCTGTCATGGTTGCCAATTTTCTCTACATCATACCGCTCATTAGATTTTACTGATCTAACACGATAAGGTCCAAAAAATGTTGGTCGTAGCTTCAGACCTGTGCCAAATTGAGTTCTTTGGGATCGCAACCATATCACCGATCCTATATATTTGAACTTTTTGCTTTTTCGGTTGAATTACCGACGGTTTTCCTCTTGTAATTTCAAGATATTGTTCTTGGCGTCGTCTCGTATTTTCTCTCTATCTTTTGCCCTATAGTTTAGATATTCTTCCTCAAGAAGTTCTACTATTTTCATGTCTTCTTAGTTTCTCATTTTCACACCAGTCATTAACTCAAAAGGTGTATACTTCGTACTTCTTGTAGTGGAGCTATTTACAATGCGTTGAACATCAGCTACATATTTAAACCATTTGGATGGATCTTCTATTGAAAGTTTTGAGAGCACGGGAATAATAGTACCGTGTACTCGTTCAATTTGTCCATTCGCTCTTGGTATTCCTGTGGTTATTTTAACATGTGTTATTGTTTGTTCGTGGCAATACTCTTCAAATTCGTTCGACGTAAAAGCTGTTCCCTTGTTTGTAATTATTCTTGAAGGACTGCCAAATACGTTTTGTTGTAGTTTTAATTTCTCAATTGCTTCTCGTGATGTTGTAGATTTTACTGGATAAAACCATGTGAATTTAGTAAATGCATCTATCACTGTGAATATATTTTTGTATTGTTTGTTCGTGGATGGAAGTGGTCCTACGAAATCAATGTGGTAGGTGCTTAGTGGAACATTTTCCTTTGGTATCGGGTGTAAGAGCCCTTCACCTTTCCCACGCTTCTTATTACAAAGAATGCATTTTACACAGTTGTCTATAACACTTACTATTTGCTTTCTTGCATTTGGAATATAAAAGATTTGTTTTAAAACGTCTTCAGTTTTGGCTGCAGCAAAATGACCTTTTTTGTGTACTTCTCAGATCATTTCTGTTTGCATCGCTTGAGGTATTACTAACACTTCTCTTCCATTTACATATTTGTATGGGCCAACAGCCGTACCGTGCTGAAAACACCGGTTCTCGCTAGATCACCGAAGTCAGGCAGCATCGGGCGCGGTTAGTACTTGGGTGGGTGACCACCTGGGAACACCGCGTGCAGCTGGCACATTTCGGGCGCGGTTACCCGGTGGTTTGACGCTGGATTTGCACGCTGCCACAACTGCTGCCGTGTTCATGTGGAGTACGATCACGTTAAACATGTGGGTCCGTAAGTCCTTCCGAGAGGTTGGTGGTAGGGGAAGGAGGGTACGGTCCCTGTGGATGCCTCCCCCACTGGGTTCCGGTCTAAATTGGGTGGCACTATCCGGCCGTCCAAATAGTTACCTTACACCTTTCTGGTAGGTCGGACGGTCTGGGTCTCAACAACAACAACATATTTGTATAAAAAAATCATTTTCAATTAGATAATCATTTTTTTCTTCCTTGCCGATTAAGTTTTTTATCATTGTTACATGTCACTTCCCCATGAGAACTATTAACTATCAAAAAAGCAATGCGACTTAGTGCATCTACGTGTTTCATCAGTTTCCCGGATCTATGAATAACTTCATAATCAAATTCTTCCAGCAATAATGTCCATCTTGTGACTTTTGGAGTAAGATTTTTCTTATCGATTGTTTTCTTTGAATGCTTCGCAATCTGTCATAATTCTGAATTTTGAACCCAACAAGTAATTCCTGAACTTTCTCAAAGCTTCGATTATTGTGAGTACTTCCAACTCGTAGCTACTATATTTTTCCTGTTGAAGTGTTGTTTTGTACTCATGTAATAAATTGAATAGAATTTTCCGTCGTCTGATCTTTGTAAAAGAACTACTCCAAATCCAGACCATATATATTTGTGCCTGTGTGTAATTCTAATGGTGATCCTTGTTTAAAAATGTGTAGAATTGGATTTTGAGATAACATTTCTTTTAACGTATTAAAAGCTTGCTTCTGTTCTGTACCGAAACAAAATTTTGTTTCGCTTCTAAGCAAATCACTTAACGGTTTTGCTATTCTGGCATACTGTGGTATAAATTTTCTAAAATATCCTGATAATCCTAGAAAACTTTATACTTGCTTCGTCGTTGTTGGTTGAGGAAATTTTTTCACGCCTAAAGTTTTAGCTGGGGTGGGTTGGATCGTTCCATACTTAATCAAATAACCTAGAAATTCAATTTTTTGTTTTAAAAAGTGACATTTTTTAAATTAAGTTCTAGTCCATAATCTGATGCTACTTTCAGAACTCGTCTCAGTTTCTTTATTCCATCTGTTTCGTTTCGTAATGGAATAATCATATCATCCATATAAATAACTAAAGTGTTATCTCTTAAAAGATCTCTGAATACTGTCTAGATATATCTTTGGAACACACTTGGACTATTAGATAAGCCAAAAGGAACTTTTAGAAATTCATATTGTCCTTTATGCGTAACAAAAGCTGTATATTTGGTACTTTTCTCATTCATGTCTACATGAATAAATGCATTCTTTAGATCAAGTGAAGTGAATAGTTTCGCATGTTCTAAACGATCTAAAGCGTTGTTATATTGTAATTTGCAATCACAATATAACATTGCTCTTTTGAAAGAGGAAGTAGACCTAAGAAGACGGTCCCTCATGCAGTGAGGCAATAAGTATAACGTTCCCTCTAACGCAGCTGCACCGGACATGGTTTCGAAAAAGAGAGGGGGTTTCGAAAAAGAGAGGGGGCTTCTCAAGTTCATGTCAGCATTAGGTGCTAGGACAAACGGAAGGGGTTGAACTTCCAGACTCGAGAGGTCAATTCATATCACTTGGACCATGGGAAAATACGCGTGAGAACTTTCAACGATTTAAAACAGGAGACTTCATATCTTATATTTCAGGGGGGCCTTGACCAATAATATAGCTGAAGGGCGTAGCTGGTAACTTACTTGGCCAATTATGGACAGGGGCGCCTTGTAAAGGGGGAAGAGACAGAGAGCAACTTTGCACTTTAAAATTTTGAAATCGTGGACTTGAATTTTGGCGGTGAAAACGAACAGTCACGAATGCGACGGGAGAAGAGCGAACTCAGCGGAACGGTGCAACCACGAACGAGCCGACAAGTCCGGAGTACTTCGATGATGGCAGAGGTAGGACCTTTCTATACATATTTTTACACGAAGGCTTCTTTTTGACTCTCTGAACCCTCTAAATAAGGTTAACCTGGGCCATAAGACAATGGCATGTAAGATTAGTGATTTAATGTACCTGATAGGTAATAACTGTGAAACTCATATTTTGATAATAGAATGAAGGGAATTTATATATATTAATGTATTATACTAAGGATGATAGTATGTGAATGACAGATGTTAAAAATGCTAAATGAGGTTTATCTTAATAAATAATTTTTTTGTTATTGTTCTTAAATTAAGTCTCTTCATTTTAATTACTTGTATTATGTATTTTTTTACTTACTCCACTTTACGTGATCGGCCTACTTCGTCCTTACGGGACGTGTGGTTTTCCACATACCATTTTTGGTGCCGTTTGAACCAGTTTTGAACCTGGAATAAAAAAATTCTTTTTTGCACCCTTCTGGTAACTTTGCGGTTTTTTTGGACCGGTTATGTGCCGAAATTTAAATTTTAATGAAGAGAATAAATATAATTGGAATTAATAAAAATGAATATATTGAATAAATTTTTTTGTGTGCAAAATAAGAATTAAATTAAAGAAAGAATTTTAAAATTAAAGTATAAATGAATTTAAGAAAAGGTATTTTACAGAATGAGAATCAAGCAAAGAAATAAGTCATTATGTGTTCTTAATGAGGCATGCCATATTGTATTTGAAAATATAATTATTAGGAAACTAAAAGCTTTTAAGAAATTTTTGAATTATGTAAATATGTGTGTAATATTTTAGGAGTTTATTGTGAGGATTAAAGTATTTGCATGCGTAGATAGTGAAGTGATTAGAATTATGTTTTTGAATTTATGTGATATTGTATTTAAATATTTTGGGGGAATATTTTGAAGTGTAAGAACAGGAAATAATTTTGGGTATAGAATTTTTTCGAGAAAGTGTAATTTAGAATGGCGGAAGGCGGAGAGAGTCCTCCAACAACGATGAGTAGGTTACCCGGACTAATGCATTTATTAGGAGAATGCAATGGCATAGAAAATGATGTAGAGATTTTTTTTGACCAGATCAAATCTCTCAGTAGCTTAGGGAATTGGTCAGAGGAGGAGAAGCTGGCAATCGTCAAATCCCGGTTAAGAGGGAATGCAAGAAAATTTTATATAGGGTCACAGGAACTAAGAAGAGAAACATCTTTTAAAAAATTTAAGGATAAATTATTAGAGTTTTTTACAGAGAAACCTAACATAACAACGAACCAAATCCTCTTCACTACCGCGAAACAGACACAAGGAGAAACGATCAAGCAACTGGCACATAGAATCACAACACTAACGTTAAATTACATTGGTGACACAGAACACAACGAATCTACACAACAGATTATTGATAAATTACGGTTAAGCAAATTTTTAGAGGCAGTAACACCAGAATTCCAGAAGGAGATAATTAAAACTAATGCGCAAAATTTTGATGAGGCTCTAAAAATTGCTACAAACTTGGAGCAGGCAAATTTAGCAGCGATAACTGCAAATATAAACAGTGCCACATATAGACAGGAAATCGAGACGCTCCGCAAAGAACAACAGGAATTTAACACACACATTTTAAATTCTATAACCCAAGAGACGAATGCATTAAAGATTCATGAAAAGGTACAAATTCCCACGAGACAACCAAAGAAAATTTTAACATGTCATTACTGTAATAAACAGGGACATTTTATGAGAGAGTGCCGAATATATTCAGCGGATAAATTTAAGCAAAACCAAAACAACTCGAGAACGCATTGGCATAATCAAATACAGTCTCCTCCCTACTTATTTCCCACCCACCCTTATGATGACGAACGAACGTACCCCTCCTATTCGGACACATACGATTACAGGCAAAAACACGCCCCGCTGAGAGAATTTCACAAAAACAGAAATGAATACGCACCACCCCCTACACAAAACAGATTTCCAAGGGAACGATATAATACGGAGGATTTAAATCAAAACAGAAACATAGAAAGGGGTGCGCAAAGGAATTATGGAAGAGAAGTAAATACAAGGTTTGGATATAGAAATTTCCCTAGTAGAAGAGACAATTTAAACTGATTGTGGGAGCCTTAAATAATAACAAAAAAAGAGAGAAGAATTACAGGGTAGGGTTCCCGAGAAAAATTGAAATTCCTGTACAGAAAGAAAATAAGAAATTGGAGATACATAACGATATAAGTACTGAAAAACAGGAGGAAAGTATTGCATCGGTAGGAGAGCAAAATGAAAAGACTGAATTGCCGACAATAATAGCTCAATTTAAAAATATACAAAGCGAATTCATGATAGACTCTGGAGCGAGTGTTAGTGTAATATCATTAGAATTGTTCAATAAAATTAAAGATAATATAAAAATTAAATATGTGTCAAGGAATGTTACAATATCAACTTTGACAGGACACAATATTGACTATATAAAAACGGTAGAGATTCCATTCAAAATTCAGGGGAAACAATTCAGACACATTTTTTGTCACGACAGCAAAATTTACAAAGAAATATAATGGGCTTCTCGGTTTTGATTTTTTACAGAAAAAACAGGCAATTTTGGATATACAAAAAAACATTCTGAAGATAGGCGACATGGAAATAGTTTTAAATTCTGATAGGCAAATAGACAGACAAATAATATAGCACAAGAAAAACCGAACCTAGTCAAAATTGTAAGAAAGGTACAAATTAAACCTAATTCGAGGGAGAATATTTTAGTATATAGTGAGGAAAAGTTGGGAGATGGAACAGAGGTTTTGTTCGAACCCAAAGAAAAATCGTACATTGCAATGAATTATGGAATATACCACATGAATGATAACAAAATTAAAATTGAAGTTAAGAACGACACGAATGCGACAATTACATTAAATAAAAATATGGCGTTAGGGAATATTACAACAGACTTTACAATACAACAACAGGACATTAAAGAACCAGAAATGAGTGAACGGACACCAAAACCAAAATACGAAGAAATGATAAATTTAATAGAGGCTAAACCTGAGATAATTGCAGAAAGAAAAAAAGATTTGAAAGCAGAAGATTTTAATATTGACCACATGGACCCAAACACTAAACAGAATTTTCTTAAATTTGTAATGCAATATTCTGACGTTTTTTCTAAATCATTAAAAACGTTAGGAGCCACTCACATCGTAAAACCGGTAATAAAGCTAGCACACGACCACGCAATACGTTCCAGGCCATACGACGTTCCGTACGCACTTCAAGATACCGCGAAAAGCCAACTGAAAGAATTAGAAGAAGCAGGGATAATTGCCAGAACTAAATCTAATTTTGCATCGCCGATGATTTTAGTACGTAAAACGAGTGGAGATTACCGCTTATGTTTAGATTTGAGGTTAATTAACAATATCTCCACAATTTTCCCTTACCAAATTCCACGTGTTAATGAAATTATAACTAAATTAGCGGGATATAAATATTTTGCAAAACTTGATTTTCATGCCGCTTTCAATCAAGTAGTTTTACCTGAAGAGACAAAAAAATTATTTGCATTTACAACTCCTTATGGCAATTACCAATTTGAAAGACTTGTTTTTGGGCATGTAAGCTCTGCTCCAATTTTTCAACAAATTATGGACATCATTTTAGCGGACTTAAGAGAGGAAAACATACAAGCTTACATCGACGACATAATAATCCCGGCTAACTCTTATTCAGAATTAATACACAAATTAAAATTAGTATTTGAGAAATTAAGGAAATGGAACCTAACTTTGACACCCAGTAAATGTAAATTTTTTGTAGAAAAAGTAGCATATTTAGGATTTGAAATTAGCCAAAAGGACATTACTCCTACTCATGAAAATATAAACAAAATCACTTCATTTCCTGTTCCAAAAACCTTAAGAAAGTTAAAAAGATTTTTAGGCATTTGTAATTTTTACAAAAACTCAATAAAAAATTATGCTCAATTAACCGCGGTTTTATCAGATTTAACAAGGAAAGATCATAAATTTAAATGGGATAATAAATGGGAGGAGGCGTTCCAAGAACTCCAAGAGTGTTTTTTCAAAAAACCGTTACTCATTCAGCCGGATTTTGACAAATACTTTTATCTTAATATCGATGGCAGCATTCAGCCCATAGGAGGCGCTCTTTTACAGTACAGAGATGGAATTTTAAAACCTATTACATATTTTAGCAGAAAATTGAGTATACAAGAGCAAAAGTACCCGGCCATGAAAATTGAGTTACTGGCTATGCACCAGGGAATGAAATTTTTTAGAAATTTTCTTTTCGGTCGAAAGTTTTTCGTGCTTTCTGATCATTTACCTTTGGGACAACATTTAAAAATACAGAACCCACCCAGTGTCTTGCAAAGGTGGCTTTTAGAAATATCAGAATACGACTACAAATTTATTCACGTACCGGGTAAAGATAATTTATTAGCGGATTTCTTAAGTAGGGATGATTTTGAAGGTAAACAGACAGAGCAGGATAAGGGAAAACAAAACTTTGAAAATCCAAGTGGAGAAATTAACCAGATAGAACAAATTAAGGGCGAGAACAAGGTGAAAAGAAATGGATATGTCAATAAGGATAGTATTTATATTGCACAGATAAACACGATAACAGACATCCCGTCGTTAGATAGAATTTTAGAAGAACAAATTAAAGATTCAAAATTAAAAATAATCAGAGAAAATTTACAAAATCGTAATTATAATCAGGGGAAACATTATGACACATTATATATAGATGAAGAAACTAACTTATTAATGCACGTGGGAAACTGGAAGGACAGACCTTGGAGGGACAACTTAAATAAAACCATAGTAATACCCACAAGTTTACAGAGAGAAATTTTAGCAATTACACACGTAACACATGCAGGGATTGATAAAACATACAAATTATTATCGGATATGTATTTTTGGTATGGCATGTATAGCGACACATTAAATTAGATTATATCCTGCGAGCAGTGTAGAAAAAAAAAGGAAAAAATCAGCCAGTACCCCTGGGAAGAAATCCTATTCCTAAGGGGCCTGTACAAATTTTATCTACTGATATTTGCGGACCTTTTCAAACTAGCACTCAAAACAATAAATATGTATTATCGGTGGTAGACCATTTCTCGAAACACATACAAATGTTCCCTATCCCGGATATAACGGCCACTACGGTAGCGGATAGACTTTTGAATTATTTTATGAATTGGGGATGTCCTAGGACAGTGTTATCTGACTCTGGCTCGCAGTTTACACCAAACATACACAAAATAATGACAGAAAAGCTTGGAATAGTAGCTAGAATTGCGTCGGTACGTTCGCCATGGGTTAATGGTATCGTAGAGGTAACAAACAAACAGTTAAAACACACCTTAACGACATTAGCGGAGAATTCTCCATACTGGGATACTGCAGTACAATGCCACGTAGCTGTTTACAACGCGACAGTACATTCAAGCACCAAAGAGACACCAAACTTTCTTTTTTTTGGAAGAGACCTCCCAACTTTTTTTGAAACTAACGTCACCGAAAACATTCCAGAAACAACTTATCAGGATTTTATAGCAAGAAAAATCACAGTAATGAACAGCGCATTCAAAGAGGCAAATAAAAATTTAATTCTCGCAAAAGAACGGCAGGAAAAACAACAGCTCCAAAGAGCTAGATTCGATTTGGAAATCAGGTCGAGGGTCTTTATGGAAAATAACAACAATAGGTTTAAAACAGGGAATCACACGGGACCTTATCGCGTAATTAATAGAATAAATAGATTTGTATATGAAATAAAACTGTGTGACAAACCTAATTACAAAATCATTAAAGCACACATAAATAGACTTCGAACTTTGCCTGAGCGAAAGCCACACCTAAAAGAGCCGAGCATAAACAAATATAAATCACCTCTTCTTCCTACGCCTCCACAAAATCAACAGAACACAGAACCAAAACCAGAACTAAAGGACGAAAAACTTCAAAATGAGAATATTCCTCTTTTCATCTGGGAGGAGGAGATAACAAACGAGTCAAAGCATCCTCACAAAAACAAACTTACTGGCGCGAAACCTGTTTCAGGAGAAATACAAGGCGAAAATACACACAGCGCACCCGAGAATGCAATCATCCCTCCAGAAGACTCTCCGAACGCAAACATTCTTTCAGCACGGGGGGACTCAGACAGACATAGCACGCTAGAACCGCAGGAGAATTTGGAGCTTACAGAACAGGGGGACTGTACATAAATGGAAGGAAACACGGATAAAACGGCGGGAGAAATGGAACAAGATGCACAAGAGGGACCAACACAAGTAGATAGGGGTTATATACAGATGGAACAGGAAAACGCTCAAGAGGAGGATGAATCGACACAAAATTTACAGGGGGAAAGTATAGATAAAGGAATTCGGTTACGCACAGTGCTTCTTCTCACACCGGAAAGGCCGCCCAAACACAACTATGCGCTGAGATCTTTAAAGAATTTAAATTTAAATTGATACATTTAAATCACGGAATGAATTTAAACATAGGTAAAAACGCGGGCAAAGCTTAATTCAAATTTTGGAAAGATAAATAACAGAGAAGACACGTCATACTTCGTTGAAAGCAAAAGGGGGGAGGGGGAATTGTTACAAAATGCATAAGAACTATCGTTGTAAGACAAAAGTAATTTTTTTTTTTAATTCAATTAACGTGGCAACAACAGATCGAAATCCAGTTACAGTAGCCACACAAGCCTCCATGCCTTATTCGGGATTCGAACCCGAGCCCTCCACACATCAGCCGAACACGCTATCCACTACACCAAAGAATGCTAGGCTACAGATGTGGGTATATTAAATTCAAATTTTAAGAGCATAAATAGCAGGGAAATCAAATTACAATTTGTTGAGAAAAAATAAAAAGGGGGGGGGGGACATCGTTAGAACTCTATAAAAAGTCGTTATAACTCTATAAAAAGATGATTTTTTTTTAAGAGAATTGTAAATTCCAGTCAGTAAAATTTAATTGGGTAAGATAATAAGGAATATCAAATAAAGGGATATTTTGAATTTTTAAAGACAGTTTTAAAAGAACAGTGAAATCTTATAACAAAAATAAACTTTCTCCTCTCGTCCTTGATTTAATGAGCGGACTGATCAACCCTTGTTAGATGAATACGCGAGAAGAAGTAAAAATTGTAATTTAAATAAATAATTGGTAATTAAAAATAAAAATTGTAATTTAAATAAATAAATAATTGGTAATTAAAAATAAAAATTGTAATTTAAATAAATAAATAATTGGTAATTAAAAATAAAAATTGTAATTTAAATAAATAAATAATTGGTAATTAAAAATAAAAATTGTAATTTAAATAAAGAAATAATTGGTAATTAAAAATAAAAATTGTAATTTAAATAAATAAATAATTGGTAAATAAAAAAAAAGAGAGAAAATAGATAATTTTAATGAAAATATATACGCAAATTATAATTTAAAATGAATAGGTAATGTTAATATAAACATACGCAAATGGGAGTTTAAATCAATAATGAGAAAAAAAAAGAAAAAAAGCGTTTTTACTGGTATTAAATAGAGACCTACACATATATTTTGAGAGAAACGAACTTTCGAAGGGAACGCTAGACAATGGAGGTGAAAATTTTAAAACGACGGAGGTTTTAGATTTAGGTACTCTTAACGGGAATAAACAAGGTATATAAAGAAAATAGAATGTAAGAACAAAATGAACACTAACCGCATTTTAATAAATCCTTGGGTAAAAATGTATAATCCTAAGAATTGGATATATCCATGGGAGTCTCGGTACACACACATCACACTCACATAGCGAAAAGCCGAATGAACACTTTTGCCATTTTCAACGACATGTACGAGCCATGTACGACTAATTGGGTATTGGACCCCACACGAAGAGATGCCCGTATTTATCCTCTTGTGACGTCCTCTACCGTCCTGGTTGCCACAATCCCACATATATAAAAGACAGTTTAGCAATATCGTGGAATTTTTTTTATTTAAACATGATCGATCGCCAGTATATTTCGTTTTATTTTTAAATATTTTCCATTTTTTCAATCTGTTTCCATCCACTAATATTTTTATATTTTTTGTGCTTTTTATGCTAGGATATTATCTTTTAAACATATTGTTGATGAAATTGAGATATATGTTTAGGATAACGAAATTAAATTTTTTTATTTATTCTGGCATTTAGAATTATAAGGCTTATTAGAAATACATTTGAGGAGCATAAATTAGACTTTGATATATTTGCGCCCATAGTTGAATCATCAATTTCAATTAAAAATGAACAACCTTCTTTTCTGAATTTTATTAGAAGTACTTTAAAATATTTTAAAACATATGAACAAAGGTGCTTCTGCTAAAATATCAGATGAATATATTGAGGGCCCACTTTAGTTGAAATGTTCCAAAAAAAGACTTCTAATAACTACCCTGAATAATCAACTGTTTTCAGACATTTTTTTTTCTTTCAAAAATATTCTTAATCACTAAATTTGATACTATAATTACATGTAATTTGCATTTTAGTTAACCAAGTACCGGGTGGTCAGAATTAAAACACCCCTACTCTGAGCTCTCTATACATCGAACTACTTACTCAGTGTAAAGGCTCCAAAATTGTTGAACCTATTATTCAAGACATGGGGAAAGGGATTACGCGAAAAAAAAAATTAGTTCCAGAAACACCGATAGGTGGTGCTGTACAACAGAAAATATGCTGAAAAGACACAAAATAATCACAAAAAAACAAACATATGCGATATAGAATTTTTCCTTTTTAATTTCTTTTGCTGATATGAAAAAAAAGAAGATAAAAAAGTGAAGAAACTTAAACTGTCATTGTAACTGCAATTTCGCACTGTAAGCACAAAAATTTGCATAAACCCTTGGTTTGCAGCTACTATGTTCTGGGCATAAAAGGGGATAAAACTGGGAAATTTTCATTCTTATCAGCGATGGCTGTCATACTGCTAGAACGCGCTCTGCTTGTGAAGCTGTTTTATGAAAACAATGGACATGCTGCAGCTGCAATTAGAGAGTTTCGTCAACTTAAGAATTTGCGCAAAGGACCATTACTTCCACAAGCTTTCAGGAGAATGATCGCTCGATTCGAGAAAACTGGACATCTTGGAGTTCAGCCGGGTCAAGGACACAAATCGACTAGTTCAGATGTCGTTGACGATTTTGCCACCGCTATTGTTGAACAACCAATGGAATTGTTGAACAATCAATGGATAACGTTATAGGCTGTAGTAGTGCACGTGGAGTGTCACGACACTTGGGTGTTCCCTACAACACAGTGCGGAACGTACTGAGAAACATAGTGCATTTTTTCCCGTACAAAATTAGTCACAATCACCATTTGCTGACCATCGACAGGGAGAAGCGACTGACCTTTGTATTGACATTTCTGGCTAGAGTTGAAGTGAATGCATCGTGGCCATGGCAGATTCTATGGAGCGATGAAGCGCATTTCCATCTAAGTGGAACAGTCAACACCCATAACTGTCGCATTTGGGACACGGAAAACCCTCGTACCTTCCAAGAGATTCCACTTCACTCACTGAAAGTTACAGTCTGGTGTGGATTCACAGCCACATTCATTCTTGGACCTTTCTTTTTCGAAGAGGCTACTCCCAATGGACCTGTGACATGCACCGTGCCGGCCAGGAGGTACAAAAACCTGCTCGAAAATTTTGTTGTACCCCAACTGCAACAGCACCAATGTCTTGATTCAATTACCTTTATGCAAGATGCAGCACCTCCACACATTGGACTCTGTGTACAGCAGTTTCTTCGGCAACATTTTAATAATGGTAGAGTAATTAGTCGTGCGTTTCCGACAACCTGGCCATCTCGTTCTCCAGATCTTAATCCCTGTGATTTTTGGCTGTGGGGATACTTAAAAAGTCTTCTTTATCCAGGACGTCTGGTAACCTTGGCAGATTTGAAAGATAGTATCACTCTGCATGTGAGAAGCATCTCAATCGACCAATTATGATCTGCAGTTGAACAAGCTGTCCACAGATTGCAGATTTTACATCTTGAAGAAGGGAACCATATTGAGCAGCATTCCCTGCATCGATAAGATCCTTATGATATGAATGTTTGATACGTTTGAATAAAATGTGTTACAAATGTGTATTTTGTGTCTTTTCAGCATATTTTCTGTTGTACAGCGCCACCTATCGGTGTTTCTGGAACTAATTTTTTTTCGCGTAATCCCTTTCACCATGTCTTGAATAGTATGTTCAACTATTTTGGAGCCTTTACACTAAGTAGTTTTATCTATAGAGAGCTCAGAGTAGGGGTGTTTTAATTCTGACCAACCGGTATATCTTTTCATATAGATTGTAAAAAATCTTTCTGTTATACATGTTTTAAAATGAATTATAATTTTCTATAACATTTTAGACATCATAACATTAGACCATTCGAGTAAGTTTTAAAAAAAGTGTTTCGAATTACGTAAAAATCCCTTATCCAGACTGCCTGAAGTCCCAAGCAGTCTGGATAATAGATCCTGTACTGTACTACATATATACATATACAAGGTGTCCCAAAACGATTGAAATGCACTTTAATTCTTTACCTGTTGGAGAAAAGTGGACAATTTAAATTGCAAAAATGTTTAAAGTAAGGTAGGAAAGAAGCCTACGTTAATGAAATAGTTCTCCCATTAATTTTCAAAAAGTTACACTTTTTAAATTTTTATACGACTCCCCTTAGACAAATTTGGTCAATCAAAAAATTTTTATTTTTAATGCAACAAGATCATTAAAAAAACCTGCATATCTGTATCTTTAAAACTAAGTTATATTTAATTGACAATTGAACTTTCTGAATGGGGACCATATATCAAATTAGAAATGTAAATTTGTGACATATCACAAAAAAGTTAAACTGGATGATAATACATAGGATACTCAACCGCGAAGTAAGTACCACTGCTTTATATGATATCTGTCTACGTAATGCTTTTAGATGCATTTGTGATAAAAAAAATTTAACACATATTAACGTATTTTTGATCTAAACAATTTCCATCAATTTGTTTATGATCCCTATTTTCACTGATGAAACAGGCTTTCACATGGTACGGAAAAGTGGCACGTGTCAAATTTTTTCCTTTATCATAATTCAATTGAATGTAGCAAGCATTTAAAACAACTGAAATGTGTAGCAAGAGTTATAGGGGAGGTCATGTTAGAAGTACTACGCCTGCAGGACACAGGTACATTGTCCTATCGGCAAAAGGGATCAGCGTACCATAGCTCAGCAGGTGGCAAATCAGTTTCTTGCTACCACAGGACAGCAGATTTCCCAAAAGACAGTAGCCAGACGTTTGGCAGAAGGAGGACTATACGTCCGCAGACCTGTTGTGTGTCCCATTGTTCCGACTGCACCATACCGTCCGTTTGCAATGGTGTCGTGAGCATCGCAATTGGACCGAACAGGACTGGGCTTGCGTACTATTCTCAGATGAGAGTAGGTTCAGTCTGTCATCGGATTGTAGATGCCAACTGATCTAGTGTGAGAGTGGTACTGCTTATCGTCCAGAAAATATCCAGGAAAGGGACTGATATCCAACATGCAGTATCATGGTATGGGCCGGCATCATGATCAATGGCTGCATGCCCCTACATGTGGTTGCAACTGGGACTATGACCGGCCAACAATACATTGATGAAGTTCTACTGCCTCAAGTTCGCCTTTTCCATGGTGCTGTCGGTGATAAATTTGTTTTCATGGACGACAACGCACCATGTCATTGAACACTTGCTGTTCAGGATTATCTAGTCAGCGAGGGTATTCAATGCCTTGTATGGCCAGCATGTTCTCCAGATCTAAACCCCATTGAAAATGTTTGGGATGCTTTGGGGAGATGACTTGCTAGTCGAAAATATCCTCCAACAAACAAGAACACCCTCATCCGTGCACTGACAGAAGAGTGAGATAACCTGCCTCAACAGCTGCTGAATAATGTTGTGAAAAGCATGACATGACGTGTGGAATGTTGCATCACACTCCATGGTGGACATATCCCGTACTGATACCTTTCTCAAAGGTGCCTGCTGTCGTTCATATGCATTTTTCCATTTCTCCGTACACAGCATAAAATGAACACTTTTTTCCTTTCAGATGTTTCAGAACCTTCTGTATTTTCCAGAACAATAAATGATCTTTATTCTAATGTCCCAACAGCATGGCAACAATATTTTATCCTGCTGGGCCTCCACCCCTGCTTAATGTTGTGCTACATTGCAATTTGTGATCCGTCCTTAGCAATTGTCCAGCAATGTATATATTGCAAATTCTTATTCAAACATTGCAAGAAAAACTTGCTCTGGCTAAACAAGAGGATGAAAAAATTTTAAAATAATGTAAATTGAATTACAACTATAAAATTTCCTTCTGAAAATAGTCAATCATAAAGTAAAATTATATTAATAATCTAAATGTTGCCACATAAGAAGTGGAAACTAGGTGAACATGTGGCAAATTTTCCATAAAAAATATTTTGTGAGTTTCTGAATTTATTAGCATTTCATCCGGTAACATAAAATGTCTCCGGGGGTGGGGGTTGATGTTTCAGGAAGGGGCTTTACCCCCTTACCGCCAGATGTATTCCTGAAAGAAACACAGAGTCTTTGGCAATGATATCTCTATAACAAATCAATAAAATAGAATACAATTATACCACTTCAATCAATAAATATCAGAGACTCAATAATTTTTGGGTGAATGGGACAGAAGAAATCCATCCATTTTTTAAACACTTAAAATAAAAAACAGGATGAGCATGAAAAGTATGTTTAAAAATGTTACAAAAATAAATATTTTAATTGAATATCATCATTTATATAGGACACTATGCCCCATTTTTAAGATATTTTGCATTTTTTAATTGAAACAGAAAAAATCATAAGAAATTAAATGCATTCAATATTTTTAAGTTAGTACACATTTTGCAATTACTTTTAACAAGAAATATATGAATACCATTATTTAGAAGTTCTTATTGAAAATTTTACTTTTCCACATGCAGCGGTATATACAATATCAAACAAATCAAAATATATTTGGAATACAATCAATATCTATCAGAGGAGCTCTAAATGTTGTCAAAGTCCAGGATCTTCAAATTTTCTTATTTCGATAATTAAAAAAAAATTTTTTAATGATTATATTACAATTTGCTACAAAAATATTAATTTTATATGTAATATTTCATTTAGTAAATTACACCATTTACAGGACAATAAAATATGTGTTTTTGAGGTATTGCACATTTTTGATTTAAAAGACTTTTTGTAAAAATTATATATACTACTCACTATTATTAAAGGAGTAAATGATTTGTAAGTACTTCTAACCAGAAAGAAATGGACAACATTGTTTAGTAGTTATCACTAGTTGTTCTACAGATATTAGAAAATTTTACTTTCCTACAGGAAGATATACATATCTCGAAATAATGAAGCGAATTACATAATAGAAGCATATCAAATTGGTATCAATAAAAATCTTATTGATTTTCAGCGATATCTAGTTATAAGAAAACTTTAATTTGTGTTATTGTTTTCCAAAAATGAATAAATATAAAAACTTTGATTTTTGGCTAAAATATTTTATTCATAACACACCATGAGTAGCTTCAATGGAGGCAAATCATTAGAAAGATCTGAAAAAAAAATCATTTTAGTTCTACGGCAAAGAACAACAAACATTGAGCTTAATTTATACAGTTAAAACTGGCAGTGTTTGTTATATATATTATATATATATATATATATATATATATATATATATATATATAATGAAGTTGAATATTGCACTTTTTTGACGTAGGATAATGTTTTTGTCAGCAAATCAGATGTGACAAAAAAGAGTGAGATTTTAAAAGATTGCAGCTTGGCGTGTAATAGCATAGATAGTCGGAAGGAGACAGCAGTGGTATCAAGTGTTAGGCCAAGGATGTACGCATGTTGTGAGGAGTGACGTGCTCAAGAGAGAAATGCGACCGAGCACGAGGTAAGATAAACATTATCAAGCAATAAACAAATTGCTAAGTTTTATTTCTTTAATTCTGGTACTTAGTTAACATTTTGTAACAATTAACTTCGTATCTTGTTAGGCCAGTGTTCACAGTTTGTAGAAATAAATGAAATTTTTATGTAAACCGTTGCTTCATTTACAAACACCCATGTGATAAGACGTATTCTACATCGTGGGCATATCTTCGGTACAACCCCTCAAATCTTTTTTTAACTATCTTACAACAATGGAATTTTTGCTGGCCATTTCTCAGAAAAAAGATACCAGTTCTATTTTTTGAGGATATAACAAACTTTAATACATTAAAATGTACTACTAGACTATGCTGTGTACCAAATTTCAGCTCTCTGGGACATAGGAAAGTATGTTAAAATACCATCAAAGAAGTTGGAACAGACAAGACAGACACACATCATTCATGACGAGTTAAATAAAAGCTTTTAATAACAAAATGTGTTAAATATATGGAAAGGCATGCACTAGACCACAGATTTTTTTTATTTAAAATAATTGAATGGCATCATTTATATGATGCTAACATATTTTAGTCTTGAGATATTGCACATTTTTTATTTAAAATAGAAAAAATCAAAAGATTTAATCTCATGAAAAATCCATTCACTTGAGAAACATTTGGAATAAAATTGACTAAAAACAGGCAATTTAGCAGTGTTTATCTATTTTATTGTATTTATAAAGGTTAACCCCTTCACCCCCATGTATCCACTAGTGGATACATGCTATGTAAAGGGCTACAACCTATATATCCTCTAGTGGATACATGATCTATAATAGTGTAAACCCAAATGTAACCACATAAGGAGACATCAAACACTGTGATTTACTACATTGGGATTAAATGCATACAATTATTCTGTAGGCTGGGTTATAAGAATTGTTAGAATACAAATTTTCATGGAATTGCTCAAAATGTTCGCGGGTACAAAAGATTTTTGACATGCATTACATGAATGAATGGTTAGTTTGGTTATTTTATTTACATTATAGCATATCCCACATCTATTTCGCTTTCTTCTTGAACTTTCCAAGATTATTATCAGCAAGTACATGAAGTTTGTCAGGTGTATTTTTATTATTATACTCAGTTTTAAATTGTGCATAGTTATTAGCATGTTTTGCGAGAATTTCATCACAGGCTAATAAAGTGAAATCTTTTAGTCCTACTGTTTTGAGAGATATTATAAAATACATTGGCGTTTAGAGCATTCTATTAATAATATGGAGTCCTGATTTTTTAAACCATGTGTAGCTTTTCCTTGCACAATTATATGGCTCCAATGCTTGGTCTACTGAATCGACAGCACCCATATTTCCATTCTAATGTTGAATATGTTTCGGTTTCAGATAATATTTTTCATGGCCGCCTTTCTGGTATACAAAATTTGCTCACTTGCCTTGCAAACAGGAAATAAAACATGGCCAATTAGCTCAAGGTCAGTATGTGCGAAAATCGGGATTTGAGGCAAATCCATCTGAGGGTGAAGGGGTTAACAGAAAAATGAATGGCAGGGTGGGGGCAGTCAAATTGCTTTCTGCTTGGGGTGGCAAAAACCTAAAGCCGGGCCTGCTCTTCGCAGTCAGAGTTGGGCAGTATCGAAAATACATGTATTTGAAATACATTTTCAAAATACATTTGCATTTTGTATTTTAAACTGAAAAAACTAAAGTATTTTAGTAATGTATCGAAAATACATCTTCAAAGTATTTTGTATTTTCAAAATACTCAAAATACATTTCTTCAGATTTCAAACTATAGTGTTTAAACCGCAGACGAACAATTCGCAAAAGAGAAAATGGCTAATCTGTAATTTGTCTAGTCATTGATTTTATTTCTAGAAGTTAATCTAAACATCTTTTTTCAACCTGGCACCGATAAAGATGTCAATTAGTGGGATGTTTAGTATCTGTAGACTACAGTAGCATTTGAAAAATATAGTTTCTGTTATAAACTTTACATTTATATTGGATTTATATAATGATGTTGTTTGGTAGATGGCTCCTTCCTGTCTATGCATTTAAAGAAAAGGCTTCAAGTTGCATTCTTATATTTTAAGTAAATTAAAGAGATGCAAAATGCAGTTAGTTATTGCAAAGACATGAGAAAAGATGGAAGATACTGCTGCTCATTATGCAAATATATTTAGATAATTAATGGATTATGATGTACACAGTGCACAGTATTAGATGGGAAATGTTTTAAAGTAATATTGATGATAATGGAAGAGTAAAGCAGAATGCTAATTATGGAAACCTCAATATGTCGTCATAAATGGGACTTTTGAAGTAACAAAAAAATTTAAAATGCATCTAAAGGTAAGATTTTAGTTTTATGCAGTATTACCTCGATGTAACAAGTATTTATGTTAGTCCTTTGGCATTTTTTTAATCGAGGTTGTGATATATTATGAGTTTTATTGTTGGCAAAAGTTTGCCATATTATATTTTTTTGGAAAAATATTTCTTTGAAACACCTATGTCTTGGAATTTGTTATAGAGCTCAGATCATGTACATGTATTTTCATGCAATACATGTACTGCTATAGATAGAGCTAATTGCAATAATTCACGTAATATTTTGCTTTTTGAATCCCTTTTTATTTACATTTATCGTGACTCAATTTGTAACTTTGATCCTGTTCAAATCCTTAGTATCGCATGGCGTCTCATTCTTGACTTGCTGCGCATTAAAACTTTGCCTGAATTT
This sequence comes from Amaurobius ferox, assembly GCA_951213105.1. NCBI lineage: Eukaryota > Metazoa > Arthropoda > Arachnida > Araneae > Amaurobiidae > Amaurobius > Amaurobius ferox. The sequence goes on along the minus strand of OX578142.1, from coordinate 18,114,891 downwards.
CTGGATATTTAGTTCATTTTATTTTGTTTCTTATAAAAAAAAATTATTACTAGATTGCTGTTATTTATGTCTGATATCCGCTGTATGTATTTTTGTAATTACATAATTTTATTCAATTTTGTCTTGGGTATTCCGACTATTTATATGCAAATTTTGATTCATGGTTTATGACAGCATATATGAGCCCATGTATTTTCCCCCTTTATTGCATTGCCCTTAATGGATGTAAAGTGCTATGGCCTATTTGTATTACTTTTAATGTCTTAAATGGTGTGAACTTAAAAGACTTTTTACTCTTTAAATGGTGTCTTTAATACTGCCTTTAATAGACATCTTATATTTAAAATTTTTAGGCGTGTCCCCACCTTTATTTTGGTTTTTACTTAACAAAACTCTTAAACAATACTATATTAGGAAATCAATGGAATGCAAGTCACTAAGATATAAAATTGTTGGAGAAAAGAGAACAACAATCCATAGGAAATAAAACTAATTAAATGAATATTAGAATGACTTACAATGGATAGAAGGTAAAGAAATTGTAAAATCATCAGGAGGTGTCCTTTACAACAAATAAGTTTTTTTTCATTAAATAACCATGTTACATTGAACAAAAGGTTATTTTGCACCCCCTAAGAACTAGAAGTTAAACAATTACCATAAATAAGAATCTGATGTGGGCACATACTAACTTTCCTTATATGATGCAATGAATTTACTTCTTACAGTGAAAAACTGATGTATACGATCGTAGTGTTTTGAACATTGAAGTGTACATTTGGTACTTTTCTGGATAACAACATGTAAAACTATTTCGAAGTACCCAATTAACCTATATTTCACACAACTCTAAATTAACAATTATAAATAGTAATAGCATCCCTAATAAGCAATATAGTCCATATACTAAAATATTTTATAATTAATTCCTCAATTAGGCATCATTTTTATTAAATTGGCATCATTTTTGCAATTTTAATGATATTTTCATAAATCTGGGGTGAAATATCGCCAAGTTTGCTAAATATATCGCCAAGTGTTCAGACAAATGGAGAGAAGCGCATTTCAGCACCGGCCGTCCAAACAGATATCTTACACCTTCTGGTAGGTCGGATGGTCTGGGTCAAAAGACAAATAGAGAGAATTAATGATTCCATTTTCAAATTTTCCTATTGTTTTAGGTAATAAATCAGAGGTAAATACACCTCTAAATCCTTTTTCATTTTTCATATTTTCTTCAATCATTATGTTACTAATTCCCAAGGTTGATATATTCCCTTTCCACGTTTTTTTTTCCCAGATCCCTTTCTTTGTACAGCTGAACTAGCTAATCCAGATAAAGCACCTGTTGCTAATGCTGGAACTGCAAATTTAGCAACGGTTATTAAAGTTATATAAGTGCTGCTAGAAATGGTAAAAATCCTCCATTTTTATCTAATTGCGTTTTACTGATAGTAATTCTTTTTCCATCATTAATATGATTAATTTGAGTTTTAGTTAAATACATCTCATGATTAGGAGTTTTAGATTTATCTATTTGTAATGTTAGTTCTTCTTTATTTCTAAAAGCTGATTTAAGTTTATTTTTCTGACCTTCACTCAAATAAACTTTATTTTTTATCATTTATTAACAGATAAATTGTTTATGATATCGTTGTACATCATTATAAGTCATTTCTCCATTTTTTAATAACATATCTAACAATAAAACTACTTGATCGCCCAATTCCTTTGATTTGTGTAATCAAGAGGTGGAAATGAAATATTTTCTACAGCATTTTGAATACTTTTTACAACTTCTTTATTTGATTTTTCATATTTTTCAATTTCTTGAGTGACTGGTTTATGAAATTCCTCTAAGAATTTTTGAATACATAATTTTTCTTTTAGTTCAACTTCACTATTCTTTTTTATTTCTTTTTTTATTTTACTAATTTAATTGAATCTTTTATTTGCTTTATAAGCTTGTGTTTTCGTTCTTTTTCTAATTCGTTCATTTATATAATATTATTTTTTTACAGCGAGTAATTACTCCTATATAAATGATAAAAATTAAAGATTACACGGAACCAGATGAGTTGCCTGATCCTAAACAACATTCTTTGTTACCTAAACATCCATTTAGATTGCTTATAACAGGGCCTTCAGGTTCAGGTAAAACAAATTTACTGTTAAATATGATTTATGATTTTTTAAATTTTGATGCACTGTATATATGCGCAAAAGATTTATACGAACCTAAATATTCTAAATTATAAGAAAAATATACAATGTTTGAAGATATAGAAAGAGAAGATATTTTGAAATGTAAGAATATAAAGAACAAGAAAACATTATTAGAATTATATGATAAATACAAAAAAGAAGTATTCTTTTCTTCAGATGATTTTATTACTGTAGATGATTTAAATCCTTCATTAAAGAATTTAGTTATTTTCGATGATTATGTGACTGAGAAAGATCAAAAAACCATTCAGGAATTATTTATCAGAGGTAGAAAGAAAAACGCATCCATTATTTATTTATCACAGTCTTATTATTCAACTCCTATCAATATAAGAAAGAACTGTGATTACTTTATATTTTTCAATCTACAACCAAAAGAAATTCAACAGATTATAAGAGATAGATGGTAAATTAAGTACTGAAGAATTCAAACAAATATATAATAAAAGTGTTCAAAAACAATACGATTTTTTAATGTTAGATTTGGTGAATCCAAAAATGAGATATAGAAAAAAATTTGATCCTATATAAATAGATGGAAGAATATTTAGAAAAAAAGGTTTATGTTTACAGAAAGAGTTTGAATTTATATCACAAGATAAGTATTTCATTATTAGTAAGGTCATCCAAAGTGGAACGGGTTTATCAGCTATTGCCTTTCTTCCGCTTGCTTTTTTAAGTTTATCAATTGGTATGTTAGAAGCCTTTGATCTTGCATTAAAAATAGTAGAAAGAAAAGAAGAATATAGACATTGTTATAATTTTTATAAAGAACTCATTAATTCGTTTAAAGCTAAGGAAATGACAGAAGAAGAAATTTATATGCGAGAAAATGATTTCATAAAAATTTTAAAATTTAATCCAGTTGAAAAATATGTAAAACAAATGCAATTGAATGGATATAAATTTATTCATCCTAAATAAATGGTTTGTAAAAAGAAAGGTGGTGATATTGTTGGATGGTTACAAGATAAATTAAATCCTCCAGAAATGCATTTACCAAGATATCAATATTGTGGTCCATTTACAACATTAGAAAAAAGATTAAAAAGAGGTGATCCTGGAATAAATAGAGTTGATAAAGCATGTAAAAAACATGATATTTCTTATAGTAAAACAAAAGAAACAAAACAGAGACATGTTGCTGATCAAGAATTAATAGATGATTTAAATACAATAGAAGATCCAACATTTCGAGAAAGAATAGAGAGAGGATTTATTAAACCTATTATTAAAGCTAAAAAACTTTTGGGTTAGGAATTTATTCTTCTATATATTGTGTCAAGTGTAAAAAGAAAACCGAAACTAAAAATTATTATGAAACTAAAAATAATAAACGAATGGGTAAAGGTATTTGTATAATTTTTGGAAGTAAAAAGAATACTTTTTTAGGGTCTTAAAAGAAACATATTATAATCCAAAACAGGATATTGTGGAATTAATGACTTGAAAAGAAAAACAAGATTACCTAATGTTAAAGAATTTTTACATGAGCAAGATGTATATACTAGATATAAACCTATCATTCGTAAATTTAAAAGAAGGAGAGTATATGTACCTGTTATAGATAATCAATTTGATGCTGATTTATTATTTATTAGAAAATTTAGTAAATATAATGATGGAATAAACTATTTGTTGACAGTTATTGATGCTTTTAGTAAATATGCTTGGATTTTCCCTATAAAAAGAAAAACAACTGAAGAAGTAGTACAAGCTTTTAAAAACATATTTAAAGAAAGAAAGCCAAAATTCGTTTTGGCAGATGAAGGAACTGAATTTACAGGAAAACAGACACAAAAATTATTCAAAGATAATAATATACATTGGTTTACAACTAAAAATAAAGAAATAAAATCTGCAATAGCCGAAAGATTTAACAGAACTATCAAAGAAAAAATAATGAAATACTTGTATGATAATAACACAAAAAGATATCTTGATGTATTACCCAAATTACTTAAAAATTATAATCATTCTTATCATAGATCTATTAAAATGACTCCTGTAGAAGCTAGAGAAAATGAATCCCAAGTTTATAAAAATTTATATAAAGAAAAAATAATTAGAAAACCAAAATTTAAAGTTGGAGATAAAGTTAGAATATCTAAATATAAAACGACTTTTATGAGAGGATATGACTCTACATTTACTGAAGAGATTTTTATAGTATCTGAAGTATTAAAAACAGATCCAATTACTTATCGATTAAAAGATTTAAACAGTAAAGAAATTGAAGGAACTTTTTATGAATATGAAATGGTAAAATATAATAAAAAAGATGATGTATATAAAATTGAAAAAAACATAAAAAAGAAAGGAAATAAATAATTTGTAAAATGGTTAGGATATCCTGATGAATTTAATAGTTGGACATCTGATTTATACGGTGTTTAAATTATGATGATATCATTAAATTTATCAATAAAATATGTTTCGACAATTTTATAAACTTTATCATAAAAATCATCCAAGAACATATATGAGGAATTAAATCAAAGTTTAACTATATCATAATTTTTACAAGATAATGAACCTTTTATTTCTATTATTATATCAAAAGTGGTTCCCCCCAGATCTGGGGGTGGCATATTTATCATCTATTTTTCCAAATTTTATTATTTAACTCTTCTATTAAATTTTTTTTCCGACTGCTTGAGACATACAAAGCAATACATTAAAATTTGATGATAATCCTTGGTTTAAAGGAATAACTAAAATATTAGGTTATAAAGATATAAGAAATGCAATAAAAGATAATATAAATAAGACATTAAAATATAAAGATTTTATTTTAAGGATTTGAGGGGGCCTGAAACGGGCCCCCTTAAAATTCATCATTGATATAGAAGATTTAATCAATTATGGTGAAGATAAGAGAGCTCCAATTTGGAGCCCTTAAAATTCATCATTGATATAGAACATTTAATCAATTATAATGATTTAACGGGGGGGTGATGTACAACAAACTAAATCATATACTATGAAATATCAAAAACATGTAGCAGATGCATTTTGTTATTATATCATATAAGAAAATGAATACTTTATACCTCCTGTTGTTTATAGAGGACCTGATACAAGTTTGCATCTATGTTAAAAGAGGATACTCTTAAAATTGAAAAATTTATAGAAGGAGAAACTAAAAAATATGAAAGTATCAAATCAATGATAGAGTTCGATGAAAATCATTATAAAAGAACCTATATTTGTCATATATGTGAAAAACAAATCTTAAAGGATGAAAAAGTAATTGATCATTGCCATTTAACGGGAAAATATAGGGGTCCCGCTCATAATATTTGTACTTTAAATTATCAAATTCCAAAATTTATTCCAGTAAAAATACATAATTTAACAGGTTATGATTCTCATTTGTTTATAAAAGAACTTGGATTTGATAAATCAAAAATAGATGCTATACCTAATACTGAAGAAAAATATATATCTTTCAGCAAAAAAATAGGAGGTATGAAATTGAGATTTATTGATTCATTTAAATTTATGTCTTGCAGTTTAGATAATTTATCAAAAAACTTGAGACCAGAGAATGAAATAAATAGATGTCCTCCAAAAATACGGAAAATGAAATATATTAAATACTTAAAATCTAAATTTAGAGAGACATCATTACATTTTCCTGATGATAAATTAGATCTCATTACAAGAAAAGGTGTATATCCTTATGATTATATGCATTCTAGAGATAAATACAAAGAAACAGAATTACCTTCAAAAGATAAATTTTATAATAAATTGAATGAATGTGGTATAACTGATGAAGAATATAAGCATGCTCAACGTGTTTGGAAAGAATTTAATATAAAAAATTTAGGTGAATATACAGATTTATATGTCAAAACAGATGTATTAATTTTAACAGATATATTCGAAAATTTTAGGGATGTTTGTTTAAAAACTTATAAATTAGATCCAGATTGATATTTTACAAGGTTTATTTTATTTTATATTCTTCTTCATACAAAGTGTTTTGTAATTTTAAATTCATAATACATTAGAGGTCCTCTTTTTTTATTTGACATTTCATTTTTATAATTCTTTTTAATATATTAGAGAGTATTTTTAACTTATTTATTCATGTCAATTTCATAAAAAATGTTTAGAATTAGTTAAAAATTTTGAGTTTTTTAAAGATATCTATTAAATAAATGGGGGGTCTCAACCCCACCCTTTAAAACAGGGCATTTATAATATATTAGAGGGCTTCCATTCATTTGGAGGTCCTCTTTTTCACTCATTTATTTTAAATAATTCACTGTGAAATCATACTTTTAGTATGAAAAAGTTCAGTAATTCACTGCAAAATGTTAAAATTTTGTCTAAATGAAAAAAAGGTATATATGCACCTTTTTTAGCTATAAAAATCATGTTTTTAATATTAAAATGGATCGAGACCTTTTTTTTTATAAAGAAAAAGCTATAAAATTTTGTTTTTACTGTAAAAACAATGTGTGTGCTCATACGTGTGGATATATACTACTCAACAACATGAAAGAGGACAAAGCCAACGGCCCTACCGTGCTGAAAACAAAGGTTCTTCTGAAATCACCAAAGTCAAGCAGCATCAGGCACGGTTAGTACTTGGGTGGGTGACCACCTGGAAACACCGAATGGTGTTGGCAGATTTCGGGCACGGTAGCCCGGTGGTTTACGCACTGGATTTGCATGCTGCCACAACTGCTGCCGTGTTTATGCAAAGTATGATCTCGTTAAACATGTGAGTCCGTAAGTTCTTCCGAGAGGTTGGTGATAGGGGAAGGAGGGTACGGTCCCTGTGGATGCCTCTCCCACTGGGTTCCGGTCTAAATTGGGTGGCACTTCCCAGCCGCCCAAATGGTTACCTTACACCTTTCTGGTTGGTCGGATGGTCTGGGTCTCAACAACATGAAAGAGGACGCCTACTCAAATTTCGCATTAGACGAATAACAGTGGTGCTAGTAGCGCCACTATGATCATGCAAATCACTTTTGCTTTAAATACGCGATGTAAACTTTGCGAGCGTTATTTATCGTCCAGATTGGATGTTGTGAGCTAGGTTTGAGTCAAGAATGTCTTTAAGGAGACAAAGAAGGCTGTATCAGCAGCTTAGTGAGTTTGAAAGAAGCTGTAGAATAGGGCTACGAGAAGGTGGATTTTCTTTCCGCGATATTGCTGAAAGACTTGGCAGGAATGTATCCACTGTGCATGACTGTTGGCATCAGTGATCACAGGAAGGCACTGTCTCAAGAAGACTGGGGTCCGGCCGCACATGGGCCACTACTGAGAGGAAAGACAGCTGTATTCGCCACATGTCTGTGGTGGATCGTACTGCATCTGCAGCAGCAATTAGAGCTTCTGTTGGCCCCAGAGTGACACAGCGAACTGTAAGAAATCGATTACTTGAGGGACAGCTCCGAGCCAGATGGCCTGTAGCGTTCATACCACTAACTCCGAATCACTGCCATCACGAACGCCAGTGGTGTCAAGCTAGAGCTCATTGGAGGGCAGAGTGGAGATCTGTTGTTCAACCAGCGAACCTAATTTTAACTAAACTAGATTTTTAACACAATATAAAAAAAAATTACATGGCTATAAATGTTCCATTTATTTGTATACAAAAGAAATAAATGACTGTTTAAGAGAAAATAATTTGAGAAAGAACCTAACAAGCAATAAAAATGAAAGGTTTCTAACCCAAAACAGAAAATCAACTGGACTAGAATAACGCATGTGATACGAATACAGTGTTCTTCTATAAGCTGGAACGGCAATTATTGCAGCACAGTGCTAAATTAGAACAACTTGCTCACTTTGCTCCCTACTCACACTCTCAGCATGCGCATTTAGCCTTCTAGCAGAGGAAAAGAATTGCAAGTGTTGCAGTCTGAAAGATGCCTTTTCACACACTTTTAGTAAACAAATAAAAAAAATTGTCCTTCCCACTTACGTTGCAATCACAAGAAGTTATTTTCGGGCATTCAGATCTGTATAACGTGTAGACTTCGTTCAGGAAAATCATACAAATGCAATGAATAAATTAAAAATATATGTTTTGAAATAAATTAAGGGAGTGCTGCAACCTTGTAACACTTATACATGAGCCGCTATTGAAATTGACCCATACTTAGCTTAGGAATACATACTACAAAAATATACCTACAAATTGTATACTGAGAAGGCAATTTGCCAAGTGTAACATCATACGAAAACTATTTTTTTTATATATTTTTCCTGTTTTAAATCACTTATTCTATAATGTTTCAGTCATTTGAGATGATTTCATCTGATGTAATCAATAAACTACATGTAAAACTTTCCTGCAATATATTACAAAAATCCCAAAATTTTATTCATTTATAATAGTTAAATTCTACTTGAATTATCTTAGAAGATTTTACACATTTTATTTAGTGAAAAAATAAGATTAGTTTATCCCATAAAAGGAAACAATTTTCCCCCTAAAAGTATGAATATCATTTTAGTTCTGTCCTCATTAGAATTTTTATTATTTTCAAAAAACACAGAAAAAAAAAGTGAATAAAACTGGTTTCATTTATTTTAGGACCATTCCCACATGAGGCTTTGCTGGTCTTAGGAGACTGATTTGTCAAGTTTCTTGCAAACACTAAAGGTATGTGAAAAATTTGATAATAAAATTATTTTATCCAGTATTTAAGTTTTATTTAATACAGTATAATGTCCCAAATCCGGAAGTCTGAAATTCGGAATTATCCCAAATCCGAACACTAGCACAAACTGTTTTTTTTTCCAGGCAATTGATTAAACAACCATTCACCCATAAACTATGAAATATAGCTGATCCTTTTTAACACCATACAAGAATATAAAAAAAAATCTCCCCTTTTTGGAAATGAGAAAGAACTAACTGCACTCATAAAGGAGATCTCCACAGTCACCTAGAAGGACACCTGCTAATCTATTTTTAGAAGAAACGGTGTTCTCCTGCCCATAAGCAGTGGTTCTTTCCCTGTATTCTTCCCTGATGCACTGGGAGGAAAGGGGTGTGGACGAAACACAACACTCTAGACATTGATATACTTAGGTATATAAGTGATATAATTAAGTAATTCAAAAGTGGCCTAAAATCCAGAAAAGTCTCAAATTCAGAATCACCAAGGTCTGGAGGATTTCAGATTTAAGACGTTGTACTGTAATTCCAATACATAACTTTAGAAATTAATTATCATGTCACTTATAAATTTTATGATTTATTATATTTAACTCATTTGTATACTTAAAACATTTGATATTTACTAGACCAGTTGAATAGCTTGATACTAGCCAAATACCCGTTGCAATTCAATGTTCTTACAATAAGTAACCTCTGAATACAATGAATTTTTTAATAATTCAATTTTTCCAGAGCTCCTTTTCAAACTGTTCCCCTATGCACCAAATTTCAAATATCTGTTTCACTTCAGACATGGCATTTCTCATTGATACAGCCAATTCAATATTTAAGTGTGCGACAAATTAGCAAATATTAGAATGCTGAAAGTGTACACTTTATTCTATCCTTGCAGAAATTTTAAAGTCGCTATTTTAATGCAAAGTCTATTTTACTAATATTTCACATTTCAGAAGTTTTGGTGTGGAGCACCCATTAAATGAACATTTTTGAAAAATATGATTTTTTTCCTGATCAATTGATTGACCTGTGTATCAAATTTCAAGTTTTTGTCTCTCAATTCACCTTTCGAATGTTTTGGTGTGGAGCATCCCCCTCTAGAGAACATTTTTGAAAAACTCGATTTTTCCAGAGGGTTTTATTGAACGATTGACTTGTGTATGAAATTTCAAGACTCAATCTCACATAAAAAAGATGTTTTTTATTTATTCAGCAAAATCAAATATTTTACAGTACAACCAGTGGCATATTTTGAAATTCAATTTGGGGGAGTTTCAGTTTTAAATATCAATCTCAAGGGGTTCAAGTTAGAGGTCTGCACGGGCTCAGAACTGGCCCACGGGCTCTGGCCTGGTCCGTGGACTTAGACCCGACGTGGCCCACGGGCCGGGCTCTGGCCACATTTTATTAAATGCAGGTCAGGTCAAAGTAAATAAAAAAGCCAATAGGTGCTGTTTACTTAAAATGTAACACTGATATTTTATTCTTAATTTTTTCTGCGATTTCAATTTCAATTATTAGATTCCGAATGTTTCTAAATTATCAAAATTAAATAAATTCTATTCTTAAAATAAAGCACTTCCATTGATTTCTTTCTGATAAACAATATTGAATGAAAATTTATTTGACAAAATGTTATAATTTAAAATTAATATATGGATAAGACGAATTATTTTCCTATAATTTATTTATATTTGTATTCCAAACATCTACCACTTAAGAGGCCTCATCAGTGACATGCCCCAATCTTCACCTACCATGTTAATATATGGACATTTAGTGCAACAGTTTTCCCGCAATATCTCTTCCAAATATTAACCTATTTTAATTTTTTTCCAGAAACTCAAAGCTAAAGAAATCAAAATTTTAATTTAATTTTTATTTCGGTCTAAATTTTTGTTTAGTATCTTTGACAATTTATTGAAATTGAAAGTCACTAAAATTATCAAAACTAAAAGTTTAACGGACTTTTATCAACTTGCATTTAACAATATTTGAATTTTAAAAACACATGCAAAAAGAGCAGAATTTTATTTTTGATGTATGCCTTAACTTTTGTATTAACTGAAATAGAATTTCAGCAAAAAGGGAGAGTAGCAAATATTGAATTGAAAAAAATTGTATTTTGCTTTCTTTCTTTCAGCTAATTCCTGTTCTGGGGTCGGTCGGACACCTGCAGAGGAGAAGTTTGTGAGGGGTAATCAAATGGGAAAAGATAAAGAGATAAGGGGACGAGAAAATCATGAAAATTGTTCCCAAGTTGTGCGAAAAGAAACGGGACTTCAAATTGTGAGTGGCCCTTTTCATTTCAGACTTGGTCTTCCAGGAGCAATGAAGATCTGGTAAGCTCTTTGTGTCAAATGTATATCCATTTCACCGAATCAAGATTTCAGACATTCAACCTGCTGGGCCCAACAGTACCAGTACTCGAATCAGACCAGACCTCGAATAAAATTACAAATGTAGAATCCAAGATCAGTCCAGCCCAAAACAATTTTTATTCAAAGGTATATGTATGTGAATTTGTGAAATTTTTGCACAAACAATAAAAATAAATATCTTTTTTAATGCATTTATCTTTACAAAGCTGAAATTAACACAATAATTTCATGTACTGCACTAAATTCAATTTCCGGCCACTCAATCAGCTGCTCATACCCTAGGGTGAGTTGGGTGGACTGGGTCTTTCACTAAATTCAATTTAAAAAAATAAAAATTAAATAAGTTCGACCTGACCCGATTTAAATTTTATATACAACTTGCTCAATATCAACCAGTTACATTTGTCAGTATATATGTCAAAGTACACATGAGCATTTAATGTTACATTACTATATTTTTCCCATACAAATTATTGTCTTATTTTTTGTATATTACTTCAGTTCACTATCATTCAATGATTTTTAGTATATCCAGTGTTCTTTGCACACGTGAATAAGTCCCAAAAGTTATTCTATATTTCACAGAAATTTCCATTATATCCAAAGTTTTTTTTACTGGAAGCTTATAGGGAAATTAGGGAAAAAAAATACAGGATGTTTGTCTAAAAAGAAGTTTATGATTACTATTACTAATTAACTGATTTTCCATTATAATACACTGCTGGCCATCCAAAATGCAACACCATGAAGGAAGCACCCAATAAGCATGAAATTTGCACCATACGTAGACCTCGATAGGAGATACAAATGATTAGAATTTTAGCTCATATGTAAATCATGTGCGCCTAACTCTTGCATTATGCATCACCATACCGATCCTTCACCTGGCGTTATGGTTTGGGGTGGCATTGGATTTTACTCCCGCACCCCCCTAATAAGCATTGCCGGTACACTCAACAGCCACCGCTACATTTCTGAAGTTTTTGAGCCTGTTGTCTTACCTTACCTTCAAGGCTTGCCTGCGGCCAAGTTTCAACAAGACAATGCGAGACCACACGTAGCACATGTCATTCAGCATTTCTTCAATGCCCACCAAGTTCCACTGCTCCCTTGGCCCGCCCGTTCTCCAGATCTGTCACCCATTGAACACGTCTGGCCGATAATTGGCAAACGACTGGCCCAGCAAACACCACCAGCTGCTACGACAGATGAAGTTTGGCAACGTGTGGAAGCAGTAAGGACTAACATACCCCAAGAACACATCCAAAGTATCTTTCTTTCAATGCCGAGGCGTGTAGCAGCAGTTATTGTCAGCCATGGCGACTGCACAAAATACTAATTTCTTCGTGGTCCGCAAGTCGAACTGGGCTGTATTTCAATCAATTCATCCTTGTACTTTATGTTCTTTGTCCAATAAATTTGGCTTTGATATCTTTTATCTTTCATGGTGTTGCATTTTGGATGGCCAGCAGTATAGTATTTGATATACAAATCATACAGCTATTTATATAATGTATTTTTTTATAAGTAATATCAGTTTTTTGATATATTCTATGTTGAAAAGTGTACCAAATTTTGATATTTCAATGCACTCAAAATAGCCATTGCAGGAGTCTATTTTTGCAACTTTTTTATGCTTATTAGGCTACTCAAACAACTGTTTCTTATATGTTCATCTTTCAGCAGTTTTGAGGCATAGCCCATGCATTTTTTAGCTTATGATGCTTTTTATTTATAAATTTTATATACAATTTACCAGTTTACATCTACCAGTTACATTTGTCAGTATATATGTCAAAGTACACATGGGCATTTAATGTTAAGTTACTGTATTTTTCCCATATAAATTATTACCTTATTTTTTGTATATTACTTCAGTTCATTATCGTTCAATGATTTTTAGTATATCCAATGTTCATTGCACACGTAAATAAGTACTGAAAGTTATTCCATATTTCATACAAATGTCATCCGAAGATTTTTTTACTGGAAGCTTGTTATAGGGAAATTAGAAAAAAGCAATACAGGATGTTTGTCTAAAAAGAAGTTTATGATTACTATTATTAATTAACAGATTTTCCATTACAATGTTATTTGACATATAAATCATACAGCTACAGTAGTGGCCAAAATTGTGGAAACCTTTTGAAAAAAGTGTATTTTTTTGGTTTGATGGTTCATAACACTACTGTTTTTTGTACCAATACCTTAAAATTCAATGGAAAGATAATTTAATCAACATTGTAATGCAATAACATTTGTTCAATTATCTGTATTCTATCAAAAGTTATAGCCAAATAACCAGAAAAAAGAAGCACAACTTGCTTAGGTTTATATGAAGTAGCTTTCCTTCATTTGATTGTAGCCAATGAACATGAGTGCTTAAAGAGCCAATCAGGTGTCATCTTGTTTTGGCAATGAGCAACCATATCACAGGACATTTATCAGTGTGTTATGTGATTGCTATCAAGTTGGTTGGATTTTTTGTGTTCTTTGATTTAGTGAACTTGCAAAACGCAATAAAATTTAAGAAATTTCACAAAGAGTTGACTGGTTACCCAGAAAGCAATATAAAATGGTACTATTAAGTGAACAAGGCTACAGTTATGAAGAAATTGGAAAAAATATTTGGGGAAACTTAGCCAAAGGTGGCATTTCTAAATTTTTGAAGAGGTATAAGGAGACTCAGTCACTACAAAACCAGACTGGTAAAGGCAGGAAAATGTGTATAACAGTAAGTGATGATAGACGAATTAAGATACTGTGCCTAGGTGACAGAAGGAAACCATCTCTGTGCATAAAAGGTGAAATGGCACAATGCAATATGAAGTTGAGTGAATGACTGTTCGGCACAGACTGCATGAATTTAGTCTAAATGCTAGAATTCCACGAAAAAAGCCATTTTTATCTCTCAAACAAAGGTTGAAAATATTAAACTGGGAAAAACCCATGTTAACTGGACAACGGAACAAGGGGATGGTGTAATTTGGAGTGATGAGACCAAAATCTCCCTATTTGGTACTGATGGGTTAAAATACATAAAGAGAAGAATCAGATAAGATTTGCATCCTGATTGCATTACACCTACCGTGAAACACCCAGTTAGTGTTATGATTTGGGATTGTATGACATCAAGAGGTGTGGGCAGAATTTGCGTGACTAATGGGAATATAAATGCCCAAAGATAAATAAATGAAATACTTGAGCCCAAACTGCAGCCTTCTGCAAGTAATCTTTTCCAAGATAATGAAGTATTTATATTTCAACAGGATTCAGCTCCATATCATGTTGCTCATGTATGCAAAAAATGGCTTTAAGATCACCATGTTCTACTGCTGGAATGGCCTGGAAATAGCCCAAACCTTAACCTCATCAAAAATCTATGGAGCCGACTACAGAAACTTGTTAGTCAGAAGCAACCCAGTAATAAAACCCAATTAACAGAAGCAATAATTCAATCTTAGTTTCGCATTATAACAGCTGCAGAACTAAAAACCATGGTTCACTCCATGGGAAAGTGCTGTAATGCCGTAATTAAGGCTAAAGGTTACCCAATTAAGTATTAACAGACATGGTGAGAATTTTTGTATATCTCATTTTTTCTATGTATCTCATTATCTTTTTTAGAAACGCTGTTCTATTAAAAAGAATTCATAAATGTTATTGCATTACAATCTTGATTAAATTACCTTTCCATTGATATATAATTTTATGGTATTGGTACAAAAAAAAAGTAGTCTCATGAGCCAACAAACCTCAAAAATACACTTTTTCCAAAAGGTTTCCACAATTTTGGTCACTACTGTATTTATGTAATGTATTTCTTTATTATTAACTGTCAATATGTTGATATATTCTATGTCAAAAAGTGTACCAAATTTTGCTATTTCAATGCACTTAAAATAGCCTTTGTAGGAATCTATTTTCGCAATTTTTTTCTGCATATAAGACTACTCAAACAACTGATTTTTATATGTCCGTCTTTCAGCAGCTTTGAGATTATAGTATAGCATGTGCATTTTTTAACTTATGATGCTTTTTATTTATAAATTTTATATACAATTTGCTCAATATCCACCAGTTACATTTGTCAGAATATATATCAAAGTACACATGTGCATTTAATGTTACGTTATTATACTTTTCCCATATACATTATTGGCTTGTTTTTTCAACTTGTATATTACTTCAGTTCACTATCGTTTAATGATTTTTTAGTATATCCATGGTTCATTGACATGTGAATAAATACCAAAAGTTGTTCCATATTTCATACAAATGTCAATTACATCCGAAAGTTCTTTTATTGGAAGCTTGTTATAGGGAAATTAGATTTCAATCAGGGTTTACTGGGAAACAAAAGTCTTTACCATTTTAGCTAAAACCCCTGAAACTGTTTTAGCAAGTACCAGGCTCTAGTATTTCTGTTTAATATTGAAATAAAATATGTACTGGATGTTTGTTCGAAAAGAAGTTAATTCTTACTGTTACTAATTAACAGCTTCTCCATTACAATGTTATGTAATATACAAATCGTACCACTATTCATATAATTTATTTTTTTATTAAACAATATAAATATAAGTAGTTTGATATATTCTATGTCAAAAAGTATACCAAATTTTGCTACTAATGTACAACTAATATGTAGCAGGTTTTTTGGCAACTATTTTCAGCTTGTGAGGCAATTAAAGCAAATATTTCTATGTGTCTGTCCCATGACAGTCCTCGGATTACAATATAGTTTACAGTATGTGCATTTATTAACTTAAGATGTTTTTTATTTATACATTTTATATACAATTTGTTTAAAATCAACGAGTTACATTTTTCAGTATATATGTCATTATTGGCTAAATTATTGTATATTACTTCAGACGGTTCACTATCTTTCAATGATGTTTAGATGATTATAAGGAGAATGGTGATTATAGGGAGATAATGATTATAGGGAGATTAGATTTCAATCAGGGTTTAAACTTGCATATAATAATCCTCAGCTTTTTAGATAAAATCTCCGATATCTATTTAGCATTTTAATATTTTCTTTAGCTACATGCCAGTCTAATTTTTTTTTTATATCCAAATGAAAAACATGCAGGATGTTTTTCCAAAAAGAAGTTTATGATTACTATTACTAATTAACAGATTTTCAATTATATTATTTGATATACAAATCATTCTGAAATCTCAACTGTAAAATCACACTACTATCGTAAAATATTTTCAGTCATGAATGGTAGACCTAGTATTTATTCTATTTCTCAGATAATAAATAAAATCATGAACTAACTGAATAGTCTAGTAAACCTAAAACTTAAACTAATTTTAGCAATGATTGCTTCAGAAAATCGCATTTGTTCAAATTATGGTGGATTAATTTCTCTAAAATTGTTCCATATTTTGTAACCATATTCTATTACAAGATTTTAAAAAATTGTTTAAGACTATATTTTGCGTAATAGATAATTGAAAAGTTTTATTTTATATATATATATATATATATATATATATATATATATATATATATATGATACTTTTAAAAGTAGTAGTAATGAATTCTGAAGATAAACGATTGATTTACAAAACAAGGAAGATCAATCAAGCATAAAGAATTGATTATGAAACACCTTCCAATTGAAATGCAATTTCATTTAAACATCTCTAAAATGTAATTCAGCACTGATATTTTTTAAATTATCACAGTAATTTATTATACTTGAAAATTTAAAACTTCATTGAAAATCGAAATGAATTTTATTCAAATGACATCATCAAAATATGAATCGTCTGCTTTTCTATATAAAAACCAAGAATATTTCATTCAAATCACTTATATTCCAGACTCCAGAGCTAATTAATTTTGCATGAAAAAAAAATTCAGCAATTCTCATACAACTCACCTTACAATCCCTTGATATATTTACATTCTACATACTTTAAAATTAGGCTTCGTTGTAGAAATAATCAAAGTTTAGTGATCATTTAAAATAAAAAGTATTATAATTGCATTGGCACAGAATTTTGATAACACAAATATGCAAAAATAAAGCGGTTTTATGATGGATGCAACATGAAATATAAATTGTAACGATCTTTACACAGTGGAAAAGAAATAGATGTCATATTTTATTTTGCAATGAGTCACGTGGTCTCTTCATATATCATGAGTGTAATTCTTATTTCAATTTTTATTTAAAAAACTACCAAACATATTTTGTTGAATTTTTTTTTACACATTTAATGTGATATTTAGAATATTTTCTAAAATTTTTTAAGCAATTTGTGAATTTTAACTTTGCTTAAAAAGTGCTTTAAAAATGAAGTCCCATAGGGTTCAATGTATTACATTTTTTCAACGCAGGTTAAATCTGAAACAATTGTGTGATATTATTCATTTTCATTCCCATATGTCCCACAGACTGTTTCAACAACATACTAAAATTTCATTTTGATATAGTCCTTTTTACGGCAGTTATCATGCGAATGATCAGACAGACAGACAGAATGACCAAAGTCAAACACTAAACTATATTGGAAAGTGTTAAAAAGAAATATTTTATTCATTTGGCACATTTCCTCAAATGTGATCCTTGTTTGTAACAAATTTCAATATTAATGTTGAAGTTAAGATTGGTGTACTTTATTTTACTATTCTTAGCAGAAATTAAAATATACTTTTATTTCTCCTGTCGTATGTATCATACCTAAAATTAACTATTTAATTAAGTATCGAAAAAGTTTCAAAGGGTGTGTATATACACCTAAACTCCCCCTAGGTATGGCAATGATGATTTTACATCAATGATAATTCGCTGGCTTCTCACCTCAAAATACATGGTTCTAGTCCTCAATATCATCCTCTTTCCATCATGGTCAATTTACCTAATTATGAAATCTGCAAATGGAGAATAATACGGAGGTATTTATCACATTTTTACTTCTATCCACAATTTAAATTCCTTTTGTTCGAAGTCTGTTATATTTTGAATCCTAGGACTGATGTTGGGATTATGAATGTTAGTTTTTTACATGAAATGGTCTTAGTCTTTTACGTGAAAACTAAAATGCAAAAATGTAAATTAGGGTTTCCTTTAAAAGTAAAATTAAATTCCCAATCCCGCAAGATATTGGAATTAAAAAAATATTATTCCCGAAATCCCGAGATTGTAAAAACATCCGAGATTGCAATCCCTAATTGCATAAAAGCATAAATAGGAAGTTATTATTATTATTAATATTTATTATTATGCCTCTAGTCATGGTGATATAAAATGCTATTCTGTTTCATGTTCAAAATGGATTACAAACTATAAATATAAGATATTTGTAATATAAAAAAAATTGTTTCCGCTGTCGTTTTTCTAAAACAAATATTTTAGTACCATGAGCAATAATCAATGATGGTTCTTATACAATGTTACACCACCTGGCTGACTGCATATTTCGTTTTCCTGTGAATAGCTTTGGGTGTTAGTCTTATTATTGGAGGTGACAGGAGGACACATGCTCCAAGTGATATAGTACTCTGTGGACACATACAATGGTAAGGGGAAGATCTCTGGGGGTGGAAATTCGACCCTAATAACTTTCTGTCACAGCTCCTGGAAGCTGTCGGTCATGTTGTGGGGAAAAGCAAAGTAGTTGGTCCGATCTCGGACGGAAAAGAATCTGGATATTTTGTGTGTGATGAGAAGCCTTAATTCAAAATGGTTAAATTTTAAAAATATTCATAAGTGCATCATAATCAAAGACAATAATACCTATGTACACTTGCATAGAATGTTTAATCGCATTGAAATATTTTTAAAAATACTAATGATTGTGGCATATGACTTATTTATTTTGTAATCACTACAGTCAAGAATATTTGATGCTGATGAGCTCTAATAAAAGGGCATTGCATTATTCACTGATAACTTAAGTGGGTGAATAAAGCATCCTTTAAACATAGACTCAGAAAAGAGCCATTTTCCCATATAATATCTGCTATATCAAACCAAAATGGTAAATAAAAACACACTTTACAGTAACGCTCATTCTTGATTTGTACAGATTTTTCAAATTTGGGTTCTTTTTAATTTATTACTATGTGTAATATAAACTTGTGCAAATTTGGATCATAATATGAGGCAACAGGCATTAATGTACTAAAAGAAATTTGGGCCGGTCTGCATTGAAGATGGCTTTGAGTGCTTTCGGGAAGGATTAGGCTCAGGTGAAATATTTAAAAAAATTCTTTGGCTTTGACTGAGTCAAATCTTAATATTTTCGGGCCAGGTAAATTTTTAAATTAGATCTGTGCAGACATCTAGTCACTAAATAACTGGCTTTTGATCTAAGCTTCTGCCAGCTTCAGGAACAGGAATTTTTCAAACTTTGCAGACTTCGGGTTTTACTGCAGTAGGAGAATTTTACTGCTATTACAGTGACACGTAGCCAAAGCAGTTCTTTATGAATTCTTAGTTTCGAAAATCTGAGCACTTATTCAATTTTATTATTATTATTATTATTTATTTATTTATTGGAGGTTAAAAGAGTTGTTTTTCTATTCTAGTTCAAGGATTTCAGAACAGCAAACTGAATGGGGATTCATTAGATTTTTTTTTTTATCACATGTGTATTTAGGAAGTATTTTGAAACTTTTCAATTTTGGTGGAATTGGGAGGTTGAACCCCCTACTTAAATATGCCCCTGCATACAGCCATAGGCGCCGACTACGGGGGGGCAGAGGGGCACGAGCCCCCACTGAACTTTTCCAGAGGGGGCTTTGCCCCCTCTGGGAAATTTCAAGATTTTTTTCTAACTTCATGTTTTACTAACTGCTGTCGTTTTTCTAAAACAAATATTTTAGTACCATGAGCAATAATCAATGATGGTTCTTATACAATGTTACACCACCTGGCTGACTGCATATTTCGTTTTCCTGTGAATAGCTTTGGGTGTTAGTCTTATTATTGGAGGTGACAGGAGGACACATGCTCCAAGTGATATAGTACTCTGTGGACACATACAATGGTAAGGGGAAGATCTCTGGGGGTGGAAATTCGACCCTAATAACTTTCTGTCACAGCTCCTGGAAGCTGTCGGTCATGTTGTGGGGAAAAGCAAAGTAGTTGGTCCGATCTCGGACGGAAAAGAATCTGGATATTTTGTGTGTGATGAGAAGCCTTAATTCAAAATGGTTAAATTTTAAAAATATTCATAAGTGCATCATAATCAAAGACAATAATACCTATGTACACTTGCATAGAATGTTTAATCGCATTGAAATATTTTTAAAAATACTAATGATTGTGGCATATGACTTATTTATTTTGTAATCACTACAGTCAAGAATATTTGATGCTGATGAGCTCTAATAAAAGGGCATTGCATTATTCACTGATAACTTAAGTGGGTGAATAAAGCATCCTTTAAACATAGACTCAGAAAAGAGCCATTTTCCCATATAATATCTGCTATATCAAACCAAAATGGTAAATAAAAACACACTTTACAGTAACGCTCATTCTTGATTTGTACAGATTTTTCAAATTTGGGTTCTTTTTAATTTATTACTATGTGTAATATAAACTTGTGCAAATTTGGATCATAATATGAGGCAACAGGCATTAATGTACTAAAAGAAATTTGGGCCGGTCTGCATTGAAGATGGCTTTGAGTGCTTTCGGGAAGGATTAGGCTCAGGTGAAATATTTAAAAAAATTCTTTGGCTTTGACTGAGTCAAATCTTAATATTTTCGGGCCAGGTAAATTTTTAAATTAGATCTGTGCAGACATCTAGTCACTAAATAACTGGCTTTTGATCTAAGCTTCTGCCAGCTTCAGGAACAGGAATTTTTCAAACTTTGCAGACTTCGGGTTTTACTGCAGTAGGAGAATTTTACTGCTATTACAGTGACACGTAGCCAAAGCAGTTCTTTATGAATTCTTAGTTTCGAAAATCTGAGCACTTATTCAATTTTATTATTATTATTATTATTTATTTATTTATTGGAGGTTAAAAGAGTTGTTTTTCTATTCTAGTTCAAGGATTTCAGAACAGCAAACTGAATGGGGATTCATTAGATTTTTTTTTTTATCACATGTGTATTTAGGAAGTATTTTGAAACTTTTCAATTTTGGTGGAATTGGGAGGTTGAACCCCCTACTTAAATATGCCCCTGCATACAGCCATAGGCGCCGACTACGGGGGGGCAGAGGGGCACGAGCCCCCACTGAACTTTTCCAGAGGGGGCTTTGCCCCCTCTGGGAAATTTCAAGATTTTTTTCTAACTTCATGTTTTACTAAATACTAAAAAATGAAATTTTTTAAACATAAAAATAATTGAAAGAAAATCCTATCAACGTAAATGTCGCATTTCTGTTCGGTCTTGTTCACATCTTCCTTACCATAGCTTAGCTCCTTAAACTATCTTGCACACAAACCAAGCTCCTCTTTACGCCCAGGAAATATGTTTACGCTAATGACAAAAACACCTGGTTACGAGAACGTTTTCGACTGACCACCTAATTCAAAGAGAAATGGAATATTTACAGCCATGTTATTAGCATTTCCAAAAAATAACTGTTTCCCTCCAGTAATGACCATAAATGATTACCACGAAGTAGAGATGACTTATTTTGCCTACCTAAAGAGATCTTACCTGTAATTACTCCTGGATTCTATATACCAGTGCTGTCTTTACTGGTGGCATCCATTCCGTTTGAAACTGCAAACCCCGCGGGTGGTATGTGGTATCCATTCCGTTTGAAGTTGCATGCAAACCCCGCGGGTAGCTTTATTCCTCGTGAGCACCGGACGTTTGGGTGCAGCACCGTAGTTAGGGAAGGGCCAGAGGGAGCTAAGCTCCCCCCACCAAACACACACAAATTAGGTATACTCAATTCCCCCCCCCCCCCCCCCCCCGGATAAAAATATTAAAGTTTTAGTTGTGATAAGAAATGTCAACCAACATGTCATCCAAATTTTACATAAAAATATTATTTATAAGGTTTTTTTTATAAATTGCTTTGTTTTAAAGATTTTTTAATTTAGCTGAATGTGTGGTAATAGTGATGATCAATTTATTTACATATTTAATTTAAAAATATTTAAATATAAACAATAGTATTTGGATACTTTTGTATTATTGCTGGGTTCATTGTTTTAATTTATAGTGTCAAAATCAACTGATAGGTAGTTAAGAGTTGATATTAAGCGTTAACGTGTATTAACTTTCAGATTTTTTTTTATTAATTACTTTTTACTACAGCTTTGCTACTAGTTAATTCTTATATTAAAATCCATTGTAATTATTATATATTATAATATTGATGAACAGTAACTATATGGATTTTCCTAATCAAATCGTAGCTTACAAATATAAATAGGCTTAAAAAGATTAAAAATATTTATCGTACAATAAATTAAACTGCTGATATCTTTCTTTCGACCCAGCCCGTCCGACCTACCCGAAGGTGTAAGATATCTGTTTAGACCGCCGAGACAATGCCATCTAATTTAGACTTGAACCCAGTGGGGGCGAAATCCACAGGGACCGACCCTCCTTCCCTTGCTAACAACCGCCCGGAAGGACTTTCAAACCCACCGTGCTCATACACGGGGACAGTTCAGGCAAAGCTGGAAATCGAACTCGGGTCCTCCGAGTACAATTCCCGTGACTTAACCACTCGGTTATCTCACTCCAAAACTGCTGCTTGTAAGACAATAACTTATAAAACTTCCTTGAGGAAAGCATATATATGTCAGTTAGGTGACTACAGTTGCTTCGATGGCATTATAATCTCCCCTTTTCAGGCCAAAATAACAGTATGCGCTCTTAACAACAATTACTGTCGTTCGTTGGGCAGTTCGTTCTTGGCGGTTGTTAAGGACGCACACTGTTCTTTTGGACTGAAGTAGAGGCTTAGAATGACCCTGAACCAATTGTAGTCACCTAACTGATATATGCTTTCTTTCTTCAAGGCGGTCTTGTAAGTTGTTATATCTTTATCGACTTTGGGAGTCTTTTATATATAACTTTACCGGATTGTGCCCCCCCTGAAATTTTGAAAACTCGGCGCCTATGCATACAGCACCCCCAAAGTGTCACATTATGGAGAACTGAAAGTGTACACTTTTTACATTTCCAACTATCTACTATTACGTCCAATTTAAAGTCTTCATCTCATTGCCAAGTGTGATTTTCTAACATTTTACTTTACGTACAATATTGTGTGATACACCCACTCCTTAAATGAAAATTTTGAAAAATTCTATTCTTCTTGGCTTTTTTATCAAATGATTGGCCCAGGTATCAAATTTGAAAACTGTATCATATTTTAAAGAAGGAGTTTCTTATTTATTTAGCAAATTAAACATTTTGGTGTGCAGAAGACCTAAAGTTGCAAATATTGGAAAACTCCAATTGCATGCTTTCTTTCAAATTATCTACCCATACACTAAATTTGAAGTCTATCCCATCGCAAAGCATGCTTTTTCTTATCATTTAACCTTTCAAACATTTTTATGTGGAGTACTCACCACTTTGAAAGAACATTTTTGAAAAACTATTCTTCTTGGGTTTTTTATCAGATGATTGGCCCATATACCAAATATCAAGCCTCTATCATATTTCAGAGTAGGCTTTTCTCATTTCTTCGAAAAATAGAACATTTTGGTGTACGGAATCCCCTAAAGTAGAAAGTATTTGAAAACTGAAAGCATGCTTTCTTCCTTTCGAACTATGTACCTGTATACCAAATGTAAACTCTCTATCCCATCATGAAGTATGTGTTTTTATCATTCAAACTTTCGAACGTTTTTCTGTGGAGCACCCCCTTAAATTAACATTTTTGAAAAGCTCCATTCTTTTTGGATTTTTTATTAGATGATTGGCCCATATACCAAATATCAAGCCTCTATCACATTTGAAATGAGGCCTTTTCTATTTATTTGGAAAGTCGCACATTTTGGTCTGCGGCACCCCCCTAAAGTTGCAAATATTGGAAACTCAAATTGAACACTTTCTTTTTTTGAACTATCTACCCATACACTAAATTTGCAGTAAATATATTCAATTTAAGAGGAGTATCAACCTCTTAAATTCAATATATTTGAAAAACTCTATTATTCATGGATTTTTTATTAGATGATTCACCCGTATACCAAATATCAAGCCTCTATCATATTTTAAAGGAGGTGTTTCTCCTTTATTCAGAAAATCGAACATTTTGGTGTGCAGCACCCCTTAAAGTAGAAAATATTGGAAAACCAAAATTGCTATATATATATACACTGATGGATAATTGCTAAGGACGGATCACAAATTGTAATGTAGCACAACATTAAGCGGGGCTGGAGGTCCAGCAGGGTAAAATATTGTTGCCACACTGTTCGGACATTAGAATAAAGATTTATTGTTCTGGAAAATACAGAAGGTTTTGAAACATCTGAAAGGAAAAAGGTGTTCATTTGATGCTGTATATGGAGAAATGGAAAATTGCATATGAACAACAGCATGCACCTTTGAGAAAGGTGTCAGTACGGGATATGTCCACTGTGGTGTGCAATGCAACATTCCACACATCGTGACATGCTTTGAATAACATTATGCAGCAGCTGTTGAGCCAAGTTATCCCACTCCTCTGTAAGTGCACGGATGAGGGTGTTCTTATTTGTTGGAGGATAGTTTCAACCAGCAAGTCGCCTCCCCAAAGCATTCCAAACATTTTCAATGGGGTTTAGATCTGGAGAACATGCTGGCCATATGGGGTATTGAATACCCTCACTGACTAGACAATTCTGAACAGCAAGTGTTCGATGACATGGTGCGTTGTCGTCCATGAAAACTAATTTATCACCGACAGCACCATGGAAAAGGCGAACATGAGGCATCAGAACTTCATCAATGTATTGTTGGCCAGTCATAGTCCCACTTGCAACCACATGTAGGGGCATGCGGCCATTGATCATGATGCCGGCCCATACCATGATACTGCATGTTGGATATCAGTCCCTTTCCTGAATATTTTCTGGACGATAAGCAGTACCACTCTCACACCAGATCAGTTGGCATCTACAATCCGATGACAGACTGAACCTACTCTCATCTGAGAATAGTATGCAAGCCCAATCCTGTTCGGTCCAATTGCAATACTCATGACACCATTGCAAGCGGGCGGTATGGTGCAGTCTGGACAATGGGACACGCACAAGTCTGCGGGCATATAGTTCTCCTTCTCCCAAACCTCTGGCTAGTCTTTTGGGAAATCTGCTGTCCTGTGGTAGCAAGAAACTGATTTGCCACCTGCTGAGCTATGGTACGCTGATCCCTTTTGCCGATAGGACAATGTACCTGTCTCCTGCAGGCGTAGTACTTCTAACATGACCTCCCCTATAACTCTTGCTACACATTCCAGTTGTTTTAAATGCTTGCCACAGCCGTGAAACAATGCTGTGGGAGATGTCGAACTCCCTGGCAACATCTGTTATATTTCACCCTTCTTCGATCTTTCCAATAATACGGCCATGCGTAAAATGAACTAAGTGATATGGGGAAGACATATCGAAAATTTCAAGTTCAACAATTAAATATTTTCCATAAAACTTTCACTTGGAACAATAACTGTCTACACGCATCAATTCCTTTAAATCTCTTATCAGCGTTATCACATGATGAACAGGCATGGAAATGAAAAATTTGCATACACACACCTCTTCTTACTGTATCCTGCACTTATTCTAATTTTCCACATTTTGCTTCTTTTCATTTTGTGGTTGCTATGGGTGAGAGTGTCACCTGTTCTTAGCAATTGTCCAGCAGTATATACAGGGTTAGCAAGAAATAAGTTTAGCACTTCAGAAGGCTCTAGAATGTGTTTTATTGGTCCAAATGACATAAAATTTTAAATACAGCTAATTCAAATGATGCGCTTGACATTTATTAAATCAAAAATTTTAGTACAAAAATCCGCCGATAGGTGGCGCTGTAATACATGTAACAACATTTAATACAGGCTTTATAAATATTAAATAATATTAAAAAAAGTAGCATTAAAACTGCTCAATATGTCCCCCTTCATGTTCAACAATGCGCTCTAATTGCAGAACCATATTTTCCACAGCTGAACGGACTGAGTCTGCCGAAATATCAAGAATATGGCGCCGAATGCTGTCCTTCAGATCTGGCACAATACGGTAGATATTGTCCTTGAGGAAACCCCACAACCAAAAGTCGCAGGGGGTGATATCCGGTGAACGAGGAGGCCATGCTGTTGGAAAATGCCGGCTGATCACCCGTTCAGCTGTGCAATGCTGTGTTAGCAATTGCTTTACACTACGCTCAATGTGAGAAGGTGCGCCATTCTGCATGAAAATGATGTCCTGAAGGCATCCACGCTGTTGAAGTTGTGAGATTACAAAATCCCTCAGCATATCACGGTACCATAGTCCTAGGACGGAACAGGTTTTGATTCTAGTTGCAGTTACCTCTTCAAAAAAATACGCTCCAATGATAAAGGTAGCCGTAAAACCACACCATACTGTCACTTTTTCAGGATGCAAGGGTTGTTCCTAGATAGCGTGAGGGTTTTCTGCTGCCCAAATTCGACAATTGTGGGTGTTAACTTGCCCATTGAGGCAAAAGTGGGCTTCGTCAGTCCACAGGATGTTCCATGGCCAACTGACGTCAAACACCATTCGAGCAAGGAACTAAAGTGCAAAAGTTTTACGAACCTCTGAGTTTCCATCCTACAATAGGTGCACAGGCTTGATTTTGTAGGGATAAAAATTTAAAATCCACCGTAAGATTTTTCGTACAGTGGAATACGGCATATCCAATACACGGGAAAGAACTGGCACACTCACACTACCATGTGGCGAATGACTGCTGGCTTCAATAACTGTAGTAGCCACATTTTCGATGCTAAAAGACTGGATCGCCTTTCGTCCTCTACCTGGAAGAATGCCAAGTTGCCCAGTTGTTTCAAATTTCTTTATCATCTTGCATAGGGCACATGGAGACATTGGACCTCTTCATGGTATCTGCTTCATATGAAGGAATTCTTTTACAGCTGCAATGGAGTTCTGCTGGTTCTGGTAGAACAATTTCACCAGTAGCATTTTTTCTTGCAACGTTGGCATGATATGCTGAGAAATAACTAATGCTCGTGCAGAATCCGCCTTCTTTTTATCCAAAGAATAATGCTACTAGGCATGCTCTGTAATGCAAATAATGTTTCATATTTTCAATATATGCAAATAAATACCATTTGTGTTATAGCACCATCTATAGGTGAATTTTGATACTAAAATTTTTCATTTAATAAATGTCAAGCACATCATTTGAATTATCTGTATTTCAAATTTTATCTCACTTGGACCAATAGAACGCATTCTAGAGCCCTCTGAAGTGGAAAATTTATTTCTTGCTAACCCTGTATATATATATATATATATGAATTGCAAATATATATATATATATGTGTGTGTGTGTGTGTGTGTACAGGGTGTCCTAAAAACATTGACCTCGGATTTTATTCCTTAAATATTGATCTTAAACATATATAATAAATTACAAAGTTGTGTAAAAAAGGGTACAGAATTTTATGAAATCGATAAAAATTTAATTTTCAAGGGATTAAATTTGAAGAAATACAAAATTTAAATTTTTATACGGACTCCGTATAAAAACATTTCCAAAAATGTGCCCAATACACTAATAAGGTGATGAATTTCAGCATTTTATCATAAAAAGTCCCAGAGATATGTTTAAACAAAGTTGATGAGGGATTAACCATAAATTAAAATGTAAATGTTTACAGTAAGAGTGCAAATGATGCAACACAGAAATGTATCATAGGAAATAATATATGCCTCTTATTTAGATATATTTACAATTTTTCAAAAAAATGCTTCCTGAAAAATACCTCAAAATTTTACATGATTAATTATAGAATAAAACTTGGAAATGGAACAATCAAAATGAACATTGAAACAGCTTAGAAATGTATGCATATGCAAATATCTGCCTCTGATCGGTGCGTCACACAATCTCCACAGATGCATCATCACATGAGAAAGTTATTTTTACTCTGCCATTGATCAATCACCTCGCTTATGCAAGTGTAGAGAGCGCAGCCCGGCAGTCTGAGCAACCCTTAAGTATTTCACATTTCTGCTACATTTTGAGAGTGTAGTTAGCCTGTACTGACAGTATGTCACAATACAGCAATGAAGAACTTTCTGAAATACTTATGCTGTACAGTTTATGCAATAGCAATACTAACAAAACTGCACGGGAATATCAACATACTTTTTCTAATTCTCGACATCCTTCTGGGAGATTTATTTCCCAATTGGTGCAATGAGTGTATGAAAGAGGAAGTATACATCGTGTAGGTGGACTAGGTAGACCCAGACTTCACTCAACTAATGTAGAAATTGACATTTTGGTTTACTTTTGCAGTCATCCACATAGTAGCATTCATACCGCTGCTTCAGAAATTAATGTACCACATGCAACAGTGTGGAGAATACTAGGACAGAAGAAATGGCATCTGTTTAACATTCATGGTGTGCAAGAACAGGAACTAACAGATTATTGATGTTGTCTAGATTTTTGTAATTGGGCTCTAAATCAAGAAGATGCAAACAGGGACGTAAGTGGGCAATCTTGGCTGGGGGGGGGGGGGGGGGGGGGGGGGGGGAAGGAAATTTTTTCGACTGATATTGAAAATTTCTGTCTGCACAAACAAGTGAGTTAACTTTTGGTTTTGAACGAGTGCATTGCTGTTCTAGTGACCTTTATGCAGTTCAAAGTCTACACAGCAATTATTTGTTTTAATTTTCGAATGTTTTGTGTATATATCCAAATCATACCCCAATTTATAAAAAGAAAAAAGTCTCAAAACAAATTTTTGGTTTTGAGGGCTTTGTTTTATAAATAATTTTACATTTGTTACTTAATTATCGGATGTGTTATGCAAATGCCCAAATTTTTAGCTATCATTTGAAACAAGGCAAGTTTCTAGGGCAACAATTAGCAGAATTTTAAATATATTTGAAGAAGTATTAAATTTCGTATGTTTTGGGATTTTTTTTCGAATGCACTTGAGACATTCCCAGATGATTGCCTAGCACTTAAAAACCCAAGAGTTTCTATGGCAAGAATTGGTTGTGTAAATTTCGGAACATGTATCATTTGAAACAAGGCAAGTTTCTAGGGCAAGGATTAGCAGAATTTTAAATATATTTGAAAAAGTATTAAATTTTATATGTTTTGGGATTTTTTTTTGAATGAACTTGACACATTCCCAGATGATTGCCTAGCACTTAAAAGCCCGTGAGTTTCTATGCCAAGAATTGGTTGTGTAAATTTCGGAACATGTACAGTCGAACCTCGATATGTCGAATTTGAAGGAAGTAGAAAAAAAATTCGAGATATCGAAAATTTGAAAAATTTTAAGGAATTCATAAAAGAATATATACATACTAGTTCTATACTTTACACATTTTAAAAAAATCACTTACTTTATCTTGCGATAGAGAATTGAGTATTTCCCAAGAAAATGCTGACAACAAATAAAGCGCAACTTGAAATGATTGAATACACATTTAATATAATACTATGTACGTACATACATTATTAAAATTTAATCTTGCATAGTAGTTAATCTTGCAAAATAGTCATCTATGACAGTTTGGTTACAGCCTACTGAATCCTTCAAAATCTATCACATTTTCCAAATGAACTAGGCGGATCCAAATGAGCTTAATTTTGCGGTGATAGTTTACTTTAAAACTCTGAATAATACCTTGGGCCAAAGGCTGTAACTTAGAAGTTGTGTTTGGTGGTATGAAATGAACTTTCACGGATTTTAATTTCGGTACCCTATTATGCGATGTACAGTTGTCCAAGAAGAGAACAATATCGCAATTTTTATGGGGCATTTTTCTGTCTAGTTCCTTGAACCAATTAGTAAAAATTTCGGCAGTCATCCAAGCTTTATTGTTCGCAAAATAAGTCATTGGAAAAGATTTCATTCTTGAAAAACATCGGGGTTTAGCAGCTTTACCTATCATAAGAGGTTTGAGTCCTTCTGAACCATCCATATTAGTGCAAAATAGCATAGTTATCTTTCTTTGCTCCTTTTCCTGTCATGACATGCTTCACCTTTAATGGCCATAGTTTTATCAAGCATACATTTAAAAAATAGTCCTGTTTCATCTGCATTAAACACATTTCTCGAATCGTATTTTACCAAATGAAAAGATGAAAATGGTAAGATGAAAAAATTCGAGATATCGAGAGTTTGATTAGAAAAATTTCGAGTTAAAGAAGTTGTTTTACATTAGTTTTATACCGTGTGTGACGGGAGATGAAAATATTTCGAGATACCGAGGTTCGACATATCGAGGTTCACCTGTATCTTTTTTTTTAGCTAAATTTAGGTCTTTTAACAGGTTTTTGTAAATAATTAAAACTTTATTATTTTTTTCTAATTTTCGAATGCACATTGCAGATTTCCAAATAATTTCCTCAAAAAAGGAGAAAAACACACATTTCTAGGCCAAGGATTATCTTTGTAAAACACGGGATGTGTATAATAACATACATACATTGTTCAAAGGAAATTAATATGATATATTATTTGTAGTGCTTATAAGGGGTGCCGTTGTTTCATTTCCTCGATATTTGTTTTCAAAAAATCGTCTAGACATGGACTTAACAAAAAAAAATTCCAAATGGTCCACCAGAAAACCTACTTGCATGAGGCTATACACATATTCCTAAATACATCGAAATTGCATTTTTTAGTTTATATGATACTTATTTTGCAGCATCCAAAACAGGAAGATTAACTTAATTCTACAGTTTGAATTCTACAGAAAGTTGTGTTTATCTTCGCAGTCTAACAATTTTTTTTTAATTACTACATTTTTTTTAAGAAAACGCATCAAAGCAACAAATGCATCTCCTTTAATGAGATGCATAGGACTGTAGTTTCTCCCCGGTAGATTACACATGCCTGAGCACTCTCCTAGAGAAAGGATCGTTTATTTTCTTTATTTTTTTTTCAGGTTTGTGGATCGCATGCTTATAAATTTGGTTTGAAACTAACATTGAGTTATACAGCATTTTTCAACGTGTGCTATAGTTTCGTGTAAATTTACGGAAAATTAATGAATTTTGATGTACAATTTGGACCACATTGGACTTCTTCTCATTTTGGGGTTCCGGTATTAAATTAAATTTCCAAAAGGGGTTCCGAGACCAAAAAACTTCGAAAAACAGTGAGCTATAGAATACAACTGGAGTGAGT
This sequence comes from Amaurobius ferox, assembly GCA_951213105.1. Classification (NCBI taxonomy): domain Eukaryota; kingdom Metazoa; phylum Arthropoda; class Arachnida; order Araneae; family Amaurobiidae; genus Amaurobius; species Amaurobius ferox. Next base: position 18,083,325 of record OX578142.1, on the reverse strand, counting down.
GCATATTATACTTTAACATTGTTGGCCTGCGGTTCCTTTCAGAGTTGGCGAAAATCATCCGCGTTTGAAAATACAATTCTTTATGTAGTATAGCAGGCTTTTATCTAAGACCTAAATATGTGGGTTACAAGAAGTTGGTGGTAGGAGGATGGTACGGTAACTGTGGTTGTATCCCCCACTGTATTCTAGTCTAAATTAAATGGGAATATCCCGGCCATCCAAACAGATACCTTACACTTTGGTGTATATCATATGGTCTGGGTCGAAAGTGGAAAGATCTCCTCTAGTTGTTGCAAGCCAATCTGAAGACTTGCTTGTACATTGATGATATTCTGCCGCCGATTGTTCTGCCTATACTGTCAAGTCGCCCAGATTCCATTTACCAACAAGAAAAAGCTCGAACATATACTGCACAAATTTCTCAACAATGTCTTCAAGGATTTAATACCCTCCTATTGCCATCCAGGACTCCAGACCTATCACCAATAGAGAACATATGGGACATGCTGTGACAGCAATTGCAGTCTTCTCTGAATACCACTGAATTAGCTGATCAGTTGCAATATATGTGGCAGAATCTTCCGCAGAGGGACATGAGCAACCTAACTGACCCTATGCCACACCGAATATCGACTTGTATAGTCGATAACCACTTAATAAAATATCAGCTTTTTGTTGTCACCATTTCTTAATAAAATGTTTTTTATTGATTCCAAATTCTAATTATTTGCATATTTTCTCAAATGACACATACATGCCGATCTTCGTAGCTGTAGGCTCAATTTCTTATGGGTGCATATAATTTTTTGTGTGTATAGCTTCAATGTTTTTTCATCACTGATTTGAACGAATTTTTAATCACCTTTTTAAAAGCGCAGTGTCATCATGTCAGAGCACCAAATGCAATTTCCAAGGTTAAAAACTTCTGTTTGCTGATTTTACCATGCTGAATTCAAATCTGAAAGTCATTTTTAAAATTAACCCTTGGAACTGGGAAGATAGCCTCTCAAAGTTTGGCCTTTTTTGCTATTTTTGTGTTTATAATCTCAGGTCGAAGATGTTGCCACAACATGATGCAATTGCATGGTTATGAGAACTTAATGCTTGAAGAAATAACAGGAAAACTGTATTCAGCTCAAGAAGTTAGAGGTGAGACCACCTCCATGATTCAGCTGAGTAGGAAATTTAATTTTGTGAGGTCATCCCTATTTAAAAATTCAGAATATGAATATCTAAGCCATGGAATTAGAGAGACTTATTTTCTGCTTCATCTTCAAAATCAACTTGTAAACAATGCAATTATACAAACTTTGGTTATAGATTGGTTGGAGCTGAATTATATGATCCATAAAGTTAGAGAGAGTTAGACTCTTTTCTCTTCAATGGTATGGCCAGACCAATTAAAAACTTAAGATGAAAAGTTTGAGGTATTAAACTTGATAAATTGATTTGCTAAGGTTATAGGGGAACGTAACTTCATTGCGTTATGTTAGGAGTCGGTATAGTATGTATGTCTTTATAGGGAGATATTATCCTATAAGAGATAATAATATTGAATAGGGGGGTGTATGACTGGTATGTGACTATGGATATTAGAAGCGGGTGGGAGGATCGGTGGCAATTGATGTCCGCCAGTTCCTGTTTTTCTCATGCATGGCCGTGGTGTACTTAGATGAGCTTAGCGCCCGAAGTGCCCGGAAGTTTGCTAGTTTATAAAAAAATTTCAACTTCGATCAAAGTCTTCAAGAAATAAATACTTCGAAAGAACGTAAGATTAAATATTGCAGAGATGGGAAGTCCACAAAATACAAAAACAATTTTTTTTTTAATTGAACACCAAAATTTTTAGTATAAGTAAATTATTACTGGAAACGAGTGCATATTAAGTGGTGCAAACAGAATCAGAAATGAATGAAGTAATGTAAAGCATCACCATATTTTATGGACAGCTGACTTTCAAAAACAAAAAATTATGCTATTCACTAATTTGATCTACTTTACTGGCTTCTTCATCGAAATTTAATATGTAAGATCATTTCATTACTTTTATGTTTCCTACTTATAGGGGCAAATCTAGTAGAGAGGTTGTGACTATATAAATACCAAATGATGACTACAAAAATCTGAATATAATATTTCGCAACTATCAATGTTGGTATGTTATTTTGAAATAACTCTATTTAATTTTAAATAATATTTTGGGGAATTTTTATTTGAACGAGAAAGAAATATTTTAATTTAAAAATAAAATAATAGTAATTATAAATAAATTAATGATTATTTATTAATAAATATATAATATATAAAATGTGTCTACAAAATGTACAACGGTAAAATTATAACTAATGGAAATTTTGATTTATTGGAAGCTCAACTATTTAACATATTTGTCTCTATTAATAAAAGGTTTATAAAAACATTTTGATGTAGTTAACATTTTACTGTAACATTCTAATTTATATACAATTTAATATCGAACGGTCGAGTAAATGTTGCATTATTATTACATATTTAATATTTTTCAAAAGGATGTCTGCTGCTGTATGTGTGTAACGCGTAGCAGAAAATTCAAGCTTTCAACAGCTTCGAAGATCTGTATAGAGTTGGCATCTCAGCTTATGCAAATATGCACCTTGCCGTGATTTTTTTTTTAGTCGAAATTTTGTTGTTTCTAAATCTATTTATCCCAGCAGACTATTGTTTGCAGAATGGCAGATGTTTATAGACAATTAGCGTGACACAATGTGGGTGATGAAATCAAAAATTCTAAATTCCAGAATTTTACAGATATCATTTTGATTTTTTTAAACGAGCAATTATTTTATAAGAATTCGGTCGACAAATCTCTTCTATAGTACGAAAATATTCAGAGATAGTATTTAATTATCCAATTTTACTTTTTGGCATTTATTTCATGAAAGTGCAGCAGACGAAACACATAAAGTGATTTAAATTGAGAAGTTTTCTTATTCCTTGAATTTTAAAGATATGATTTATATTTTTAAAAATACAATTATTTGCCATTAAAAGCATTGTAAAAAAATCATTTGAATCGCATAACTACAACCATAATCCCGATTTTTACCTCCTTGTTTTTTCTTCAATCCTAAAGGTGACGCAGTGCAACAAGAAAATGCGCTGTTGTTGAGACTCAGACCGTCCGACCTACCAGAAAGGTATAAGGTAACAGTTTGGATGACCGGGAAGAGCCACTCAATTTAGAACAGAACCCAGTGGGGGGGAGGCATCCACAGGGCCTGTACCCTCCTTCCCCTACCACCAACCTCTCGGAAGGGCTTACGGACCCACATGTTTAACATGATCGTACTTCGTGTGAACACAACGGCAGTTTTGGCAGCGGAGGGAATTGAACCGAGGCCTACCAAGTGCAATCCGCACGCTAATCACTAGGCTACCGCGCTCCACGAGAAAAGGCGTGTTTAAGCCGTTAATGTGTTTTTATAGATCTAATGCAATTTTCGAGGAATCTTCTTATCAAGTTTAAAAAGATTGATAATATCCTGTTTTTAACACTTTACAACATAGTTGAAAAGTGTTTATGACTTTGTTCACTCTGTCTGTCTGTCCGTCCGTTAGCACGATAACTGCTGCAAAAATGACTTTATAAAAATGAAATTTTAGTATGTTTTTCAGACAGTCTGTGGGACCTATGGGAATATAAATGAATAATATCACCCAATTAGTTTTGGATTAAACCCAGGTTGAAAATATGAAATACATTGAACCCTACGAGACCTAATATTTCAAACATTTTTTAAGCGACTTTAAAATTCACAAATTACTTCGAAAATTTTAGAAAATATTACAAATTATCTTATAAAATGTATAAAAAAAATTTCAGTAAAATATGTTAGGTAGTTTTTTAAATAAAAATTATTTAATATAGGGAGAAAAACAAATTCAATTAAATTCTGACTCTTGCTATATCCTCCAGAAAGAGACACGAGATATATTATATAATAGATATATTTCCAAGGGTTTAATTATTTTATATATGAGAGGTTTCATATTTTAAAATAAATATGGTAGATAACAATTTTTCAAATTTTTAAATAAAATAAATTATTATAGTATTGTAATGAATGAAACGGTTGGAAAAATGTTTATGAATGAAATGCTGCCTTTATAGAGAGGCGATTTATATTTTGATGACGTCATTTGAATAAAGTTCATTTGTTTTCGATGAAGCTTTCAAATATAATAAATTATTGTAGTATTATGATAATTTTAAAAATTTACCGAGGAATGTATCGCATGTTAGAGATGTTTAAACCAGGTAATTTATATTTCAATGCCGTCATCTGAATGAAGTTCATTTTCTTCGATGAAGTTTTCAAATATAATAAATTAATGTAGTATTGTGATAATTTTAAAATTATTACCGAGGCATGTATCGCATTTTAGAGATGTGTATATAAAATTGCATTGAAGTTGGAAAGTGTTTCATAATCAATGCTTTATGCATGATTGATCTTTCTTGTTTAAGTTTATAAATGCTTATTTCTCGAAAACAAAAAGTGGTAGCTATAAATAATATTAGGTTATTTGTAGTCTTTTGAAAACCATATAGGAGTGTACAATTGGATTTTGGATAGGTTCTTAGTTTCTGAAAAATAGTGGCAACAATTTCGATATTTTAATATTTTGTAGATGTGGTCCTAATTTCGATATTTTAATAATTTAAAAAAAATTGAAAAGGTGGTTCTAATTTTGATGTCTCAATATTTTGAACCATTTTGAAAAAGTAGCTCTTAATTATTTAAAATTATTTTAAAATTGTCAAAAAAGATAAACTACCTACATAGAAAAATGCTATTCAAGAGAAATCATTTCGACTCGAGCCGTGCCGGAGATTTAGAAAGTTGTTTCGGGCTGGGCTCGAACTTGACTTTTAAAAAAGGCCAAACATATTTGATTTTGAAAAATTTTCTGGGTCCGAATATATTTATTTCACCAGGTCGAACATATTTAATTTTGAAAATTTTGAAAATGAGTTTTAATTGAATACATGAAATAATTGTCTTTATTTCAGCTATATATAGATAAATGCTTTAAAAAAAAACTTTTATCTTAATTCTTCGTAGAAAATTTTCACACATTCATGTTTCCGGCCGTCCAAGTGGATGCTCTATGTCTTCGAATGAGTCGGATGGTCTGGGTCTTCAACACATTCATGTTTGCGGCGGCCGCTCACTTTGCTGCTCATACCCTTGGGTGAGTCGGGCGACCTGGCCTTTCTACACATTCATGTTTTTAATACATATAAATATAAATTATTCCAGGTCAGATCAAGCCGAGACTCAATGGTCTTCGGGATTGATTTAAGTACTGGTATTGTCATGCCAGGCAGGGAAAAACTCTAAATTTTCGGTCCGTTCTGACCCGTATTAGAACCACTGCTGATCTTTTTGTATAGTTTAGTGTTTCATTCACAATTTGCGATTTTATTTTGTCGCAGAAAATTTATTTAAATGACGTATGAATTGTTAAATGATACCTTTAAAAGCACAAAAATTTTATAACAAAATTTAAAAAAGCAATAAAAATAAATAATAATAATTATGAGAAACGTATATAAATGATTCTTATGTATGCCTTTATATAATTTAAAAATATTACCTTACATTACGCAGTCACAACCTAGCTCTGCGAAAAATTGAAGCAATCTGGACTGAATGAAGATTCCATGTTTTTCAGCATTTTACAGTAAAGACATTCACATTTTCTGAGAGTTATTACTTGCCCAATTATAGACACTTTTAAGGGAATACATACTTGGTTTACTTTCCAAATCCCTGGACAATGTGTTTCAGTATTTTTCTCCTGCTGTTTTGCCGACAGCATAGCGAAGAAAATAGGTTTTGTCTGAAGAACTCGCACCAGAACTTAATTGCTCTTTCATGGTTTTGTCCCCACCAAAAAGCTAGAATCACGTGATTGCTTCTCGAAGGTCCCCACATATGTGTACTACAAATGATCTGTACCTTTCGGGTGCAAGATCCGCTTTTCTGAATTTCCTCAAGAAAAATGCCGACAAAGTTTGAGGACTTCCTGGACCACCCTCATTGTCATCGACCTTATCCAGGTGGCTCATATGTATTGAAATAAGATGTATGACACCGCAAAGAAACCATTGCCCCATGTTCATCAGATGGCTTTGCTTCAACATGGACTTCAAGGATTTTGTTTCACGAAAGAGAATCGGTGATTTTGTAGAACATTTAGAAAATTAAAGTAAAAAATAAGTTTTTAAAATGAAATTTATGGAGAATAAAACAAACTCTTATTCCGATTTTTTTCTGAGTGATTGCTAAATTTTCTGACTTTGAGTCAGGGGGGGGGGGGGGGTGACCCCCACACACACACTCCACCCCCACCCCCTGGTACTTACATCCCTGGATGTAAATCCCTCTTTCCTGGAAAACATAATTTGGACTGACGAATGCTATTTTAAACAAGATGGATACATAAATCGTCAAAATGATCATTTCTGGTCCGACACAAATCCATTTGTGGTACACGATATTCATCATAAGCAATTTTCTGTGAATGTATGGTGTAGTACTTTGAGAAACTATTTGCTTGGATCTATACTGTATGATAATACATTGATGGGTGACAGATATGTTAATGAGATTCTGAATGCGGTTATTCTTGATTTTATGAATGAACTGCCACTAACAGTACTTCCACATGTATGGTTTCAACAGGACAGATCTCCAGCTCATTATACTACAGTTGTGAAACACTGGTTAAATAATGAGTTTCCAGATAAGTGGATTGGCTTGCATGGGCCAGTCGAATTTCCCCCTAGATCGCCTGATTTAACGCCTAGGGATTTTTATTTGTGGGGTCGTTTACACATAACTGTTTATATGTCACCTCCCTTAAATAATGCAAAGTTGCAACAACGCATTCAAGATGGTTGTCGTGACATCACCGAACAAGAACTTGATTGAGTGCACAGAAATGTTATCAGGCGAATACAGCTCTGTATTGGCATGGATGGAAAACATTTTAAACAAGCTTTGTAATCTTTGTGTAAAGTTATTATTTCAACACAGTGTAGATACTTTTGTACCAATAAATAGCAAAATTATTATTTATTTATGTAATCACTGTTTTCTTTTGTAATTTGTGTATGACCCCTGAAATGCGATCTGCTGACATGATATTCCCTTCAGAGAACCAATGTCGATGCATCAAAAAATGGTTTAAGTCAGCATTTTTGTCTTTTCATATCTCTGGGACTTTTTATGATAAAATGCTGAAATTTTGTACATCACCTTATTAGTGTATGGGGCACATTTTACTCATTGGAAATGTTTTTGTACAGGGGCTGTATACAAATTTAAATTTTGTATTTTTTTAAATTTAATTCCCTTGAAAATTTTAACCGATTTCATAAAATTCTGTATCTTTTTTTACACAACTTTGTAATTTATTATATATGTCTAAGATCAATATTTAAGGAATAAAAGCCGAGGTCAATGTTTTTGGGACACCCTGTGTATGTATATATATAGATATATACATACAGTTTCAATTTATTTGTCTGATTTTTTTTTAATTTCTCATATTGTATTTTCATTTTCTTAACATTTCTTCAGTAACTTGCAGTAAAGTAAGATATCTTTATTATCCCATCTTATCTTTGTTTTATTAGCAGTTTTGAGACATTTCTACTTTTAAAACGATATTTACAGCATTGAAACAAGATAGTCAGTCATCCATACAGTTAGTGTCTAATAGCGTTCCTTCACAAAGAAGGATCAGGATTTTCCCTTGGCAACCCCAAAAGTCATCACAGTACAGAGAAGTCACTAGCATCTAGCATTTTATACATCACTGGAAGAGAAATTCCATAGATCTCGGAAACAAATAGGAAAAGTAAGATTATAAAAGATAGGAAAAGTAGAAGCTCTGTGTTCCCTGCATAATCAGCAACAGCTAATACATTGTTCATATAGTTTTCTTGAAAAAAATTCAAGCACTATTCAAGGACTATTTAAAGACTTAAATTGTAGTAATAATAACAAATGGTTCTAGATGCCACCCCCTTCCAACTCCATCAAAACAGCTTGTATTAATTAACTTATTTCTAACAATTTTTTTTATTGTCTTTGACAATTTGTCGCAAACTGTGTGCTAGTTCAACAGCAGATATTACAATGCTTGGATATCTATTTCCAAACATTTTTTCTTCTTTAATATCTCTATCTCTGAATAATCAACTTCACTCTTTTTTTTCGTAAGAATATCTGCTTCTATTCTAAATATTTCTGATATTTTTGTCTTGCATTTAACACATATTTAAGCATTTTTTTTTTTGTTACATTTATATCATGTACATCACATCCTACAGAATTAATGTAAATGCATATTAATCTTTATAACACATAAGTAATTTTCTTCATTTCTAAACTTCAAGTTTCTTGTTGATGTTAAAACACCTTTCAACGGCTTTTAAGAATCATCTTACTCTTCCATTATAGTTAACTAACTCTCATAACATTTGGTAAATTATGTAAAATATTTCTTTTAAATTAACCAAAACATGAAAATAAGCAAGTTTAGTCTGCTTATTGTACAATAATTGGAGGATAGAGGTGGATGGAAAAAGATAGTTGTGGACTCTCAGCAATGCGCGACAATACAAAATGAACAAAGCAATCACACTCATTGAGTGAAAAATTATTTTGCGAACAAATTTGAGTTTCCAGGGAAGGCTATAAACTGGCCACAACAAATTTTTTGTGAAACAAATACTTCTTAAAAGTTCAATTTATATTTTAAATCTATTTTTATTGAATCAAAAAATATCGAAACATGCCTAAAAATATTTAAAAATATTTGAAGTAAAGACTACTTATTTAGCAAAAGGTCTTTAAGTCACAATGTCCTTCATCAGTGGCAATGCAAATAAAAAATATGAAATGCATGAGCTCTTATATATAGCTTGAAACTGGAAAACAAAATTTGCATATCGATGGTCGGCTTATATGATATCATTTAAAATCATTGAATTACAAAATAAACACATAAATAACTCCAATTTGGAGATATTCAAGCAAACCAATTAAACATGTCATTAAAAGCAAAGAAAATGCAAACTAGACATCCAGAAATTTATACAAGGGTTTAACAAGCAGAGAGTCGAGAATGAGAAGCCAGACAAAACTGAGGGTTTAAAAGGGATCAAAGTTACAAATAGAGGCATGATAATTATAAATGAAAAGGGATTCAAAAAGTAAAATGTTACAAGGGTTATTGCAATTAATTAACAGAAAAGTTTTATCAAAAATAGTGGTAAATATATCATTAATAACAAATTGGGGAAGAGCAGTAGACTATTTATTATTTTTAATATCATATGCATGTTCAGATATATGAATGCCTACAGCACGCTTGGTACTACCAATATAAAACTTGTAATTATTTTTAGGAAATAAAAGGGGGACAACATATACCCCAGCCTGACTCAGGAAATTAACCTTATCCCTAAATTTATCAGTATGAATGTGACTAAATAAAGATGTAACAGTAGAATCAGCAGGTTTAAAATCAAATTAATGGCAAAAATGAAGCAGGGGATGAAAAATTGCAGGTTGAAATGAAGACTCGATTTATATGGCAAAATGTCAGAGAAAGGGGCAAGATTAGTGTTAAGATAAATAAAATTAGAACAAATTTAGGCAAAGATTTTGTAAATAAAATTAGAACAAATTTAGGCAAAGATTTTGTAAATAAAATTGTATGTGTAAGTGGCCTAATAGCCAAGGTTAAAGACACAAAGTTAATTTCAGTATGTAAAGCCATAATCGATGAACAAACATTAAAAGCACAATTAAAATAAGCAATAAAAGAAACTTTTTTAGAAGAAATGGGATGGGAAGAATTAGCGAGAATACAAGAATTAGAAAATGTAGGTTTATGATGAACATTAGCATTGCAAGAGATAAGAATGTCCAGAAAAAGCAACCAGAAAACAATTAGATTCATGTTCAAGGGTAAAATTAATAAAAGAGTAAAAATCATTAATATTGTCCAGACGTCCATGATGGTCTGTCTAAACAGTGGTTCCAAATAATAAAGACATCATTCACATAATGGACCCAAAGAATAGGTTTAAAGGGTAAATAAGGCAAAATCTCATTCTTAAGCTCCTGCAACGCAGCTTCAGCCAATATACAAAGGGCTACCCATTGAGTGTCCGTTGTTTGCAAAAAGATTTCCTCACCAAAAACAAAAATAATTGGTCTCCACAACAATCAATGTTCAATGCAGAAGTTATTGCAACTATAGAGGGAATAGGATATTTATGATATTGGAGTTTTAGCAATAATACTAATAGCAGTAGAGATGCCTTTTAATGTTTGTTCCTTGATTTCTGCTTTACAAACTGAAACAAATTTTGTCTTTAACCTTGGCTATGAGGCCACTTACTCGTTCGATTTCATATATAAAATATTTTCCTCCATTCGTTCTAACTTTATTTATCCTAAAACTAATCTTGACCCTTCCTCTGATATTTTGCCGTATAAATCGAGTTTTCCATTCCATCCTGCGATTTTTCATCCCCTTATTCATTTTTGCCATGAATTAGAGTTGTTGAGACCCAGACCATCCGACCTACTAGAATGGTGTAAGGTAACCGTTTGGACGGTCAGGAAGTGCCACCCAATTTAGACCGGAATCCAGTGGGGGTCTACCTTCGGGTGCCTTGGGTCTTTGACTAAACAGAAGCAGTGCACACAATCTTCCTTAATAAAATATGTTAGGGACACAACACCAACCAACCAATCCAGTGGGGGAGGCATCCACAGGGACCATACCCTCCTTCTCCTACCACCAACCTCTCGGAAGGACTTACAGACCCACATGTTTAACGTGATGGTACTCCGCGTGAACATGGTGGCAGTTTTGGCAGTGGTGGGAATCGAACCCGGGCCTACCGAGTGCAATTCCCACGTGCTAACCACTGGGCTACCACGTCCCCATGAATTAGAGTGTAAACTTGCCCATTCTACTGTTACATCTTACTTAGTCGCATTCATACTGATAAATTTAAGGATAAGGGTAATTTTCTGAATCAGGCTGGGATGTATGTTGCACCCTTTTTATCTCTTGAAAATAATTATAAGTTTTATATTGGTAGTACCAAGCATACTATAAACATTTGTTAATCTGAACATGCACATGACATTAAAATTAATAAACTGTCTACTGCTCTTTTCCAATTTGTTATTAATGATAAATTTACCCTTATTTTTGATAAAACTTTTCTGTTAATTAATGCAATAACTTCCATAACAATTTACTTTTTGAATCCCTTTTCATTTATATTTATCGCGCCTCTATTTATAACTCTGATCCCGTTCAAATCCTCAGTTTTGCCAGGAGTCTTATTCTCAACTCACTGTATGTTAAACACCTTGTATGAATTTCTGGATGTCTAGTACACATTTTCTTTGCTTTTAATGACACATTTAATAGGTTTGCTTGAATTTCTCTGAATTTCAGCTATTTATGCATTTATTTTGTAATTTAATGATTTTAAATGGTATTGGGTAATCAGATTATTTATATACAAATTTTGTTTCATGGTTTCAAGCTGTATATAAGAGATTTTATATTTCATATTTTATTTGCATGGCCACTAATGAAGGATGTTGTGATGTCCGAAAGTGCTCCGGCATTTTTGTAAATTTATGTATGTCCTAAATGGTGATTTATTAAAAACTTTTTACTAAATAAGTAGTCTTTACAGTAAATACCATTTTTATTGGTTCCGACATACATAGAGTGAAATTAAACTGGATGTAAAGAGATTGTGATTGAAAGTTTCAAAACATTGAATTTGATAAATATTTATATATTTCAATCTCATTATGACAGTGAATAATATATTTCATAAAAATATTAATATATTAACAGAAAGAAACAAAGATGCACATATACATATATATAAAGTGGAAAATAAGTTTTAAGGTAAAAAGAAGATATTAACCAGATTGTTAATCACAGACAGAACTCTTGCTCTCCTCCTGTGGTTTGATTTGACTCATACAACATAAACACTTAAGTGTTTAACTTGTTTTGATCAATTGATGAAAACATCGTTCATACAAATGAGGAGCACAAAGGAATTCTAGTTTCAAAAACTATATTTGAAAATATAGGTTCTAGAGCAAAAATTCTTAAAGAGTTCAATTTTTCTGAATTTTTTACCCCAAAATGACACCAAACAAAGAATAATTAAGAAGAGTGTGAACTTTAGAAAGAAAAGAAACCTATAGTAATTTATTGGGCAGAAGGGCGGAGAGCACTATATAACAATCTACCAGTCTCTCTGTCTATTTTTTTTTTTCAGGAGGAAAGATTAAGAGGGGTGTTTTGCTTCTTTCTTTTCTAGTATCATTTTTCAAAAAAATTCAAGAACTATTTTTACTTCTTAACAAATTCAAGGACTTTCAAGCACCTTAAAATGAACATTTTTTCAAGAATTTTTCAAGGATTTTCACAAACATATGGACCATGAAAACTATTTTCATGGTCCTATGAAAACTATTTTCATACTTGAAAACTATTTTCAAAATAAAAAGTTATAGTATTTATTATATAACTATCTTGCAAGAAAGGCTTTTCTAAAAATAGGCAAAATTCAAGATATAATCTTATTAAGTTAAATGCTTTGAAAATTATGAAAACAGTTTCCTAGTCAGAGGGTAGTTTCAGTTTTCACTTGATTAAAGAGCTTTTATGTGAATACCCCGAAAGTACTGAAAAATTTAATCAGTTCATGAAAAATAATGTACCATAAATGCATTGATTAATTTACAATTCTGACAAGTGGCTGTTAGGAGATAGATTCTCACCTCAGTGAATAGACAAAGTCAGGGTGTGCTGATTTGGGAAACTCAAGCCAGGTTGAGACTCAAAGATGTGTTAGTTAAGCTTGGATACTATATTAGTAAAGTCTTTAGGTTAAGGAGTATTACTTTATTCTTGGGCAGGTCAGCTGAAAATATGAAATCTGGCAGGTCTCTACTTTGGATATTTGACCAAACTAAAAACTTTTGAGTCTTGGTCTAGCCTGGAGTAACATGAAATTTTCAAATGCACAGAAATCCACAAAGCCAATCCATCGGAATGATAAGAATTACATAGAATATTTAAAACATTTATGAACTTCTTGAAAACTTTAAGGCTTGGGTAGCCTGGTCATATACACAATATTTCAATGTTTTGAATTTAATGGAGCTGCATTTTATCTGCATGATCAGAATTACATATAATTTAAAAAACCTTTCACTACAGATAAAATATTAACTTTTTTTTTATTCATTGTTTTAATATTTATGAATTTATAAACATTGGCTATGTCTGATGGCAGAAATGGGCTTAGCTATAAGAGCCAAGTCTTTACTGAATATACATTGGATGCATCAAATAAACTAGTAGGGGATTGGTTTCATTTTTAACATATTTTTCCACTGAAATTTTTTTACTATTACAAGTAGATGAGATTGGACCCAAGCTGAAACCCCTATATGTAAGCTGGGTTTGGACGTATACTTTAAGAAAAGGAACATACTCTTAAGAGAGCCTGGGTAAATATTAGTCTCTATATAAAGCAGAATTCAAGAACACGCCAAAGCTGTGGGAAATACTGAATATTGTTATTAGAAAATATTTTCCAAATGTGGTATGTATTAGATAATCCTTTTCTAACCAAACATTTTAATTTGAGAGATATTGGAATTTTTTTTTTTAATCAAGGTGTTAAATTTACTGCTACATACTTAATATAGAGGGTAAACCATATTTGTATATTCACTCAGTTCCCTTTACTTATATGAACATCAATTAAACATTACATGTATTTAACATTTTACTAAAAATATTAGATATTTTTTTTCAGTGGTTGTGGTTCTTCCAAATGGTATTGCACCATACAGTAAGAAAGATAACATTTATATCTTTACAAGATTGGCTAGTATTTATATGATGAACATCATACTTGTGTACTGCGACCAGCATTTAAAATTGGTTTTGCCCATTCAACAAAGTCATCTATTAAAACAGGCCAAGCTCCTATGAAAATAAAATGGATGTTAAAAAACAAAATTTATATAAAACAACTAATGAAAAGATTTATATATAACAAATTGAAACAAAAATATAAAAAGTCATTCAATGATTGTCAGGTTTGATTTGTAATGAAATACAATAAGTAATAATTTTGTTGACAAGTCAGTCAGTAGCAGATCAAGATAATTTTTGTGCAGGGAAAATAAGAATAAAATATTTTACATTTTTGATAACTTTTTATTACATTTTAGTGTATATTTAGGATATCTGGAAGGATGGGTTTAGATCCAAAATTTCAATTCAGGAGGTTAAAGACACTCCCAGATACAAGGATTTTGAAACCTCCCCCTCTTAAATTTCCCCCAGTATATGACCTTGACCTGAATCAATTAGATTTGAGCTATCAGTGGGAAAAATTTCTCTAGGAAACACTAAATATTGATTGTTATTTTGCCAATGCAAAATTAAAATAAACCTTGATTGGTAATGCAATGAAAGTGTATGAGAATAATACTGTTTTGCTTAGCTGTAGCATTTATATTCAAATTTTGACTTCCATTGCACATTTTTTTCACTGTGATGATTCTGCCAATGTGACCATTCTCCTGAAAATTATGGTGCATAATCTGCAGTAGGAAGATATGATTGTACACACTTCATTACCAGCAAAATAACATAAATGGTTTGATTTAAGGAAATAGAAAATTATAATTGAAGTATTTCTGTTCTACAAAAACTCATTAGGCAGTAATATTTTTCTGTCAACTTTCTTTAGACTACACATTTTCTTTGTCATGTAAACTAATACTTATTCCATCTTAAATGATATACCCCTAATCCCTCACTAGTCTCTGACAAGTTCATCTGATTGTGGTAAATGGCTCGATTCATGCATACTCCCTATACAGTGTTAGAGGGAGGCTCATAGCTGGATTAGATAGTCAAATGTGTGATGCTGATTTTTGATATCTAATAATTTTAAGCTTCATTTTCTTACTTTTGAAAGAAAATAAGTTTAAGCAAAGTAATTTAATTAATGATCAATGATGTAATTAGAGTAAAATTAAGAGGCTATAATGGTAATTAAGTAGCAGGAAGTTATAGATAATTAAATTAAAGGAAATTTGGACCTGTGTCTGCAATTTTACCTATCATATAAAGTATTACATCTTGACAAGTAAAACCACATTTTTGCATTTCATGAGTGGTTATCATGTGTCATGCTTCTTTATGCTTTAACATTTAATAAACATTTAAACAAATTACTCTCTCTTAGTACCTGGGTGAGTAATCAGATAAACAGACTTCCAATGGAGACTTATATAAAGAAACATGACACATAATAACCACTGATGAAATGTAAAAATGTCGTTTTACTTGGCAAGACATAATACTTCATATTATAGGTAAAATTGCAGACACTGGGCTGAATTTCCCTTACTGTATATACTTGAATATAAGTCAATCCCCCCTACTTTCAGAGAAAAAAAAAATCGGAAAAAATAAAAAGTCAATCCCAAAAAGAGAAAAAAAATTCAATAAATTATTCAAAAACACTTAAAAACAAAAAAAAATCATATATCTCTATTAATAATAAAACAGAGTGTGTGTTTGATGGGGAACATTTCCGGAGCAATCCACTCGGGTACGCTTCTGGGACAATTCACTCCTCAAATTTGGATGTGAATCTATGGGAGAATCAAAACAGGAAGGTTTTACATTTGCCGCCATCTATCAGCTGAAAATATAATTAAAGTTCTCGCAAGTTGAATCGATTAGAAAGTGCCTCAAAAATATTCTCAAAAAAGCTTCTTTTTGATTTGTGATACTCTTTGAAGCAATTGAAGTAGCTTTCATTTTTTTTCCAAGTCCATCCTCGCCGATAATTAACATATCAGAGCGGAGAGAGATTGTAAACAAACCCTGGATGTGATTCCTTTGCCGTAATTCATTCACAGTGTCAATTGGAGATTCTTTAGAGTAACGTTTTTTGATATTCTTATATATTAAGATATGTTTATTTTCGTATATTTAAATATTTTTGTCAAAAATAAAATACTCAATACGATATGTGTTTAGGAAATGTTCAATTTTGGCAACTATAATTTGTATTTTCATTTTTAAACAGTTTTCTTTTAATTATTTTTTCGGTAGTGTTTCTTTAACAGTAACGATTCTTTACAGTATAACGTTTTTTGATATTCGTATATATTAAGGGTGAGCATCAATAAATCTTTTGCCCTATCCGTGCTTTGTTAACTTTCACAGAACACGTTTTTCACCGAAATTCTGCTTAAACAGTTGAGAAATATTTTCTGAAAAATAAAATGCAATGCTTAGATTATATTAAAACTAAATTTAATACTCAATAAAATATAGAATAGATTTTTCATTGTAATCCAAAATATGTTTAGTGCTGCCATCTGTTGTCATAATTTAATTCATACCGACTATGTTTATTTTTTTAATGAACATTTTTAAATGTCTATTCCTTCTAATACGCTTTTTAATACAACAGATCATATATAATAATGCCACAATCACGAAATGGTAATTGAACTTGGACTTGAAGACAAAGGAACTTGAAGACAAGGTCCTCAGTGATGTCCATTCAGATCCCCTTATCAAATTTATAGAATGAGAAATTACCTTTCGGTGATTGTGGCATTATTATATATGATCTGTTGTATTTAATACTGTATTGGAAGGAATAGACATTTAAAAATGTTCATTAAAAAATAAAAATAGTCAGTATGAATTAAATTATGACAACAGATGGCAGTACTTCCCGGCCGTCCATCTAGTTACTCTAAGTCCTCCGGACGAGTCGGACGGTCTGGGTCTTCAACAGATGGCAGTACCAAAAATATTTTTGATTAAAATAAAAAAATATATTCTATATTTTATTGAGCATAAAATTTAGTTTTAATGTAATCTAAGCATTGCATTTTATTTTTCAAAAAATATTTCACAACTGTTTGAGCAGAATTTCGGCGAAAAATGTGTTCTGCGAAAGTTAACAAAGTGCGGATAGGGCAGAAGATTTACTGACACTCATCCTTAAGATAAAGACAAACAGAATTGATTTAATTACATTACAAGTTCACAGGTTGGAAGTAAGGATAATCTTCATATCTTAGCTCAAAGTCAAAATGGTAGAACAACTAATATTGTGTATCCAGAAGCTCTTCAATATTTATATTAATAACGGGGTATTAAATGATAACAATGATTTTTAACATAATTTATTTGATATTTTACAGAAGTTATTCTTCTCTTACTGTACATACATTTTTTACATGCTTTCTAACTTTAATTTAGCCAATTCCACAAATATTATGCAGAAAAGGCCCATATTATACTTGATATAATTTATAAATTTTGGCTGCAAAGAACTATGTAATTTTTTGGAAAAAAAACCCACTGAATGAGGAAATATGCCTATAGCAGAACCCACCTCATTTAGAGGTGTGTAACATAACACATCCATGTACTCTATCTCAAAAAAAGATGGATGTGGAAATGGTAATGTATCCATGTACTCTATCTGAAAAAAGGTGGATGTGGAAATCAGTATAAAATAAAGGAGTAGCATTTTCTTTATTTTTACACTTCAAAACATGTGATCACAATTACAAGATTTAAACGCATAATATAAATGTTTGCATTTTTCTTTTTCATATTTTATTTCTTACCCAATTATGTTATGTTCATCAAAGATTTTTGATGTTTTTTTATTTGACTGCACCCATTTCGCCTAACTACGCTGACCATCATCTGGAATAGCTTTTGATTCTCACCTTAACAACCACCTGGTTGACCTGCAAGGCCCAACCACTTCCATTATCATGCTGAGAGATAGTTTTTAAATGAGCAGCATCCCGTTAGGCACCCAGGGCCAGCTCACAACTTTGGTAAAAAATCGATATTTGCACATTTTCTGGTAGCTGTACTAGACGAAAGCTGGACACCGTAGGCAGTTAGTATAATAATAAAATTAAAAATCTCATTGGAACCACTTAAAGTTTGATTCCAAGCAAGTCTAATACATGTAGTCTGGCAAGCCTTTAAAATATCAGCAATCCTATCTATGCCCATGTCATAAAAATTACTGTCATCATCATTAATAAAAATCCATCATCATTTATTCCATCAAATTCATTACTGAAGCAACATTTCTTGAATGATTTCATGACAATTTCCAGCAGATATTACATCCCTGTCCAAGCATCCTTGACCCACCGCACAATCAAAACAATATCTGGTTTCCACCCGTTATTTGAACTGAATTTATCATTAATCCCAAATTGACTTGAAGCAGCACAGTTGTTATTAGGTACTCTCTGCAAACAACAACAACAACAACAAACTTTCAACTTAAAATCCTGCATTATAGTTTTACACAATCCCTGTTACTAGTTGCTCATGTCCACTGGATGAGTTGGACGGTCTGGGTCTTCAACAATCCATGTTACGGAGTGTGTAGCTTTGAAAAGAGCCATTATTTTTTCAAAAACAAACAGCTGAAATTGGAGAAGCGAGACATAAACATCGAACGAAAACAAGCGAGTTGCACGTAACAGTTGATTTTTTGATATTAACAGTAACAGTTGATTTTTTTATTTTTTGATTTTTGACACATATATTTTTTGATGATGCAATATGCTGGTAGTCAGGAGAATTGGGAAGGCTGCAGGTCCCCTACATCCAATTTTTGGCCTGCGTACCAAGCCGAACTGCGGGTTCTAGACAAAAAGTAAAGAGGAAGGTAGCCCCACCCCCCTCTTTTTATGTTGCTTTCCTGTATAGAGTTGAATTTCAAAAAATATATCAAGTACAAGGTTTAACCCAATATAACACAGAATAATAACAAATTTATGAAAGGTCTTTCATATGATAGATAGCAAGTGGTGTGTACATTTCATTTTAGAAGAAATATTTTTATACTCTTTTGCATGTGCATTTAGCATAGTCATACAAATTTCTGAAACAATCGGAAGTGACATCTACAGAACCAGAAGTGGAAGTCATTAGTGAATCCTACTCTAAATTTCGATGCTGAATCCATAGCAGTCATTATATTCTTATAGTCAACCCAGGTAACACACATACGGTATTATAACCGTTGATAAACCGTTTATACGTTATATTTTCGTATGTGTTATACGATAATCGGTAATACATCGGTTATAATACCGTTATGAGTAAACAGTATATAAAAATACCGTATATCATACGTATGAATTACCGTGTATGAACATACCGTATGTAGAAATACCGTTTTAAATATGTATGTATTACTGTTTATTTTACATTAAAATAACCGTTTTTATTACATTAAAAATACCAATTTATCATACGTAAAAATGACCATTAACGCTCCCCTCTTGCTCAAATCCTCTTTCAGCTTTGTTCTCGAACCCTTTTCCCAAAGGCATTTTTATGTATTACCGTTTAAAATACATTATAAATACTGTTTATCATACATTATAAATACCGTTTATATTACATTAAAATTACCATTTTTCATACGTAAAAATAACCATTAACGCTCCCCCTTGCTCAAATCCTCTTTCAGCTTTGTTCTCGAACCCTTTTCCCCAAGGCATTTTCATGTATCCCTTCTTGTTTATCTTCACCCTCCCAAGTTCCAACCCCGCCGTGACGTCACGCAGTTCTGGAAGCTTCCAGAACGGACTCATTTCTACCTCAGGGGACGAAGCCATAAGCTTCGTGTATCTGGCAACACTGACTGCAGTCATTACTTCCCATTCCCGCCCTGTTTGTAGGTTGGTATCTTGAACTTGATTTTCCCGTGTTAGGTTAGTGTTAGGTTAACATGTTGCTTAATTTATATAACTTATTTAATTATATTTAGCTTTAACTTTTATTTTATTTTATATATCTTCCTAGCTTTGTTGTATGTATGCACATATTGCTTTAAAAGCAAACGGGAAAAGTGCATGTTTTCAGCATCGTGGTATGTGCATCCATGCTCGCATTTAATACTATCTAAGCGGAGATTAAATGAAAACGTGGTCCGAGATTGCATTTGTTGTCATGCATGCATGTTTATTTCAAATATTGTAAAATCAGAAATTATTCTTTTACATGTTTTTATGTATTTTAAACTTAAAGATGGTATAACTTAAATTTTAAACTTAACTTAGATTTTAAACTTAAAGATGGTAATAGGCTGCAACCTGAAAATGCAGGACGCTTAATTTTCCTGTACCGTAACTTACCTCTAACTTTGATTACAAAGAATAATTAGTTTGTTTTTAAACAATATTTCATATGGTGTAAAACTTAAGAAATTAAAATACTGCCAAATTGAATATTCATCCAAGGGTCATTCCGAGTCAAATCAACCAATGATCTGAACCTTGACATCTTGGAAAATGATAATTTTTGGTACAATAGTAGTACCAGTGAAGCTGACAAAAACTGTAAATATTAGATTTTTTGGGCTCTTAGTTTTCAGTTATTGACTTTCTTAAAAGCGAAATTTGGCAAAAAAAAAAAGTATTTGACCTAGAGATCTCAAATTGGTGTCATTTTTTTTTTCTTTTAATGGGTCTTAATTTGATATGACTATGCTATTCTCTAAAAACAATTTCTCTTTTAGTGTGTAATTATTTTAGAAACTCCAATATTAAAAAAGAGTTAAATACCATAATCATGTTGTATATCAAATTAAGGTCCATCGAAAACAAAAGACTGCACTAATTTGAACTCTCTTGGTCAAATAGTTTTTGATCTACCACTGTTTAAAGATTTCAAAACTTTACCAGATTTGGCTTTTTTAAAAAAGTGAATAACTGAAAATCTAAAAGCGCAAAAAATATGAAATTTTACGGTGTTTTTAAACTTTACTGATACTATCACTGTACCAAAAATGATCAATTTTTTAGATATCAAGGTTCAAACCATTAAGTGATTTGACACAAAATGACATACATTTAGTACATAACTCATTAGCCAGTTTTTTCATACATTCAGCCCACATATGTTCTCAATTTTTACAATTTGCTACACACTTAATATTCAGGATGGCCACTCAACCGGGAAAAGTCAGGGAATTTTGTGAAAATTCTGTTTTTTTTTTTTTTTTTAAAATACTAGTTGTCCTTATAAAAACAGGACTGCGAAGTTTGTATGCCATTTTCGAAAAATTTCACCAAGTATTATGCTGTACTCGTAACTTCTAAATAAAGGCTGCCATGTGTCCATTTGATTCCGTATAAAAACAAAAATGCAGAGTTTGTGCTCCATTTTGGACAACTGTTGCCAAGAATATTATATACATTTTACAATATTTTTTCTATTTTAATGACATTCTTTTGACATTGCTGAATTGACATTAATTATTCAATGGCTGTGGCTTGTTACAGTGTAGTTTTTGCATATCTTTAATGTCTGTCATTGTGAACAATTTGCAATGCCCATATTTAAGGACATCAGTTTAGACTATTTCTTTTTATTTCTTCAGTGAAAAAAAACATTAAATTCTTTTAAATATTTCAGTAGTTCAATTTTGCTGCATTTACATGTATTTTTTATTAAAAATGTCAAAATTTATTTGTAAAAACAAAAAATGTGTATTTTTTTCTCCTGATTTAATATAACTTTTTTTTTAATAGTGGAGTAATTGTTAAGATTCTTTAATCAAATTTGTAACTAAATAGGGATGTGCACGCATTTTATGTTAAAATTACTGGTCTGGAATTTCTTTTCAATTCACCTGGAAAAGTCAGGGAATTTCAATGTGTCTGAAGAGTGGCCACCCTGATATTTCACATGCCACTCAATTTAATTTTATATTTACAATTATAATTACAAAACGTTCAAGAACTTTTAAAATAAGTTCTTCTCCAAACTGAGTGAAGATAATTTCATTTCTTCCTTGCTCAAGAGTACAAACTCTCCCAGTTGCAGTAACAGGCTCTACTTTTTGCAAAATGGTCTCACCTGGCACATTCAATACGTCACTCGGTTGAGGATGAAAGTAAGAAAAGGTCCCTTAGGATGTAGGAAGCTTACTTTATAGTCGCTCATAACATTATTCTTCTCAAGAATACATGCAAGCCACAAAGATCCTTTATAGACTATATAGTGCCAAATCCAGATTCAATTTTTACTAAATTAGTTGGTGTAATATAGTCGAATGCTGTCACACGTTCAGTAAACCGGTGTTCACTACAGTAATAATGCTTAACAAGAAGCCAATTTTCAGAAATTGGGTAAAAAGAATGAAGTTTTTGAGTACAGCACAGTTGATGAGTATGAAGAAGTTAAAGAAATACTGTCGCCACAGTTGAATGACTTTAAGGCAATCATGGGTACTCAAAAACTTCATTCTTTCTACCCAATTTCTGAAAATATACTTCCATGTTAAGCATAATTACTGTAGTGAACACCAATTTACTGAACGTGTGACAGCATTAGACTATATTACACCAACTAATTAAGCAAAAATTGAATCTGGATTTGTCACTATACTCTATAAAGGATCTTGGTAGCTTGCATGTATTCTTGAAAAGACGAGCGACTATATAGTTAGCTTCCTACATCCTAAAGGACCTTCTCCTTCTTTCTTTTATCCTCAACCAAGTGACGTATTGAATATTTGAATGTGCTAGGTGAGACCATTTCGCAAAAAGTAGAGCCTGATACTGCGACTGGGAGAGTTTGTACTCTTGAGCAAGGAAGAGATGAAATTGTCTTCACTTGTTTGGAGAAGTACTTATTTTAAAAGTTCTTGAAAAGTAACGTTTTGTAACTGATTGTAAATACAAAATTAAATTTTGAGTGACATATGTGAAATATTAAGTGTGTAGCAAATTGTTAAAATTGAAAAGAACATATGTGGGCTGAATGTTTGAAACAACTGGTTAATGAGTTATGTACTAAGTATATGTTATTCCGTGTCAAATCAATTAATGGTTTGAACCTTGATACCTCAGAAATCGATCATTTTTGGTACAGTGATAGTACCAGTAAAGTTTACAAAAACTGTAAAATTTCAGATTTTGGGGGCTTTTAGATTTTCAGTTATTTACTTTTATTAAAGACATTAAGGGACTATTTGTGTGCCAAATTTCATAGTCGGTCGTTAAGGGGTTCCTATGGAAATTAAATTTTTTGTAATTTAGCTAATTTCACTTATAGTTTAATACAAAAAAAAATAATTTTCATAGGAACCCATTGGCTTCCCATTATGAAACTTGGCATACAAGTAGTCCATAAAGCATATATTTTTTTTTCAAAAAAATTAAAAGGGGTGTTTTTGAGATTTAAAAAAAAAAATTTTGAAGCTTTTCAAAAAATTCAAATTTGAAATAGCATAGTCATGTTATATATCAAATTAAGACTCATTAAAAGCAAAAGAAAATAACACTAATTTAAGCTCTCTAGGTTAAATAGTAAGTCTCATTTATAAGCATTTAAAAAACGATATTTCGGTATAATTTTTTTAAATACATGATTTGGAAGAATTAAAAAAAAATATATACTAGGAAGAAATTTTAAAATAATATGCTACTTAGGACAAATTTTAAAAAAAAGTTGATACTGGGGTGAAATGTTAAAAAACACAATACTAAATTAAAATAATTTGATACTTTTAAGAAAATAAAAAAAAATACCTGGAAGAAGTTAAAAAAGCCTTATACTTAAAAGAAAATAAACATGATACGTACAAGAAAAAAAAACACAATTCTGGGAATTTTTTTAAAAACATTAAACACAATATTATATTTCATAATGTAGTAGATTATAATTTTTGCAATTTTTAGAAATAATTGTGAAACAGTTTGTGTTCTGTGTATCTAGAAACATGTTCTACTTGGGCTCTGTGCCCTTACTCACTGTTTTCACTCTTAAAAATCATCACAGTTGCATGATACCACCATTGATCAGAGATGTGTAGTTTTAGCATGCTAAATTAAAATTTAAAATAGCCTATAATTGTAATTTAAAATAGCCTATAAACTTAATTACAATATTATTAATATTGTTTTTTTTTTATATATTTTTAGTATTGAAGTTTACTTTTAAAAAATTAACTCTTTAAAAATTGCAAAAATGTTTTAAGTATTATGTGTTTTAATATATCCCAAAATTTTATTCTGTATTTTTAAGTTATTTTCAATTTAAAATAGCTTATCTTTTAGATTTAAAATTATATTTCATAATGTAGTAGATTATAATTTTTGCAATATTTAGAAATAATTAGAATTAAAAATATATTTAAATATAAACTGAAAATAAAGGAAAAAAACATTTTTGCATTAAAATTATTGTATTAACAATATATAATATAAATTAAAATAAAAATTTTATTACATATGAACAGAGTGATTCTATAGTATTGTGAATTTTGCATATATGACACATTTGATATATCGTATCTTTGTAAAAATATGATTTAGATGAATGTATTTTAAATTTTAAAGATACTGTTTCAGATTGTGTTGATTTCAAATTTATAAATTCAAGTACATTATTGAAATCAACACAATCTGAAAATTTGACATCTATTATAAAAATATATTCACCTGGCTCAATATGTTTGTTTTACAAAGATGCATAAAACTTTGTAAATATCATGTCTGCAACATGCACTATTCTGTAGAGTTGTCCAATGTGTGATAAATATGTATATAAACACATAATAAATACGTCGAAAGCCCAGACCATCCGTCTCGTCCGAGGACTTAGAGAAACCATTTGGATGGCCGGGAAAAACGTAATAAATACGTGTAGAAACACAATATAAACACGTAATAAATACGTGTAGAAACACAATATAAACATGTAATAAATACATGTAGAAACACAATATAAATATGTATGGGAATACATTATAAATGCGTATGGGAACGCATAAATACATATGGGAACACGTTATAAACATGTATGTGGATATACGTAAGAAACACGTATGTGAATATACGTAATATACACGTATGTGATACGTAATTAACATGTATCTGGATACGTAATAATAACATATGTGGATATACATAATAATAACGTATGTGGATACGTAATATACATGTATGTAGATACGTAATAATAATGTATGTGGGTATACGTAATAATAACGTATGTGGATATACGTAATAATAACGTATATGGATACGTAATAAACACGTATGTGCATATACGTAATAATAACGTATGTGAATATACGTAATATTAACGTATAAGGATATGTAATAATAATGTATAAGGATACGTAATAATAACCTTTTTTATAATGGTTGGTATACCGTATTCTAACGTACCGTTTTTGCGTAATAATTATGTATGGCCTGACACGTAAAGATTACGTATTGCTTGATACGTAAGAATTACGTATTTGTGCTACCTGGGAATCCTGAAAAATAGGTATTGTAAAAAGAAAAAAAATTTAATTTTTTTTTATTTGGAAACTCTTTTTCCACATCTGTAGAACCAGAAGTGGAAATCCTTAATGAATATTTCCAACCCCCTAAAATATGTGATGCTGTGAATTCATATCTGTCATCATCTAAGCTGTATCCATAGCTGATTCTGAGAAATAAATGTTGGAAGGAAAATGACATATTTTTATTCAGAATTGGGAAAAGAACTGGAAGAATTCCTTTGTGAATACTCGTTCCTACCCACCCTGAAGTTCGATGCTAGATTCATATTAGTCATCACTTAAGCTCTATTGATAGTTAATCGGAATATACGTTTCAAGGAAATGTTTAGAACCATAAAATGAAAAATCGCATGTAGAAATCCTTGGAAAACCAAATTCCAGAGGGGCGTAGGAGAGGAGGTTCCCTACTTCCTCTGGAATTTGATACTGAATCCATATCAGTCATCATCTAAGCTATCCAAAAAAATAGATGTTGCAAGGAAAATGCAAATTTTTTAAATGGAAGCGACATCTCCATTATCGCAAATTCAAATTCTCAGTGGTTTCTTCTAACTCCTTCGAAATCTGATACTGCATCAATTATCGTTTAAGCTTTATCCATAACCAATCCCAAGAAATAGATGCTGCAAGGGAAATGTTTTGAATTGGAAGTGTGAAAAAATCCAAATTAAAAATTCTTATTGAATCCCTCTACTTTCCATCACCAAAGCTCTTTATAGCCAATCCTAGAAATGGATGCTTCAAGGAAAAGGGAGAATTCTGAACTAGAAATGTGGGAAAAAAAGAAAACAGATATGAGAAATCTTTACTGAACCTCCCTACCTCCTCCAGAATTTTATGCTAGATCCTTATCTAAGCTTTATCTATAACAGATCCTGAGAAGTTAATGCTTCAAAAAAAATTTTGGTGAAAACAATAGTATTGCAACATTTTTACTGCCAACAACCACCCGGAAGAAAGTTATTAGTGTTGAAGGCCCAGACCACACGACCAACCCAAGGGTTTATGGTAACGAATTGTGTGGCCGGTAAAGTTATTAGTGTTACAATTGAGTTACTTCTAATCAGTGTGCATATGCAGCATATAAATAAAATAAAATATTTCCAAAATATCTCGGAATTTTATCAGATGA
Organism: Amaurobius ferox; assembly: GCA_951213105.1. Taxonomy (NCBI): domain Eukaryota; kingdom Metazoa; phylum Arthropoda; class Arachnida; order Araneae; family Amaurobiidae; genus Amaurobius; species Amaurobius ferox. The sequence goes on along the minus strand of OX578142.1, from coordinate 18,056,665 downwards.
TCCAACTTTCATTTGTTTCGTAACTTTTTAGAGGGAAATAACACATGCACAGATACATGCCATTTTTATTCATCAATTGTTTGACTAGCTGAAAAATACCAAGACAAAAAATTCTCAGCTTCTACAAAAAGGGTTTTTTAACAGTTAGCAGCAAACATTAGTATCTTCCAAATTCTCTACTAAAATTATCCTAAGAGGATTTAATCTACATATTTTTGAAAACGTTACAGCTATTGAAATCATTTTTGATTGAATACATTATATCAGTATATTACAAAATTATATCTCCTAAATTACATTGATTTTGCAGTTTTTCATTGAATTTCATCTTTTATATGATGAATTAGTTCTATTTGATTGCTAATTCGCCAAGTATCGTGCAACAGGTGAAAAAATGATGGTATTGAGAACAGTTTATACCAGCATAGCAGGAGCAGTAACATTTTATTTTCTTTTGTAGCATTACAACTACTTACTTTACAGAGTACAGCATAATTTAATAGAACCTTCTCATTTTTTGGATTTTTTAAGTGCCATTGTTTGATTTTCACCAAAAATCAAATCTGGGCCAGAGTAACGCCTAACTAATATGTCTACCAAATTTCAAGGAAATTTAGTGAATATCTTTTGAACTACAGTGAATACATAACTACCTTCATACTCACTCCCACATTCAGAAAATCTGCCAATGTAGAGTTGATAAAATAAAGTTCATCGAAAAAGTTTTTGTTTTATAACTAATTATTTTATTCAAATTTATTTTTATAATTACAATAAGAGAATGATAACATGAAGTTAATTCAATATTATATTGCCACGTGTTCTAAACTCATTCATTATGTTCATAAAATATGTTTATAAAGTCCTGTACAACTTCTAGTAATAGAAATAAATTTATTTAGTTCATCATAAGCAGGAGTAGAGCAGCATCAAAATGAAGAACAAGAGTTGAGTTGAAAAGAAAATCTACGTTTATTATGAATGTAACAGTGCTGTGATTACAAAAAACTCTTTTGGAGCAATTTTTGGAGCAGTAAATTTCTGGAATTGTAGCATTTTTAGAGGCAATATTTCAAAAATGTAGCAGTTTGTAGCAGGCAATTATTCGAAATTGTAGCAGTTAGTAGCAAGGGATTTTTCGACATTGTAGCAGTTCGATGCAAGGTATTTTTTTTATTTTAACAGTTTGTCATATATATATAACAAGCAAATTCAAGACAATGAAGTTTTAAAAATCTAATTAACAGAATTTAAGTATAAACATTTTGAATTTTCAATTAACTTTTAATAAACTAAAATAGCATGTAAATTACATTAATAAAAAATGCTTATTTTTTTATTAAGAAAATCTATTTTTAATACATATTCTTTAATATAAAAAAACTACAATAAATAATTTTAGTAAAGATCTATAAAATACTTTAATATTGCAATAAATAATTTTTGAAAAAATATAAAAAAAAATTGAAAAAATAATTTTACAGATCTAAACAAATTTTATTACATTAAATAATTAGAAAAAAATCTAAATTAAAAAAAATTGCAATAAAGAATTTTAAAAAAATATTTTAAAAAATTAAAATAAATAACTTAAGATCAAAAAATATCTTATTGCAGTAAAATTTTTAAAAAAGATCTAACAAAATGAAATAAAAAAATTTTAGGAGAAAAAATAATATTTAGGAAAAATATATAATTTTAGGAAAAATCTACAAAATTAAAAACTATTTTTCAAAAAGGATACTGGTCTTTTATATTGTGCTAAAAAAAAAGAACTAACGCAAGAAAAAAAATAAAATTAAAAATAAACATAGCGCAATAAAAAATAATAATAAGAGAAATCCCTAATTAAATCAAAATGGAAATTTTATTATTAAGAAGGCCGAAAGGAAGGATTAACGGAAGTTAATCAAGCTAAAGTAAATAAATATTATGCTCAAAACTTTAATAAATAAATTATTAAAAAATTCAGTAAACTTCCGTTAATACGGTGTTGTTGTTGTTGAGACCCAGACCGTCCGACCTACCAGAAAGGTGTAAGGTAACTGTATGGACGGCCGGGAATGTTAATACGGTGTGAAATTTCACGAGATTTGCCTGCTGTCTATATCAAAATTTTAGGTACTACATACATTTTTAATGATGCCAATTTTAAAAAATAACTTTAGATTTAATTGATACCGTGAATATATGACAGTGTAAAAAAGCTATTCAAAATAACTTGAAATGTTTTATACATTTTTTTTACATTATTTGTAGCAGCTATCATGTATACGGGAGATCGACCACAGATGAACATCACTCCAAAAATAATCCAAACGTGTTCAGTAGGTCTTAAAACATATGTTGACATCAAAATTTCGAAATCAAAAATTTTCGTGAAAAAAAAAACAGTATTTCCTCAATACTACGCATGAGAAAAAAAAACCAGACGTTTTATTTATTTTCTAGCATCCGTGTTATATAATTATTCTGTACATCGTTATATAATTAGTTCCGCCAAAAATTGAAAACTTTATTAGGAATAGTTAAATAAATAAAAAATAGAGCAGCAGATGAAATAAATAACATCTCTTATAAAATAAAATACCACTCCTCAATGATTCATTACGAATGCAGCTGATGTTAACCCCTTTGAGTATTAATGGCATTGTTGCTCCATGCTTTGCAATAAACAAATAAGCAAAGTATGCGGCAAATTTCAAGCTGGAAGACGCTCTGCTCTAACGAGATGCTTCTTGATTACATCATTGGAAAATGATAAACCAAACAATCACTGCAAATGCTATCTTTCGTCTTCCTGCTCACTATGAGTCGTACGGATAAAAAATTAAGTGATCTGAAACGTTCCGCACCAATTTCTACGTACACTTTTAAGTGATAAAAATTTGGTTTGGTTCTTTATAAAATAGTTTTGTACTTTTTATTTATTTTTCGGTTCACCTAAGTTGAAAATTCCCTGATTTTTTCAGAATGTTGAATAAAAAACTGATTTTCTCTGACATTTCAGTCTACTTTTAAATTCCCGGTTTCCAGAGTGCACATGAACGAGCCCTGTGCATGTTTGGTACCCCTGTGTCTACCGCACTCCAGAAAGGAATCGCTTGCTCCTTTTATCCTACATAGATCTTTCAAAATAAATAATCGAAGGAGAGTTTGTTTTCCTTTTTTCTATTCAAGACAACGGTCCCTAAGCGCGTCCTTTGATAAATCCCGCTGTCTGGTAACAATACTCCTGGTGTATGGCGGGCTTATCACGTTCACATAACATAGTCAAGTACTCACAGACTCCAGACACTGGGAGAACTGGTTGTAGGGAGTAGTGCCTTAGTCCGAACAAAGCAACCCCACAGTTGATAAGAGCTGTTTGAAAAGAAAGAAGTCTAATCCTCTGATTTTGCTGGTAGATTGCACTCTTCTGAGAAATTTCTGATTCAATTCTTTCTTTCCGTTCCGAGAATTACGGAGAAAAATTACGTTTTCCGGTATTTTCATGAAATGGCGCAGTGTTGGCGCAAAATCAGTTAAAATTTGTGTTTTTTATCAGATTGGCGCAGTCTACTTTGAATGGCGCAGTTTGGCGCAGCAATCACATCACTGGCATAAGAATCTCGCCATTTAACACTGGCTAGCTGCTTCAACAATATGCAGCTGGAACATACGTACAAGGTTTGTGTATAGAGTTGTAAACGTTTAAGAAGTTCACATTGGAAACATCAATAACTATGAGTTTTTCCATCATATGTCATTCAACTTCCACCTTGCAAAGGTCCTATACTGAAACATCGGTAAACTATAGGTTGACACAAAAATGACTAGATACTTTGGTGCTCATGAACAGTCGTACACATGCTCAAATATTAAAAGCATAAATCACCGGTATAAATACTTATATGCACAAAAACAGTAACAAACATAGACTAATACAATCGCATTTCGTTATACCGAACATGCCTTTTTAACTAAGGCTATCAATTCAAAGACCCTTATAACGTAACCAGAATTCAATACAAGATTAATTTACTGATCTCAATCAACTAATCTTTACCTCTTACAGACTTAAAGATCCTAAAGATGTTTCCAAGATGAACTTCTTAAATACACAGGGATCGGTACCTACCAGAACAATTTCCGGGGTCCGCCCCTAAATATGCAAATGAGTTTGTGTACGTATTAAATATTGAATTTGCATGAAGACTCCTGCTGAAAGAACGCCGTGAGTCACTCATGCAACTTAATTAAATTCGACGCATACACAAGAGTACTAAAAAAATTTAATCTAAGAACCTTGACATGTTAATCAATGTCAAGTTTCCCAGTATTTCTTCAAATTATAAAGATGGACAATTTAATAAACAGTCTTAGATCAATAATAACCTCAATAACAACAATATAACATGATATAGCATTAAGTCTTAACATACCCCAATTTCAGTTGAGTTTGATGTATAATTATTAATTGGAGTCATGAAATACAGGTAATAATAAAGTCAATACACTCTCTTCTCTAAGAAAGTTTGCATTGTAGAAAAATTTTAAGTATACACATTTAATCTTTAAAAATATTAAAATTTAAGTATTAGCATGTCGAAAAATTACATTTAAAATTTAGGTATAAACATGCCAAAAAGTTAAAGTTTAAATTTAAGATTACACATATTAATCAGTGAGGAGGACTGGACATTTTTCATGATTACACGAGAAAGCTGTTGAGAGCAAAGCATCTTAGATAGGCAAGTGCGGGAGGGGACTAATTTCCTTTAGAAACAGGATCACCATCACCTTACAAAAATATTTTATTTCAATGATCTATCAAATTTTATTCTCATCTAAATTTAGAGCTTAAATTAGCGGTTTAGAAAACGTAATGCTTTACATTTTTTTTTCTACATACATACTTAATGCAGCAGTCATTTATAATACATAACTGAATTTTGGAATTCATTTGCAATTTCCCTGCACACCAATAATGTATAGGAAAAATATTATGGGGTCAAAAACTTAATAATTACTATAAACTTAATTTTAATTTTTGATGGATTAATATACGTTTTAAACATTAACTCAAATCTATTATTTTTAAGGGGGTGTATGTGTGTGTAATGTATGTATGGTATGGGTGTGCATAGGAGTCTAGAGAGACAACATTTCTAGAATTAATGGAGTGATGTGAATGAAATTTATGATTTTAAAGAAAATTGAACATTCAGATGTTTGCAAATTTCCAAACTTCTTTTAAATCATAATAAAACGGAATACAAAAATATTAAGTAAGTAATCATGCTATATGTAAGTTCTTATGCTATTGCACATTTTTCGAATAAATGGATAAAAAATTATGCATAAAATTAATAAAAGAGTATTTATGCGAGATAAATCTATTACTGACATTCTTGTATATAGGGTAAATTCAGGATAGATACCGCACCTTTTTTTAAATCAATATTCTGAGGCCCATGGTGCACAAACAAGAGACTTATGTAGTCATAATAATTTATTTACATTTAGAAAACATTATGCATTAGGATAAAATACATTATAAAATACTCAATAAGCAATTATAATTTATTTTGTAAACCCCTTCATTGCAACATCTCTCCTGGATAAGTCGGGTAGTACACCCCATCATTGCGGCATCTCTCCTGGATAAGTCGGGTAGTACACCGCATCTTTCGGGAGACTCTCTGCATTTGGCATAAATGAATTTTAATGGTTGTACCAAATATATTTATTCAAAAAATATGTATATTTAAATATAAAAATGATAGAAACACAGAAATTTCAATTTTGTAAAATATAAAAAATTGATTAAATTAAAAAAATATTTGCTTTTTAACACTTTACAACAAAGTTGAAAAGTGTTTATGACTTTGTTCATTCTGTCTGTCTGTCTGTTAGCATGATAACTGCCGTAAAAATGACTTAATCAAAATGAAATTTTAGTATGTTGTTCAGATGGTCTGTAGAACCTATGGGAATATAAATGAATAATATCACGCAATTAGTTTTGGATTGAACGCGGGTCAAAAAAATGAAATACATTGAGCCCTATGGGACCTAATTTTTCAAACATTTTTTAAGCGGATTTAAAATTCCCAAATTGCTTCGAAAATTTTAGGTAATATTCAAATTGATCCATAAAATATATAAAAAAAAATTCAGCGAAATATATTCAGTAGTTTTTTAAATAAAAATTAAAATAATAATTACACCTCTTATATGAAACGATCACATGACCCACTTCAAAATGATATATGGCATCCATCTTGTTTCAAAATCGTGATTTTTTTAAGTTCTTTTTAATTCATATTGAGTGTTGTATCCGTCCTAAAACTACTTTATTTTTGCTTAAATTCTGTGCATCTACATACTGAAACAACGCAATTACAATATATTTGAGTTTAAATTCTCATCTAAATTTGATTATTTCTACAACTAAGCCTATTTTTCACCTATGTAAAATGTAAACAGCAAAATATATAGAATGAGTTGTATTAGAATTCCTGTATTTTTTTTAACACAAAATAATTTAGTCCATGGAGTCTGCATGGCTGATATGAATGAAATATTAATTGATTTCATAAAGAGAAGGACGATATTTTTCGATGAAGTTTCAAGCATAGAGTTTAATTTTTTGTAGCTCCATGGTTTTAAACAAAATGTTTAAATAAAATAAATTATTATAGTATTGTGATGAATGAAATGAATGGGAGAAAGTTATGAATGAAATCCTGTTTTTATAGAGAGATCCAGGCGTGTTATTTTTTCTATGACGTCTTTTGAATTAATTTCAGTTGTTTTCGATGAAGTTTTCAAATATAATAAATTATCGTAGTATTATGACAATTCTAAAACTATTACCGAGGAATGTATAACATTTTAGAGATGTTTAAACCAGGCAATTTATATTTCAATGCCGTCATTTGAATGAAGTTCATTTATTTCGATGAAGGTTTAAGTTTTAAAATATAATAAATTAATGCAGTATATTGTGATAAGTTTCAAAATATTACCGAGGAATGTATTGCATTTTAGACTTGTTTAAATAAAATTGCATTGAAGTTGGAAAATGTTTCATAATCAATGCTTTAAGCATGATTGATCTTTCTTGTTTATTTTAAACTCAGTTTAAGAATACAACCAACACAGACAAAATAATGACATTAATGAACAACGAAATAGGATGAAAATCAACCTAATAATATAGTAATGACAATTTTACTTATTTTTCAAATAACTCTTGAGTGTACCCATTTTTAGGGGAGAAATAAATGCTGTACCTCACAGCTTCCTGACCTTGGATTCAAACATGGCAAAAACACTCTACACACACACACAAAGACCATTACAATAAAAACACTCTACACAAAGACGATGTTTCGCTTAAACAAGGAATCCGCTGATATTTCTAGAGTTTTACCTATAATTTACAATCTGTTGTAGCATAATAACATATTTCATGATAAATTCTACATTTCATCTTAAATATTTGTCAGTTTCATGTGAAAGAAGGCATAGGAAAACAATACTTTTATCAAACACATTTGAAACACTAAATGACACACCATTAGTGTTTACTGCATTACCACATCTTACGGTTGGTTTCAGAACTAGGGAAGCAATTTATACCGGATGCGGCATCTATCCCGGAATTACCCTATATTGCATTTCATTCAAAGGAATGACAAGTTAATGTTGTTTAGTTCAATAATGCCGTAATTTCTGTTTATGTTAGTTAATACACTGCTAACATTATTATGAAATAAATTCTAGAAGGTGGATATAAATATTTTTATTTACTTATTTCTTTATTTTACATGAATAACATCTATGCTTGGGGTTTCTGTGGAGGGAAAAATGGAAGAATGAAGGAAACAGAAGAAATGAAGAATGTAAACCCTTTGGGCACTTATAAAAATAATTTTAATATTTTAATATTTAGAATATTTTTTCTGAAAACATCAAAAGTATCTGTCCGAACGAGTGTTTTTTCTTATTTTCATTTTAAAACTATAAAATATAGACATAAATAGTAAATGACAAAAATATGTACTAGAAAATTTATTATCAAAATCTAGTATTTATCATTAAAAAAAGCGTTTGTAGTTTTCAAGTAATCGTTTTATCAAGTTGAGGAAGTTTGAAAATCTTGTGTTTTTCAAGTTTGTAATGCTTATATCTTAAAAACTAAAAGTGATAGCTATAAATAGTAAGCAAAAATTTATTACTCTTTAAAAATCCTGCAAGTGTATACAATTGGATTTTGGATCACTTTCTTGGTGTTTGAAGTATTGTGGTTATAATTTCAATATTTTAATATTTTAACCTCGGTTTTCCAATGAGTGTGAAAGCTGTAATATTTTAAATGCCACGATTGTTTAAGCTCAATCTGGTTACTTACTCCTTTGTGAAATATTGGTGCCCAAGCATGATATATTTTGTTTTGTTTAAAAAAATTAGGAATTTAAATAAACTTGGCGATTCTAAAAATGTTTAATGGTGAGTTTTGAACAGAATAGGTGGAAATTTATATCCATCATAATAAACATATAAATGGAAATATATAAATATGTAGATCCGTCAAATACTCCAATTGCGATTTTCGACATGATTTCAATACTTTCCCTATACATTACCACATACTGCAAGTAAAGTAATAATTGAAAACAAAAATTACCTGAATAATTAAAAGAACATAAAAGACAGCTATCTTTGAAGAATATGAATCTGTGAATCTTGCAGAGCAGCAATAACACAACACTTTGAACAAGCTTTTTACTTCTAGTCTCTGTGTTATCTGAATGGCCTCCAGCTAGGCTCAATACCTAAATGATATAAAACGGTAGATGACCGAAAGCAGTGGCGTATCCTGATTCTAAAAAGTGGGGGAGCTCAACTGCTTAACATTTGCTTATGCCAAAGGGTTATTTTAAATGAAAAATACATATAACATTCGAACATTTTATTTAGCATAAAACATTGTTATATTCAAACAAACACAGAAGTTATTTTAAATTAAACTACATAAAACTTTAACACTGAAAACAAAACAAAAAAAAATAACTCTTAGACATAAAAAACAACACATTTTTTTTTTTTTTTATAAAAACTGTTATGAGATCTGACATAGGAACTTAAATTAAAAAAAAAAACTATTTGCGAATAACTATGCAATGAAAATAAAAAGAGAGTTTCAAAAATATACCTATAAATTAAATATGGTAGTTATATTTTAATCAAAATCTAAAAGAACATCATTCTCCGTGTATTTTGGAAAATAAACGTATTGAGCAAAATATCTAAGGAAGCTCCATCAGTCAACATAGATGTAACCAGTTCCTGATGGATTTGCATTAAAGCCAACCCATTTAAATGTTCCTGACCCATGGTGCTTCACAAATATGTCTTTAATCTTTTGAGAACAGAGAAAAATCTCTCCGCTGAAGCCGAAGTTACAGGACAACATAAAATAATTTTGAATATTTCCCATGGAGCAGGAAGCATGCTAATTACCTACAATTTGATCAATAGCAATATAGAATAGACTGATATGGACCAATTCTTGGCATTAGAAAAATGAAATGCAGCACTAGAATCAAAATTACGTTTTCTCGGAATTTTTCTTTGCAGAGGTAATACAATTTCTTTGATATGATAACCCTGACTTTCAATTTTGCTGGTAATGTTTTCTATTTTTTCAAAAGTCCGATTGAAGGTAGTTTCATTATAGGCGTCTTCAATTGTTTTTATCACTGCACTTGATTTTTTATAAACTGATGAAATGTTTAACCTAGGAGATTGTAATTCTTGTGATAAGTGATCTGTAGTTCCCAAAATTAATTTTAAAACTAATAACTGATAAAATAAATTCCTGCAGCAGAATAGACTTCAATAAACCTGATTCTATGGCAGCAATCTTAGGGTTATTTGTATGTGTATAGTCATTTATGCTTGCAAAAGTTGAAACAATAGCAGGTAATAAATCAATTACCATCGTAATGGCTTTATGGAGAACAGTCCATCTAGTTTGAGACAAACTTTTGAGAGTTTCAATATTTCAAGTAGGGCAGACTTTTTGTATAATGTTTTGAAAAAGAGAGTGTCTTTCTGCAGAGGCTTCAATTGCATTATACAACTCGTTAATTACATACAGTACATTTTGAAGAGGTACAATATCTGCAAAATCGAGCAACCGCTAAATTTAATAAATGAGCATGACAATGGAAATATAATGCCCTTGGCTCATTTTTTCGAAATTGTGCTGCCAGACCGTTAAATTGACAGCTCATATTACTTGCGCCATCATATTCTTGCCCCCTCACTTTATTTAGCGGTACAGTATAACCTCGAAAATCCGTATGTTTCCCAAATTTTCGGATTTTTTTTTTTCCCCCGGACTGACGAAGTCATGGGTTTAAAACAACAGGGAAAGATTATTTAAATGGAATTATATTTTATAAACAAATACCATATTTTCAGGTCAACATTCTGAACCCGGAAATGAAACGAAAGTTTAGATAGACGGCCGTAGATTGGCTAGTGCTTGGAGCGTGAATTATGTTGTTAGCGTTAATCCCTCCTCCCCCTTATTCAAGTTACAACTCCCGATGAATTATTTCATGTAAAATATACAGGGTGGTTCAAAAGTAGGTGGACAGTATGTGGAATAGGGTTTCTGAGGTCCAAAAGTAGGTGGACAGTATGTGGAATAGGTTTATGTATCGGTTATATTATTACAATTGTGTTCATTATAACTATGTTATTTGTGCTATATTATTGACAATTTTATAACTACAATTATTTAAATTTAGTCTGTTTTCTTTGCAGATAATTCAGAGAACCCATAATGGCAAATAATTTAAATACAGATAAAAGAAAATGGGTGTTAAAAGAGTATTGGAAATCTCAAATATATATATATATATATACTGTCCACCTACTTTTGGACCTCAGAAACCCTATTCCACATACTGTCCACCTACTTTTGAACCAGCCTGTACATCGTTATTTAAATACAGAATTTTTATTATCAAAATTTCCTTTTCTCATTATTGAAAAAGACATTTTTCTGAAACAATGTAATTTTTAATATTAAACACTTTAAAACGTTATCGTAACATTTTATCACAGATTGTGCAATTAAATCTAAAAATCCCAAGAATTCATATTAACGCTCACAGAAATTAATTTTGTTCACTTTGTAGTACGAATTTCATTCTTTAATGCATTCTGTTTTGTCTTCAGAATCTCCTCCCCCTCCCGATATCTGATGATTTTACGTCGAACGTATCAGCTTGAAATCAATATTTTGCCCTTCTTGTTTAGAAAGCCATATTTACATACTATAAATAGCAAATAAATAACTAAATAATATCGTATTGCACAGAACTGAGCAACAAGGTCATTAAGAGGAAACTTCCCCGCCTGAACCTAACCTGAGAATCCCATGTTAATCAATAGGGGAATGAAAATAGCTAAATATAGCATTGGATTTTGAGATTTTTTCCGGGAATATTTTGCAAAACGTAGAATTGGACTATAAGCAATCGGGAAGGTTTTATAATTATTTTTAAATTCATTAGAAGTATTTTTAAAATTCACGCGAAGTGCAAAAATAAGTGCAAAAATTTGTTTTTCCAAATTTACTCATTGATAGAAAACGTTTGAATCAAGTTAAAAAAAATTTCAAAAACCCCGCAGAAAAAATGAAGATTTTACTTTTTTATGCAAAAAGAAAATCTGAGCTATGTTGAACCCAAATTTTATAATTGGTCAAGCATTGAATAGAGGCAAAATAATAATATCCAATCTCTGCATATGATAGCACCATTTCAAAGTTTGACATTGATAGATCGGTAACAGGTTATCACAGAAGTTAGTTCCGCCTTGAAGGGGACCATCGAGGTTGATGATGAGGGGGGGACTTGTGACATTCCTCTCCCAGGATGGTGACGGATAACAGGGGGTCAGGTTATTGTGGTTACAATTTCTTGGATTTCGAGTTCTTATTTTGAAAGCAGGTCTCCCAGTGAAAAATCCTGCAATGTTGCAGAAATGAATGGTCGGTCATTTTAAATTCCCCTACAATGAATGATAAATGTAAAGGGAAAGTATGATGAGTCAAAAATCCGATTCTTAAATTTTAGTGGATCTAAATGAACGGTTTGCGCATTCTTGAAACGTATCAACCCTTTTTTCCAATGATATCTGTGGGTATGATAACTCTCAAACAAGTTATGAAAATCAAATGAAATTTTCTATGATTATTTCAATTGATGAATGTAATAGGCATATTTATTTTTGTTGAGGACGGCCTAAGAGGAAACTTTCAAATTTTCTAACATTTTTTTTTTCAAAAATAAAATTAAACATTATGAAACATAAGTATATAAAAGTGTTATGAATATAGCTAATGTATAATATTACTTTCCTTATATATAATGTATATGGAAAGTATTGCGATGGGGTCGAAAATTCGAATTCGAGTTTTTGATGGGAGAGCACGTTTCAAGCATCCCTGATCACGAATCAAACATTTTTGAAGTGATGTCTGTGTGTGTGTGAAAGTATGTGTGTATGTGTGTGTGCGTCAGTGAGTCTGTGGAGATAATAACTGATGAACGAATGGACTGATGCGAATGAAATTTGGTACAAAAATCACAATCCATAAACACTGGAAACTTATTCTTTTTATACGCAATCGAATGTTCAGAACCCCCCTAAATTTTCGAGTGAAATTTTCAAAAAATCGTTAAAAAATCAAAACTGCTAATAAAGTTATGCAAATAGACATTTCTTATGTAATTTTTCATTAGAAAACGATTGACATAAATTTTAAAACGCTAACATGAACCGTTCTCAAAATATTGCACATTTTTCAAAAAAATTATCAAAAAGTCATATAAAAAAAAAATATATTCCTTATTGAGAAACATGTTCACTTTTCATATGTAATACCATGCGATAAATTGGGTGACATCATTCTCGTGGATCTGGCTCGTTCCATTCATGAAAAAATATACTTTGAGTAATACTTTTGTATTTGAACGCCAATAGTCATTTTTCTGCTGTAAGAATAACTCTTCGTCCATAACGCTTGGCGAGATTTTGGTGACGAATTTGGTGAAATGTCGCCAACTTGGCGACTTTTTAAATGTTGCTACATTAACGAAAAACTCGCCAAATGGATAAAAATGAAGCTAAATCAATGATGACTCATTGATGATGACATGGAAAATGACGACTCAATGACGAAAATTCAATATCTTGGAAAGAATATAAATAACTACCATAAAAATAATCTTTTTTTTATTGTAAAAGTAGTAAATCCATTCCATTATATAAGGAAAGTCATGTGTTGCCCACATGAGATTTTACATTATGTATATAAGGAAATTAAAAAGGTTGACTGCCCCTGGTTTTAATAGAATTAGTAATAAAATTTGAACTAGTGGTTTGTGAGAATGATTTTAAATCATTTATAAATGTACATCATTTTCATAGTAAAAAATTTTACGCAATTGGAAACGGTAAATTAAATATTAAAATCATAGATGTTACTGGATACTAAATACAATTTACAACTTTCAGTAATCCTAATTAAATTTAACATCACTTTTTTAGATTCAAAAAATGTTTATAAATGCAAACGATATTTTTTCTAAAAATTTATTAAAAAAAATATGTCACTAAGCAACAGAATTAAACCAAATGAGTTTATACAACAGCCTCTCTTTTCTAATTTTTACCAATTTAAAAAAGTGAGAAATGTATATAAAAATAAATTTTATCGGAATTACATTTTTGACTGGATTGTATCAAGGCTTTCTGGTTGAAAAGTTATGGGGATTATTGATATTTTCAATTAAGAATTTTCAAACTCATATATTGAGTTTAATCAATTGTTGAAACAGGGTATATCTTCTAAGGCCATTTTAGTACTATCATTTTGGCACATGTTGATCCAATTTCATAGCGATTTCATTTTGGGATATATTGATATAATTTCATATTTTTTGTAACTTTATTTACAAACAGGTCCAGAATGTTTTATTCTTCAGATCTGCATGTGATGATAATTTTGTCTAGCGAGAACAGAGGTTCTTATACTCTTTTTAGGAAAATTGAATTAAATATTTTAATAGAATTCGTTGAATAACAATGTAATTTAGAATACTATAGGAATTTACACATAATTGTAAATTTTATGTTTCTTTATATTATATATTCCGCACGAAGAACTAAAATTTTGCTAATTATTAAATAAGAAGGATACAGTAAAAGAGATTTGAATGAATCTGAGATAGAATAAGTTGCAGAACAGAAAAATTTGTACATTTGCTGTTTTATTGAGATAAAGTTATAAATATTTCAAATCAAATGTATAAAAATCTTGTAAATTAATATCACTGAAACTATATTGTATAACAATAGAAATTAAACTTATATTTTAATTAATCTGTAGATGTATAATGCAATTCACCCTTGGAAATTGTCCTGCAAGGGCACATGTTTGAAATTATTACTTTCCTTATATACATAATGTATATGGAAAGTATTGTGACGGGGTCGAAAATTCGAATTCGAGTTTTTGACGGTAGAGTATGTTTCAAGTATCCCTGATCACGAATCAAACATTTTTGAAGTGATGTCTGTGTGTGTGTGTGTGTGTGAAAGTATGTGTGTCATCAAAAAAACAAAACCTTTAATAAAGTTATGCAAATAGACATTTCATATGAAGTTTTCCTTAGAAAACGATTGACATAAACTTTAGAACGCTAGCAAGAACCGTTCTCGAGATATTGCACATTTTAAAAATAAATTCATCAAAAAATCCCATAAATTGAAGAAAAATATTAACTGTTGAGAAACATGTTCACCTTTCATATGTAATACCATACAATGAATTTGGTGACATCATTCTCGTCAATCTAGCTCGTTCCATTCATGAGAAAAGTTACTTTGAGTAATATTTTTGTATTTGAATGCCATTAGTCATTTATCTTCTATCAGATTAACTTATTTCTCCGTCCATAACACATGACGAGATTTTGGCGACGAATTTGGCGGAATGTTGTTTTTTAAATGCTGCCAAATTAACGAATATCTTGCAAAATGGATAAAAATGATCAAGAAATAACTAAATCAACGAAAATGATGACTAATTGACGATAATTCAATATCTTGGAAAAAATATAAGTATCTACTATAAATACATCTGTCCCCCGATTTACACGGAAGATAGGTTCTGCACAAAACCGTATAAATTGAAATCTTGGATTTTGCTAAGTAAAATGGTGTAAAACGAAAATACCCCAAAATGTGCATGATTCAGTCATTTATTTAAGTAAAACAAAAGTAAGACATCTTAGAAAATTTAAAATTATACTTAGTTTATAAAACAACAAGCATATGAATGTAGTAATATAACATATTTAATTTATTTTACATTAAGAACAAAGAATAAAAAAACAAAAAGCCCCTTAAAAATTAATTATAAGTTTAATCACTGTCATCACTTTCATGTACTATCAGTCTTTTCTTTCTGATAGGTATGATGTCACTTTCATCACTTGAGCTTTGTTGATGCGATTCTGGCTCAATGGTTGACGAATCAGGCAAGATCTCGGGTTGACAAGACTTTGTCATGAAATCTGTAATTAACAATTGCATAGGTTTTTTTGCTAAATCTTTATAGACCTCTTCAAATTGATTTAAGCATTTACGAAGGTCTCGCTGGAATCGGAGAGCTCAATCAACATTTGTGTCATATTGTAAGAAATGGTTGCCCAATTTTCTTCCCAAATCAAGTCCTATGCTTATGATTCTTGCTGTGAACGCAACTGGTTCAGATTGCTCTTCATTAGAATCATTGTCTTCATCATGTTTGTTTGTTTCACAAATCATGTTAATGAAATCATCTTCATTCAATTCTTCATCAGAATTATTCTTCATCAGTATTCCATTATTTCTTCAATATCTGCCCGAGCTAAATCTTCAAAACCTTCTCCTCCTATAGTATGTCTCAACTCAGTGATCTGAGAATATCCATGCTCTATTGGTGATTTATCATTTCCACGTTCAATAACATCTGGCCATATTGCTTTCCAGCAGGCGTTGATCGTTGATTGTTTAATCTGAGTGTATGACAGTCCAACATGCTTAACACAATCTAAAATTGTAAATTTCTTTCAAGCAACCATCAGAGTAAGAGATTCATCATTCTCCATTTGTTCTAAGATATACCTGAAAGTTTGCTTGATGTACAGTGCTTTAAAAGTCGAAATTATACCTTGATCTAACGGCTGTAATAAGGAAGTTATATTTTTTGGTAAAAAAACAACTTTTGCATTTTCATGTTGTAAATCTGGAGGATGACCTGGTGCATTATCAATTAATAGAAGAGCCTTAAAAGGCAATCCCTTTTTAGTTAAATAATTTTTGACATCTGGAACAAAGAAGTTATGGAACCATTCATTGAAAGCTATGGCAGTGACCCATGCTTTTCTATTAGCCATCCAATAAACGGGAAGGTTTTTGATATTTATTCCTTTGAATGACCGTGCTGATTTTGATTTGTTAATCACCAATGGTTTCATTATATAATCACCAGAAGCATTGCAACAGAAAAGAACTGTTATACGACTTTTTGCTACTTTATGACCACTAGCTAATTTGTGAGCTTTGGCTATAAATGTTCTTTCCGGCATTTTTTTCCAGAATAATCCAGACTCGTCAGTATTGAAAACCTGATCAGAAGTGTAGGAGTTAGCGGCAATAATTTCAGCAAGTTTTGCCAGATATTGCTGTGTCGCATCTGAATCAGCAGATGCACTTTCACCTTTCATTCTCAGATTATGCAAAGAATGTCTTTGTTTGAATCTCTTGAACCACCCATGGCTGGCGGAAAAAGATACCTTCTTTTCATCGGACGAAGTTGATGGCGACTGATTCTTAAGTGATTGATAAATCCTCAAAGATTTATTTGTAACAGCATTGGTATCGATCGGGATTCGCTTTTGAGTTTGGTCTTCTATCCATATCACTAAGGCTTTTTCCATATTTTCCATTGTTGTTGTTGAGACTCATACCGTCCAACCTACCAGAAATGTGTAAGGTAACTGTTTGGACGGCCGGGAAGTGCCACCCAATTTAGACCGAAACCCAGTAGGGGAGGCATCCACAGGGACCATACCCTCCTTCCCCTACCACCAACCTCTCGGAAGGACTTACGGACCCACATATTTAACGTGATCGTACTCTGCATGAGCACGGCGGCAGTTGTGGCAGCGTGCAAACCATATTTTTCATTGTAACATCTCTAACATATGAAGTCGTACTCATACTGCTGCAGGTTCCAGCTGCTACACTTTTTCTAATAGAGTCTTCATTTTTTCTTATTGTCCTTATTGTGGCTTCATTTATAGAGTAAAATTTAGCAACATCCGTTACTCTTACTCTATTACGTAGACGGTCTAATATTTGAATTTTAGTTCCTAAAGAAATAATTTTTCTTTTCATTTGATTTTTCTTCAAATCCTTTGACATTATAGAACCTTAACAAATTTATGCAAACTATAAAGATGCAAGAAAAACTATAAATGTTGAAAACTTACCAGTTCAAAAGATAAACGCACAATAATATAAGCTTTGCTGCTAAAATGTTTCTGCACTATGTACTTGCATGAACCAGATAGCTTTACTGTTGTGAAATACATACGGAGATTCCCCTATTACAGGGATTTCCCTATACGGGGATTCCCCATTACGGGGATTCCCTATTACGGGTATTCCCCTAAATGTATATATTTTACAACACCGGAAATCCCCTGTTGTTTTCATCAGTGTTACCAAAGGAATAAAATTCAAAAATGTCATCAAATCTTTGTATAGGCGTATATGGAGCAGAATATACATTTTTATCAATTTTTTGAAAACTATAGGAATTTACATATAATTGTGAAATAAGTTTTTTTTATATTATATATTTCGTACGAAGAATGGATATACTACCAGTGATTCCATATATTTATTCAATTATTACATTCATTGAATGATGATATTTTGGAGTATACTAAGTTAATGATAGATTAGTTTTATAAAATTTCAAGGCACCCACTTTTATTGTATGAGATAAAAATGTGAGAACATTTATTTTTATTCTTTGTGTACTTTCATAAAGGTGTAGATTCTGAAACTCATTTTTTTTTTATACTTTTTAGTATAGTTCAAAATACAAATAACAAAAATACACCAGGAAACGTGACGATGAGCCAAATTTGGGTATTTTTATTACCCCGGTTCTCATATTACTCACAAAAGAAAAACTTGTATCTCTTTATGATGGGCAGTACCGGTACTGAATCCAAAGAATTAAAATATAATATGAAATGCAACAAAATGCCAAATTGGAACTTTTTAGCTGCTCTGGTTCTCAAGTTATTCCCCTAAAATTTATATGTTTCTATGGCGAGCTTGGAACGGACTAGACCTGTAAGGTTCAATCCTAACAACAATAAATCCAATAAAAATATATTGAAAACAGCAACGATATGCTAAATTCAAGCTTTCTAACTTCTAAAGTTTCGAGTTATAACGTGTATTGCTGGTTCATGACAGGCTAGTATAAAAAGTTAAAATTTGTACTTTTGCTTCGCATGATCAAAACAGTCGTAGTCTGACCTTATTTAAAGCATTTCTGTTGGAACTACAGGCCTGCGACCAGTGTTTCTTTCAGGACTTTTTGGATGGGGGGGGGGGGGCGAATGACATTTTAGAGGGTTACAAATTTTCTATTTGTCCTATATAAATGTATCTAAATGTGCTGTGTAACATAAATAGAAACTAGGTTTCATAAAATGTCTCCGGGGGGTGGGGCTTCCCCGGGGGTATGCCTGAAAAAAAAAAACACTACCTGCGACCCATTGTTCAAGGTGTATTGAATCGCGTAATCTTTCTGAAACACCCTGCATACTTTGATGGAAGTGAAATAAAAGTGTGTAAAAAACATTTAATTACAGTTTTCAATATTAAATATTGACCTAAAGAACCTTTTTTCTGGCATAAGCAACAGTAAATTCTGCTGTGATTTCCACAATTAGTTCATTTTTCTTTCCAATGCAACTGGCCATTCAAACATTTTCTGTCTCCTGTGATTCCTAGAACAGGTGTGCCTGGAGGGCCCAATTAGTCTGTGCTAAAGGGCATCCTCTCTGCAGAGTCCAGTGAAACTGCTAAGATCGTACCTTCCCATTGCTTCAAAGGGGGTGACTTGTCAATCATAGTTCTATGGAGGGGAAAACACTGCTTTTGGCAAAGCCTCTTCTCCCCTCCCGCTGCGAGTGCTGACAACCGAAATTATTTTTCGCTTCAAGAAGACTATCCTCTTAATACACAGACCTCTCAAAGGGGTCGACTGAGTTTATGATTAGGAACTAAGCAAATTCCTTTCTTCGCTTTCCCTGCCCCACCACGTCTCAGTGTTGCTGAAACCTAGTAATGACTCATCGTAATTTAGAAAAATCATTGAGAAGAGAGATATTTTTATTTTTTTTGGAAAAGATATTTATTTTATTTACTGCGATATTTTTTACATATTTGACTATTACTAATAAAGTCTTTACTTTTTTCAGAGTCATCAGCCTTTTTAAACATAACATTATATGGATGCTAGAAAATAAATAAAACATTTAAGTTCTTAAATTTTGTTTTTTGTTCGGTAATAGCAAAAACGGTTTAAACACATTTACACCTTTAAATATATCGTCAGAAGTGCTAATCCTCGATCTTTATTAAATCTCGACACTTCATTAAATCTCGACTCGACAAAGTCGATATAACAGAAGTTCTGCACTGTGATGATGGGCCAATCATAAATAAATTGAGTGTGATATTCACAATATGATATTAAATAAAAAAAGATCAAAGTAGCGACAATAAATGTGGAGAAGAAAAAACACCCATTGATAATCTTATGCAAACAATCGATCATGCAATTAAAGGTCTTGAACAAAGAAGCTTTATAACCGAGCAGAAATAATGTCCATCTACAGGATAAAGAAAACTGCTTTCCCATAAAGCAAAATTAATGAAATAACAAATGTTAATTCAAATATTTAAACGAAATGATAAAATGTAATTTTATCATTTCGTTTCATTCACACATTCTAAATTATTAATGTGTATATTTTTTCTTAGAAATTTCTTTTGCCCTATTTTTTAGATTAAATAATATGTTTTAATTAATTAACATAACTTTTGCCATTATTTTTACTATAAATAGTGCTTTATAGTGTATTTAGTTAATATTAAATTTGAATTTTAATCAAATTCTATAATCTGGAAAAATCGAAAATCCGGAATCAGCAAAGTCCGGACGAGTCCGGATTTTCGAGGTTGTACTGTATATCAATTTTATTTGATGGTCTTGAAACACTTGAAGAATGTATAATACCATCAAATTTACAAATAAGGCTAAGAGTAGCACTTTAGAACACATATCCAGACAGACTTTTGAAAAGTGCACTGTAAGAAGAGACTCATGCGTTTATCCCCTTTTCAATTTGACCAAGAAATAAGGAGTAACCATGACCTTGAACACAGCAAACTTGATACAAAGAATCTCTAATCGTAAAGAAGGGAAGCTTCCATAGACCCAATGTAAACAGCCGTATTGCGATCGCTAACGTCTTGTCATGCAGGAAAAGAAACGTTACAGGACGAGAATTCAGGGTGAAGGAAGGATTCTTTATTGTTTCTTCTCGGGTTTTTTTTGTTAAACTTTGATAATCGCATGGTAAGTGATGCAATTTAAATGGAAAACATATTTTCATTTACATAAAGACTTTTTAAAGCAAAATAAAAAAAATTTAATGCGTTTTTATACCTCCAGTTACATTCAAAATAAGAATTTAAATTTGCATGCTTTTTCCTTGCATAAATTTTTTCGTTATCATTAAAAGATATTACAGTTAAAAAAAAATTATATTTTATTTCATATCTAATTATACTTAAAATAAGAATTTTATTTTGCATGCATGATCTTACAAAAAACTTTTACACTCAAATTCAAGTGCACTCTTATATGTAATATTAATAAAATAGAAATTATAAATGCACTTACGTTTGACATGATCAGATAAAACAAATAAAGAATAAGAAGTTCTGCAATTTTTTTCACACTAAATATTATTTTCGCTCTAAAGATATATTTTATTCTCATATTTTATTTCACAGACATATTTTATACTCTTCATAGAAGCATTCTTTTTGTAAATTTTAATAATACAACTGCAATATATAAGTTGCAGATGAAATGTTTCTAAGAAGGAAACTCTTCCATATTTTACATATTTCTTTCAGATAAACTCCTTCAGCAGAAGTGTAACTTAAACTACAGAAATTAAGAAGAAAAGAATCCAGTAATAATTGTAAAATCAATAACGGTTCCTACCAAGAAAAAAAATGTCCTATAAAAATAAATTAAGAGAAAGAAAATAATGGAACATGAGTAAAGCTAAGCAAAATTTAATCAAATGATTTTTATTTACACATATATATTATATAGACACATTTACATGAAAAGAAAATCACAGTATAAATAATCTAAAAGTAATTTATTTCTAATGTTATCTGCTTCAACACATCCAACAAATCAGCCTGAACAGACAGAAAATTAAAAATAATTCTATCTCAAACAAGCTAATCAACTGGCTTATGTCAATCTAATCAATTGGCTTAAGATTAGTAAAATCTAAGATTAGTAAAATCAAAAGTTCTAAGTATACAAATGAGTAAATATAATCATGATAAGAATCCTAAATGACAAGATCCTTTATTTCTAAAGGTGTTTATTGCAAATTACATATGCATACTAAATAAAACAATGCATTAAATACTTTAGGATCGAAATAATTCACGTACCTTTTGTGTGTGCAAGAAACTCAGCAAATCCGTCATTTAAGGACAATCACAATCGGAAAATCAAATGTACACAGCCCAGAATTGTAATACACGATTAAATACATGTCAAGCATGTAAAAGAAGTGACAAAAATATTAAATTAACAACTTAAAATTGTAATAAAGTCGACCCACGTGGAAATACAACACACAAACACATTGACTTGCGAAAGAAATAACCCATTTCCTTCCCCCTCCTTGACAAAGAATCTCTTTGCATCACCCAAGATGCATTGCGCGAAATCAAACCAGCGTCCATCGAGAAGGGATTTTTCTCGAAGGGAATACCCCCATACGGTTACTTCTCCTTTTAACATCTCGTTAACAGTAGCTAGATGGCGATAGTTAAGTTTTAAGCCAACCTTCTCCCATTTGCTTGAGATCTATCAAGAACCGGTTCTTCCTTCTTGCCCCCCTGATAATACCAAACTAAACACGCAACTTTTGGACCCTTGTTCAAAGAAAGAATTGGCAGATACCATCAAAGCCAAAGGAGCTAAAACGATTTAATCTTTTCTAGGGAGACTCTTGTTCATGCCTATACTGATGGCTCCTCTGATGAAACCATTTTAAATGGAGGATCTGGAATACACCTCATTTTACCAAATGGCAAAATTATACAGAAAAAAATTGGAGCGGGCCACATTGCATCCAATTACACCAGTAAACTTATTGCAATACAGGAAGCTCTAAATATCTATATCTCTCTTTCAGATTCCGATAGGGCTAATGGCCTGGTTATCTTTAGTGATTCTAAGGCTGCCATTGAGCCAATCCAATTGGGATGCTCAAGACTTGCTGGTGATATACATCTCCTCCTTGACAGGATCAAACAACTAGAGAAAAGTTGCACCCTGCAATGGATTCCTGCACATGTTAATATCGAGAGAAATGAGATTGCCGACAATCTGACCAAAGAAGTGAGACACCTAAATAGTGGCCACGTAAATTTCGCACCTTCAGTGATGCGAATGCAATGGCAAGATTCAGACTTACAGAATGCTCAATTCAAGAAAGTGACCAAATCTGTGAAATAAATGAAGAAAGAATCATCACAAAAACAATTGTAAGGCTTCGTACACATTACTACAGGGGTATGAAAATCGATGTAAATGGAGCTAGGGTTTATAGGGACTGTAGAAAATGTCCCGAAACTGAACTCTCTTCTGAACATGCCTTTACATGTCCTGCCATTTTGGCAGCACTTCAAAACATTGTGGAATTTCCACAGGAGATGCTCTACTCCCATAGCATCATTGCAATCGCCAGGGCTGTGGTCTTCGCTCATGGATCTATTTAAGCGACTGACTCATGTGGACACGATACCACCACCACCACCACCACCCACTACCCCCCCATTTTATTTAAAAAATTACTTAAGACTAGGTGTAACTATTCCCCATTAGTATTTGGACAATCTAAAAATCCCAAAAATTGTTCTTGAGTGAATAACATGCAGCAGCATTTATTTCACTTACAATTTTTTTAGTAATAAAATGTCCAACTATTAAAATCATTTCATTTTGGATGGGGCACCTAGATAGATACAAATTTTTGATTGACACATACCTTCAACGTCTGTTTCTTTATCACGACACCGTAATTTAATTAATTCTATAAAATTACCTCTATTAAAAGACTCTGTTGTCTCATTGTGACCCCTGAGAGAGATGCCTTGGTTTCCTAGCTATAAGATTGTTTCAAATATAAATTTGCAGTAATTTTTTATTTTTTCGATAGTTTGTTGATGAACTGAGGATATCTGTTGAGCAACTGAAGAAACACAAGTTTTCTCCAATGCATGATTCTCAACAAAAAACTGCATGGCTGTTGTATGAAACACCGATTGATCATGTTTTTAAATTTTTCTAAAGCCTTTTTCCAGTTTGTTAATCCATTTTTGACAAAACCATCATCAGCATAGCAAAGTTTGTGATCATAAAATGCTCTACAATAAAAACAAAAATCAGAGTTCAGTTGCACACTATATAGAATCACACCAGGAATAGATGTTGTACCAAGATGATTGAAAGTTTCTGTTTTTCTTTTCTTTTCCATATTCACTCTTTTTAAAATCCAACATAGGTTGATATGGACCTTTTGATAGATCTATAGTGGCATGTCCATTCGCAGAATCTCTAGTATCAATATCACTGGATTTGCCACTCCTAAAATCACAATCAGATTCTGTGGACTGCGATATTTTTCCAATATTTTTAGTATGGTCATTAGACTCTCCAGGTCGAAGTGTAAGTGTAGCTGTTAACACGGGTGTTATGTCTTTTCCAAAAAAATGCAATATATTTATTTGCTTCTTAGACATGGTTCTAAAAATTAAGAAAAAACTAAATAGTAACTTGTAATAATAAACAAAACACTATCAAGTTATCGTCCATTCCTACTAATATTCAATGGTCATTCCGTTATTAATATTCCTGTTATTTCCCATTATTAACATTCCTGTTACTAAAAGTCCCGTGATTAACATTCCCGTTACAAATAGTACTGTTATTAATATTCCCGTTACTTATAATACCCGTAAATTATAATGACAACAATGCATAAAAAAGAAAAGGAAAGTCAAATTTCGATAATACAGGGTTCATCCTAGGTGTTTTTTATGGGGTGCAGCCCACCCCGCTGACCTTAGAAATTAGAAAACCCACCCCGCATGCTCCAGTACTATAATTTTGTGCATTAACATAAAAAAATGCCACTCTTTTTTTTAAAATGACACTTCTCCATATATTCTCAAATTTTCAAAACATCGAGAAATGTGCGACGTTTTTTCTCATTCACAATTTATTAAAGCCAGGTAAAAGTCACGGCAGTATTTTTGGCAAAGTAATTTTTTAAAATTTATAATTGGGCCCTTTTAAAAATATGTGCCCTTTTCAGTACATAATGTGTCCTTTCTCGGAAGGTAGCACCCTGCCCTTTTGAAATTCTAGAATGAACCTGGATAATGTAGTTGAATATATATAAGCATTTTCAGTTTCGTTATTTATTCGTGGCAACCGAAAAGAGAAATAATAAAAATATTAACCAAGTGCAACAATGCCATTTCTCAATTTATTAGTACAATTTAACCATTCTAATGTGCTCTTAATGTGATTTTAATGTGCTTAGTTAAAAAATTAATTACAAAAAAAGTTGCTTAAAACCTTCCCGAATGAATATCCCACAAAATTTTTAAAAAATGCATCAAAATCGGTGAGTTGTTTCAGAGACTACTGGAAACATAGGTAGGTAGACACATACACATAACATGACTTTGCTTTATATATGTATAGATAAATAAATTTATAATTAAAAAATTCGTACTTGGCCTTTTTGAAATTGCACAAATCTTCTAATCTCACACATCACAAATCTTTATATACACTTCAAAATTTTAGTTTTTGCGATACACTTTACAGTCGCGAAACATTTAATCTCTATCTGAAAGCAAAAGCCTGTACAGTAGCATCACATTCAGAGCAGTTCTCAGGAATGTTCAGAGGATCTCTGAACGTGCCTGATCCATGTCCACAGGCATGAGCAGTACGAAATTGCAAGTAGACGCTAGAGCTATTGGTGGTGACACATGCAAAAACTAAAACAATCCTGTGGCATGTGGCGGGTGGCGCCAGCATAGTGACAGGTCCAATGTCACTAAACAGCAGCACGGCACATGACTCACAATACTGATTAATATGCATGCATATGTAGATTTAAAAATATTAAAATTATGTTTCAAATTATTAATTTTATTTCAGTTAAAAAATATTGAAACATCAAAGTACTTTATACAATTATTTTTAAAAAAGACCTTGAAAAGTGGGGGCCCCCCAGATCCCCCCCCAAGCATATGCTGTTAACCGAAAGTATGACCATCTGGACTGATCTCCTCCCTCTTGCCCTTTTGGAATGCGATCATAGAGACCGCAACCATGTGTTTGCAATTTGAATATGAAACCAGAAGTAAAGTCTGAGAATCACCCTCCATTTTTTTCTAGTATTTGGGAAAGCAAAGTCACCCTTAGAGATTGCAGGCTGCACCCAGCTACAAGTAGTGCAAAATCTATCTCCTAAGTGTTTGAGCATACGTAGTTTCAAGCAGAACTATACATTGCTTTGAAAAACACAATTATGGGAGAAAAATTAATTTATCCTTTAAATGTTTTAATACTATGTAAAAAAATTGCATTATTTCATTTATATTAACGTGGCACAAAATTGGCTCCATTTAAAATTTTTTAGAAATAAGATCAAATAAGTCATTCTTACTACACCTAATTTCACTTTCAAATGGTCGCCCCTAATTCGGCCGCCGTGGGAAATTGCCCACGTCGCCTATACTTTAAACTGGGCCTGACGCTGGTAGTTGGGAGCACAGTGACTCACAGGAGAATTTTGAAATGCAGAGAAATTCGGAGTGCGTGATTGCATAATTACTACAGCATCGTTTTAGGATAGATTGCCTCGTGGGCAAAAACTTTTAAACGACCTTCCAACTTTGAAGCTTTTTTTTTGTAAAAAATTTCTCGGCTTATACACGAGTATATTTGGTAAATCTTAAGTGTTTCTCCTCAACTAGTAGATTAGCTACTCTTGATTTCAACTGTGTGGCGACCTAAAATGTAGTATCTAAGACCTAAAATGTAGACCTAAAATGTAGTATCTAAGACCTAAAATGTAGTATCTAAGAAAATCCTCTGTTGTATATATAGGGATTTTGTATATATTTTTAATCTATCATGATAAGTGTCTCATGAAAGTGTTTATATTATATTTGATATTTTTGTGATTTATGTGTATACACTAAAATTTTTTCAAAATGTCCACTTGAAAGCTTATTAGCTTATATATTTTTAAGACTTTTTGAATGCATTTCAGTATCTTAGAAAAACACAATCTGCAGGAAGGGGATGAATGTTAGACACATTAAAGTAAACAAATGGCATATCGCGATAGTGTTATGGTTAAAACCTAATCAATGGATATTCCCTGGGTAACTGTTTTGGTTACAGATTATTTGTTAAGTGTCTGAGTTAAATTTCATTTGAGTTCCTGCAGATTGAGTCTTGGCTTATCAGAATATGCTAACTTTCCTTATTTCTGGAAATTAGCATACTCCAGAAGTGTCACGATAGAAAAGGATATAAATACCCAGTGTCAGTACAGGCACGTTAGCTTGTTGCTGGTATTGAGCTTACAGTTTATTGCTGTAGCACGGCAGAGAGAGATTTGGATGATCAGGCAGATTTGACTGGCAGTTTGACGGTGACAGCTTATATCTACGAGTATACGCAGTTTAGAGCATTGGCTTGATGTTTGTGTAATCCTGTGAGCTGTTATGATGGTTTTCAATGATGCAGCTTTTCCAAATTAATTAAAAAGTTCAAAATTCGTGATTTTTCCCCTTCCCTTCAAAATTCGAAATTAATTTATTTTTATTGTGTATTTTGGCTATTTATCTCTTATTAACGTTAATTTATTATTCCGTTCTAGCATTCCAATATTCTAAATTATGCACGCAATGTATCTGTAAACACTAAATATCCCTAAAATCCTTTGCTAACTATATTCACCAGATTGCAAGAAAAGTACATCTTTTTAGTGTGAAAAGATCCTTTTTCAGCTTATCTTTCGAACACCTGGTTTTGGGGTGCCTTGCGGTATTCCGTAGGGGTGTAATGGCATGGGTTCATGGTAACTAAATTCCTGGGCAAATTTAGTTAAACTTTCCATGCATGTAACAAAGTATAAGCAGAGTAAAATAAATATAGAGTTTATTTAGTTTAAAACAAAATCAGCATTTTATTCAAAAAATGATAGAGTCTTACCTAGTTGAACAGGTTGGCTGCTATATTAAATATGCAGCTAATAACGTATATATAGGCTTTGAAATTGAGAAAGTATGGCTAGGAAGTTCAGTTTGGAAAACACTAGTAAACATAGCTTTCCTCTGTATGTCATTCGACTTCCACCCATTTGAAGGTCACATACTGGAACCTGAGTAAACTTGACACATTTGTAGATGACAAGAATGATACATGAACGATTAAAATTGTAAAGCACCGGGTAAAAAGTTCAACCGTGATTAGCACCATAACTAACATTGAGGAAATACTTATTACCATTGTAAATGCCTTTTAACTAAGACATACATCTTTACAAGTCGTAATTTAACAAGTTATCTCAAACTATCACTGTCTCTAGTACATTGGCAAAAAGATAAGACTATATCATCATGAACAACATGATCATCAACAGCTCAATATCGAGCTCATTCGTAATAACAATACTAATGCATTACATGCATAGAAAAACAGGAAAATGGAATACAAGAATTCTATTTCTCCTACTCTTCTACTCCTCCTACTGATGTTTCCAAATCGAACTTCCTATATATGCCAGGACTGATACCTTCCGGAATGATTTCCGAGGTCCATCCCTAAATATGCAAATGAGTTTGTGTATGCATTGGATATTCAAATTTGCATGAAGACTTCTGCTGAAAGAATACAGTAATTTACTCCCGTGAACAAGGTAAGTAAGTCAAAAATAAATTGGTGTTTTGAACATCGCTCAGAATAGTGAATCATGATTGCTTGTTTACGTTCTTCCAACAATTGGCCCCCTCATGCAATCTGTTAAATTCGAAGCATACACAATAGTGCTCAAAAATTTTTCAAAGAAACATGACATGTTAACAAATGTCAAGTTCTCAGAATTTACTTCAAATCATAATTATTGATAAGATTAAAAAAAAACATTCTTAGGTCACTAATATTTTCAAATACAACAATATAATGAGATATATTATTAGGTCCAAAAATATTAGAATTTGATGTATAAGCATTGAATTTTTTAGCAATGAAATATAAGTCAATGAACTCTCTAAGAAAGTTTGTATTATGGAAAAATTTAGATATAAACAGTTAACTTAAAAGAATTTAAGTATAAACATGTCGTAAATTACATGAGAAATTTGAGTGTAGACATGTCAAAAAGTTAAAAGTTTAAAACTAAGTATAAACATATTGATCAGTTAACAATTAATCTAAGTATAAATATGCTATAATAGTCAAAGTTTAAATTTAAGTATAAACATGTTATATAATTCAAAGTCTAAAAATTTAAGTATCATATGTTTTGGTGTCAGAATTCAATCACAGTATACAATTTAAAAATACATTAAGTTTGAATCAAAACATCAAAAAAGTTCCTTCCTTCAATGAAACACATTAGCAAAAATTGTTTTCGTGAGATTGAAAAAGTTATGTACAGTATAGGGAGAAATATTAAAAATTGACTAAATGTTTTGGTTTAAACACACATTTGTAACTAAACTGCTAAGTGTGAGAGTTCAAAAATAGTGGATATAAATACAAAAATTTATGTGACATTCGTCAACACCAAATTTCAATTTCATTTTGTACATTGAGGTAGTAGTAAATAATAATGTATTATACCTTTATCAAACTCAAAGATTTAAAGCAAAAACTTTTGAAAGGTTAAGTTTAAAGTTTATATTTTAAATAGTCCATTACAAAATTTAAGAATCCTATCCTTAGTCATAGGTTTATTGAAATAATCTGCATCATTATCCTTACTATTTACAAAGTTAACTTTGAATGACTCAGTAAAAACTAAGTTTATAAGAAAATTATATTTAACATCAATATGCTTAGTTCGGTGATTTTCAATTTGGGAATTTGAAAAATTAATAGCTGCCTGGTTGCTACAAAAAATTATACATTTATTTTTATTAAATTTTAAACCTATTTGGTGGCATTCTTCAATTACATTTTGCATCCACATCATTTCTTTGGCGGCTTCCGTTAACGATACATATTCGGCTTCCACAGTGGATAAGCTCATGCATTTATGCTTGAAGGTAAGCCACGATACAGGTACTTTGTCAAAGTAGACTATGATACCACCTAAAGATACCCAATGATCCCTGTTGGCTACAAAATCAAAGTCTGAATAGCAATTCAAATTAAGCTCACTAATGTTGGACAAATTTAACGTGTAATTTTTTGCTTTGTCTAAATAGCCCAATAATTTTAATAGGGCATCCCAATGTTTTATGGCAGAGTTCTCTTGAAACTGAGACAGTAAATTTTCTGCATAGCACAAATCAGGTTGTGTCCTACTAGAAATGAAGCTTAATCATCCTATCAAATTTCTGTAAAGAATATTTTTCATTTGATCCATTTCTTCACTAGTGACTCTGTTGTCTCAAAAGACCTTCTTCTGCAGATAACTCCGTCTGAATCTTGTCTAAAGTGAAATCCAAGTCCGGCCATCGGTAGATCACTTGCACAATACCATGGAACACTTCTGGGAGATGCCGGATCAACTGGAAGGCAACATAGGCTTCCTCGATAGGATGTTTCACGTTTTTTAGCTTTTTAACTGCTTTCTTCAAATGGGCACAGAAAATGTCCACTGGCTCACTTTCCTCCGGACGGATGCTGAAAAATTCATCCAGTAGACAAACCAAATTCGCTCTTGTTGGCACTTCGAAATGTTCCTTTAACTTGTCCCAGGCATCAGCGGGGTCATCAGTGATATTAATGAGCTCCTGGTATTCAGTTGACAAGCCATAGTAGAGCATTGATAAGGTTTTGTCTCTCTTTCGAATAAATTCAACTTGATCCCGTCTTGTCAATGAACCATCCAGTGGTCTGACACTTCTATCAATAAAGCCGTAGCAGCCTTCTGCTTTGAATGCGAACGCCAGTCCCTTGCACCAGGTTGCATAATTGTTCCTTTCCAGTAGTGGCATTCTTCTCGTTTCCATCCTTCCTATTAAATTTTCACTTGCACTACTCCAACTCTATACCTGTATATCACTTGACGGGCGGACTTAGACGGCCCCCATCAATTTGACGATTAACTTTCTTTCACAAGTAAACTAGATACCACCACATGAACTGACGGTTTTCATATTAACTGGTGGGCTGCTGGCCCATAACCATGTTGGAAATATGAATTTATCTCCGTATAAATCATCAGAGTGTAGCAAAGTATTCTCAGTGGTGTCAATGAAACAAAAGTCAAGTTTTGAAAACCTCATTTTTTATTGAAAGATGAAGGTATCTCTGCCAGTATTACATCACGACGTACATAAAGAAAAAATGCTGTAAGAACAACACAGCTTGAACTATATACATTTTTGGGGTTAACAGCACACACAGGAAGTCCACATTGGATTATCAAGACACATCACAGTTTTGGGAATCTTAAGTGTTGATTTGACTAGATAAATGCACACAGTCAAAAGACAGCACTAAATGCTACCTTCTACTAACTACCATAGAGAATTTAGTTGCCTGCTTTCACCATCAACATGATACAAGTACATTAAGTTACGCGAATATTCCTGCTATGTGTACATTCTAAGGATCAGCAATATTCAATCCGTAACTTAACTAAACAGCTATTTAGAACTATAGCTCAGCTATTCTGGTCGCACAATACATATATCAAATACAAAGCATCGTATTTGAATACTAATGTTCATTCCCATCATGTTTAACTATCGTCATTTACTATGACTACAACATCGATGACCACGTCTGCCGATCTGTCTTCTCTGACGGTCGGTCTGTCTCCATCTGATAATCCAATACGTGCTTCCTATCTTTATACAATGAGATTGGTACCTCCAGGAATGAATTTCAAGGTCCGACTCATATAGTATGCAAATGAGCTAGTGCATACGTCGAACTTCCAATCCGCTTGCTTATTGGAAAAACTCCATGAGTTGTTCCCGTGAACGGAGGTAAGTTAAAAAAAAAGGTAAGTGGTATTTTTGAACTACTTCCAGGAAAATTAGCGGCTCGCGATCAAATGATTACGTTTTTCCAGCAACAGGAATTCGAGTATATGATAGAAAAAGGGATTTGTAGACCTTCAAAAAGTAACTGGTCCAGCCCGTTGCATATGGATCCAAAAGGTTTGTCAGATTGGAGACCCAATGGAGAATATAGGGCCCTCAACAGAGTTAGTAAGCAGGATAAATATCCCGTACCTTACTTGGAAGATTTTTCGTATAATTTGAAGGATAGGAAAGTTTACTCTAAAATAGATTTAGTGAGAGCATATCATCAGATCCTGGTAAACCCAACAGATATACCTAAAACTGCTATCATTATGCCATTTGGTTTATTCCAGTTCCCAGTTTTGAATTTTAGATTATGAGGGAGCCGTGCAAACGTTTCAGAGGTTTATCGATGAAGTTTTACAAGGATTTGATTTCTGTTTTGCATACGATGATATTTTAGTAGCAAGTGTTGATCATACACAACACAGGAAACATTTAGAAATGATTTTTAAGAGATTTGAAAAGTATGGTGTACAAATCAATGAAGCAAAGTGTAAGTTTGGTCAAAGTGAAATACAGTTTCTGGGCCATACCATAAATAGTGCAGGATGTAAGCCGTCCACAAAAAAAGTGCAAGCTATTACAAATTTTCCAAAACCTGAAACCATTGGTCAACTTCGAAGTTTTTTGGAAATTGCAAACTTTTATCATAGATTTGTACCAAATATTACTAGCATTTTAGGGCCGTTAAATCAGTATTTGCGGGGAGCAAAAAAGAACGATAAAAGAAAGTTAGAATAGACGCCGGTAGCAGAAAGTAGTTTCGCGCAAATCAAAAGTGCCATATCGCAAACCACGATGCTTTATCCCCCTTCGGTTTCTGCAAAATTAGCTTTAGTAACCGATTGTAGTGAAGTTGCAATGGGTGCTGTGTTGAATGAAATTACTACTACTGGTCCAAAATCACTAGGTTTTTATTCAAGTAGTCAAAAAAAGTCAAGTATTCAAGTCAAATATAGTCAAGTATTCAAGTAGTTTTTTGGAAATTGTAAACTTTTATCATAGATTTGTACCAAATATTGCTAGCATTTTAGGGCCGTTAAATCAGTATTTGCGGGGAGCAAAAAAAGAATGATAAAAGAAAGTTAGAATAGACGCCGGTAGTAGAAAGTAGTTTCGCGCAAATCAAAAGTGCCATATCGCAAACCACGATGCTTTATCACCCTTCAGTTTCTGCAAAATTAGCTTTAGTAACCGATTGTAGTGAAGTTGCAATGGGTGCTGTGTTGAATGAAATTACTACTACTGGTCCAAAATCACTAGGTTTTTATTAAAAAAAACTTTTGTCTGCACAAACAAAGTTACAGCTTCTTGGACAATTTTTTGTGAATAGTCTCACTTCAAACATGCGACTCCCAGACTATGTGGCCAATTTGTAACATATAATGGGGTCATTAAAGCCTACTTCTACAGTGCATCATGGAAAACCATCTATCTATGTGTCAAAAGATTTAAGCACATGCACACACATTTTCCTTCGACGAGGTGCCATTGCTAAATCCCTACAACCACAATATCAAGGACCGTACAGGGTTATTAAATGATTGCAGAAAGACTTCATAATTGGAGTTAATTACAAAAGTAAAACAGTGCATATAGATAGAGTAAAAGCTGCATATATTTTACAGGACTTTAATGAAAGAAACTATACAACACGTTCAGAAAGAAAAGTTAGATTTTGACTCCCTCCGTGAGATTAGAAGGGGAGTGTGTGGCGGTGCTCGCAACACAGAGTTCTGTGCATGCACCGATCCGGATATAAAAAGGCTAATCTGCCAGCTGGATGACAGACCTTTCCACATTTTAGTCCAAATTCAGATTCTTCTAAAGATTCCTGAATCAACAGGTCTGCAGAATGTCAGTTTCGCATAACGATCTGACTTGTCATGTTTGTATGCTAAGTTAGCATGTACTTCTTATGATTTCTTCTGTTTTTAATGTTTACCATTGTTAAAATAAAATATAGGTCCTGAATTGTGTGCTGTATTTCATGAGCCTAAATCCTTCTGAGTAAATTACTTACAGGGGGTACTTTAGAACCTGGCTGTGGAGTTTGTGGAGAATAAGTTAGTATCACATCTACAAGTGGTGAAACCACCACAAAGTAATGAGCACAAGCCAAACCATTTGGAAAAGAGTAAGAAACTTTATTATATAATTAGCTTATTGGAAATAATTTTGGAAGTAAAAATAAAATATAATACACTATACGATCGGGTAATTTAAGAACAATAATAACTTTAGTAATCTAATTAAGTAAATAAATATAAATAATCAATCATTAAATAAATTAAGGATATCAAAATTGACACAACAGAGCACAGTAAATGATGTTTGCCTTGTGTTTGTGAGTAATAAATGATTTTTCTTAAACTCATCCAGTGAACTTTTTTCTAGTCAATCCAAGACACCAGTTTATGTTGATAGTCTTCCCTATGGCTGATGGGATCTTTCAATAGGACAATGCGACCTGACATATTGCCAAAATTGCTCATGAGAAGTTCAAAAAGCATGAACAAGATTTCCAGTTACTTCCCTGGCCTCTGAATTCCCCAGATCTTAACTCGAGCAAGCATATGTGGGCCCACCTCGATCGACATGTTCGACAACTGGATCCACCACCATGCACCTGCCAGCAAATATCGGATGCACTGTAGTCTACATGGCTCCAAATACTTCTACCAACCATTCAACACCTTAATGAGTCACTCCCACAATGTTTGGCTACCGTCTGTGCTGCTAGAGGCGGTTATTCTGGATATTAGTAGGTGGTCTTAATAATGTGACTCGACTGTTTATTCACAATGAAGTGGCTTAATTCTAGAATCATACATAGATGCATTTTTTATTTCAAGCTTGTCAGTTTTTACAGAGTTAATCTCATTTAAATGATTCTGAATACAACTTTTGTTTGACTAATTTCTTTTTTACTGTTTAAACCTCTGCTTCTTTAAAGCTAGGTTAAAATTCACATGCACCAGAAATTGAACCGACTAAATACAAAGCTTGAGATTTTAAATTATCAACTGAGATTTTAAATTATCAACTGATTTATGAGTATGTGATGAAACGTTGTTTTGATTTGGGATTCATTTCAATTTTGTCTTAAGAATCTAGATCATAGTATGGTAAAATGCATCTAAAATATTGTAATATTTTCAGCAGACTACAAGTATTGTAAACTGTATTTAATACACTATCTTGACATACAGGAACTTGAAAAACTTTTTCTGTACATCAAGATAGTATATTAAAACAGACAGTTTACAATATGTGTAGTCTTTGCTGAAAATATTAGATCATACTTATGAACTGCAAATATTTTAGTTGTTTCAGCACATGCAGAGTTTTTGATTTTCACATTAAATGCAATAATTCTGATCTTCTGATTTTATTAGAAGTTCCAAAATCTGGCTTCTGACAAATTGTTCCAGTTTTAGCTAGTGAACTATTGGAAATTGAGTACAATAACGGACCAATTATCCGAAATCCAGAAAAAATTTAAATGATTTTTTTGTGTGTTTTCAATGAAAATTAGCAATTTTCATAACAAATACAAAATTATATTAACAAATTTTCATAACAATTTTAAAACAAATACAAAACAACCTTGAAAACCTAGACATCCAAAATCCGCAAACCTCCAAAATCTCGACAATTTTCAAATTTTTTAGTTATTTTAACTATTGGACTGCCAAAATTGCAGATTTAAAACAGGGTAAAATTATTTATATTGAATTATATTTTATAAACAAATATCATTTCCGGTATATTAGTCGACTTTTTAGGCCCCAAAAATGACATGAAAATTTAGGGGTCAATTTTTTCACTGGATTTAAAAAAAGATACCCATAGATCTCATGGGTGGAGCACGAATCATATTGTTGACGTTAACCTTTCCCCAAATGCAAAATGTCCAAGAAAATTTTTGGATCTTCTATTTAAGTTTTTAAATTCTGTTCATTTTCTAAATTTTCCCGTTTTTATTGAAAATTCCTAAGTTTGTTGTTTTTCTTAATTTTTCTCTTTTTATTTTCTAAATTCTTAATTCTTTCAATGCTTTCCCATATTTGGCAAATAAACTTCATTTTCCTGTTTTCAGCATACAAACCTTGTTTTTAAACCCATTTTTAAATCGGTGGCATTTAAAATTAAATTCCCCTTTTGTCAAACGTAATTTCTTCATTTTCAAACCATGCACGGATGTACACCACTTTTCCCAAAGATCTTCTGTGCACTGCTCTTTTTTCATCCAAAGAGGAAATCATTTTAACATTTTTTATAATGTCTCCCTTCTCCCCAATTCTGTTGGCATGGTTACCGTAAGACAAGGAGTGCCGGTACATTTTCGGTATCGCTGCATTTGGCACATTGCCAGTTTTTTGCCTGTAGTTACGGTGGTGCACATGGCACAATTCTGCCCTCATTGGAGGGAAATGCACGTCATCTTGGCGACTCCTAGGATGGGTAGCTCATCAACATCTTGAACATCGTCAGTCTCAGGAAAATTATATCTTTGGAATGACATGAGTGAGTAGTCTCCTATTTTTTTTTTTCGGGGAGCCACATAGCGGGTCCAGCAGTACTATATTCATTTATATGAAGGTGCTTCAAGGATTTGAGAAAGAAAGGCCATGGTCCTCTCTTAGACAGGAATTTCTGTTTCTTTTCTATCAGAATTCTCAGTGAGAAAGAGGTCCATTTCACAGAAGTACCCTAAAAATTACTTCACCATCCTTTTGGCTACTACCACCATTTATAATACTTTACAACATAGTTGAAAAGTGTTTATGACTTTGTTCATTCATTCTGTCTGTCTGTCTGTCTGTTAGCACAATAATTGCCGTAAAAATGACTTTATCAAACTGAAATTTTAGTATGTTGTTCAGACGGTCTGTGGGACCTATGGGAATATAAATGAATAATATCACCCAATTAGTTTTGGATTGAACCCAGGTTGAAAAAATGAAATACATTGAACCCTATGGGACCTAATTTTTCAAACATTTTTTAAACGGATTTAAAATTTACAAATTGCTTCGAAAGTTTTAGGAAATATTCAAATTATCCTATAAAATATATAAAAAAAAAATTCAGCAAAATATATTCAGTAGCTTTTTAAATAAAAATTAAAATAATAATTACACCTTTTACATGAAGAGATTATGTGACCATTATATGAAGAGATCACATGACCCACTTCAAAATAAAATATGGCATACATCTTGTGTCAAAATCGGGATTTTTAAAGTTCTTTTTAATTCATATTTAGTGTTGTATCCGTCCTAAAACTGCTTTATTTTTGCTTAAATTCGTGCAGCTACATACTGAAACAACGCAATTACAATATATTTGAGTTTAAATAATTATCCAACTGTTATTATTTCTACAACGAAGCCTAATTTTCATTTATGGAAAATGTAAACACCAAAAGATGTAGAATGAGTTGTATAAGAATTGCTGCATTTCTTTAATGCAAAATTATTTAGCTCATGGAGTCTGCAATATAGCTGATATGAATGGAACATTCATTGATTTTACAGAGAACCAGACGAATTTTTCAATGAAGTTTTAAGCATAGAGTTTAATTACTTGTACTTCTATGGTCTTAAGTTTTCAAATAAAATAAATTATTATAGTATTGTGATGAATGAAATGACTGGTAAAACGTTTGTGAGTGAAATGCTGCTTTTATAGAGAGAACCAGGTGATTTATATTTCGATGACGTCATTTGAATAAAGTTCATTTGTTTTCGTTGAAGTTTTCAAATATAATAAATTATTGTAGTATTATGATAATTCTAAAAATATTACCGAGGAATGTAACGTATTTTAGGGATGTTTAAACCAGGCAATTTGTATTTCAATGCCGTCATTTGAATGAAGTTCATTTTTTTCGATGAAGTTTTAAGTTTTCAAATATATTAAATTAATGTAGTATTGTGATAATTTAAAAAATATTAGAGAAATGTATAGCATTTTAGAGATGTTTAAATAAAATTGCATTGAAGTTGGAAAGTGTTTCATAATCAATGCTTTATACATGATTGATCTTTCTTGTTTTCTATCACCTGATTCGGGTCTTCCAGCTTCAGAGTTTGAGGAAGGGCCTTGGTATCTCCTCTTGCTTGGGGACTCTCGAATTTTCCCAGCAAGTTACAAGGCCCATTTGTCGAGTACTTGGGAATTCGTCGAGTACTTGGGAATGATTTTTATCTTCTGGACCTCGAATCTTTAATCTTCAGGTACCTGTTTTTACCAGCATTTCCTACATTCCCGGTTCACCACGGTGTCGAAAACCCAGACTGTCCGACTCGTTTGAATGGCTAGGGGATCATCACAGTGTTGAAGACGCAGATGACACGACTGGCCCAGAGGTTTACAGTAACAAATGCTCACCCTTTGTGCCAGGTTGTATTTTTAAGTTAAGAGCTCTTATTTATTCTTGATTGGGCCAACTAGCCCCTAGGACTTTTTTATTTTAAGACTTATATATGTGTATATATGGTAATAAAAAAAATATGTAAGTCGAGAAATTTGTGACAAAAAAAAAAGCTTCTTAGTGGTGGTTGTGGGGGGGGGGGGGGGGGGGGGGGGAATTTAACACAGAGTATAAAAAAATCTGTAAGTCTGAAAGTTCTTCTTTCCGCAAGGCAATCATTCGACAACGATGCAATAGTAATTACGCAATCATGCACTAAGAATTTCTCTGCACATCAAAACTCTCCTGTGAGTCACTGTGCTCCCGATTCTCTGACTGCCAGCGTATCGCCAAGTCACCAAAAAATATACATACAACTTGCTCATTTTCATTCGATGTTTATGTCTCGATTCTGTAATTACGGCTGATTGTTTTCAACAAAAAATGGCTCTTTTGCAGAAAGTATGTAATAACAACTGTGCTGCTTCAAGTCGATTCGGAGAATATTGTTGATTCGGGGTCGATACGAAACTGGTTTGTTATCATTGATGAAATTGTTTTCCTTCATGTTTTGATTTACATTTTGATTATGTACATTTTGAGCAATATTGTGACTCCCTGGGAGTGAGGGGAGCATTTTCCAATCTAATTTTATGCTTTCCACCCAGTGAAACATTTTCGATGTTTGGATTTTTTTTTTTATTAATTTTTTTTTTAAATATAAGGATGTATAGATGCTAGAAAATAAATAAAATATTTAGAAGTTTTAAGTTGTAAAATATATATGATTTATAAGTAATAAAATAAATAAAGGTTTATAGTGTATTTAACGTAGTACGGAGATTAGACAACATTGTCAAATCAACATAATACACTGTTCAGTGGCCATTTTGGTAACAGATCAGGAATACGGAAAGCCGGTGGTCCAGAGGATTCCGTATAACTGGTTCGATTCTGTAGTAGATTTTAATTTCACAAGAATAAGGAAAACACCTAGAATGAGTTGATTTTGCATCTTTTGAGGAATTGTCTTCCTGACTAGGGAATCCACTGAAGTTTTCAAAACAGTCTGGCTCAGCATTTTTTAGAGAATTTTTATTCATTTCCATGAAATCAGCAATTTGGCAACATTTTGTACTTTCAGAGCCTTCAAGAATATCCATTGGCTTTCTAGACTCTGGAATTAATTTCAAACCTTGATGCAAGATTCCCCGATTCTGTGGCAATTTTAGATTGGTTTGCGACTGCCAATTCATTTGAGATTTCTAATTGGATTAAGATTTCTTATTCACTTGAAATTTCAAATTGGTTTGATTTTTCAGATTGTGTTAGGATTTCAGATTGCTTTGATTTAGATTTTAAAGAACATTTTGAATTTTCTTGAGCTTCATATTGACAGATCTTTCGTTTTTCAAATGATGATTTCACTTTTTCAGTGCTGAGATAAGGTTTTGAAAGAAGAATTTTCATAAGAAATTTAACTTGACTCATTGACACTTTTGCTAGAGCTATTGCCATGGGCGTATGCAGGATATTTTCCATGAGGGTGCCAAAATCGATTGTATTATAGAACTTGAGATCAATATAAACGTTTTTAATGTAATTTTTCTCATTTAGACATCACAGTGAATAATCTTCTCAATGATATTAATTTACCAAACTAAAACATACCTTTCTTAATTATGATGAAAAATATTTATCTTTTACCTAGATCAAACAGAAATTGCATATGTCTTGAACATTCAGAAACTTTTTTTTTTTATCACAGACTTAATAAAACTCTTTTTACTTTCCAAAATTATATTTCTATGAATGCTCATCAAGCACAATCCATTTAGTTGATTTTTGCCTGTTGTTGAATGCAGACAAATTTTCACATGTCGCAGTGTACTAAAGCTATGCTCTATAGGGCATGTTGTGGATGGCAGCATTAAAAAAATTAAGATTATTTCATTTATTGCAGGGTAAAAGTCCCTTGAATAATCTAAAAGCATTTCATATGTCAGATATTTAAGATTTATGTTTTTCTTTGCGTCCCAAAAATATTTCCATGTCAAAATTTCTCCTTTTATGTTATCAATTTGGTACAATATAGCAATATAGTTAACAGCTTTATCAATTTTGTTTTTACTGCTTTTAATCAACCGAGATGGATGAGTAATAAATCATGGTTATACATTTGAGATTGTGAAAATCTCATTTTGAGTGAATTTATTAAATAATCTAAATCTGAAATAAATATTCTTTGTCTGTAGTAATCTAATTAATTGTTTCATAATTTGGTCTGAGACTTTGTTTTTTGCTCTTTCTTGGCATCTGTAAATTTACATCTAATTCGCTTGTAAACACTTCAACATCATTGAATATAATTTTGAACTCCTTATCAGATTTATTTCTGTGTGTTTAAAATAAATTAATTAAGTTCTGTACATGATCTACCACATTTGAACAATTTATATCTTTCCCTTGAAGAATATTTGCTACAGGTTCTAGAATAGCAGAATATTTAGAAATTACTAATAATGTTATCAAAAATTTTGAAGTAATAAAGGCTGAATGGAATTGGAAAGCAATTTACTTTGTGTTGTTGTTGGTGGCATTTATCAATAAATCTAGCAAAGCATTTGACAATCTTATGGACATATGCTTTGAAGACCACCTTGTTTCTGACAACATTGGAACATTAGGTACTAAATTACGTCTAAATGTACTTTCTCTAAAAAATATTTATTACACCTTTAATTGTTCCAACAGCATTGCAAACATCTATGATATCATTCAAATAATGAAGTATGAGGTCAAGTCTGCATGAAGTGCAATGAGAGTATACAGCTTTGGGATATTCTTTGGAATGCCGTTTTCCTTCCCTGCCATCATCGAACAGCCATCATAGCTCTGGCCAGCACAGTTATGCAAATCTAGTTCAAAATATTCTAATGTGCTTTCAATGGTGTCAGTATCTAATTTTTGCAGTGAAGCAAAACCTAACAAATCTTCTTTAAGAATTATTCGGTCCAAATAATGAATGCTTAGTGACAGTTGTTCGTTGACCTAAATATCCGCTGTTTCATCAGCTAATATTGAAAAATATTTAGCCTTTTTCACAGATATGAGATTTTGCCTTATGATTGTACCACATATTTCAATTAATTCATTTTGTATTATAGGAGATATACAAGAACAATTCTTTTTCGTATGTAATAAATGAGCTTTTAAAATATCATCATCAGATTCTATTCTAAAGTGTAACAAATCAAAAAAATTACCCGACTGCTCTGTTTTACCTCTTAAAGCAATATCATGGGTACCACTAAATACAATTGTTGAAATAATTGATTTCAATTTTACTTTATTAAGTTTAACTTCTGACATTATATTTTTCAACTAACAAACAATGCTGTTTTCTGGATTTGTAATTCTTTCAATAAAATTTTGTGATTTTTTATGCCAGTCAGAAGTTATGTGTTTTTTATAGCCTGTTCCAGAAATTTTTGGAATTTTGTAAAAGGCATTATAATGAATGTTCCTCTTGGTCACCACATTTAACTTTAGGTTTGAAAATAACACAGTGTTTGCAAAATGTACCCTTCATCGATTTTGAATAAACAAGTCAGAAAGAACACTTATTGAGCCAGTTAAAACAAAATGTACGTTTTTCTTGTGGAACATCCTTTGTAAAATTGCAATCTTTCGATGGAGTCCATGGTCATTTTATTAATCATATCATTATTTCCTACGAAGTAATAGTATCATGTATGAAATTTCCAATATCAAATTTATCATTTTCCAATACATCATGAGTTGTGCTAAATAGTTCTGATGAAGATGCTGATGCCAATGTACTTGTATGTACACCTAAGATAATTGATGGCTCCTGGGTTAACAATTTGTCTTGCCCATGCAATTTTGCAGATTCTGCAAAAGAAGTCGATTCATTCTCTTTTATTAACAGTGCTTATCTTGATGTTAATGTTGTTTGCTGCTTTAATTTATGGGATGCAAAAGACGGAGATTCTGATATCATTGACTGTGTTTTAACAGGATCGATATGGTTTCTTCCATCAGAATCTTCAAGTTTTCCTTTTTTATTCCTTGTAAAGAAACTTCGGATGTCCATCTTTGTTTATTATGGAATGCTACAAATGCTTTAGATAAGCAGGTGC
This sequence comes from Amaurobius ferox, assembly GCA_951213105.1. Taxonomy (NCBI): domain Eukaryota; kingdom Metazoa; phylum Arthropoda; class Arachnida; order Araneae; family Amaurobiidae; genus Amaurobius; species Amaurobius ferox. The sequence goes on along the minus strand of OX578142.1, from coordinate 18,014,239 downwards.
ACACTGCCTTTTAAAAAATCAGAACTAACATAAATATACTCTTAATTAAAATACTTAATTCTTTTAAGCATGCAAAAATTCACAGTTGAATAAAATATTTAACTTACCTTTACTAAAAGGAAAGCAGAAATGAATAAATAAATTGAATATTTGAATTTCAATTTTACAATGCATTCAGCTCTTTCTTAATTTGCAAGAGTCATGAAAATGACTTCTATCTATCAGAAACACAGCGGAGTGCTCTACTTTCTACTTATACATATATTTTTCTTATAGGATGATAATTTTATTTATATATAGGAAGCAGGTGCAAATTGCAGACCCAGTTAAGATTTTGCTTTCAATTCTACAGTACATTTCCTTTCTCTATGCTTCAGATGTAAGCATAAAGTGTAAATTGTTTACTTTAATATGTTTCCTAAAGCATCATAGACAGTGTTTCTTTCAGAACTTTTTGTCCAGAGGGTAAATAAAATTTTAGGGTGGGGGGGGGGGCAAGTTTCCTATTTGCCCTATATAAATATATCTAAATGCTGTGTCACATAAATAGAAACTAGGATAACATAAAATGTCTCCAGGGTGTATGCCTGAAAGAAACACTGATCGCGGATGGATGTTAAAAACTAAACAGCACTTTCATTTTTTTTTTCATTTTTTTTTCACTAGTTTAAACATGGGCTGTTACTCCTATTAGATTTTATGTGCCATACATAGTATTTAAAAATTGGGATAATTTATTCAGAATTCTCTGATTTTGTCAAAATCGTATTGAAACTACACTTTTCTGGGGGGTGGGAGGATTTTTTATTGCACTCCTAACAAAATATTCCATAGGGAATGGCCTTAGAGCATTGTAACAATTTTACAGAGGGGTACTATATACCCCCTAACACCCCTCCTTAAATACGCCCATGACTATTGCTCATATATGCTAGATTAAAGTTATTTGATACACCTTCAGTTACATTTTCTACAGAATTATGAATTTGTAGATCCTTTCTTTTTAATTGATTACATAAGATCGATTGTTGCATGTTTTGGTTTCTCAAATGCCTTTCACATAAAACACCGAAAAGAACATTTATTTTACTGGAAACATCAGTTGTATCACTATAACTGGTTAAATGATATGTACCTTATTATGGAGATTTATTTTCCATAAACAAGCATGCATTGCTTTCCCGCTTTCACATGGTTTGAATTTAAATGGCATTTCAAGCAGCATTATTTGGCACTTTGACATGATTTTAAATAGGATTTTAAAGGATTATCAACACATTTTTTGAATAATGATTCTGGCTCATTGTCTTCCTTCAGGGAGGTTTTTGAACAGATATAATTACATGATCTACTTTCTGGACAACATATTGAATACAACACTTGTATGTTATTGAAATTACCTTCAGATGCTCCTCGTGAACTTTTAACATATGAAATAGCAATCGCTTTAGATTCAAGACTCCTTTCAGAACATAAATTAAATTCAGAAGTTTTACAAGTATACATATTTCTAATGATATATCAGCTGGGTTTGCTTGAGGTTCAGAATTAAGTTTTGATCTGATGTTTTCATCAGAAAACACAGCAAGTGGGATTGACTTTCTTTCCAAACATTTGAAGTTGTTTATTCAGGAGCATTATATTAGCATAAGAGCTTATTGAAGTATCTACCAATCTTAATTTGTTATGAGTTAAAGCTACTTTTCCAGACAGTACATAACCCAATTTTGATTTTATTACATTGGGGTGATGTAATGAAACCTTCATTTTTCCTCTTCAATCAGATACATGAAAATACTAGTGCCTAAGATTATTTCTACTACTCTTGATATGTGAAAGGATGGATCTATTAATTGTAGATATTTTATATATGGAAAGTTTGGTAGATTCATACTTAAGTTTTTTACTACTAATGCTATACCTTCAAATAGTTTGCATTTTGAAAACTGGGAAAATTTTCAAATGCACTAACGAACTTTTGATTACTTGATTAAAGACACCTCGAAGAAGGTAGCGTGTCATATCTGTCATTACAGCTGAATTCAATGTCATTACAATTGACATCAATTCTGCATTTGCAAAGTACGTGATTTCCCCTCAAACAGTTAAAACAAAGTCTTAAGGTTTTCCCCTTATTTATTCTTACCTTTGGATTCATGCAGACAATTTGCTACATTTGTGTATGATATGATTTCCATTACATACAATGCAACTACTTGAAACTTTATCTTTCATTTCAGTTTTTCTAGCTACACTACTATAACTGTAGGACTCCAGAAGTGCCAACCTCTGAAAGGTGTCATCAGTAAAACAATCAGGAGTTTTTAATAGTTTTCAACAAAACCACATCGACCTTCAATAAGATTTTAAGTATATTGAAAATCTGTATTTTAAAATCTTGGAGTAGGTTCTAAAATGTAGTCTTGTTAACTTAACAGAGTAATTATAACTGATTTGAATAATTGTACTATTTATGCAAATATAATTAAGAAATTAACCAAAATATAAAATAGGCTAGTTAGTTAAGCTAATACGCTTAGGAAGATGGAGATTGGAAGACAATAATTGTGTACAATCGGCAGAGTCCAAGAAAAAAAAGGAATTGCACAATCATACTATCTATGAGAAAATAATTTAAAAATTAACCTTCATAATTAACCAAAATATAAAAATAAACTAGTTTAGTTAAGTTAATATGTAATAATATGGAGATGGATGGAAAAAGATGATTGTAAACTCTCGATAACACCTGAAAATACAAAACTGAATTGCACAATCATACTAGTTAGGTGAAAATAATCGCAAGTCTAAAAGTTCTTCCCATGAGGCAATCCATCCTAAAACAATGCACAAGTAATTATGTAATCAAGACTCTTTGAATTTCTCTGCACTTCAAAACTCTTACAGCTTTGCATACCCAGAACACAGTCACTGACCACCAGACTACCAGCATGCTGCATCATGACTGAACAGAATTTGCCCACGCTCCAGCCACTAATACATCTTGCTAATTTTCGATCATATATGTTTTTCTCTTGCTTCTCTGATTACAGCTGATTGTCTTTGACAAAATGTGTCTTTGACATACACTCCTTAACACAGATTGTGTAAAACTAAACTGAAGGATTTTAAATTGAAAGTGTTTTTTAGCAGAGAATACTAATAACTGTTCTGCTTCATTTCAATTCAGGGTTAAAGAAAAAAAATCGGCAGAAATAAAGGACAGAAACCTAAATAAGCCAGATGTTGTTTTGATTGCACGGTGGATTAAAGATGATTAGGACAAGGATGCAATAACTATAGGAAATGGTTCTGGAAATTGTTCAAGAAATGTTACATTAGTAATGAACTTTATGATACAGATGATGATGGGGGATTTATGAGTGAGACAACAACAGTGATTCTTAAGACATGAGCATAGATGGGATTGCTGATATTTACATGACATAACAATGACAGAGAAAGACATATTTTTAACTGTTTGGCAAGTTTGACTCAGACTATATGCATTAACCTTAATCTACAGGGTGTCCCAAAAAGATTGAAACATGCTTTAATTCTTTACCTGTTAGAGATAAGTGGGCAATGTAAATTGCAAAAATGTTGAAAGTAGGGTAGAAAATAAGACAATGTTAATGAAATAGTCCTCCCATTAATTTTCAAAAAGTTACACCTTTTAAAGTTTTATATGATCCCCTTAGGCAAATTTGGTCAATCAGAAATTTTTTATTTTTAATGCAACAAGATCATTAAAAAAAACTGCATATCTGTATCTTTAAAATCAACTGAATTATGATAAAGGAAAAAATCTGACTTATGCCACTTTTCCGTACCATGTGAAAGGCTGCTTCAGTGAAAATAGGGATCAAAAACAAATTGATGATGCAAATTGTTTAGACCAAAAATACGTTAATATGTGTCAAAATATTTTATCATAAATGCATCTAAATAAAGAATTCACAGACAGAGATCATATAAAGCAGTGGTACTCACTACGAGGTTGGTTATCCTATGTATTATCATGCAGTTTTATATTTTTTGTGATATATCACAAATTTACATTTCTAATTTGATATATGGACCCCCATTCACAATGTTCAATTTTCAATTAAATATAACTCACTCAATTTTAAAGATACAGATATGAAGGTATTTTAATGATCTTGTTGCATTAAAAATAAAAATTTTCTTAATGACCAAATTTGTCTAAGGGGGGTCGTATAAAAATTTAAAAAGTGTAACTTTTTGAAAATTAATGGGAAGACTATTTCATTAATGTAGTCTTATTTCTTACCTTACTTTCAACATTTTTGCAATTTACATTGCCCACTTATCTGCAACAAGTAAAGAATTAAAGCGCATTTCAATCTTTTTGGGACACCCTGTATAGGACTTCAAGCAATAGTAAAGGGATGGATATGGATGGGAAAAACATTATATATATTCTTGGCAATGCCCAAGAATACAAATTGAATTGTGCAATCATATTATTTCCTCTTCTGGCGCGACAGCCCCGGGTGGGCACTGGCCTTCCTTAGAATTCCATTCCATGCCATCCTGTTCTTGGCCAAGGTTTTCCAATTAATCACCTTAATAATTTTCAGATCTTTTTCCAGGCAGTCACACCACCTAAGATTTGGTCTCCCTCTTTTTCGGGTACCAATTGGTCTAGCCAAGAAGATCTTTTTTGTGGTTCGACTGTCATCCAATCTCATTAAGTGTCCTGCCCATTTAATCCTCTGTATTGCTATAAATTTAATAATATCTGGTTCTTTAAATAATTTGTAAACCTCCAAGTTAGTTCTTCCTTCTTCTCCAATAATTATCACACTTTATTCCTCCAAATATGCTTCTCAAGATTTTTCTTTCAAATATAGCGAGAGTTTCTTTGTCCTTCTCGGTCATTGTCCATGTCTCAGCAGCATAAGTGAGAATGGGTCTAATCAAACTTTTATAAATAAGCATTTTGGTTTTTCTGCTGATAAAATTAGATTTCAAATATTTTTGTAGTCCAAAAAAACATCTATTAGCAGTAGTAACTCTGTTACGGACCTCTGGGGTTATATTATTTAATGTGTTCATTTCAGAGCCTAAATATTTGAAACTGTTAATAGCTTCAAACCTGTCTTCTCCTATTTCAAGATAAGGATTATTAAAATTGGTGCATGGCATATATTTAGTTTTATTCTGATTAATGGCAAGATGCATCTTACTTGCCTCAGCTGCCAAAGAGAGGAAGGCTTGTCTAAGTGCTTCCGGAGTTTGTGCGGCAATAACAATGTCATAAGCAAATGCGAAGATCTGCACAGATTTATTAAAAATTGTTCCTCTAGTGTTAATATTAGAATCTCTCACAATCCTTTGAAGGGCAAGATTAAAGAGAAGGCAAGCCAGTGCATCTCCCTGTCTGAGGCCATCATATTATTTATTAAAAAAACTAATTAAAAAATTAACTAAAATATCAAAATAAGCTAGTTTAGTTGAGTGAATATGCAATAATAAAGGGATGGATGAAAAAGATAATTGTGTACTGTCAGCAAAAACCACAAAATGAAAACTGAATTATGCAATCGCATAATTAAAACAAAAATAATTTGTTTAGTTAAATATTTGTTTCTTTTTACTGGCACTATAAAAATAAATTAGGTCTATTGCTCTGATATGGAATCATTAAAAATTAAAATGGATTCAAGCTGATAATTTTGGACTCTCAGAAAATGCAGGGAATAGGAATTGAATGGTGGGATGTATGGATTTCACGGGATTTTTTCTAGTTTTGGAAGTGATATCCATAAAATAGTAAGATGAAGTAAAAATTTGTACAAACTACAGAAAATTTATAAAAGTTGACATCTCTACGATCCTTTGGAAGGATATTTTTCATCCCATTGCATTGGAATACTTTGTGCTTGTTTTTCAAGAAATGATATAAACATTTTATATGATGGTTCTGTCTTGAAAATTCTTCAGCTTTCAGCATCAGCTTTCAATCTTTTCTTAAACCTTAACCGATTAGGTATTGTAGGAAGTGAATAATCATGATTTCCAATAACGAATTTAATTCCAAGTCCAAGGTTTTTAGATAATGTATCACTTCACTACATGAATCCACAATGTCATGAATGGCTTTTGCCGATATGACTTTAATTGGTTTTAACAAAAATAATTTCATGAATAAAGCACATATGATTTCATGTTTGTTATCCTAACTCTTGGTAAGTGTATTCCAAGATTGAGCATAGTTTTCTTCGATTATCAGAAACCCTTTTATCAGACTCAATGCATTCCCACTAACTGCTGATTGCAAATATTGAAGCCTTTCTAAATTAGTTCTAATAGATTGCCACTATAGCCCATTAAGGGTGAGCGTCAGTAAATCTTCTGCCGTATCCACACTTTGTTAATTTTTGCAGATCACGTTTTTCGCCGAAATTTTGCTCCAACAGTTGTGAAATATTTTCTGAAAAATAAAATGCAATGTTTAGATTATATTAAAACTAAATTTAATACTCAATAAAATATACAATATATTTGTTATTTTAATCCAAAATATTTTTGGTGCTGCCATCTGTAGCCGTAATTCGAACCAACTATTCCAACCAACTATTTTTATTTTTTAATGAACATTTATAAATATCTATTCCTTCTAATACAGTATTAAATACAACAACAGATCACATATAATAATACAACAATCACAGAAAGGTAATTGAACTTGGAGACAAAGGAACTTGAAGACAACGCTGCAGTCCTCAGTGATGTACATTCAGATCCTCTTATCAAATTTATAGAATGAAAAATTACCTTTCCATCATTATGGCATTATTATATATTATCTATCATTGTATTTAATACTGTATTAGAAGGAATAGATATTTAAAAATGTTCATTAAAAAATAAAAATAATCGGTATGAATTAAATTACGGCAACAGATGGCAGCACCAAACATATTTTGGATTTAAATAAAATATATATTTTATATTTTATTGAGTATTAAATTTAGTTTTAATATAATTTAAGCATTGCATTTATTTTTCAGAAATATTTCGCAATTGTTTGAGCAGAATTTCAACGAAAAATGTGATCTGCAAAATTTAATAAAGAGTGGATAGGGCAAAAGATTTACCGGCGTTCACCCTTAATGCATACAAGCAATAGGATGCTGGACTGTTTTGCTTAAAATTTTTAAATAACACTAGATGGTACTATAATCCCATAATTTTTGCAAAGCCAGTTACTAGGAACATTGACCTACATATTTCCGTTTTTGTTTATTATCAGCATGCTGACTAATTTGATAGTACAGTACAGGATCTATTATCCGGAATGCTTGGGACTTCAGGCATTCTGGATAAGTGATTTTTCCGTAATTCGGAACACTCTTTTTCTAAAACTTACTGGAATGCTCTCAAATGTCGTTATAGAAAATTATAATTCATTTTAAAAACATAAATGTATTAAATAAACCTTTTTTACAATCTATATGAAAAATATACTTGGTTAACTAAAATGCAAACAGTTGAAGTGAGAAAAATGTAGATTTCAACGCATTATTTTATAATACAATACAACCTCGAAAATCCGGACATCCAAAATCCGGAAACATCCAAATTCTGGACGTTTTCTAAATTTTCAATTTTTTTCCCCCGGACTGACGAAGTCGCAGATTTAAAACAACAGGGTAAGATTATTTATATGGAATCATATTTTATAAACAAATACCGTATTTTCAGGTCGATTTTCTGAACCCCGAAATGAAATGAAAGTTTAGATAGACGGCTCTAGATTGGCTCATGGTTGGAGTGTGAATTACGTTGTTAGCGTTAATCCCTCCTCCCCCTTATTCAAGTCACAACTAACGAATTATTTCTCGTAAAATATACATTGTTATTTAAATACTGAATTTTTATTATCAAAATTTCCTTTTCTCATTATTGGAAAATACATTTTTCTGAAACAATGTAATTTTTAATATTAAACACTTTAAAACGTTATCGTAACATTTTATCACATATTGTTCAATTAAATCTAAAAATCCCAAGAATTTATATTAACACTCCCGGAAATTTCTTTTGTTCACTTCACAGTAAGAATCCCATTCTTCAATATATTCTGTTTTGTCTCCAGAATCTCCCCCCCCCCCTCCCGATATTTGACAAGTTTTTCGTTCTCGCCAGACATGTCAGCTTGAAATTGACTGTATATTTTGTCTTTTTTGTTTAGAAAGCCATATTTACATTCTATAAATAGCAAATAAATAACTAAGTAATATCGTATCGCACAGAACCAGCAAGACGGTCATTAACACATAGACTTCTCAAAGGGGTCGGCTGCGCTTATGATTACAAAATAAGCAAATTCCAATTCCTTTCTTTGCTTTCCCTGCCCCACCACGTCTGGGTGCAGCTGCAGCCTAGTAATGACTCATTGTGATTTAGAAAAATCATTGAGAGGAGATATATATTTTCTTTTGGAAAATATATTTATTTTATCTCCTACGATATTTTTTACATATTTGACTATTACTAATAAAGTTTTTACTTTTTTCAGAGTCATCAATCTTTTTAAACATAACATTATATCTAGAAAATAAACAAAACTTCAGTTCTTATTTTTTGTTCTTCATTCATTATTAGCGAAAACGGTTTAAACACATTTACACCTTTAGATATATTGTCAAAAGTGTTAATCCTCGATCTTTATTAAATCTCGGCACTTCATTAAATTTTCTGGCGCTGCATTAAATCTCGACAAAGCCGATATATAACGGAAGTTCTGCACAATGATGATGATGCGCCAATAGTAAATAAATTGAGTGATGGCGAAATTTGTGATATATTAAATAAAAAAAGATCAAAGTAGTGACGATAAATGTGGAGAAGAAAAAATACCCATTGACAATCTTATGCAAACAATCAATCATGCAATTAAAGGCCTTGAACAAAGAAGCTTTACAACTGAGCAGAAATAATGTCCATCTACAGGATAAAGAAAACTGCTTTCCCATAAACCAAAATTAATGAAATAACAAATGTTAATTGAAATATTTAAATGAAATGATAAAATGGAATTTTATCATTTTGTTTCGTTCACATATTCTAAATTATTAATGTGTATATTTTTTCTTAGAAATTTCTTTTGCCCTACTTTTTTAGATTAAATAATATGTTTTAATTGATTAACTTAACTTTTGTCATTATTTTTACTAAAAATAGTGCTTTATATAGTGTATTTAGTTAATATTAAATCTGGATTTTATTCAAATTCTATAATCCGGAAAAATCGAAAATCCGGAATTCGCAAAGTCCGGATTTTCGAGGTTGTATTATTAATATTGCTAATTAAGGCAAAAAATCATTTCACAGGATTTTAAACAAAAAACCGCTATTTGAGACAACTTTTGACAAATAATTGAGAGTTGGCATAGAATTTGGCATTATTTTTCCGCATTCCGGTTTTGGGAGGGTCCGGATATTAGAACTCCGGATAAGAGGTCGCGTACTGTATAAACAAATGCATGTGAAAGCTGTTATAGTAGTTTAGATTTAAATGGATGGTTTCTTTCATGGCAGCTTTTCAGTGTTTTTTTTAACAAAGAGGTTTTTGAGTGGTATTATTAGAAGATAATTAGGGCTTGGAATTCTTGTAGCTGGCATTCAGGGGGAGTGGGTATGAGCTAATAAGAATTTAGTCAGAATAATTATAATAATCATGACGAAAAGAGTGAAATATTTTTCTGAAAATGATATTTTACAATTGATGAATGAATCTCATAGTGATATAAATGAATGAAGTGAAATAGTTGGTTGAGCTTTAGAGTAAAAATGTATTTGAAAGACACCAATGTGGGTGATGATGTTGCCAATATTTTTGTGCAGATGATTAGAGTTCAAATGTTCAAGATCTGTCATCTATTCAGTTTTCTGAACCTTAGAGTAAATATAAATAGTTCAAAACCTCATTAATGGAAATTAATTCTTTAAATCATATTTCAGTGATGATATTATACAAGTAACAGTCAATGAAACAAACACACTTTCAAGACCATATTAGAAAAACAATGGTGGAGTCAAGTCCCTCAAATGCAATAACACCAGCGTATGTCTGTGGTAATGGTAGAGGTATTTTAAAGCAAAGTTTATTTAACACAATGTTTTTGCTGCATTAGGCTTAGCATAAAAAAAAGCTTGGATCTGGAGAAGCAGACAACTCTTGTTACATGTGGTCTCATAGAAACACTTCTTCCTTTACCCACCAGCCGTGAACAGGTTATGTTTCGATGTACAAAAGAATGACCTAATTAAAGTTAGTCATTACATTCTGTTAGACATATTTTTGGATATTATTATTTGTAAAAAGTAATATATGGCCATATATTATCAATGTACTTATTTTTGCATTTTGAGTCTCCTAAAAATATGTGTATGCAAAATTTTATTATCTCATTCACAAGACTGGGATTGGCTGTGATGCCACACTAATCCCATAATGCTATGCTGCTAGCAAAGCAACAGCAGTTGTTTGTGATGCCTTGCTAACTGTGATGTCTGTTGTAGTGCTTTAGAGGTTTATGTTTCTTGGATGTTAGTGTAGCTTAGTTATGTATTTCAATTTTGTTATCCATGTTTTAGCTCTTCAATAAAGAAGTGTGTTTTTAGGCCTAAATCTTACTAGGCTGACAATTATACGGTAAAAAAAAAATCTGACACAAAAAAGCAGGAATGATCAAGAGTTTTCAAATATGCATACAAAAATTAGAATACATGCAGAAAATTACATAATGAAAATATTATAAACGTAAACATGAAATACAATTAAAAAATAGATTCTGCCAAACATATGAAAATTTTTGATTCAAAGACTGAAATTTTAAGATTAAAAATCTCTAGGATTGCAATACAAAATATATTTAAAATAAACTGCAGCAAAATTACCTTCTTCATCGTAGTTATTCATATCATCAGATATCATATTACAAAAATCTAAAAGCAGATTCCATGTATCTTTAGGAATTGACCTTTTATGGTGTTCCTTCAAAACAATAGAAATATTAGAATTATATGTAGGTAAAACACAACAAAGCATTTCACTAACATTTTAGTCTAAATATTTATAAAGTATTTTAATGAATATAAAATAAAATTTTAGCCAATTTTAAGTTAGTAATATGGATCTCATGGATAATGTGAGCAAGTTGAGTGGGTTCATTGCAAAGTAGAAAATACAATGTGAAAATTGCATCAAAATCAAAGCAAGACTTGCTAAGATAGATAAAAATGCAGATTTTTAAAATGGAGGGGAACATTTACACCCTTTTACACAAGGAAATGCTCACTTCTAACCTCCTGGCTACTAGCAGAGGTAGCCTGGTCAGGTCTACTAGTCAGTAATAGCAGACCAAGCCCCTAGATAGCACTTATGTTCCAGGCCCAGCCCACAAAACATAAATCACCTGTGAAAGGGATGCCTTTTATATATTTACAATTGTGTTAATTTTGACTTTTATTTACATTTTTAGAAGTTAAAAGGGATTATATGGATATGTTATTGGCAATTGTCATATACTTGTTAATTGTAACTTAAATATACTTGTTAAATGGATTAGTGGGACCAAATATAACATTTTTCATACAGATTCAAAATCTTTTAAAAATACACCTAGACTGATTACAGTGAATGTGGAGGTAGATAACCAACTCACAGAATGGAAGTGGATATGGGTGTGGAATTGACATTGATTTCCCAGGACCATGCCTCAAATTAAAATTGCTACCCTTGCAGTCATTTATGTTGGGGAGGGTTTCCTCTGCAACTATTAAATATTTGTTGTCTAAGTATATTAATTTAATTATTATTAATCAGATTTATCTTTAAATTTTAAATGGATGATAAACATTTATGAGATATATTAATTAAAAGGATCATAAATTTAAAATCAAGTATACTAATTTACGTATAAACATCTAAAAGAAAAGTCCACTAATTCACTGGTGTATAAACATTACTTTGTGAAAGTGCCCCCAAATGGCAGCACCACTAATCAGGTACAGAGCATCAAACTTGGAAGCTATAGACAAAGAGGTATTAAGACGGCTGATAATAGAATAATGTTTCATAAAAAGCTTGAATATTACTGTTAGTAATGAACAGTAGGCACAGCACTACTTTGGATGTAATTCAATTAGTTTGTTGATATAGATGCTTGAAGAATTAGCATTCTGTCAAATGCTTGTTGATGCATAACCCCTAAAAATGATGGTAATGCTATTTTTTTAGGTATTAATACTGTAGACTGGAATAATAAATTTGGTGATCATGGAACACATGGCTTGAGTTATTTAGAACTGGACTTACAGGAGACACTGAGAAAACCGTAGCAGCCGGGGAGGACTCTTGGTGGTGATAATGTTTTCGAAACACATAGCTCGATAAAAAGGATGCACTGAGAAGATCGCAGTACCCAAGGAGAACTGTTGGTAGCTTCAATATTTCAGAAGATAAAAAATTAACACTTAATGGGCAAGCTCCTTCCCGGCCGTCCAACTAGTTACTCTAAGTCCTCTGGACGAGTCGGACGGTCTGGGTCTTCAACACTTAATGGGCAAGCTGAACAGATTTCTGTGGCTGAACATTTCAGCAGTAATCACAGTTTCAGTGCAAAATCAGTTACGCAACAAACAAATGGGTAATGTTGGATGTTGTCATTCACAGAACTTGTAAATAAAGTAATGGTAAAGTGCTTTTAGGAGTGAGGAAAACTGTTTGTCACAGACGCAGGAAGGGCTGGCGAGGGCATAGACCAGCCCGATGCTTGGGTGCAGCCATCACCCCCCAAAAAATGTCTTACTTTCTCTAAAGCTTAGTATCAAATGTCCCATCAACATGATTTTCCTTACCAAGGAGCCACCAAATTGGCGAGTAAAAACCTGTGCCTCACATTATATGCCAATGCATACTCAGAAAGGAAAATAAAGTACCTTCCCAACAACATGAGACCTGCAGTTACAAATTTAACTACCCCGCAAGGGTGTAATCTAACATCCTACATTAACAATGGTCAAACATGTGTTACATCACTTATCGCTGGCCAAGGAGCTTTTTATTGGCTCTTAAAAAGATGCACTTTTTTGACAATTTTGTGAATTAAGTGCTCTACCAAACACGAAGGAGTAATGTGGCAAAGAAAAATGTATAGGCGACACTGGTATATTAGTAAATAATTAGAGGGAAATATTTAGTATTTGTCAATAAATTATGGGTAATTTAGAATATTGGGATGCTAGATAGGTAGGGTACATTAGCATTAATATGAGATAAATTGCCGAAATAAACAGATACTGATATATGAATTTGGAATTTTGAAGAGAAGGGGAAAAAAAATAGGAATTTTAAACACTGGAAATACTGTATTTTTGAAAATAAATCTAACAGATTCCTCCATGACACAGAAAAAACATTTTAGAATAAAATTTTTTAGAAACAAAGAACCAAAAGTAATCAAAAGAAAACACCATCCTTGTGAGGAAGAATCTAAAAACACATGAAAAATACTCGCTTCACTTGGCAACTTCTGGGATCGCATGTTGGAAATGTAAGCATATAGAAAAATATGTTATCAAACCTGTACAATATTAAACCTCATGCTAAATGTCAAGACCACTAAAAAATCAATACCACAAATGAAAACTAGCTAGTAAGCACAAATGCTTGCCTATTAACCCTATATACGCTGAGAGTGTATTCAGGAAAAAATCAAAAACCTAAGTCGCTAACGAGAGTTTTTCAGCCAGGATGATAGATGGGCCATTTACCTTCATCCAAACAAATAAAAAAAAATTGTAAACAAACACAAATAAAACTATATACACCACAAGCAACCAGTGAAGGAATGAACATTGGCTTGAACATGAAGGACTCAAACCAGCAAGATCCCTCATGAAAACTATTGTATGCCTGCAGCAGCTAAATGTTCCATTAAATGGCCTAAACACAAATTTAGTAGCATGAGAAATCCTCCTTAAAGTTGAATACACCCCGGAACTAGAAATACAAAAACTACACTAATATTACTTAAAATGAAAAAGAACACTACACATACTTGATCGTCAGAAAATACAATCTTTCCAAAACTACTTAGCACTACCTATACTAGATACACACATTTCCCCTTGCCAGGAAGACAAACTATGGAAAATCTAACCTTGCCTATCAAAGCAACTAAAACTTGTTTACTATGTAATGGAAGAATGAACTGCAAATCTTCTAACCTTATTGCATAAATTCAGTGATATAAAAAAATGACCTAAAGAATTTAGCCTAGTATATATAAATTCCAAATCCCTAAAACACATGAAATATATAAACTTTTCTGCTATAAATATTACTTTCTACAAGCTCACTACTGTAAACATTCAATATTACACATTCATTAAGAAAACAACACTATAACACTAACATGTGGGTACCTCACTGATGCATTGTGTGAACACCAGGTCCCCACAGATACTATTTGTATCCCGTCACTATGCTTTCACTATAGACTTACTGCTTATTATCTCTATTCTCTCCAAAATACAGAGACATATTTGTAGTATGAAGCATTTCACATTAAATATGCCTTCACAATTGCAATATTTATACACTATTTTGTTGCCCCATTTCTGTTGTACTTTACCTAACAACAATAATTATTGTGAACTTCTTTATGCTATGTCAACCACTTCACATTCTAGTCAGCATGATGAATTATTTAAAATACACAGATTTTTCAATGGTACAGGTTACTGCTAAATGTGATTGAATATTTAAATATTTGTAAGTACATATACTTAAATTAGATACTTAATTACATGTGGTTTATTTAAATATATATTATTATTTATTTAATTCTTTTATGTAGCTTACTAGAAATGCTACTTAATTGTAGTCTTGGATTTTTATATAAAAACCTATAAATTTTGTAAGGACATTTATATCAAGGTACAAATGGAATACATGTATACACATGTAGCCTCAAACATCAACAAAATGTGTAAAGAGTATTAAAACAGAGATAGAATAGCTACAAAAATAATTTGTATTTTTAAAACAGTGTTTCCATACTGTATGAGAGATTATAAAAATATATTTATAGTATTGAGTTTAATAACAAAGATGCTATATGTTCTGTGAATGTTCTTCTTTGAAAATAATTTCTCTCAAACTTAGATTTATCTCATCAAGATGTCAAGATATTGCTTCCCTATTTTTCATTTTGTTTTCGAATAATTCTTTTAATTATTGAATTGCTGATCATTTTCTGCTGCTTTGTTTTTATGTTCTGAATTTTGAGTGCAACTGGAAGCTATAGTAGCTTTTTTTTTCTTTGAATGCATGATGTGTTTAACATAGATCATTATTTGCAGTTGGCCGGAGAGTAGCTATTCTACAGTTAAAGAACTCTATATTTTGTAGGATAATTTAAAAATGGCCTTTAAATGAATGTGTAAATTAAATGGAAGTGTCTGCTATTAAGGAGTGTCCATTGAATGAAGTTGTCCGATTTTCAGAAGTGTAAGTTAGAAAGGCTTTATATGCCCCACATTAAAGAAAAAAAATAGGAAGCCGAAAGCCCCCTCCCCCCCCAGTATTTTCTAAAACTCTATGCCTATGAAATAGGATGCATAGCATAGGGCTAAGCTGCAATTATATCAATTTGTAAATTTCTTTACAGACTCAATGGAGCTGAAGGTAAATTTAGACTTTCTCAGATCATGGCATACTTAATGCCTAAAAATTTCCAAATGCATAGTGCTGCCAAACCTACCCCTTCACATTGTTTAATAAAAGTATTATAAATAAGACAGATATTTTTTGCAGTATTTATTTAGAATTCCATCTACACAGTTTTCAACAAAAGAATATGTTTCAATAATGAATGATGAATTAAACATACCTAAATTGAGTCTTTCTAAATGAGTAGTGGACTGTAATTCTATAAAAGAGTACTGCAATAATACTTATCCATACTTTATTACAAAGTATCTAAATTAACAACTGAGAACAACGAGCCATTTTCTTGTGTCACCTAACGCTCCAAGTTTTATTCCAACACTACTATTTCACTTTTTCAAAACCGGCAACCCGCTGCTTGGCGCTCGCCAAACAAGAACACTTGGCGTCTTTCATACATACTTACGGGCTCCAACATTCCACCCGGCATTGAAATGTCAATTTCAAGGAATGAATAAGTACAGTTATAAAAAATCAAGAAATTAAATAAAATTACAACTAAAGTACATAATACAATCATAATAAGAACCACAATAATCATAAAGAATACAAGAAGCAATTGCAAATAATTCAAGGAGACATTTTAACCATAATCACATAACTCCATTCCATACGTAATTACATTATCTGAATTAAGACATTAATTTTCTATAGGCAAAACTGATATTTTTGAAATGGGTCTCTTGTATATTCCCTTTAGTGTTTTTACATTGACAACTCTGACCTTAATGTCCATGCCTAAGAATGTTTCAACTATTCTGTCTAAAACCCATTTGCAGGAAGGTAAATTATCTTCCTTTACTACAACCATATCACCAACCCTTAGATTATTTTTTATAATCATCCACTTATTACTTTGTTGCAACGTACTTAAATAATTGTTTTGCCATCTTTTCCATATTGTTTGACACATTTTAGTTGTTCTTTTCCACAAATGTAATCTGTTATCATCAATTTCTGTCAAAGTGGGTTCTACAATAGCAGTGATTGTTCTACCAATAAGGAAATGCCCAGGAGTCAATACATCCAAGTCATCAATATCCGTGGTCAAGGGAGTAAGTGGCCGAGAATTCAAAATTCCTTCTATTTGAGTGGTTATAGTTAAAAATTCCTCATAAGTCAATTTAGCATTTCCCACCACGCGTTTTAAATGATACTTGAAAGACTTGACTCCTGCCTCCCTGAGACCTCCAAAGTTGGGAGCTCTGGGAGGAAGGAATTTCCAAAGTTTAGAATCAGAGGACAAAAAATTGGCAAGATTGACATCAGGTTTGGTTACCAGATTATGTAACTTCTTAAGTTCTATATTAGACCCCACAAAATTTTTTGCATTATCACTAAAGATAGTTGTCGCCTTTCCTCGTCTAGCAAAAAAATCTTTTCAAGGTAGCAATAAATGCTTCAGAAGATAAGTCACATACAATATCCAAATGAACTGCCTTGGTAACCATACATACAAATATACAAACATAAATGATACATCCCTTTACATTGACCCCTATATTTAATCAAAAATGGTCCACAGAAATCCACCCCTGTGCAATTAAATGGAAAATTTACATTTACCCTTTCCTTTGGTAAATCACCCATAATTTGTTCTGCTATTAGAGGTTCGACTTTAAAGCAAGTAATACAATTATGCACAATCCTTCTACATGTGGTTCTGCCATTTAAAGGCCAAAATTTCCTACGAATACAATATAATAAATTTTGAGGTCCAACAGGTAGATATTTTTTGTGATAACTCTCAATAATCATTTCAGTGAGTTTATGTTTGGCAGGCAATAAAATGGGATGCTTTTGAGTATCAGCTATACGACAATTTTGGAGACGACCTCCTACTCTCAAAACATTATTTTGATCCAAATAAGGGTTTAAGTTTCTTACCCTCCCAGTTGGAGATTTACCTTTCTGAATGTTAGCAATGTCATCAGTAAATACCCGTTCTTGAACACAACGAACTAAAAATAACGTTGCATGTTGAAGTTCGTTACTGGAGAGGGGGTCCACAAAGCTTACCCAATGGATTTTTTAAGTTATGGGTAAATCTGAAAATGAAACTTAAAATGCGAATTAATTTAACATAATTATTTGAAATATTGAGAATAGAATCTAAAAACAGAGAGTTCAAGTTCAAAGTCAGTGTCACATCAGTCACTTTCTTGAATTTCTGGATATACAGTTCATCAGATGGGGAATAATGTCTATCAACAATTACTAGCAATTCCTGATGAAGAAATTCCGGGCCATACCACCACAAGGTATGCTCACCAATTTGACCAGGGTCGAGTCCTCGAGAGACCAAGTCCGCTGGGTTCTCTGCAGACCTCACATGTTGCCATTGAAAATTCCGAGTGAGCTCCTGAATGCGTGAGATTCTATTGGACACGAACACTTTCAACAGATGGGGTGATGAATCAATCCAAGCTAACACTATTGAAGAATCGGTATAAAAGTAAACTCTGTCAATTTTTAGTTTTAATGAAGTCAGTATTTTTGACACAAGCCTTGAAAGTAATTCTGCTGCACACAGCTCAAGACGCGGTATGGTTAGCACCTTGAGAGGTGCAACTCGTGACTTACTGCACAAAAGGTTGACCTTCACTCCATTTAAGTTGGTCACACAATGAATATACACTGATGAGCCGTAAGCATCTTTACAGGCGTCTGAGAATCCATGAATCTCCATTTCCTTAACCGAATCTGCAAGAATATAACGGTTGATCTTCACATGTCTCAATTTCGGTAAGGCCTGTAAAAACCTTTCCCATTTCCCTTTTTCTTTTTGTGGAAGTTCCTGATCCCACCCAATCTTCAAATGCCAAAAGTGTTGTAAAAATATCTTTACTTTTACTATGACTGGACCTAAAAATCCCAAAGGATCAAACAATCTCGCAATGTCTGATAAGACAGAGCGCTTAGTAGTTGCGTTTGAATAAGATGAAATTGTGAAACTAAAATCGTCATTCTTTGGGTTCCATCTTAAACCAAGTGTTTTCACAGTATCCATATTAGATTCTTCTTCAAAGTGATATTCTTGGTCACTAAAAGAAACTTGTTGTTCAAGCAATAGTTTCTCATTGGAGCACCATTTGTGCAAGTCCATTCCTCCAGACTTTAACATTGCAATTAATTGTTGTTGTAATTCAGTAGCTGTACCAAGATTAACAGCTCTAGACAAAATATCATCGACGTAAAAGGCAGTTAAAGCAGCCACAGATGCTAATGGATAATTGTCCTTTCATCTATAGCTAATTGTTTCAAGACTCGAGTGGCCAAAAACTGTGCACACGCAGTACCATAAGTCACAGTTAGCAGTTCAAACAATTTCGTTCCCTCAGTAAAGCCTCTTTTCCAAAGAATGCACTGCAAGTGCCGCTGTTTGGAATGAATCCAAATCTGTCTATACATTTTCTTTACGTCTGCCGTAAAGGCAAATTTATACTTCCGAAATCTTAAAAGTATAGAGAATAGGTCTTCTTGAACTACCCCTCCCTTGTACAAGGAGTTGTTCAGGGAACTTCCAGTAGTGGAAGGTGTTGAAGCATCAAAAATGACGCACAATTTTGTGGTACTACTATCAGTCTTGTAATTCCCGTGATGGGGCATAACATAGACGTTGCCTACGTGATAATAAAGGCCGGGAAATTTCGATTTAGAAAGTGGGGAATGTGTAGTTCCAGAACAGTTGGTAGAGGGCGCTGTTATTTCCTGTCGGAGCTGATTTATTACTGTCGAAGTTCTTATAATCCTTGTATTTTTAGATTTCTTTACATTATCTAACAAATTAAAATCCGCATCTGTTTGCGTATTATTTGTTTAATAAATGTAGTTATTTTTTATTTAACATAGAACATTTTTAGTTTTGTAAATAAAAAAAAAGGTACAAAATTAACGTCTTTAATATGTTTTATCGTTTAGTAAATTAAAAAAGGCAAACGTTATTAATTATTAAAATGTTATAATTTTTACAGGAATTGCTATAATTTTTACAGGAAGAAGGAAATATACCTGTAAACATGCGCGAAGCCAGAAATTTCCATAGGGGGATGTCAGAAGCGAATTTTTTTTCAATTTAAAAGCGAAATTTTTTTATTAACAAGTTTTTTAATTAATTTTAAAATTTTTAATTTTTTATTTTAGTTATTATGAAATACAAATGAAGTTTTATAAATTATATTAAATAAAAATTAAAATATTTTTAATTTTTTTAAATCCAATTTTTCATTAACATGCCATAAAGTACCCCCCCCTCCCCCGCCGGGAGTTCTTCAGGATTCATAAACTGGGGAGTGTATAATTTAAAAGAAAAATGGAAGGGGGGGGGTCGACAGGATAGATTGATTTAAATCAACATTTAAAATGTTAAAATAATTTTTACAGGAAGAAGGAAATATAACTGTAAACATGCGCGAAGCCAGAAATTTCCATAGAGGGGATGTCACAGAAGCGAATTTTTTTTTTCAATCTAAAAGCGAAATTTTTTTATTAACAAGTTTTTTTAATAATTTTAAAATATTCAATTTTTATTTTAGTTATTGTGAAATAAAAATGAAGTTTTATAAATTATATTAAATAAAAATTAAAATATTTTTAATTTTTTTAAATCCAATTTTTCATTAACATGCCATAAAGTTGAATTCGAAATACTCGTACTTGTTTTTCTTCTTACATTTATCAAGCCATCTGTTAACCCTGTGACTGGGACATTTATTCTTTCCTTTCGCAAACCAAGTGTATTTGCGAAATCTGAGCTTATACAATTAATTTGGCTCCCAGAGTCAAGAATACCTCTTCTTTTTACATAATTACCCCTTCCATCTCTAATATAAATAACTGCTGTTGATAGAATTATTTTCTTTTTCTCCGTTACAAAACAAGACGTTAATAATCGTGCTGACTCTTCGCTAACAATGTTTACTTGATTCGAGTTCACAGCATCGGAATTCTGATCCATTTCAAATGAAGTAGGGAGAGATTTAGGCCTCATTAACTTTACATCTGTTTTACGCAATAACGAATGGTGTTTAGATTTACAAGTGTTACACACAAATTGAGATCGGCAAACCGCCACTTTATGTTATCCAAAACAATTCAAACATAATTTATTTTTTCTTACTCTTTCGTATCTTTCTTGAGGGGAAAGTTTTAGAAATATTTCGCATTCATACAATGAATGCAAGTATTTACACAAAATGCATGCTGGGGTATTATTACTACTAGATTTCACCATCAAATTTCTGGATTTATTTCCTTGATCATAATTTGTTTTAGGTTTATTCGAAATGTTACTGTTGTGACACGTCACAACACTTTTTTATTTTATTATTCCAAATTAACATTTTTTTTATATATCATTAAATATTTTATTTTACTTTATTATTATTCAAAATTATTCTATTCAAAATTGCTTTTATTTTATATACTCATTAATAGGCCAATTGTCTCTTTTATTAATTTAAATTATAGTGTGCTGCAGTATTCATATTCTTATGTACGCCTCTTTTTATTATTGCAGCACAGCAACATCTGTTTTCGACATTTGGCAAAGGAACTTTCTTCTGTCTCTCAAATTTTGACCTCCCTGGTTGAGCAGGAGTTTTGTTTTTATGGATGGCAACATACGGTTTGGCGGGAGAAATTTTTGCTGACTCGCTCTTCTCTCGAAAATTCTGATACGTGAAGGTCGTGATATCGGTGGGGTCCCCTTTAGGGGGGATGCCTCGTGTCCTTGCCATTTTTATATTCATGTGATTTTAAGTTTTAAGTGCTGTAAATGAAATTATTTTTTTTACGAAAAAAACCCAACATATATTTGTTTTTTGTGTTTCTGTTGATGAATCAAGTATGAAAATTTTGGATTTATTTCCTGTGGAATGTATATTTTACAAAGTGTAAAGACAGAAGTTTACTTTTCAAGTGGATTTTTTATAATTGATACCTACTCATCGATCACTTTTTATTAAAGTT
The DNA here is from genome assembly GCA_951213105.1 of Amaurobius ferox. Classification (NCBI taxonomy): domain Eukaryota; kingdom Metazoa; phylum Arthropoda; class Arachnida; order Araneae; family Amaurobiidae; genus Amaurobius; species Amaurobius ferox. The sequence continues at coordinate 17,992,497 of OX578142.1, read as the reverse complement.
ATTTTGGCCAAGTTAAAGAAATTCTATTTATTTCCCAGTTTGACAGCAGCAATTGCCTCTATAGATATTTTTGGTGGATTTCATTTATTTGCCAATTACTATGCAATTATGGTCTTATGCAAGGATTGTTATGTCTGTTATTAACTTGACATAATTATTATAAACATCTTTCACCTGTCTTTAGTGAATTATTCTAAAAGAATTGTTCTCAGGATATGGAAACGAGTTAACAAGTCATCATGCAGATTGAAAATTTTTGCCATTTTATTTATATGTAGAGAAACATATTATACAGCAAAGTGCATATTGGTATTTCTGTGTGCAGTGTTACATTTCACATTTTGGACCCGCGCTCTGTTATTATTTCCATTTTCTTTTCGCACTACGTGTTTGAAACTTGACTTTAGTGGAAAAGGGGCTCTGGATGTGGCCATTACCATTGTGGAACCTGCGACTTAGCATGTCTGATTGTTCGAAGTTAACTTCATATATATATACAATTCCAAAAGAAAATCGATGTGGTTAAAGTAACTTTGACTTTAGATGCATATATATGATATGAGATAAAATAAAGAACCTTAAATTAACTTATGATGTCTGATCATCTTACAAGAACAATTTGATTTTTTTATTTAATAACTGATTAATTAGTTGTGACTAATAGTTACAAGATGAAATATAATTCGATTTCCAGTATTGATAAAAAGAATTAGAGCGAATGAGATCAAGTTACAAGTAAGTAATTTTAGGCGCTCACATACAAAATGTTTTTTTTTATATTTTAATTACATAATGCATTGTTTTATATTCAAAATTCTATTCCCCACTATACGGTCCCATTACATTAAGTATTTAAATAATTAATTTCCCTTTTAATTGTATGTGAGTGTCCGACCTAATCAGGTGTTGAGATATGATCGTTCAATTGATTTTATTTTCTTTAATTAAGTCCCTTGAATGGTTGTATCACAACAGTTACGATTGATACTGTCTAAAACTTGACATCTTTTCTCAAGATCATCATCATCAAGAAAATCTATGAGTTCTTCAAAAACAGGAACCTCATTAGTTTTCAAAGTTAGTTCGAATTTTTTCCGACTTTCGCGATCTAATTTTTGAAGAAGTGTATTGATAAGTAAGGCATCCGAAAGAATATCTCGATCAAATTTTAAGCTCTTCAATGCTCTCAAATTCTTATTAACACAGTCTAGTAATTTGCACAAATCTCTAGCTGATTCTTGTGTCAATTTTTAGTAATTAATGATGCCTTTGATATGCGTACCCACGATTGCTCTTTTATTTTCATACCTATTTTCAAGTGCTTGAAACAGAGAACTGTACGTATCATCGACAGTTTCGATATGTTTTACTTCCCCCTTCAAAGCTGCATGCAAATAATAAATTTTTTGATTGTCACTTAGTTTTGGAATATCTTCAATTAAGCTCTTAAATTGGGATTTGAAAATACTCCACTCATCATATTTGCCAGAAAATATTGGCAGTGGAATTTCGGGCAATTTTACGGATATAGTTCCAGCAAGATCATTACTAATGGGAACATTAGTACTCGGAACAACAGAGAGAATACTAGCTATCTTAAACTGATGTAAGAAAGTTTTCAAACTCACCTTCAAATTCTGCAGTTCCTCATCGACTTCTGACAGTTGGCCTTCAATTTCTTCAAGATATTCTTCCTGAACATTTGCATAATACTCCATTTTTAAGGCTTCAAATTTAATTTGCAAGCGTTCTAATGCTTCCAAGCGGACACAAATCACAGCTTGATTCTTTTCATCAGAGCCTAGGGCAGCTGTAAATTTTGTAATTTGCCCTTTAATATTTCCGCGTTTTCGATTCAAAATTGTTATTTCTGACATCTCATCTACAAATGAATATCAATCTAAACTATAAGAACAACACCAATGTGTTTTTGACGATTTTGTACGGAAAGTATTACAATTCCATAGGTCTCTCCGCGAGAGGACCACAAATGAAGGATGAATTAAACATACCTAAATTGAGTCTTTTTAAATGAGTAGTGGACTGTAATTCTATAAAAGAGTACTACAATAATACTTATCCATACTTTATTACAAACTATCTAAATTAACAACTGAGAACAATGAGCCATTTTCTCGTGTCACCTAACGCTCCAAGTTTTATTCCAACACTACTATTTCGCTTTTTCAAAACCGGCAACCCGCTGCTTGGCGCTCGCCAAACAAGAACACTTGGTGTCTTTCATACATACTTACGGGCTCCAACAAATAATATTAAATATAGTTTTGACTTAATAAAACTGCAAATTCATCATTTCTTACACTGTCTCCCAGTGTTGAGTTGAATTTCCATCTCTTAATTACAACAGTAAAAAACACAAATAATGAAAATAAATAGGTGAAGTTTAAGAAATTTTGAGCCTAAATTGCAAAAAAACTTTTTGTAAAAATTCTAATGATGTTTTTTTTTTTTGAGAAATTGATGTTACATGCTTGTCCCTGAGAATCGGCGAAAGTATGACAATGTCTGAAAAATCATCTTTTTAATCCACTAGATCGTAACAGCAATAATTCTAAATCACATGAAGAACATCATTCAGAATTTTGTTTCATATCTGTTTGAAGTTTTAGAACATTGCATTAATATATAAGTGAAAAACACAATTTTATTAATCATTTTTAATGCGTATATTTAATATCCGTCATTTCTGTCATGCATATAATTTTTGTTAATATGAATAAAAATTTCAAAATAAGATCTCTTTTGTTAGCACATAACAGCAGATTTTGCATAGTGTAGTTTAGTTTACCAGTGTTATTTTTTATTTCTGTATCGATCAAGAATAAACCATAATGACATTTCTGTTACATAAATGAAATGATTTGCATCACTGGAATGATATACAGCCGAAATTGGCTTTGAAATCATGGTAGAATTATTTTTTCCTTTTAAGAATTTTCTGTAGTTTTCACAAATCGGAATATCTGTGAAATTTAAGAAAAACTGTTAATACAGAAGGAAATATTTTAAACAAACTATCGTCTTAACAAAACATTTGCATCGCAAATCAGAATTTTTGCAAAATTTAAGGAAATTTGTTAATACAGAATGATATATTTTAATTAAAATACTTTTTAGTAAAGCATTTACATTGCAAATTAGAATTTCTACAAAATTTAAGAGAAATTGCAAATACAGAAAGAAACATTTAAATAAAATATATTTTTAATAAAACATTTACATCGCAACTTTTGAATAAAACATTTACATTGTGTGGGGGTGCATTTTGTGTTTCATGGAGCATGGTTATTGTTATTGTATTTAACTTGCATGGATTGCATGTACCCACGTAGTGATCAAGTTCACAGTGAACAACTGCTGCATGAATTGCTGTGGGCATACGCGCATAGCATAGGTTCACGGTCGACAGCTTCTGCAAGAAAGCTGTTGCAAGTTATGAGCTTTTTCTGAAGGCAACCATGCTGATCGCCAAAAGCGGTTAGTGTATAATATCAGGGAAATAGGTTCTCTCACATTTCATTAAAACTGGCAAATATCTGAAGAAACTGCAATATGCTCATCTAGACACAACTTATTATTTCCTTCTCTACCTTCCTGTGTTTTGACTTTGATAGACTCAACATAAATAAAAGCATACTCTTGAATACTATTGAATGACTTGCTGTAGGCATATGAGCATAGCATAGGTGTACGGTCAACAGTGCTGGGAAAATGTAAACAAAAGATCGTGATTCGCTATTCTCCTGAGCGATGTTCAAAAAGACAACTTTATTTTTTGATTCACTTACCTCATTCTCGGGGGTGACTCACAGCATTCTTTCAGCAGAAGTCTTCATGCAAATTTGAATATCCAACGCATACACAAACTCATTTGCATATTTAAGGGCGGACCTCAGAAATCATTCCGGTAGGTGCCGATCCCCATACATATAGGAAGTTCAATTTGGAAACATCTTCAGTAGTAGTTTGAAAACATCTCCAGTAGTTGTTTTGGCAACATCTCCAGTCAGTAGTTTGGAGAGACATCTTCAGTCGATGTAGTCGAAGTAGTTGCAGTCTTAGATATGATTAGTTAATGATGGTCAGTGAAGTGATTGCCTTGGTGAAAAAGCAATTACGGTGGTTAAAGATATACTATAGTATTAGTCTATGTAAGTGATAGCTTTTATCACTAAGGAATTTACCCCAGTGCTTTTGCTTTTAACTTTGTTTAGCCAGTACTCAACCGATCATGTGTATGAGTAGATCTAGTCATTTTTAAGTGTCAAAGCTAACGTTTCCATATGTACAAGTATGTTATCTCGAATAGGTGGAAGTTAAACTACATACAGTGGAAGGTAGTGAGTATCGATGTTTTCCAAAGTGAACTTCCTAGTTCTTTTTCGACTCTAACTTTGTCGGCCACTCAAATACCTGCTGCCACTCAAATACCTGCTCAAATACCTGCTTAGGGCCAGCCGAGTGGTCTGGGCCTTCAACTCTAACTTTGTAAATACGTTCAAGCTGTATACTGTTAATGCAGCCAGCCTATTCTGTATGGCAAGATTCTGAGGTTGCTAATAAACACTGATTTTGTATTTCTGAAATTGACTTTTGTATTTATTGAAGCTGCACAACTCTGCTATGCATTTATACTTCTATACTAAAAAAGTATATACCAAATCTTCAAGAAGGTTACGGGCCCAGGAACGTTGAATTTCTATCAATTAGTCTTCATTTTTATTAATTTTGCATCATTTTTATCAATTTGGTGACATTTTCGTTAATTTGGCAATATTTAAAAAAAAATTGCCAAGTTGGCGACATTCTGCCAAATTCATCGCCAAAATCTCACCAAGCATTATGAATGGAGAAATAAGTTATTCTTATAGCAGTTAAATAACTATTGGCAACCAACTACAAAAGTATTACCCAAAGTAACTTTTCTCATGAATGGAACGAGCTAGATCCACGAGAATGATGTCACTAAATTTATTGCATGATATTACATATAAAAAGTGAACATATTTCACAATAGTTCAATTTTTTTTATTTTATGTGGTTTATTGTTAATTTATTTGAAAAATGTGCAATGTCTCGAGAACAGTTCATGCTAGCGTTCTAAAGTTTGTGTCAATCATTTTCTAATGAAAAATTACATAAAAAATGATTATTTGCATAACTTTATTAAAGGTTTTGATTTTTTGATGATTTTTTCAAAATTTCATTCAAAAATTTAGGGGAGTTCTGAACATTCAATTGCGTTTAAAAACAATAAGCTTCCAGTATTCATCGATTGTAATTTTTGTATCAAATTTCATTCAACTTGCTCCGTTCGTTCACCTGATATCATCTCACTGACACACACACCCGCATATAGCCTCAAAAATGTTTGATTTGTGTTCAGAGTTGCTTGAAACATGCTCTCCTGTCGAAAACTTAAATTCGAATTTTCGACCCCATCACAATACTTTCCTTATACATTATACTATGTATAAAAGGAAAGTAAAAATCGTATTATTCATAGGTTAACTTTTACTATAATAAAGGTCAACACTCAATCACTGTCTGAGTAGCAACAACACAAAAGGGGCATTATAATATCAATTGTTGTAAATAAATTAAAAATGAGTCCAATATACAGTTTCGTTTTCAATATTTGATGTCGTACGCAATGTAGAATCCAGAATACTACTCTTTATATATAAATTATTAAAATTTCAAAATAATATAAGATTTATTATATCATCACTTGATTAAATTAATTTTATTCATTTGACTTAAAATTTGGAAATTTTATACAATAAAGGACTACATATTTTATATATATTTATTGAAAATTATACACACACATATATATATATATATATATATATATATATTATATATATATTTATATTTATTCTATCATTGGATTTTAGTCAAGCTGCTCTTATGGCCTTAGGAAAGTCTACTACGATGTCCCTTGTCTGGGAGTGCTATAATGCACTGTGTAATATTGCTAGCAATAATAAAGTCATACTCTACTGGGTGCCTGGACATTCAGGCATTCCAGGAAATGAGCTGGATGATGAATTGACTAGGAAAGGCTCCAAGTATTCCTTTTGTTGGTCCTGAGCCGGCTTTGGGTGTTCCCAATGAACTAACTAGAAGAACTGTCTATGACATCTTCAGAAAGCTTCAGTGCAAAAACTGGCGTAAGACTAAGGGCCAAAGGCAGGTGAAAATTCTCAACTGCAATTGCCCTAGCATACATCAGAAGGAATTATTCAGGCTCAGTAGAACTGGCATCAGAAGGGCTGTCGGAAGGGCTCCTTACCATCAGAAGGGCTCCTTACTGGACACTGCATCCTTAAAAGACACCTTAATATTATGGGTGTCACTAAGAATTCGCTTTGCAGAGGTTGCAATTTTAGCGAAGAAACTTCCGTACACATTCTCTGTGAATGTGAGGTTTTCTCCACCCATAGGTTCGAACACATGGATCGACATGTAATTGAACCCTGGGAGCTGAGTGACATTCCTGTCAAGTGCCTGCTCATCTTTGCTTCAGCTACTGGTCTCTTTTATTAATCCTTGGGGCAGTACAATAGACCTCTGGTCGATGTGCTAGGCTCTCCTGGAGCCACCCACATTCAAGTGATCATCATCATCATCATTGGATTTTCATATTATATCTTTATTATATATTACATATATATACAGGGTGTCCCAAAAACATTGACCTTGGCTTTTATTCCTTAAATATTGATCTTAGACATATATAATAAATTACAAAGTTGAGTAAAAAAAGGTACAGAATTTTATGAAATCGATAAAAATTTTCAGGGGATTAAATTTTAAAAAGTAGAAAATTAAAATTCTTATATGGCCCCCGTACAAAAATATTTCCAATGAGTAAAATATGCCCCTTACACTAATAAGGTGATGTACAAAATTTTGGCATTTTATCATAAAAAGTCCCAGAGATATGTTTAAACAAAGTTGGTGAGGGATTAATCACAAATTAAAATGTAAATGTTTACAGCAAGAGAGCAAATGATGCAACGCAAAAATGCATCATAAGCAAATAATATCTGCCTCTTATCTTTTGATTTATTTACAATTTTTCAAAAATATGCTTCCTGAAAAATACCTTAAAATTTTTACATGATTAATTACAGAATAAAACTTGGAAATAGCACAATCAAATTGAACATTAAAACAGTTTAGAAATGTATGCATATGCAAATATCTGCCTCTGATTGATGCATTACATAATCGCAACAGACGCATCATCACATGAGAAAATTGTTTTTGCTCTGCCATTGATCAATCGCCTCGCTTACACAAGCGCAGCATGCGCAGCCCGGCAGTCTGAGCGACCCTTAAGTATTTCATATTTCTGCTACATGTTGAGAGTGTAGTTACCCTGTACCGACAGTATGTCGCAATACAGCAATGAAAAACTAAAATGCTTATGCTGTACAGTTTATGCAACCGCAATGCTAACGAAACTGCATGGGAATATCAACATACTTTTCCCAATTCTCGACATCTTTCTGGGAGATTTATTTCCCAATTGGTGCAACGAGTGCATGAATAAGGAACTAACGAGTATTTTGCATTGAGATTCATATGAAAAATATACATCAAATAGAAAATAAGTATTTCTATTATTCCTGAAAAAATAGATTTCTGTGTTGAAAAGGTGATTTTTAGTGAATTTATTTTTAGAGTTAGGCTTAGCGCAACAAATTAGCCATCCTTTGGGAACAGTTCGGAAGCGAAGCGCTCCATCTTTTGGGCCACAGTAGTTCCGGAATGCCGCCGTCCGGAAAGGGTTAAACAAGATGGATGCATAAATCCTCAAAATTAGCATTTCTGATCTGATACAAATCCATTCGTGGTACGTGATATTCATCATCAGAAGCAATTTTCTGTAAATGTATGGTGTAGTATTTTCAGAAACCGTTTGCTTGGATTCTTACTATATGATGGTATGTTGACGGGTGACAGATACGGTAATGAGATTCTGAATGCAGTTATTCCTGATTTTATGGATGAACTGCCCTAACAGTATTTCCATATGTATGGTTTCAACAGGACGGCTCTCAGCTCACCATACTACATTTGTGAAACACTGGTTAAATAACGAGTTTCCAGACAAGTGGTTTGGCATTCATTGGCCAGTCGGATTTCCCTGTCTAGATCGCCTGATTTAAAGCCTATGGATTTTTATTTGTGGGGTCATTTACGCACAACTGTTTATCTGTCACCTCCCTTAAATAAAGCAGAGTTGCAACAATGCATTCAAGATGGTTGTCGTGACATTACCGAAAAAAAACTTGAGTGAGTGCACAGAAGTGTTATCAGGTGAAAGCAATTCTGTATTATTACCAGTGTGCTTCAGGAAAAACCGATCTACGGTTGTCCAAATTTTCTCATTAAAAACTATACTTGAGAAATGTTATGAATTTAACATTGATATTTATCAACTTTTTGTCAATTTCAGACAAGCTTATGATAGTATTGACAGAGCTAAGTTGTTTTTGATTTTAAAGGAGTTGCGTATTCACCCCAAGTTAATAGGATTGATTCGATTGACTCTCTCCAATACTTCAACAAAAATAAGAATTCAAAACATATTGTCAGAAGAATTTGATGTAAAAAAAGGGTTGAGACAGGGAGATCCACTGTCAACTGGTCTATTCAACTTATGTTTGGAATATGTAATTCGAAAAACTAATATTCAACCCAGAGGGACAATTTTTAACAGAATTGCCAAATTTTTGCATTTGCAAATGATCTGGTTTTGCTGAGAAGAAACCAAAGGGCACTCAGTGAGTGTTGTTCTGATCTGCTTTTGTTTTCGAGGGAAGTTGGTTTAAGTGTAAATGACTCAAAAACTAAGCACAATATGGTAAATACTAGAAATAGTGAAAGATTTAAAGGTATTAAACTTTTTGACTGTGAAGGAATAAACTGTGAAAGAGTTAAGGAATTTAAATATTTGGGTTCACTTGTTACTGATAATAATGAGAAACTAGAAATTAGAGCAAGAATTTCTGCTGGAAACAGATGTTATTTTGCCTTACAGAAACTACTGAGGTCAAGCTATGTAAATATTAAAACTCAAAATACTCATCTATAAAGTGATAATAAGACCAATTGTTTTATACGGATCGGAGACTTGGACTTTAATTAAAAGAGATACTGATCTTTTAGGAATATGGGGAAAAAAAATTCTGCAGAGAAGTTTTGGAGCAATATGTGAAGATGGACATTGGAGGAGTAGAACAAATAAAGAGGTTTATGAGAGATATAAAGAGATGGATATTGTTACAACTATAAGGAAGAAAAGAATTCAATGGCTCGGACATATGATGAGGATGGAGGAGAAGAGAGTTACTAGAAGGCTTTTGGAGGGAAACCCAGGTGGGTCAAGATCCTGAGGAAGAACTAGGGTCAGATGGAAGGAGCAGGTAGAGGAGGATTTGAAATTGCTTGGTATTAGCAATCATAAGAGGAAAGCGGCCAATAGAAAGGAATGGTCAAAAATCTTAAAGGAGGTCAAGGCCCTACAAGGGCTGTAGTACCATGATGATGATGATGATGATGAACTCTGTATTGGCATGGATGGAAAAAATTTTGAACAAGCTTTGTAATCTTTGTGTAAAGTTATTATTTCTACACAGTGTAGATACTTTTGTACCAATAAATAGCAAAATTATTATTTATTTATGTAATCATTATTTTCTTTCATAATTTGTGTATGACCCCCCTGATAGCGATCTGCCGACATGATTTTTCGCCTCTGAGAACCCATGTCGATGCATTGAAAAGTGGTTTAAGTTAGCATTTCTGTCTTTTAATATCTCTGGAACTTTTTATGATAAAATGCTGAAATTTTGTACATCACCTTATTAGTGTATGGGGCACATTTTACTCATTGGAAATGTTTTTGTATGGGGGCCGTATAAAAATTTAAATTTTGTATTTCTTAAAATTTAATTCCCTTGAGAATTTTAATCAATTTCATACAATTCTGTACCTTTTTTTATGCAGCTTTGGTTTATTATATACGTCTAAGATCAATATTTAAGGAATAAAAGTCGAGGTCAATGTTTTTGGGACACCCTGTATATATATATATATATTCTATCATTGGATTTTCATATATTATATATATATATATATAATAATAGTTTGAAAGTCCAATGATAGAAAAGTGAGAAGCTACAACTCGAAAAACCTAACTTTATAACAAACCTACCAAATAAAAGTATAAAACAGCAAATCTTTAATCAAATGGAAAAAAATACAAATTTCAAGTCATCAAGTTAAAGATAATCAACATATATCAATGATATGGAATCGATAATAGAAAAACATATAAAATCCAAGCATTAATGCCATACATGTGGACAAGGGCTAAGCCTAAATAATAGAATCTCTCACTTCGCCAAAACTCTTCATCAGGTCCAAGAATTTTGTCTAAGCAAACACAAAATATGTATGTTTCTGAAGAAATAGATAGATTATATCTATAAATTATATCTACTTGGACAACATACATAAAGAAGGAAAATTAAGGGCAACAAGAGTACCTGGAATAAACACTGCATATGCCCGAAACAGTCAAACCATGGAACCCAGAATGAAGAGCCCAGTGTTGCCATTCGCAAAGGAAAAAGAAATGATCTACTGTTGCCAATCGTAAGAAATAAATAACAGTAAAGCGAAAAGACAAGTAAAAGTAATAATATATAATAAGAGCTACAAAAAAGTGGAGTATAATAGTAAAGCTTATGTTTAGTAAAGCTTATAATTGTAAAGCTTATATTTAAGTGGATGTAAAAATAAAAGAATATTAATACAAGAGAATGGTGATGTCTGGCTAATATAAGATACTATGAATAGAATTCATGAAAATCCAGCTAATCTAAACTTTTTAACTATCCCATTTACTAAATAAGAGAGATATTTATATAAATTGCTGATAATTTTTAGATTATTTATATGCATAGCATGAAAATTTTTATCAGATAATCGATAAATTCTAAAAAGCTGATTAAGTATAATATTTCTAAACAATTGAATCGAGTTGCAGGAATTATATGGTAAGATTTTATTAATGTTAAAATTAAAATAGTCTTTTTATCATATAAATTAGTAACAATTCTATTAGAATGTTCAATAAAAAGATTTAAATCTAAAAAATTAAAAGTAGCTTCATTAGGAATTAATTCCAAATTGTCTGGATAGAAATCTATATCTGCGACAAAATTTTCAGTATATACTAAGCATATCAGATCATCAACATATCTGTAAAATGTATAATCTATTGAGGTAAAAGACTGTTTATAATGATAAAGGTATAAATTAGCTAATATACTGCTACTGCAGCCACCCTGTGGAACTCCCGAGACTTGAAAGTATAATTTATTTCCTAGAAAAATATAATTATTGAAAATAACAAAGTGAAGAAGTTTAGGAAAATTTATAAAATTTGTATGAGTTGATAGATTAGTAATATAAGCATTATATAGAGCTAAAATTACATCATATAGATCTGAGATCTTAATATTCTAATATAAAAAAATCTTTAAAATCAAAAGTTTGAAATCCTATTAGTTTTCTAAGTGATGTTAATTTATTCTTTAATTCTTTACTATTATTTAGAATAAGGTAATTATTACTAGACTGACATAAACTATCATTTATTAGATTTAAAGAATTTAGTAGTAATTTACTCGCAGTAGAGTATTATGACCACTAGTAAGTATTATGACCACTAGTAAGCAGTGGCGGCTCGTGAGCGACATGTAGAGGGAGGCGCTCATCAATGTATTTATGCTTATATATATATATATATATATATAATTGAAGAATTTTTATTTTACTTGTATTATATATACCTGAGATTAATCATTAAGTGAAAATGTTCTGTATAGCAAAAATGATAAGAAGATGGACTGAAATATATATATATATATAAAGCATATATATATACATATACGTATTTTGGGCATAGCAATGGGTGTATTAAAAATATAAACGATGGATGTATTAAGTAAAATAACGTACTTCCCCCTGCTCGCTCGTACATAGAAATCCTGGACACATGGAACGTATCCTTCCTAGTGGAAAAACATAATATAGTCCTAATTTACATTAAAGTAAAATTGTAGGGGCTAGTTAAACTAAAAGTTATGTCCAGGAAGTTGACTAAAAAAATATGCATATTCTGGTGATGGTTCAGAGATTATAACCACTAGTAAAATCAAAATCGGTGGATTAGGAGGCGAGATGGAAAATTGAGGGGGGGGGGGGGGTAACCAAAGCAAGAGTTACGCTCAGGGATTTGCCACGTTAAAGTTGCATATCTAGATGACATGTACAAATGGCCACAAGCCAAACAAAAATCGCTCAATTAGAGCAGATATGTAAAATTGTGGGGACTTGTTAAACTAAAAGATACACCCAGGAGTTGACACAAAAATATGTGTATCCAAGTGAACTGTACAAATGTTGCTCAGACTATATAGTCACTAGCAGAGTCCAAATCGCTGAATTGGGAACTGAGGTGTAAAATTGTGGGGGCTAGTTAAACTAAAAGTTACATCCAGGGAATTGACACAAAAAACGCATGTATATTATATATCCATCAAATATGTGTATCAAACTGAGACGTACGGATGGTGCAGATACAACAATCAGCATAAGCAAAATAGTTCAATTAGGAGGTGAGATGGGAAATTTGGGGAGGGGGCAAATTGAAGTAAAAGTTAAACTCAGAGAGCTGTCACAACAAAGATGCATAACCAGATGACATGTACAAATGGTGCAGAAACTATAGCCACTAGTAAAACTAAATTTGCTCAATTAGGAAAAATGCTCGCTAAAAATGTAAAATTTTAGGGCTAGTTAAACAAAAAGTTACGCCCAGGGGGCTGACACAAAAAATATATATTCAGATGACACGTACAGAAGGTGCAGAGACTATAACCATCGTTAAAATCAAAGTCACTAAATTAGAAGCCAAGATAAGAAATTTGGGGGCTATCTCAAATAAAATTTACGCCCAGGGGGTATCTGAGCATTATAGTTGCTAGCTCGGGGTCAAAATTTCGAGGGAAACGACGCAGATAAAAGGAACACAATGAAAATTTAATATTAAAGTTTTTTACTAAATATTTAAAATTTCTTTAATTTTTAGGTATTTTTTAATGTTAAATAGCTGAAAAGTAAGACAGCTGGGTAGCTCAAGTGACCCCTCAAACTAAATATCCGAAACAACATATTTCTGAAGCGTCACTAAAAATAGCCTATCGATCACAGGTAAGCCAAAAATAGGAAACTCCAGACGTTTATAGAATTAATTTGAAGTCAAACATATTGGAATTCGTCACCAGCAGATTAACCAGAGCACAGAACTGCCCAATACCAGAAATAACCCTATAGTACAGAACCACACTACATCAGAAAAATGACGAAATGCAAAAGCACTTCAATAAGTACGACAGCTGGATGGGTAAATGATCCCTTAAAGTGAGTGTCCTAAACTCCTAAACAACACATTTTATTCACGATGGCCAAAACCCCTAAAATAACATACCCCCCCCCCTTCCCATCACCACACACATACACTTATTTCACTCATTTGTTCAGATGTTTATTTAAACTTCCAAATTTATAAAAAAGACAAGAAAGTAAACAAACACATTCTTAAATGTAGAAAATTGAAGCCAAATTAGCGAAATTGAGCCAATTTGAGAGGTTCCTCTTCATGTTTTCCTACTTTTCTATATCTCTTTGGCGAGAAGTAGATTGTGTCGCTTTGAGACCGCGACACAATCTACTAGTAAATCTGCAATGTTTGGTTTTTTTTTCACACCAAATTTCTAATATTGCTCCTATACCATTCTTTTACTCAAGAGATGCCGATGAAAGGGATGCGACTTAACAAATATTCCTGTATTTTTCCTTATGAGTTGAAAATTCTATGCACAGTTTTCGCGAGTCTCCTTTCTCTGAAGAAAGCTGTAGTGCTGTCATATAGTGACATTTTTCATAACTTATTTTTAATAATTCTCTATTTAATTGAATCAAAAATTCAGATTTTTTCAATAGAAATTGTAATAAATCTTTATAACTAAAAAAATAATTTGGGGTGTTTACTCAATGGTGTCGCGCGTACCTGCGGCCTCCCCAATGGCCGCCCTTGCTAGTAAGTATTATGACCACTAGTTACTGTTCTAAATTTAATAGGATTCTTATGAAATTTAGGAATAAACACTATATATGGAAATTTAAGAAATTTATATTTAATATTTAAATCACTATACATATTGATAATTTTCAATTTGATACTATTAATGGAATGTGAATGTAGTTTAAAAAGACTATTATTTTTTAAATAATCTAACAGAAATTGTATATAAAATGTTTTACAGATAATAGCATAATTATTAGAGGCTTTATCAACATATGTGATAACAAAAGATCTTTGTAAATCATTAATGGAGTGTTTAATATTATCAATATTATATACAGATCTAAACAATTTAATACTACTAACAGCATTTTTAATAGATTCTAATAAAGTAAATTTCCACATATTAAATGCCTCTAAAGGCAGAGCATATTTAGAAGCTAATTTATATATATATTTATCAAGATCAAGATTAATTGATTTCAAAACTTTAAAAGAATTATTAGAGTATGGTAATATATATATATACAGGGTGTCCCAAAAACATTGACCTCGGCTTTTATTCCTTAAATATTGATCTTAAGACATATATAATAAATTACAAAGTTGCGTAAAAATGGGCACAGAATTTTATGAAATCAATTACAATTTTCAAGGGAATTAAATTTTAAGAAACACAAAATTTAAATTTTAATATGGCCCCTGTACAAAAACATTTCCAATGAGTAAAATGTGCCTCATACACTAATAAGGTGATGTGCAAAATTTCAACATTTTATCATAAAAATTCCCAGAAATATGAAAAGACAAAAATGCTGACTTAAACCACTTTTCGATGCATCGACATGGGTTCTCAGATGGGGGAAAATCATATTGGCAGATCGCATTTCAGGGGTTATACGCAAATTACGAAAGAATGATTATATAAATAAATAGTAATTTTGTTATTTATTGGTATAAAAGTATCTACACTGTGTAGAAATAATAACTTTACACAAAGATTACAAACCTTGTTCAAAATGCTTTCCACCCATGCCAAAGATCCATTAAAGATAAGAGGCAGATATTATTTTCCTATGATGCATTACTGTGTTGCTTCATTTGCACTCTTGCTGTAAACATTTACATTTTATTTTTGTGATTATTCCTTCACCAACTTTGTTTAAACATATCTCTAGGACTTTTTATGATAAAATGCTGAAATTTTGTACATCACCTTATTAGTGTATGGGGCACATTTTACTTATTGGAAATGTTTCTGTACAGGGACCGTATAAAAATTAAATTTTGTATTTCTTCAAATTTAATCCTCTGAAAATTTTTATAGATTTCATAAAATTCTGTACCCTCTTTATGCAACTTTGTAATTTATTATATATATCTAAGATCAATATATCAGGATGTAAAGGCCGTAATTATCCTGATACAAATAAAAGAATTATATAGACCACATACAACTGTATTTTAATTCAAGATGCATATTTCATTAGGATATAATTAATTTTTGGTCTATTACTTAAAATTTAATTTATAAGATCACAAGTGGTTAGCATTTTAACAGGGAGACTTACACTCCAAAGAATCTGAAAATCAAGCATGATTATAATAATATATTCCAAAAGATCAACGGCAAATAAGAGGCAGGTGTGGATCCAAACTTATCATTTATTCATATATATATTTATTTTTATTTATAAGCATGAGAAGTCAATGTTTATTCATTCGAAATCTTGCACAGTCTTATACCAACAAATTAATGCATAGCATAAACAATATCAAAATATATTACCAATGGTCTTGCATTTTTTTTTGTACTTTTAAATAAGTTTCATAACTTACAAATTTACATTTTAACATTCATCACACAATTCGTGTATTCTTCCCCTTAGGTCTCTATGGGGGGATCATTTAAAATTATTACATCAGAACTAGATTTGAGCATTGTAAATAAAAGATCTAATTCAAAATTCAATCAATTAAACTTGTTTAATGCATTGCTACGAATTATTATCTATGTCAAATAGATACAAATGCATCTGCCTTAGTTTCTATCTTAGATTACTTATTTATTATTCTAATAGAGTCACTGCTAAATAGAATATGATATTATTAAATGAGTGACTTACGCAAATGATATGATGAAGCTTGTACGTTGAGGGACCTGCTGCTGTCATCAGCGACATAAAACTAGTCTTTTCTTTATTGCTCGGAATGGTTCTGCCTTCACAATTTGTGAGTCCACAGACTTACTGCACAGCATTAGTGATGATGAAAGTTTCTCGGCCATAAATCAGCCATTGTCAACAGTAAATCAGAGGTACCCAGGTAACACACATACGGTATTATAACCGTTGTGAAACCATTTATACGTTATATTTTCGTATGTGTTATACGATAAATGGTAATACATCGGTTATAATACCGTTATGAGTAAACGGTATATAAAAATACCGTATATCATACGTATGAATTACCGTATATGAACATACTGTATGTAGAAATACAGTTTTAAATACGTATGTATTACTGTTTATTTTACATTAAAATAACCGTTTTTATTACATTAAAAATACCAATTTATCATATGTAAAAATAACCATTAACGCTCCCCCCTTGCTCAAATCCTCTTTCAGCTTTGTTCTCGAACCCTTTTCCCGAAGGCATTTTCATGTATTACCATTTATCATACATTATAAATACCGTTTATCATACGTTATAAATACCGTTTATATTACATTAAAATTACCATTTTTCATACGTAAAAATAACCATACCACCTCCCTCCCCTTGGGACTTCTTGCTAATCCCCTATCAGCTTTGTCCTCCAACACAGGTGGTCAGGGATCTCCCTTCTTGTTTATCTTCACCCTCCCAAGTTCTAACCCCGCCGATGCTACTTGAGTTCGGTGATCGGATGTGACGTCGCGCAGTTCTGGAAGCTTCCAGAATGGACTCATTTCTACCTCAGGGGACGAAGCCATAAGCTCTGTGTATCTGGCAACACTGACTGCAGTTATTATTCTCCTTCCCTCCGTGTTTGTAGGTTTGTATCTTGAACTTGATTTTCCCGTGTTAGGTTAGTGTTAGGTTAACATGTTGCTTAATTTATATATTTTAACTTATTTAATTATATTTAGCTTTAACTTTTCTTTTATTTTATATATCTTCCTAGCTTTGTTGTATGTATGCACATATTGCTTTAAAAGCAAACGCGAAAAGTGCTTGTTTTCAGCATCGTGGTATGTGCATCAATGCTCGCATTTAATACTATCTAAGCGGAGATTAAATGAAAACGTGGTTCGAGATTGCATTTGTTGTCATGCATGCATGTTTATTTCAAATATTGTAAAATCAGAAATTATTCTTTTACATGTTTTTATGTATTTTAAACTTAAAGTAGTATACTTATACTAAATGAAAGTTGCTTCATCTATAACCTACCTGCAAGTAAAAATACTTATTTAGTGTTGGTTAGTGTTTATAATAAAATAAATTTAATCTATATAATAATAACTGAAGCAACTTTTATTTAGTGTAATTATACATGTATGTCTAAAACTAAAATCTATAAAAAACATGTTAATAAATAATTTGATTTTACAGGATTTGAAATAAACATGCATGCATAACAAATGCAATATGACTACGTTTTCATTTATTCTCTGCTTAGACAGTGTTAAATTTTAAAATTATTTTATTCATTTAAAGTATACATTTTTTATAATTAACTTAATGTTATTTGCAGAAATAAAAAAATATACTAGGAAGAAATTTTAAAATAATACGCTACTTAGAAAAAGTTGATACAGGAGTGAAATGTTAAAAAACACAATACTAAATTAAAACAAATTTGATACTTTAAGAAAATAAAAAAAGAGTTGATACTTGGAAGAAATTTTTGGAAGAAGTAATAAAAGCCTTAAAAGAAAACATGATACTTAAAAGAAATAAAAACACACATAATTCTTAGAATTATTTTAAAAACACCACAAAATTATATTTCATAATGTAGTAATTATAATTTTTGCAATTGTTAGAAATTAGAATTAAAAATATACTTAGAATTTTTTCGACTAATTATATTTCTTTTAATTCATTTTATAGCAGTTTGTGTTCTGTGCATCTAGAAACATGTTCTATTTGTGCTTTGTGCCCTTACTTACTGTGTTCACTCTTAAAAATCATTACAGTCCTATGATACCACCGTTAATTTTTTTAAAGGTAATATTTCTATTTTATGCCAATTTAAAATAGAAAATGTTTCTATTTTGTGCCATACTTGCAAAGATAGCAAGAAAGTACTTGTCTGCACCAGCTAGTTAGCGTTGATAGTGAACGTTTATTTTCAGAAAGAAGCAGGGAATGTTTATGAACCAAAACTTAATAGGCTGCAACCTGAAAATGCAGAACGCCTAATTTTCCTGTACCGTAACTTACCTCTAACTTTGATTACAAAGAACAATTAGTTTGTTTTTAAACAATATTTCATATGGTGTAAAACTTAAGAAATTAAAATACTGCAAAATTGAATATTCATCCAAGGGTCATTCCGTGTCAAATCAAACAATGATCTGAACCTTGACATCATGGAAAATGATAATTTTTGGTACAATAGTAGTACCAGTGAAGCTGACAAAAACTGTAAAATATTAGATTTTTTGGGCTCTTAGTTTTCAGTTATTGACTTTCTTAACACTTTCGCGACGACTGGCATGCCCAGGTGCCAGATGCGAACATGCATTCAAGGACGAACGGCACTCATTCGGGCCAGAGGAAATTTTACAGCAAACGGATAGTGGCACGTATAAGTGCCACTACGCAGAACGTTTTAATTTGTGAACTAGATGGCGTTACTTGTCCATGGAACTAACTTCAATGCATTTTGCAGAGGCATGACCTTGGCATAAGAGGATCGAATGAATTATTTCTCCATTTGGAGCGGTGAAAATCATTTTGTAACATAAACAAACAGAGCAATTCTCATAGCATCAACAATTTTAGAATTGAGTTTCGGTTTTTATTTTTATTTCAGCGTTATGATTTCGTTGGTGAATCATAGGAATATAAGAGAGTATTTTTTTTTGTTTGGGTTTAAGAGGCAGTGAAATTATTCGTTTATTTCGGATAAAAGAATGGGAGCAACTAACGAGTATTTTGTATTCAGATTTGTATGAAAATTATACATCAAATAGAACATAAATATTTCTTTTATTCCTGTAATAAGTAGATTTCTGTGTTGAATAGGTGATTTTTAGTGAATTTTTTTCGAGAGTTAGGCTTAGCGCAAAAAATGCGCCGTCCTTTTCGACCAGTTCGGAAGTGAAGCGCGTCGTCCTTTGGGCCGCGACAGCTCCGGAATGCCGCTGTCCCGAAAGGGTTAAAAGCGAAATCTGCCAAATTTGGCAAAAAAAAAGTATTTGACCTAGAGATCTCAAATTGGTGTCATTTTTTTTTTCTTTTAATGGGTCTTAATTTGATATGACTATGCTATTTTCTAAAAACAATTTCTCTTTTAGTTTGTAATTATTTTAGAAACTCCAATTTTAAAAAAAGAGTTAAATACCATAATCATGTTGTATATCAAATTAAGGCCCATCGAAAACAAAAGACTGCACCAATTTGAGCTCTCTTGGACAAATAGTTTTTGATCTACCACTGTTTAAAGATTTCAAAACTTTACCAGATTTGGCTTTTTTAAAAAAGTGAATAACTGAAAATCTAAGAGCCCAAAATATCTGAAATTTTACAGTTTTTTTAAACTTTACTGGTACTATTACTGTACCAAAAATGATCAATTTTTTAGATATCAAGGTTCAAATCATTAAGTGATTTGACACAAAATGACATACATTTAGTACATAACTCATTAGCCAGTTTTTTCATACATTCAGCCCACATATGTTCTCAATTTTTACAATTTGCTACACACTTAATATTCAGGGTGGCCACTCAACCGGGAAAAGTCAGGGAATTTCGTGAAAATTCTGTTTTCTTTTTTATACTAGTTGTCCTTATAAAAACAGGACTGCCTAGTTTGTATGCCATTTTCGAAAAATTTCGCCAAGTATTATGCTGTACTCGTAACTTCTAAATAAAGGCTGCCATGTGTCCATTTGATTCCGTATAAAAACAAAAATGCAGAGTTTGTGCTCCATTTTGGACAACTGTCGCCAAGAATATTATATACATTTTACAATATTTTTTCTATTTTAATGACATTCTTTTGACATTGCTGAATTGACATTAATTATTCAATGGCTGTGGCTTGTTACAGTGTAGTTTTTGCATATCTTTAATGTCTGTCATTGTGAACAATTTGCAATGCCCATATTTAAGGACATCAGTTTAGACTATTTCTTTTTATTGTCTTCAGTGAAAAAAAACATTAAATTCTTTTAAATATTTCAGTAGCCCAATTTTGTTGTATTTACATGTATTTTTTATTAAAAATGTCAAAATTTATTTGTAAAAAGAAAAAATGTGTATTTTTTTCTCCTGATTTAATATAACTTTTTTTTAATAGTGGAGTTAAATTGTTAAGATTCTTTAATGAAATTTGTAACTAAATAGGGATGTGCACGCATTTTATGTTAAAATTACTGGTCTGGAATTTCTTTTCAATTCACCTGGAAAAGTCAGGGAATTTCAATGTGTCTGAAGAGTGGCCACCCTGATATTTCACATGCCACTCAATTTAATTCTATATTTACAATTATAATTACAAAACGTTCAAGAGCTTTTAAAATAAGTTCTTCTCCAAACTGAGTGAAGATAATTTCATTTCTTCCTTGCTCAAGAGTACAAACTCTCCCAGTTGCAGTAACAGGCTCTACTTTTTGCAAAATGGTCTCACCTGGCACATTCAATACGTCACTCGGTTGAGGATGAAAGTAAGAAAAGGTCCCTTAGGATGTAGGAAGCTTACTTTATAGTCGCTCGTAACATTATTCTTCTCAAGAATACATGCAAGCCACAAAGATTCTTTATAGACTATATAGTGCCAAATCCAGATTCAATTTTTGCTAAATTAGTTGGTGTAATATAGTCGAATGCTGTCACACGTTCAGTAAACCGGTGTCACTACAGTAATAATGCTTAACAAGAAGCCGATTTTCAGAAATTGGGTAAAAAGAAAGTTTTTGAGTACAGCACAGTTGATGAGTATGAAGAAGTTAAAGAAATACTGTCGCCACAGTTGAATGACTTTAAGGCATGTACTAAGTATATGTTATTCCGTGTTAAATCAATTAATGGTTTGAACCTTGATACTTCAGAAATTGATCATTTTTGGTACAGTGATAGTACCAGTAAAGTTTACAAAAACTGTAAAATTTCAGATTTTGGGGGCTTTTAGATTTTCAGTTATTTACTTTTTTAAAAAAGCCAAATCTGGCAAAGTTTAGAAATCTTTAAACAGTTGTAAATCAAAAAATATTTTACACAGAGAGCTCAATTTAGTGTCGTGCTTTTGTTTTCAATGAGCCTTAATTTGATGCACAACATGATTACGGTATTCTAACTCTTTTTTTTTAATTGGAGTTTTTAAAAAATTAAACTAAAAAAAAAGAATTTTTTTTTTTAGAAAATCCAAAAAAAAAACCGATTTCTTTAATATATATATATATATATATATATATATTAAAGACATTAAGGGACTATTTGTGTGCCAAATTTCATAGTCGGTCGTTAAGGGGTTCCTATGGAAATTAAATTTTTTGTAATTTAGCTAATTTCACTTATAGTTTAATACAAAAAAAAATAATTTTCATAGGAACCTATTGGCTTCCCATTATGAAACTTGGCATACAAGTAGTCCATAAAGCATATATTTTTTTTTCAAAAAAATTAAAAGGGGTTTTTTTGAGATTTTAAAAAATATTTTTTTGAAGCTTTTCAAAAAATTCAAATTTGAAATAGCATAGTCATGTTATATATCAAATTAAGACTCATTAAAAGCAAAAGAAAATGACACTAATTTAAACTCTCTAGGTTAAATAGTTTTTGATCTACAGCTGTTTAAAGATTTCAAAACTTTGGCAGATTTCGCTTTTTTGAAAGTCAATAACTGAAAAACTAAGAGCCCAAAAAATCTGAAATTTTGCAATTTCTGTTGCCTTTATAGTTATAATAAATAAACACTTTTCAACTATGTTGTAAAGTGTTAAAAAGGAAAAGATTTCATTATGAACAAGAGTACATTTTGAAATTGACACTGAAAAAAATGTGAAAACATGAATAGTCGAATTTTCATAAAAAAAAAAAAAAAAAATCATACAAAAAAAGTCTCATTTATAAGCATTTAAAAAACGATATTTCGGTATAATTTTTTTAAATACCTGAGTTGAAGAATTAAAAAAAAAAATATATACTAGGAAGAAATTTTAAAATAATATGCTACTTAGAACAAATTAAAAAAAAGTTGATACAGAGGTGAAATGTTAAAAAACACAATACTAAATTAAAATAATTTGATACTTTAAGAAAATAAAAAAAAATACCTGGAAGAAGTTAAAAAAGCCTTATACTTAAAAAAAAATAAACATGATACGTACAAGAAATAAAAACACACATAATTCTGGGAATTTTTTTAAAAACATTACACACAAAATTATATTTCATAATGTAGTAGATTATAATTTTTGCAATTTTTAGAAATAATTGTTGAAACAGTTTGTGTTCTGTGTATCTAGAAACATGTTCTACTTGGGCGCTGTGCCCTTACTCACTGTTTTCACTCTTAAAAATCATCACAGTTGCATGATACCACCATTGATCAGAGATGTGTAGTTTTAGCATGCACATATATAATTTAAAATAGCCTATAAACTTAATTACAATATTATTAATATTGTTTTTTGATATATTTTTAGTATTGAAGTTTACTTTTAAAAATTAACTCTTTAAAAATTGCAAAAATGTTTTAAGTATTATGTGTTTTAATATATCCCAAAATTTTATTCTGTATTTTTAAGTTATTTTCAATTTAAAATAGCTTATCTTTTAGATTTAAAATTATATTTCATAATGTAGTAGATTATAATTTTTGCAATATTTAGAAATAATTAAAATTAAAAATATATTTAAATATAAACTGAAAATAAAGGAAAAAAACATTTTTGCATTAAAATTATTCTATTAACAATATATAATATAAATTAAAATAAAATTTTATTACATATGAACAGAGTGATTCTATAGTATTGTGAATTTTGCATATATAACACATTTGATATATCGTATCTTTGTAAAAATATGATTTAGATGAATGTATTTTAAATTTTAAAGATACTGTTTCAGATTGTCTTGATTTCAAATTCATAAATTCAAGTACATTATTGAAATCAACACAATCTGAAAATTTGACATCTATTATAAAAATATATTCACCTGGCTCAATATTTTTGTTTTACAAAGATGCATAAAACTTTGTAAATATCATGTCTGCAACATGCACTATTTTGTAGAGTTGTCCAATGTGTGATAAATATGTATATAAACACGTTAATAAATACGTGTAGAAACACATATAAACACGTAATAAATACGTGTAGAAACACAATATAAACATGTAATAAATACATGTAGAAACACAATATAAATAGTATGGGAATACATTATAAATGCGTATGGGAACGCATAAATACATATGGGAACACGTTATAAACATGTATGTGGATATATGTAAGAAACACGTATGTGAATATACGTAATATACACGTATATGATATGTAATAAACATGTATCTGGATACGTAATAATAACGTATGTGGATATACGTAATATACACGTATGTGATACGCAATTAACATCTGGATACGTAATAACATAGGTGGATATACATAATAATAATGTATGTGGATACGTAATATACACGTATGTAGATACGTAATAATAATGTATGTGGGTATACGTAATAATAACGTATGTGGAGATACATAATAATAACGTATATGGATACGTAATAAACACGTATGTGCATATACGTAATAATAACATATGTGAATATACGTAATATTAACGTATAAGGATACGTAATAATAATGTATAAGGATACGTAATAATAACCTTTTTTATAATGGTTGGTATACTGTATTCTAACGTACCGTTTTTGCGTAATAATTATGTATGGCCTGACACGTAAAGATTACGTATTGCTTGATACGTAAGAATTACGTATTTGTACTACCTGGGGTAGCAGGACGTATCAACTTAGCAGGACCCCGTTCTATAGCCATCGATTGTTCTAATATCACAGCTTTCAGCTCATCAGAAGATGTCACCATCCTCGACTGATATTATGAACATTCCATAATTAATTTCCGGAACCTGTATAGGCTCAAGCCTCCATTAGGATCCAAGTCCAGGATACAATTATCTCAATTCTTTATGCAGGCATTCTTAGGTCAGTATCAGACCAAAATTTTGAATCATCTGTATGACATTCTGAATAACGAGCGAAGCTGATCATCACTATTGTGCGTTACCGGCTCCTAAGCCTAAAGAACGGCTTGGGTCTTCCGGATGCTTGTCCAACTTCTCAAAAAATTCAATTCTGAAAAAGCACACAGAGGTAAACATTGCAGCCAGCATTTTTGAAGCCAGGGGCCCAGAGTCACCGGCACAAGCAGGACCACACTTGCAGACGATTCTCCTCTCTCTCTCTCTATTTTTTTAATTATTATTTTAACTGTGCCGAAGTTTTTGCAGTGGCACTGTACACCGTACACATTTAATTGGCTACTCCTGTTCTTAGGATGGCTCTCATTGGACATAGCATGTTATAGTGCTAAATTCAAAGGGGAAAATATGTTTATTTCCCTCCTGAAGTATCATGCCTATCTGCAGATTCTGTCCAGCTGTACTGTTGAGGTGGGAGCAACTTTTTCCCATTATTTTCTGAAGTTGACAGAGAAAATTGATTTCTTAAAAAGACTGCCCATGTTATCGTGTGAGGCGCAGAATTCCAGTTTTAAGTTTCTGTGGGAAACAAAGTTTTCCAGTGAAGGAAATTTGACCATTATGGGTTAAGCAATGTAAAATCCTTGCACGTGCTGAAGTGGGGGGGGGGGGGGGGGGGGGGGGCTGCTGACCACTATTCTCTATTGCAGCTGTGGGCTCATCCTGCAGATGTTGCATCTCGTGGGAAAATAAAATGGCTCTTTGGCCAGGTGAATGCCTTTAGAAGTCTTTAAAAGATAAACTTGTAAAATCCAATTTTGCAAAAGATTAAATTCATAATTAAAATTTAAATTCCAAAAAAAAGTTAAAAGGTTTTAACAAAAACAATGTGCATTATTTAGAATTGCACAAAATGTCATATCTTTTTATGACACAATATTAAAGGAATAAAAGCCAAGATCAATGTTTTTGGGACACTCTGTATATATATATATATATATATATATCTGGTACATATAATATACAAGTAAATTAAAATTCTTAAATTATATATATATATATATATATACAGGGTCTTTCAAAAGTCCGTATAAACTTTAAAAATTCACTAAAAATCGAAAAATTATAGTATTGAGATACGGTTTGTACCATAAGTATTGTCGGAACGGGTGGGTGGGTGGGGGGGGGGGACATGAAAAATTTTTGTAGCTTAAAAAATCACCTATAGGTGGCGCTAAATGCATTGGAAAGACAAAGAAAATAACTTACTGTACGTTCAGTACCTTTATTAAGTGTTATTGGCATCATGTGTTATTGGCATCATGTGTTATTAGCATCTTGTGTTTGACATGTCCTCCTACACAAGGTATGGCACAATTCAGGTGAGTGAAAACACCCATAACTGCAGAATGCAGTATGTCTGGATGGATGAAACTTACTTCACGACGAATGGAATCTTTTAGTTCCGACAATGTGGAAAGGCCTGATTGATAAACTCTTGACTTTAAATACCCCCCACAACCAAAAATCAACTGGTGTCAAATCTGGAGACCGAGGAGACCATGGGATCTTGACGAGCGCTTATACCCTGCAAAGTCACTCCCGCCATAATATCACGTGATACATATGTCAGGCGAGAATTTCAGCAGACTAGCAGACTCAGCTCTTCCGACTGATTGTTTCTTTCTTCTTTTTGACTTTTTGTGTGACGTCTGTAGATATGTGGCCGCGGTGAATGAATAGAGTTCTTTGTTTTCTTCATGAGGAAATGTACAGTGCAATTAGTTAATGCGTGATTTTGATATTGAAAATACACACACACACATATATATATAGCCATATATATATATATATATATATGGCTATATATATATATATATGTCAGAAATATTTATAACGTCAAATATTAATGTAAAAAATATTTATTATATATATATTGTCAAAAATATATATATCATAAAATATATATGTCAAAAATATTGTGTGGTAATTGCAGGAGGGAGTCGATCTTGATTGAAAGAAGTAGGATTAAAGAATGCTAAAAATACTTTTTCCTGCGGTGGTCAAACTAAAGTATGAAACGTAAAAAATTGACTAGCTTGTTGTTTACATTTGTGACCTTTAAATTTCCAAGGGATTGTAAATGCCCCCTTGCGCTCCCCTATGGACGCCCATGGCAAAGCGCAAATAGAATTTTTCTAGGGGTGCAAACTATATGATTATACCTACAATATCTACTAGTTTGAAGACTACATTTGCAACCTTAAACGTCCACAGTAAGGCAAGTTTTGCCTTGCATTTCCTTATGGGCGCCCATGGCAAGGACACCCGTAGAATTAATTCCATCGGTGACAAATTCAAGGATGAGGCGGTTCATATCGACTTGCTTGTAATCTACATTTGTAACCTTAAACGTAAACAGTAGGGCAAATTTTATCTTGCATTCCCTTATGGGCGCCCATGGCAAGGACACCCATAGAACTAATTCCATCGGCGACAAACTCAAGGATGAGGTGTTCCACATCGACTAAATTGAGACTTGCATGTCTAACCTTGAACGTTTATAGGACAGCAAGTGTCATCCTTTCCTTCCACTATGGGCGCCCATGTAACATTTTCCAATAGGACAAAATCAAGGATGAGGAGTTCAATATCTACTAGCTTGAAGACTACATTTGCAACCTTAAACGTCCACAGTAAGGCAAGTTTTGCCTTGCATTTCCTTATGGGCGCCCATGGCAAGGACACCCGTAGAATTAATTCCATCGGTGACAAATTCAAGGATGAGGCGGTTCATATCGACTTGTTTGTAATCTACATTTGTAACCTTAAACGTACACCAGTAGGGCAAGTTTCACATTGCGTTCCCTTATGGGCGCCCATGGCAAGGACACCCATAGAACTAATTCTATCGGCGACAAACTCAAGGATGAGGCGTTCCACATCGGCTAAATTGAAACTTACATGTCTACCCTTGAACGTCTATGGGACGGCAAGTGTCATCCTTTCCTTTCACTATGGGCGCCCATGTAACATTTTCCAGGAGGGAACTCAAGGACGACGCATTCAATATTGACTATCTGGTAACCTACATTTGTAACCTTGAATATCCTGTTGGGATTAAGTGCTCCCTTGCCGTGCTCTATGGGCTCCCTGCTTATACTATTGCCCACAGGACAGAACCTAATGGAGCCGAAGTTTCGATTTCCTCAGGGACTGTAAACAGTCTTTCCAGACCCTCCAACTGTCTCTGTGACATATTGAAACATTGCACACTTGCCATGGGCGCCCATAGGGGATGTTGAAAGTCACGAATATCAAACTAATGAATACTGTAAGTCTCGTCCTTGAGATTGTCCCCGCTGGAAAAAGTTCTATTGACGTCCTTGCCATGGGCGTCCATAGACGTAAGGGAGCATCCATACGTAAGGGAGACGTAAGAGGGCGTCCATAGATGTAAGGGAGCACTTGCCTTCCCGTAAACATTCAAGGTCACAAATGTAGATGTCAAACTAGTAGATATTGTACGTCTCATCTTCGAGTACGCTCTTCTTAGAAAAAGCGCTATGGACACCCTCGCCATGGGAGCCCATAAAAATTTTGAAAGCCACAATGTCGGTATCAAGCTAATCAATATTGTACGCCTTGTCCTTGAGTTTGTCTCAGCTTTAATAAGTTCTGTGGTCACATTTGCCATGGGCGCCCATAGGGGAGAGCAAGGGGGCGCTTGCCCTCCCTTGGACGTTCAAGGTCCCAAAGTAAGTATCAAGCTAGTCGATATTATAAGTCTCATCCTAGAGTTTGAGTTTTCCCCTTTAAAAAAATTCTATGTGTGCCCTTGCCATGGGCGCCCATAGAGGAGCGGGGGGGGGGCTCCTGTAGACGGTCAAGGTCGCAAATGTAGATATCAAGCTAGTACATAATTATGTCTCATTCTTGAGTTTGGCCATCCCGGGAAAAAGTTTTATGTTCGTCCTTGAATCCTACTCTTTCGAAACAAGGTTGACCCCTTTCTGCAGTTACAACACTCTATTTTGATCGCACTATATTTTTGACACACACACACACCCTCTCTCTTATTCGTGCTCTAATCACTTTAATTATGAAATGTTATACTAATTCTGATTTTTTTTTTCAGAATGCATCTACATATAGAATTTCATGGCTATACATACTCTCTCTCTCCCTTTTGTAAAATCTCTTAATTTTGAATAATCTGTGTTTTAATCACATTGATTTCAAAATATCCTACCATTCTGTAGGAAATTAGAAACAGTTAATTAAAACTTGAATAATTCGAAATTAGATATTTTAAGAGAGAGAGAGTACGTACAGCCATGAAATTCTATATGCATATGCATTCTGTAAAAAAATGGAATTAGGTAGAACATTTTGTAATTAACGTGATTAGAACTCGGATAAGAGAAATAATGTCAAAATATAGTGTTGTAATTGCAGGAGGGGGTCCACCTTGTTCAAAAGGAGTGGGATTCAAGGGCGTTCATAAAACTTTTCCTGGAATGTCCAAATTCAAGGATGAGAGGTAAATATATCTAGTATCTTGATATCTACATTTGAGACCTTGAACGTCCACGGGAGGACAAGTGCTCCTCGTGCTCCCCTATGGGCACCCATGGAAAGAGCGCCTATAGAACTTTTTCAGGGAGTAAACTGAAGGATGAGACGTACAATATCGACTAGCTTGATACCTACCTTTGAACATCCACGGGATGGTAAGTTCCCCCTCACGCTCTCCTATGGGCGCCCATAGGGGACAATAACATTTATCAATATTTATACAATAATATTAACAATACTCGAATATAGATATCAATACTGTATGTCAATATAATCAATACTGTACTTCACATCCTTATGTTTATCACGCTGGTAAAAGTTCTATTGGCGCTCTCACCATGGGCGCCCATAGGGGAGCGCAAGGGGTCACTTGCCCTACTGTGAACGTTCAAGGTCACAAATGTAGGTAGCAAATTAGTAGGCATTGTACTACTTATCTTTCAGTATACCCTCCTTGAAAAATTTCTATTGACGCCTTTGCCATGGGTGCCCATACGAGATGCTGATAATAAGGTGTTGCCCACAAGGTGTCAAACTAATCGATATTGTTGCCCTTGAATGTGCCCCCGCTGGAATAAGTTCTATAAACGCTCTTGGTATGGGCGCCCATAGGGAGTCTTGAGGGGGAACTTGCTATCCCGTCGACGTTCAAGTTTACAGATGTAGATATCAAGCAAGGCGATGTATGTCTCTCCCTTCAGTTTTCCGCCTGTAAAAGTTATATGGGTGCTCTTGCTATGAGCGCCCATAGCAAAGGTGGCCATAGAACTTATTAAAATGGGACGAACTCAAGAACGAAATGTACAATATCGATTACCTTGATGCCTACGTTTGTGGCTTTTAAAATTTGTATGGGCTCCCATGGCAAGGACGTCCATAGAGTTTCTTCCAAGAGCATAACAAGGATGACATGCACAATATATACTAGCTTGACACCAACATTTGGGACCTTGATGTTCACGGGAAGGCAAGTGCTTCTTTATGCTCCCCTATGGGCGCCCATGGTAAGGAAGTCAATAGAACTTTTTCCAACGGGGACAATCTCACGGACAAGACGTACAGTAAGTATTCATTAGTTTGATATTCGTGACGTTCAACATCCCTTTGGGCGCCCATGGCAAGTGTTGTCGTTGAGACCCAGACTGTCCGATCTACCAGAAAGATGTAAGGTATCTGTTTGGACGACCGAGCAGTGCCACCCTATTTAATCCAGAACCCAGGAGGAGGCATCCACAGGGACCGTACCCTCCTTCCCCTATCACCAACCTCTCGGAAGGATTTACAGACTCACATGCTTAACGTGATCGTACTCCACGTGAACAGGGCAGCAGTCTTGGCAGTAGCAGGAATCGAACCCGGGCCTACCGAGTGCAATCAATTCCCGCTCGCTAACCACTGAGCTGTCGTGCCCCACTCCATGGCAAGTGTGCAATGTTTCAGCTTTTTATGTCACACAGTCTTTTGGAGGGTCTTGAAAGACTGTTTACTACCCCTGAGGAAATCGAAACTTTGGCTCCGTTAGGTTCTGCCCTGAGGGCAATAATATATAAGCTGGGATCTCATGCGCTGGGAGCCCATAGAGGACTGCAAGGAATCACTTAAGCTGAACTGGATATTCAAGGTTACAAATGTAGGTTACAAGCTAGCAATATTGAATGCTTCATCCTTGAGTTCCCTTCTGGAAAATGTTACATGGGCGCCCATAGTGGAGGGAAAGAATGACACTTGCCTTTCCATAGACGTTCAAGGTTAGACATGTAAGTCTCAATCTAGTCGATATTGAACGCCTCATCCTTGAGTTTATCGCCGATGAAATTAGTTCTACGGGTGTCCTTGCTATGGGCGCTCATAAGAGAACGCTTGATATGGAACTTATCATACCATGTACATTTAAAGATATAAATGTAAATTACAAGCAAGTCAATATGGGACGCCTCATCCTTGAGTTTGTCACCCCTGGAATTAGTTCTATGCGCGTTCTTGCCATGAGCTTCCATAGCAATTCCGGCGCGCTAACCACTGGGCTGTCGCGCCCAATCCCATGGCAAGTGTGCAATGTTTCAGCCTCTTATATCACAGAGACTTTTGGAGGGTCTGGAAAGACTGTTTACTACCCCGAGGAAATTGAAACTTCGGCTCCGTTAGGTTCTGTCCTGAGGGCAATAGCATTAAGCAGAGAGCTCGTAGAGGACTGCCATGGGCGCCCATAGGGGAGTGTAAGGGGTTCGTTTACCCTCCCCTGGACGTTTAAAGTCACAAATGTGAACATTAAGCATGTCAATTTTTTCCGTCTCATACTTTAGTTTGACCACAAAGTCGACTCCCTCCTACAATTACCACACTATGTTCTTGATAGTGCAATATTTCTGACATTGTCTCATCTAATAAAAGCAGAAGTAACTCGTAATACTAGTAATTTGATAGCCTTGAAAATACTTTAAATAGAAAATAAATAAATAATATAATAGAAAAAAGTAATAAAAATTATTAATAATTAAATAAAATTTACATTATATATATATATATATATATATATATATATATATCTGTGTGTGTTTGTGTGTGTGTGTCTGTGTGTGTTTTCAATATCAAAATCACGCATAGACTAATTGAACTGTAAATTTCCGCATGCAGAAAACAAAGACTTCTTATCATTCAACTGCTGCCACAAGGTCATGAAATTCGCGCCTGACGTAGTTATCACGTGGTGCGTTTTCCCGGGAGTGACTTTGCAGGGTATAAGCGCTCGTGGGATCCTGCAATACCTACTGATAAGTCTGTCTTCCCTAAAGGTGTCAATCAGAAATTTCTTTACTGGAGTTGCGATGCGAGATGGTGCTCCATCTTGCATAAATGTTACAGTAGATATCACATTTCGTTTTCACAAAGATGGTACGACTTGCTCATGCAGAAGAGTCAAATAACACTGTGCGTTTAATGTGAACGTTTTTTAACCAGTACTTGAGCTAAACTCCACGAAGAAAAAGGGTCCTAGAATGTAAGAGCCAGTGAAGCCACACCAAACTGTCATTCGTGGTAAATGAAGTGGATGCTCTATGTACTCACGTGGATTAAAAATCACCCATATACCACAATTGTGTGTGTTTACATTTCCATGAAGTGAAAAGTGGGCTTCATCTGTCCACAACACATTAAATAACCACTGTGGTTCCTGTGCGATTTTTGACATAGCCCATTTGGCAAACGTCTCTCGCTGCGCGGTATCTACCAGTAAAAGCTGATGGCGTGATTGTAATTTGTAAGGATACAGATTTAAGATACCGTGAAGGATACGCCATACAGAGGATACAGGAATATCCCAATTGCCTTGCAGCTTTAGAAGAGCTGCTAGTCCCAGACGCTGTTTCAGTTGCTAGATTTTCAATTTCAGATGCCACAGCACTGGCACGGGAGTCTGTTAACGATGGTCTTCTACTTAGTGGACGATCCTCCAAACATCCAGTTTCTTCAAATCGTATGACAAGCTTCAGTAACCTAGGACCTATTCCTTTCTTTAGATTTTTCCTAAATCAGAATTTTCGGAAAGCATTTGATGCTGATTCTCCGCTCCCGTAATACAGCTTCACTAACAAGGCTCTCTTGATCAAAGTTAACATTCTTGCAAAACCTTCTACTTTGCACCGTTTACTAATGAATCAAATGAAGAATCTACAGAGCACTACAGCTCTTTTATAACAGCCTCATTTACATACTTATTTACGTCATTTACATATGTATTTGGGTAAGCGCCACCTATAGGTGATTTTTTAAACTACAAAATTTTTTCACGTCAAAAAAAAAAAACCATTCTGACAATAATTATGGTACACACCGTATCTCAATGCAATGATTTTTCGATTTTTAATGAATTTTTAAAGTTTATACGGACTTTTGAAAGACCCTGTATATATACATACAGATTTAGCAAGAAATAAGTTTCCCACTTCAGAGGGCTCTAGAATGCGTTCTATTGGTCCAAATGAGATAAAATTTGAAATACAGATAATTCAAATGATGCACTTGATATTTATTAAATCAAAAATTTTAGTATCAACATTCACCTATAGATGGCGCTATAACACAAATGGTATTTATTTGCATATATAGAAAATGTGAAACATTATTTGTGTTACAGCGTATGCCTAGTAGCATCATTCTTTGGATAAAAAGAAGGTGGATTCTACACGAGCATTAGATACTTCTCAGCACATCATGCCAACATTGCAAGAAAAAGCGCTACTGGTGAAATTGTTCTACCAGAACCAGCAGAACTCCATTGCAGCTATAAAAGAATTCCATTGTATGAAGCAGATACTATGAAGAGGTCCAATGTCTCCATGTGCCCTGCGCAAGATGATAAAGAAATTTGAAACAACTGGGCAACTTGGCATTCTTCCAGGTAGAGGATAAAAGCCAATCCAGTCGTTTAGCATCAAAAATGTGGCTATGCGGTCGTTGAAGCCAGCAGTCATTTGCCGCATGGTAGTGTGAGTGTGCCAGTTGTTTCCCGTGTATTGGATATGCCATATTCCACTGTATGAAAAATCTTAAGGTGGATTTTGAATTTTTATCCCTACAAAATCAAGCCTGTGCACCTACTGCAGGACGGAGACTCAGAGGTTCAAAAAACTTTTGAGCCTGCATAGCGAGTGGGTATACAATAGTTACTTAATCAGCTGTGTCAGCAAATTTCAGTCGATGTAGGCAAATTTAAAGATGATGACTGATTAGTATACAGTGTGACTAAGCAATGAAAAAAAATTTATTTACTTGTTGTGAACAGAATTGTGCAGCATCAAAATGAGGAAGTACAAGAGTCAGGTTGCATAACAAAGTCCATGTTTATTTTGAAAGTAAGAATCTTGTACATAATCATAATACAATGACTAGCTGCTTTAACAATATACAGCTTGAACAAATATACAAGATTTAAATGTAGAGTTGAAAACGTTTAGATAGAAAACAATACAAACATCAATAGAAACATCAAGAGATGAGTCTCTCCATCATATGTTGTTTGACTTCCACCTTACATAGGTCACATACTGAAACATTAGGAAACTATATTCTGACACAAAAATGACTAGATACTTTAGTACTTATGAACGGTCATACACATGCTCAAAATATTAAAAGCATAAATCACCAGTATAAGATTTATGTGACAAAAACTGTCATATACACAGATTAACACAACTGCATTTTGTTCAATACCGAACTTGCCTTTTTGACTAAGGCTGTCAATTCATACACCGTCATAATATAACCAGATCTCAACACAAGATCAACTATTAGAACTGACGATTTGTCTACTAACTTTAACTTGAACTAAAGATGTTTCCAAGGTGAACTTCCTAAATACACGGGGATCGGTACCTCTACCGGAACAATGTCCGGGTCCGCCCCTAAATATGAAATAAGTTTGCGTACACATTGGATATTCAATTTACATGAAGACTACTGCTGAAAGAAAGCCATGAGTCACTCCCAAGAATGAGGTAAGTGAATCTAAAATAAAGTTGTGTTTCTGAACATTGCTCAGGGGAATAGTGAATCATGATCATTTGTTTACATTCTTCCAGCAATCAGCCACCTCATGCAACTTGTTAAATTCGACACATACACAGTAGTACTCAAAAATTTTAATCTAAGAATCTTGACATGTTAATCAATGTCAAGTTCCAAGTATTTCATCAAATTATAATGATGGGTACTGTAATAAACAGTCTTAGCTCTATAATACTTCAATAACAATCATATAATATGATATAGCATTAAGTCTTAACATACTCAAATTTCAGTTGAGTTTGATGTATAATCATTAATTGGAGTCATGAAATACAAGTAATTATAAAGTCAATAGACTCTCTTAGAAAGATTGTATTGTAGAAAAATTTTAAGTATAAGCATTTAACCTTTAAGAATATTAAAATTTAAGTATAAGCATGTCAAAAAAATTACATTTAAAATTTAAGTATAGACATGTCAAAAAGTTAAGGTTTAAATTTAAGTATAAACATATTAATCAGTTCACAATTAAATTTAAGTATAAACATTTTATATAAGTCAAAGTTTAAATTTAAGTATAAACATGTTCATCAGTTAAGATTTAAATTTAAGTATAAACATGTTAATAAGTTAACATTTAAATTTAGGTATAAATATGTTAATAATCTAAAGTTTAAATTTAAGTATAAACATGTTTTCAAATAATTTAAATTTAGGTATAATATATTTTGGTGTCAAAATTAAATCACAGTATACAATTTAAAAATACTCAAAGTTTGAATAAAAACACCAAGAATTCAAAAATTTTCTCCATCACACAAACACATTAGCAAAAAAAGCTTTTGTGGAATTGAAAAATAGTATATATATTATAGTGAGACATATTAAAAATGAGATCCATACTTTGTTTAAACACACATAAGCAACTAAACTGCTAAGTGTGGGAGTTTAAAAATAGTGGATATATATATATATATATATATATATATATATATATAAATTATTAAATCCAAAGTTAGAATGTATGTAGTAACTCATAATACACTATTCCAAAATTTTCTACAAAATACAAAGAAATAAAAGAAATTAAGACAAAAAGAGGAAATAATAAAGCATAATGCAAGTCATAAAGACAAAGACAATCAACAAATTTCAAAAATGAGGAATGCAAATAAGAAAACAAAAAAATCAAGCAAAAAAGCTTGCACATGGAGGAGATTTAGGCTTATGATAAGTTCATTTCGAAAAAATTCTCTTCGGGTCCATATATCCCTTCGAAATGAACACAAAAATGCTTGTTTCTGAAACACAAGATAGATTTTATCTATAAACTTGTGTTATATGGACGACAAGCATATAGATTGGAACAATAAAGGAAACATAAATACCTCAAAACACACCTCTTCAGCGCAACCATGACGAGCAAAATATGACTGGACAATGTTGCCATACGCCAAAATGAAAGGATGTGATTTGCTGTTGCCAAAGAGAGTAATAAAAACTGTACTGCGCAAAAGCAATAAAATGAAATAAAATGAGTTATTCAACAGTTAAAGCTTCAAGATAAAAAGATGAAAATATAATTTCAAGAGAATGAAGAAGTACGGCTAATATAAGATAATAAGGGGAGAATATGAGAATTTTAGGCTAATCGAAACTTATTAACTATACTATTTACTAAATATGCAGGATATTGATACATTTTACTGGTAATTTTGAGGTTATTAATGTGCAAAGCATGAAATTTTTTATCTGATAATCTATAAATTCTAAAAAGTTGATTAAGTATAATATTTCTAAACAATTGAATCGAGTTGCAGGAATTAAAAGGTAATAATTTATTAATATTAAATTTAAAAAAATCTTTTCTATCATATAATTTAGTAACTATCCCATGAGCAGGTTCTATAATTAGATTTAAATCCAAATAATAAATATTATTACTAATAGAAGTTTCATTAGGTATTAATTCCAAATTATCCAGATAGAAATCTATATCTATGACATAGTTATCAGTAAATACAAGACAAATCAGATCATCTACATATCTATAAATTTTATAATCAGTTGAAGTAAAGAATTTTTCATATTGATATAGGTATAAATTAGCTAACATACTGCTACTACAGCCACCTTGTGGAACACCTGAGACTTGTAAGTATAATTTATTACCTTGAAAGATATAATTATTGAAAAGAACAAATTGGAGAAGCTTAGGAAAATTGGTAAATTTAGTAAGATTAGAATGATTAGTAATATAAGCATTATATAAAGCTAAAATGACATCATATAGATCAGTGATCTTAATATTATTAAATAGATCTTTAAAATCAAAAGTTTGAAATCCTATTATTTTACCAAGCGTTTTTAATTTATTTTTTAATTCCTTACTGTTATTTAGAATAATGTAGCTATCACCAGAATCTCGTAAATTGCTATTTAGTACATTTAAATAATTTAGTAATAATTTACTAGCAGTAGTAGAGTATGAATTATGACCACTAGTAACAGTTCTAAATTTAATAGGATTTTTATGAAATTTAGGTATAAGCACAATATATGGAAATGTCAAAAATTTATTATTAATATCTAAATCACTATACATATTGATAATTTTCAATTTGATACTGTTAAGAGAGTGTGAATCAATTTTAAATAGACTATTATTTTTTAAATAATCTAGCAGATATTGAATATAGAATTTTTTACAAATAATAGCATAATTATTAGAGGCTTTATCAACATAAGTAATAACAAAAGATCTATGTAAATCATTAACAGAGTGCTTTATATTATCCATATTATATATAGATCTAGATAAATTAATACTACAAATGGTATTTTTAATAGATCTTAAAATAGTAAATTTCCACATATTAAATGCCTCTAAAGGCTGAGCATATTTAGAAGCTAATCCATAAATAAATTTATCAAGGTCCAGATTGATTGACTTTAACACTTGTTTAGAATTATTACATGAAGGTAACCTGAATTTAGTGCCAAATGACATTATAGTTCTTAAAAATTTATCTTTTACAATGGCTAAGTCTCCAGTAACTATATGACCCAAGTGTGGATTTAAAATTCAGCAACACTACAAATACATTCACCATCTAAATTTGTAGAGGAATCTATGTCGACTGAGAGAGATTTTGAAATTGCATTGTAATTAAAAATGGTTCTTCCAATAGGCTTGCTATATTTAAAAGTTTTAGTAACATTCAAATCCTTTACTGGCAATAAATGATGAAATTGATTAAATAAATTCTTAAAGTTTATGGAATTATAAATAGGATGCTTAAATGATATTACACAATAAGAATTAGAACAGTTATTATTATGAAATTGATTAAGTTTTATTTTTAAATATTTTGATCTAGTAATGAGCAAATCATAGAAAATATGATTAAAATGTTCATTAGTAAGATTTAACTTTAAGAAAATAGCATAAACTGTGTTTAATTGTTTTTTCTTAACTGCAAATACCCATGATTTAATAAATTTCCATTGATATGTGTTATTGAATTGTTGATGCATACTTTTAAT
The DNA here is from genome assembly GCA_951213105.1 of Amaurobius ferox. Classification (NCBI taxonomy): domain Eukaryota; kingdom Metazoa; phylum Arthropoda; class Arachnida; order Araneae; family Amaurobiidae; genus Amaurobius; species Amaurobius ferox. The sequence continues at coordinate 17,954,270 of OX578142.1, read as the reverse complement.
CTCCGCTTTAAAATCATATTGGGAGGAGCTTCCTTTACCACGTTTAAATCTTTTGAGTTTAGCCAATTTACTATTATGTAAAAGAGGTTTAAAAAAAAGGTGATTAAAAATAGAATATTTATTATCTACAAAATAAAAACATGTATGGCATAGTAATCACGTCAACACCTTATTTTATACTCAAATGACAATTTAATTTTGTATATTGAGGTAGAAATAAATTATAATGTAGTTTATATAAATATATCTCAATATCAAATTTATAGTTTAAAGTTAAGGTTTAAAAATTACATTTGAAATAGTTCATTACAAAACTTAAAGATTCTATCTGTAGTCATGGGTTTAGTGAAGTAATCTGTATCATTATCTTTGCTAATCACAAAATTAACTTTAAATGCCTCTCTTATAACTAAATTTCTCAAAAAATTATATTTGACATCTATATGTTAAGTTCGATGATTTTCAATTGGGGAATTTGAAAAATTAATTGCTGCCTGGTTATCACAAAAAAAATTATACTTTTGTTTATGTTAAGTTTTAACTCTATTTGATAGCATTCCTCAATTATATTTTGCATCCAGATTATTTCCTTGGCAGCTTCAGTTAACGATACATATTCAGCTTCCATAGTGGATAAGCTTACACATTTGTGCTTGAAGGTATGCCACGATACAGGTACTTTATCTACATAAAATATCATAACTCCTAAAGATATCCGATCATCCCTATTGGCTGCAAAATTGGAGTCCGACTAACAATTCAAATTAAGTTCACTAATGTTTGATAGATTTAATGTGTAATTTTTAGTTTTGTCTAAATAACCCAATAACTTTGATGCTTAGAAGATAATGGATTCACACAACAAAGTGAGTAAAAGTAGAAATAACTTAATTACTCATGAACACAAAATAGAAGAAATAATAAAAGCCTGCATCCTTAACTGCAATGAAGTTCATAGAAAATAGTAACATCAGACAAAACATCGCTCTACTAAATACAGCATAGCCACAACAGGCTATCAACAGTATGAAGCACAAGAACTTTAATTAGCTTCATTATAGACCAATACTTCATCTATCAAGTTGAATGCTTAAAATCACTAATCAATACTATATTATACAAATGACTCGTCAGATACTACATCTCTGGCCTAAACGTCTCGAATTCACAGAGCTCATCTTACATTCCCAATACAGGGTATTTATACTTGTTAAGTCTCATGATGGTTCCGGAGTATGCTAAATTTAGAGTAATAAGAAAAACTAGCATATTCCGGTCAGCCACCGTACAATCTGCAGGAACTTAACTGAAAAACAGTTCTGAAACAAATCAAATGATCCGGATTTTAAACAGTGAACCGGGAGCAATCGATAATTTAACTTTTAATCGTGTCTTTATGATGATACATGGTTTGTTTTCTTAATAGTGTCTAACATTCAGCTCCCCTCCTGCAGATTGTATCGTCAAAATACATAGAATGTCTTCAACTTTTGAAAATTTTTATAATGCAAGCTAATTAACTAAAAAATATTGTATATCATGCTTAATTTTTAGTGTATAAATATAGGTTACAAACAATATCAAATCTGATATACAGGGTGTATCTGAATTCATCATCAATATTTGGTAGGGAATAGGATAAGAAGACTGACTATTTCACATAGGAAAGCATAGGCGCAAACGAACGCATTAAGGTGTAGAGGGCGCTTTGTGTCCACAACTCCCATTCAAGCTCAAAGCAGTCTGACATGTGGTTCCAGCATGATGGCGCTCCAGTACATTTCGCAAATGATGTGCGTGGTTACCTGACCAGAAAATTTGGAGCTCAATGGATTGGTTGCGGTGGACCAGTTTGTTGGTCACCACTGTCACCGGATTTATCTCCAATCGACTTCTTTGCATGGGGTGCAATGAAAAACATGGTGTACAAGATCCCTGTTGCCAGTGCTATGGACCTTGTAGCACGCATATTTGTTGCCGACGCAAACATCCGGGAAATACCGGCATATTCCAGAAAGTCTGGTTGTCCATGCAACGATATTGTGAGGCATGTACTCTAGCAAATGGTCTGCATTTCGAGCACCTCTTGTAAGTCTGTACAAACGATGCACAAATAAATGTTTTTTTTCTTACAACTTTCTTGTTATGTTTTCTTTATATTATTTAACCAGGCTCATGTTGTCCTACTACATCACGTCTGCGCCCATGCTTTCCTATGTGGAATCGTCTTCTTTTCCTATTCCCTACCTCCCCACCAAACATTGATGATGAATTCAGATACACCCTGGATTTTGCTAAGTAAAATCGTATAAAACGAAAATAACCCCAAAATGCGCATGATTCAGTCATTTATTTAAGTAAAACAAAAGTAAAACATCTTAGAAAACTTAAAATTATACTTAGTTTATAAAACAACAAACATATGAATGTAGTAAAATAACATTTAATTTATTTTACATTAGGAAGAAAGAACAAAAAAACAAAAAGACCCTTAAAAATTAATTATTAGTTTAATCACTGTCATCACTTTCATGTACTATCAGTCTTTTCTTTCTGATAGGTATGATGTCACTTTCATCACTTGAGCTTTCTTGATGCGATTCTGGCTCAATGGTTGACGAATTAGGCAAGATCTCGGGTTGACAAGACTTTGTCATGAAATCGGTAATTAACAATTGCGCAGGTTTTTTGCTAAATCTTTATAGACCTCTTCATATTGATTTAAGCATTTACGAAGGTCTCGCTGGAATCCGAGAGCTCGATCAACATTTGTATCATATTGTAAGAAATGGTTGTCCCATTATCTTCCCAAATCAAGTCCTACGCTTATGATTCTTGCTGTGAACGCAACTGGTTCAGATTGCTCTTCATCAGAATCATTGTCTTCATCATGTTTGTTTGTTTCACGAATCATGTTAATTAAATCATCTTCATTCAATTCTTCATCAGACATTATTTCTTCAATATCTGCCTGAGCTAAATCTTCAAAACCTCCTCCTATAGTATGGGCCAACTCAGTGTAATCTGAGAATATTCATGCTCTATTGGTGATTTATCATTTCCACTTTCAACAACATCCGGCCATATTGCTTTCCAGCAGGCGTTGATCGTTGATTGTTTGATCTGAGTGTATGACAGTCCAACATGCTTAACACAATCTAAAATTGTAAATTTCTTCCAAGCATCCATCAGAGTAAGAGATTCATCATTCTCCATTTGTTCTAAGATATACCTGAAAGTTTGTTTGATGTACAGTGCTTTAAAAGTCGAAATTATCCCTTGATCTAATGGCTGTAATAAGGAAGTTGTATTCTTTGGTAAAAAAACAACTTTTGCATTTTCATGTTGTAAATCTGGAGGATGACCTGGTGCATTATCAATTAATAGAAGAGCCTTAAAAGGCAATAATTCCTTTTTAGTTAAATAATTTTTGACATCTGGAACAAAGAAGTTATGGAACCATTTATTGAAAGCTATGGCAGTCACCCATGCTTTTCTATTAGCCATCCAATAGATGGGAAGGTTTTTGATATTTATTCCTTTGAACGATCGTGCTGATTTTGATTTGTTAATCACCAATGGTTTCATCATATAATCGCCAGAAGCATTGCAACAGAAAAGAACTGTTATACGACTTTTCGCTACTTTATGACCACTAGCTGATTTGTGAGCTTTGGCTATAAAGGTTCTTTCCGGCATTTTTTTCCAAAATAATCTGGACTCGTCAGCATTGAAAACCTGATCAGAAGTGTAGGAGTTAGCGGAAATGATTTCAGCAAGTTTTGCCAGATATTTTCATGCCGCATCCGAATCAGCAGATGCACTTTCACCTTTCATTCTCAGATTATGTAAAGAATGTCTTTGTTTGAATCTCTCGAACCACCCATGGCTTGCAGAAAAAGATACCTTCTTTTCATCGGACAAAGTCGATGGCGACTGATTCTTAAGTGATTGATAAATCTTCAAAGCTTTATTTGTAACAGCATTGGTATCGATCAGGATTCGCATTTGAGTTTGGTCTTCTATCCATATCACTATGGCTTTTTCCATATTTTCCATTGTAACATCTCTAACATATGAAGTCGTACTCATACTGCTGCAGGTTCCAGCTGCTACACTTTTTCTAATGGAGTCTTCATTTTTTCTTATTGTCCTTATTGTGGCTTCATTCATAGAGAAAAATTTAGCAACATCCGTTACTCTTACTCTATTACGTAGACGGTCTAATATTTGAATATTAGTTCCTAAAGAAATAACTTTTCTTTTCATTTGATTTTTCTTCAAATCCTTTGACATTATAGAACCTTAACAAATTTACGCAAACTATAAAGATGCAAGAAAAACTATACATGTTGAAAACTTACCAGTTCAAAAGTTCGCACAATAATATAAGCTTTGCTGCTAAAATGTTTCTGCACTATGTACTTGCATGAACCAGATAGCTTTACCGTTGTGAAATACATACGGGGATTTCCCTATATGGGGATTCCCCATTACGGGGATTCCCCTATTACGAGGATTTCCCTATATGGGGATTCCCCATTACGGGGATTCCCCTAAATGTGTATATTTTACAACACCGGGAATCCCCTGTTGTTTTCATCAATGTTACCAAAGGAATAAAATTAAAAAATGTCATCAAATCTTTGTATAGGCGTATATGGAGCGGAATATACATTTTTATCAATTTTTTGAAATCTGTTAATTTATAAACCGTGTAAAAGCGAAATCGTGTAAAACAAGTGCCGTGTAAATCGGGGGATAAATGTATATACAAAAAGATCTCTATGCATGTAGCAGGAGATTCATATAAATTCCATTTTATTTCTTCGTCACACAGTTGAAATCAACAGTAACTAATTTACTTATTGAAGTATTTCAAAAGTTTGTCTTTGGTATATTGAAATTTTTAAAACTTGATACATCGCCATACAGTTGAAATCAACAGTAACTAATCTACTTGTTGAGGGATTCCAAAAATTTGTATTCTGTATATAGAAATTTTAAAACTTTGTACATCGCCATACAGTTTAAACTCATTTGTAACTAAACTACATAATGAGGGATTTGAAAAAGTTGTATCTCAAAAATTACTCAATTTTGAATACAATTTTAAACAATTTATATTTATTTCAATTTGCTCTTTAACAGTTTCTTTTAATTTTTACCTTTTAAAAATCTCTTTACAAAATTTAAAAATCATCTCCTTAGTTATGGGTTTAGTAAATCCATCAGCTCTATTATATTAACTATTAATAAATTTAATCTCAAACAGTTTCTTTTCAACTAAATTTCTAAGAAAATGAATGGTATTTGACATCTATATGTTTAATTCTATGATTCTCTATGGGTGAATTAGAAAAGTCAATTGCAGCTTGATTATCACAGTATACAATATTTCTTTTCAATTTAATTCCAAGCTTTTTACATTCTCCCAAGATATTTTACACCCATACCATTTCTTTTGCAGATTCAGTCAAAGAAATATACTCTGCCTCCATGGTAGATAAACTAACACATTTATGTTTAAAAGTTCTCTATGAAATTTGAACATTATCTATCAGAAAAATCTTGCCCCCTAATGGCACTCTGTCATTGGTCGGCTGCAAAACCTGAATAAGAAAAACATTTAAGATTTATAATTTTAATATTTGATAAATTTAATTTAAAATCCTTAGTACATACCCTAACAATTTAAGTAAAACACCCCAGTGTTTAATTCTTGGGTTTTCTTGGAATTGTGAAAGAATATTTACATCATAGCAAATGTCTGGTGTAGTTCTACTTGCAAGAAAAGAAAGCATTCCTAACAGATTTCATTAAGGTAAGTTTTTCATCTGTTCAGCTTCAAAGTGATTAGATGGACAGTCTGATTTATTAAGTACCATTCCTTTTGCTAATGGTTAACTAGAGATGGGATATTTTAAATTTTGAAAATTTATCACATATTTTTTTAATATATTGATTTTGATGAATGAGATATTCATTTTGATTTTCCTCAAATTCAATACCTAATTTTTATTTTTTCTAAAGCTTTGATGTCAAATTGATATTTCAGTAGTCAAACAACATACAGTAGGTCTTTTTGATGTTTAGCAAACACAATTATATCATCTACATATACAATGAGTAGAACATTGTCATTAAATACATAAGCACAATTACACCATTTAAATTTAACAAAACTCATTTTTCCGAGCACATTATTGAGTTCTTCGATACCACTCTCGACCACATTGATGTAGGCCATAAATAACTTTCCTTAAACATACGTAATTTCTTTTACTATCATCAATAAAGCCTAGAGGTTGATTCATATATATTTTATCATTTAATTTTGCATATAAATATGCACATTTAATATCAAGTTGTAAATGTAACCCTCCTAACATACAAACAAATACAGTGAAAAACAGTCTAACAATAGTAAAATTTATGACTGGACTAAAAACTTCTTCATAAGTTTGCCCCTTTTCTTGAAAAAACCCTTGGGCAACAAGTCTTGCTTTAAATCCTCTAATTTCACCCTTTTCACCCCTTTTGAGTATATATACCCAATAACAGCCAATTACTTTATCGGAAACAGGTGCAGGCACTAAGTCCCAGACATCTCTTTCCTTCATGATACCTAATTCGTCTGCTACTGCTGTCTTCCACTCTCTGAATTGGGGTGAATTAACAGCTTCCCTGAAGTGTTTGTGGATCCTGACTTCCACATTATTTGCTTCTGGTTAGTTACCCAAAGTACCTTGATCTCCTTTAAAATTAAATAAATTTTCTTCAAATATTAATTTATTTTTCTCACAAAACCTTTTAATATCATTTAAGGATCTAAGTCTAGGGGGGTTTCCCTTGATAATAGTAGTATGCATCTACTCTAGATCCAGTTTTTCTTGGGACTACTTTTCTGACCCAAGGAGCACCAGAATAGGAAACCAGGTGGTGATCAACAGAAGACTCCATTTCCTCAGTGCTTTTATTAGTGTCTTCATCTTCCTCTGTTGCTTCACCTGCCTCCCTACCCATATCCTGCTCATCAGTTGAGTCTAAGTATTCCAATCTTTGAGGTTTAAATGTTACATTTTCAAATTTAACTTTATTTTTGTTTTCAACTTCTTTGGGTCCCAGACCGCCTTCCTCTGCTTTATTAGTTTCATGAAATTTAACATTATTGGCTTCGATTACTTTACAATCATCTAATAGCCAAATTCTATATCCTCTTGTTTTAAGTGCATACCCTAACATTATCCCTTCCTGAGCTCTCATGTCTAGCTTGCCCCTTAGCTATTTTGGTTTCCCAACAAAAGCTTGGCTTCCAAAGACCTTTAAGTGAGCTACAGAGGGTTTTCTACCATTATGCAATTCAAGAGGTGTTTTGTTCTTAAATTTGTGACAGATTCTATTTTTTATATAAGTAAAACAGAGAAGGGCTTCTGCCCCAAAATCATCAACCAAATTACTGTCATTTAACATTGCTTTAACGCAATCTAGGGCAGTTAAGTTGAAACATTCAGATACACCATTTTGTTCAGGTGTGTCACTGTTTGTCCTTTCCACTTTAATTCCTTGACTTTCTAACATTTTGTTAAATTCATTATGGCAAAATTCCATTCTGTTATCAGTATGGACACTAACAATTTTATGATTTAAGAACCTTTCTGTTCTATTCTGGAATTGTTTAAACTTGTCAAAGAGTTCTGATTTTTGTTTCATGGGAAAAACAGTTACTTTCCTAGAGTAATCATCTATTATGCTTAAAAAATAATTAGCCCCACCACGTGATGGCTTTAGCATTGGACCACATACATCCATATGGATGAGTTCTAAAGGTCTCTGTGAGCTGATTCTACCTATTGGCTTAAATGACACACATTTAGATTTTGTAAGTTTACAATATTTACAATCTAACTTTCTATGATCAATCTTTGGTAAACCATTTACAGCAGACATCTTACAAGTATGGTACAGATATTAAAAATTTATATGACAAAATCTTTTATGCCAGAGTCTAGTATTTCCCCCTACCTCAGAAGTGGATTTAACTTGCCTTTAACTTTTAAAAATATCATACTTACAAAGCTTAGCATTATTTTTAAAAACTTTAGCACTAATAGAACTTACATTTTTATCATTAAAACTCTTACTGGCATTAATCTTTTTAAAATTTCTGTTCCTTACTGAACTACCTTTAAAAACTTTGTCATTTATTTACCATTATGATTTTCAGATTTACCTTTAAAAACATTAGAATCATTAATTTTAAAATTACTTGCATGGTTTACAATTTTATTTTTAATATATTTGAACATTTAATTTTAAAATTATTATCATGATTTACAGTTTTAAGTTTATAAGTATATTACCCTTAGTATCATTCATATTACAATTACTACTTTTAACAATCTTTTAGATTTTTCAGCTTGAGGTTTAACACTTTTGCCTTTAACATTCTCAATATTATTACATTTGATTTCAAGATCATTCTGAGATCTGAGGAAATACAGACCCTCATTTCTTTTGGCATAGAACCATATTCATCTCCTTCTGATGTATAAAACCAAAGTGTACCATTTGTACCCACAAAACTACATTTGTTTTCTTCCAGTACTGATGTGGCAATTAAGTTATGCCTGAGTTTAGGTGAATGTAAGACATTTGTTAAAATAATTTGATTTTTCTTTCCATTGAAATTAACATACATTTTTACAGTACTGACACCTTCAATTGGGCTTTCGTAGTCTCCAGGACTTCGATGTTCCTTCTAATCTTTTAATTTTTGAAAATAAATCAACATTATCACAAAAATGTCTGGTAGCTGCTGTGTCTACTACCCAACTGAATTTGTCGATAGATTTGACATTGTTATTTTCAAGTGAACAATTATTTTTAACAATTTCACTAATACTGGCATGGTACTTTTTAGAATTACGCCTTAAATAGCCAAACTTTTTACATTACATATATGACAAGGTCCTATCTTTTTATCATTTGATTTCGGATTATTAGAATTACAACTGTTTGGTACTTTATTATATCACGAGAGTCCTTGACATTAAAGGCAGTTATAGTATTCACATTTCAGTCTTGGTCCCTCTACTGTTGCATGAGTCAGTCTTCCTCGGCTAGAAGTTCTGTCTCAATCTTTTCTAGCCTGAACTCTTCATCTGGCAGTCAGTAAAGAATTTGCACAATTTCTCTAAAGTTAACCGACAGATGGTGAATAATTTGGAAAGACACAAAAACATCAGCTAACGGGTGTCCAGCATCTTTAAACTTTTGCACTTTCCTCTTTATCCTTGCGATGAAAATGCCGATGGATTCTTTCGGATGGGGTCATTCATCGTAAAAGTCATCCAATAGTCGCATGAGATTTGCATGGGATTTGGATTCAAAGTGCTCTTTTATGATTTCCCATGCAATTTTGGGATCATTGGTGCTTGAGATGAGTTCTCGATACTGCTCATCCATTCCATAGAACAGCATGGCAATGGCTTTATCTCTTTTTCGGTCATGATTTAATTTTTCCTTTCGAGATACTGTTTCATCAAATTTTAATTTTGTGCTAGCTACATGGCTGTAACAACCTTTGCTCATAAGAGAGTACTTCATGTTGGCACTCCATGAGCGTAATTGCTATGGTTGAATTTTTTCATCTCAGCCATGGTTGCTTCTTCTCAACTCAACATGAATTTTTCCTGAACATAAACAATACGGCGACTCCGCTGTGCTTTGCTGTTAGGGCTAAGTCTTACAGCCCCTTCTCAATGCTCCTTTGAGCTCTGTCTGTGCATTTTGTATTTAGGCTAAACTCCAAATATTCTTGGGCTTGAAAGCTTCGTTAACTGGGCTACATAACCCTTTGTTGGAAATACGAAAATTTAGCTCCAATTCATTGATTTAGGCATCGTGGTACTTAGCAGAGTAGCAGATGCTAAGGAGATAATGGATTCACACAACGAAGTGAGTAAAAGTAAAAATGATTTTATTACTCACAACCACAAAATAAAAGAAATAATAAGAGCCTGCATCCTTAACTGGGTGATGCAGCTCATAGAAAAATAGTAACATCAGACAAAACATTGCTCTACTAAACAGAGCATACCCACAACAGGCTATCAACAGTACGGAGCACAAGAACTTTAACAATTAGCTTCATTATCACAGACCAATACTTCATATATCAAGTTGAATATGCTGTGTGATAATTAATTATATACTTTCTTATTGATAAGTATCATAGAGCTGTGCAGCTTCAGAATGAAAAAATTCAAAAGTCAAGTTGGGAAAAACAAAATCTACATTTATTAACGACATAAGAATCTTGCCATAAAGTATTGGCTGGCTGCATCAACAATATGCAGCTGGAACATATTTACAAGGTTAGAGTTGAAACAGTCTAGGAAGTTTTTATTGGACATTCCAGTAGATTTTAGAAAAAGTGTTTCAAATTATGGAAAATCTCCTTATCCAGAAATTCCAAAGTTCCAAGCATTTTGGATAATATATTCTATACTGCATATATGCATATGTATACTTATATATTAATATATATATTTATATTTACATATAAGTTTTTTATCCAGTGAGAACAACTTTAGATTGAAAACAAACATTTACGTTTGGTAAAACACAAATTTTCACTAAAGATAATAACAAATATTGATTTTTAATAAAGAAATAAAATATAGCAATATATTTATAGATATAAATATACCAATGTTAATATATCTCTGCCAAAATGGCTTTTTTTAATTTGCTTAAAATTTTTAATACCACTTTTTGGAAAATATCCTTTCAAAGGGTTTATACCTATTTTTCAAAATAAGAAAATATGTATTATGCAAAAAAAAATTAATCTTAATAATTAAACAGAATATGAAAATAGGCTAGTTTAGTCAATCTAATATGCAACATCTAGAAGATAGAGATGGATAGAAAAGATACTAATGGACTCTAGGTGATTCACAAGAACATAAGAATTGCAGAATCGCACTATTAATCCGAAAACAATTGAAAAATTAACTAGAATATGAAAGGAAAATATACTAATAGACTCTCATCGATTCTCGGGAAACTGAATTGTGTAATCGTACTGTTTATATAAAAATAATTTAAAAAAATCACCTTAATAATAACCCAGAATATGAAAATACATTAGTTAAGTCAATCTAATATGCAATATTTAGAAGGAGATGGATGGGAAAAGATGCTAATGGGCACTCACGAATTCACGAGAACAGAAACTAAATTGTGGAAAAACAATTAAAAATTAACCATTTAGCGATTTATGCCAAATTTGACAACTTTTAAAGAAGCATATTTATTACTTCCATGAAAAAAGTCTTAATTCACATGACATGCAGTCGTAAATCTAAATTATCAGGTTGATTTGATTGGCATTACTGTACATACAGCCATAAATCCTCATTATCAGAAAAGCCTGGTCAAGCCAAAGTGGTGCCCAAGGCCTGGTGTTAATTTGAAGCCCCCACAGCATACCATACTCATGACATACCAAACACATGCGAAACATCAACATATAACAAATTTGGGGGCTCAGGATCACAGCTCTGAAGGCCCTGTGGTACATGTAAAAAACACCTAAACTTTTTACTATATTAAGACTTTAAAGGATAAAATATATAAAAAAGTTAAAGGATGTTATGTATAATATTTAAAACTAACATATTTTATAATTTAAAATAAAAACTAATACTATTACCAATTTTAAATTAATTTAAAAAAATGTTCTGCTTAAATTTTTTAACACATATAAAATATAGGACGTCCTTTAACATTTGAGACACATGTACATGGCCCCGGAGGCCTAAGTGTTAATCAGGCCTTGATTGTTATATTGATTCGACTAGCATTACCAATTGCACATGGCCAAAAATTTACATTGACCTGACAGAAAGCAATTTTCCATAGGAAAATATACAAATTCCACAATCTGTAGTATGGGGATGTTTCCATAAAAACTATGGAAAATCTGTAATAATCAGCATCTCTGGATGGACATCACTTGGCCAAGAATTCCAGCAAACTTGCGAGTTTGCTGTTTGGTGCACAAATCCACATTTTTCATTATTTGCAGCAGTTTGGAGCAACATTTTAAAATTAGGACAAATTTTCCATTACTGAAATCCCTAGAACAAATGCAATACAGTTATTCACCTCATGTGAATTAGATTTACTACCAATTGCATTGGTCCAATCACCCAACCCCATCCCACTTTTTAAAAAAAATCTAATCATGTACCTGATTTTGATGTTAAAATATTACAGAATGCAATTAAAAGAGAGAGGTTGACATATACTATGAATATAGTTGAGCTTCATATTTTATTAAAAAAATCAACATTGTCTTTAAGTCCTGTCAATTCATATGCTACAAAACACGGAACCTCATTAAAAAATATTTCACCAAATTAAAATAAACATGAACTTACTTGAAGGAATTGACACCATAGATCTAAAAACTTGAAACGACCAGGAAGAACAATATTCCAATATGCAATTGCCATTTCCAAATCTAGAAATTACAAGGGTCAGACAAGCACTCAGATTTACGCATAGATAATTTTAAATTTTACAGAAAGAACAAGTTAAAATGTTTATGAATGAATTATAAATATTTCATAATTTGTGAAACAAATTGTGAAATAACTGAATAACACCTCCAAAAGTAATATTTCTTGTCTATTGGAGGAAGTGGACCTATAAATATTAAGCCTATAGGTAGTAACGTGCAAAAGTTTCAGATCATGTGTTTTGGGTTTTTAAATAAAATTTTAATCTATTTTTAATGTTGTTCTAAAAATGAATTAAAGCAGATTCTAGTGGCAGCTCATAATCAATACATGGAGAGGGGAACTGATTAAAATATGTTTGTATAGGGATTAGGGAGGATTCACCTATGTCACTCTGCCTTAGTAACTGCCTCATAACAACCACTACGTTGTACAAACAACAGCAATATCACCATAGAATAACAGAGAATGACATACTTTTCACAGCTGTATGTTGGGTATAATAGAATATATTGAGCTTAAATTGAATGTAAAGATCCTTACAAAAGCAACTTCTATGAAGAAACTTCGGATCTATGGCCTAATACTAGATATCTTTAACTACCCCATGTACTCAACTAACAGCATTACCAAAGACAAATGAAAGCAGTCATAAATTATTTTACGAGTGGTGGGTTGGGTAACACAGGTTCTTTTCCCTAAATGAGAACTACAATTTACTTTTTTTTCTATTTACTTAAAAAATATATTGAAAAATCCTATAACAAATCCTGTGTTTTTTTAACATATTAGTTTGTATTTTGCTGCTTTGGGAGATAAGGATTTATATGAGAAATTACTTGATTTTAGTAATTAAAGTGGTATCATGTCTACTTCAATATTTAGGCATAAAATTAAAGACACAAATCATAGATAAAAAGGTCATTTAATCAAATAAAAACCATCCTATAAGACATACAAATATTAAAAGGCCAGAGTGCTTTGGGGCATCACCATACCTTTCATCAGTGGCTGTATGAAAAATTACCGTGGAAACAAGCTTATATATAAACCAAATCGGCAGACAAAATTTGCATAAATCAGCTAAGAAATAATGATAATTAAATTGTATTATAAACAACTTATTAAAGATTAAACAATTACAAAATTACAATAAAAAGTGTTATAAAATAGGAGATTTAAAATGTAAACAAATATTAAATACAAATACAAAAAAAAAAGACAATGAAACATGCCCAAATTTCAGCCAAGCATAAATTACATTAAAATGAAACATCACAGATAACTGTGTAGAGGTTTGATATGCATAGAGTCGAGAACAAGTCACCAAGCACAATTTAAAATTTGCACAGGATCAAAATTATAAATGGAATCACGGTACATATAAATAAACAGGGATTCATAAAGAAGAATATTACGAGGGTTATTGCAATGAATTAAAAGGAAAGTTTTTCAAAAAAGGGTTGAAAGTTATCATTAACAACACTTGGGCAAGAGCCGTAGAAAGTTTACCATTCTTTACGTTACGAGCATGTTCAGCTAAACGGATACCAACAGTACGTTTAGTACTACCAATATAAAACTTGTAATCATTATCAGGAGTTAAGGGTGAGTATCAGTAAATCTTCTGCCCCATCCGCACTTTGTTAACTTTCACGGCACATGTTTTTCACCGAAATTCTGCTCAAACAGTTGAGAAATATTTTCTGAAAGATAAAATTCAATGCTTAGATTATATTAAAACTAAATTTAATACCCAATAAAACATAGAATATATTTTTTATTTTAATCCAAAATATTTTTGGTGCTGCCATCTGTTGTCATAATTTAATTCATACAGATTCTTTTTATTTTTTAATGAACATTTTTAAATATCTATTCCTTCTAATACAGTATTAAATGCAACAACAGATCATATATAATTCCACATTGACGGAAAAGTAATTTCTCATTCTATAAATTTGATAAGGAGTAACTGAGGACTGCAGCTTTGTCTTCAAGTTCCTTTGTCTTCAAGTTCAAGTTCAATTACTTTTCCGTGGTTGTGGCATTATTATATATGATCTGTTGTTGTATTTAATAGGGTATTAGAAGGAATAGATATTTAAAAATGTTCCTTAAAAAATAAAAATAGTCGGTATGAATTAAATTACGACAACAGATGGCAGCACCAAACATATTTTGAATTACAATGAAAAATCTATTCTATATTTTATTGAGTATTAAATTTAGTTTTAATATAATTAAAATGAAGAATTAAAATGAAGAATATATTCTATGTTTTATTGGATATTACATTTAATTTTAATACAATCTAAGCATTGCATTTTATCTATCAGAAAATATTTCACAACTGTTTGATCAGAATTTCGGTGAAAAACGTGTGCCGTGAAAGTTAACAAAGCGAGGATAGGGCAGAAGATTTACTGATGCTCACCCTTAAAAAGGGTACAACATACATCCCAGCATGGCTTTTAAAATTATCTCTATCCCTAAACTTATCCATAAAAATGCAATTGAATAAGGTAGTAATATTCGAGTGAGCAGGTTTAAATTTAAATTCATAGCAAAATTGAATGAGGGGATGGAAAATCATCAGATGATACAGAAGACTAGATTTATACGGTAGTCAATAACAGCAACAAGTTTAATATTAGGTTGAATAAATTTACGGCGAATATGAGCAAAAATTTTATAAATAAACTCAAAAGAATAAGAGGTTTCATGGCCAAAATTAAAGATAAAGTTAATTTCATTAGTTAAAGCCGAAATAGAAGAGCAAACATTAAAAGCACAATTAAAATAAGCATTACAGAAAGCTTTTTTAGAGGATATAGGATGAGATGAATTAGCAAGGATACAAGAGTTAGTAAAAGTAGGTTTATGAAAAATAGAGGTAGGAAAACCAAGTGAGTTACGGGAAACAAGAACATCCAAAAACGGCAAAGAAAAATTGGACTTATGTTCAATGGTAAAATTAATAGAGGAGTAAAATCATTAACTTTATCCAAAAGATTTAGGATGCGTTTATTATTTGGGATCATGATTTAAATGATCTTCTTAATATTTTGGATAAAGTTAATGATTTTTACCTATCTATTAAATTTACCGTTAAGTATGCGTCCAACTTTTTTTTACCGTTTCTGGATATTCTTATTTCCCATAACTCACTTGGCTTTCATACCTCTATTTTTCATAAACCCACTAACTCTTGTATCCCTGCTAATTCATCTCAACCTATATCCTCTAATAAAGCTTCCTTTAACGCTTATTTTAATTGTGCTTTTAACATTTACTCTTCTATTTCGGCTTTACTAATGAAATTAATTTTATCTTTAATCTTGGCCATGAAGCCGCTTATTCATTTGAGTTTATTTATAAAATTTTTGCTCATATTCGCTATAAATTTATTCAACCTAATACTAAACGTGTTGCTGTTATTGGCCTTATGCTGTATAAATCTAGTCTTCCATATCATCTGACGATTTTCCATCCCCTCATTCAATTTTGCTACGAATTTAAATTTAAACCTGCTCACTCAAATATTACTATCTTATTCAATTGCATTCGTATGGATAAATTTAGGTATAGAGATGACTTTAAAAGCTATGCTGGGGTGTACGTTATACCCCTTTTAACTCCTGATAATGACTACAAGCTTTATATTGGTATACTAAACGTACTGTTTGGCTGAATATGCTCGCAGGCCCGGCCCTTGTGAGGAGTGAATGTAGGTGGTCGCCTAGGTGAGGTTCTTTTTTCATTAACTGTTGTTAACTGTTTTTTTAATTGTTAACTGTGTATTAATTTTCAATGTTTTAAAAAAAGAAAGCATGCTCAACTGATAGGAAAACCATGAATCCAGTTCCCTAATTATTGACAATGTTACCAACCATAGGTGACATGTGATGTACCATGTACCTGCACATGAATATTCAAACGTTTTTTTCCAAAGTTTAAGTAGGGACAGATTTCAGTTTTCAATGACAACTGTAGGGATTTTTTCAACGGCGGATTTACATTCTTTGCTCGGCGCTGTCTAGATTGGTTTCACTAGACAAGATCCGGACCGGTGTGTTCTGCGGTATGTGCATTCATTTATTCATTTATTTTGCTTCTGTTATATAAGAATATACAGGATGTCCCAAAAGGATTGAAACACGCTTTAATTTTTTACATGTTGGAGATAAGTGGGCAATGTAAATTGCAAAAATGTTGAAAGTAAGATAGGAAATAAGACTATGTTAATGAAATAGTCCTCCCATTAATTTTTAAAAAGTTACACTTTTTAAATTTTTATCCCCCCCCCCCCCCCCTTAAACAAATTTGGTCAATCGGAAAATTTTTATTTTTAATGCAACAAGATCATTAAAAAACACTGCATATCTGTATCTTTAAAAATTGAGTGAGTTATATTTAATTTAAAATTTAACATTGTGAATAGAGACCATATATCAAATCAGAAATGTAAATTTGTGACATACCACAAAAAAGATAAAACTGGATGATAATACATAGGATGCCCAACTGCGTAGTGAGTATCATTGCTTTATATGATCTCTCTCTGTGTAATGCTTTATTTAGATGCATTTGTGATAAAAAATTTTGATACATATTAATGTATTTTTGATCTAAACAATTTCCATCGTCAATTTGTTTATAATCCCTATTTTCACTGATGGAAGAGCTTTTCACATGGTACAGAAAAGTGGCATAAGTCAGATTTTTTCCTTTATCATTTTTTTTTTTCAAATGGTCAGGCACTAGACTCTTCGTTATTCGCCCTATATTCAGCTGGAATCACGAACCATTTCACCGTCCTAGGACATTGCCCCAGGAGCACCAGACGGGGGCGGAACACATTGCACCCACATCATGCAACATCCATGTCTTACGTGGGACTCGAACCCACAACGTGGTGACCGATTGATCGCTTGGAAACGCTCGCCTTGACCGTTTGGCCACCATGCCAACTTTTCCTTTATCATAATGCAGTTGATTTTAAAGATACAGCTATGCAGTTGTTTTTTAATGATCTTGTTGCATTAAAAATAAAAATTTTCTGATTGACAAAATGGTTCTAAGGGGCTTGTACAAAAATTTAAAAAGTGTAACTTTTTGAAAATTAATGGGAGAACTATTTTATTAACGTAGTCTTATTTCCTACCTTACTTTCAACATTTTTGCAATTTACATTGCCCGCTTATCTCCAACAGGTAAAGAATTAAAGCGTGTTTCAGTCTTTTGGGGACACCCTGTATATAAGAATATTTAATTGCACATAATATAAACTATTTACATCAAAAATTAATTTTAGTTATAATTACACTTGTAAAAAATTACTACAGCAAATCAGTTTTGGATTAAATTTTATTTCAACCATTTATTTATATATATATATATATATATATATAACGTAAAAAGCTCAACTACATATCCAGTTCTTAATCCAAACAAATTATAACCAACAACTTTTTCGTCACATAAGGCGCAAAGCAGCACTTTCATAAATAAGCACAAATAGCAAATTCAAATGAAAAATAGAAAGAAATGGAGGGTATTGCAAACAGGTAAAGTATGAAATGGTCAAGGGGGATTGTGACCTCTTGTTCCCAGTTACAGTATGCTTTCACACCTAGGAAACACTCCCGGACACCAATACTTTCCTGAAGCATTTCTCCCCCCCCCCCATCAGCCATTACAAAAGAAAATGTGAAAACGTAATAAGAAAACAATATGTCATTAAACCAGACGGTATAATCCCTAAAAAGAACTACCAAGATACACAAAACGAGAGTGTGACCATTCATCTATAAACGTCGACCTACATCTTTAACATAACCACATAGTGATACAGCATGAACCTATTGCTAGAAAGCCCAATATACCTCATAAATACAATAAACTCCCGATTATCCGTGGAATAGGGTGGCGTGATAACCGCGGATAAGCGAATTTCGCGGATAATCCACGAAATAGCTGGAAAAGGACAAAAATTCACACACAAATGCATTTAAACCATTTTTAAGAATCATAATATAGTAGCACATACTTACACACATAGAGTTGTGACTTCATAAACGGTATCCTTAAGTTTTTACAAAAAAGTCAGTTAATTGTTTTTGTTTTTTCGTTTCGATGCTCCTCTTCTTTATTTGCGATTGAAGTTTTTTTAACAGCATCTTGTCTCAAAGTGATGAATCGTCCTGCTCCTCTATGTATTTAATGATTCTATCAATGTGAGTTAGCGCTTCATCATGGCTCATTTTCTTCTGCATCCCTTCTCCCTCATCTTCTTCATTGTTCTCAGCCGAAACCACACTTTTTTTTCCGGCTATGAATTCTTCATCGGTAAGATGTTCGAAGCCTGGATTGTTTGCATCACAATTGATCCATTCAACAATGTTATCTTCATCCATGTTACTTCCTCCAGGAACAGATTTTGCTAAATTTGCCAAATCAGATGCAGTAACTTCCTCGTCTTCTTCTTCCTGTGGAGACTCTTAACGTTTTTTCCACATTTGGCAAAATTTTTTTCCAGGACTTTACTAAAGTCGTTATCTTGACTGTATTCCAAGCAGTGTTGATGTCATAAATGCTGTCAAAAATCGTGTAGTCCTTCCAGAAGCCCTGGAGATCGCCCCCCTCTTCAATCCGTTTTTTCAATAAGTTGGTTCGATACCTTTTCTTCATAGAAGCAATAACTCCCTGGTCCATGGGCTGGATAAGTGCCGTGACGTTAGGTGGCAAAAACTTGATGAAAAAATTTCCATCTTCTGATTTCAGAACCATTTCTCCTGGGTGAGCCTCGTTGTCAAGCAACAATATGGCTTTTTCGGGTAGGTTTTTAGACTTGAGATGCTCTCTCACTTGGGGAATGAATTTTTTTTCGAACCATTCCTGAAATATTTCTTGAATCATCCAGGCTTTTTTTTGGTTAAAGTAATGAACTGGAAGATTTTCAGCTCTTGTACCTTTAAAGGATCTAGGTTTTTTTACTTTCCCAATCACTACGAGTCTTAGTTTGTGTGTTCCCGTGACATTGCTGCAAGACATTATCGTCAATCATTCCTTACTGGTTTTATGTCCTGATGCTTGACGCTCTCATTCAAACGCCAGTGTTCGCGCCGGCAAACATTACAATACAGTCCAGATTCGTCAGAGTTGTATACTTGTTCATACAAAAGTTCTTCTGATTTTAAAAATTCCTGAAAATCATTTTTAAAGTCCTCTTCTGCCTGATTATCACAACTTAATTTGTCATCGTGAAGTCCGATTTCTTTAATCCCATGGTGTTTGAATCTAGTTAACCAGCCTGATGACGCATCAAAAGTCTCTTCCATTCCAAGCTTTTCGAAAAATTGCTTAGCTTTTGCAGCAATAATCGGTCCTGAAATGGGTGTATCCTCACTTCTTACTTGGCTCACCTGTTATTTTAATAATGCCGCGTCCAATTCTTCATAAGTGCTGATTTTCATGGTTTTCCTTTTCTTCATGGACGATGAGTTGTCCGATGCGGAAGCAAATTGCATTAGTTTATCTTTTTGCTTCATAATGTCTCTAACTGTAGACTCTCCAATGCTATACTTCAAGCTCATTTGTTTTTTCGATGAACCATTTTCAATTTTTTTTATCAACTCTAACTTATCTTGGATGGATAAGACAACTTTTTTTCTCTTTTCGCTCATCGCTAAAATTACCAGTTTAAACAGACACGAGCAGATCGTGCACACAGATTGACCGCAACGTACTAAAGTGATGTGGTGTCAATTCTGACTTGAAATGCAAGCGTAAAGGAATGGAGAGGTACAGAAAATGACCTCGGCCAATTCGCCATGACCTTCAATCTGGTCCGAAAACTGACAAACGGCATATTCGTCTATTGAACAGGTTTCGGTGACCTTGGGGGGGGAGGGGTAGAAAGGAATAGGAACAATTCGATTGTTGCTCTAAAAATAGATTTTGCATTTGTTGATCATGAAAGGCGTGTTGCGTGTTTATTTCTCTACATTCCGTAAATGATCGTCACAAAAAATAAAAATAGCGGAAGACCGCGCGGATAATCGGGAGTTTACTGTATCACATATTTACCAAACATAGTTGCCATTCTCGTTATGTCAATTCGCCGAAATTAGCATAAAAAACGTTTCTATTGCCATAAAATGCATTATAGTAATGCCTTAGGGATTGCATTGGATATTGCTGTTTGACAGCTTCCTTAATTAATTTTCTTTCACATATAATGCGTCCTTTTTTGAATGTATGAAGTTTATTATTTCTTTGTAAATGGTTTATGATTATATTGTGAAAAATACTCTTGCTTAAGTTTGTATTCCAATTTATAATGTAATTGATGTCGATATTGAATAAATTCCTTTTATCATATAACTTGAAGTAAATGGTATCCTTTTCATCATACTGGATACCGATATCTAAAAAATTTATTATATTTGCATTTTCATAATAGTTTCAATCAATTCCAAATTCACTGGGTAAAAGCTAAAATTGAAATTATTATTTGGTTCCATTGAGCCGATCAATACATCATTTAACGAACCTGAAGTATGGCACCTCGTTTAGTATGTGTGTTCCCTCCTCATACTTATGTAGATATATATCTGCCAACATGGATGAACATCCCCCACCCATAGGGATTCCATGTATTTGTTAGTAAAATGCATTACTGTTGTAAAGGCTATTTTCAAATAGAACAATCTTAATCAAGTATTTGTACTTATTGATGGTTACGATTGATTGCATGTCATATATTTCATAGGTTTCAATCAAGATATCAAATAGATCTTCTAAGTTGACATTGTTAAATAAATCTTTAAAATCATAACTCTTCAAATATATACAGTCAGGTATTTGTGTGACTTAGTTTTTCAATAACTTCATAACTATTTGACACCATAACAACTCCTCTTGATTTGATTATTAACATAATGCGTTTTAATATATTCAATAATTTGGTATTGGCCAAGGTTAAGTATGTCCCAATTCCCACAGTAACCAGACGGAATTTAATTAGGGACTTATGCATCTTAGGGACCATCACCAAATAAAGAAATTTTATATTGCCAATTTCGTAACCAATTCTTTTATATAAAGCTCTTATCTTGTTTTCTATAACAATATGAGGTAGTCCTAAATGTTTGTACATATTATCATTCCTGTAACTATTCGGCAAAATATCGACGTAATATTTTTTACACGTAAATGCGTAGTTGGATTGAACCTTGTCCATATAAGTAATACCATATTCTTTTTTAAAGTTGTCCAAAAAATTTTTATCCAATTTGTAATTCGATTTGTATTTATATTCTGGTTGATAATAATGTCTAAAACCTTCAAAAATAGAATGTTTCCATTCTTGGAATGTCTTGATAGGTAAGCTGTATTTAACAGCTAGTTTATAAATAAAAACATCAATGTCTTACTTGTTATTATGATAAAATTCTTGATCTATAAAATTAGTTCCAAGATTTAAATATTTTACAAAATTATCCTCTCCCACCATATTCAATTCGCAGGTAGTAACGTGTCCGTGATCTTGATTGATGTATTCACTTGAACTGCAACAACATATCTGGCTTTCATACTTATCCATGTGTCGTCCTATTTTTTTATAATTAAACATTTTCCTTCCATTTGTTTTTATGTATTTGTATGTGATACATACATCTATATTCATTATAGGCAGAAGGTTGGCATTATTCTTCAAAATGGTTTTAAATGGTATAGAGTCGTAAAATTTATTTAGGAAAGTTGTGACTAAATATCCTTTCTATTTTTGTTTCTGTAACATCTTTTTCTAAATTAATCCCAAGGATACTAGCTTTTAGTTTTATCATATCGAAAAAGATGGCTATATTAGCAGAAAGAGTATGATTTTCCCTTTCTTGATCTTTAACTAATGGATTCTTTTTCCATTCTTGCCATATTTGTTTAACATATTTTTTCCTTATTACAAATATGAAATTTTTTATCCATGATGCTCTAATCCTGTCAAACTTTTTAATTGCATCAACAAAGAGATCTAGTCGTTTCAAGGTGTCTACGTACGTTACCTTTTTAACCTTACCACCTCTTTTCTAACGTGTCGTTTTACGATGTTCTATATTATATATAACTGAAAGTTGTAGGTCGACATTTACAGATGAATGGTCGCACTCTCGTTTTGTGTATTTTGGTAGTTCTTTTTAAGGCTTAAACCTTCTGGTTTAATGACATATTGTTTTCTTATTAAGTTTTCACATTTTCTTTTGTGATGGCTGATGGGGAAATGCTTCAGGAAGGTAGGTATTGGTCTCCAGGAGTGTTTCCTAGGTGTGAAAGCATGCTGTAACCGGGAACAAGGGGTCACAATCCCTCCTGGCCATTTCGTACTTTACCTGTTTGCAATACCCTCCATTTCTGTCTATTTTTCATTTGAATTTGCTATTTGTGCTTATTTATGAAAGTGCTGCTTTGAGCCTTATGTGACAAATAAGCTGTTGGTTATAATTTTTTTGGATTAAGAACTGGATATGTAGTTGAGCTTTTTACAATATGTATATTGTGTGGAAATTGAATGAGCAGCTTTGCGCTTTAGATTTTCAGACTATTTTTCTTCTTTGTAAAATACTGGTTACGTGATGCATGTAATATTTGAGATCAGTCTCGGACTACTGCCGTGTTAGAGTGGTCTACCGTCTGTCAACATCGAGGAAATGGTGTGAGGATGTTTGAAGTTTTTATATATATAAGCAACTTTACTTTGGGGCTCCTTATAGTTTTGTGATGTCTGAGGTAAGGATACGTATCGTGTTGTCTGTATGGTTTTGTATTTTACAATTTTAGCGTTTCTAATGTTTTTAAAGTTTTATTGTAAATATACACAAGGTTTTTAATGTTTTATAGTATATCTATGTTTAAGACGTGAATCATTATTTTCAATTCGATGCATGAAAATCTTAAAAACTATCTTATAAAATGAGAAGTTTGCTTATCCCTAACTGAATGATAGAACAAACAAATTAACAAGATATTGTAAAAAACTCTCCACTTGTTTGCATTACGAAGTAGAAATATACGATGTATGATTAGCGATGAATTATGAGAGCAGTTATTGGGATATTTGTGTATAGCGAATATTAATGCCAATGATGTTTACAATATATGTGTGAATATGTACTTCCTTATAGTGTTTTATTTTCATTAACTACTCCTCAATAAGAGTATAAATTATTGATCTTAATGATATGTACAATAATGTTAAAGCAACTGGCAACTTTGTGACTGTGTTACAATGGCTCGGTTGTACAGTGATTAAAGGATAGCTGTACGATCGTTATTCTATGGCCTTTCTCATGAATTCCATATAGAAATAATTCAAACCTTCGAATGTTGGTCAGGTGGATAAACAAAAAACTCTATGTGATGTGCCTTTATGTGAACTTGACAAGATTAATCAAAATAATTTCATTCAAGACAATTATGTTGACAATTATAAGCACAAATTTAAAAGAATACGTGATTTTAAGTACCAGCGTTGTAGGTCGAAAAGATGCAAGTTGTGCCCTATTGCAGATCCTTATTAAATTACAACATACAAAACTGGATAAAATATTTTTTGCAAAACGTTTAACTGCATATATTGTATAACCTGTAAAGAATGTGCCCTGAAATAAATAGGACAAACAAAAAACCATTTAATTATACAGATTAATTTACACTGCAGCCAAATCAACAAACTAAGAAATCATGATACGAAAGAATCCAATTTGGAGTTATGTCATTTCACTATACATAATCTTGAAAATATTCTGGTGACCATTCTCGATATCATGACTGATTCTAAAGAACGATTTTGGTGGGAGAATGTACACATCAAACAATATGGTACTGTATTTCCATACGGAATAAATTCTATAAATTTAAATAATATGAACAACTTTGAATATTACACTAATGTAAAAAACAATTCAGTTATATATAATATAGAACATCATAAAACGAGACGTTGGAAAAGAGGTGGTAAGGTTAAAAAGGTAACGTACATAGACACCTTGAAACGACTAGATCTCTTTATTGATGCAATTAAAAAGTTTGACAGGATTAGAGCATCATGGATAAAAAAATTTCGTATTTGGGATAAGGAAAAAATATGTTAAACGAATATGGCAAGAATGGAGAAAAGAATCCATTAGTTAAAGATCAAGAAAGTAAAAATCATACCCTTTCTGCTAATACAGCCATCTTTTTCGATATGATAAAATTAAAAGCTAGTACCTTGGGATTAATTTAGAAAAGATGTTATGGAAACAAAAAAGAAAGAATATTTAGTCACAACATTAAAAACCGTTTTGAAGAATAATGTCAACCTTCTGCCTGAATATAGATGTATGTATCACACAGGGGCGGCAAATAGGGGGCGCGGTCGCGCCCCCAAATTTTCCCTCGTCGTCTCTCGGCTTCTCCCATTTTTTTATCGACTGTCCACTGGTCAGTTTTCTCACGCCATGGAGCTTCAAAAGCGCCAACCTTCACAGTGAAGTTCCCACTTCCGGCTGGAATGAATCCTTTTCAACTTAAAAAGATTGGGGTGATGTTATCCTTATCACTTGAAAACTTCAAGTGACCGATTAAATTTGTGTGTAGTTAGCGCATTCTCATCCATTCCTTCCGCTGTAAATGCATTTCAGCAGCTCAATGCATTATATTCTTTCATAGAAACATCATATAAATGACATGCTATTTTCGAAAAAATTCGCTCATCAACAAATACTTTTTCTGGAGGCTCTTCAACTCTACAATCGAGGTGATACAAGGTGGCCTTCCAAATTTAAAGCCATAAAAGCACTACTTGAACTAATTTTGAAGTGGTGATTTTAACACTGGAAGAATTATCTGAAAATGATTTTCTCAATGGTGGAAGAACCGAAGCCCTTTTAACATGCATGACATCGTTCGAATTTTTGTTCACTTTATTTGTATTGAACAGTGTTTTTGATCAATGCAATACTCTCTCAAAGCATCTTCAGCCATCTGATCTTAATTTTCAGGCTGTGCAAGCTTTGGCTAAAGATATTATTGAAACTGTTAGTTCTTTTCGCACTGTTGCATATTTCAATCAAGTGTGGAGTTTTGTGACAGAACTTTGCGAAAAAAATTCTTATTCTGGACTAAAACTGAAAAGGCGTAAGAAAATTCCAAGCAAATTCGGAGGCGGTGAAAAAAATCTCCATGATGATGTTAAATCATATCACAGAATCAATATTCAATATGAAATTATAGATTCAGTATCTAATGAAATTGAGACAAGATTTAATGAGAACAATATATCTGTTTTGTTTGCCCTTAGTTCAGTATTATCCAGATTAGATGTCGAAAAAGAAAAAGAAAATGTTTCAACCATATGTAAAGTATATGACTTCCAGAAAGAGGAATTGCGACTGTTTTATTCAATGGTGAAAAATGAAAACATAGCCCATCCCAATTTTAAAAGTCGGCTGGATTATTTTAAAGAGCGGAATTTTAAAAAAAAATGTGTTTTCTGTCGTAACATTATTAGTTAAATTGTTTTTGGCTGTGCCAATCAACTCAGACAGTTGTGAAAGATCTTTTTAGTGTCTTAGAAGACTGAAAAATTATTTTTGCAGTACAATGGGACAAGAAAGACTTTCATCTTTAGCTGTTTTAGCTATAGAACAAGATATACCACTGAATTATGATGATATTCTAACAAAAATTTCTCTTCTTCCAGACTCTAAGAACCGGCGTTTAAAACTTTAATAAAATGTAAATAAATATAGATATTTGTATTTAGAAAAATTATGTTAACAATATGTTAACACAATTATGTAAAAAAATTATGTTAACAATAATTATTTTTCTCAACATCAATTCAATTTTGTGATCCCTCTCCCCCTCCCCCCTGTTAACAAACATTTTATTTATTCCATATTGTGGATTTTCATACATACAAATCTCGCACCCCCAAATGGAATGCTGAAATGCCGCCCCTGTGTATCACATACAAATACGTAAAAACAAATGGAAGGAAAATAATTAATTATAATAAAATAGGACAACACATGGATAAGTATGAAAACCAGATATGTTGTTGCAGTTCAAGCGAATACATCAATCATGATCACGAACACGCTGTTACCGGTGAATTGAATATGGTGGAAGAGGATAATTTTGTAACATATTTAAAACTTGGAACTAATTTTAGAGATCAAGAATTTCACCATAACAAGTTTTTAAAAAAAAGACATTGATGTTTTTATTTATAAACTAGCTGTTAAATACAGCTTACCTATCGAGACATTCCAAGAATGGAAACATTCTATTTTTGAAGGTTTTAGACATTATTATCAACCAGAATATAAATACGAATCGAATTACAAATTGGATAAAAAATTTTGACAACTTTAAAAAAGAATGATATTACTTATACGGACAAGGTTCAATCCAACTACGCATTTACGTGTATAAAATATTACGTCCATATTTTGCAGAATAGTTACAGCAATGATAATATGTACAAACATTTAGGACTATCTCGTTTGGTTATAGAAAACAAGATATGAGTTTTATATAAAAGAATTGGTTACAAAATTGGCAATATTAAGTTTCCTTATTTGGTGATGATCCCTAAGATGCATAAGCCCCCAATTAAATTTCGTCCGGTTACTGTGGGCATTGTGACATACTTAACCTTGGCCAATACCAAATTATTGAATATATTAAAACCCATTATGTTAATAATCAAATCAAGAGGAGCAGTTATGGTGTCAAATAGTTACGAAGTTATTGAAAAACTAAGTCAAATACCTGACGGTATATATTTGAAGAGTTATGATTTTAAAGATTTATTTAACAATGTCAACTTTAAAGATCTATTTGATATCTTGATTGAAACCTATGAAATATATGACATGCAATCAATCGTCACCATCAACAAGCACAAATATTTGATTAAGATTGTTCTATTTGAAAATATCCTTTACAACGGTAATGCATTTTACCAACAAATGCATGGAATCCCTATGGGTGGGAGATGTTCATCCATGTTGGCAGATAGATATATCTACATAAGTATGAGGAGGGAACACACATACTAAACGAGGTACCATACTTCAGGTTCGTTGTTGATGTATTGATGGGCTCAATAGAACCAAATAATAATTTCAATTTTAGTTTTTACCCAGTGAATTTGGAATTGATTGAAACTATTATGGAAAATGCAAATATAATAAATTTTTTGGATATCAGTATCCAATATGTTGAAAAGGATACCATATACTTATATGATAAAAGGAATTCGTTCCATATTGACATCAATTACATTATAAATTGGAATACAAACTTAAGCAAGAGTATTTTTCACAATATAATCATAAACCATTTACAAAGGAATAATAAACTTCATACATTAAAAAAAGAACGCATTATACGCGAAAGAAAATTAATTAAGGAAGCTGTCAAGTAGCAATATCCAATGCAGTTTCTAAGGCATTACTATAATGCATTTTACGGCAATAGAAACAACGTTTTTTATGCTAATTTCAGAGAATTGACATAACGAGAATGGCAACTATGTTTGGTAAATATGTGATATTTAAGAGGTATATTGGGCTTTCTAGCAATAGGTTCGTGATGTATCACTATGAGGTTATGTTAAAAGATGTAGGTCGACATTTATAGATAAATGGTCGCACTCTCGTTTTGTGTATCTTGGTAGTTCTTTTTATGGTTAAACCATCTGGTTTAATGACATATTGTTTTCTCATTACGTTTTCATATTTTCTTTTATAATGGCTGATGGGGAAATGCTTCAGGAAGGTATTTGTGTCCAGGAGTATTTCCTAGGTGTGAATGCATGCTGTAATCGGAAACAAGGGGTCACAATCCCCCTTGACCATTTCGTACTTTACCTGCTTGCAATACCCTCCATTTTATTCTATTTTTCATTTGAATTTGCTATATATATATACATATATATTACATATATATATATATAATAAAAAAGTTTGAAAGTCCAATGAAAGAAAAGTGAGAAGCTGTAACTTGAAAAACCTAACTTTCTAACAAGCTTACAAAATAAAATAATAAATGAGCAAATCTTCAAGCAAATGGAAAAAAATACAAATTTCGAATCATCAAGTCAAAGAAAATCATCAAAAATCAATGGTATGGAATCGATAAAAGAAAAACAAACAAAATCCAAGCACAAACGCTATACATGTGGACAAGGTCTAAGCCTAAATCATGGATATATATATATATATATATACTAGCTGAACTACAAGGCATTGTCCAGGAAAATTTCCGGCTATTAATATTTACGTTATTCTATGTTATAAATATTCCCTTTATTCAACATTATTAATATTTCTGTTATTGCCCATTCCATATTTTCATTTTCTTTTATAAACAATCCTTTTAATTTATATTATTAATATTCTCATTAATTTCCTTAATTAATATTCCTGTTATTAATGCTCCCGTTATTTTTCGTTATTTATATTTCCTTTATTCCTTGTTATTTATATTCCATTTATTACCTGTTATTTATATTCTATTTATTTCATATTCCCTTAATTTCCAGTTACAGGTATCACCTTAATTTCCCCCTATCAATATTCCTGGTATATAATTATGTAAACTGTTAGCCCATAACATTATAAAATTGTGAGATAAAATATTTATATGCAGGTTACGCAAAGTAGAACATTACCATGTCAGGCCGTGATAGAGACAAATTCAGAGAGTATGCGTCAGGAGCCGTAAAGGCCAGAAAAAGGAAAGAAAAACTGAAGAGTTTATCAAAAGCCAAGCTGGATCCCTGACAAAATTCGTTGTTCCAGTTCAACCAAAACCTAAAGAGAATGATGAGGCCTCTCCAGGCTCAAATACTGAAGCGCAGGCCAGACTCTCCTTAAAAATAGCAGTTCTTATTGCGATGATTTTTGTTTAGTTCAAATGGAGTCTGAGCAAAATTACACAGCTGGATGTCACACAGCTGGATGTGATTGTAATACACAGCCATCTGTAGGTGCAAGTTCTAATGAAATTTTTCAGAATGAGTCTGTTGATACGAAACAGGAATCTTCAACTGATCACGATAGTTTTGATCCATACAGCTCTTAAAGACCAGTAGATAACACTGTGACTAAGTTTGATTACGATCCCTATTCTTGGGGGAAATTGACAGCAAGAAACACAGTTTGTTGGTAGAAAAAGGTTCCATTAGGGTAACAGATTCTGATTTCCTTAAAGACAATGAAAAGAGGCATTTCTCTAGTTATTTTTACTGTCATAGCCTTTCAAATGGAGAAAAGCAAGAAATAAAATTGTTAATCTACTCCAACAAGATATAAAACCTTGATTAATATGATAACGCCATTTGTTAAAAGTAGTTGTAGGTATACTATATTTAACTGCATTTCTGTACATGAATTCATCCAAATCAGCTTTAAAAAGTTGGTCAATGTTATTATAATTCTGTATACGGTATTTAGTTCCATTTCCAAAAATCGCTATCAAATCCTTATTTTCGATGACACTAATATCCCCACTAATGACTTGACCTAGACCACCATTATAATATTTATTGGATTTGCAATCACAATTCAGTTCAACCGAATCACTCAAACTTTGACATATCAAATTGTAATTAAATAGCTTTCTTCCCAATGGCCTCACATATTTATATGCAATCTTTACTTTGAGGTTTTTAATAGGAAATAGATCACTGCATTTGTTAACAATATGCCGTAATGGGATTGTATCAAAAGTTTTGTTTTGATAAGCCACTCCTAAGTATTCTTTCAGGCAATTTTCTTGATTATTCACACATAGTGATATTGCGTAAGACTTGGCCCTCGATTTTAAAAAATCACACATAATGGCAACGTTTGCTGCTCTAAGTCCTTGGATGAGCCGAATGGTCTGGGCTTTCGACATAATGGCAACGTTAGCATTTTGATAAAAATTTAGGTCTGCACTTTTCCTGATAAAATCCTCATTGGTCCATAACTTTCAAATTCGTACAATAAATTTTTTTCTTATTCCATATACGTAGTTTTTTATCCAATTGGTTCTGTATTCAGTTTGAGTCATCAATATCTCAATAAAATCTTTATATCGTAATTTACATCTTGAGTAATTGTCCTTCTTAACACGTCCTCCTCGTTTCCACCATTTTCTTACTTCACCAACTACATTTTTATATACAATATCTGTATTATTAAGTTTGTAGTAGTCAAGATTGTATGTATTAATGTATTTGATGGAATTTAAGCCATATGGGAAAATTGTACAGAATTGTTCAATATGAACATTTTCCCACCATAATCGTTCTTCATTATTCACTACGATATCGATAATGGACACTGTAATGTCATTGAAACTGTGCTTGCTATAATGACGTAGTTCCAAATTAGATTCTCCATTTTCATTGTTCTTTAGTTTGTTAACTTGGCTACAGTGGAGGTTAATGCGTAAATGTAAATGATTTTTCGTTTGTCCAATGTAGTGAAGTCGACATTGATTACAAGTAATACAATAAATAACGTTGAAAACTTTACAAAATTTCTTGAAATTGGCATGTTTTTCTGATATTTGATTAGAGGATTTGATTTGAGATATTCTGATATTTGAACGAGGAGGACGTGTTAAGAAGGACAATTACTCAAAATGTAAATTACGATATAAAGATTTGAGATATTGAAGACCCAAAATGAATACAGAACCAATTGGATAAAAAACTACGTATATGGAATAAGAAAAAAATTTATTGTACGAATTTGGAAGTTATGTACCAATGAGGATTTTATCAGGAAAAGTGCAGGCCTAAATTTTTATCAAAATGCTAACGTTGCCATTATGTGCGATTTTTTAAAATCGAGGGCCAAGTTTTACGCAATATCACTATGTGTGAATAATCAAGAAAATTGCCTGAAAGAATACTTAGAAGTGACTTATCAAAACAAAACTTTTGATACAATCCCATTACGGCATACTGTTAACAAATGCAGTGATCTATTTCCTATTAAAATCCTCAAAGT
The DNA here is from genome assembly GCA_951213105.1 of Amaurobius ferox. Taxonomy (NCBI): domain Eukaryota; kingdom Metazoa; phylum Arthropoda; class Arachnida; order Araneae; family Amaurobiidae; genus Amaurobius; species Amaurobius ferox. The sequence continues at coordinate 17,922,676 of OX578142.1, read as the reverse complement.
AAAGATTGCATATAAATATGTGAGGCCATTGGGAAGAAAGCTATTTAATTACAATTTGATATGTCAAAGTTTGAATGATTCGGTCGAACTGAATTGTGATTGCAAATCCAATAAATATTGTAATGGTGATCTAGGTCACGTCATTAGTGGGGATATTAGTGTCATCGAAAATAAGGATTTGATAGCGATTTTTGGAAAAGGAACTAAATACCGTATACAGAATTATAATAACATAGACCAACTTTTTAAAGCCGATTTGGATGAATTCATATACAGAAATGCAGTTAAATATAGTATACCTACAACTACTTTTAACGAATGGCGTTACCATATTAATCAAGGTTTTATATCTTGTTGCGGTAACAATGAAACTTCAAATAAAAAACTTCATCTGGATTATAAATATTTAAATAATATTAGAAACAAATATGTTATCACATATGTTGATAAAGTAAGTTCCAATTATGCATTTACATTGCAAACAGTTTTATATAAAGGAATTGAAGAAGTGTTATGAAAATACAGATCTGTACATAGAAATCAAGCAGCCACTAATTATAATCGAAAATAAAATAAAAGCGATGCATAAAAGAATCGATATCCTGCTTAAAAATATCAATTTTCCTTACTTGGTTCTAATACCAAAAATTCATAAAAAACCTATTCGATTCAGACCTGTTACAGTTGGTTTTAAAACTTATTTGACATTTGCTAATAAAAAACTTTTGTCGATTATGAAACCAGTACTTAAGAAAATCAAAAGTATGGGAACTTGTATGATTACCAACAGTTTGGAAGTAATAGAAACTTTAAAGCATATACCCGAACGCATTTACCTAAAAAGTTTTGACTTAAAAGACTTATTTAATAATGTACATCTAAACAATCTATATGATATCCTAATTGAAACTTATGAAAGATATGAAATAAATCATATATTGAGATCAACAAATACAAATCTATTGTAAAAATAGTGATATTTGAAAACATTTTGTTTAATGGCTCAAGATATTACAAACAAATCCATGGAATTCCTATGGGTGGTGGATGTTCGTCCATTTTGGCTGATATTTACTTACATTGGTTCGAATCAAAGTCACACATTAATAATGAATTAATATATATGAGATACATTGATGATGTTATAACAGGTGCAACAGACCCCAATTATCAATTCGATTTTACATTTTACCCTGAAGATTTAAAACTAAACGAAACAATAGAAAGTGATCCAAAGGATAATAACTTCCTAGATCTCAATATTAGATACAACGACCAGGATCACATTATATTCAATATATATGACAAACGAAAAAATTTTGATATAAAAATCAATTATCTGATGCATTGGAATAACAATATACATCGTAACATATTCTGTAATGTTATTATACAACATCTAAAAAGACATCAACGAATCATCAACAATGAAAAGGAAAGAATAGATAGAGATATATTTGTGATAAGGGAAGCAATGCGACAAAAGTATCCTAAGGCCTTTTTAAGGCGTCAACTAAGTGATCATTACAAAAATAAATATTCACAAGTACATAACATCATGGAAGTTTGTAATGACGAAATGGCAACAAAAAGAAATAGAGATTTGGATCACGATTTTATGACAACTACTTTCACTCATGACGAAAGAAGAAACAACAGAATGTTCTAATGATTTGATATGGGAAAGCGAAACATGGTATGGTTTATGACTGTTTATAATAATGAGGGGGAAGGATGAATTCTTCTTATATTGTCTTTGGATTCTAACAACGTTCTATAGGAATTAGGTATCATTTCTTCTTTACTCCTTTGAAAAATCAAGGTCTATTCATTCGAGGTACATGCATTGGAGAAGTGCTACGGGAATTGTGGCCATACCGGGAGTGTGCCGCGGCCTAGCAGCATGCTGCAACCGGGGATTTAAGGGGTCACAATCCCCCCTTAGGCATTTTTTTAGCATATTGCCCGTTAGCCTTCCCATCCACTTTTTATTCCATTTGTATCCTATTTCTATCTTATTTTATTATATTTCGTATAATGAGGAAAATGCAGCATTGCGCATTTCATTTATATGATTTTATCACGAACCTTTTAATCTTATAGTGCTTTATCAATTTTTATTATATATATATAGATATATATATATACAGGGTGTCCAGTGCTATCGGTGGCCAATGGCTATTTCCTCAACCGTTAGTCACAGAGATACACTTCCAATTGCAAAAATGTTTTAAATTTTAAAATCTATTATCTTAGAAACAGTTTAAATCAATAAATGCATTTCTGAAAGCAATAGGAAATATAAATTTTTATACAGTCCCCCGGTCCTACCAATTATGTTTAGGAAAATCATCCTCATACAATTTTATGTAAAATAAAAAAAAATCATCCTTTTATGACCAAAATTAACTGACTTATAGCTGTTTAAAGTTGGAGCACTTTCTGTGCCGAAAAATGGTCAATGCTGTCTCTGATTGATTGGTTGCCAGTGGCGGCTCACGTATAGGCACTGTGGAACTGCAGCACTCCCTAGTTCCCCCATTAGGAAGCTGCATGCGAAGCTGCGAGGGAGAGAGAACACTGTCACTCCCGCAGTGCAGACCCTGGCGTGCTGGTGGAAGGTAGTTTTTTTTTACTTCTTTTTTCACTTGAACTGTAACAATTTAGGTTAAAGTAAGTAAAAAATGTTTGATTTTGTTCTTTTAGGATTTTATCAAGTTTCTGAATAAATTTTCTTTTTATACATGTTTGTTTCCTTTTACACAAGTTTAAAACAAAGGCTAAAAATTTTCTGGAGCAGCACCCCTACTAATTTTAGCTACGAGCCCCCACTGTTGGTTGCCTAGAGAAATGGTCAATACGGTCTGATTGGTTGGTTACCTGAAACAGGACATTTTTATGTGTGGAAAAGCGACTTAAGTCATAAGGTTTAATGCTTCATAACTCTGTGAATTTTGGTCATAAAAGGAAGGTATTTTTATTTTGCATGAAATTGTATGAGGATGATTTTCCTAAATATAATTAGTAGGACCCGGGGACTGTATAAAAATTTATATTTCGTATTTTTTTCAGAAGTGTATTTATTGATTTAAAGTGTTTCAAAGATAATAGATATTAAAATTTAAAACATTTTTGCAATTGGAAGTATATCTCTGTGTCTAACGGTTGAGGAAATAGCCATTGGGTACCGATAGCACTGGATGCCCTGTATATATATATAAAATTTACATAAAACATCATATCACGATAGAAAAGAAGCCCTGCTTTTCTGGTTTGCCTGAGGCTTCGCACCCCCCTCGGGCCGGGCCTGATGCTGATGATGTCAAGAATGGTAAGCTTTCTATGGTTCTTGCCCAATGTGTTGTTAATGATAACTTTCAACTCTTTTTTGAAAAAACTTTTCTTTTAATTCGTTGCAATAACCCTCGTAATATTCTTCTTTATGAATCCCTGTTTATTTATATATACCGTGATTCCATTTGTAATTTTGATCCTGTGCAAATTTTAAGTTACACTTGGTGACTCATTCTCAACTCTATGCATGTCAAACCTCTACACAGTGATCTGTGATGTTTCATTTTAATGTAATTTATGCTTGGCTGAAATTCGGGCATGTTTCATTGTCTTTTCTTTTGTATTTGTATTTAATACTTGTGTTTAAATTTTTAATCTCCCATTTATAACACTTTTTATTGTAATTTTGTAATTGTTTAATCTTTAATAGCTTGTTTATAATACCCTTTTCATTATCATTATTCCATAGCTGATTTATGCAAATTTTCTCTGCCGATTTGGTCTAAGATTGTTTCCACGGTAATTTTTCATATAGCCACTGATGAAAGGTGTGGTGATGACCGAAAGCGCTCTGGCCTTTTAATATTTCTATGTCTTATAGGATGGTTTTTATTTGATTAAATGACCTTTTTATCTATGATTTGTGTCTTTAATTTTATGCTTAAATTATTTGATTTCACTCATACTATTAAATTAATTTAAATTTCATTTCACTTACCAGATCTAGATGATATCTTATTTAGACAGACATGCTAACTATGTTTTAATATCATTTAGAATGTTTATTTTCAAAAATGAAAAAAATAGACAATTTTTAGGCTTTTTTTGCAATATTGTATAATATATATACACTATATAAGGTTAAATAAACTGTGTATGTTTGATAATGTTTTCTATTATTGTTTACCATTAATCTCTCTTTGAAATGAGGAGTTAACTTATTTGTGTTAAAAACCTATTTTCGGGGATAAGATACGTAAAGTAAAATCAAGTACACTTTAATGAAAAACTAAGAAGATGTGCTTGGTTTATTAAATTGTTTTTAAATTCATATTTTCATGACAAAATAGTGAAACAATAATTTTATTCCAAGGGATCCTAAATTCGTCCTTCATAATAGGTTCGAATAATATACACACAAGAGTAGCGTTATATGTTTGAAAATATATTTATGACAATTGTCTTTATTGAGGATGAAAGAAAAAATTTCAGGTGTGAGCATTAAAATTATCTTTTCAGGAGATATAAATGCAAGAGGTTAAGAAAACTTTATTAGGATAAAAACTGTATCAGAATGATTTATCTCAGCATATCAAAATTACTTACTGATTAATCGGAAAAAATTTCATTGAAAACTGTCATTTGCTAAATATAGCATGTACATATTTATTCTGTTCTTTCTGTTTTCCAATCTTTAAGAACCATTGTAAAGAAAGGGCAATTTCTATCTTTCTTGTATGTACCAAAATCTAATCTAATCAGTACTAGAGTAAGTTACTTCACAACAATTTCATGAAAATCCTAAAATTCTTGAGCTATAGTGTTATGTTTATATTTGAATCTTTACAAAAGTCATATAATACAGTATGTGACCTTTTATCCGGCGCCCCAATATCTGGACCCTTCCAAAACCGGAATTCGGCAAAATAATGCCAAATTCTGCACCAATAAGCGATTATTTGCCAAAAATTGCACCAAATAGCGGATTTTTTGTTTAAAATCCCACCAAATGATGTTTTGCCTCAATTAGCAATATATCAATATTATAAAATGATGCTGAAACCTACATTTTTCTAACTTCAACTATTTGCGATCCTAACATAAACACAGGTCTCCCTGAATCTGTACTCTCCGCACCGGAAATGTTGCTAAAAATAGTTTCTGCGAGAAGGAAAATGACAAGTATCATGGAAGTAAAAGAGAAATCATTAACTCCATGTAAAGCTTAAAATTCCCTCTCGCCAGTCGCCACATGGCGAGTAAACTTGAAAAACTGGCAATTAACTAAATTCTGACTACCGGCCAAACTCTGTGATAGCTTAGAATTACCCTTCTCCCTAAACAAACCCACCTGTGGAGTAACAAAAATCTGTCAACAATCGTTACAATACTACTACGGCTCTTCCGTAATTGTTCTCCCTTACAAGGTAATCGTAATTTATTGCATTTATAACTGAGAATGAGTGCAATCCACATTCCTATCTTACCCCTCCCCTTAATCACCATTGTGTTCTGCGACATGCCACGGCGTAGTGTCTTTGCAGCGCTCTATGCATTGACCTAGACCCCCCCCCCCCCCATTTTTACATGCTGTATGAAGGAGTAACTACACTGCTTCGAGGAGTAAACTAGCTCTTTGGTACTAATAAGTATTTCATCATTTTTACACCTTCCTCAAATTTAATAGGGTTCCCCAAAGCAGATGCACGAATGGAATTAAAATCATGTGCTAAAAAAAAATGCTGAGTGAAATTCGCCCTCGCTATTTTTGGCATGTAAATTTATTTGTTAGTTTAAAATATTCATTATAGCATGTTTTTCATAATAAATAATTAAAAGAATTAATCTATATGAAAGAGTTTCGGGAATTTGCTCGGGACCGATGCAAGCGAACTTAAATCTGGGCAGCCGGCACGAATAAAGGACATCAACCTTGGGGAAGGAGGAATTCTTTTCCGAGCTGAATTGCCGATATTGCAATGTTATATATTATTGTTCTAATTTAATCTACGTATTTATTCACGGTTCATAAAGGACCATATGGAAATTATGAATAGGTGTAGCATTAACTAAAATAGTGCGTTTGAAGGATACTAACCCGGACATATTTTGTATTACTAAAAGTAATACAAAATTATATTACTAAATTAATTAATTTTGTAATACTAAAAGTAATACGCTAGATCGCGAGAGTTTCACAATTTTTAAAGTCTCGATGCACTACAGTTTTCTGCTCAGAGAAATTTTAGATTTCCTTTTATAGATTATACCCTGTTTTAAGTTATTAATCTCTCATCGACGATGTATAAAACTAAAAATGTATGGATTCCTAAAATGTTTACATAGTTGTGTTTTTAGAAATGCTCAATTGTTAATATAAATTCGAATAGTTAATAATAAATTCAAAGTTAAATCAGTTTCATTTTCAACTTACCTGCGGCCAAGGACAGTTCATCCTCTCCCCCCTCCCCACTACAATATGTTGCTTGTCATATAAAGAGTGTGAAAAAAAATCTGGGGAGGGGGTCTCAAACCTGTTACCCCCTAAATACAGCACTATGTCCACCCCCCCCCCAACCTTTTCTACAAATCTACGCCTATGCAATTTATCTATCATAGAATACATTTTGAAAAAAAAGAAATGGAGTTGACGCAAGAGCATTATCGAGCTATGATTTTCTATGATTAGTAGGGCTAAATAAAGAAGAATGCCTTCAATGTCTACAATTAGAATATGGAAGTGATGCACCATCTTGTGCCACTGTATTCAGATGGTTTACAGAGTTTAGAAGAGATCAAAATTCTCTCCTGGATGAAGAACACAGAGGAAGACCTTTGTCGGCTGTAGTTCCAGAAAATGTGTCGGCCATTCGAAAAATATTAATCGATGATAATCGCTGTACCTACAAAATGATGCAGAAGGAACTTAACATTAGATCCGCAGCTATGTATAAAATTATTCATGAAGAACTGTATATGAAAAAATTAGTTTGTTATTGGGTCTCCCATAATTTAACAGAACACCAAAAAGTGGAGCGTTTTAGAATCAGTATATATATATAAAGAAACCCTAAAATTACTTAATGATGGTAGACACTGCATTATTTCTAAAATCATAACTGGTGATGAAATGTACATACCATTTTTTGACGTTCCAACATGTTAAGTAAAGTAAAGTATGGGTCTTTGAAGATTATCCCAAACGAACAATGGTGAAAAGACAACAAGCAATGAAAAAAGTAATGTATGCCATGTTCTTCAGAAGTACAAATCTGGTCAAAGCCATAAAGCTAGAGAGACAGATAACAGTTACAGCTAACTGGTACACCACTAAGTGTCTTCCAGAAATTCTTCAGGAAGTGAATGTTAGGGAACTCATGCTTCACCATGACAATGCATCATTTCATTCAGCAAGAATGACAGTTGAATTTCTTGAACAAAAAAACATCAAAATGATAGGACATCCACCCTTTTCTCCTTATCTTGCTATGTGTGACTTTTGACTATTTTTTAATCTAAAAAAAAATTTAAGTGGGCGTCGTTTTCATTCAGAAGATGAGATTGATGAGGCTATAAAAGCATATTTTTCATCGATTCCAAGAAATGGATGGCTTGAAGCATTTAATATTTGGAAAATTCGCCTACAAAAGTGTATTAATGTTGGAGAGGAGTACTTTGAACGCTCCTAAAAGTTGGTAAGTTTAACTTGTACCACTTAGCCGTATCTCAAAAATTTCAGTATGACCCTTGTATTTTCATAAAAACAGGCAAATCAATTGAGATTATTCCTTTTCAGCTCTCAAACTATGACATATTTTTAATAATGCAACGTATCTGTATCACAAAATCTGCTTTTCTATTTTATTCTATTTTGTGCTCAATATTTTATCTTTGTTTCTATGGCTGGTCATTTGAAACCAGGGATCTGGCTGCCGATCGCCATTGCACCAAATCATGATAAAATATTTCATTTGGCAAGTAAACAAGCGATCGAATTCGCCAAAATGCAAGTGGCCTAATTATGGATAGTTATTTTTTTCAAACCAAGTATTTTTGCTGTTATTTTAAATGCCCAAAATAAAAACTAATAGAAATAGTTTTCAATCATGATTGTAAGGAATATAATTAAATTATTAGCAATTACGACTGTTTTTATTTCTTTTCTTCTTTTTAAGTTTCTTTTCCTCCAAAATCGGGACTTCATCAGGAATCATAAGTAGAAAAGAAAGAATCAAAATGTTCTCCTTACTTCTCTGGGAATAAAAGACAGAGAGACTGTAAGATTGTTGAATTGTGCTCTCTTCTTTCTGACTGATAAATTATGATGCATTTCTTTTTTCTTTTCAAATTTCAAAATTTTCCCAATTATTGTTTGTTTGGTGTCAATTTGGGGTAAAAAGTTCTGAAAATTTGTTTTCTATAAACATTTTTCATTTAAAACCATTATTTACAAATATAGTTATTGGGACTAGAATTTCTTTACGTTTGTTTCCCCATCATTTTCATGAATATGAACGAAGTTTCCCGCAACTGATCAAAACAACTTAATCATTTAAATGTTTATGTTTTGTCAGTAAAATCAAAACACTGAAAGGAAGAAAAAGTTATGTCTGTGATTAATGATGCGATTAACATATTCTTTTTGCATTAATATAAAATTTATTTCCCAGTATTTTCCTTTTATAATATTTTCATAGTGAAATGAAGGCATAAGTCTTGATTTCATTTTGCTGTGAATCCTACAGATTATAATCTATTACCATCCATATTTTTTTCTGTTATATTGATATTTTTATGAAATATTGTATTATTCACTGCCATAATGAGATTGAAATATATACATATATATCAAAATCAATGTTTACTTTTAAACACTTGCCTAATGTCGTTTAAACATTAATATGACACTTTCAATCGCAATCTCTTTTCATTCAGTTTAATTTCAATCTATGCATGTTGGAACCAATAAAAAATGAAGTCAAAAATATAAATCTAACTTTGGAAAAGTCACAAAAACTCTAATATAGCCAGTTCATGGCTTTCCCTACAAACTCAAATTTATTTGCGAAATAATTTTTCACACAAAGAGTGCGATTGTGCAATTCATTTTGTATCGCAGTGCATTGCTGAGAGTCCACAACCAATTTTTCCCATCTATCTCAATCCTCCAATTAATGCACAATAGGCATACTAAACTTGCTTATTTTCATGTTTAGGTTTGTTTAAAACAAATATTTTACAAAATTAACCAAATGTTATAAGAGTTAACTATGATGGAAGAGTAAGATGATTCTTATAGTTAATATCCTTATGTAATGTTTTGAATCTAATGACTTCTTTTTAATTATTATTTCAGATTTTCAAATTGTAAGTATGTGTTTACTATGGTAAAGTTCATTCTAAAATATATTTTTTTAATTGATAATGTATTAAACAATAAAATAAAATTAATAAAAAATTTATGAACATATATTTATTCTTATGCAGAAACAGTTAAATTATGCTTTAATAACTGCAATCTTCATCTTATTTTACCTCTACGAAATAATATTAAAATCTACAGGTTTTCTTCTAAAGTTAGTAGGTATGAGTGCCCATTGTTACTCTTATGGGACTATTATCATTGTTACTCTTATGGATAAAAAATTGTGAACATTTATTTATTCTTATGCAGAAAAAGTTACATTATGTTTTAGTAACTGCAATTAAAGAAAAAATTCTCAAATTTTTTTAAGCTTCAAATTTCCTCATTATTTTACGTCTAAAATAATGTCATCTACAGGTTTTCTTCTACAGTTAGTAGTGCCCATTTTTTCTCTTATAGGACTCAATTTTAAGTTCCTGGGGTCCGGAATTTTCTATATCAAATGAATGCACATCATAGAACATATTCCAAAAGTTGACATTTAACAAGTATATTATCATAAATAACTAATATATTTATAATACTCATTGAAAAATTAGCATAAAGTGTAAAATTTATATGTAAATTTGTGACAAAAAAGCCTTTGAATATGAAATTGCTATAAATAATACAAATATGCATTGCTACAAAACTGTTTATTATAAAACTGATACGAATGAATCTTAGTTTTATCTAATACGGATGACATGATAGTGGATCCCAGTAGCAGAATGTTTCTAGCTGATCTGCGACGAAGATTGAGGGGTTTAAAAATTTATCTGCAGCTTGCTTTCAGGATCTTCATTAGTTGTTACCAAAATTAGTCATTTTTTGTGTATTTTTCATATATTACAAGTTTTACATATTGTTTATTATTTTAATGACTATTTAAATTACATTTATTAAAGTGAAAAGTAAATTCATATTTAATTAAAATTATGGACATGTAAGTACAGATGCACATATATCAACTTTTAGTTTATGCTCTCGAAATTACTACATTTATAAGTACATCTCATTGCTTTAACTGCATTAACAGAATAACCCTTTATTTCATTAATTATATATTTGAGAAGTAGATTGAAATATCAGGGGAGATTCGAAAGATTGACAGAAATATTCATTATTTATGAAATATAACATTATAAAATATAATTTATGTTGAAATATTTATTATTTTTTTATTATGCATTTATAATTGCTATCTTCTCATTTTTGGTGTATTTATTAAATTTTAAAACTTATTTCTGGTCTTTTTCTTAACCTTTTCTAATTTAAAGTTTATCTTTAAGCCATTGTCCCCCCCCCCCTCCCCCGCACGCACACATTAGTTTCATCCATTTTTTGCATTTCTTAAAGGTTTCCTAAATTTACAGATTTTTTTTAAGCATTTTAAACACTTATAATCAATAATTATTTTACAACCTTAATTAAAATTGCACCAATGTTTTTCATTATAAGACATTCAGGTGTTTCACATACCTCAATTTAAATATGAAATATATATGCTCACATAATGCAAAAATGCATATACATAAAATTATTTAAGCATTAATATACAGGGTGTCCAGTGCTATCGGTGCCCAATGGCTATTTCCTCAACCGTTAGTCACAGAGATATACTTCCAATTGCAAAAATGTTTTAAAGTTTAAAATCTATTATCTTAGAAACAGTTTAAATCAATAAATGCATTTCTAAAAGAAATACGAAATACAAATTTTTATACAGTCCCCCGGTCCTACCAATTATGTTTAGGAAAATCATCCTCATACAATTTTATGCAAAATAAAAAAAAAATCATCCTTTTACAACCAAAATTGACCGAATTATAGCTGTTTAAAGTTGAGCACTTTTTGTGCTGAGAAATGGCCAATATGGTCCCTGATTGGTAGGTTGCCTGAAACGGGACATTTTTATGCGCTAAAAAGCAACTTAAGTCATAAAGTTTAATGCTTCATAACTCTGTGAATTTTTGTAATAAAAGGATGATTTTTTTTTATTTTGCATGAAATTGTATGAGGATAATTTTCTTAAATATAACAGGTAGGACCTGGGGACCATATAAAAATTTATATTTCGTATTTCTTTCAAAAATGCATTTATTGATTTAAAATAGCCACTGGGCACCGATAGCACTGGACACCCTGTATACAGGGTGTCCTAAAAGATTGAAACATGCTTTAATTCTTTACCTGTTGCAGATAAGTGGGCAATGTAAATTGCAAAAATGTTGAAAGTAAGGTAGGAAATAAAACTATGTTAAGGAAATAGTCCTATTAATTTCAAAAAGTTACACTTTTTAAATTTTTATACGACACCCTGAGACAAATTTGGTCAATCAGAAAATTTTTAGTTTTAATGCAACAAAATCATTAAAAACCCTGCATATCTGTATTTTTAAAAGTGAGTGAGTTATATTTAATTGAAAATTGAACATTGTGAATGGGGACCATATATCAAATTAGAAATATAAATTTGTGACATATCACAAAAAAGATAAAGCTGGATGATAATACATAGGATACCCAAAGGCGTAGTGAGTACCACTGCTTTATATGATATCTGTCTGTGTAATGCTTTATTTAGATGCATTTGTGATAAAAAAATTTGACACATATTAATGTATTTTTGATCTAAACAATTTCCATCGTCAATTTGTTTATGATCCCTATTTTCACTGATGAAACAGCCTTTCACATGGTACGAAAAAGTGGCATAAGTCAGATTTTTTCCTTTATCATAATTTAGTTGATTTTAAAGATACAGATATGCATTTTTTTTTTAATGATCTTGTTAAATTAGAAATAAAAAAATTCTGATTGACCAAATTTGTCTAAGGTGGGTTGTATAAAATTTAAAAAGTGTAATTTTTTGAAAATTAATGGGAGAACTATTTCATTAATATAGTCTTATTTCCTACCTTACTTTCAACATTTTTGCAATTTACATTGCCAACTTATCTCCAACAAGTAAAGAATTAAAGCGTGTTTCAATCTTTTTGGGACACCCTGTATATAATTATATTATAAGTTTTTATCCAGTTAAAAATACTTTAAATTGAAAACAAACATTTCCGTTTAGTAAAGCACAAGTTTTTACTAATGATAATAAAAAATATTAATCTTTAACCCATTAAGCGCCATTACCCACATATTGGGAACATCCATAAAATATTTTTCCTGGCAACCCCAAAATTACGAATAAGAAATTTTTCTCCACAAATATTATCCATAGTCTAGTCCAAATTTCTGATAATTTTTGTATTTCTTAAATTTTAATATTTCTTTTTGAAATTTAAATTCAAATATTTACGAAATTCAGATTTCCACAATATTATAAATTTCCTGTGAGAATACCCAGAAAAACCTCCTGAAACTTTAAGTGTTATATTCCGAAAGCCAAGATATGGTTCTATATTTCACAGTTAGGAATTTCAGGGGTAGAAATTTCAGGGTAGATGCAGTTCACTGAATTATGCAAATGATGTGAAATGTGCAGCTGTCCCACGCACACTGAGTGAAGGGAAGGAAACTGCAGAATCAGCAAAAGTCGTGCTGCTCTGTCTGCCAGGGAAATCATTTTGCAATTTTTTTTTTGTCTCAGAGGAAACGTGTAATAGCAGAGAATGCCGGGCCACCGCCAAAGTAGACAGTTCCAGCAGATAGATAATTTTACGAGGAGTATGGTGATCGAACTCAGAAGGGCAGGTTGGCTTATACGTCAAATCTCAGCAGACAGCCACCTACATGAGTCCAAGGTGCACCAGCTGTGGCAAAGATGGTTGGAACAAGGGAATGTGGAACATTTAATAGGTGCCAGTACGACCAGAGCAACATTAGCACACATGGACCGACGCATCTGCTGGCAAGCATTGGCAGCCCCACAGGCCCCTTCCGTCACCCTTTTGCAGCATTTGCAGAACACCCTTGATGCTTCTATATCGACCAGGACCATTATCCGCCAATTGGTTGCAGGTGATCTGCACACATGGCACCCGTTAAGGAGACTACCATTGACCCAACAGCACAGATGCCTCCATTTGCAATGGTGTCAGGATCGAGCAATGTGGATGGCGGAATGGCACAGGATCATGTTCTCTGACGAGTCACGCTTGTGTTTTAACAATGACAGTCGCCGTGTACGAGTCTGGCACCAAAGTGGGGACAGGTCCAATCCGGCCGCATCTGCGGAATGTCATACCGCGCAACAATGCAGCATCATGGTTTGGGGCGTCATTGCCTATGGTAACTGGTCACCTCTGGTCCGTATTGAGGGCACTATGATGGCCCAATGATACGTGGATGATGTGCTGCGGCAGGTGACACTACCCTTCCTTCAGGGGGGTGCCCAATGCCATTTACCAGCAGGATAACACCCGACCACACATGGCACGCATCAGCCAACATGCCCTGAAAGGTATCCAGATGCTTCCCTAGCATCAGTCTCCAGTGATCTCTCACCAATCGAACACGTCTGGGACATGATTGGATGTGGCTTGAGTGAACTGCCACTGCCGAATTTAAAAGATGAACTCTGGCAAATGGTTTACAGAGAATGGGTAGCCATCCCTCAAGACACCATCTGCCTGCTCATTGACTCTGTACCTAGAAGTGTTGCTGACTGTATCGCCGCCTGCAGCTGTCCTACAACCTACTGATCAGACGGTGTTATCGCTCAGCTCAGTGTATAGGTGTATCATGTTGCAATAAACATCACTTATTGTTCGTTGCTGTCTCTCTCTGTTTGCCGATTTTCATCCCTTTCTGCCCACTCCTTCTTGGTGTGTCATTTTCACTATCACATAGTGTTAGAGGTAAATTTAAATCTGTCGATATTGATGTTTCCTAAATGAACCTCTTCTTCAACTTTAAACAACTTGTAAATATGTTATGCAGCTAATGCTTATAGCAGCATGCCACTGTAATTTGACAAGATAGATTCTGCTGATTAACTTGACTCATGAACTTCTTTCTTTTAAAACTGCACTATTCTGCTCTCAACTTAAGAAAGATCCAAGTTTTCTTTTAGATAGTCGAACAAATGGTTACGGGCCAGTTAAAATGCCTAAAGGAAGGAAAGACAAACGAGTCTAATTAACGGGGGCCACCTATGTCCTCCCATCAGAAAGTAAACAATCGCTGCTGTAATGAATTGAGTGGTCTCACCGCTATTGGAAAAGTGTGTTACTGAAGTGAGCCAAGAATACTGCAAAGATGCTGCTGCTAAAGAAAGACAATTATGTAATGTGATGCAAGAATATCCTTTGCACTAAAGGCAGAGGGATGTTACATGCGCATAAGTAGAAATTTACAGTCTGTTAATGAGGAGGCATCAAAAAGCGACACAGACGATGGTATCCAGCACCGAGGCAGAGCATAGGAGATTTTTTAGATAGGACATATGAGAGAATATCAGGAACTTTTTGTGCTGACTGATGGATCGCTTTTATGTGGAAAATGATCGGTAATATTTTCCAAACTCCTGCCAATGACTCAGTTCTCTATTCCCAGCCAGTGAAGCATGACATCACGTTAGACGAGACAAAACTACAACTTTTGGCGAAAACTTTCACTCATCACAGTTGAGAATGTAAGTCGTATTTCTGAAATATCTGTTACTCCAGTTGATGTAAATTTTAATGTCACAAAAAGTAAAAATGTATCCAAGTGTAACAATTTATCTAGAAATTTTAATGCCAAAATGAAATCCAAAGTAATACAAATTGGACAGTTATTTCTGTAAAAAAATGGGCTATATTAAGAAAAATTGTTTAAAATTGAAAACTAAAAATGTAGCTACTATTGTTGAGTCAAATGTTGAATCAAATATTGAAGCCAGTTTTGCTGTTGATCCAGTCGATAAGTTCAACTGGGCAATAGACACTGCTGCCATGTATCATTTCTGCAATAACAATCTGTTTTCAAATTCAGAAAATTGGAAGGTACTTCCATGTCGCTGGCAGTAGGAAATGCCGAAAGCCCAGTAAAGCTATTGGTATGGTCAAAAATGTTTGTAGTTGTAAATGAAGAAAAGATATCCTATCACATGATGTAATGTTTTACCCTAAATTACGTCATAACCTTCTCGCATCCTCAGTACTAGAAAAGAATATTTTCATGGGGCAAAAGGGGTACAATGATTCTATATACCAAATGGGAAAAGTAATTTTATGATAAAAAGAAAGAAGGATTATATTTCTTAAAACTCCAGTATGAACTAAAGAGTTCAAATGATATCAAGGATCATAAAAGTTAGAAATACCAAATCAGGAAGTATGTTAAAGTATGCAAATCAATTTTCATATGTTAAGAATAGAATTTGTCATAAATTTAAAATGAAAACACTTCTCGAACTCTACAGGTGAAAGAAACCCTCAGCAAATCATTTAAAGATTTTCGGTAGCAAAGTTTATGTAGGGAAAAACCAAACAGTTAAGAAGAAAACTTGATATGACAGTCCAAGAAGGAATAATGGTGGGTTACGCCACGAGTACAAGAGGCTACAGGGTACTGATAAAAGGGGGGAGAAAAACGTAATTGAAAGTAGTAACCTCAAATTTGAGGAAAGTATAGAAGCAAGGGAAAGCATCCTAGACCCAAAAGAAATTAAAAGTAAAAGTGATCCCAATACTGCCACCTTCAAGGTAACACCAGGTCACTATTCTATAGGCTCTGATGTATCTGGATAGGAAATCAGACAAAAGAGCAGGAGGGAGTAAAGACACTGTCGACGGCTTATCCGAAGACAATGAGGAAACGGACTTTCCTATGGATTCCAACCTGATTCCCTGTTCTGATATCCCTTGGGATCGCGAAGCCATCCCCCCATGAGCTGACGGTAGTAGAATAGACATATACTATTATGTTAGGGGGAACAGTAGAAAAAGGCTTAAATCCCATAATGATGTGAGGAAATATAATAAAAATAATATTCAATATAATCAAAACCTTTTTAACTTCAGGGAAGGTAAAAGCAAAATAGGGACAAAAAGTGTTAACAAGCCAGATGCTAGTATGAAATTAACATACCCAACAACTATAAAGCCACCCTCAAATCACCCCAAGCAACTGAATGGAGTAACGCCATGACTGAGGAAATTAAAGTTATGAAAGAAAGAGATGTTTGGGAGTTAGTTCCTGCACCTCCTTCAGAAAAATAATGGGTAGTCGATGGGTTTATAGTCTAAAAAGAGACAAAAAAGGGGTAATCAAATGATTTAAAGCAAGGCTAGTAGCTCAAGTGTATACCCAGGAATAGGGTGACACATATGACGAAGTATTCAGTCATTTCAGTGTCATCAAATTATTTTTCACTATCTTTGTCAGTATGCTTAGTTGGATGCATTTTCAACTTGATATAAAATGTGCTTACTTATATGCTAAATTGAAATATAAAATCTACATGAAGCAATCACAAGGTTTTGTTAATAATAAGTACCAAGATTATGTATGTTTGTTAAATGAGGTAATTTATTGTCTTCACCAAAGTGGTAGGGACTGGTTTATGGAACTAGATTCCATGTTTAAGAAATTGAAATTTATAAAACTTAAATGGTGTAATTGCTGTTATATCTTTAATAATAAAGTACTTATATTAGTTTATGTGGACAATATAATTTTATTTTCTAAATATCAAAAGGATATAGATTTTGCAGTTTTAATGTTAAATGACAAATAATTTAATATTAAAGTGTTAGGTAAAATCAAAAAAATGTTAGGTGTAGAATTTGAGGAAAAAGATAACATGTTCTATATACAGGGTGGTCAGAATTAAAACACCCCTACTCTGAGCTGTCTATACATCGAATACTCAGTGTAAAAACTCCAAAATTGTCAAACCTACTTTTCAAGACAGGAGGAAAGGGATTACGCGAAAAAAAAAAAATTAGTTCCAGAAACACCGATAGGTGGCGCTGTACAACATAAAATATGCTGTAAAGACACAAAATAATCGCAAAAAAAAAAACCACATGCAATATGGAATTTTTCCTTTTTAATTTCTTTTGCTGATATGAAAAAAGAAGAAGATAAAAAAGTGAAGAAACTTAAACTGTCATTGTAACTGCAATTTCGCTCTGTAAGCACAAAAATTTGCATAAACCCTTGGTTTGCAGCTACTATCTTCTGGGCATACAAGGGGATAAAACTGGGAAATTTTCATTCTTATCTGCGGTGGCTGTCACACTGCCAGAACGCGCTTTGCTTGTGAAGCTGTTTTATGAAAACAAAGGACATGCTGCAGCTGTACTTCGAGAGTTTTGTCGACTTAAAAATTTGTGCAAAGGACCATTACTTCCACAAACTCTCAGGAGAATGATAGCTCGATTTGAGAAAACTGGACATCTTGGAGTTCAGCTGGGTCGAGGACGCAAATCGACTCATTCAGATGTCGTTGACGATGTTGCCACCGCTATTGTTGAACAATCAATGGATAACGTTATACGCAGCATTCCCTGCATCGATAAGGTCCTTGTGATATGAATGTTTGGTACGTTCGAATAAAATGTGTTACAAATGTGTATTTTGTGTCTTTTCAGCATATTTTCTGTCGTACAGCGCCACCTATCGGTGTTTCTGGAACTAATTTTTTTTCTCCGTAATCCCTTTCCCCATATCTTGAATAGTATGTTCAACAATTTTGGAGCCTTTACACTGAGTAGTTCGATCTATAGAGAGCTCAGAGTAGGGGTGTTTTAATTCTGACCACCCGGTACATCAAAAACAGTATATTGAAAAGGTTTATGAAACATTTAAGCAGTTTAAATGTCCAATTGTTTCGCTTCCCATTGTAAATGGTTGTATTCTGAGTAAAATAGATTGTCCTGGCACTATTGAGGAGTTAAACCAAACCAAGTGAAAAATATTCCTTATAGAAATTTGGTAGGATGCCTAAGTTTCATTTCAAGTAGGACACGACCTGATTTGTACTATGCAGTAAATATTCTATCACAATTTCAGGAGAATCCAAGTATTAAACATTGGGATGCCTTATTAAAGATATTGGGTTATTTAGACAAAACTGAAAATTACATATCTGTCAAGAATTAGTGAGCTTAATTTGAACTGTTATTCGGAATCTGATTTTGCAGCCAATAGTATCGTAGTAGTATATTTGCAGCCAATAGATCGAGTATCATTAGGGACATGATGTTTTTTGTAGATAAAGTACCTGTATTGTGGCGTACCTTCAAACATAAATGTGTAAGCCTATCCACTATTGAAGCTGAATATGTATCATTAACTGAAGCCACCAATGAAATTATCTGGATGCAAAATATTATTGAGGAATGCTACCAAATAGGGTTAAAACTTAACAAAAACAAAAATATAATTTTTTGTGATAACCAGGAAGCTATAAATTTTTCAAATTCCCAAATAGAAAATCATTGAACTAAACATATAGATGTCAAATATCATTTTTTGAGAAGTTTAGTTATAAAAGAGTCATTTAAAGTTCATTTTGTAAATAGCAAAGATAATGATGCAGATTACTTCACTAAACCCATGACTAAAGATAGAATTCTTAAATTTTGTAAGGAAGTATTTAAAATGTGATTTTTAAAACTTTAACTTTCTAAAAATTTAAAAATTGATATCAAAATATAATTATACAAAGTTAAATTGTCACTTGAGTATAAATTATGATGTTGATGTGCTTTATATGCCCTATATGTTTTTATGTATATATCCACTATTTTTAAACTCCCACACTTCGCAGTTTAGTTGCAGATGTGTGTTTAAACAATGTATTGATGTCATTTTTAATATAATGTTATAATATATATATATGTCAAAAGCAGCATTATGATCGTCTGCTACAATTTTTCCTCATTGTTCTTTCCCCACTTATAGTTTGGAAACAGAGTCCAAAATGTTTATATCTATGGTTGGATATTATCATTTTATTTTTTATCTTTATTATTCTGTAATGAAGTGAGTGGAAACAGTGGATTTGTTATTATAGAAATAAAAACTTGTAAAATGATGGAATCTTGTAAAAATGCTGTAATCTGGTGAATTCTAAATAAAAAGCTGTTTCCTTTAGCAAATGATGTCAATTATTTATATATAGAGTCAGAATAAAATAAAGGAGAACAGAATAGTTTTCTGGGAGATTCTCACAACAATATATACCATTTTTTTCAATCCTACAAAAGCATTTTTGTTTGCTAATATGTTTCATAATGTATAATGAAGAAATCTTTTTTATTTTTAGTGTTTTGATTCAAACTACTAGTATTTTTAAATTGTATACTGTAATTGAATTTTGACACTAAAACATATTATACTGATATATTTAAACTGAAATATCAATTGATTATACTCAAATTTAAATGACTTGAAATCAATATGTTTATATCTAAATGTAAAGTTACAAAAATTTAATGTTTATACACCAATTTTAAAAGTGAACTATTAGCATGCTTAATACTTAAATGTAAATGTTGGCTATTAACATGTTTATACTTAGATTTAAATATTAACTACTTAACATGTTTATACTTAAACTTAAATGCTATGCGAGGTGCCATCCAAAATTTCCTGGATTGGCGCTGTGAAAATTTAGTTTGTTTGTTCACTGTCACCTTCAAAATATCTTCCTCCTGCAGCTATACATAAGTCCCAGAGCTTTTGCCATTACTGGAAGGCTTTCTGGAAGTCTTTTTCGGTAAGCATATCAAGCACAGCCTGCGATTCTGTTTCAATTTCTTCAATGGTATCAAAACGTTGGCCTTTTAGCTTAAATTTCATTTTTGGGAATAAAAAGAAGTCGCAGGAAGTTAAGTCTGGTGAGTAAGGTGGGTGGGGGATGATGGTCATAGAATTCTTGGTCAATAACTGTTGTGTGTTGAATGAAAAGTGGGTGGACACGTTATCGTGATGAAGAACCCAGTGTTTTGCTCACCACAATTTCGGCCCATTTCCTTCTGACATCTTCACAAAGGTGTCTCAGAACATCACAGTAGAACTGTGAATTGACAGTGTGGCCCACTGGCATAAATTCTTTATGCACAATTCCCTTAATGTCAAAAAACACAATCCACATGCTCTTCACATTGCTTCTCACTTGTCTGCATTTTTTTGGTCTTGGTGAACTTCGGCATTCAGAAATTCATACGAATTATGGAAAATCCATAATGATTGGCATCTCTCTATTTCTAACATCAGTATTTGTACACTATCGTTATTTTGGTGGTGCCACCTATTGATTATATTATGAAATAAAAGATCTTAATATCGATTTTCTGATTTTCAGGAGTTTAGGGCTAAAATGAATAAAATAAGGAGTTTTTAAGGGCCCTTATAAGAAAAATCTTAAATCCAGGAGTTTTTAAGAATTTCCAGGAGGCATATGAATCCTGTGGTATGTTGTCTTTCATGTATTTAAATTACATATATTTTAATTTTAATAAATACATTTTGTGTGGTACAAAGTATGTGATTGTGGGGCATTTGATAGAACAAGCAATTTCAGTCTTCCAAACAGAAAGATCTCATCATGAGATTTGAACTGACCATTTTTATGCAGTAATCAAGTTATGATGTTTTGATAATTTTATAATAAATGTGGCTTACATTTTAAAATAAAATTCAATTAAAAATTGGAGTCAGCATCAAAAACACTCCAAAATTTAATAATTGCACTAAATTAGATCAAAACTTGGGGGAATCAATGTACATGGCAATGCCACTGAATTGTGAGTACATAACATATTCTATCTGGAAAAAATTACTCCCTCCAAAATACTAGAAAAATATTTCATCTCAATTGGCATTTTGTCTTTTGGAACTAGTGTTCATATTAGTCAAATCAGACAGCAGTGAATGCAAGAAACAGTGAAACATACATCGATTATATAGCATCCATGGTTATCATTAATGTTGATAAATCCCGAAACAAACACTAAGAAATACCTAAAGTAACTAAAATGTTTATATTCTAGAAGCTTGAAACCATGCTCAAGAGTGCAAGAGTAAAAGCATAAATCATGTATGCAGAATTGAAAATCCCAGTATTATATCAAGTCCACCTATGACCAAATAAAAAATTTTTATGAAACTAATTTCGGCTCGTTGGTTCGAAGGTAAGAACATGTTGTCTTTTAACCATATGCAAAAAAAGATTATAGAATGTTTTTTTTCCTCTTTGAAACATGTTGATGTATTTAATCAACTGTATTATGCTCTTATCAAGTGAATAATATTGACAAATTATTTTAATTTTCAGATAACTATAATATTTTATTTGAAATGAAACAAAATCGCTGCACAAATTACAAACCTTTAGGCACAAATTTGTGAAACACAGCATCTCTTGGTTAAATAGTATCTGTTACATTAGTTTCCCTCATGTAATGTAACATCGCAAGAGTGATTTCACATACCTACAAAGATGGTTCCTGTGTTTCCACACAATTTTTATAAAGTTCCCCTTTGACCACCTGCAACGGAAAGGGTCAGTGGATTCTGGACTTCATGCCTGTGGGTGGTCTCGTTCAAGATGGAGGAAGACTCAACGGGGATAAGCGGTCGTTGGGGCAACAGTTAAGCCCAGATGTTCTTGCAGGAGCGTGGGACTCCAGCCATCTGCAAATAATAACTCAGGGGCTACTGACCAAGCCTTCCTGTCATGGACTGGCCACTGAAAGTGAAGGTCCAAATGTCCTCCAATGATATTAAGGGGCTTAAATTTTGCAACAAATAAAATTTAAGAGGGAGGAGAGAGCGACTTGAAAGATTTTCGAGTAAGTGAATTTTTGGTGGAGAAATCGGCAGTTGCGTCTTTTTTCTTGAATGTGAAAGTACTAGAATTTTGATGGAGCATGAGGCTCGCCAGATCGACGTCCCATGACAGGCCGCAGGCCCAAGAGCAACAGTAAGACCTTTAACTTCGTACAGCTCTCAATTGTTGACTCTCTCTTCCACTCTTTAATTTTAATTACCTCTATACATGGAGTTTCTATGATTGTGCATTGTGGCCTCAAGCCAAATGCATTCTGTTTTCAAAAGCCATTAGTCAGACGCGCAAGACATGTATTTAATGCTTATTAATAATTTGTGACTTAAAAGAGAAGATAACATGTTGAAATACTGATTACTTGTTTGATGTTTATGTTAATACTCGAAAGATTGTATTTGAGTTTAGGATAGAATTAGAGTGTGGTTTTTTTTAAAATTGGTGTTAACGTTTTTTTAAGTGAGCAACTTATGCTCAAACCTTTCATGTTATTTCCTAATTTATTAAATATGTAAATAAACCTTTTTATTGTGTTACTTTTAAAAGCTAATTGGTATCCTCACTTCCTAACATTTTAATTATTTTCTTAACTTTTCAGAGTAAAATCTTTAAGTCTATATGACACGGTAACCTTTAACGTAATGTTTCAATGAAATTTGTTCATATTTTCCGTGCCCAAACTGGGTGTGTGGAATTTCCAACGCAGCAGTATCTATAACTAACAAATTGTATTTAGCTATATACAGGGTGTCCGTAAACTGTTTTGACAAAATAAGAGGCGTGTGTGATAGTACCCATCAAAACGAACAATATTTACTATGGACCCTAGGGTAGCATACTAAACTGAGTGTCAGAAAAGCGTAACATTAAAGTTGAACTTTCAACAGTGAAAATAAGGAGAATTAACATAATCATAAGTTTCACAATCCCATTTATTTACACCAGAGAAAGACTCAAAGTAGATGCTCAGTGACGGCCAAGGATGCCATTGCAAAATTCACACAGGTGAATGGACAACTGGTGCACCCTCTCGAAGACACCTGGTGCCGTGTTTATCCTGTCGTCTGCAACAGCGATTCTCATGACGAGATTTTCTACGGAGTCCACAGGCATCTCATACACCAAAGATTTTATGTGCCCTAAGAAGAAGTCCAGAGGGTTGAGGCTAAGCCACAGGTCCAATCAGACAATCAGCTGCAACTGTCGCTGCTTCTTCTTGTCACTGGAAATTTGCATACAGTACATGCTTAACAGTGATAGTCTGGAGATGTGATACTTCTCCGGCATGACAGCTATATCGTCCGAAGTGGCGACTTGTGCTTGTTAGACATGTTTCGAAGTTACTCTTTTCTGACACTCAGAGTGGAATGTGACCCTAGGTTCCATAGTAAACACTGTTAATCTTGATGGGTAATTAGAAATATGTAATAATAAAAAATTTCAAGTAATATTAGCATCACCATAGAAGCAAATTCACGGCCATAATGCCGATAAGAGAAGAAAACAGCACCAGCCCAAATTCGATGATTAGTCAGGATCAAATTCCTCCTCAGGCCTGAGTATTTAACTCTAACTAACCCAAACACATGCATGTTTCAGATAGAGCAATAGTACATTACTATAAATACTCTACCTTAGACTACAGGCATCAAAAAATGAAAAAATGAAGATAGGATACATAAAGAAAATTTGTATTACCATGCGGCATGAACCCTTCTTCTTTCACCATGTGTATACACGATCAACCTCAACAGCTTAAATTATCTAGAAGCACCAGAATGAACAAGTCAAAATTCAACCAGGGAGGCAGTACGAACGTTCACAGTAATACTCCCAGACCCGTCCAGTGAGTCTAAGCTGGAGACCAGACAAGCAATTCAGAATATGAACAACCTGTATACACAATTCTGAATATATATATATATATATATATATATATAAAATAAAGCAATAATATGAAAATCCAATGATAGAATAGAGAGAAGTTGTAACTCATTAATCCCTAACTTAAAAAGAAGGATAAAATAGAGAATCATCAATCAAGAGGAGAATAAAATACATATATCTAGTCATCAAGCTAAATATATTCAACAAATATCAATGGTGAGAATTCGAAAATTGAAAAACATAAAATAATCAATCATTAAAGAGTGGATATAAGCACTAGGCCTAAAAAGTTGTACATTTTGAACAAATTCTTTTTCAAGTCCAAGTATCTATTCAAAATGAACAAAAATTGCTTATTTCTGAAGACAGAGGTAGATAATATCTATAAACTCTGTTTACCTGGAGTACAAGCAAAAAGATTGAAAAATAAAAAAGGAATATAAAAATACCTGAAAAAATACAGCATATGTCCTAACCTTGAGCAATAAAAGACGAGACCACTGTTGCCAATCGCAGGACTTAAAAGTGGAGATCTACTGTTGCCAATCGTGAGATATAAATAACAGTATTGCAAAAATACAATAAAATAAGATAAATTCTCCAGTAAAAACTATGTAATAAAGGAGCATGTACAATATTATAAGAGGATGCAAATACATTATAATGAAAATTCAAGAGAATGTTGACTATCAACTAATATGGGATACTAAGGAGGGTATTTTAAGAATATTCACAGCTAATTTAAACTTTTTAACAATACCATTTACTAAATATACAGGATATTTATATAATTTACAGGTAATTTTTAAGTTATTAATATGCAAAGCATGAAATTTTTTATCTGATAATCTATAAATTCTAAAAAGATGATTAAGAATTATATTTCTAAACAATTGTATCGGGTTACAGAAATTAACTGGTAATATTTTATTAATATTAAAATGAAAATAGTATTTTTTATCATATAAATTAGTAACTATCCTATTAGAAGGTTCAATAATTAGATTTAAATCCAAAAAATTCACATTATTACTAATAGAGGCTTCATTAGGAATTAATTCCAAATTATCTGGATAGAAATCTATATCTATGGCATAGTTATCAGTAAATACTAAACAAATCAGATCATCAACATGTCTGTAAATTTTATAATCAGTTAAAGTAAAAGAATTTTCATAATGATAATGGTATAAACTAGCTAACATACTGTTACTACAGCCACCTTGTGGACCCCTGAGACTTATTACCTTGAAAAATATAATTATTGAAAAGAACAAAGTGGAGAAGTTTAGGAAAATTGGTAAATTTAGTATGAGTACATTAATTCGTAATATAAGCCATATACAAGGTGTCCCAAAAAAATTGAAACGTGCTTTAATTCTTTACCTGTTGGAGATAAGTGGGTAATGTAAATTGCAAATATGTTGAAAGTAAGGTAGGAAATAAGACTATATTAATGAAATAGTCCTTCCATTAATTTTCAAAAAGTTACATATTTTAAAGTTTTATATGACCCCCCCCCCCTTAGACAAATTTGGTCAATCAGAAAATTTTTATTTTTAATGGAAGAAGATCATTAAAAAAACCACATATCTGTATCTTTAAAATCAATTGAATTATGATAAAGGAAAAAATCTGACTTATGCCACTTTTCCGTACTATGTGAAAGGCTGCTTCATCAGTGAAAATAGGGATCAAAAACAAATTGATGATGGATATTGTTTAGATCAAAAATACGTTAATATGTGTCAAAAATTTTTATCACAAATGCATCTAAATAAAGCATTACACAGACAGAGATCATATAAAGCAATGGTACTCACTACGTGGTTGGGTATCCTATGTATTATCATCCAGTTTTATCTTTTTTGTGATATGTCACAAATATACATTTCTAATTTAATATATGGTCTCCATTCGCAATGTTCAATTTTCAATTAAATATAACTCGCTCAATTTTAAAGATACAGATATGCGGGGTTTTTTAATGATCTTGTTGCATTAAAAATAAAAAATTTCTGATTAACCAAATTTGTCAAAGTGGGGTCGTATAAAAATTTAAAAAGTGTAACTTTTTGAAAATTAATGGGAGAACTATTTCATTAACATAGTCTTTTATTTCCTACCTTACTTTCAACATTTTTGCAATTTACATTGTCCACTTATCTCCAACAGGTAAAGAATTAAAATGCATTTCAATCTTTTTGGGAAACCCTGTATAGAGCTAAAATTACATCATAAAGATCAGAGATCTTAATGTTATTAAAAAGATCTTTAAAATCAAAAGTTTAAAATCTAATTAGTTTACCAAGTGATGTTAATTTATACTTCAAATCTTTACTATTATTTAGAATAAGGTAGTTTTTACTAGAATAACAAACTATCATTTAGTACATTTAAATAATTTACTAGTAATTTACTTGCAGTAAGAATTATGACCACTAGTTACAGTTCTAAATTTAATAGGATTTTTATGAAATTTAGGAATAAGCACAATATATGGAAATTTCAAAAATTTATAATTAATATTTAAATCACTATACATGTTGATAATTTTCAGTTTGATACTATTTATGAAGTATGAATCAGGTTTAAATAGACTAATTCTTTAAATAATCTAACAGAAATTGTATATAGAATTTTTTTACAGATAATAGCATAATTATTAGAGGCTTTATCAATATAAGTAATAACCAGGGATGCAGTCCTAAAATAGAAAGTGCCGGGGCACTAGTAGCGCCGCGCTACGAAAAGAGGCCCGTAAGAAGCCCCTAAAAATTTTTTTTAAAGAAAGGGTGGCCAATTTTTTTTCCATAAAATTTTATTAAATATACAATTTATCTATTTAAAACAAGATACAATAGGAAAAAACAATTAATTGAGAACAACGACCACAGTTCCCCTTTTCCTTGACTATGACTTGTGGAACACTCGTGATTGACATGACAAGACTGGCTATCTTCAGCATTTCTGTGTCGAAGCAACCACGTTTTCATGTAAGGTATTGCGTCCCATTGTTGAAGTGGAGGACCATTAAGTTTAATGAACAATGAGGATGACATGTTTTATTAGAAATTTTGTGCGCAATGAAGTAATAATGAAATTCATGGCACTAAAACCGTGTTCGCATTCACTGCTGCTACTAGGAATTATTTTTAGGATATCCATGAGTGGTGTAAGATATGCAGGAGTAATTTTTTCACCTGATTCAAAAAAATCTCTGAAGCCACTGATTACTAAACGCTCATCACCAATGTTAAAACGAGTGCACATATTTCTTATTTCTTCTTCTCCGTATCTTGACCTTGCTTGGTCATCATCAGTATCTACATCTTCGGGCCAGATGTCAGGATATAGAATTGCAAATTCTTCTAGCATCGTATTATATCTGGACCTCTCCTTCTCAAATTCATCGCTATTTCTCGATCTTTTAGATGCAATCAACGTAAAACAACGAGATTCCAAATTGTTTCTGATGCTAGCAATAATCTGCTCTCTATTTATAGAAACAACTTTTCTATTACTACTCAGCTCTATCCCTTTAAAATTCATCTTTTCTGCAGATCTAATACATTCTTGTTCCTTAGATCGAGGTTTATCTCTCATACTTCCTATAACTCTAATGGTTCTTTTGATTAATCTATCGGCTCTGACGATAGTACATAATCTTTATTGGAGCTGCAAAGACAGACTGGATAATTCTTCTAAAACATCATACATCAGGGTCAAATCTTTTAGAAATTCAATAGATTCCATTCTTTCAAACAGGCCTCTGTATTTATTGCGATCTGTACTTGTCCTAGAGGTGTTATTGGCGGCTTCTTTAAAATGTTTCACTAAGGCAGTATACATACTCCAAACTGATTTTACTGTCCGAAAACTACTGGAAACCCAACAAACATCTAATAATCTACCAATTTTGGTTACTTGGATCCCCAAATTTGGGGCTATGCTCTTTAATTCATTTGAATTTTTTGGAGACTGACTATATAAAGCGTATAAAGTGTCCATGAAAGATTTGAAATGTTTAACAGCATTTATATCACTGATGCTGTCATCCACGGCCAATTCTAAACGGTGATTTAGGCAGTGCCAGATAATAATGTCCAGATTTTTTAATCTGCCTTTTAACAATTTGGAAACACCTGAATTTTTCCCTAGCATTGTACTAGCACCATCTGAAGTAAAACATATCAAGTTCTTTTGTAAAAATTCTTCATTGAGGCCATATGATGAAAAACAATCCAAGAGTGCTTCCAAAATAACTGGTGCAGATTGTACTTTTAAAGATATTAAGTCAAGAAATATAAGCTCTTCTTTTTCTCTGATGCACGTTTGAATATAAATAATTAGAACTGCTTCTTTACCTAATGTAGTTGACTCATCAATTAAAACTGAGAATTTTTTGTTTTCCTCAATTAAATTAGATGTTAATTTTTGTTGGAAAATTTAAAATTTGAAGAAGCAAAGTACGCACTGGCATAGAGTCAATAAGTGTTGGCTGGGTCATAAAAGTATGCAGATCCAGTTTCAAAGAAAAACATTGTTCACTTTATTTCGTGAGAAACATAATTAGGCAAGTTACACATTCCAGGTTTCCATGCCACAAAACATCAAAAAATACTATGTACAAAAAGTTTGCAGTTGTAAATAACCAGACAGAAATTCCTTGAAGCATGGGTAGTAAGTAACTATACTACCTCTATCACTTGCGTGTATTTGCAGCCACCATTGAAGGTATCACACTTGGCAAAGGAAAACCAAAGGATAAGATATCAGAATAATATTTAACGTAATTTCCAGACACATGTAAGTAAATTTAATGTTCAATACATACTGGTCTAAACTGACCATCTCTGCGTCCGTCTCGACTAAAAACCGTCGTCAAACGATATCCCGCAGTGCTTCTGTCTAAAGCATTTCTGTCTGCCTGCATCAGACCATCAGTGTCTATGTCTTACAAAGCCTTCTCCGCTCCGTTCTGGATCAGACTGGGTGTGATCTCCCTGAGATGTTTGCTTCAAGAAATCTCTGACTTATATATCCGAGAATGGACCGTTCCGGAAACGCCCCCGGATATGCAAATCAGATGCATACACATTGAGAACTGATTTGCATGAAACCTCATGTTGAAAAACGTTACGGTTCACGCCGGTGAACGGAAAGAGTCGTTCATATTAAATTTGCATAAACGCCCGTTCACGGGAACGTGAATCGCAATGTATTGATTTTTTCCAACAATTTTTTTCTAAATTCTGTGACTATGTGCATTATTATTTCAGTACCACTAGTACAAGAATGTAACGTGATTCCTAAATCTACACTATTTTTCATTTGCAGCTCAATTAAGCTCTCGTAATCTGTAAAGGGCCTGTCATTTTTTATAGTGTAATAAGCCGTGTGAAAAAGTTTCTCAGTTTTTTCAATATAAGCTTCCTTCTGTTTAATATTGGTTTTTTTCCAACGTTGTTTTCTTAGCCTCCTGTACAATTTTGAAAGCAATTTCATGAGCTTTTGATAACTGATGTGCAGAAATCTTAGTCCGCAATGATTTTAGTTTTTGATTTCTGTCAAAACCATTAAAAGTGACTAAGCAATTAACCCACTCTGGACTTAATGAGACACCTTGGATTTTATATAAGCCTAATATCTGCACTTCAGAACAATAGTTGCATCCCAAAAACCATTTTTTGTTATTAACCATGCGTGCTTCTGTTTCTATTCCGACCATTGGCTTTCACACCAAACATTCCAAATACCAGTTGATTCTTTATTCTCTGCTTTTTCGACACTTAAAAGTTCATTACTAGGGGCATTTTCATTGGGTTTCGACATCAACGATATAGATATATTATTTTCATTTTTGCTTGCCTTTTCTGTTTCTTCACATATTTTGATAGATGATGTTGAAGCCTCATCGTCTACTCTCGGAATTTTTGATGAAAAAAAACTCGTAATTTTTCTTTCTGCAGTTCTCTTCATCGTTAAATGTAAAATAAAAAATTCGACCAAAAACCTTTTTAAAAAAAATCAAAATTTTACTTCCAAAAAACAAAATATGTAAATACTAACAATAATACGATTCTGCGATAGATAAACATACAAGATATAAGATGTCATCAGATAACGATAAACACACTCACATCATTTCACTGCACACAACTCACATCACTTCACTGCCAAAAGAAGCAAATAAATGTGGCGCTTTGGAGAAAGAGAAACAGTTCCTATGCATTCGCGATTCAAAGTACCTATAGGTGGTGCTGGCGCCACAGATCTCAATAGCAAGGAGGGAAACATTGCCACGTGCGTCTTTATTATTGAAATACAAATGGTTGGCCTTAACATTTATTTTGGGGCGGGGGGTTCCTCGGAATAGTTACCTATGACAAAATCTTCTTCACAAAAGAAAAGAATAAAAGACATAAATTAGGTAGTACAAGTATCCCGCTCGCCGGAAATGGAGTGCCGACAAATTTGTCACATCTTACATTTGAAATTGCGGACTTTTTTTTTTAAGAGCTGATATTTTTATTAACAAGGGCGGCACCCTGCCTTCAAAAAAAGTACCGGGGCTCCGCCCTGGTGCACCCTGGCCCCACTGCACCCCTGGTAATAACAAAAGATTTTTGTAAATCTATAATAGCGTGTTTTAATTTATCAATAGTATGTATAGATCTAGACAAATTAGTACTACTAATAGCATTTTTAATAAACTTTGATAATAAAAATTTCCACATGTGTGTGTGACTTATTCCGCCCATACAAGCCGTAGGCTAGATCAGGTCCAAGAGCCCAAAAGTTACAATGAAATCAAAAACCAATAAAGGGTTTTTATAGATATCTTCCTTAGCAAGCCCCAGACAACCTAAAAGATGGAGAGGGGAGGCCTCTGCGGAATTGCAATTAGAGCAAGAAGAATAAGATTTTTGCCCCTGATTAAAAGTAAGACACTTTAAGTGTCCACTGGCAAATTTGCTAATGGTGGTCTGCGTCCTTCTGTTGCCCTTAACGGTAAGGGCACCACCAGGGGATTTCCTGTCATACCAGGTGTGAACAGGAGGGGTCCTCCAAAGATTCTCGTTTAAAATTTTCCTTCTTGAGTAGATTTCAAGGTAAGTCAAAGTGTCACATGAAGAAGAAGGAAGAGAGACTCCCTCCTAGGCCAGAGCATCAGCAGTCTCATTCCCCAGGAGTCTTATATGAGACGGCACCCATTGTAAGTAAATTTCATGCCGTTGAGAAAGATCTTTGAGAATCTCAAGTACTGAAAGTGAAGTTCTATCTCCAATATTTGTCCAGTTACTCAGGTGTTGGATGGCACTGCGGCTATCAGTCAGGATCCAAATATCACAATAAGAGGTATCAGTTTTAATAGATTTTAGTCCCTCCTCGATGGCAATAAGCTCAGATCTAAAGACTGAGCAGAAATCTGGATTCCTAATCCTGAGATGATTTGTGAAAGTAGGATTATTTGAGAAAAACCCCACTGCCACAGGCATTAAATTCATCTTTGCTACCATCCGAATAAATCTGAATAGCAGTATGGGGAATTTGATTTATGATCTCGAGGGCTAGCTGACGCAGATAATCTGGTAAGTCAAAATTTTTACTTGTGGTGGACATGAGTTCATGTTGAAAGTGCACCCCAGGCAGCCCTTCCAGAGGGTTAACAATTGGCCTCAAGGAGTGACCCTCAACATTTCTATCTAAAAAGCCCATCAAATCCAACTGTGAGAAAGGGCTGTTTCTCTTTAATCTTTGGTTACTTGATTAAGTTCTAATAAATAAAGATGTTCGATTGTGGTCATCATAGCTGTAAAGTTTGTTGAAATATTTGACAAGCCCTGCACTTCTTCTTAGACTCAAAGGCTGCAGATCACTCTCGTAAAGAACCAGATCGGCAGGACAACTATTTCGCATACCAGTGATAATGCGAGCAGCACTCAATTGTACTCTTTCAAGTTTTAAGAGACTGGAGGAAGATGCACAAAAAGTAAATTTGATAGCTGTATTCCAATATAGGTCTAATAAGGGATCTATAGATTGTCCTCAGTGTATTGGCATCTGCTCCCCAATCTCTACCAGAGATATATTTCAGGATGTTGAGTCTCCTTCTCCTTTTTTCCACTAATTGTTCTATATGTCTATTGCTCAAGATCTCAGGATCTAATCTATATCCCAGATAGTTGGGGTGTTTTACACAGAGCAGAGTGACTCCATTCATAGTGATGTTGGGCTAATAGTTGAACAAGAGTCTGTTGGTGGTGAAGAAGCCAACAGTTGTCTTAGAGGTGTTAAAGTGCATTTTGTGAGAGTTGGCAAACTCCATCACGTCAGTCAGGAGAGCGTCTGTAAGATTTATCAAAGACTCGATATGGCCTATGTCAGAACTGGAGTTCCAAAGGACAATGTCGTCCGCAAAAAGGCCGACTTCGCTCCTCTTAAAAATAACTTCTTCAATGCCGGCCAGGTACAACGAGAAAAGGAGAGGGCTCAAGACAGTCCTGTGGCAGACCCTGGCCGAGTTTGAAAGTTTTAGATAAGGAGTTGTTTACCTTCACTCTAATCGATCTATCTCTCAAGAAATCTCTGATCCAAGATTTCCACATGTTATATATATATATATATATATATATATATATATATATATATATATTGCATACCTGCCAGCATTAGAAAATAAAAATCCAGTAGATAGTGTAGTGAGCATTTTTTACTGCACTCTGCAAGTCAGCATATAACCTGTTCAATATCACTTAGGAAAAAATAGGGATTTTTTACATCACAAAAAATGTATGCTTTTTTTTAAAAAAATAACTCACTATAAGTCTACTGCATAAGAAAAATGTTTTTACATAGTCAAGTCTATAAAAAAGACATATCAAAGTGGCATAAACAGAGAGAAATTTTAGAGGGGGCTTATTGAAACAAAAGATGTTCAGTTCTCAAATTGTAATTTAGTTAATTAGATGAATGTAGATAGAAAAATGCTTTTGGGACTTTATTGCCTGGAAAATAAGGGGGAAAAAAACTTCATTATGCAATCACTCATTTTGAACATATTTTAAAGAAAATAATCCTTCATTCTTATGTAAACTGAAAAGATGTAAAAGTACTGTTTAACTAATTTGAGACTTTATCAAAAATAAGATAGATAAACATTATATGGGAATTTAATGTATACATGCAAAATCGCACTTAAAACATAATAAATATTTTACAAAAATATTAATTAATAATGAAACATACTGCAAAGAAATGGAAATTATGCATTTTTTAATTCACATAATTTGAAACTAAACAGGGATGGAAAAGGATGTTTTAATATTGCGCAGGAAAGTAACCTACCTACACCTGCAAAAATGTACTTAAAATAATCAATATTTCATGAAAATATTAATTAATAATGAAACCTACTACAAGGAAAGGAATGTTGTGTATTTTTCATTCACATAATTTGAAATTAAAAGCATGTTTCATCATTACGTGACAGTGCAATCAATATACGTGAAATTGCAATTATTTGAAACAGTATCCATCAATGAAATGAAAATAAAGCAACTTGGTACAGGTACTAGGTTCATACATGGAGGAAACAAAATGGTGAGCGCAAGTTCGATCGAAATTCCCTTTAAAAGAAAATTTTTAGTGAAAAATCCCTAACTTCAGGAAATTCTAAAAAAATTGACAGAAACCGGGGAATTCTCGTTAAAAATCGGGAAACTGGGAGAAATCATCAAAAACTGCGAGTTTTCCAAAGAAACCAGTAGAGTTGGCAGCTATGATATTGTGTATTTCAAGTATGTGTGTGATTATTTAATTCTTGATTAACTCTTGAATAGAAAACATTTAAAGTAACTTTTATATTTATTATTATTTCTATAACCACTGCTCTGTTGCCTGATGTAATGTTTTCTATTTCCTGAAGCAAAAGTTTCGATTTCCTGCTGAAATGTGCTCTGAAATATGGAAGCGCATTGGGAAAATTGGTCTTTTGAATGCAATTGGTCAGATGAATGTAAGACTTGTAAATTTGCATTTATCTTATAAAATAGCTAACAAAAGACATAAGTTTTATCCATGTACTCGGTAGGTCGATGAGCAAGTTGGGACAAGAAAAATACAAAATAAGTTGAGTGAAAATTCTATTTTGCAGACCAATTGATTTGTTACATTAAATAACACTCAGAAAAAGTTTCATTTTTGGCATTGGAAACTTTTCTAACAATTGGCAACAGAAGTTTGTCCCAAGATGTTAATTTATCCCAAGATATTTTCAGCTACATCTCACTAAAATATCTACTTATTGATATCACTTTTACTATTAAATATGTAGTAGAATAACCCAAACAAAGATTCTTAATTAAAAGTTTTACATTTCGATATTATGAATTTTTTTTAAATTTAATATTTTGGTCAGAAGAAAAAAGTAAATTATAATGTACTAATTTTTTTACATAATTTCAATGCACATATTTTAAAACCTCCAAATATAAAATTTTATTAAATTCCGCCTGTAAGTTTTTGAAGTATAGATGTTTAAAGTTCTAAAATTACAACTTTTGAGGTGTCTTGCATGTAGCCTGCCACCTGTAATGATTGCCAGACTTATAAATCCATTATGGGACCTAAAAAACTATCATTTGACACCAATTTCATCCATATATTCGATGGAGCAAGTAGATGTCAAAAATATACCCAGGACGAAGGTCACCTGAGGGAGCAGCCAGACTCATGGCTCTCCTTTGGCACTAAGAAGTTTTACAATGTCCAATAGAGCATGGCACGTGACGTCACACGGACAATTTTGACCTTACGTTTCCAAAGCAAAATATTCATTGTTTAGCAGTATGAAAATTTTCATTATTTTTGTATTAAAACCGATTACTTTAGAAACTTACAATCGTTTAACCTCTAATTTTAGTAGAATATATCTAAATTTATCTTCTTTAAGGGGAAGTCTCACTCATTGACTCCCTATACCATCAATGCAATTTTATAAAAATGAGCAGTAATAAAAAAATACTGAATATGAAAGTCTGAAATTTACTTTGCTTGTAAAATACGCTTTTCTGAATCTTCTAATACAATTAGAACACTCTTTATAGTTAGTAAATATATTAAATTAATTTTCAAAAAAGGCATCTTTCCTAATTTTGGCTTATTGGATGGTGGTGCCATCTAGAAATAAAATCAGTAACTATGTTTTAAAAATCGCCAATTGTTTAACTAAGGTATAGCAACCCACTAGACCGCCAAAGCAGTAATACACCGGCGAGTTCATTCCATCCTAAGGTAATGGGTATGGTAGGAAGCACAGAGGTGGAAGTTTGTCCTAGGAAGAGTCGATTTGTTCCATTTGTTCGCTTTGTCCCATTCCTCCCGCAAAACGGAGTTCTTCAGCTTCAGAGAACTTGTGTTTCTGCTTTCTGCTGTACCTGGAGGGGGCGGGGGAGGGGCTATATTCTTGCGCTAGCCTACGGTACTGGGAATTGGATCAACATATTCCTTTGGTATATTTTTAACGATAATAACATAATAGATTTCTTCCCATAGCAAACTTTCTATACATAAAAGAACATATTTTTACCGATTAAAAAATGTTTCTGTAGTCTGAAATTAAAATTAATTCGTTAGTTACACCATAAATAGTTGATTAAATATATTCTATATATTCTTACGCTAGCCTACGTTACTGGGAATTGGATCAATATATTCCTTTGGTATATTTTTAACGATAATAGAATAATAGATTTCTTTCCATAACAAACTTTCTATACATAAAAGAACATATCTTTACCGATTAAAAAAATGTTTCTGTAGCCGGAAATTAAAATTAATTCGTTAGTTACAGCATAAATAGTTGATTAAATATATCAATCGTTTCATAAGCAAAAAATATCCCTCTTCTTCAGGCAAGACGTTCTTTGCTGGTGTGGTTGCTCAGAAACTGATTAATATATTCAATCAAATGTTTATGCTATAACTAATAACGAAATATTTTTAATTTCAGATTATTTAAGACAGCAGGTTTACTGAATATACTTTATGTTGCTATACAGTGCTATTTCATCACTGTTAGCAGTCAATCTCTAAATTTCAACAGTATCAAATAAAATAATATTCAGCATTAAATTTCTTTTGATCATGTAATAAGTCAAACTAAACAGTTAGTAAGTGAAATATTAAATAAAATTATAAAATATATTACTTTCCTTATATGCATAGTATAATGTATACTAAAAGTATTGTGACGGGGTCGAAAATTCGACTTCGAGTTTTCGATGGGAATCATTCGAGAATCATTCTATTTTGAATAGCATATTATATACAAATAGATGTTCCTTTCATATATTTTCCATGCAACACATGATATATGTAAAGGGAATAATAAAAAAAAAAAGACCATTCAATATTGATGGATCTGTGCGTTTTGTGCATCCAGAAATCATACACTTTTTCAATGATGTCCGTGTATATTGTCTGTACGTCCGTCTGTAGACACGATATCTCTCGAACAAATTGAAGGAAACTTGATACGGTTATTTCCACTGAAAGTCATCAGAGGCTTTTTTATTTTCAGATTGATCAAGTCATCAATTTGACGTCATTACTATATCACCTAAACGTTTTACTCAGTGGTGAATTTACTGTGGAAGTATCAAGATTAAGTTTCTGACCCCGGTTAAATAGATCCCCTCTCCTTCACCCCTAATAGTTCGTTTTCAAATTTTTATGCAAATTACTTTTATATAAAATTTTAAGAAGTTAAAAAAGACGTTTGAAAAAATGTAATACATAAGATTTGGCAAACGCCTACCCCCCCCCCCAATTTTTTTCCTGTCTACACTACTGAACAATTGCTACACTCAATATGTTCAATAGTTTTTGTGCTATGCTACACCTCGTGTACACAGCTTTTTGTACTCTGTTACTTATCCGCCAATCAAAATTTGGGTATAAGGTATGGTTTTTCATAGAAATTTCGTATTCGACATTTTGATAATAAAACACGTTATAGCAACTCTTGAACATACAACACAGATGGGCTGGCTCTAAATGTCTTCAAAATGTGCTCAGGAGTTATAGAAATATACGCATCAGTCTGTCAAGATCTAAGATATAGTTTCGAAATATTTCGTATTTGAGATGTTATTAAAAAAACACGTTATACGAACTCCTGAACACATTTCAGCTGCAGTCCTATGAAAAGTGATTGCGGGCCGTAAAGCTATGGCTCCTCTCCCTAATCAGACCGGACTTCAGCCTCTTCTCATCTGTCCTGTTTGTCTGACCTCGTAAGACACCATTGTTTGTAGATAAATAGACATCTGTTTTAAAGTGTGCCTTCGTCATGTGTATGTCTGATTAGTGAAAATTTAAAAAAAAAAAAATCTAACTGGCAAGGATTGAAAAGTTATGTTTTTGTGGCCCTCCATCCGAAAGATTAGTTAGAGAAAAAATAGTTCAGTCATATTTGAGGTTGCTGATCAGCGGAATTTGTCGATAGATTTTATTTTCAGCTATGCAAAAATATTTCGTCAAGACAGCCATACAATTCGAATTAAAACCGATAGAATAGCCAGTTTCTGACAATGGCGATAGTATTTACCTATGGACACCATTGGAACTGGCTAGTGGAAGGACAAATAATAAAAACAAAGTGAATTATATATATGGCCCAGAATGTAGCTGTATCATGCGTCACAATTTAGTGAATAGTAAACTAGCTACAGCTAAAATGTTCAATTTTGCTGGGCTTTATTCTAAAAGGTTAGAGGAGGGAGGGTACGGTCTTTAGAAGCCATCCCCATTTGATTTCGGTCTAAACTGCGTGACACTGTTCTGGTTGCCCAAACAATTTTACCTTATACTTTCTGGTAGATCGGATGGTTTGGGTATGAATAAAAGAAGTTTGTGTAGCATTAGAAATTGGACAGAAAACGTACTTATTCGTCAAAGCCTTTATAAAGGTATAAAGTATTTATCCAATAATTTTTGTATTCAAAAAATTAATGTAAAGAAACGTTATAAGGACATCTGACCACTATAGAAGAACATTCTTACATTAGATTCAATATTTCAATATTCGATTTAAAGGGAGGGGGGGGGGGGGGGCACATTAATAAATTTATTTTTTCCGAGGATGGATTATTTTAATTTTTTTCGATGTTTGGGGGAGGAGGCTGTTTTACATAATTTTTCAGAATTTCTAAGAGGGAGAGGGTAGAGGCGGAATAACATTCGATTTAAAGAAGGGGGGGGGGAGGGTCACATTTATGCAGATATATGGCCCAAAGTGTATCTGCGGTATGTGAATAAAAATTTCAGAAGCATCAAGCTGGTTATGGCTGAAATGTTCAATTTTCCTGGCCCTCAATCCAAGAGGTTAGGGGAGGGATGGTACGGTCTCATTAGCTGCTACACCTATCTGATTACTCTGGTTGCCCAAACAATTGCAAGAAGTTCGTACCATACAAATGGGTTCAGGAGTTCAAAAATCGTGCTTCATCCTCAATCAAGACCGTTGATTTTCAACGGGTATTCGGCTAGTATAGCACTAAATGCAGAAAAAAAGTCCAATATCTCTAAGACGGCTTTTGATAATTTCTAAATAATTGTGTCCATTCATTTGCGGTTAAAAGCATGTATATGTATTACAAGTATGTAAAAGTATGGTATAGACCCTGTGGTTTTCCACACCTATTGGGTTCCAGTCTAAATTGGGTGGCATTGTTCAGACCATCCAAACAGTCACTTTACAATTTCTGGTTTCTCGGATGGTCTGAGTAGGAAAAAAACAGTTCCTGATCGTAGACATGAATTCAGGACTTATGCTTATTCGTCAATCAAAATCTAGGTATAAGGTGTTTTTCTGACAATTTTCGTATTCGCACGTTATAGGGACTCCTGAACACATTTTAAACACTTCCCTATATGTTTGACCAATCATAAAATTTGAATTGGAGTTCTACAGAGCACTTGCCATTTGATAAAACGTTTGTTAATTTTGATTGGGACCATTTCACTTTTAAAACATAGGGCCAACATAAATGAAAAAAAATACGTTATAAGTACTCCTGAACGTTTTCCTGTCAGTCAAAATCGAAGTATAAGGTAATGTTTTCCGAGATATTTTGTATTTGAGATTTCGGTGAAAAGTATACGTACTCCTGAACACATTTCATATACAAACTCGTGGAAAGCGATTGAGGTCGCCTTGGGACTAGGGCCTCTTCATAAATCAACCTGGCTTCTATCTTTTCTCGACCGCCCTGTTTGTATGTTTGACCCCATATGATACCGTTCATAGAATTATCATTGTCTGCCATAGAAAATAACGCTTTAATCGAATTCTTTAAAATTTGTATTATTTATTTGCAAATTATATTAAATTAATTATTTTAATTATTTATGGAAGGAATAGTAAAATATATACAATTGCATATTTCACGGTTTTATTATTTTAATATACACGCATTACTACATTCTTTAGTAAGCAACATCGCTCGAAATAACGAGTTCGTACAATAAGCATCCGAACTGAATCCCAAAGCCACAGAATACTATAATAGTCTGTGCCCAAAGCCTTCCCCACTCATGATCCCAAAATTATTTATTCACAAAGGGATCTTCCTTGACACCCCAGGCACAGCAGTGGAGTTGGTAAACTTGTTTCAGAGAATTCCCAGAAAATACGTCACCTCCCATAGAAGATCACTACCCTGTTTTCGGAGGTGACGAGGTGACGCACCTCCTCAATAGAAGAAATGAGACTAATCTTTTGGAACGCTTTGAATGTCGCCAAGAGGCAGAGGTAGATAGAATTGACGAATTAACGCTCTTCTGTAATTTTGAACGGATTCATGTCCAAATACGTTGCGCCATCTAGTGATAGCGAATCAAAGCTTAAAACACTGAGGATTCCTCTTAATGGATGTCTTTAATTAACCGGAAAATAAAATATTCACTTTTATTAAAATATATACATAAGTTTTTTAAAGAAAAATCGTCATGTACCTTACCCTTCTTGCTCGCATATACATTGCAGAATTTGCTAGTAAATGTATAGACCTTTAGAAAACTAGTTAGTGACTACGGTAAAAATGAGTAGTAGCATACATTCACTTAAAATCACTTAAAGTGCACTTTAGCAAATGAAATGTTTAAATATATATTGTTATTCAAGTATTCTAAATAACTTATTTTCATCCCAAAGATAAATTTCGAAGTTTTCTGGGTTTAGTTTTAATTTTTATTTGCCGTCATCGTCAGTTTACCATTACAGGCTATGGTAAAAAGAATGCCATTTGCCCTTGTGTTTCTGCACATTTTAGTAAGCAGGTTGTTTATTTATGGTGGTGCCTAGGCTCTATGCTCAAACCTTTTGTACTTGATGGGATAGGTAAAAGTGTTATTGGCTCTCCCACTATTATTACTACATGCTAAAATAAGTCGGCTCTCAAGATAGCAAAGTTTAAACTTATTATTGAAATTGAAAGTTGAAGCTGTTATATTTTTGACAGGGCAGAAATCAAATTTTGCTAATTTTTTCATAATGACTTATGGTTTTCAAAACTGTGTTATTTGTCAGATATTTTCAAAAATCTTAATGATTTAAACATGTCGCTTCGAGGAAAAAATTGTAACATTTATGTAAAAGATAAAATTGAAAGTTTTACTAAAAAAGTTAATATTATATGGAAGAATAGGGTGAAAAATGGTTCTCAAGAAATTTTTACAGCTATAAATGATTTCATAATTGAAAATAATCTTCCCAAATATTTAATTGCAAAAGTTATAATTGATCATCTGAAGTGCTTGGAGACACAGTTTTAGAAATACTTCTCCTCAAATTTTAATTCTATAAAACAAAGTTCATAAACCATACTCAATAGGAATCAAAAAGTTAGTTATCTGCCATTAAAAATTCAAGAAGAATTTGCTGAGTTGTCAAACGACACAGGTTTAAAACTTGAGTTTCCTAAAAAAACATTAAATGAAATTTAGCGTGAGATTAGGACAGAGTTTCCAACAATTTCTGAAATGGCCAGAGACATACTTCTGCCATGTTGTATTATATATTTTTGCAAAGCAACATTCTCAACATTGATAATTATAAAATCAAAATATCGATCAACTCTGAAAAACATTGAATATGCTCTATGTCCTACATCCATCTCAATAGTATGCAAATGTGTTTCCATCTTTAATAAATGGTAAAATTATATGCATACCAAAAAATTGTTCTAAAATAAATTTTTTTATAATTTATTATCAGTAAATGTTTGATTTATATACCTATATATCTGGGGGCATGTAAAAATATTTCAGGCAAGAATTAGTTCCGCCATAGCTGATACTACAAATGCGTAAATATTCAGCCTTCTTGGTCACTAGGAGAGGGGGGCAGGGGCTTCTGGAGGGTATAGAAAGACAAAAGCATGTTAGGCATGTTAGACAATTACATATATAGTGATAAGAAGCAAGAATGAATTCTTATAATTACACAAGAAAATGCAAAAAGTTTTTACATGATGTAAAGTATATTTAAATAATACAGAAATTTTAAAATAATAATTTCCATACATACCTAAGCCTTTTTGACCAGGGTTTTTTGCATAATTAAAAGTAAAATTATAAAAGTCTTTAAACTTGACTGTGTCTCTCAACTCATTTTCTAAAGTTGGAAGTTTATGCTTCAATTTTTCTATTGAATCACATCTAGAGAATTCAGAAAAAATATACATATATTATTCTGAGCAATGGATAACAATAGAAAAATTGTCAATGATCAAAAATCATTAAGAATTAGTATATGCAAGGTTCATATTCATTTTCAAAATGAAATTTCCTGTGTTTTCAAGGATTTCCCTGCTATCTTCATGGTAATTCTAGATAGTGAAGCTTGCAAATTCAATATAATTTTCATAAAAGAAAATTAATTTTTGATTTAAATGATATTTATTGGTACCACATAAAAGTTGATAGAAACATTACAAAATCACATTAAATTTCGTATATTATTTGTATGCATACATATACAGCTTAAACATTTTACGATAATTATAAAAATTATTTTACTATCATGAAAACAAAAATACACTCTTAACCCTTTGATGCAGATTAGACCAGTGTTAGAAATTAGAATTTGAAATTAGGCGTCCTTTGAAGCCTATAGTTTTGATACTAAGTTCCAAATAGATGCAATTAGTTGCGATTTTTACATTTCTAATAACAATTTTTTTTTAAATGCACGTTATCATTAAAGATATAATAAAAGAATAATTCAGATCTTTGTATTAAAATTTGTTTTAAATTTTCTTAAAATATAAAATAAACTAATAAAGGATCCCAAGAGAAAATAAAAACAGCAAAAACATGCTACTGTGGCAAAAAGGACATAAAAACAATGAATTTAAAGGAAATATATTTTATTAAGCAGTTTCAAACTCTGGTCATCTTTTCTTATTATTACCCCAATACCTCTTCATTTTGTTAATAAGCATGTTTGAAAATTCATTTTCCAGAGTTAAACATGGAAATTAATATAAAATTTTAATTGATACAAACAGATTGCAAAAATGGAAAATATATATACTATTAAAATGTGCCTATGCATATATTTATGTGTATATAAATGTGCATGTATATGCATATATTTATGTATGTATATATGTATGTATGTATGTCTTGGGGACATATGGTAAAAGAAATTGCTAAACTTTAGAGTGAAAACAAACTTCAATTTATTGAGAGGTTCATTATTTAGTAGTTACACCCTCAGATTGCTCCCAGGGTACTTAAGAAAGATTTAAAAAATATTTAGGAGCTCTGACATGTGACAATGAGATTAGTAATCATGTAAAAGAACACATCATACAGAAGACCTATATTAAGTAGGGGGAATTAACACATAGTTGTATATACTCTGGATAGAAAAAAAACCCTTTAAATTAATGGTTCTACCTCTTAAGGGGGTCAAGAAGCACTGAATAAATCAGACTCCCATTATGTAGGAGTGAAAAACATGTGGTCCGGGCCATTACAGGGGGGAAGTCATTGAAAGAAAAAAGTCATTGTAAGATTTTCATCACTTATCTAGGCACACCTCTCAATGACCTCTAAGTTAGGCTTACCTCCTAGTTTATGACTACTTAAACTGTCGGAAATCTCCAGCAAGCCAGGATCTGGGCTTTGAACAACCTCTATGAAGTTAAGCTCAGCTCCTTTTCGTTTATGACCACTTGAACTGTCAGAAATCTTTAGCATGCTGGGGAAAAGCACAACTACCCACCAGCATTAACAAACCTGCATGGACAAAAGCCGCACACCTGTGGAAAATTGAGCCATCCTTTAGGTTCCCATACTCAAGATCCCATGTGTTGTTGTTGTTGAGACCCAGACCGTCCGACCTACCAGAAAGGTGTAAGGTAACTGTATGGACGGCCGGGAAGTGCCACCCAATTTAGACCGGAACCCAGTGGGGGAGGCATCCACAGGGACCGTACCCTCCTTCCCCTACCACCAACCTCTCGGAAGGACTTACGGACCCACATGTTTAACGTGATCGTACTCCGCATGAACACGGCGGCATTTGTGGCAGCGTGCAAATCTAGCGCGCAAACCACGGGGATACCGCACCCGAGATGGCCAACAGCACGCAGCGTTCCGAGGTGGTCACCCACCAAGTACTAACCGCGCCCGATGCTGCTTGACTTCGGTGATCTAACGAGAACCGGTGTTTTCAGCACGGTACGGCCGTTGGCCAAGATCCCATGTGTAGCGAAGTTCTTTCGCTGGTTGGGAAAGGTGGAAAAGTGTGATGATTACTGTCTCAAAATGGCAGAATCTGTCCGAGAAGAACGTCCCAAGGGTAGCGAGTGGAGATGTGGAAAAAGCCCAAAGAAGTTAAAGTCATCCGGAAAGGTCTGCAAAGAAGTCCAAATGAGTCGAAAAGTGGGTGAAAAGTGTGGTGTGATACCAAAGCAAGCCTTTTTATACCAGCAGAAGCGAGCGCCTCTCATGATAGGTTGAGACACATCACATGGATCATGACGTCACGTCAGCCACATACAGCTGCTTGATGTTTTGCCAGAACAAGTTGTTAACTTCTGGCTTCTTCTGTTAAAACAAGATGATGACTTCCAGGGAAAAAAGGAAATAGCTGTGCACATGGCATAACGTGGAAGAATAAAAAGTTGAATTTAACGAAATCATGCAAGTCACGACTTGTACGCGAAATGGCCTGAAAAATGTATGAAATTATCTTATTCTAAAAACTTTTATGTAACAAAATGAACACCATTAAGATGCTGATTTAACGATGAATTCCATACAGGTATGATCTGTATGATTTTCACAAATCATTTTAATACATGTAAAATTTCTAGAATGAAACACACTTCTAGAATGAAACAAAATATTTACTCCCTTAGTATCTGATTG
The DNA here is from genome assembly GCA_951213105.1 of Amaurobius ferox. Taxonomy (NCBI): domain Eukaryota; kingdom Metazoa; phylum Arthropoda; class Arachnida; order Araneae; family Amaurobiidae; genus Amaurobius; species Amaurobius ferox. The sequence goes on along the minus strand of OX578142.1, from coordinate 17,878,181 downwards.
AGTAGTCCGAAAAACGAACTTCCAGTGGTGTCTTACATAAAGTTAATTGTTATACACCAATCATTTTAAAGAAGTTGACAAAAAATGTACAATACTTTGTTATAGGTAAATTGTAAACACTGAGCTGAAAATTTCCCTTAACCTAAATACTTATAAACTTCCTGCTACTTAAGTTTCACTACAGTCCCTTAATTTCCCCTGATCCATGTTGATCATTTATTAGTTTATTTACCTCTATTTTCTTTCAAAAGTAATAAAAGGGAGTTTAAAATTATAAAGTCACAAAAATCAACATCACAACCTAGAAGCTTATGTTTTTTTAAAAATGTATCTATTAAACTGGAGATGGTTCCGAAATTTAAAAAAATTCAAAATTCTTGCTCAGATTTTGATGCAGTTTTCACATTGTATTTTTTACTCTGGCCCACTCGACCTGCTCAGGCTAAATTTGGACCCAATTGTTTTGCTTTGCGACTTTTGTACATGTGCATGAAAGGGGGAGGGGGGGGGGGTGCCCACTGTTTGAGTGCAGAACTTGCTAAAAAACTGATTGCAATAGTGGGTAAAGCCACTAGTTCTACAATGAAATGGGAAAAAATGAGAATCGCATATTAATGCAGATTTCAGCAATATTACCAAATGCGGGGGGGGGGGGGGGGGGGGGGGGGGGGGGAGCACTTACAAGCATAAAAAGGGTGAGAAAGGCGAGATTAATTTTTCCAAAAAGGTGACTTTTTTCTATGATCACTCGATGCATGTTATTGTAATTTAACTTTAATTTAAGCACAGCACACTTGTTAATTGAAATTGCTACATACCAATTTTAATTGTAACTTGATTCTTAATTGTAACTTCTTATGAAGTAGATACAGAAATAGAATATAGAGCTAGAGGTTTACAATGAAAAAAATGAGAAATATATATTTTTTAAAATCCCTACCAAAATGGGCCAGTTAAAACTGGTTAAGATCCTGGTTGAGGTATGGGCTTTATTTTAACTTTCTTTTACAATTTTGCTTAGCTTTAATTGGTTTCTGCTTTTCATCATTTGGCTTTGGTTGGTTTGTGTCCATATTTATATTAACAGGGATCACACGCAACTTTTTCCAAGAAAAAAAAGGAACAGAAACAGGAATTCTGATATAAAAAGGTAGGAAAAAGTAGAAATTTAAAATTTCCACCCTCACCCCAATGAAAGTTTTTTTCCATAAATATAGTGTTGAAATATGCTCGACACAATGATTTGACAGTCATATAGTGCTTTTAAAGTAGCAATAATCCATTTCATACGAGTTCCGAGCAATAAAACTTTGAACTTTGAGAAGAAAATTTTTTTATTTGTAACCAGAAAATTTGCATATTGTATCTTACTTCATAGAATTAAAACCTTTCTGTAGTAGTTTAAAGCAAGAAAATAAGAATTTTGAAAATGAAGTATTAACATTTTTATCTGATTAAAACAATATATCAAATTTTGAAATAGCTCACAAGAATCGGTCCTGAGAGGGATCAATATGAAATGAGAGCATTAACCAAACTGTCAAAGGTGCAAAAGTTGGAAGCAGCAATGCTGTATTTTATAGTAATTTTATCAAGTAACACACTGCAATAAAATGAAAGTTAGGGAAAAATTAATCAACATAATTATGCACAAATTATTACACAATGTAAAGAATGGATTCTCTTAGTCAACAAGCATTAAGTCTAAAAGACTAAATGGGATATATATTTACTGTGTTGCATAATTAATTTGTGCATAATTTCGTTGCTTAATTTTCTTGTGCGATATTACTTATTGAAAATCAAAGTTGTCTAGCTAGTACCAAGATTTGGTGTATTTGCAATTTTTATGTAAAAGTGCTAAAAATCATGATTTTTTTAAAAAAAAGCACCACAATTTGTAATTTTTATAAAAAAAGTCATGAATTCTATGAAAGAATACTTTTTAGGAAACATTTTTATGAAATTAGTGGCGTTCAAAGCACTTTTTATGAAATGTATGAATTTTAAGATAAGCACTGAAATTTGCAATTATTTAGATACAGTGTAAAAACTGAAAATGTGTTGGAAAGAGTTGTGATTTTTGAAAAAGATTTTTTTTTTAAATAGTGGTGATTTTTAAGAAAGAATACTAAGTGTTATTTCTTTTAAATAGCATTAAAATTCTTGATTTTTGAGAAAAAACACTAAAAAGCATGATATCTTCTAAATAGCACTAACATTCGAGACTTCATTTAAAAGTGCTAAAATACATGATATTATATAAAAGTGCTAAAATACATGATATTATATAAAAGTGCTAAAATACATTATATTATATAAAAGTGTTAAAATCTTGATTTTACTCAAAAGTGCTAAATACACAATATACGAGTAATTTAAAAGTGCCAAAATTTATTATTTAAAAAGTGCTAAAATTTACAGCAATGTATTTTAAAATGCTAAAAATAGAAAGATCTTACTTATCTCGAATTTCAGCACCCTTTCTCACACACACACACACACACACACAAAAAAAATTTTTTTTGCACTCCCTTTAAAAGATTACGAATTTTAGCACTCTTTTAAAAATCGCAAATTTTTTCGCACTTGCATAAAAATTGAAAATTTTAGCACTTTTTCAGACTATCAGACCAGTTTTCTTCACTTTCTTTCATGTTTTGTATCCTCGAACATTTTTCCTGATGCGCCCATGATTGGTTACATAAGCAAAAAAAAAAGAGAGCATTTAAATGTGAAAAAGTAGGAAAAAGAAGGAAATAAAAGGAAAGTAGGGAAAAGAAGGAAATAAAAGGAAAGTAGGAAAAAGAAGGAACTGTGTGATCCATGTATTCACTATCATTTTGCTTTTTAGAAAGAAAAAAAAATAAGTAATGACTACTGATTTTCATTTTTCAAGCACAGACATTTTTTTTCATGACTCTTTTCTACTTGTTCAACATATAGCTTTAAATTTTTGTTCTGTTTTAATAGTTTTAATATACATCATCATACCATGAGCAAGTTTCCTTCTTTTATGTTATTTTTTCTAGAGCCTTTCTTAGACGATTGGTGGCTTCTACAAGCAAATTTTGGGCTGCTTCTTTGAACTTATTATATACCTTTTCCTTTTCCTTCAGTTCAAAAAATTCAACTTTTATATATTTTCAATTTCTCCATTCCTTGCAATTCCTCTTCCATAGTTTTCTCCTGTTTCTATTATTTTTCTCCCTTTCCTCTTCAATTAATTATCTTATGCCTTTTGAATTCTTCCATGTAAGTAACATATTATTGATGAGCTTGTAATCCATATTTTATTAAAGTATCAGTTATTGGAACAAGATGAGGGGAATTTAAGTGCTCTTTCAAAGCATATTTTATGATCAAAATTGCATTTAAATATCTTTCTGTTATTGCTATCTTATCTCTCTCTTAAAACCCTGACACTGAAAATCTCCACCCTGCTATATCTAAATTGCCTTGAAACAGGGTGAGAGTTGCTTTGACAACTTTTTGAACATTTGAAAAAATGTAATCCCCAGAAGTGTCTTTCTTGGATATAGAGTGGGTGATGCTAATCTTCATATTTTCATCTATTTCCAATTGAAGTAATTTTTCTCATCAAGCAGAACATCTTTAGGAACATAAAAAGGCATTATTTTAGCAAATTTAATTAAATCTCCACAACTTTGTTTCTACCTCTCACTTGGATTTAAAAATCTGAATGTTTCAATGACAAATTTGACAAACAGGTTTTTTTAATAACATGTAACATGGTTTTTTCAATAACATACATGTTTACCAGCAACAATATAATGCTTTTGAGCCTTGAACAAAAATAGCGTGTCTGCATCTGATAGTTTGATGATTTCTCCTTGAACCTCTCCATTAACTACAACTGATTCAAATGGGAGAAAATTTACTGATAAAAAGACTTCTGCAGTACTTGGACTTGAGAAATATTTCAATCCCTTTAAAGCAGAATCGAAACATGTCCCATTATAATCTGGAGCTCAAAAGAAGGTTCATTATATAGCTTATGTATTAGGGGTTTTTGGCTTTGAAATGGTTTTGTGAATTTAGTGAACAGTTTAAGTTGACGTGACTATGAAATTGAGTTATGCTTTCATGGTTGGTTATTTCTAGAATCTTAAAACTGACACGTTTCTGTAAAATGACCAGTTAATTGCAAAAACTGCCTATTAAATTTTTTATGAATATATAAATCTACAAAAAGGTGACAAAGGATGAGAAATGTGACTCACTCCCTACCCTGCAAATGGTCTTTCTCAAATCATTTACAAAGAATTAAACATATTTTAAAATATTATAAAGAAATTTTGAGCTAAATTTAAACATTTTTTTTTTTTTTGCCTATTTCACTAAAGTATGAGACATTATTTTAAAAATCTTTAAAAGACAAGATTCCTCGTTAAAAGAACTGAGAAATTTACATATTTGCCCGGAGATCAACACTTGGCAGAAAATGCAAAAATTGGAGCTTCACAAGATAATACAGAGTTGGCAGCAAGGGATCAGTATTTGCAGAAGTCAATTAGAAGATGTATTGTGTTTTTAGTTTTTATTTAGTTGTGATTTTATTTTTCTTGTCATTTTAACGAAGTACAAATTACATTAATTTCAGAGATCAATATAATAAATGTCATTGTCAATGTCTAGCAACAAAATATAAGTGGACTAAATTTGTGAATGCGAAGAAAACATTTTTTTGCATCTGTCAATAAATTTTCCTGAATTAAACATGCTATAACACAAATCCTACATGTTGTTTTAAAGACAATAAATTTTCTTGTTAAGTGCCAAATTATATGTTAGAATGCTTACCTATTAAAAAAGAAAAACTTACTGCTTCAAATCAGACTGCAAGACATCCAAAATATCTGAATACGGTCTCACAAATTCTCTGCTTTTCAGGTTTAAAAGAGTATTTGAATTAATCTTCCTATGTATTCTTTTGGTATTACCCATGTCTTCTTTGCCATTTTCATTAATTACATAATTTTAAACACTTATTTTCATTAGCGTTGAAAACTGAAAAATATGGGGCAATGTTGCACATTGTCATATTGAGTAGATTTTTCTGGAATGGACTGTGTTCCATAAATAATGTAAGTGATTAAAATGTAAAGACTTTCTAGGATCCCCCCTTTTTTTTCAAGGGGGATAAAAAGGAGGAGAGCATTAGATAACTTGTTAAATGCCTGAGGTTCTTGTTTTGCCTCCCGTCTCAGACACTGGAATGTGAAACGAGAAAAAGCAAACAATGACATTCTTCTGAGGTGCAATTTTTTGGTTCATGGAGGGATAGGTGCTATTTAAACACAGTATAATAAAGATCAAAATGTTGCTCTCCTTGCTGAACACATAGATCACTCCCATGGGGGAATATTACCACCAGTGTAGTACTCCATTGTGTTAGTCATTTCTGGCAGTTTTTCATGGATGGACAAAGGCCCAGTAAACAACACATCTGGGATTGCAATAATGACTTCTAACATGGCCATCTGCAGATTTATCACTTCTGGTCATTAGGTTAAAGTCTGGCTAGTTTATAAAATGAGACTATCTTTTTCAGCTACTGTCCAGTCATCTACATCGTAATTTAGTGAAAGGAAAAAGGGAGACTGATTGTGAATGAGAAAATTGTTATGTTAGAAAACAAGTCTAAAATTAGCTTCCTGTTAATTATCAGGGTTCATCCTATGTGATTTTTTTTAGGGATGACCCATCCTGATGCTCTTAGAAATTAAAAAACCCACCATGCCTGCCCCAGTACTACAATTTTGTGCCCTGACATTGAAAAATGCCTCCCTGTCAGCCCCTTTCAAATTGGCACCGTACCATGCAGTGGCGCCGGAACCCGTGGGTGCATGGGTGTAACTTGCACCCACAGAAATTTGATGATAATTTAAAATTTTCTTTTGTTGCTAATCTTTAAATCGTATTGGAATGAGATTTTCCCGAGAAAACTATTTAAGTAAAAATAGCTTGAATGAACAATACAAGCTCACAGTTGAATTATTTCGATTGCAGCAATTGCTAACGTACCCTATCCCCTTTGACTCTGAACCCTGGTGTGTTTGACTATTATTACCTAGTAGAGATGGTTTTGGTTTGACCTAAAAAAGTCGGTACAGTCGGTGGTCGGGTCATAGAATAGAGCCTTTTTGAAGTTAGCTCCCTCACGTTCCGACAAACTGTTCGGACAATGATATTGTTTGGTCGACTATGGGTGCGTTATCATATCTTGCATAATGCTGCTTAAAATAAGTTTTAATAAATTCTGGGGTATTTGGTGCTAAAAGAACTTAAAATTACCAAATAAATTTGCTGTGTATGAGTTTCATCCACTGCAAAATTCTGTGCAAATATCTTTTATTGTTGGGGGGACATTATTTATAGATACAGTACAACCTCGAAAATCCGGACATCCAAAATCCGGAAACCTCCAAAATCCGGACGTTTTCCAAATTTTCGTTTTTTTTTTTTTCCCCCGGACTGACGAAGTCGCGGATTTAAAAAAGATATAATGAGGTAAAATTATTTATTTTATACATAAGATTATTTATTTTACCGTATTTTCCGGTCGACTTTCTGAACCCGGAAATGAAACGAAAGTTTAGATGGACGGCAGTAGATAGATAGGCTCGTGGTTGGAGCGTGAATTGAGTTGTTAGCGTTAATCCCTCCTCCCCCTTATTCAAGTCACAACTCCTGATGAATTATTTCGCGTAAAATATACATCGTTATTTAAATACGGAATTTTTATTATCAAAATTTCCTTTTCTCATTATTGAAAAAGACATTTTTCTGAAACAGTGTAATTTTTAATATTAAACACTTTAAAACGTTATCGTAACATTTTATCACAGATGTTCAATTAAATCTAAAAATCCCGAGAATTCATATTAACGCTCACGGAAAGTTATTTTATTCACTTCGTAGTACGATTTCCATTCTTCAATGTATTCTGTTTTGTCTTTAGAATCCCCTCCCCCTCCCGATATCTGACGATTTTTTCGTTCTCGTCGAACGTGTCAGCTTGAAATCGACTGTATATTTTGCCTTTTTTGTTTAGAAAGCCATATTTACATACTATAAATAGCAAATAGATAACTAAATAATATCGTATCGCACAGAGCCGAGCAACAAGGTCATTAACACACAGACCTCTCAAAGGGGTCGGCTTGCTACCGGTGACAGTCGGCTGTGTTTACGATTAGGAACTAAGCAAATTCCTTTCTTCGCTTTCGCTGCCCCACCACGTCCGGGTGCTGCTGTAACCTAGTAATGACTCATCGTAATTTAGAATATTGAGATGAGAGATATTTTTCTTTTTTGGAAAAGATATTTATTTTATCTTTTCCAATTATTCTTTCCGTTTTTACTTTTTTCAGAGTCATCAGTCTTTTTAAACATAACATTATATAGATGCTAGATAATAAATAAAACTTTTAAGTTATTATTTTTTGTTTTTCGTTCGTTAATAGCGAAAACGGTTTAAACACATTTACACCTTTAAATATATCGTTAAAAGTGCTAATCCTCGATCTTTATTAAATCTCAGCACTGCATTAAATCTTCCGGCGCTTCATTAAATCTCGACAAAGCCGATATAACGGAAGTTCTGTACTTTGATGATGATGATGCGCCAATCGTAAATAAATTGAATGATGGCGAAATTCGCGATATGATATTAAATAAAAAAGAACGAAGTAGTGACGATAAATGTGGAGAAGAAAAAATACCCATTGATAATCTTATGCAAAAAATCGATCATGCAATTAAAGGTCTTGAACAAAGAAGCATTATAACCGAGCAGAAGTAATGTCCATCTACAGGATAAAGAAAACTGCTTTCCCATAAACCAAAATTAATGAAATAACAAATGTTAATTCAAATATTTAAATGAAATGACAAAATGGAATTTTATCATTTCGTTTCATTCACACATTCTAAATTATTAATGTGTATATTTTTTCTTAGAAATTTTTTTTGCCCTATTTTTTAAATAATATGTTTTAATTGATTAACTTAACTTTTGCCATTATTTTTACTAAAAATAGTGCTTTATAGTGTATTTAGTTAATATCAAATCTGAATTTTATTCAAATTCTATAATCCGGAAAAATCGAAAATCCGGAATCGGCAAAGTCCGGACGAGTCCGGATTTTCGAGGTTGTACTGTATTACGTTTCAGTGGGTGAAAGAACAATATTTATAGAAACAAAATTCAAAATGTATGTGTTAAATATTTGTATAATATGGAATAAACTGGCTTAGTTTGAAAAATTTCAGAATTTTACATGGATTAACACTTTTATTTTTGTTAATTTAGTGGAAGCGGTATCCTAAAAGAAAATAATCGTACAGTTAAACCTTTCAATTTGATAGTAACATTAAAAAGTGTAAATGAATTTTTAAGTATAAAATATTTTAAACAGGAGTTATGAAGCTTCTGACATTGGGCTAAGCAAATAATGTTAGGTAAAAACACTATTCTCTAAACTGGAGCTAATTTCATAAAAAATGTAATTTTTAAGCACTATAGATGGTATATGGATTGGAGTTTTTGCACACGTTATGTAAAATAAATTATTCACAAAGCATGATAATTAAAATGTAAAAAAAAAATTGCTATTTTAAACTTTTAATGGTGCTTATGTCAGAAACTGTCTGAAGAGAATTGATGACTAATACAGCCGTGTTAACAGGCATGGACCTATATATGAATTTCAAGGGTTCAACGTCTTTGTCAATTTTTGCTAGTTGTATTTAATTTTTTATTAAACTTACTCTGTTGTAAAAAAGTATACGCACCCATAAAAAATTGAGCTACAGCCACGAAACTCGGCATGCAAATATCGTTTTAAGAGTTATCCAAATGATCAAACTGTCACCGTCAATGATGTTATAAGGCAAATGAGAATGACATATCGTGCAGGTGTTCTTACTCACCACCAATTGGAACTTAATTCTCTGCTATGATACTGCAAGCTGTGTACAAAGATGCCTTTGAAATGTATTCGATGGCGCTACGGACAATTGTCGGATTTAGAGGGTGGTCGCATCATATGTTTAAGGGTAGCTGATTAATCAGTCGCCATTTTGGTCGAAGCGATATAGTAGTTGTTCGGTCTTGGCAACAGTGAATCAGAGAAGGTACATGTAACCATTGCAGAGGTTCAAGACGCTTTAGATAGACAACTGCTTGAAAGGATCGTGCAGTCAGGAGTCTACAGAATGTCCACACAATGACGTCGTTATCAACCATTGCAATCCTCCATGCATCCGGTATCATGGGATGCCATTCAGAGATGACTGGCAGAAGATGAGATTAGGAGTCAACGTCCATTAAGGTGTCTACCATTGACCCCCTCAACATTGGCAGGATCGTTGGGATTTGTGCCAAGCTCGGTCACAGGCCCGGCTCTAGGTATTTTCCCGCCCCAAGCAGAAAGCAATTTGACCGCTCTCTCCCTGAAATTCATTTTTCTTTTCTGTTAACCTTTACAAATGCAATAGAATAGAGAAACACTACTATATCGCCAGTTTTTAGACAATTTTGTTCCAAATGCTTTTCAAGTGAATGAATCTTTCGTAGGATTATTTTTTTCCATTTTAAATAAAAAAAAATGTGCAATATCTCAAGAACGAAATATATTAGTATCATACAAATGATGCTACTCAATTTTAGATTAAAAAAACTCTGTTGTCTGATGCATGTCATTCCATATATATTAATACATTTTATTATTAAATCATTTCAATCTATTAAAGTCTGTCACATCCTCAAAAAATAGAACCAGCATTTTTTTTTTCTACAAAATGACCTGCAAAAATTCCATTAATGTAAAATAGTTTAAAAAAGACTTGAGGGGCTGTACCAAAGGAAAACGTCCACAACGTAGAATATGCTTTATCACATAGGTGTTTGTAAATGAAGCAACGGCTTACATAAATATTTCATTTATTTTTACAAACTGCCAACAGTGGTCTAATAAGTTATAAAGTTAGGTATTATGAAATGTTAATTAAGTACCAGATATAAAGAAATAAAATTTAGCAATCTGATTGTTGCTATTGATATTTTTTTTATCTTATTTCGAGTTCGATCGCATTCATCTCTTGAACGTGTCACCCCTCACAATACGCGTACATCTCCGTCCTAACACTTGATACCACTGCCGTCCCTCTCCGACTATTACACACCAAGCTACAATCCTTTAAAATCTCGCCGACATAGTCCCCATGCCTAGGTGCCGACAAAGACGTTATCATACATCAAAAGTGTCCAATATTCAACACTATATATATAATAAAAATAATTTGAAAATCCAATGAAAGAATAGAGAGAAGATGAAATATATATAATATATATAACACTGCCAAGTTTAACTGCATAAATTAAGCTCAATTTTTTTGTACTTTGCAGTAGAACTAAAATGATTTTTTTTTATTTAGAGTTTCCACCTTTCAGATATTTCTTATGATTTGCCTCCATTGAAGCTGTTATGAATAAAATCTTTTAGCCAAAAATCAAAGTTTCTATATTTATTCGTTTTTAGAAAACAATTACAAAAAACTAAAGCTTTCTTATAACTAGATATGGCTGATAATCAATAGGATTTTATTGATACAGATTTGGTATGCTTCTATTATGTAACTCGCTTCATTATTTCGAGATATGCACCTCTACCTGTAGGAAAGTAAAATTTTCTAATATCTCTAGAGTGATAACTACTAGTGATAACTACTAGTGATAACTACTAAATACGACTACTAGTGATAACTACTATAACGACTAGTGATAACTACTAAACAATGTTGTCCATTTCTTTCTGGCTAGAAGTACCTACAAATCATTTATTCCTTTAACAATAGTGAGTAGTATATATAATGAAAAATAAAAAGTCTATTTTAAATCAAAAACGTGCAATACCTCAAAACACACATTTTCTTGTGCTGTAAATGGTGTAATTTTAAAAATGAAATATTACATATAAAATTAATAATTTTGTAACAAATTATAATATAATCATTTAAAAAGAGTTTCTTTTTTAATTATCGAAATAAGAAAATTTGAAGATCCTGGCTTTTGAGAAAATTAAGAAGCTGTCAGTTATTGATTGTATACCAAATATATTTTGATTTGCTTAATTTGTTAGATAAAGTAAAATTTTTAATGAGAACTTCTAAACAATGGTATTAATTTATTTCCCGTAAAAAGTAATTGCAAAATGTGCAATAACTTAATTATATTGATTGTATTTAATTTTTTTTTTATTTTTCCTGTTTCAAATAAAATATGCAAAATATCTCGAAAACGGTGCGTATTAGCGTCCTATATAAATGATAATATTCGCTTTTCAGTGAAAATTGTATTAAACATTTATTTTTGTAACAGTTTTAAATATTATACTTTTGATGATCTTATTTTGTAGTTTAAATGTTCGAAAAATTGATGACTTTCTTCTATCCCATTCACCCGAAAATTAATGAATCTCTGGTATTTATTGATTGAAGAAGTATTACCGAATTGTATTCTATTTTATTGATTTGTTATAGAGATATCATTGCCAAACACTCTGTGTTTCTTTCAGAAATACATTTGGGGGGAGGGGGCAAAGCCCCTTCTGGAAACATCCCCCCCCCTACTCGATACATTTTATGTTACCGAACCAAATGCTAATAAATTCAGAAACTCACAAAATACTTTTCATGAATTTAACCTAGTTTCCACTTCTTATGTGGCAGCATTTGAATTATTTTTATAATTTTATTTCATGATTGACTATTTTCAGAATGAAATTTTTTAATTATAATTCAGTTTACATTATTTTAAAATTTTTCATCTTCTTGTTTAGCCGGAGCAAGTTTCTCTTGCAATGTTTGAATAAGTATTTGCTACACATATTCATTACTTCCATATATGTATATATATATAGCAATTACTTCTATATAGTAGTTAGTTAAAATTATATTAGATAATTTTACCCCTTTGAGGTTCCATTTTCTCCTCTCCCCTCAGACAAAATGTCCTAAAAGAAACACTGCACATATGTATAGACAGACATCATTGAAAATATGGTTGGTTAATATTCAAGGATGCTCAACACTGATAAATTTATCAAAATCCGAGCGTCCGATTTTTGATCCCTATCACAATACTTTTACTTTTCTATGTGTGTTGCTGGAAAAGCAATTAAATATAAAAAGGATATTTTTGTAACTCTTGTTGTGATACTTATTATACTTCCCTGGCTAAATAGAAGTAAGTATTTGCACATATCATTTTTAAAGATCTATACGCCTTTGAAGAGACTAATTACAAAACACAAAATAAATATTCTTTAGTTTTTTGTTGTCGGTCAGTCTATCGCTAAATCGTGGTACCCTGCTGTTCTCCGAAACTACTGAACCAAATGAAGTCAAATTTTGAACATATTCAGGCTGTTACTCGATACAGTGAATAATGTCATGATTTATTACTATTATTTTAATTTTTCACTAGTCCACAATTGAGCAAATGTCATTTTCGAAACATTACAATACTACTACTCAATCGACTGAAATAAAATTTTCTAAAAGAATATGGCTTGTTATATGCTTGAAAAAATATTCTAAGAGAACACTTCTATGCGCCACACTGCAAGTATAATATAAAAATATATAAAAAAAAGTACATGCTTAAACTACAAAAATTAAAAGTTCCAATTAAATAGTAACATCATTGAAACAATTAAAAAAACTTAAGAAATTTACAGTATTTTTTCTTTTACTTTTTATTTACCAGAAAGAACGAAAATTGTTTGAGGTTCATAATTTTTTTTCTAATGATTTAAATAAGAAAAATAAAAATTAGAATGTTTGGAGTTCTATATGTGAGACAGTTGGCTTAGAAAATAAAATCTGATTGATTTCCAATTAATTTTAAAAACTAAATTCCTTCCTATTAACCTCTGTTGTAAATACTCAAATGCCAAAGAATGTTATATTCTATTGAATTCTTACTCCATAACTTAAACGCAGAATATAATATATGTAAATGATATTTTTATGATCCGATATATTTCGTTTAAAGAATTCAAGTTTATAAAATAACAGAGGTTTTGAAGCGGCAACATGTGAAAATGCTGAATATTGCCTTTATTTTAAAAATTACCTCATTCAAATTATAGTAGTTATTTTTCAAATTAAACGAAGCTTTAGCTGAAATCCTGATAACCAAAAATTTGAATAATTCGAAAAAATAGAAATTGCCCGTAAATAGCGTAAGTAATACTGATACATACTTTTAATTTAAAAAAAAAATAAATTCAGTATTAGATATGGAAAATGCATACAGAAAAAAAAATCTAAAAATTGAGCAAAACGAGGAAACAATTTCTAAGAAATTTCAAGGAGCTAAATTTAATATAACATTCTAAGAGCAAACAAACACTGATCTGTGCGTAAAATTTAAAATATTTTTAGCTAAAAAGTGACTCAATAGATGCTGTACATAAGTCGTTATAATGAAAACTACCACAAGCTTTAAAGAATATACCGATTTTATACCTGGAATGTAGAATAATCTGAATCCCCTTGATGGGAATCTAATATGTTATAAGTTAATAGACACCATTTTTAAACCATAAAATAATTATATCTTGCTTACCTTAAATTTTAATCTTGCATAAAATGCTAGATGAATATTTTAGATAATATCAAATTCAACTGTATAACATTTAGAAAGAAAAACGATAAACTATTCTTTGCTGCAAGAAACATGAAGTTTGACGTTTCTCACCGAAACGTATAACTTAAGGCTCCTCATCACACAAAAAATATCCAGATTCATTTTGGTCCGAGATCGGACCTATACTACTTTGCTTTCCCCTACAACAGGACCGACAGCTTCCAGGAGGGTCGAATTCCCACCCCCAGAGATCTTCCCCTTACCATTGTATGTGTCCGCAGAGTACTATATCACTTTGAGCGTGTGTCTTCACCCATCACCTCCGATAATGAGACCAAAGAGTCTGGAAGAATGAGACCAACACCGAAGGCTATTTAAAGGGAAACGAAAAATGCAGTCAGCAAGGTGGGCTAATATTGAATAAAAACCATGCTTGATTATTGCTCAAAGTAGTAAAATATTTGTTTTAAAAACAGAGGAAACAATTATTTTTCATTACAAATATCTTAAATTTATAGTTTATAATCCCTTTTGAACATGTAACAGAATAATGATAAATAATAATAATAACAATAACTTCTTACATTTATGCTTTCATGCATTTAGGGAATGCAATCTCGGGATTAAATTTTTTAATCCCAATATTTCACGAGATTGGAAATTTAATTTTACTTTTAAAGAAAACCCTATTTTATATTCTTGCAAAGTTTTATCTATAAATATTATATATATGTGAACAATAATACCATGCTGAAATTAGCGTTTAAACTATGTTACTTTTCATTTTGCTTAAAAAATCTTGTTTTGTTAAAACATTTTAGACCATTTCATGTAAAAAACTAACATGAATAAACCCAACACCAGTCTTAGGATTCAGAATATAGACTTCGAACAAAAGGAATTTTAATTGTGCATGGAAGTACAAATGATGTGATAAATTGTCCCATACTATTCTCTGTTTGCAAATTTTATAATTTGGTAAATTGGTCATGATGGAAAGAGGAAGATATTGAGGATTAGTGCCATGTATATCGAGCTGAGAAATCATCGAATTATTATTGATTTAAAATCATCATTGCCGCAGCCAAGGGGAGTTTAGGTCTGTACACACACCTTTTGAAATTTTTTCGATTCTTAATTAAATATTTAATTTTAGGTATGATACATACGACAGAAGAAATATAAGGAATATTTTAATTTTGTTAATAATAGTAAAATAAATCACACCATTCTTAACTTTAACACTATTGAAATTTATTACAAACAGGGATCAATCACATTTGATAAAATGTGCCAAATAAATCAATTTTTTTTTTAAATAAATCAATCGTTTATCTTCAGAGATCTTTACCACTACTTTTAAAAGTGTCATAAAATAAAAAAAAAATTATTTTAATTATCTATTACACAAAATACAGTCTTAGACCATTTTTAACACTTTACAACATAGTTGAAAAGTGCTTATGACTTTGTTCATTCTGTCTGTCTATCTGTCAGTTCGCACGATAACTGCCATAAAAATGATTTTATCAAAATAAAATTTTTGTATGTCGATGAGACAGTCTGTGGGACATACGGGAATGTAAATGAATATCATCCCCAAATTAGTTTTGGATTGTGAACCCAGGTTGAAAAAATAAAATACATTGAACTTTATCGGACCTAATTTTTCAAATATTTTTAAAGCGAATTTAAAATTCACAAATTGCTTCGAAAATTTTAGGAGATATTCAAAGTATCCCATAAAATACATAAAAGAAAAATTCAACAAAATATGTTCGGTAGTTTTTTTTTTAAATAAAAATTAAAATAATAATTACACAAATATAATATGAAAAGATCACGTGACCAACTTCAAAATAAAATATGGTACCTGTCTGCTTTTCCAGAGTAAAAATCGTGTCCTTTAAAGTTCTTTTCAATTTATATTTAGTGTTGCATTAATCTTAAAACCTCTTTATTTTTGCGTATTTTCTGTGCATCACATATTCTGCACCAACGCAATTACAATGTTTTTGAGTTTAAATGATCAAACTTTGATTATTTCTACAACGAAGTCTAATTTTAATGGTTGCAAAATGTAAACAAGTGATTGTAAGAGGAGTTGTATAAGAATTGCCGAAATTTTTTCAAGCAAAATTATTTAACTCTGGAGTTTGGAATAAAAGTGTATGAATGAAATATTCACTGCTTTTACATAGAGAGCCAGATGATTTATATTTCGATGACGTCATTTGAATAAAGTTCATTTTTTTTTCGATGAGGTTTTCACTTTAAGTAAAATAAATTATTGTAATTCTGTGATAATTAAAAAAATATCACCCCTGAATGTATAGCATTTTAGCGATGTTTAAATAAAATTGCATTTCAGTTGGAAAGTATTTCATAATCAATGCTTTATGTATGATTGATCTTTCTTGTTAAATATTTCCAACATAGTTGTAAAGTGTTTATGACTTTGTTCATTCTGTCTGTCTGTCCGTTTGCATGATAACTGCCGTAAAAATGACTTTATCAAAATGAAATTTTGTTATCGAGACGATCTGTGGGACATATGGGAATGCAAAAAAATAATATCACACAATTATGTTTGGCTTTAACCCGGGTTGAAAAAATGAAATACATTGAACCCACTATACATTGAACCTACTATAAATTTCAGGACCTAATTTTTCAAACATTTTTTAAACGTAGTTAAATTTCACATATTGCTCTGAAAATTTCAGGAAATATTTAAATTATCACGTAAAATGTGCAAAAAATTTCATCGAAATACTTAAAATAGTTTTTTAAATAAAAATTGAAATAATAATTATACCCATATTATATGAAGAGACACGTGACTCATTGCAAAATAGAATATGGCATCCATTTTTTTTTTCGCTTAGTCAAAATCGTGATTTTTAAGGAATGCTTACATTCATATTTAGTGTTGTATCCGTCCTAAAACCACTTTATTTTTGCATATTATCTGTGTATCTAAATTCTGCGCCTACGCAATTACACTATTTTTTATTTTAAATGATCATCAAACTTTGATTATTTCTATAATGAAGTAGAATTTTAACGTATTCAGAATGTAAACAAACCAAGCTGTAAGATGGGTTGTATAAGAATTGCTGCATTTTTTTAGTGCAAAATTATTTAGCTCTGAAATCTGGAATATAAGCGATATGAATGAAACATTAATTGATTTTACATAGAGAAGCAGATGATTTTATAGCAACTTTTGTTTGAGTAGTCTTATTAGCAGAAAATGGTTGTCGAAATAGACTCCACTCCTACAATGGCTATTTTAGGTGTTTTTTAGTAGCAAAATTTGGTGCACTTTTCGACATAGAATATATCAAAATACTGATATTGCTTAGTAAAGAAATAAATTATATAAATAGTGTTACGATTTGCATATCAAATAACATTATAATAGAAAATCTGTTAATTAGTAATATTAGTCAGATTAGTAATATACATAGAATATATCAAAATACTGATATTGCTTAGTAAAGAAATGAATTATATAAATAGTGCTACGATTTGCATATCAAATAACATTATAATAGAAAATCTGTTAATTAGTAATATTAGTCATAAACTTCTTTTTAAACAAACACCGTATATTGTTATTTTTAACAGTGAGTTTAGACAAACACACTCTATCAAATAAATGGGGCTTACAATGTTTGATTTTGAAACTTCAACAATACTTTAATTATATACAGATACATAAGCATAAACATGATCTTGAAAAAAGGAGGGGGGAGGGGTGCAATCGGAAAAAAAAAACGAAAATCAAAAAAAGTTTTAAGTTCTTTATTTTAAGGTGCTATAGCACCAATTATAATTTTTTTCTCTTTGCTTCGATACTATATTATAAAAGTAAGATCATGTCTATTGCGTTCTTGGGGGGGGTGAGATACAGATTCCTAAAATCGGGTTTGGTCACGTCACGTATAATATACACTTGACAGCTACGGATTCAGACATGACAACTTGGAGGGACGTAACGCTGTGACGTTTCTAAAATAAAGGCGATGTTAATTTAATTGTTTCTAAAATAAAGAAGATTTAACATGATGAATAATTTCACATAGGAATTACTTAACAGTTACCTTACACCTTTCTGGTAGGTCGGACGGTCTGGGTCTCAACAACAACAACATAGGAATTACTTGGGGGCGCGGTAGCCCATTAGTTAGCGCGCTGGAGTTGCACTCGGTAGGCCCGGGTTCGATTCCAGCCACTGCCAAAACTGCCGCCGTGTTCATGCGGAGTACGATCACGTTAAACATGTGGGTCCGTAAGTCCTTCCGAGAGGTTGGTGGTAGGGGAAGGAGGGTACGGTCCCTGTGGATGCCTCCCCCACTGGGTTCCGGTCTAAATTGGGTGGCACTTCCCGGCCGTCCAAACAGTTACCTTACACCTTTCTGGTAGGTCGGACGGTCTGGGTCTCAACAACATAGGAATTACTTGTTTAGTGCAACGATAAGCTATGTAATTTTACTCATGTATTAAATGTAAAAGTTTGTAAAATTTTAGTTATTATACCGACCATTCATTACTTCTATCAATGAAATATTGAGTGTTTCAAGAAAATCCTCCAAAATGCACCCGCGTATCTGTAGCAATTGATTGAAAACAGACGGACGAGTCAGACGTAATACCATTTCATACATACAGGAGGAAGAACATTCATAATTATATAAGACTAGCAGTATACCCGTTCTTCGTACGGAATATATAATATAAAGAAACTTACAATTCACGATCATGTGCAAATTCCTATAGTAAATGACATTGTTAATCAAACTATTCTATTAAAATATTTAATTTAATGCTCTTAAAATAAATTTAAGAATATCTGTTCTCGATATACAAAATTATCTTCACAGGCAGATCTGAAGAATAAAAAACATCCTGGTCCCAATATGAAATTGAACCAATATATACAAAACAAAAGCGCTAAAATTGTATGGGACCCATACTACTTATATTCGCGATTATTAGAAGATATACAAGTGCATAAGTAGAAAATTACACGTACTATAACATATGAGTTTCTAAAATCTCTTCCAAAATAAAACCAATGACGAAATAAATTGAAAATATCAATAACCCCGCAATCTTTAAGCCTAAAGGCCGTAATTCATTCCAATATATACCAATATATGCCAGTGCACCTGTACTACTTATATTCTCGTAGATTAGAAGATATACCAGTGCATTTGTAGAAGATTACCCGTACTACGTACAATATATGAGTTTCAACAATTTTTGTCAAAATAAAACAATGACGCAATAAATTGAAAATATCAATCATCCCCGAATCAATAATCCCGGAAAATATCAATAATAATAATGTTTAAACCTGGAGACCGTAATTGATATAATCCGGTCAAAAATGCAATATCGGTGAAATTTATTTTATATGCATATCTTTATTATTTAAATCCGAAAAGATTTAATAAAAATAATCTGCTGCATAAACACATTGAATTTAAATCCGTTGCTAAGCAGCATATAATTTTCTTTAAATAAATTGGCCGAAAAAATATCGTCTGCATAATGCTATTTCTACGGAAGGTTTAATTATTTGTTTTTAATTAATATCTAGACAACCTCTGATGTTAGAAACTCGAAACATGGACTCAATTTCAAGTGAGGATATTTCAAGGCAACCCACAAAATTTCATTAAATTCAGTTCAGCCGTTCTTCCGTGGTGATGAGACAAACATACAGACAGACAGACAGATTTTCAATTTTATTTATATAGACTAGAAAATGCACACGGTGTTACATGGCAGTTAAAGCAGAGTAATTATATAAAATAACAAAATATATAATTTTTATTCGTATAAATAACAGTGAAAATTGCATGCAAGCCGTGTACATTGATGCAATTGACGTAATAATATCCTCCCCCCCCCCCCCTCCAAATCGCAAAACCAATTTATATATTGGCAGCGTATCTTCCGCAAATAACGTGATTTGTATATGTCCAATAAATAGGCATCTGCAACTTTAATAAGATAAATACCAATAACAGCACTCATTGCAGCAAAATATTATTAAATAGTGATTGGTAAGACTTGCTAACTCGAGAATGAACAAACAGACACTCTACATTGAGTAAGCATACTGAAATGAAAAGGTACAGTATTTAAACCGTTCTCCATTCGTAACTCGAAATGCCGCTTTTGCATGTAATGTGAGAACAATTTTCACACTCTTCACCCTCCGGCCATCCATTAAATTGCTCTATGTCTTTGGACGAGTCGGATGGTCTGGGCTTTCGACACTCTTCACCCTATTTGCACGCTGCCACAACTGCCGCCGTGTTCATGCGGAGTACGATCACGTTAAACATGTGGGTCCGTAAGTCCTTCCGAGAGGTTATTGGTAGGGGAAGGAGGGTACGGTCCCTGTGGATGTCTCCACTGGGTTCCGGTCTAAATTGGGTGGCACTTCCCGGCCGTCCAAACAGTTACCTTACACCTTTCTGGTAGGTCGGACGGTCTGGGTCTCAACAACAACACTCGTCACCCTTCTTCCTTTCAAGACAACCATAAACTACACTGCCTGTACACCATAAACAACTCCCCTCACAGGGGTCCTGTCGACCCCTGAAGGAAATAAGAAAGAGGGGGAAAGCAAAATACAATTTTTTTCAGATCAATATTTGCTTTGGTTAAAAATTGCTGGAAATCTATTTATGGTAGCGCAAAAATTTAGGCATCTATCGAAAGCTAGACTTCTATTCATGTGCCCTGTCTTTTTCAAATTCGAGTATTATGAAATGCAAATTGATTAAAGTCGGTTAAACTTTTAGTTTTGGCTTTTCTTAGTGACTCTCAAATTCAATAAATTATTAAAAATACTTAACAATAATTTAAACAAAAAATAAAAAATAAAGGCAAATTTAAATTTCTTTAGCTTTGAGATCTTGAAAACAAAATTGAAATAGGTTGATTTTTGGAGGAGCTGCGCTATCTAACAACAGCACTAAAATGGCCATACATGGAAGGTAAAGATTGAAGCTTGTGACTGATGAAGCCCCTTAACTGATTCACCCCAGAACAAATCTCTCGCAAAACAAAATGATTGATAAACACATGCTTCACAGTTGATGGGGATGTGCATGTCCCATAAATTCTACAATGGTCCACCGATGTCTCAAGATGTCTTTTGAGACCTGTCCTTGTCTAGTTTTCTAATTACTTTCAATGCGGATACCTGTTTCCAGATAGATGTGAAAGAAGTCCTTTATTTATGGGTCTGCGTGATTGGGGGAGATGATTTCCGGATTTGAGTTTAGGAGAATAACTAACAAAGGATGGGTATCCTGGCACGGCAATTCTAGGTGGAACCCTCATCGTTTCAAGTAAAGTGCCCTCTCTCATCGGATTTTTTCATGGAATAGTTAACAAACCAGTTTCACATAAAAGCTTTTGCAGTTCACAGATAATGGTCAATATGCCACCCTAGACGTGCTGTTGATGGCTGTACTGGACGCCCGGAGCGCTAAAGTAATTAGTTATTACTTGTGTTGCAAGATAAACAATTAGGGGAGACACATTGGAAGCGATCATATTTAGCCCTCTGGTCCTCTTTTTTCACGGGGAGAATGAATGACAGTCGTTTTCACTCTTTTATTATCTGAGACCAAATGTTTAATACTTTTTCAGTGCTTTTGTTTTGCCTACATCTGCCCTTGTAAATGCTGTTGCTTGTGTCCCAGAACTTTTTTTTATTTAAGACCTTGAACTTTTTTTTATTTAAGATTTTTTTTTCATTAAGATTTTTTTTTATTTAAGATTTTTTATTTAAGTTGACTGAAATGCTGTCCTTAAAATGTGCCGTCCCAAGCAAGTGCTTGTTTTGCTGGTGCCTTAAGTCGGCCCTGCTCGATCAGTCCGGACAGTATCAGATTGGAGGCAGGTTGATTTTAGCGACAAATCCCGCCACCTCTTTGCTGATGACAGTCACATAGGTGTGTGGAGGAGGACTGGCCAGCGTTAAGATTCCGAATTTGTTGTCGAGTAGAGCACATGCTGTGTGACACTAGTTGAACATCTGATGGTGAACATCCAATGGGGAACATCCGATGGAGCCATCTAGTTGAACAGCCGATCTCTTTTAGTTGTGCTGCAAGCCAGTCTGGCGGCTCACTTGTACGTTGATGATATTTTGCAGCCATTTGTTCTGCATATGCTTTCAATGATGACAGTCACATAGGTGTGTGGAGGAGGACTGGCCAGCGTTAAGATTCCGAATTTGTTGTCGAGTAGCACATGCTGTGTGACACTAGTTGAACATCCGATGGTGACTGGTCCACTTGTACGTCGATGATATTTTGCAGCCATTTGTTCTGCATATGCTTTCAATGATGACAGTCACATAGGTGTGTGGAGGAGGACTGGCCAGCGTTAAGATTCCGAATTTGTTGTCGAGTAGCACATGCTGTGTGACACTAGTTGAACATCCGATGGTGAATATCCAATGGGGAACATCCGATGAACATCCGATGGAGCCATCTAGTTGAACAGCCGATCTCTTTTAGTTGTGCTGCAAGCCAGTCTGGCGGCTCACTTGTACGTCGATGATATTTTGCAGCCATTTGTTCTGCATATGCTTTCAAGCTGACCAGGTTCCATTCACCAACAAGACAACGTTTGACCACATACTGAACGACTTACTCAACAAAGTCTTTGAGGATTTAATGCTCTCCCATGACTATCCAGGTCCCCAGACCTATCACCAGGGGTGGAAAACAGAAAACTGAGTTTTGCAGCACTTTGTAGCAGGAAATATTGCTGTTTCGCAACAGTGCAGAGCAGTTTTGTAGCAGCTAGAAAATGATGTTGCGCACACTCGATAGTTATTTTAGGCATATAAAAATTTCATTTTACATTAATTAAAGCATGAAGAGTATTAAATCTTAAAAAGTTAAGCTAGAAAAATGAGAAAAAGATTTAATGATACTATCTAATCTTAAAGAACAGAAATTGCCTGCTAGTTAAATACACACTAAATTTTTTTTATCCAAAATACAAATAGTTTATATCCGAGACGCTTGCTTTTTAACAGTTTGGACACACTGAATAAATTCGAGTTTTCTGTGCTTTTCTAAATTTGTGATATTTTTTTCAATATTTGATTTTGCCTCTTTTAAGGGAACTTGGCCATTTTCAATCTCTGATAAATCTTTCTTTTTTATGCCACCTTCAATCATCTTCTCTGATGTAGAAAGCACTTTTTGTGATGATTGTAACTTTTATTTTAACTCATCACTGTCTGTTTTCAAACTCTTTAATACATCTTTCTGGTGTTCAGCTTTTGGCTTAACTCCTATTTTGCTGTTTTTCTCCAGTCTTTGTCTATATTTTTCCCCTGCTTCTTTTACAGATTTTAAAAGTTCTTTAGTTATTGACAAATTGCTCACATCTCCATTTAGTAGATTTTCAAAATCCTAAGAGGAAAACTTCAAAAAAAGTCAGGAGTTTTATGATTAAAACATAAAAGTTTTCTTTGGCATCACTTTATATTACAACCAGTTTTCCCTAGGACTAAAAAAGGCCAGAAAAAGGGAACTACATAAAGACACTAAGTTACAAAATACTAATAAATGAGAAATTTAATAAAAGGTAAAAAATCACTGTCAAACTATTATCAAGAATATCTGAATTAAATTGCCTTTTTAGTTTTGTTAAATTCCTTCTCATTTAAATATTGAAGTTAGTTTATAAATTTCACATTCTGAATATCCATTTTAGAAAAGTTCATAAGTATTTCTTAAGTTCTAGTGTAACCACAATTTGAAATAATAATTCATAGCTTCAGTTTCCAAAAAAGTAAAATAAAAAATATTTAATAAATTTATGAATGATCAAAATTTATTTTCGATCCATACTTGCTAACCTTATAAGAAAAAACAGATTTAATGTTATTTATAAGGTGGGGAAAGTTTTAGGTCGGGTTTCCACTGATGCATTCATGTGTTGCCCATCCGTTGGGAGCTGCACGTCAACCAATCACAGGCTCGAACACACGACCGTGCGTTCATCCGTTGAACATGCTTCAAGTTCATGTTCTGGCGGATGTGTTGGTCACATGATGCGTTACCACTGAAAAGACACCAATGAAAAGGCTTCTCATAATAAACAAGATGGCTGTCACTTCGATCAGAGGATTTCTAAATGCAAGAATGATTTCGGATATACAGCAAACAATATGAAAAATATTCTGATTGGTGAGTTATGATTTGTTTATCTAAAAGAAACATAGGAAGTTTACTCTTAAATCTATACCAATTTGACAATCATTAGAAGAATTACTTGTGTGATCACTTGTTAATTTGAACGTGTGGTCATAAAATTTTATTTTAATGTATACCAATAGCCCAATTTACTAATTTAGAACTGTACTTACTCGCATTTTAAGTGTACATCACGGGAATCTTGAAAATAGTGACTTGCAGATTTTGCAATTGTAAATCAATATTTGTGTAACAACATTTTGTCCATTACATCTGTAAGCAACATCTTAATCGCTGATATGTTATGTATATATTTATGTTAATTTTTTTAGATAATTTTCTATAAATTTTACTGCAATTATTATTTATTTTTTCGAGAAAAATGCCAAAAGAGTTAAGCACAGCTATTATATTTATATGATACTGGTATGTGAAAAAACTTTTGGTGAGTGAACTCTGAGCTGAAATTTATTACCCTGAATTATTCATTCGTTATTAGCAGAATGTTATAGCATATTATACAGCATTACAATTAGATTTGTTATATTTTCATTTTGCTAACTTGTTTGAATACAGAATTTGTGCATATTTAATACTTATGTGAAAGTTGTTATTTAACATAATATAATAGGGAATGTTTTATATTAAAATAATTTATTTTACTTTACTTTTAAAAAATAAGTCCAGAACAAAAGTTTTAAGGCCTGACCAGGCCCAAAAAGATTTAAAAATTAAGCCCAGCCCAACCCTGGATTAAATTAGAAAATTTAGACTGGCCCAAATCTACATCAAATTGGAAAATTTAACATGGCCAAGACCGGTCTTAATTTCGGTGAGAAGTAAAATTGGTACTGAGTCGTATATCTGATCAGTTTGACTAGGATGGGGTATGCCGTATTTCAAGTCGGATTGCTGGATTAGCTGAAAAAGTAGACTATTTTTGGATGTGAAATAAACGTTCATAATTTTGTTTTGAAGTAATAATCTACAGGTTTCGATGGTGGGACACTCATATCATACATTACTGAAGTACATTAGCTGCGTACTGTGAGATCACATCTTTTCAGTGGGGGTGAAGTGCTTAATGTGTGTCGTTCTATCTTTTTATAAATGTATATTTCAATCATCGTAAAAACTTAACAGTCAGAAAATAAATACTAGTATTATTTGATTTTCTTTTTCTTTTACAATTACTAAAAAATTTAGATTTTGTAGTTTTAATTTTTTTTTTTCTTTCACAAATTATTATTTAAAGTGATGGACATGTGTTATATATTTTTCTACCAATGTTTATAAGCAATCTTATTTAGAAATGTTTTTCGAGGTGTGTGTGGTGTACAAATATAAATCTGATATTTCTTATCAAAGTATTTTAATCTGCAGCAAGATACCAGAATTTTAAAATATTTATTCTGATTGTTGAGTATACAAGCAGTTTTGAAGTTCTTTATTATACCAAGAAATATAAAGTGAAAATAATTTTAGTTAAATTTGTTACAGGGATTTAAAGTTTGTATAGAGTCCAATTAACTATATTTTGAGGATATTGAAAAATCTGGAGTTGACAGACAGACATGTCCTTTCATTCCTTTGTGTGGTAAACTGATCCATATTTATAATAGATGTTAAGTAAAATTTTAGTGTGACAAATACATCTAACCTGTAAATAGTATGTTGTTGTAATCTTTAATTCGCAATTTGAATCCCTGTGTTTTTTGCTTATTAGTTTCTTAATTAAATACACATGGATGGGTTATGCATTTCATTTTCGAGAACTTCCTGGTGATCGTTTGAAAATATCTGTGCATGCACACAGTCCATTGCCCAAAGAAATATTTTCAAGAAATTAAATTTACATTTTTGAAATTAAAGTTTTGAAAATTAAAACTTGAATATATTTCATTACAATAATTAAGCTGGTCCATTAAAATGATATAATAATTGTAGATTTTATTCTGATTTTTTAGTTTTAATTTAAATAAAGCAACCTAAACAATATGAAATCTGCTGTAAAAGGGAATGTTTTAGTGACCAATTTCATAAAAGTTTGTGTGCATATATTATACATTTGTATTTTAATTGTAGTAAAAACATAACAGGCAAAATAAATAGTATTATTTGACCTTTTTTTCTTTTATGTTTCCACAAAATTTGGATTCTGAAGTTTTAACATTCTTTTTTAAATTCTCATTTGAAGTGATGGATACATGTTTTTATATATTTTCTATCAATATTGATAAACAGAAATATTGATAGAAAATCTATTTAGAAATATTTTTTAAGGTGCATGTGGTATTAAAGTTCAAGCCTGATGTTTATTACCATGAATTTTTATCTACAGCTAGATACCATAATTTAAAAATATTCATTCTAATACTTGAGTACAAGCAGTTTTGATGTGCTTTTTTTTTACCAAGGGTTATAAAGTGATACTAATTCTGATTTAATTTGTTACAGGAATTTAAAGTGTGTAGAAAGAGCCCAATTCTATTTCTTGAAGGACTGAAAAATCTATAGCTGATTGCACACATCCTCTGCTCTGATCCCTTAAGATTGTGAAGAAGTTACAGTATGTTTTTGTCACATTAAGGTATGTTTTTGTCACATTAATTTCAGTGCTTGACATTTACTATTCCTAGTTGATATACTGTAAATTAGAAATTCCTTAATTGGTGATTAAAAAGTGTAAAGTGGATGAATTTAAGTAAACGTTAGATGTTGCTATGCTGTTAAAAGTCAAATACTTGTATATAGGACTTTGTGAGGTAAACTGTTCCATATTTATAATATATGCTAAGTAAATTTTTATAATGACAAACACATCTATCATATAAATACTATCTTGTTGTAGTCATTTTAATTCATAATCTGCAATTTGAATCCTAGTGATTTGTTTATCAGTCTCTTAAACACACACATGTGGGTTAGTCATTTCATTTTCAAGGACTTTCCGATGATCGTTTGGAAACACCTGACCTGTGCATGTAAGCAGCTCACTGAGTAGAGAAATACATTCAAGAAATCTAATTTAGCATTTTTAAAATTAAAGTTTTGAAAATTAAAATTTTAATTTTCATTACAATAATCAATCTAGTCAACTAAAATTTCTTAGAATAAATGCTAATTTCATTCTGATTTTCAGTTTTATATGAGTAAGCTAAACAATTTGAAATCAGCTGTAAAAGTTACTGGTTTTAGATTTAAATTGTATCTTGTGAAAATGACCTGTTTCAAATTAAATTGCAATTATTGTGAAAAGGATCAAATTCAATTTAAACTGCATTCATTGTAGGACCAATTTTAATCTGTTTCATGTATTGCACATGTAATACATAACCCATTTGTCTTAAAAAGTTACTACTAGCTTGGGACACCACCACTATGCATCAACATATCAAGTGCCCACACACAAGGTGTTTATTTAGGACATATGCAGGCTATGATGCCAAGTAGTAGCACATGCCACACTTTAGCAAGCACATATTTTTAATATGGATAAGCTGCATTTTAATATTTTCTTTGTTAGCACAGCCTATTCCACTGAATAGTGGGTGCATATATTTAGTTTGCACAGATCACATTATTATTTTAGGTAGTGTAGTATAGCAACTTACATTTAAATAAAATAGTGCTCACATATTATTTGTTTATAAAAGTTATTGCTAAAACAGTGACTGTCATAGATAGCAATTTTTAATTTTTCAATTCATTAGTTTTTTCATTAGTAAACATTTAATGATTTCTTAAAATTATTTTGACTCATAAAATAATTTAATATTCCAAGAAAAAATTACTTTTACATAGTTTAATTTAGGAGTCAGAGTCTGTATATTTTTACTAACGACTGCACAGCCCTGGGTGTTCACAATGATCAGTTTGTAAACATATGATGAAAATATTGCATAAAAGGAAGAATTGCTAATGACCATTATATATAGAAACATAATATAGAAACATAACATGTTATATAGAACATGTTATATAGTTATATATAAACATAACATGTTGTTGAGACCCAGACCGTCCGACCTATCAGAAAGGTGTTGAAGACCCAGACCGTCCGACTCATCCAGAGGACATGAGCAACTAATTGGATGGCCGGTACCAGAAAGGTGTATGGTAACTGTTTGGACAGTTGGGAAGTGCCACATAATTTAGACCGGAACCCAGTGGCTGAGGCATCCACAGAGACTGTACCCTCCTTCCCTACCACCAAACTCTCCGAAGGACTTTCGAACCCACATGTTTAACGTGATTGTACTCCGCATGAACACGGTGGCAGTTGTTGCAGCATTCAAATCCAGCGCAAACCACTGGACTACCGCGCCCGAAATGTGCCAACAGCACGTGGTGTTCCTAGGTGGTCACCCACCCAAGTAGTAACCGTGCCCGGTGCTGCTTGACTTCGGTGATCTAACGAGAACCAGTGTTTTCAGCACATTAGGGTCGTTTGCGCAAAACATAACATGTGAAATATGCCATGCTAATGGGAATTAAGATGTAGCAACTTGTTGCCACTAAAGTTAAAGCTTCATATCATTCCAATATTTTAGAAGCATTTTCATTATCCATGAAACATTTTTTGAAAATGTTTCATATAAGCTAAGATAGCAACACTATTTTTAATCAGCTTCTCCTGCATAAAAGTCATATTTGGTTGTAGAAAATTGCATTTTTGTATAACTAGCCGACAGCCAGTGGTTACTTTTTTTTTATCAGGTACGACTAACGATAGAACTGAAAACCTCACTTTTGTGATCAAAATCTACTGCTTTATGGTATATATCAAACCAAATGCATAAATTTCAAATATAATTTTAAAGTTTAAAAAAAGTATTCCAAACAGAAAAAAATGAAGACATGTATGGTTTATGTCAGACCTTTGCTGATATTCTATTCATTTAATTTTGTAAAATAGTTAAAAATGAGAATTCTTTAAAACTGTATACATTTTATTTTTTACAGGTTTTTGTGAATTCAAGTATGGACTAGAGATTTTAAAAAAAAGTTTGACTGAATCTAGTTTTGTTTTAAAAAAATATTCATAGTTGTTGAACATAATCTGTTATAAAGTATTGTATTTCTTATATCTAAGAATTTTAGCTGTATACTTCTGAAAAATAAACAAATTAAAATTATGTATTTGATTTTATTGTTAATTAGTATGTTTTGAATTTATCCATATGTGTGGCATTCAATGTTGGGACAAAAATATCTCAAGAACAGTTAGGCCGAGGAAGCTGAAATTTGGTAGGCAATCAGTTCTTACCCCAAAAGTTGATGTGAATACCTTAGAAATTTTCTCGAGGGAGTGTGCTACCTTTTGAGTTGGGTTTCTCTGTTGGCCCCAAAACATCTTAAATACCATATGTATAGGAAGCTAAAATTTGGTAAGTATTTAATTCTTACTCCAAAAGGGTACATGAGTAATCATGATGCAAAGCTTTTGGAGGGGTATGCTGGCCCCAATATGTGTTCTGTCCGGTGAAAAATATTGAATAAAACAAGTCCAATATTCAGCTACACTGTTCTTATTAAAATGTTCTCTGTAGAAGCGAAGCTGAATATTAGACTTTTTCTTAACTATGTTATAACAATGGCTATTCATATTACCATTGTTGTAAGCAAATTGTCATCTAACTAAAAGGGCTTGTAGATATTTAAAATATGGAAACTAATATGGTTACACATGAAGAAATATCTCTATGATAAAAAATTTATCAGACTGTGGTAAGACCCAATAAGTTCAACACTTTTCTGTATAGAGGAAAAATATTTCCGCAATAGGCAGTTGATCAACAAATTTGGAATTCTTTAGATATGTTTTCAAAACTGGATTCACGGTTAGTTATATTGGTTTTTAGTTTGGATTCAAATGTGGATTTCAGTTAATTTTCTAAAAAATTTTTATAAAATATGCGGTTTATACTGAAATATTCTATTAGATTTATTATAAGAAACATCTGTTTTTCATTTCCATTCAATTAATGTTAATACATTAATAAAAAATAATTATTTTTCTCCTTTAATGATAATTTATTTCTTCGTTTTCTTTTTTCATTATTCAGTATTTCTCTGGTTTGAGTGGAAGTAAAAACAATATCTGAAAAAATTTATACAAGCACATACGGTATCTTGCATCATTCATTTTCAATGGTTATAGGTTAGTTTTATTATATTAATATAAAAAATATAACATTACAGGTTTGAAAGTTGAAAAAGCATTATTAAAATCATGTTAATAAAATCAAAATGTGTTTTTGTGAGCATGTCAATTACTGAACTCAGCTTTAACATTTTAAACAAATGTAAAAATTATCACAACTCAAATTCTAACTAAATGAGCACATTTTATTTTTTTAACTAAATGTTAATTCTAGAAGTCCAATTGGATTAAATTTTTTTCATTGTTGAATATAATTTGCATATTATCTTGATGATTTGATGTCGATGGTAAAAGCAAAACTGGCAAAGTAGCCACAAAGAGGAACTACAGAGAAAACCTATAAGATGGCCTGATGAAGCTGTATCATCAATGATGAGAATTTCATTTATATTTATAAATACTATTTATTTAATTAAACTATATAAATATATTGATATTGCAATAAACAGCTTGTTACCAGCTTCTCAACCAGCTGCTATATGTACTCAGTTGTTCTGGGTTTTCAACAAACAGCCTGTTTTGATTGCTCTCAAACCGACATAATTTTAAAATACACGACAATGTGGATTATTCCTTTTACCTATTTTGTATTCTCCATGAAGTAATGTGAAATACCCAGTAAAATCCTACTTGAAATTGAGTGAGGTTATCAAAAATTTTGGCCATTGGCTGGTATTATAAAGTTGTTGGCCTAGCATTCTAAACTGATCAAAGAAATAGAAGAAAAAAAAAATTTAAATGCAAGTGGGAAAAAGTTACAATATTATGGGAAAATAGTTTTATTTATAAAGGTAAGCTGATTTTACTGCTAAAATATATTGGAAAACTTACTGGTGCTTTATTGGCTATTTGTATCACTCAGATTTCCTTCTTTTTACTTTGAAGAATAAGTTAGGTAAAAATATATATTATAAGAAAGCAGTTACTGCAATTTTTTTTAAATGTCAATTTTTTCTTCCATAAACTTCAGCTTACCAAGTTTAATCTGAAGCAATTTAATATTTCAAAGATCAAATAATAATAAGAAGCAAAAAGAATTTGTAGTAATGTGCATTGTTTTATTGAAGATATTAGGTAGAAAGAGCATTGGTTTATGTGAGAAAAAAAAGCATTTGCCTTGTCGGATTATATTTATACTTCACCTAAAATGCTGACATCTGATTTAATAATTTTTTAGCACTATTCTCATTAACTGTGAGTCAGTGGCTTATTAATCACATTTGTCTATTTCAATATTATTTGCTGACAGTTGCAGAATATAATTGCAAAGTCAGTTAAAGCTAAATCATGTTAATATTTGATTGTTCCACAACAGGAAACAGGATTAGCTTAAGTTGGATCAGATATGAAATTAATTTACTGCTTAAAAAAGTAAATTAAATTTTTTGTGTTTGCATAATACTTTTCACTGTCTAAGTAGTAAAACTTAAAATATCAAGAAAGTCTAGGTATTTTGTAAATTGTAATACCTTGGTAGCAAAACAATACTTTAACAAACACTGATGAATATACAAAAAACACAAAATGTTATGTAAAATAAATATGCATAGCAGAATGGGCATGAAATTGTCATTAAGAAAGCACCCAAATTTTTCAAAATGGTATATCTACCAACATATGCAATAAAACCTCTAAGTAGTGCACAAGGTCCATGAAGCCTTTTAGTCAAAAATTATAAAATTTGGAAAGCAAAATAACATTTATATTTAAGGTAAGTATCGTTCAACTTTACTTTTAAAAAATGTAACATATCTGGTAAAGATCTCCTAAACTAGGTGATTTTTCACAGCCAGCATACTATTAAAAATCTGAGTTCTTCATATATATATATATATATATATATATATATATATATATATATATATATATATAAAATGAGAAAAAATGAAATTGAAAATGGATTAATACAATTAGAAGTTGTGTGTTTAAGGGGTTGTAGAGAGGTCAAGGGGGATTGCGACCCTTTTTCCTGGTTTAAGCATGCTTTTAATCCCAGGAAACACTCCCAGAAACCACTACACGCCCGAAACAACAATCAACAGTATGCCAGGGGAAAAAAACGGAATCCCGAAATGAAGATCTTAAAGTCACAAGAACATATAAAAGCATATAAAATGAAACAAGTATGAATAAAAATATATTCTAACCATGTATAAAGTTTTAAAAAGGATGTTCGTAGATGCGCTACGTCGTTAGAAGTTCACAGAAGAAACCCATGATATATTCCAGATGTAGAGATAGCTAAGCTCATGGTTACAGAGTATCTAATTCCAAATGGGTAGAGTTGAGTTGTAGCAAATCATCAAAATTAGCATATATTTATGTACGGTACTTTTTACAATATGCCATATAATAATGGACTTCTAACTATGGACTTCTACCAATGGACTTCTAACTTCTGTGGACTTCTAACAACGTAGCGCATCTACAAACATCCTTTTTAAAACTTATGCATGGTTAGAATATATTTTTATTCATACTTGTTTCATTTTATATGCTTTTATATGTTCTTGTGACTTAAGATCTTCATTTCGGGATTCCGTTCTTTCCCCTGGCATACTGTTGATTGTTGTTTCGGGCGTGTAGTGGTTTCTGGGAGTGTTTCCTGGGATTAAAAGCATGCTTAAGTCAGGAAAAGGGCTCGCAATCCCCCTTGACCTCTCTACAACCCGTAAACACATAACTTCTAATTGTATTAATCCATTTTCAATCTCATTTTTTCTTATTGTACTTTGAAGCTTAGATAGAGCAGCAAATGCGCCTTACTATTCCTTGGATTTTATATTTTATATTTCATTTTGATTGTACTTGAGGAATATATATATATATATATATATATATATAAACTCAGGCTGTTTATTTAAATTTATATTGACAGATATTAATTCTGAAGATGTAATAGATGCTAATATATCAATTCTCAATTGTTGGTAAATTGATGCATTTCGAAATTACTAAATAATTAAGAAGAAATATAATTAAGATTTTTGCAATATTGGCAGAAAGAGACTTTCACAAATAAATAATCTCATAAATATATTAAACGAGAATTGCGGTCAAAAATACACATAAGCTCAATTCACGAATTTATCAAAATAGGATTTCATTTGAAAAATCCCTAAATAGAGAATTTGAAAAAACAGAATTACATATATACTGGGATATGGCCATATCCTGGAAATATGAGATTGCATCCTTCATCCGGCCCGGGGGAGGAGACACCACTCGAGTGGCAGGCCCA
Organism: Amaurobius ferox; assembly: GCA_951213105.1. Classification (NCBI taxonomy): domain Eukaryota; kingdom Metazoa; phylum Arthropoda; class Arachnida; order Araneae; family Amaurobiidae; genus Amaurobius; species Amaurobius ferox. Next base: position 17,844,840 of record OX578142.1, on the reverse strand, counting down.
GACCTCCAGTAATTTTTTTAAGCTGGAGAACACATGACATATTCACAAGGGAAACTGAAATATGAAGCCCGTCATAATTTAGAACACGTTCCCAGCCCGAAGACCGTTAAGTCACGGTCGAAATGATTTTTATCCAAATGTGTTTGTACAAAGAACTAAAATAAAAGTTTTTGAAACATTTATATTTACATATAGCTAAATTCAACACAATAATCTCATGTACTCTATTAAAATTTACTTACATTTTTTTCAAACTGAAATACACCCGGCTCGATTTTTTAAATACTGAGCCCGACCCGACTCACAGGACAATTCGGGCCTGCGCTAATGGACCAGACCACAGCAGATTTCAATATGAATATGTTATCATAGAACAATATAAAAATCAATCGAACAGCTGCTGTCAAATAGTAAACAAATCCTAACCAATCAAGTTCAGCCGCACAAAGATTTCTTCTTTCCCACACCATTTGCACCTCTATTGCCTCATACAGTGATGTTACCCAGACCGACCGACCTACCAGAAAGGTGTAAGGTAACTGTTTGGATGGCCGGGCCTCATACAGTGTGGAAAAAGAGGAGAATCCCTTGCTCTCGAGAACTCCATGCATTGACGGATTAGTGTGAATCGATGCTCTGCGTTGCTCCTCTGACGGATAGCCAAAGCATCGGACAAATGCGTCAGTGGAAAGCCAGCCCTAAGTTCGAATAAATACGAAATTTTCCCTATAATTATTATATAATTTACTTTTCTATGCAAATATAAGTAATGCTTAACTTAAGACATATAAAAGTATTTATTAATACTATTTTATTTATTGTTCAAAGCACTGTCAGTTGTGAGTCCACGTAAATCTTTATTGAATTGAGTTTGGTTATTGATGCATCAGCGTAGCGCGTCAAAGGCGAATACGCGAATAAAGTGAATTTATATTGTGAATTCGCTACACGGGTACCACGCTCCCGCACAAATGGTGCACCAAACACACACGGCCTTGAATGCGCATAATGGCGTGTACGCGATTGACAGCTATTTCAATGCTACACAGATTGTATGTGCTCGCTCAGCGTACATAGCGTTAGTTATATCAATAGTGTGATAAATGGACGAAATTTGATTGTTTAATAGACCTCTTAGTATCCTATGAAATAAATGATATATCTTTTGATCAGAAATTGTTAACTGCCGCTTATCTTCTGCAGAAGTGCTATGATGAAATTGAAGAAAAGGATGATGAGAAATATTTATGATTAAAACTGAAATTCTTGAAAGAACAAGTAACTTTAATATCTGTAAAACAATTGCGCTATAGTTCAGATGTTCTTATTTGGGCTTCTAAATTGTATTTTTGCTATCCGTCATCTTATTCTGAATTAAGAAATAGTGGCGTCCTAATTTTGCCTAATCCGTGCTACCTTAAGAAATTATCAAACTTAGTTAGTTGTACCAGTACCAACACTGTAAATGCCCATGTGAGATATTTAAAACAAAAAGCGAACTTGAAAAAATTATATATGACTCTGAAAAAATTATTAATGTTCTTTTAGATGAGATCTATGTCGCTCCATCAGTAAGCTATAAAGCTGGTTATCTTGCTGGCATATCAGCCAATTCCAATTCAGAAGCCACCACAATACAAGTTTTTATGCTTGTATCTGCATTTTCTAAAAACAAGGACATTGTCTCCTTAATTCCTGTCAAAAATCTCATAGCACAAACCCTCCATAGTTACACGTTAAGAGTTTTACAGATTTTGTCAGAATGTGGCTATTCTGTTTTATGTTTGATATCAGACAACAATAGAGTATAAACCGCAACATGTTTACTCTAATGTGCAATGGTGAATTGAAGCATAGTATAAACAATCCTCAAGATCCTACACGAAAACTTTTTTTCTTATTTGATACTGTTCATTTAATCAAATCGGTTAGAAATAATTGGTTATATCAACCTAATCAAACATTTTATTTCCCAAATCCTAATGATAACATTGAAGTCTATCCCGCAAGTATAACTCCTTTAAAACAAATTTATGAAAGTGACAAAAGTAAAATTGTCAAAGTAGCCCCTAAATTGTCCCAAAAGGTACTCTTTCCTACTTCTACAGAACGACAAAATGTTACTCATGCATTGTGCTTGTTTCATGGAACAAATAGTGTGGCCTTGATTGAATGAATGAAATGAAGGTGGGTGGCTCCAGAAGAGCCCAGCACATCGACCAGAGGTCTATTGTACTACCCCAGAAGAAAAAAAGATCTCTAAGAAAAGAGACCAGTAGCCGATGCGAAAATAAGCAGGCACTTGACAGGAATGTCATTCAGCTCCCAGGGTTCAATCACATGATGACCAATGTGCTCGAATCTGTGAGCAGAGTAAGCCTCACATTCACATAGAATGTGAGTTGCAGTTTCTTCGCTGTGATTGCAGCCTCTGCAAAGCGAATCCTTGGTGACACCCATAATATTAAGGCGTCTCTTGAGGGTGCAGTGCCCAGTAAGGAGCCCAACAGCCCTCCTGATGCCGGTTCTACTGAGCCTGAAAAGTTCCTTTTGACGTGTACTAGGGCAATTGCAGTTGAGAATTTTCGCTTGCCTTTGTCCCTTAGTGTCACGCCAGTTCTTACATTGAAGCTTCCTGAAGATGTCACAGACAATTCTTCTAACAAGGTCATTGGGAATTCCCAAGGCCGGCTCAGGGCCCACAAAGAGAGTACTTGAGCCTTTCCTAGCAAGTTCATCCGCCAATTCATTGCCAGGAATACCCGAATGACCAGGCACCCAGTAAAGAATGACATTATTATTGCTAGCGATTTCACAGAGTGCATTATAACATTCCCAAACAAGGGAAGATGTCACAGTGAACTTCCCCAGAGCCTTAAGAGCAGCCTGACTGTCAGAACAAATGAAAATCTGGTTGTTCTTATACTTCCTGTCATAGCAGATTCTACAACACATAAGGATGGCAAAGACTTCGGCCTGAAAGACAGTAGTGTGGCCTTAGAAATCAGTGACACTGGTGATATTGAAACGAAAGGTACAAAAGTTGTCATTGATTATATTTGGAAATGGTGGAAAGTTGTGAAAGTGAAACATCCACAAAAAGGTAAATACAGTCATGATGAATTTTGTGATCCCATTAATGATGTTTCAGATGAAAACGTTTTTTTTTAAAACAGTTTGTTTCATGGCTAAATGCATGGGATTATATTCACAAATCAAAAGCGAATGAAAAAAATGCATTAGGAATTAAAGAAAAAAAAGGTGGGATGTTAACTAAGGAAACTCATTTTGCTCTCAGCTTTACTGTTGAATCACTACTTCAAATTGATTGAATATATTTTTACCACTTTTGGGTGTAAATATATATTACTGGGAAAGTTTCAGACCGATAGTCATGAGGCTCGGTTTGGGCAATATCGTCAGATGAATGGGGGAAATTATAATGTTTCCTACAGACAAGTACTAGAATCGGAAAAAAAACTTAAAGTTTTAAATATCATTGACTTATACTCCCACAATATGGGAGAGTTCAAGATAAAATACCTTGACCATCTCAATTTGGACGCCGAAATCCAAGACTATGAGGTTCCCGAAACCTTCTAGGAGATTTTCAATACTTTTGATGACATGGAAATAACTGCTTCTATTATGTCAGTTTTAATTTTTATTGCTGGATATGTAGCACACAGTGTGAGTAAAAAACTTAGTTGTAAATTGTGTTATTCCATTTTAACTAAAAACAAAACACTGGAACATGAAAATCCTGAGAAGGAAGACGTTTTACAATATTTGAGACTCATGGACAGAGGTGCACTTAAATAGCCCCAAGAATTTACAGTAAATATCGTTATACATACTTATCAAATTTTTCAAAAACTAATAAGCATAAAGTATGAGGAAGAATTTTTAAGAAATGGAAGACAAAAAAATCTCATAATTCAACTTGTTGTAGAGAAACTTGATTTATTAAATTTGATTCCAAATGTAACATGTAGTTGTGGAACAGAGCACAGTATTTTGGGTAAAAGATGTCTCTCTGTAATTGCAAATACTTTTTAAATAATTATACAAAGGTCCGAAATGATAAAAGAACATCAAAAAACTATAAACGAAAACTTTCAACTTATAATAATTTTTAATATGAAATCTCCTCTCTTTGTGAAATCTCCTCTACCCAATGGATAGGTATTTCTTAATGATTTTTAATATATTTATATACACCGAACGGCCATTACATTATGACCACTTGCATGTAAATTCAATCGAAGAGGTACATATTTTGCTCTGTAACTTTCAACGTATTTTACTCATAAAAAATCATTTATGAAAAAATAGAGCTTCGAATGCTTAATATAATTATAAATAACTGAATATTTTCGAGCACGACATCACTTAAACATTCAGTATCGAATAATGGCATAAAAGTATAAGGTTGGAGGAAAAATGTCATAAAATCTGATTTAAAGTATAATGAATTTGCTCTTATAGGTATTAATAGAAATTTCTTAATAATTCTCCATTTGTATAAGAGAAAATTTGTTATTCTAAATAAGTTTCTGCGAAACTTTTCTTTCAACCTTCAATTTTTACGCTCTTTTTTAACAGCAAATCTTTAATTGATAAAATGCTTGATAATTTTTAATTATTAGTTATCATGTCAAGTCTATGAAGCTCTTTAATTTCCTGGAAAATGTTTTTTATAAGTAAAATATATCGAAACTTATAAAGTTAAATATGTCAAAATATGTACCTCTTCCATTGAAATAACATGCATGTAATGTAATGGCTCTTCAATATATATATATATATATATATATATATATATATATATATATATATATATATATATATATATATATATATATATATATATATATAGGGTGTTTGGTAAAGGTCACAACAGAAGTGTCACATCATGTAGCTTGACATTTTTTAAAACTAAAGTCAAGAGGGACAATTTTCATAAAAATTAAAATTCAGCCTGTTAATTGAAATTTTATCATTAGGGGCTTACAATGTTAAATGACTTTACCAAACACCCTGTATATTTTTTAATTGAAATTAAAATGTCCTTTAAGGATAAGATAACCCTTCCTAGTTATATGAACCATAAAAATAAAATTGTATATTGTAAAATAAATTTTCGAACTAATTATAAAAGCTTAGTATGGCAACCGAGGTTGTTTTTATAGTGCAAGGTGACATTCAAAAAAGGGTAGTACAAATGAATGTAAATTCAGAGAAACAATTTCAGAATACAAAAACTGTAAATTTGGAAATACAAAATGAAGTAGAAAATGAAAATGTTATCATTTCCAACTTTTCAAAGGTATAAATAAATATACCTTAATGGAATAAATAGAATGTAAATATATATTTTTTTATTTATGAATTAGAATAATGAAATTTTTCTTACTAAGGTTTGTTGTTGTCAATATAAACAATTGTTTGATTTATATATGTAAAGTGTAGAGTTAGACATTTTTGCGGATTGTTGTTGCACCCCCCTAAAATTTTTGGTAACCCCCCCCCTCAAAATTCATGGATTATACACCCCCAAATTTTTTGGTGTAAGTAATTAAAAAAGTAAATGTGCAGAAATTTTCATGTAAATAAAATTTTTACGTTAACTTGTTCTTTTTGTGTACATGTTTTGATTTTTTATTAGTGAGTTAAAAAGGAATCATTGATCTGCAATTTGTAAATGATCTATGGGCAATTGTCATATTGTCGTAGCAAAAGGCAAGATTAAAATTGAGAATGTTATTGCTACAGTACTATCAATGAATGAATAATGTAACTGTATTCTTTCAATCATCTGACCTCCAAAGAGACTGGAAACCAATGGTTTTATTTATTTTATGCACATGTGTATTTAAATATAAAAATGTGAAATACACAAATTATTGTTTTTTTTTTTTTTTTTTTTTTTTTTTTTTACATGCATTTTTGTAATTACAAAAAAAAAAAAAAAAAAAAAAAAATCTGAATTTCATAATATTTTTTTTGGAAAAAGTGAAATTCATATTGGCGCCGAAAACTTTTTGTGGATTATTTAGCTTATTATCGCTTCATTAAAATGCAGATAACAACATTCAGTAACCTTAAAGTGTTAAAAGTAGAATTTTCAAAACTTCACATCACAGGTGAAAATCGTCTGTTAATAAGTAACGTCTAAAATTATTTTCGTTGAAAAAAAAAACAGGTAAGATTTAAGCTATTAAAATAAGTTTGGTAAAATAGTTTGTCATTGTAATACAGTATTATATTTGATATTTAACCGATTTATTCAAATTTATTAAATTATTTCTGTTGTAAAAAAGCGTATCACCCGAAAGCGATTTTTTAGTTTTTTTTTAAGTTATTACTATTTGAGACTACTGTCTTTTCCTGTCATTCACGCTAATCTCTACATTTCGTTTTACCAAAACAGGGATTTCAATTTAATCTGAAAGTGCACAATAACGAAAAATAAATATTTTTATATCACAACCCTGCTGTCAATTACAAATGTAACTTCCGAAATAGTCGTTCATAATCTGCGTGATCACTTATTAACGCTTAAAATATAAATCTAATGTCTGTATTATTATTAAGTATGTATGATATATTATTAAGTATGTATGTATATTACTATTAAATATGTATGTATATTAATTATTATTAGTATTAAATAAGTATTAATATTATATTAATTAATAGTATTAAATAATTATTTATAGTATATTAATTATTAAATATTATTATTAAGTATGTATGTATATTAGGATATATGTTATATAAATCTGAGAGTTAAAACTTTTGAAAGTCCTTATTACAAAAATGTTTTAGGAGAACTATGCAATTAGAAATTGAATTAACTCTGCCCAAAAGCATTATTATATATACCGGGTGGTCAGAATTAAAACACCCCTACTCTGAGGTCTCTATACATCGAACTACTCAGTGTGAAGGCTCCAAAATTGTTGAACCTACTATTCAAGACATGAGGAAAGGGATTACGCGAAAAAAAAATTAGTTCCAGAAACACCGCTGTACAACAGAAAATATGCTGAAAAGACACAAAATACACATTTGTAACACATTTTATTTGAACGTACCAAACATTCATATCACAAGGACTTTATCGATGCAGGGAATGCTGCTCAATATGGTTCCCTTCTTCAAGATGTAAAATCTGCAGTCTGTGGACAGCTCGTTCAACTGCGGATCGCAATTGGTCGATTGAGATGCTTCTCACATGCAGAGTGATACTGTCTTTCAAATCTGCCAAGGTTACCAGACGTCCTCCATAAACAAGACTTTTTAAGTATCCCACAGCCAAAAATCACAGGGATTAAGATCTGGAGAACGAGATGGGCAGGTTGTCGGAAAATTCACGACTAATTACTCTACCATTAGTAAAATGTTGCCGAAAAAACTGCTGTATACAGAGTCCAATGTGTAGAGGCGCTCCATCTTGCATAAAGGTAATTGAATCAAGACATTGGTGCTGTTGCAGCTGGGGTACAAAATTTTTGAGCATGTTTTTGTACCTCCTGGCCGTCAAGGTGCATGTCACAGGGCCATTGGGAGTAGCCTCTTCGAAAAAGAAAGGTCCAAGAATGAATGTGGCTGTAAATCCACACCAGACTGTAACTTTCGGTGAGTGAAGTGGAATCTCTGGGAAGGTACGAGGGTTTTCCGTGTCCCAAATGCGACAGTTATGGGTGCGTTGACTGTTCCACTTAGATGGAAATGCGCTTCATCGCTCCATAGAACCTGCCATGGCCATGATGCATCCACTTCAACTCTAGCCAGAAATGTCAATACAAAGGTCAATCGCTTCTCCCTGTCGATGGTCAGCAAGTGGTGATTGTGACTAATTTTGTACAGGAAAAAATGCACTATGTTTCTCAGTACGTTCCGCACAGTGCTGTAGGAAACCCCCAAGTGTCATGACACTCTACATGCACTACTACAGCCTATAACGTTATCCATTGATTGTTCAACAATAGCGGTGGCAACATCTTCAACGACATCTGAACGAGCCGATTTGCGTCCTCGACCCGGCTGAACTCCAAGATGTCCAGTTTTCTCGAATCGAACTATCATTCTCCCGAGAGCTTGTGGAAGTAATGATCCTTTGTGCAAATTCTTAAGTCCACGAAACTCTTGAAGTGCAGCTGCAGCATGTCCTTTGTTTTCATAAAACAGCTTCACAAGCAAAGCACGTTCTGGCAGTGTGACAGCCAATGCTAATAATGAAAATTTCCCAGTTTTATCCCCTTTTATGCCCAGAACATAGTAGCTGCAAACCAAGGGTTTATGCAAATTTTTTTGCTTACAGTGCGAAATTGCAATTACAATGACAGTTTAAGTTTCTTCATTTTTTTATCTTCCTTTTTTTCATATCAGCAAAAGAAATTAAAAAGGAAAAATTCCATATCGCATGTGTTTTTTTTTTTTTTTGTGATTATTTTGTGTCTTTTCAGCCTATTTTCTGTTGTACAGCGCCACCTATCTCTGTGTTTCTGGAACTAATTTTTTTTTTTCACATAATCCCTTTCCCCATGTCTTGAATAGTAGGTTCAACAATTTTGGAGCCTTTACACTGAGTAGTTCGATGTTTAGAGAGCTCAGAGTAGGGGGTGTTTTAATTCTGACCACCCGGTATATAAGAGATCATAATGTGTTTCTGTGCATTAGGCTATTTAAGAACAAAAGCCAGATTTCTCAAGTAAATGAATTTTCTGAAAAAATAAAATTCAAAAGGTTAAAACCTGGCATTAAATCTTTTAGAAGAAAAGGGGGAAAAAAAAAAACTCATAACTACGGAAATATTCAGTATTTTTTTACTTTACAATCTTATTTATATTCCTTATTTATATATATAATTTGTTTTCGTTATATTTATTCAATTAAATTATTTTTACTTCAACCAACTTCTATGACTCTAAAATATCGACTCCATAATCGACGCTGATTAAGAACTGGAGCAAAGTTAAAATCCGTGGATGCTGGATGGGATGTAAGTTGTGAAGTCACAAAACCTGCACCTAGGCCCGATAAGAAGAAGAAATCCCGCCGGCCCCGGCTATAGCAACCTTCGCTCATCAGAGCATATTTCACACTTGTGCTCCATGTAGCATAATTGTTGCGATTAAGCTTTTATATTTCTGTCATAGTTGCTGATTCCTCAACTCTGCTCGAAAATCAATGTAAACAATATGGCAACTCTGATGCATATTGCTGTTAGGGCTAAGATTTACGCCCCCTTCTCAATGCCCCTGTCTCTCGACTGAGCTACTTCACTCATTGAAACTGTGATACTTCACTCGTTGACGACTGGGCCCATAACCAGTGTTGTAGTCGTAAAAGAAACAGAGGGTATACCATGGGCGTCCGCAAAATTTTTTTCAGGGGAAGGAAAAACATGTATTTACTACTTACACTTTCCAGGGGGGGGGGCAAAAAAACATGTACACACACATACATGTATATATATAGGAAATCCATAAGCCAGGGGGTGACTTCCCCCTCCCCCCCCCTTCGGATGCCTATGGGGGATACTTGAAGGACCAGGGGAAATGTTCGAATTAATCGAAGTTCGAATTATCGAGAAAAAGAAGCCTATAAATTTTATATTACAGGAAAGGAATTGTAGAACTTTGAAGAAACTTCGACCTTATGAACATAAAAATTCGTGTTCACAAGGTTCGAGTTATTGGGAGTTTACTGTATTTATGCAAAGCAAAATATGCAGACTAGCATCTAGTGATATTCAAATTTGAAAATCTTACTATATTAATATTTAACTATGATATCAAATAATTACAAGAAATGTTAAGAGAAAAATATTTAAACACATATAAAGTAGGGTGTAATTTTGTTTTATTTTAACAAATTTTAAGGCCTTTTGCTATCATTTTTATTGAAATATTTTCCGAACTGCTTGACGAGAGAAATCCGTCTGTTTTTTTTTTTTTTTTTTTTTTTTTTTTTGTAGCACATACTTTTGATCTATTGTCAACTGAAGAGCGATGGTTGGCCAACCAAAAGAATTTACAAATTTTTCCGGTTGAAAGTGTTCTATAGGTGGTTCATTTACATTAATAAACATTAGATTGGAGGTGTTTGAAATCAATAAAGATGATCTCAATCTGTTACTATGTTGTTCATTAAGCAAAGCATTTTGCAAAGCGTGTACGTAGTTTTTAAGAAAAAGCAGAGGGTATACGGAATTTGCTCGAAAACCCAGAAGGTATACGACGTATACCGACGTATACCCTCCACTACATTCCTGCTCATAACCCATTGTTGGAAATGCGATACATTTCTGGTCGAATTTCCGAGATGATTTAAAACATTGTAGTGCTTGCAGAGTAGCTGATGTGTAAGAGTGAATAATATCACAGTATGAAGTGAGTTTAAGAAATAATGAATTTATTACTCACAAACATAAGATTATAAGCATAACATAAGAGCCTGCATCATTAACTGCGATGCAGCTCTTGAAAAAGTGTTGATATCAGAAAAACACCACTCTATAAACTGAGCATAGCCACAACCGGCAATTCATAACAAGTTACTCAGAAAAACATTGCTTCACAATTTGAGTGTAGCCATAACTGGCTATCAATAAATGTTACAGTCGCTTACCGTGACACTGCGAACCTGCGAATTGACTTACTCGCTAGCTGCCTACTGTTGCTCGCCTCCCTGAACTGACATTCCCAAAAACTGGTATTTATACAAGTTCAATTTCATGATGCTTCCAGAGTTTGCTAATTTTCCGGTAATGAGGAAAATTAACATATTCCAGTTCAGCCATGGTACAATCTGCAGGATCTCAAATGAAAATGGATCTGATACAAAGCAAATGATCCGGACTTTAAACAGTTAACTGTAAACAAACTATAACCTTTAACCATATCTGTATGATGATACGTGTTTTGTTTACTTAACATTGTCTAACATTCGTTACATTTTTTTTTTCTGTGCATTGTTCCAGGACTGATTTTTGGTAAAACATATTCCAACTTTTTCGCTAAAAATATTACGATATTTCCGAAGAAATCCCAATTGCTTTGACCACACCCTTCAAGCATGATGTGCCGCACAGGATTCATGATATTGTGTGCAATTAATAAATATTTATTGGAAAAGATGAAAAAAAGTGCATTTGCGAGATGAAAAATACGATCCTCTAAAATTTTGTTACCAAATATAGAAAATACGTTTTTTAACAATTTCCAAAATTAATGAGAGCTAACATTTGCATAAATACTAAAAAAATTATTATAACAGACAAAACGTCATTTTAGGCTTTTTGATTGACCTCTTTAAATACTTAACCTAAGTAATAAGCCTGTCATTTTTCTCGGAAAACCCGATATTTTTATCTCTCGGAAAATATACAAATTTTTTAAAGGACTTTGATGGGATTCCAGCATCAAAGACATTTTTCAATGAAATCCTTGGGATGAAAATGACCATTTCAAACCGAAAATTGGCCCTAGCAAAAAAATCCATTGCAGCATATTTATGTGTTTACATGTTTCATTTATTAGATAGTAATTTATAAGACAGTTCAGCAATATCACGGACATGTTTTTATTTAAACACGATCACTGGGATATTTCGTTTTATCTTTAAGTAGTTTCAATTATTTCAATCTGTTTGCATCCACTGATATTTTTACATTTATTGTGCTTTTTATGATGGAATATTACCTTTTACACATATTGTTAATGAAATTGAGATATATGTTTAGGATAATGAAATTAAAACATTTTTATTTATTTAGGCATTTAGAATTAGAAGGCTCATTAGAAATACATTTGAAAGTCATAAATTAGAATTTGATATATTTGCACTCAAAGTTGAATATCTAATTTCAATTAAAAATGAACATCCTTCTCATCTTAATTTTACTAAAAGTACTTAAAAAATATTTTTAGTTCAAAATATTTTTAATGACATTAGTTTGGCGAGGTGTAAATATAGACTATTCAAAATGCGCTTTATCCTAAAATTATATTATTTACAAAATAACGGCATATATTTTCCTCTTTGCTTTCCATTTTCAATCATAAAAAGGAATTTCCAATTTATTTAAAAAATAAAGTTGATAATTTTCAAATCAAGGCTGAAAATACTAAATGTCAATTTTGAAAGTCTCTTGTAATATAAAAATATCCTGTTTTACGTTTTACTAACATAAATCCTGGATTTTTATATTCCCCCCCCCCTCCCAAGTTTTTAATGGAATGAAATGCATTTGGAACTGAAGAATACCAAAAACCTAACTAAATTTAAGAAAAATGAATAATAATAATACATAAATAAGTCCCCTGAACCCGTTTATACTACTAAACAAACATCTTAAAATTATTAAATAGTAAAAGCAACCCAACAACTCCTTCGAACTCCCCACAAAAATATTTTCATTTCAAAAATGAAAAATTTTCGCCAGCACAAAACAAAATCTGCAAAACAAAGGAGAAAAGGGAAAAAAAATCAAAATCACAATTGCATCTGTAACATGAGCCATATAAATCCCATAAAAAAGTCAAATTCCCAATAAGTAAATTAAAAATCAACTATTCATTTCAACTATATTTTCATAATATCAAATAACATATTTTTCAACTCTTTTCTTAACTCTAAAACAAACATAGATTCAACATGAAACTCTCCAACTTCATACAACTCCACACTATTATAAGTTCATTAAATTCATTAAAAGGTGCTCCAACAAATAAGCAATCAAAGAGAAGAAGTAGAAAAATAATAAACAGAGCTTTTATATCATTAGCTGTTATGAAGAAACATAAATTCTAATGAAAACTTTGGACCAGCCAAAGATTTCCAATAATCTAAACAAAATGAGAAATTAACCAAATTGTTTACAAATTATACTGTAAGTTGACAACTTGGTATATTAGATCATTTAAAAGACAAATATACACTAAAATGACATTGTGCATCATTTTACACTAATAATAAATGTAAATCCAATAAATATAGTGCAACATCAATAACATATCTCAATACCATATCCGTGTATCTGAAACTCTAAAAAAAAAAAATTTCTCATAAAAAAAAAAATCAAAAACTATCACAAGGAGCCGAGGGTTGTGAGTCCTCACAAAGGTTGTGAATCTTTTTTGAACCCCAAAAAATAGCACAATTCAAAATCCATCAATATATCTCATCGTGTATATATGGTACATTGACATTTCACTAACAGCCAAGTATATCAAATTACTTTAACCAAAATATCAAAAGAAAAATCAAATACAAATTTCCATTTAAATTTTAAAACCAAAATGAACTCAAATTGCAATGCACAATTTAAAATATTCCACATAAAATAAATATAAATTAATCTCCTATCAATAAAATAAATTTTCCACTATAACGACCAAAAAAGGCAGCATTAAAAATATCAGATTTAGAATTAAGAACAACAATCAACTAATTTTTGTCACCACTCTGAGTGTGAAAATTAAATATATTACCAATTTCAAAAACAAGATAATTCAAGTTGATATTTATGTCACACTCATATTGAAGTGTGAAAAATAACTGCATCATCCAAATTTCAATTAATCATCAGATTCTCATAAGGCACATTCACATATCAGTCAGCATTTCCTATTTCTAAATCACAACTTAAAATTCCAAGTTGAAAAAAGTACCGTTTTAATTCAATACAATTTAACTTGAGCATGGGTTACAAAAAATACAAATAAAAAAAAAAACAATTGTTAATGAGATGGGATTAGAACAAAAATGTAAATACTATAAAGTGTGTTTGTTCTTCTTGGACCTATAATTTCCTAAACTTATGAATTAACATCACTTTTAAATTACTTCAATTTTTTAGAACAACTTAAATCAATTCAACTTAAATTTAGAAATGCTTAAATAAAAAAAATTCTAAATTTCCTCAAAAAATACTAAACAAAAACATTTAAATCAATTCTATTAAAGTTTCAATCTTAAATAAATATTAACACAAATTCCTCAAGCTCAGTTTAAGAACATTCTAAAATATCAATATCACTTCTAGAATAAACAGACATAGAATCAATTCACTAAAATTTTCATGTTTAAGAACATAAATTATTAAGAACAACTGTTACATTTCAATTGGTAAGAATAAGCCCTAAGACTGGTCAAACGGCACCAAGCTGTTGGGAGGATAAAAAGGGGTCTTATATTCCCACAAAATTAGAATTAAACTTTAAAATAATGTAAAACCGATAGACAATTAGAATCAGCTTTTAAAGATATCACCCAGATGTAGAGAGCCATCATAGAACACACTAGATGCAACAAATCCCAGCAGATGAACCCAAGATGGAAAGGCGAAAACTATCCACTCCAGTCCATCAAACTAGACAGCTCACACGTCAGCACACTCCACAACATTTGATCAGCACAAACATCAATCAATGATTTTTTTTTCGTCGGAAACAGTGGACACTTCTACGCTCTTCTGAATTGAACGTCGAGCATATAGTCCATTAATTACATATGGAAATGCTGACTCAATACATCATTCAAAGAAAGCATACTGACCACGAGAAACAATCGCTTAATTGGTGCTTTCATGCTTCTCAAATCAGTAGATGTTATTTATATGAGAGGAGAGTCAGGAATCCAAGGCCAAAGAGTGGGAATCGAGCTGTTGAAGACATCCTTCTTACCCACATGAGTTAAGCAAGCAATTCGCAGACTAAACAGCGCCTTCCTTCACATACCGCCAGTTAGAAGAATTCAAAGACAAAACATTGTCCAGTCACACTAATTATCAAATTAAATGATGAAGCCTTCAAATTAAATGATGAACATGGTTGAAAGTAAAAAAAAAAGCAAAAACAATAATTTAATACAATTATATCTTGAGTTCTAATCGATGAAAAAGAGCGCAAATTGCAATTATATGCTGTCAAAAATCACTGTCACACATCGTAAACAAAACTATCGATGAACGATAAAAGAATTAATGACAGACGATTTTAATATTAAGACCAACCAATTAAAAACTCAAAATTTTAAAGAAGAGAACAGCGATTTTAAAGCAGACGAAAAGTAAAAAGAAATGAAGTGAAACAATTTGGAATATATGAATTCGGCAATAATTTAATAATGGATGATTCTGAAGATTTAAAAAGCTGAAAATTGAATAAAAATGAAAAATTGCGATAAATCAACAAATTCTTAACCCAGAATAACAAAGTTAGAATCTAATCAAAGGGAATCAAAAGGGGAATAAATGGAATTCCAAATTAGCCAATTTAAATAAATTTAAATTCCAAAAACCTAAAAAAGAACAAACTTTCGCCATTTGAAACACCAAACCTATCAAATGGAATGCATTTGGAACAGAAGAATATCAAAAACCTAACTAAATTTAAGAAAAAAAGAATAATACGTAAATAAGTCAGCTGAACCCACTTTTACTACTAAACAAACTTCCTCAAATTATTAAATAGTAAAAGCAACCCACCAAACTTCTCAGAAACTTTCTTGTAATTAGGAAAATGGACGTAATTCCCTGACTTCAGTTGGGTTTGAAATAGACTTAACTTGCACTGAAAAGACAAAATGTGGCCTTAAAGTTGAGTAACCAATTGATTTTTGCCTTGAAATCACGTATTTAATGTATTTAAATGATTAGTAATGTCAACCAGAAAAGCTAAGTCACATAACCAATCTGGACTTTTTATATGAGGGACGTTTTTATTTTTTTCAGTCATGAAAATTTCATCCATCAATTAAATTTAGGAAACACTATAATGTTTGACCGTGACTTAACCACCTCACTTCTATGTAAAAAATTAAGTCACTATATTCGCTTTCAATGTCTTCAAGAAATATTTTATACTGTCGGTGATTAGAGCCAGGAGATTTCATAAAATTAATTGTTGAAACCACAACTTTCATGACATGTTCAAATCCAAGTTTCTTAGGGCACAAACTCTCCTGGATATTATACAGTGGAATTGTATCAACTCATCATCGTGTCATCCCAAATGCTGTTTCTATAATGTTACCAATCCAGATTTAGTTCCTATCATGGAAGAAGTTCCATCAGTCATGATACCTAATAATTTTGTCAGATCTAAATCAATTTTGAAACACTATTCCAAAAGCCCTGTGAACATGTCACTACCTTTCATTTGTTCTGACAATGAACTCATTCCAATCAGCTCCTCACTCACCTCAAACTCAACCACGTGCAAATATTAACAACTGGGCTGTGGAAGTAATGTCAGTTGATTCATCAACAGCCAATGATAAGTAGGCAAATTTCTTTGAATAAGATGTTAATTAGTCCTTTACATTTCCAGACGTTGCAGTAATTCTTCTTTGCACAGTCATCCTGTTTAACTGAATTTTGTTAAACATTTTGGCTGATTCCGCACAAATTTTTTTAGCAGCCATTTCGGTTGGCACCTTTTACTATAAGGCGAGATATTTCAAAACTTACTTCTGTTGCAATTTCCGAATCTTGAATAGGTTTTTAAACATCACTTGCTGACCTGCCAATTCTCATTTCAAAAATGAAATATTTTATTTATGTAGTTCTTCTTGTTCGAAGTTTTGAAAATGTATGCAGGCTTTCATAGTATCTCTTTATATTGTATTCCTTTGGGACAGCTACAGCACTTTTGCAAATCAAGCACATGATATTATTAAATGACTGCACAAAACAATATTTTTCGGTCTAGCTATCCTGAAACTGTCATTTTGCATCCTGTACTTTGCATTTTCTACTTTGCTCTGCTTAATCCATTATAGAACTTATTTTTTACCTTTTCCAAGGGGTGATAATTAAATGTAGCAACTACACCTACGAAAACAAAATACTCATATGACAAATAGACGAATTATAAAATTTCTTACCATTATTACTAACCGATTATGGTAAGTAGATAGGCAATAGATGCTTACAAGGTTGACCGAAATACATTAAATAACAGTTAGTTATCTTTATCGCCAACAATTCAAACATACCAAAAAATACAATTTAACATAAAACCATGCGGATGATGCATGCATTGACAACTGAATGATAACAGTTGTCCCTGGCCAGCCCAAGTGCCACGCCTAGCACCACAGCTACTTTGCTGTGTGCATGTACGATTTTTAAAAATTACCTATCGTGCGACTGGTTACAGTGCTTAGAATAGATAGTGTATCGACCGAGTTGAAAAACGGCTTTTCTAAAAGCCGCCATCGCCAGATAGTGCTAGTCTCGAATAAAAGATCAAAAGCCAAGACGTTAACATTGAAACTAATGGGAATTTAATGCAAATGAAATGACCGACATCTTTGGAAATAACTGAAGAATTTGTATGAAATTTGATGCGATTATTGCAAGTTTTATACACAAAAAGGCATTTGATTTTCAGAGAGATTGAGCTAAGGATATATTTGTATTTTAAAAATTTCATTTAACTTGATCTAAAGTTCATTCAAACCTTTGAGGTCTAAAATAATCAGGTTCATTCATCTCAGTAATGTGAAATTTGGTATGACATCTTCTCTTGTGGTATATTTCAGTTATTTCGATTTTGAAACTTATCAGGGTAGCCCATCCTGGGCCCACCATAGGACTCTACCCATTTTTAGAGAATAACTCGAAAATCAGAGCAAGTAGGAAATCTAAATTTAATATATCCATTTCTTTTGGGGTATGTTTTAATTCTTTCGATCTTGAACCTATCGGGCTAGCCCGTCTTAGTCCTGCCTTAGAAATTCACCCGTTTTTGCAAAATAACTCAAGAACAGGTGTATCTAAAAATTCCAAATTTGGCATATCCTTGTCATTTGTCTTATATTTTAACTCTTTGGATTTAAAACCTTATCGGGCTAGCCCGTCCTGAGCCCAACGAAAGGAATGTACCCAGTTTTAGAGCATTACTTCTAGGCACTGTAGACTGATTAAAGCTAAAATAATACATGGTGAGGCAGACTGCCAGTAAATCAACGGCGGCGGACCGTGGTGTATGCATCACTGGTTTACGTTCTGTCAGTGAAATCAAAACACTGAAGGGAAGAAAAGGTTCTTTCTGTGATTAATGGCATGATTAATATCTTCTTTTTACATCAATGCAAAACTTATTTCCTGGATTTTTTCTTTGATAAAATTTTCATAGCAAAATGAAGGCATGGGTCTTGATTTCATTTTGCTGTGAATCCTACAGATTGTAATTTATTAGCATCTATGTTTTTTCTGTTATATTGCTATTTATGTAATATTGTATTATTCATTGTCATAATGAGATTGAAATATATGCATATTTATCTAATTCAATGATTATGTTTAAACATTTGCCTGATGTCATTTAAATATTAATATGGTACTTTCAATCGCAATATATTTTTGTTCAGTTTAATTTCGCTCTATGCATGTCGGAACCACTAAACAATGAATTCAAAAATATAAATCTAACTTTGAAGAAGTATTTGTTTCACAAAAAATCTGATGCAGTCAGTTCATGGCTTTCTCTACAAACTAAAATTTTTTTCACGAAATAATTTTTTACCCAAAGAGTGTGATTGCGCGATTTCTTTTCTATTGCTGTGAATTGCTAAGAGTCCACAACCATCTTTTTCTATCTATCTCAATCCTCCAATTATTGCACAATAGGCAGACTAAACTTGCTTATTTTCATATTTAGATTTGTTTAAAAAAATATTTTACAAAATTAACCAAATGTTATAAGAGTTAACTATGATGGAAGAGTAAGATGATTCTTATAGTGAATATCATCATGCAGTGCTTTAAATCTAAAGAGTTATTTTTAATTATTATTTCAGATTTTCAAATTCTGTAAGTATGTGTTTACTATGGTGAAGTTCATTCTAATTTTTTTTTAATTGGCAAAGTATTAAACAATAAAATAAAAATTAATTAATAAAAAAATTGTGAACATTTATTTATTCTTATACAGAAAAAGTTACATTATGTTTTAGTAACTGCAATTAAAGAAAAAATTCTCAAATTTTTTTAAGCTTCAAATTTCCTCATTATTTTACGTCTAAAATAATGTCATTAAAATCTACAGGTTTTCTTCTACAGTTAGTAGTGCCCATTTTTTCTCTTATAGGACTCAGTTTTAAGTTCTTGGGGGTCCAGAATTTTCTATATCCAGTGAATACATATCATAGAACATATTCCAAAAGTTGACACTTAACAAGTATTATATCATAAATAACAAATTTAAAATACTCATTGTAATATTAGAATAAAGTATTGAACTTATATGCAAATTTGTGACAAAAAAGCCTTTGAATATGAAATTACTATAAATAATACAAATATGCATTACTACAAAACTGTTTGCTATAAAGTTGATACGAATCCTAGTGTTATCTAATATGGATGACACTAAAGTGAGTGTAATAGTATTGTGTGAGTGTGATAGTGAGTAGTAGAGTGTGTGTGTGTGTGTGTGTGTGTGTGTGTAAAATATCTATTGGAAGTTAATTCTGACTGGCCTCTATCATAATTTAAACAAAAGTAAATAGTACATACAATCACAATTGAGAAAAACTGAAGAACTTTTGTAGGTAATTTATGATTTAGCTTTCTTCACAACTCTTTTTTTTTTAAAAAAAATAATGATTTGGGAATCTATGCCTTATGACGAATCTGTTTTGCGAGCCTTTTTTTCATTTGGCTACAGTTATTCATTGCTTATTAGCCAAATTGCTAAAATTTTAAAAGCCAGTGAGAACTCTGCTTCTGCCAGACAGGCCCCAACAATAAGAACTTTTTCAAAAGGAGTAAAATCTGTCATTTACCCTATTTTGCTCCAATTATCTCGAAACACACACTGACAACAATCTTATAGTGGTGTTGTGATCACATGTACCTCCCATAACCAAAGTAATTTGCATACATCTGTCTATGACCTACATTTGCATACATATTCTCAGGTTTCTAATTGTCTGGCCGGTGTGTGTATAATTTATATAAATTCAATTTAATGTTAACTTTACACATTAATTTTATAAATGTGTAAAATTTTGTTTTAATATTAACTTTAATATTAACAAATTTTTATATTTGTTTAATTTTATAAATGTAAATATTGGTAATTGAGATAATATAAATGCAGTCGACTCCCATTAATCTGTGATTCTATAATTTGCAACTGCCTATAATTCGTGATACGTTTTGGATGTAAACAAGAAATGCAAGATAGTCATGATCAGTGTTGCTATTTGCACGTTATCGTATGTGTATGATAATTTGAGCCTTTGCATGATAAAAAGTTAATGTCTGTTTTTTTAACTTTCTTTCTTGGGTGAAAGATGGCACCTCTCCCCATTTTCTAAGTGAAATATGTGAAAATAGAAGAATTGAAAACTCCCTCACAGACACTACTGCTGGTTTTGTGAAACTGAGTTCCCTGGGACAAAATCCTTCTAACACAGACATAAATATCAAACAGATGATGAACTTTTTGGTCAGACTGGACAATAAGTTAGTAAAAAGAGATAAGATAGCAAAAAATGAGTTGATAGTTAACCGGTCCTTGACAGTTTCTAAAAATATATGAGGAAAAGTGGTGGCGCCATTTGTCGGAGACAATTGGACCATCTGTAGATTCCATAATTTGATATATTAATAGAACGTAACTTCGTTAAGAGCAACATACAACACAAAATTAATAGTAAAGACCTGTTTCGAAGGCAAAAAACTTGAGCTGTACATATATTGGTGTTGATAATTAAAGATATTTGATTTTACAATCTATCGGCGATTGCTGCGAAATGTATGATATTTTCTCCCAAAATTTAATATAATTTTCTGTTCAGGAATCCATAATTTTCGGTCCAAGGGTTGGTAACACTGGCGACAATTTGATCAGTGATAAATTTTCAAGTTTGGTTGCACTACAATTCAAAGCATTCCATTATATCGCTGCAAATAAATTTGAATTTATTATTTTTGTTCATATATTATTTTTATTATTGTATTTTTACCATTTTATTAATTGTTATGAATGGAATTAAGAATACTAGTGATGGAAAGGAAAAAAGAAAGCATGTGACACTGACAATTTTGCAAAAGGTAGAAATTATCTAGATGCTTGATTCTGGTTCATCAGTTACCTTTTTAGCACAGAAATTTGACATTAGTCCAAGAACTGTGTATGATATCAAGAAAAACAAAGAAAAAATACTGATGTATTATGTCAGCAATGACTGCAATGCAAGAATTGCAAGTAGAAAAACAATTCATACTGCAAATTCTGAAAATCCGGATATTGTGCTGCACGAATGTTTTCAACAGAGATATAGTGATGATATCCTAATAACTGGGCCACTTTTATGTGAAAAAGCCAAAGAGCTGCATAAAAAACTAAAAGTTGAAGAGCCTTGTATTTTTTCTTCAGGATGGCATACACATTTCAAGCAGCGCATGGCATCTGCTGTTTAATACCTTGTAGAGAAAAAACTATCAGCTGATAACATAGCTTCAGAAGAATTTATTGAAGAGTTTTCATTACTGGTGAAGGAGGAGAATCTGAGTCCTGAGCAAATTTACAATGCGGATGACACTGGACTCTTTTGGCATTGCCTTCCAAGGCAAACTTTGATGACTGCTGGTGAAAGTGGCCCATCAGGATTTAAAAATAAGGAAAGAATGACTGTCCTCATCTACAGCAATGCTGCAGGGATTAATAAGTACAGACTTATGTTTATTTCCAAAGCTGCACATCCCCGAGCATTAAAGGGAGAAAAGATCCTCCCAGTCATATATGCTAGTAATAAGAAAGCATGGATTACTAGAGATTTTGGTTTAAAAGCCACTTGGTAAAAGAAGCCTGTATGTATTGCAGTAAGGTAAGTTTGCCAGAAAATTGCAAAATTCTGTTATTAATAGATAATTGTGCAGGGCACCCTGGGACATTGAAAAAAAAAAACCAATATGTCAGCTTTTTTCTTGCCACTCAACAAAACATCACTTATTCAGCCCATGGATCAAGGGATTATTCGGAACATAAAATGCCAATACCAAAAGGAATTTTTGCAAATATTGATTACTTTAAATCTATCAACTGACATAAATGAATACAGAAAAGCATTTATCATTAAACATATTTTCTTTTGGCTGAAACCTGGAACTCTGTCTCTAATGAAACCTTAGTGCAAGAAAAGCATTTATCATTAAACATATTTTCTTTTGTCTGAAACCTGGAACTCTGTCTCTAATGAAACCTTAGTGCAAGCATGGCATAATTTATGGACAGAGCCATTATTTATAGACACTGAAAAGTGACAATGCAGACTTCAGTGGTTTTCACTTAACTCATATTAAATCAAAAACTGAAGAACTCCTAACTTTTGCAAAAATGTCCTAACTGTTGTACACGAGTATTTAACAGTTGATCGGATGTCTTCTCGGGATGAAGCCGAAGTCACTGAAAAGATGACTCATAAACAAATTATAGATAGTGCACTAAATCCTGCAGAAGTTAATTTTGATACTGATTCTGACAATGAAAAAAAAGTTACTTTTGAGCAAGGCTCTGAGATATACACTCTCCTCCAAAAATGAAACATGAAATGCAAATTCTCAGATCAGGAGCGAAAGAATGAATTTTATTGGATGAAACTTGCTGTATACTCCGAGTATAATATACAAATATAGAAACATTTGCATAATAGCAATTGGCTACATGCCAAACATGTAAATCAGCATCTTGGCAAAAGCAGATGTTTCTGTGCATCCTTACTTCTATTATGAACGTTAGGGTGAAAATCCAAAACAGCCATTTCATTCAATATGTCCCAAAGAAAGCGTTTAGATGATAGTCAACTGTGGGCAGGTTAGAAATCTGGCCAATCTATTGGAGAAGTTGCTGAATTCTTCAAAGTCCATCATTCTGTGATTTCACTCTTATGGACCCAATTCCCAAACAGCGGAACAATAAGCAGGAGGCCAGGCTCGGATCACTCTCAAGTTACACCATCTTCCGATGACCGTTACTTAGCATTATTGGTCAGATGCAACAGGCAAGCAACAGTACCTGCTTTACGTTCTAGCCTCGCTGCAGGTACAGGTAGGCCTGTATCTGTCACAACTGTGAGAAGGAGATTGCAAGCATATGGCATTTATGCACGGAGGCCAACAATTTGTGTTCCATTGTTTGCGAGGCACAGAGCAGCCCGTCTCCAATGGTGTCAGGAACACGTCAGTTTGACCGTAGACAACTGGAGCAATGTCCTATTCACAGAGTCCAAATTTGCTTTGCAGTCAGACGATCAAAGGATTTTTGTGTGGAGAGAGGCTGGTACAAGGTATCAAGTGATTAACATCGCCCAGTGCAACTCATTTTCTGGTGGTGGTATCCTTGTATGGGCTGGGATTTTCTTCGACGAACATTCTGACATCTATTTCTTCCTGAACGATACTGTGACTGGTCAACAATATCACGATGAAATCCTTGATCTTTATGTTTTCCCTTACGCAGGTGCAATAGGTTCTGAGTTTGTTCTTATGGAAGACAATGCTCAGCCCCATAGAGCTCGTATCATAAGTCTGATGGCAGAAGGAATCCAGCAAATGGAGTGGCTAGTGTATTCCCCAGACTTAAATCCAATACAGCATGTAAGGGATGCTCTCGGGAGAGCTGTAGCTTCCTGACAAACCCTTCCAAACACTACTCAAGAGCTCCAAAGTGCTCTCATGCAAGAGTGGTGATTACTGCCTTCTGACCTCATTGAGCACTTAATTGGTGACGTGAATTGTCATTGCCAAGTCTGCATTAGTGTGAGAGGAGGTCATATTCTTTATTGACGGACATTTCACATTTAAAACTATGACCTGCTATTTTCTCCATTTTTTTTAAATTTATTTTTAATGTGTAAGTATACATTCGAAACTCCTTTTTTTTAATCATTATGCAAATAATAGGCAGAGTCCTATTCTATGTTACTGTAAAATTTGGAATAAATTGTTGCAGTCGTTTCTGATTTGCGCCTGATATTCACTTTCATGCTTATGTTTTGGAGGGGAGTGCAAATATCTTGAATTTATACAGAAACAGAATTTTATCACAGAGAAAGTAATAATGACTGTTCATAGACTGCAAGAAAAAATATTAAAACAAAAGTCAAAAGTTCTAAAACAAACAACAATCAAATCTATGTTTAAAAACTTTAAAAACAAGCAACAAAGTTAATAAAATTGAGATAGTTTTGCTTTAAATGAATTGTAGAGTGATTTTTAATTTAATAATTCAGGATGTACCAATGTCTCAATTTTAAACATTCATTTATGCAGTGATGATCTATAATCTGCAAAATTCTATAATTCGCACCACCTCTGGCCCCAAACTGTGTGGATTAGAGGGAGCCTACTGTACATTTATTTAGTAAATTAGACTTTGATCCATGCATGTATACACACATAAAAAATATCCTAACATTCTGTAGCTATGTCAATCCTTTTGATGCAAATTTGGAACAAATACTTTCAAAGATAATAAAAGTACAAGATAAATACAAGAATTTTAATTTTACCCAAGTTCTGTCATTCCAGATACAAATTCATCCTTAGTAAATTCACACTGAGTAGCAGCCTTGAACTTCCAAGCTGTTATTAATACAAGTCTACTCTCAGGAGAAAGATTCAAATCCTCTAAGAACTTCATAATGCCATCAGCAGTGATTTTATCTGTTTCATGGGGATCTAAATTTGGAAAGAAAACTTGCTAAATCTATTTGAAGATTAGAGTAGATAATTAAAACATGTTTGTTTAGTACTGCCAAACCCGCTAATGGAATAGCCAATTTGCCACAAAAAAAAATTATTCTAATAAGAGGGGATATTCCATTATCCAAGATCACATTGTCACTGTCCACAATTTTTCAAGCAACAGTTAAACCAAAAAAGCATAAAAAAATTACCTAGATCATAGCAATATTCAAACTATTCTAATCAACAATCTATTTAATAAAAGTAAGAAAACATTCAACACATTAAAATTAAAAAATTTAGATTCAAATGAAAAATAAACTATGTTATTGTAGAATACACCTCCCCTTATTTTTTTAAAAATAATTGCAAAGTACTTACTCATTTCTTATTGGACAAGTCGGATATTTTAGGCTGTTTACTTTTCTGTGCATGTAGCAAATTTGTTATTGGATTTTCCAATTTTATAAAATAAAGTTTACATTTGGTTTTGTTTCTAACAAATGTCTTGTTTCTAACAAATGTCAGATGTTACTAACTTCAACATGTGAATTAACCTTTTTCAGTTAACAGCACACACTTCATCGAAACCATCTTCTTCGGCTTCGCTTCCCTTTGTGCAAGTTTAGAATCTGAAGTTTCACTCAATTCTTCCAAGTCACTGTCCAAGTTCCCAAAATTGGAAAAGGTTTCATAGGTCAAACTTTCTGGTAGTAAATTGATCATATTTATTATTGATTAATCATTTGATTCATAATTTGTTATATCTATTGAAAATTTACATTTAGCGAAACAATTTTTTATTGCTTCAAGAAAAATATTATTCCACGAATTGTTCATCATATGAACTGCTGTAAGAATTGCAATTTGCTCTATAATTTGAGTTAAATTATTGCTACAAAATACACTGTTATAATCTATGCAGGCTATATTTGTTTTGACTTATTTTCTATAGTTCTACTTAAGATGTGATATAATTCCCAGGTCCATTGGCTATGAAACAGATGCAGTGTTCGAAGGGAAAAAAGAACTGCTACATTTTTAGTCTTACGTTCACTCTATGGGCAGGTCAATTATAAACAAAAATGATAGATTTTCTTTTCATCTTTTTCATCTCACAGTCAAATGACACTAACCAGTTTTGAAATAAATTAGAAGTCATCCAAACATTTGAATTTGCTTCGTATTGGACTGGGAGAGATTTTATACCTCTAAACCATTGTGGAATTTTTGATTTCCCTGTTACAAAATGAGACATTTTATGGCTGAAGTCAGCATTACTACAGCATAAAACTGTCAATCTGTCTTTTGGAATTTTTCCTCCTTTTAAGCCCAAAGTCCCTTCAGGCATTGCTGTATAATCAAGTTCTGTTTTGTTACAGTTGTGGATTTAAGAACTACTGTAGTCTTGTAACAAAGTGAGCAATACACTACTTAAACACTTACAGAACTTCCTTGAAAAAAGCAGGCATATGTCAATAAGGAGACTACAACTGTTTCATGGGCATTATAAGTCCCTGTTTCAGGCTAAAAGAATAGGTAGAAAACAGTGTGAACCCTTAACAACTGCTAAGATTAAAATGCAGTGATGCAAGCAATGATCAATTTATATAGCTCTATTTGAACTGCTCATACATGTACAACAGAGGGGGGGAAAAATGCCCCACCCTCTGTTAATCGAGCATCGTTCATCGTAGAGAAAATTGAAAGATATCATTCGATTAGGAATAACATCCTCTACAAATTAATGTGCATAAAATTTGCATAAGTCTTCATATCTAAACGTGCACAAACTTTGAAATTTTTAATGGCAACACCCAAGTTTGATGCAATATTTCGAATATAACACTAAAAATTAACCTCGGATATTAAGTTTCAAGTTATTTAGATGAAGCGTTTTCAAACTATGAGTACATAAAGTTTTGATCTCCTAATGTGAAATTAGTTTCCAAGACTCCCATTCATATCTTCTGTAATAATTATCTGCTCAAGCTGATTATTTGTATGACGTTACTACTAAACAATCCAAACACATTCATGTGATTTTTATTTTTGTGCAAATAATTGTTTGTATGAAATATTAATTATGAAATCAATAATAAAAAAAAATATGAATACAAACCTGGACATGTTTTGATAAAAATCGATTCACAAAGACTTTTTATATGTGTATGTAAAATTCCAGGTGTTTCTGTTGGAAATATGAATTTATCTCTGTATAAATCATCAGAGTGTAGCAAAGCATGCCCAGTGGTGTCAATGAAAAACAATCAAGTTTTGAAAACCTCGTATTTTATTGAAAGACGAAGGTATCTTTGCCAGTATTACATCACGGCAATCAAGAAAAACTGCTGTATGAACAATACAGCTTGAACTAATATACATTTTTGGAGTTTACAGCACACACAGGAAGTCCACATTGGATTATCAAGACACATCACAGTTTGGGGAATCTTTAAGTGTTGATTTGACTAGATAAACATATGCAGTCAAAATATAGCACTAAAAGCTTCCTTCTACTAACTACCATAGAGAATTTAGTTGCCTGCTTTCACTATCAACACGATACAAGTACATTAAGTTATGCGAATATTTCTGCTACATGTCCATTCTAAGGATCGGAAATATTCAATCCGCGACTTAACAAATCAGCTATTAAAACTATAGCTCAGCTATTCCAGTCGCACAATACATATATCAAATACAATGCATCATATTTGAATACTAATGCGTATTCCTGCCATGTCTAACTATCGTCATTTACTATGACTACAACGTCGATGACCATGTCTACATCTGACGGTCTGTCTGTCTGATAATCCAATGCATGCCTCCTATCTTTATACCATGAGATCGGTACCTTCCAGAACAAATTCCAAGGTCCGACTCATATAATATGCAAATGAGCCAGTACATGTGTCGAACTTCCAATCCGCATGAAGAAACTTACTGGAAAAACTCTGTTCCCGTGAACGCAGGTAAGTTATAAAAAAAGGTAAGTGGTATTTTTGAACTACTTCCAGGAAAATTAGCGACTTGCGATCAAATGATTAAGTTTTTTCCAGCAGTTTCCTCCTTCTAGTTCTTTCTCAAAATGTTTAAATATTCAGCACCATGATGATTTTAGGGGTCGTATATTAGTTTAAAAAAATGACTAATTTGAAAAAAGTTATATTAATGGTAAGTTAATCTTTATTTAAGAAAACAGGCATTTATTTTTACCCAGTTTTAACAAAAACTTTGTATAAACAGTGTTGTATAGATGCAACCTAATCAAAGTAATTCTGCTACTGTATTGAAAAGTGAAAACTTGCATTGTTATAAATGGGATCTACTTATGTTACTGTCGATTAATAGTTACGGAGCTACTGCGAGTTGAAATCACCCACAAAATGTGATAATTTATAATAAAAAATATTTATATAAAACAATAACAAATTATAAAATTATGTGATACTAAACACTAACAACACTTCAAGCAGTGATTGATAATGACGGAGGTTGCACACAGTATTGATACTTTTAAATTCATCACCAAGTTCTAACGGAGTTGTTTTGTCGCATGATCTGCAGATATTTGATAGTCTCATAAATTGTTTTTGAAACAGCATTATAAAATAACATTTGAAAATAAACATTTCATTCTTCTTTCTTTTATTGACCCTGGCATGAATGCCCATTAGTTTTTAGAAAGTACCCAGTATGGCTTTTTACCCCTAATAATCTTGCCCTATTTGAGGATCACATAATCCTACCCATTACAGGCCCTCTGCCTTAGTAACACACACACACACACACACACACACATAAGACAACACCACACACAGCCATGAAAATGCTCACCCTCTCATGCAGGAATCAAACCTGCAACCCTTTGGCTGTGAGGTAAGCCACAATGCTGAATGTCAAGAGGATAGTTTAATAATTTACAACAGTGCTGTGGTCAATCGATGAAACATCGCCCTTCAAATTGCGGTTTTCAATATGGAGCTGATCCCCGAAAATTGCACATTCCGGAATATTGAATATCTTCGAATATAAAGATAGAAACATCGTGAAAATTTGAATTCGGACTAATTTGGGGGTCTAGAACTTGTGGGTGACGTCAAAATTGGGTGTTGCCATTGAAAAAGTTTGTGCAAGTTTAGTTATGAAGATGGCCCCTTATGCAAATTTTACACACATTAATTTGTAGAGGATGTTATTTCTAATTGAATGGTATCTTTCAATTTTCTCTACGATGAACAATGTTCGATTAACAGAGGGTGGGGCGGGTTTTTTTTTTTCCGCAGCTGTACATGCACAGATGGCTTTTAGCACTAAGGTTACCTACATCTCACAGCTGAAAATTTTTCAAAGCATGGTTTACTAAATGCCAGTCAACTGCATCGAATTGACTATGTTTTATCCCAATGTCAAATTATATCACAATACACTTTTTATATTTCCATACACAATATTATAATTCCAATATATTATAATATTCTGATATTAAAACCCTATTTATTCAGGTGCAAAATAAACACAACATTTTCTTCCTTTTTAAAACAAGTGATCCAGTCAACTACAGTGCACGTTATATCCTGATACACTATTTTTAGTCATCCAATTATAAAGCAAAATATGTTCTACTGAAGTCAATAAACCACAAATTTGACTTATCAAAATTTTGAGTTTTCACAATTTCACTCTGCACAAAATATTCTTACTGTGACACATGATGTTCTGCACAAAACACATCCCTCTTCCAATACTGACACAATAAAAATGTGATATCCTACATATCTATCAAATATTATCCTGAAAAATGTCCTACCCTTCGCAGCATGAACTGGCATTTGAAATAAAACAAAACTTGACCAATTACAACCAATCAATTAGCAAATTACATTCTAAAGTAAAACAAAAATAAATTTTAGAGAAATAAAAATTATATTTGCTAAATAAACCAATATTTACCATGAACGGCAGCGAGTTACTTTGTCATAAGTGAAATTTACTTGAATTTAGAAATATTTTTTAAATATAATTAAATGTTTAATATAATTCATTAACAGAATTAAACACTAGAATGGTTCTTAAAAGACATTTTTTTAGTATTACAGTACAACGTCTCAAAACCAGAATACTCCGGACTTCGGTGATTCCAAATTTTAAGTTATTTTAAAATAAAAATTATGAACCTTATCCTCCCCCCCCCCCTTTCTTTTTTTCGAACTTTTTGGATTCCACTACAAACAGGAATTTGAACAGTTAAATAAAAACATGAAACAAACATACAGAAAATTCTTAATTTATCATACACCTTCAAAACAATTAATACTTTTTCAGCAAACATTTCTATAATGGTGCATTGTCTCATAATTTTGCTTTTTCCAAAGTAACTTTTTCTTTAATGACATAAGTTTTTATTCTGCTACACGATTCCTTTATTCCGGTCCTTTAAAAACATTTTTCAGTAACCCGTCTAAATTTTCCAAAGAAACCTCTTCGTTAACATCAACATCATCATGCTGCTGATGATTATGAAAGCCTAACTGTCAGTACTATACATGTTTGTTAATTATAATGGGAAAAAATCACATTGTATTAATCAATGTGATTTTTTACTCAAATTAAGGAAAATTTATTAGCCGCCTCAGTACTTGAGGAAAATAACTTCACCATTCATGGTGCAAATGGTCAACTGTGGTTTTATACCCCAGAAGGAAACAAATAGTTTTATGCCAAAAGAAAGGAGGGTCTGTATTTTCTCAAACCTCAGTATGAGTTTAAATTAAATTGTAGTAATATTGAATTTTTTAAGATTAATGTAAATAGAACTAGTACCTGTAAAATTAAAAGTGTCAAACCTCAAGATAAAAAGTGAAGGTAAAGTGTAGGGTTTATGCCCGTTTCATCCTGTCCCATTTCTTCCCTTACACTACCCTTTTTTAAAATAGTAGCATTTCATCCTTTATTCAAAGTACACCTGTTCCCCAACTGAGAGGAGTGCAAATGACTCCTTAGGGAATGAATTCCAATGAGCTCCGTCCCACTTGCGATCACTTTGAAAATTGTCTCGTGATTGCTGGTGTCTCAGAGGGAGAAAATTCAAACGACATTCACCAGTCCTAATATTAGTGTTGAGAATAAATTAAAAATATTGTTTGTAAATATATTGTTTGGCGTTATTTAAATATATTCAAATAATTTAGATAGGAGTAAATCCTATCTTATCAGATATCCCTATGAAATGGATACTTCTAATTGTTTTGTAGTACCATGAATATATGCATGCTGTTTACAACTATGGACATATCTACCAACATAATATATGCAGCGAATCTGCGTTCCTTTTAGCAATAAAAATTTTAAATATTCAACCAAATGTCAATTTTTTCATGGAATTAATAATAATTTTGTATTTGATTCCCCTCAGAAGCTATTGAAATACACAACTTTATTAAAAAAGAGTCGACAGTAGCTTAATTCCGATGGAGTTGAAATGATTTCACATGAGCAACATCTTTCTTTGTGTGTAGTTTGTCTTCTTTAAACATTTTCAAAACAGTTCAAAATAATAAAATATCAAAATTATAATCACTATAGTTCTTTAATTAAGAACTCGATCCAAAATCCAATTATATATCCATTTAGAATTTTCAAAGGACTACACATTACTTTGTATAGTTTACAACTAGTATTTTTAGTTTTTGAGATATACGAAGCATTTTTTTAGTTTTTGAGATATACGAGTATAAGCATTACAAACTTGGAAAATGGAAAAATTTTAATATCCTTCAATTTGCAAGATGATTTCTTAAAAACTGAAAAAACAAATTATAAATCTAGAAACTAAATTTCCTATTGAATCTTTTGTCACTTACTATTTATATCTATCTCTTATATTTACGAATATATTTTGAGTGAAAATAATCAGTGAAGCAAATCATTGCTTGGACAAAAACTTTGGTCTTTTCGAAAAAATATTTAAAATATTTAAATCATTTTATATATTCATAATGGTTACCATATTTTCAACAAAAGAAGTAAAAACATTGTTTACATATTTAACTATTAGGTTTGGAGATATAAACGTCCAAAGGGTTTATATTTATCATACCACTTCAATTAAAATAGCTAGTATTTTAAAAACAAGAAACATCAATCATGCATAAACCATTGATTATGAAACACTTTCCAACTTCAATGCAATTTTATTTAAACATCTCTAGAATGCGATACATTCTTCAGTAATATTTTTAAAATTATCATAATATAACAATAATTTATTATATTTGAAAACTTCATCAAAAACAAATGAAATTTATTCAAATGACATCATCGAAATATAACACACATGGCTCTCTCTATAAAAGCAGCATTTTATTCATCACAACACTATAATAATCCATGGAGGTACAAGTAATATAAAACCATGGAGGTACAAGTAATTTAACTCTATGCCTAACACTTCATCGAAAAAATTGTTTGCTTCTCTACGTAAAATCAATGAATGCTTTATTCATATCAGCTATATTGCAGACTCCATGAGTTAGATAATTTTGCTTTAAAGAAATGCAGCAATTCTTATACACCTCATTCTACATCTTTTGATATTTACATTGTCCAAAAGTGAAAAGTAGTCTTTGTTGTAGAAATAATCAAAGTTGGATAATCATTTAAACTCAACTATATTGTAATTGTGTTGTTTCAATATGTAGATGCACAGAATTTAAGTAAAAATAAAGTGGTTTTAGGACGTATACAACACTAAATATGAATTAAAAACAACTTTAAAAATCACGATTTTGACACAAGATGGATGTCATATTTTATTTTGAAGTAGGTCACATGATCTCTTCATATACAGGGTGTAATTATTATTTTAATTTTTATTTTAAAAACTACTGAATATATTTTGCTGAAATAATTTTTATATATTTTATGGAATAATTTGAATATTTCATAAAACTTTCGAAGTAATTTGTGAATTTTAAATCCACTTAAAAAATGTTTGAAAAATTAGGTCCCATCGTGTTCAATGTATTTTATTTTTTCAACCTGGGTTCAATCCAAAACGAATTGGGTGATATTATTCATTTATATTCCCAAAGGTCCGACAGACAGCCTGAACAACATACAGTGATCTCTCACTTATGCGCGGGTGCAGGGGACAGCGAGAAAAACACGCATAAGTGAGAGACGATCATAAGCGCAAAACCACAAAAGGGAGCTTAAAAGTGAAACATCAATACATTGTACTACATTATATTGTTAATTAATACTATGTATACACTACTGAAAAATATAAATGAGATTAGTTTCAAAATGCAATGAATTTATTTTTTAATGAATATTACTATTTTTTAAGAACATAAAGAAAATGGAAATGCTTAGATACTCAAATTTCGTTTTACTCCTATTACTGCTTTCTCACAAAATAATTTACAATCGAGGATAGTTTTTGGTTTCGTGAATTTTCAAAAAGAGTCGTTTCAAGTTCATCAAGACGTGAAAAATTTCCTTCACTTCCGTAATTGAATTGAAAATAGTCACACAGAGTTTCTAATGCTTCTAACGCTACTGTGTGAGTTGGAAGAACTTTTGCCGCATCTTCTTCATCATTGTCGTCATCCACCTCTTCATCTTTGTCACCATTTCAGCTGCAATGTCTCCAATTTCCCACAATTGAGCTGTGATTAAATTTTCATTTACATCAACGAATTCGTTGAAGGTACACGTAGCGAGTCCACCAGATACAGTATGCCAATCTTCTTCGTTTATATCATTTTCACAATTTTCACTTTCATTTTCTGCTTGAAACAAAAATCCTGCTTTCTTAAAGCAGGTCAGTGATGTTTCTCCATGATGAGCACAACATATGAATTGCATCAAGGATGGTAACTTGCTTCAATTTGTCTTTCGTTGCACGTTTTGTTTCTAAAGCAGCCAGAAGTCGACGGATTAAAGTTGTTCTGTAGAGCACTTTCACACAACGAATGAAGCCTTCCCGGTCGTCCATTTTGTTGCTCCAAGTCCTCTGGACGAGCCGGACGGCCTGGGGCTTTCACACAACGAATGAAGAGTCCGGCCGTCCAAATGGTTGCTCAAGTCCTTGTTGACGAGCCGGACGGTCTGGGTCTTCAACACAACGAATGACACTCAGATCTAAAGGTTGAATGTTGCTTGTGCAATTTGAAGGAAAAACACAACTTTCGTGTTGTTGAAAGTTGGAAGATCTTGTGGGTGAGCAGGACACTGATCCATGAATAAGAGAACTTTCCATTTCTCTTTTTCCATTTTCCTGTCGAATTTATGAAGGAAATCCAAGAAAATGTGCGATGCCATCTATGCCGTTTTGTTGCTAGTGTAGTCGCAAGGAAGCTTCTTCATGTTCTTAAAACAGCGATGTTTGTTTGATTTGCGAATGACCAATGGTGGGAATTTTTCCAAACCATCGGAGTTGCAAGACAACAAGACAGTTAGTCTTTCTTTACTTTTTTTCCCACCATCACATAGTTCTCCCTTGAATGTTAAGGTTCTCTTGGGCATTATTTTACAAAAAAGACCAGTTTCATCACAATTGTAGATGTTTTTCGGTCCATATCCATTTACTAAAGGAGCCAAGTCTTCTTTCCATTGTTCTACAGTTACTTCATTGACACTCGCACTTTCCCCAGAAAGGACACGAGATATGCCTATTTTTGAATTTTTCAATCCATCCATGTGATGCAGAAAAGTTTTCTATTTCAAAACTCTTTGACAACTGTACGGTCTTCACCCTTAGAAGCTCAACGTTTAAGGAGGCACGAGCTTCTTTAAACCATAGCACCAAAACTTCCTCAAATTCTTTGCACTTTCCGCCTTGAATTCTGCTTCTTTTCTTCAACTGAATTCCACATTCTCGATCAGCTACTATTATCGCCACTATTATCGCCACTATCGCTACTATTATTTTTAAAATCCCTCTCAATGTCGATTCTGGGACATTAAAATGCTCCGCTAAAGCTTTTTTCGAGGTGCAAGGATTTTCTTCGAATTCTTTAATAACATCCATTTTAAACGAAAGCGACAATTTCGTTCTTCATGCCATTTTAAAACGTAACCATCTAACCAAAACTCCAAAGATTGTTCTTTCGTTAGAGATCAATGCCACATAATACGTACCATACTAACCTCTCTAATTGGCTGCGACTTTTACTGATGTCAATCACAAGAACCCCCCACCCCCCATACACCCCTGTGTATAAGGTAGAGGAATGTGTTCCTGGAATCTCAACAATAGAGTAAGGGCTAGGGGATGCATTTTTAGTAGCAGAACAAAAAGGGTAAAATTCTTCGATAAGCAACACCTGACTACTTGAGGAACCTACTTTCTGAAAAGAGAAAAAAAAATTTTTGTGACGCGCATAAGTGAGAGGTGCTTTTTTAGTGCGGTGCATAAATTAATAAGAGTTATCATTGTTTTCCCTATATTCCTGGCCGGTGCTGGATACTGGAACAGTGTACAGTGGTAGTAGTAGCCAAGCACCCAATATATTATATGCACTAGTAGAGTAAAGGCATACAGCAATATTGCTAGAATCCATGACGAGACTATTCTTTCAGAAAAATAATCATTTATTTTTCATAAACATAAAAGCAAAGAAAAACATTTATATATACTAATTGCCAAGTGTCCATCTGTCTGTCTGTCTGTCTGTCCGTCTGTCTGTCACGCTTTTTTTAGGCACTTCCCGAATAGATAGAGACTTGCAATTTGGTACACGGCTCGGTCGTTCGATAAAAATCCCTGGAAAAATCGCATTTTTCGAAAACGTTCTATAGAGGGGGTGCCCCACACCAAAACGTTCGAAAAGTGAAATGACAGGAAAGGATGCTTTGCGATGAGATAGAGACTTCAAATTTGGTGTATGGGTAAATCGTTCGAAAGGAAGAAAGTATGCAATTTCAGATTTCCAATATTTTCTACTTAAGGGGGGGTGCAGCACACCAAAACGTTCAAAAAGTGAAATGATAGGAGAGCATGCTTTGCGATGAGGTAGAGACTTCAAATTTGGTGTATGGGTAAATCGTTCGAAAGGCAAAAAGTGTGCATTTTCAGATTTTCAATATTTTCTACTCAAGGGGGTGCCGCACACCAAAACGTTCGAAAAGTGAAATGATAGGAAAGCCTGCTTTGCGATAAGATAGGGACTTCAAATTTGGTATATAGGTAAACCGTTAGAAAGGAAGAAAGTGTGTAATTTTAGATTTCCAATATTTCCTATTTAAGGGGGTGTCGCACACAAAAATGTTCGATTTTCCGAATAAATGAGAAACGGCCCCTTTAAAATTTGATAGAGGCTCAAAATTTTAAATATAGACTAATCATTTGACGAAAACACCCAAAACGAATATAATTTTTCAAAAATGTTCGTTTAAGGGGGTTTTCCAGAGGAAAACGTTCGAAATGTGAATTGATAAAAAAAAACATGCTTCGAAATAAGATACAGACTTCAAATTTGTTGCATGCTGCCACAACTGCTGCCGTGTTCATGCTAAGTACGATCACGTTAAACATGTGGGTCCGTAAGGCCTTCCGAGAGGTTGGTGGTAGGGGAAGGAAGGTACGGTCTCTGTGGATGCCTCCCCCACTGGGTTCTGGTCTAAATTGGGTGGCACTTCCCGGCCATCCAAACGGTTACCTTACACCTTTCTGGTAGGTCGGACGGTCTGGGTCTCAACAACAACATACCAGTAACTTGGATATGTTAGCTGCAGAAGGTAACACATAACTTATCTTGAAAATATAACATCAGATGAATTAGGCCTAACAACTAATGGCCATGCATTTTGCCACATCATGCAAAAACTAACATCATACTAGACAGATGAATATCAGCAAGATAACTTCAGTGCAGTATTATAACTACCATACTATAACAAGGTGATCATATCATATAACCAGATCAGATTACATGCATGATACACATACATCATAAACCCAATAACTCTACTGCTACATACACTAGCTTAAATATTGCTATGTGTAGTTGAAGTAGAAGTTACTGTTTTCAAGTAGAAGTTAAAGTTTCTCCAGAGTATGCTAATTTCCAATGGATTGCAGAAAATTAGCATAATCTGGATGCTGACGTCTCAATTTGCAGGATATGCACCATGGGGTTACAACTTAGTGACTAGATGACCTAATGTGATTAGCCAATCAGCACACAGTAATTTTAGAATTTAGACAGTACTCAAACTGGTGTACTTATTGCATGTTTACACTAAGGTTTTCTAGCAAACCGCCCCCTCCTACAGATTGAGATGCTTAATAAAAATACAAGTTATCAAATTTCATATTCAAGTCAAAAATATTATGTATAAAAAAAATTTTTTTTTTGCGTGTATTACATTTTCAAGATAAAGTTTAAAAAGTATAACACATCATGATACAATTCACATGAGAACAAAATTAAAATATCTCTGTGTTAACAACAGGAGATACAAATTTCAAAAATTTCTCATACCATTGCCACGCAGTATAAACTCAACTGTAACTAAACTACATGTTGAGGGAATGTCAAAGTTTGTATATTACATTGAAAAATACAGGAGACACAAGTTTCAAAATATCTCATACCCTTGCCTTTCCAGATTCAGTTAATGAGATATATTCGGCTTCCATTGTAGAGACAAACTTACACATTTATGTTTAAATGTCCTCCCTGAAATAGGTACCCTATCCACAAAAAATATCATGCCTCCCATTGATACTCTATCATCCCTATTAGCTGCAAAGTCAGAATCAGTAAAACAATTTAAATTTACAGATTGAATTTTAGATAAGTTTAATTTAAAATCCCTTGTTTTATCTACATACCCTAGAAGTTTAAGTAGAACATACCAGTGTTTAATGCCTGGGTTTTCCTGAAATTGGGATAAGATGTTTACAGTATATAGCTTATATCTGGTCTAGTCCTACTGGCAAGAAATGACAAACAACCTAATAAATTTCAGTATGGTATATTTTTCATTTGTTCAATTTCAGAATGATTTGCCGGGCAATCTGCTTTGCTTAAAACTACACCTTTTGCTATGGGTAAACTTGAAACAGGATATTTAAATTTTGAGAATTTATCACAAATTTTAGTAATGTATTAACTGTACGCCAAGCTTATTACATTCCAGTAATATGTTCTGTACCCATACCATTTCCTTTGCAGATTCAGTTAATGAGATATATTCAGCTTCCATTGTAGATAAACTTACACATTTATGTTTAAATGTCCTCCATGAAATAGGTACCCTATCTACAAAAAATATCATGCCTCCCATTGATACTCTATCATCCCTGTTAGCTGCAAAGTCAGAGTCAGTAAAACAATTTAAATTTACAGTTTGAATGTTAGATAAGTTTAATTTAAAATCTCTTGTTTTATCTACATACCCTAGAAGTTTAAGTAGAACATCCCAGTGCCTGGGTTTTTCTGAAATTGGGAAATATTGCATAGCTTATATCTGGTCTAGTTCGGCTGGTAAGAAATGACAAACAACCTAAAGAGTTTCTGTATGGTATATTCTTCATTTGTTCAATTTCAGAATGATTTGCCGGGCAATCTGCTTTGCTTAAAACTACACCTTTTGCTATGGGTAAACTTGAAACAGGATATTTAAATTTTGAGAATTTATCACAAATTTTAGTAATGTATTGATTTTGATGGATGAAATGTTTATCATGGTTTTCTTCAAATTCAATACCTAGTAACATTTTGGTTTTTCCTAAAATTTTAATATCAAATTTAGACTTTAAAAGAGAAGTTACATAATTTAGATAAATTTGGTTTTTGGCAAATAATATTATCTCATCCACATAAACAATAAATAAAGCTTTATTGTTAAAATTATTTGCACAATTGCACCACTTGCGTTGCACTCTTCATTAAATTTAACATTGTTAGTAGTCTCTACTATTTTCCCCTCATCCAAGAGCCATATCCCATATCCCCGAGTTTTCAATGCATATACTACCACAATTCCCTCATTTCAAATTTCCCCCTAAGTTGTTTAGGCTTGCCTACAAAGGCTTGACATCCAAATGCTCTGAGGTGAGCAACTGATGGTTTCCTGCCGCTGCATAACTTGTTCGGAGTCAGACTCTTGAACTTGTGGCAAATTCGATTTTTGACGTATGCAAAACAGAGCAAAGCTTCTGCCCAAAAATTATCTTTTAAGTTTCTATCATTTAACATAGCCCTAACACAATCCAAGGCAGTTAAGTTAAACCTTTCCGAAACGCCATTTTGCTCGGGTGTGTACGTGTTTGCGTGAAAAATCATCGGTTATACTAAGGAAATACCTAGCGCCTCCATGCCATGGTTTTGGCATTGGCCCGCAAACATCCATATGGATTAGTTCCAATGGGTTTTCTGATTGGATTCTTTTTATGGGTTTGAAAGAAATTCTTTTTGTTTTTGTTAACCTACAACATTTACAGTTTACTTTTCTCACACTGATATTTGGTAATCCCCTGACAGCTGAAACTTTACAAGTATGATGTAAATAGTCAAAGTTAATATGGCAGAATCGTTTATGCCACAACCTTATATTTCCCTCGACTTCAATGGGTGATTTTACATTACTTGAACATTTAAAAACATCAAACTTACAAGGCTTGTTATGTTTAAAAGCACTAACATTTGAATTAACAATTTTACTTTTAAAAACTTTGCTGGCATTTCTATTTACATTTTGACTTTTTACATTACTACAATTTTCATTACTTTTTTCCATTTTACAAGTCTTAAAATTACTTTGTTCATTAGAATTTTTAATAGAAGTGTAAAGAGTTTTAAAAAGATGATTACCATTTTTAGTTTTATAATCATTAGAATCATTTCTACATTTACTTATAAAAACACTAGAATCTTTAGACTTTGCGATTTTAGTTTTAGGCTTAGTAACTTTATTTCCAGTTGACTTCTCAACATTAAAATTTTTAACTTTAGTCTCATATCGAGGTAGAAGGAAATACAAGCAGTTATGTCTTTTAGCATAAAACCACTTACTACCGTCTGGTTTGTAAAAAGTAAGTAAACCATTTTTGCCTGTAAAATTACAATTTTGCTCTTCTAGAAGTGAAGCAGCAATCAAATTCCTTCTTAATTTAGGCGAATACATGACCATAGGCGCCGACTACAGGGGGGCACAGGGGCATGAGCCCCCGCTGAACTTTTTCAGAGGGAGCTTTGCCCCCTCTGGGAAATTTCAAGATTTTTTCTAATTTCATATTTTACTAAATACCAGAAAATGAAATTTTTTAAACATAATCCTATCAACGTAAATGTCACATTTCAGTTCAGCCTTGTTCACATTTTTTTTACCATAGAGCCGTAAACTATATCGCACACAAACCAAGCTCCTCTTTACTCCCAGGAACCATGTTTTCGCTAATGACAAAAACACCTGGTTACCAGAACTTTTTCGACTGACCACCTAATTCAAAGAAAAACAAAATATTTACTGCCATGGAATTATCATTTCCAAAAAATAGCTGTTTCCCTCCAGTAACAACTATAAATGATCACCACAAAGTAAAGATGACGTATTTTGTCTACCTAAAGAGATCTTATCTGTAATTACTCCTCGATTTTATATAGCAGTGGCGTCTTTACAGGTGGCATCCATTCCGTTTGAAGCTGCAAACCCCGCGGGTACTTTTATTCTTGGTGAGCGCCGGACTTTTAGCAGCTAACAGCCCAAAGTCATTTGAGACCAACCAGAAGGCTAGAATTATAAATTATGAGAAAATGGAAAATATCGGACTCTTAGGAAAAATGGTTGCGTTTTGTAGGAGAATTGGCATTGTTCAACTGGTTTGATTTCAGAAAAGTGATGTTTGTGGTTGTAGTGTTGAAGGCGGTGTGATGTTTGTGGTGCGGAAGGCAGTTGAGACCCAGACCGTCCGACCTACCAGAAAGGTGTAAGGTAACTGTTTGGACGGCCGGTGTGCGGAAGGCAGTGTAATGTTGATGGTGTTGATGGTGTGATGTTTTGGTTCTTTTAATAAAGGTTTCATTTTGGTTTATGATGAAAAAGAACGCAATATATTTGTGCTATTCGTAAAGGTTAGATTTCGATTTGTAATTAAATATAAACATATTTATTTCTCATGAATAAATTTAAATTAAAACAGCAAAAATTTCTTTTCGCGTGAGAAATCTCCAAACTGTTGACAGACCTACATATTATATTAAAGATACAGATTATGATTTAAGAGCAACATTGTTAAGTATATATGTTATAATGGCTCTGCGCATCGGATTCTATGAAATTATACTGATAGGTGAGTTATTTAATTAAATAATATAACTATATTAGATCTTTCATTTAAAGGGATTAATGAAACATGACAATACTATAATTTTAACAAAAATAGGATTTTTCCAGAAATTGCCGCATACATTAAAGTGTAAAGTGTTATTTGATGGAAAAATCCCAGTTTGGCAAAAAGTGCCGCTAGTCCTGTTGGTGCTCTAAAAGTCTTTCATTTACACGTTTATGTTTTCTTAATAAAACTTATTTTTACATATCTTGCTCACATGATGGGATGGACATCGAATGGAAGTTTATATGTGACGAAATCTTAAAGTTTCGTTACATATCATAACTACTGTTTTTGATTTTATTGTTTTGCAACTTTATCATTTTTTACTCCCAGTGGGTGGTGCTGGCTCGGATACTAGCTCCGAGATTGGCCCAGGAAAAACGGAGCATGATCGCCTCTTTAGGCCCATCATGCGCATTAAGGAAAAAATTAAATGCAATGACCCAGGCCCATCGGGAAATCTCTATACAGATACCACCGACCATATCTGTGTCTGGTTTGGGTAATCAACAATATGTTGAAAAGTATAATGTGACGGATTCTTGCTAGGGGGACTACAAGCGTTACCTCTATCGGTGGCAACGCTATAAGTACTAATAGCCCCCCCCCCCCTTCACTTTCAACACCTAATTGCTTCTCGAAATTGCAATGAATTGACGATGTCATCCGGTACGTCAAAAAGGGAGCGAGTTCAGGAGTCAAAGAGCTCAAGTTTTATAAGTGGTAAACTAGAATGGGGTATGCCTAAAAAGATTAAAACTATTTATCGTACAAAAAATATAACTGCTGATTTCTTTCTTTCGACTCAGACCGTCCGACCTACCCTAATGTGTAAGATATCTGTTTAGACCGCTTAAACTGGAACTCAGTGAGGGCGACATCCACAGGGACCGACCCTCTTTCCTTTACTGCCAACCTCTCGGAAAGACTTTGAAACCCATAAATTTAACGTGCTCGTACACGGGGACAGTTTAGACAATACCGGAATTCGAACCCAGGTCCTCCGAGTACAATCCTCATGACTTAACCTGTTATCTCACTCGAAAACTCCAGCTTGTAAGACAATAACATACAAAATTTCCTCGAGGACAGCATATATATGTCAGTTAGGTGACTACAGTTACTTCGATGGCATTATTAGCCCCCCTTTTCAGGCCAAAATAACAATATGTGCGCTTAACAACCACTACTGCCGTTCGTTGGGCAGTTCGTTCTTGGCGATTGTTAACCCGGAGGTTGCAACGATCGGCACGCCCACATGCCAGATGCGAACTTGCATTCAAGGACGAACGGCACTCACTCGGGCCAGAGGAAATTTTACAGCAAGCGGATAGTGGCACCTATAAGTGCCACCACGCTGAATGTTTTAATTTGTGTACTAGATGGCGTTACTTGTCGATGGAACTAACTTCAATGTATTTTGCAGAGGCATGACCTTGGCAGAAGAGGATCGAATGAATTATTTCTCCATTTGGAGTGGTGAAAATCATTTTGTAACATAAACAGAGCAATTCTCATAGCATCAACAATTTTATAATTGAGTTTCGGTTTTTATTTTTATTTCAGTGTTATGATTTCGTTGGTGAATCATAGGAATATAAGAGAGTATTTTTTTTTGTTTGGGTTTTAGAGGCAGTGAAATTATTCGTTTATTTCGGATAAAAGAATGGGAGCAACTAACGAGTATTTTTTATTCAGATTTGCATGAAAATTATACATCAAATAGAACATAAATATTTCTTTTATTACTGAAAAAAGTAGATTTCTGTGTTGAATAGGTGATTTTTAGTGAATTTTTTTCGAGAGTTAGGCTTAGAGCAAAAAATGTGCTGTCCTTTTCGACCAGTTCGGAAGCGAAGCGCTTCGTCTTTTGGGCCACGACAGCTCCAGAATGCCGCCGTCCCGAAAGGGTTAAGGGCACATACTGTTCTTTTGACCTCAAGTAGAGCTTATAATGCCCCCGAAACAATTGTAGTCATCTAACAGACATTTCCTTGCTTTTTTAAGGAGGTCTTGTAAGTTGTTATATCTTTATCGACTTTGTGAATCTGTTGTATAACTTTATCGGATTGTGCCCCCCCTGAGATTTTGAAAACTCGGCGCCTATGTACATGACATCAGATAAATGAATTAAATGCTTCATATTATTCGTTTTTACATACATGTTGATCGATCCGACACCTTTGATGGGGCTTTCCTGATTGCCGGTAGCTAAGGACATTGTCGTTCCATTGTTAGGGACATTGTTAGGGGCCGGTAGTTAAGGACATTGTCAAGTTCTTTAAATTTATCAAACAATTCCAAATTGTTACAAAAGTGTTTAGTAGTTGCCGTGTCAACCACCCAACCGAACTTGTCGGTCGATTCAACATTACAATTTTCAATACAAGTTTGAATTTCACTTAGTTTGTGGCGTGGTATGATTTGCATTCTGCCTTTAAATGACCATATGCCTTGCATGTATGGCAAGGGCCTGCACAATTACTGAAATTTACATTTTTAAAATTAACATTTTTAGATTTACACATTTTAGCACTTTTAGACTTACATTGTAAGCTAAAGTCTTCCGTTTTGGAGTTCGTCGTGTCTCTACTGGGCTATCCGATCTTCTTTGGCAAGTAACTCTGCCTCAATGTGTTTTAGTGTAAACTGGTCATCTGGAAGCCTGTATAGGTTTTGTACAATCTCTCTGTAATCATCATCAAGATGCCTGATTGTCTGAAATGCAACTAGGATCTCAGCCATTGGGTGGCCTGCATCTTTTAACTTGGAAACCAACTTTTTAATTCTTGCAATAAAAAGTCCAACAGGTTCACCTGGCACTGGCATTTCACTGAAAAAATTGTTGAAAAATCTCATAAGTCCAGCTCTGGACTTTGGCTCGAACTGTTCAAGTAAAATTTCCCATGCTGTTGCTGGTTCATCAATTGCCGAAATCAAGTCACGGAATTCAGTTTCTAAGCTGCAATATCGAGTCAACAATATTTTCTCTTTACGTCTTTGGTAATCCAATTTATCTTTTCTGGTTGTGTCCATATCTGGTTTCTCCTCCATACCAGTGATGAATCCATAAAAACCCTTATTCATCAACACAAACTTGATATCAGTACTCCAGGTGGAGAAATTGTCCTTCCTCAGTTTTTCCATTTCAATAGTCGCCATATTTGTCATTGCCCAGTCTCGGAGCTCGTACAACTTTAGAAATTATAAGACACACAGCGTTTCAATACTGTTGTACTAGTGTGCTGTA
Source organism: Amaurobius ferox (assembly GCA_951213105.1). NCBI lineage: Eukaryota > Metazoa > Arthropoda > Arachnida > Araneae > Amaurobiidae > Amaurobius > Amaurobius ferox. Next base: position 17,800,518 of record OX578142.1, on the reverse strand, counting down.
CTAGAGCTGCTGTATTAGGGCTGCTGGGGGTGTACTACAGCTGCTGAGGACCCATAGCCCGTATGCTGGATACAGGAACAGAGTGTGCAGTGGTAGTAGTAGCCAAGCACCCAATATATTATACACACTAACAGAGTAAGACATGCAGCAATATTGCTAAAGTCCATGACGAGACTATTCTTTCAGAAAAATAATCATTTATTTTTCATATACATAAAAGCAAAGAAAATCATACACATACCAGTAACTTGCATATGGTAGCTGCAGAAGGTAACACATAACTTATCTTGAAAATATAACATCAGATGAATTAGGCCTAACAACTAATGGCCATGTATTTTGCCACATCATACAAAAATTAACATCATACTAGATAGATGAATATCAGCAAGATAACTTCAGTGCAGTACTATAACTACCACACTATAATATGGTGATCACATCACATCACCAGATCAGATTACATGCATGATACACATACATCATAAACCCAATACCTCTACTGCCACATACACTAGCTTAAATATTGCTATGTGTAGCTGAAGTAGAAGTTACCGTTTTCAAGTAGAAGTTAAAGTTTTTCCAGAGTATGCTAATTTCCAATGGATTGCAGAAAATTAGCATAATCTGGATTTTGATGTCTCAATTTGCAGGATATGCACCATGGGGTTACAACTTAGTGACTAGATGACCTAATGTGATTAGCCAATCAGCACAGTAATTTTAGAATTTAAACAGTACTCAAGCTGATGTACTTGTTGCATGTTTACACTAAGGTTTTCTAGCAGCCGGGACGGCGGAAAAAACAAGCATGTGAAAAACGCGCATAAAAGAGGACGTATAAGTGAGGGATCGCTGTACTAAAATTCCATTTTGATAAAGTCATTTTTTATGGCAGTTGTGCTAACGGACACACAGACAGACAGACAGAATGAACAAAGTCAAACATTCTTCAATTATGTTGTAAAATGTTAATTAAAACTATAATACTGTTCTGGAGTATTATAGTATCTGGAGTAATCTCGTAAAATAAAGCTGGAGTAATCTTGTAAATAAAGCTGCAAATAAAGTTTCTTGTATTATCTGGAGTAATCTTGTAAAATAAGGCTACAAAAATTAATGTCCAAAGAAAATAATTTTGAGCTTTTCTATCACTTATCAATTATTAATGTTATGTCAATTAACTAATACTTTAAAATAATATGTCACTCATGGCATTTTTGAAAGAACTCTTAACGTTTCTTTGAGACAGAGGCATATTTGTTTGTAATGAAAAAATAACCTAAATGTCAAAGATATTGGCGAATCGAAGGCAGATTGGGAAATTGGAAGAAAATTATTCTAAATAGAAATTAAAAATGTTCATTCGGACAGTTAGAAAAATATGTCAATAATTGTTAACCATCTTCGTGAGAAAAATTTTCAGGTAGTTAATTTTTCGAGATGTTCATTCAATGTTGTCTTCATTAATAATAGAAAGAAATTCTTATTATGGGACTTACTCATCAACCATTTTAAATAGCAGTATATGTGACCTTTATTTTACTACCCTAAATATTAAGTTTTGTATAGCGAGAATAGAGAACTTCTTTTTTGGAGCCTTAATTTAATTATTTTAATAGGATGTTTTGAATAACAATGTCATTTAGACTAATACTATAGGAATTTGCACCTGATGGTGAATTTTAAGTTTCTTTATTTTATTTAAGTTTTTTACAGGGTTTGTATAAGTATCGGGAAAAATTTCGGATCACAGATATTACTACAATACCTCAAAAGTCTTCAAAGTACATCCCTTGAGTGTCTATACACTTTTGCCAATGGCTTTTCCACGACTCAAAGGCTCCCTAGTAGGCAGATACCGGAAGGTCCTTAAGGGCACGCATGCAAGCTCCTTTGACGGCACTTAGGATCCCATGGTAGTGTCCTTTGAGGGAGGATTTCACTTTTAGGAAAAGGAAAAAGTCTGCTGGTGCCAAGTCAGGACTGTAAGGGGGTTGGGGAACCGTCGCGATGCCGTTTATCATCAGGAAGTTGGTCACCTTGGAGCAGGTGTGGCTGGTTGCATTGTTGTGATGCAATTTCCAATTTCCGACGATGGCTGGCCTCATCCGGTTGACCCTTCTCTTTAGTCTTCTTAGCACTTCTAGGTAAAAAACACCATTCACTGTCTGTCCCTCAGGAACAAATTCATAGTGGACGACCCTTTGCATTGAAGAAAATGATCAGCATGGCTTTCACTCTGGATTTGCTCATTCGAGCCTTTTTTGGACTAGGTGATCCCGCAGTGTGCCATTTCGAACTTTGCCACTTTGTTTCCGGGTCGAATTCAAATATCCAAGTCTCATCTCCTGTGATGACGATGTCCAAAAAGCCGGGGTCTTCTTCAACGCATTGTAGAAGGTCTTCGCAAGCAGACCTCGCCTCTGCTTTTGCTCATCCGTCAAGACCTCCGGGATGAGTTTAGCACAGATCTTTCACATCGCCAAATTTTCAGTGATAATGCTGTGCACTGTCATCATATCAATGCCAATTTCATCTGCGACCATTCGCACACTTAAACGACGGTCTGAATTCAGCACTTCACTCACACGTTGTCGTTGGTTCTTGACGTCAATGGCTGTCCAACGCGAGGCTCATCCTGCACACTCTCTCGGCCATCTTTGAAGAGCTTGTGCCACTTAAAAACTGCTGTTTGTGACATGCATTCATCCTAGAACACTTGGCGTATCATGGCCAACGTCTCCGTATCCGATTTCCCCAATCCAACACAAAATTTGATCGTGTACCGCTGTTCAATCGTTCGCTGCATTTCGCACTTGCACCGAGTCACTCGACAGGGGTCCAGTAAAAACACGATGTAGCCTGAATGAACGCTCGAAAGCCACTGTCGCTTGGCGTGTCTTGAAGGTCACATTCCCCACTACCGAGCATGCACGCTGCGAGCGCGCTAAAACGTACACTCACGTCAGTAAAAAAATTTTCCCGATTCTTTCTATACAGACCCTATATTTTCAGTACAAAAACGGGTATACTGCTAGTTATGTATAAAATAGATATAGATGAACATAGATCTTCTCAAAGGGAAATTACCTTTACTGTATATTTTTTTGACAAAATAAAGCCATTCCAAATGGAACGGCCGCAAGGGGTACAAATATCCTCCAACAGGTGAGGAGAGCTGTGAAGAGAAGAGACTACCCAGACAACCAGTGACTTCCACAGGAGATCTTAAAATGATCCCAAAGATCCTAAGTTGGATGTCTTGAGACGTCCCGCGTAGGAGCCATTAAAAAGATCTGCCCAGAACGACTCTTTCAGGATTCGTTTAGGAATGGCCATGGGAAGCGTCGGAAGAAACCAACCAAAACACCACCGCTATAGGAGCACGGAGTTTCTTGCGCATGCGTTGTACTCTGATTCGTTGCTTTCTCTACCCACCGGCTAGTTGAAATTTGAATGTATGTGCGTACAACGTGTTTCAACTATAAGTAAGTAAGTTTTTATTTTCTATACATATAAAAGTATTTATTTTATGCTTTTGTTATAAAAAGTGCATTTATTGTGTTGCTAATGTTTCCTACTCTAGGTTTATTTAACCGTAACATCAATTCAAAACATTTTTGTTGATTGGGATTTCCCAATCGACAAAAGTGTCTAACTATACCTTTAATTCTGCCGTACTTTCTAACAAAGCAATATAAAGAAATTAATTATAATTTGAAGAATATTTTATATAGATTCGCGATTTTTAAACATTTATACCTACAAGATCATTATATGTTCCAAATTTACATTCAAAATAGCATGATTCAATCTGCTGTTTACGCTGCAAATGCGATAAAACTCGATTACTGGTATAAAATAATTTTTCCAGCAATCTGATTCCTATTTTTAAAATCTTGTCGAATTTTATTTTAAGGCATCAACAACGATCAAATCCCATTGCATCTACTTCATTAAATTTGGAAAAAACTTGAATGAAGGACTCATTTTTTTTAAATGAATTCGATCTATTAATATCAGTGTTTTTTTTTTCACAATGCTATAAAAAATAACATTTTTTTACATTCTATATTTTTTGTTAGTTTTCTTTAATGGTTTTGTTCTTTTGTATACAGTGGAATCTCATTACAACAAACGCCAGTTTAACGAATATTGCACAATGTTTTGAAAAAAATTCCTATTAAATATCCTTTCCTCATTAAATATTTTCACATTAACGAATGAATTTAAACTACGAAAGCATTTGTTTTTCAGATTAACGATTTTTTATTTTTATTTTACCCCAGAAACCCCTTTCTAGATCTAAAAGTTGTAAAACTGAAGAAAAACATCCCACTATTATTTTAGCCTTCTTGTATAAAGTTGCATTTTAATATTTCACTATGATAACATTTAATACCGCTTTTTATTTTCACTTGCAATAAAGTTCTTTATTTTTAAAAGAAATATATACTTTTTAAGGAGGGTGTTTCATAATTATAATCCATTTGGAAATAAATGTGCAACTGAAAGGGGTTTCTGAGGCAACCACCCCTTATCTAGTTATTTTTGTCTACGTGACCAGGTGTATAGATAATGCATGAAGGAGGGGGTGCACTGTGATTATTTTCCTGGAAAATTCTTTCACATATGAACTGATAAGAAAATTGAGATTAGCAGTATTGTCGAGTACATTAAACGTGTACTGAAATTTGTTTAATTGGCTGTATGGCTGTACTTTTCTGTTTCTAATTTAAAATGTCCGAAAAAAAGAAATAAAAGCAGTTAAAGAAATAAAAGCAGTTAAAGAAATAAAAGCAGTTAAATTCTCTTTAAAAGAAAAGGTTGAAATTTTAAAAGCAGTACAATCCTGAAGAAAGCAAGTCAATATTGCGAAGAATGGAAAGAAAACAAACTACTGGATATTTTGGAAGATTATGAACCTGAAGACATATTTAATGCTGATGAGACAGCCTTTTTCTACCAGCTGCTACCAAATCGTACTATGGCGAAATAAGGCGAACAGTGCAAAGGTGAAAAAAAATCAAAAGTTCGCATCTCAGTTCTCTTTTGTTGTAATGCAACTGGCACACTAGTGATTGGAAAATCCGCAAAACCTCATTGTTTTGAAAATGTTTCATCGCTTCCCTGCAATTACAAAAACAACACTTGAGCCTGGATGACAAAAAATATTCCCGCTAACTGCACTTCAATTTTACAGCCTCTCGACCAGGGCATCATAAAAAATGTTTAAATTCATATTCATCGACGACTTGTTGGAAAAACACTTGCGAACTTGAATGATGAGTACTAGTATGACAATTAACCTCAGACAAGCCATTGCAATGATATTTGTTGCTTGGCAAAATATGTCCCAGTCTATAATCCAGAACTGTTAGAAGTCGGGTATTCTCTTTAGAATGTGACAAGAATGATATTTTTTTTAAGACTCTACAGCTGTCAATTTTCCCAAAGATATATGGGCTACAGCATCCAGAGAGCTTAATTTTCCTTTAGCAATATCACCTTCTGATTATATTGGATATGATGAGGAAGCTTTTATATGTTCAGACTTGACAACTAGTGAAATTGTCTTCCCGGCCGTCCAACTAGTTACTCTAAGTCCTCAGGACGAGTCGGACGGTCTGGGTCTTCAACTAGTGAAATTATAGCTAGTCTTGATAGTAGCAACTGCGAAGACATAAAAGATGATGAAAGTGATGAGTGACGATGAATGTGTACCAGATGACCCTCCAGTGTCTTTCCAAACAGTCCTTTCAAGTATCGAATTTTAGCTCAGCAAAAAACTGCTCCCGAATATTTTTATTCGTTAAGCAATATTGAAAACTGTTAACAAACACTCTTTATCACTTCCAGTGCAAATAAAAAATTTCTGACTTTTTCGAATATGTAATTGATTTTTCTTATCCTGGAAATAAGGCCACTTGCAGTTTTAAGTATGTTTGATTTGCTTTATATTATGCTTTACATAAAGAATCTACTGCTACAATCAATACAATTACGTAATTTAAATATATGTGTGATAAATTTATTCCTCTTTATTCTAAAATACATCTTTGATTAATGACAACAAAAAACCGAAATATTTGTATTTGTATATAATTTAAAATATATTGTAACATATAGTATGGTTTCATTATGTTTCTTTCCATACCTTCAATTTTTTAAATGCCCGCCATTTTAAAGTTAAGTTTTCAAAATAACGAATTTTTACTGCGGTCCCTAGAAATTTGTTGTAATGAAATTCCACTGTACCTCTATGAATCTAACTATAATTCTTCCACTGTAAATTGTTATGAAATTGTTGCATAAATTTTAATATAAAAAAGGCAATTTCATTTTCTTACCTTCATATACAAGGGCTGTGTATATTTCCTCCCTACACAATCACCAAATATAAATTTTATTTGCCTGAAATTCACTTTTTCTGTTGTATTAGGTTTATATGTTAAATTTAATATAAATAAATTTTTAACAAGAATTTGTTTTAATGAGCACAAGATTTGCAGGTTGTATTTGGTATAAGGTATATTGATATTACACATGTATAATATATAATGCAGGGTTGATATGGAAACTGTTTTTTTTTTCTTAAAAAGATAGAAAACTCACTAGTAGAATGCATTTACAAAACGTACACCACATAACCATTTATGTTTACATTCTCTTAGAAGAGGGAAATTGGTAATAACTTTTATATTATTGATTAATAAATGAAATTGTTCTTACTCTTATTTACTATTGATCATAATTTTAATGTTGATACTTACCTATTATCTAAAAGATATTTATGATAATAATAATTAGGAAAACATAGTTAATATATTTTAATTTCAAAACATGCATAATACCGAACCAATACTAAAACAAAAATTCAGAAACAAACGGAGAAATCCACAAAAACCCAAGTGGGCTATCTTTTTCTAAATTAAGGTGGGTTTTTTAATTCAACTCCGATACAATAGAGCTTATTGTAATCATGAATGGTAGATTTATTCGGCTAATGTTATCGGTTATTGTAACACTTAATGTGAACTAAATGTTCCAGTTAGGTAGTCCTGAAAATAGGCATCACTCACCTCAGTACCTAATCTGGCCCTGATTATGTATAACCATATTTATGGATTTTACTAAACTTCTGCAATAGTGGCCATTAAACTAAAAACTACATACTGGCCACTTCCTATTAAGTGAAAGTTTGAATTTTCATGTCTACAGTTACGGCATACAACTTTTCTTTATAATCTTGTCTTATCCGCATGGTTGATTGTTTAATGTTGCTTGGGAACAGGATTGCTGAATATTGTTTGCTAAATGGAAACTAAAATTTTGAAAATGGTGTGTAAAACATACAATTATGGTTTGTAATGTTTGTGTTATTTTTAAATCTAAATTAAAGTTGAGACTGACCTTCGAATGCATGTATAAACATTAACTGCAACATAACAAGTTCATGTGCCTTAAGGTACTTGTAAGCAAGGCTAGAAGGTAGGTGAAGAGTATTTATTTTGAACTGCAGAAACAATATCGGAAACTTCACTTGTGGATTAGGCGCTTTATATTTACTCTTTTACCTTCTAAATTTATGAGGAAAGGGATAAATGCAATAAAGATTACTGGTTTTCGTGAAGAAAGAAGAGTCCCAGAACTAATTTAATAGTTATAGAGCTTTGGATATTTGTATTAGTCTTCAAATGTAATGTAAGGGAAGAAATGGATTCACAATTGCTTTGTTGAAAATTTTGCAAATAAACGCTATAGAACAGCTTTATTATAAAAGTAGCATCTTTTTTTAAACTTTCAGCATTTATGGTACTGCATTTTAAACTATCTTTTAAAATACTTGTTCACATGAATGAAGATTATTTTCTGGAACAGAAGATTTTTATTCCAGAGGAAATATCTATTAGAAAATACAAAAGTAGGTAGCAATCAATGCATATGGTGTTAAAAATAAAAGTTATATGATAGAAATTTTTCCAAAGGCACAATTGTTATGAAAATATTAAAACATATTGTCTAAATAATTAAAACACATGTTACTGTACAGAGTTTTTCTCCACCTAATTCACATTCCTCACAATCATTGTTGTCGTCTAATAGTTTCTTTTTTCTGTAGGAAACCTTTAGCATTTTTAAAAGAATAATTTATAAAAATTAATGTTTTTAATTATTTGCCAAAAAAAAATACTGAAAATCAGGCCAGAAAGTGTTTTCCAGAATTTCATCAAAATAGATCATTTGCTTAAAAAAAAAAAAAAATGCAAAAGGTATTGCTGCATAGGAGTATTCGCATTAAGAAACAATTGTAAATAAAATTATTGATGTGCACATGATTATCTAATACTTGGAGTTATAAAATAGACATACACAGATGCTCTAAATTTCGGCTAATTTTGAATTAGCATTTTAGACAGTTATGAATCAGGTCATTTTATTACTGCATGTGCATAATACACTTATTTATTCATATGTTTTAGAAATTTGTTAATTATCTTATTTTATTGCTTTCATACACTGAAAATGCTTGCAGCAAATTTTTAAGTTTCAATATTTATGTTAAATGCATTTTTTATTATGTCTTTATTTTTCACGTCAGCATAATTATATACAGTGCAGTATTAATAGAGGAAGTTAATGCTGTAACGGTAGCTTGTACTATTTAATGTCGCAAGATGCCATATTTATCTTCAATTTTCATTTATAATTTTCACGTAATTGCTAGTTTCTGGTTATGGTAACAATAGATGGTGGCATGAGTTATAAAATTTAAGTATCCACTTGGATTTGAACCAAAGACCTCATTTGTGAAGCCTACTAGTTCTCTACCACCCAAGCCAAAGCTTTACATTAAGTTGATTTAATATTACTGTAGGAAAAAAAATGCGTATGGAAAACATGCATCAAAATTCATTTTCTAAATTCTGTCAATTTATTTAATGATTTGTGAAAATGATTGTTTGTAAAAACAAGAAACTTGCTAAAGTGTAATAAATATGCTAAAGTAATTTTAATTAGGACCCTTTGTGTTTTGTAATGGAATCACTTTAGTTAGTGACGTATTGATAATGCTCTAAACTTGTATTCCGCTCGTAAATATTAGATTGAACCAGAAGAGATTGTTAGTAATATTTTCTTAATTTATGTTATATACAGTGCAACCTCGAAAATCCGGACTCGTCTGGACTTTGCCGATTCTGCATTTTCGATTTTTCCGGATTATAGAATTTGAATAAAATTCAGATTTAATATTAACTACATATACTCTAAGGCACTCTTTTTAGTAAAAATAATGGCAAAAGTTAAGTTAATCAATTAAAACATATTATTTAATCTAAAAAATAGGGCAAAAGAAATTTCTAAGAAAAAATATACACAATAATTTAGAATGTGTGAACGAAACGAAATGATAAAAGTACATTTTATCACTTCGTTTAAATATTTGAATTAACATTTATTATTTCATTAATTTTGGTTTATGGGAAAGCAGTTTTCTTTATCCTGTTGATGGACATTATTTCTGCTTGGTTATAAAGCTTCTTTATTCAAGACCTTTAATTGCATGATCGATTGTTTGCATAAGATTATCAATGGGTATTTTTTCTTCTCCACATTTATTGTCGCTACTTTGATTTTTTTAATTTAATATCATATCGTGAATTTCGCCATCACTCAATTTATTTACGATTGGCTCATCATCATCACAGTGCAGAACTTCCGTTATATCGGTTTCGGCGAGATTTAATGAAGCGCCGGAAGATTTAATTAAGTGCCGAGATTTAATAAAGATCCAGGATTAGCACTTTTGACAATATATTTACAGGTGTAAATGTGTTTAAACCATTTTCGCTGTTAACGAATGAAAAACAAAAAATAAGAACTTAATAGTTTTATTTATTTTCTAGCATCTATATAATGTTATGTTTAAAAAGACTGATGACTCTGAAAAAAGTAAAAACTTTATTAGTAATAGTCAAATATGTAAAAATTATCACAGTAGATAAAATACATATCTTTTCTAAAAAAAAAATATCTCTCCTATCAATGATTTTCTAAATTACGATGAGTCATTACTAGGCTGCAGCAGCACCGGGACGTGGAGGGGCAGGGAAAGCGAAGAAAGGAATTTGCTTAGTTCCTAATCGTAAACACAACCGACCCCTTTGAGAGGTCTGTGTGTTAATGACCTTGCTGCTCGGTTCTGTGCGATACGATATTATTTAGTTATTTATTTACTATTTATAGTATGTAAATATGGCTTTCTAAACAAAAAAGGCAAAATATACAGTCGATTTCAAGCTGACATGTTCGACGAGAACGAAAAAATCGTCAGATATCGGGAGGGGGAGGAGATTCTGAAAACAAAACAGTATACATCGAAGAATGGAATTCGTACTACGAAGTGAACAAAATAAATTTCCGTGAGCGTTAATAATAATTCTCGGGATTTTTAGATTTAATTGAACTGAACAATCTGTGATAAAATGTTACGATAACGTTTTAAAGTGTTTAATATTAAAAATTACATTGTTTCAGAAAAATGTCTTTTTCAATAATGAGAAAAGGAAATTTTGATAATAAAAATTCCGTATTTAAATAACGATGCATATTTTAGGCGAAATAATTCATCAGGAGTTGTGACTTGAATAATGGGGAGGAGGGATTAACGCTGACAATGTAATTCATGCTCCAACCACGAGCCGATCTACGGCAGTCCATCTAAACTTTCGTTTCATTTCCGGGTTCAGAGAGTCGACCGGAAAATACGGTATTTGTTTATAAAATATAATTTCATATAAATAATCTTACCATGTTATTTTAAATCCGCGACTTCGTCAGTCCGGAGGGAATAAAAAAAAAAAAAAAAAAAAAAAAAAAAAAAAAAAAAAAAAAAAAAAAAAAAAAAAAAAAAAAAAAATTTGGAAAACGTCCAGGTTTTGGATGTCCGGATTTTCGAGGTTGTACTGTAATAATTCAATTGTTTAGAAGAGATAATGTAATTGTTTGGAAGAAATAACAAAATTGTTTGGGATAATAAAATTGTTTTGGAAAAGACAACTTTCAAAAATGGTCACCAACCGACCACAGCACCTCATCCACATATTGTTGTGTTGCTATTTTGTCTCTGATACGAACCAGAAGTGACTGGCTATCAACACATCCCAAAACCATAATGCCACATTGTCAAGCTGTATGGCGTTCAACAGTCACAACAGGATTAGATCTGTTTCCATGTCACCTCCAGATTCTCACATGATGACTGTCATTCGAACAGAACCAAGACACATCGCTGAACACTACCCTGTCCCATTCAGTCATCCAGGAAGCTTTGATATATACGACACCATTGCAATCTCTCACATCAGTGTCTTGTCGTCAATGACAGTCTTCGTAAAGGATGGTTTGAGTGCAAGCAGCTTTCGGCCAATCGTTGGGAAACTGTTCTCGCTGATATTGGAACATCCAATGTACCCTACAAATTCTACAGAGTGTCGACAGTCGTCGATTGTGGTACCGCCACCGCATGCCTTCGAATGTGTCAATCAATGTGTGTTGACGTACTTCTGAATAGACCTGTACCACTGCGACAATTCACATGCTCTTCTTCAATCCATTTTCTCGGAATCCTTTGCACAGTAAACACATCTACGTGAGTTTCAGTGCCAGTGCGACCACTCTACCATATTTAGATCTGAAATGAATCCCATCACATGATCGTTTAATTGTCTGAAATGGACTACAGCAGCATTGGCCAGGCATCTCTTCAACAACACATGTCTTCTGAAACAAAAAATAGGTTTCCGTAGGCGACAGACAGTAGTTGGCTCATCTGCCATTTTCATTCCTTTTGTCCCCACTCTAATCACGTGACCTACTTGCATTTTATATCATTTACATACATCGGCCACGGCCAGCTGCGCTTGTATTGCAATTTGTATAATTATATGACCAAAGCTCTGTAGTGTTGCTTTTTCTGTGTTAGGTAGTGTATGTATTTTTAGAAATATTTATATAGTATTTACAGTTGTATAGTATTTATAGTATTTACAGTTGTATTTATATAGTATTTACAGTTGTTTATAATCAATCCTGCACTAGAGCTTAGATTTCATGGTCACATTATCTATGGAAATTTCTGATGTTTTGTTACTTCTATGTATTAATTTTTAAAAAGAATCATTTATATTACGATACGAATGTATTTTATGTACATAATTATAATTTTTAAAAAGAATCATTTATATTATGATGCGAATGTATTTTATGTACATAATTATGTGCATGAATGTTAAACATTGTTTTCTTTTAGCACCAGAAGCAGAAGAGCCAATAGACCTTACCCTCCCAGCCACCTGTGAGGAAGAACTGATAAATGTTGAAGCATTTGCCATGACTCCAGCTGGTGGCACTCAACTTGTATGTTTCTTTTTCTTTTTCTATTTTGTTTCATGAATTTTCAATTATTAACAATGCATGATTAAAATCAAGAATTTAAACTAAAAGCAAAAATAAAGTTCAAGTATTCATTATTTCAAAACAGAAAAAAAAAATGTATCTAATTTACATTTTGCCACTTTTTTCTAGTAATGATTAAAAATATGTGGCTCTTCCCTTATAAGTAATTAATAAAGTGACTTAACATGTATTTATTTATATATATTTTTAAAATGTATTTTAGTTTTATTCAAAACTGGAAAATATTTGGGCCTGGGATTTATGGCAAAGGTTAATTGCATTCATTAAGTTTTCAAAAGGTATAGTAAAGTGTGGCTGCCCCCAGCATATGCATCCTATAATAAATAATGTGCATGCATTCTAACGATTCAGTTTATAGCTGGGAAAGATAATTTTTCAATTTTTTTTTTTTATGATGGTGTCAAGATAGATACTGATTAATCGCTATGAAACAAATTTGTGTGAAAATTGTTCACATTAACTTTATTAGCCAGTTAATCTAAACAATGTTATATTTAGGGAATATCCTATCTTTGTTATTTAATTGTTGCTCTGTTCTACTAAAGTGTACAAATTATTGATTATGTTGAGTTTGAATTTTACTACAGAAATTTTTATTATATTCTTGCAGTATAACAGATTCAAAGGACTAGGAGGGACTATTTATGCTGATAATACTAGGCATTGATACAACATTCGATTGCAGATGCTGTAGCAGGAGAATACAACTGGTATGGGAACACCAAAAGACGATTCTCTGCTCTGAAAGTTGTTGATATTGCTATTGGTGAGTATAACTACAATCAGTATTTACACTATGCTTTCTAAACTAAGATACGAAAATGTCAGGGATAGTACGTCTTTAAATTCTTGAAAAAACAAATTTACGTCCTGAAATTTCACTCTTGAATTTACACTCATGCAGTCTGATGGTCTTGCCAGTAATTCTATTGTACGTCCTGGGACGTAAGTGGGCAATCTTGGCTGGGGGGGTGTGAAGGAAATTTTTCCGACTAGTATTGAAAATTTCCGACTTTACAAACAAGTGAGTTAACTTTTGGTTTTGAACAAGTGCATTGCTGTTCTAGTGACATTTGTCCAGTTCAAAGTCTAAACGGCAATTATTTGTTTTAATTTTCGAATGTTTTGTGTATATATCCAAATCATACCCCAATTTATAAAAAGAAAAAAGTCTCAAAACCAAATTTTTGGTTTTGAGGGTTTTGTTTTATAAATAATTTTACATTTGTTATTTAATTATCGGATGTGTTAAGCAAATGCCCAAATTTTTAGCTATCATTTGAAACAAGGCAAGTTTTTAGGGCAAGGATTAGCAGAATGTTAAATATATTTGAAAAAGTATAAAATTTCGTATGCTTTGGGATTTTTTTTTCGAATGCACTTGACACATTCCCAGATGATTGCCTAGCACTTAAAACATCGCGAGTTTCTATGCCAAGAATTGGTTATGTAAATTTCGGAACATGTATCTTTTTTTTTTAGCTAAATTTGGGTCTTTTAATAGGTTTTTGTACATAATTAAAACTTATTTTCTAATTTTCGAATGCACATTGCACATTTCCAAATAATTTCCTCAAAAAAGGAGAAAAACACGTGTTTCTAGGCCAAAAATTATCTTTGTAAGACACGGGATATGCATGATAGCATACATACATTGTTCAAAGGAAATTAATATGATATGATTTGTAGTGCTCATAAGGGATGACGTTGTTTCATTTCCTCGATATTTGTTTAAAAAAAATCGTCTAAACACGGACTTAAAAAAAATTCCAAATGATCCACCAGAAAACCTACTTGCATGTGGTCATACACATATTCTTAAATACATCGAAATTGCATTTTTTAGTTTATATGATACTTACTTTGCAGCATCCAAAACAGGAAGATTAGCTTAATTCTACAGTTTCAATTCTACAGAAAGTTGTGTTTATCTTCGCAGTCTAACAATTTTTTTTTTAATTACTTCATTTTTTTTTTAAGAAAACGCATCAAAGCAACAAATGCATCTCCCTTAATGAGATGCATAGGACTGCGGTTTCTCCCCGGTAGATTACACAAGCCTGAGCACTCTCCTAGAGAAAGGATCGTTTATTTTCTTTATTTTTTTTTCCAGGTTTGTTGATCGCATGCTTCTAAATTTGGTTTGAAACTAACATTGAGTTATACAGCATTTTTCAACGTGTGTTATAGTTTCGTGTAAATTTACGGAAAATTAAAGAATTTTGATGTACAGTTTGGACCACGTTGGACTTTTTCTCATTTTGGGGTTCCGAGACCAAAAAACTTCGAAAAACAGTGAGCTATTGAATACAACTGGAGTGAGTGCATATTACACTTTAACATTGTTGGGCCGTGGTTCCTTTCGGAGTTGACGAAAATCATCCGCGTTTGAAAATACAATTCTTTATGTAGTATAGCGGGCTTTTATCTAAGACCTAAATATGTGGTGTGGGTTACAAGAAGTTGGTGGTAGGAGGATGGTACGGCAGCTGTAGTTGTGTCCCCACTAGATTCTAGTCTAAATTAAATGGGAATATCCCGGCCATAGATATGGATATGGGAATATCCCGGCCACAGATACCTTACACTTTGGTGTATGTCATACGGTCTGGGTCGAAAGTGGAAAGATCTCCTCTAGTTGTTGCAAGCCAATCTGAAGACTCGCTTGTACGTTGACGATATTCTGCCGCCAATTGCTCTGCCTATCCTGTCAAGTCGCCCAGGTTCCATTTACCAACAAAACAAAGCTCGAACATATACTGCACAACTTTCTCAACAATGTCTTCAAGGATTTAATACCCTCCTATTGCCATTCAGATCTCCAGACCTATCACCAATAGAGAACGTATGGGACATGCTGTGACAGCAATTGCAGCCTCCTCTGAATACCACTGAATTAGCTGATCGGTTTCAACATTTGTGGCAGAATCTTCCGCAGACGGATATAAGCAACCTAACTGACCCTATGCCGCACCGAATATCGACTTGTATAGTCGGTAACCACTTAATAAAATATCAGCTTCTTGTTGTCACCATTTCTTAATAAAACGTTTTTAACTGATCCCAAATTCTAATCATTTGCATATTTTCTCAAACGACACATATATGCCGATCTTCGTGGCTGTAGGCTCAATTTCTTATGGGTGCATATAATTTTTTGTGTGTATAGCTTCAATGCTTTTTCATCACTGATTTGAACAAATTTTTAATCACCTTTTTAAAAGCGCAGTGTCATCATGTCAGAGCACCAAATACAATTTCGAAGGTTAAAAAACTTCTGTTTGCTGATTTTACCATGCTGAATTTAAATCTGAAAGTCGTTTTTAAAATTAACCCTTGGATCTGGGAAGATAGCCTCTCAAAGTTTGGCCTTTTTTGCTATTTTTGTTTATAATCTCAGGTCGAAGATGTTGCCACAACATGATGCAATTGCATGGTTATGAGAACTTAATGCTTGAAAAAATAACAGGAAAACTGTATTCAACTCATGAAGTTAGAGGCGAGACCACCTCCATGATTCAGCTGACTAGGAAAGTTAATTTTGTGAGGTCATCCCTATTTAGAAATTCAGAATATGAATATCTAAGCCATGGACTTAGAGAGACTTATTTTCTGCTTTATCTTCAAAATCACGTTGTAAACGATGCAATTATACAAACTTTGTTTATAGATAGATTGGTTGGAGCTGAATTATATGATCCATAAAGTTAGAGAGAGCTAGACTCTTTTCTTCTATGGTATGGCTAGACCAATTAAAAACTTAAGATGAAAAGTTTGAGGTATTAAACTTGATAAATTGATTTGCTAAGGTTATAGGGGAACGTAACTTCATTGCGTTATGTTAGGAGTCGGTATAGTTTGTATGTCTTTATAGGGAGATATTATCCTATAAGAGATAATAATATTGAATAGGGGTGTGTATTACTGGTATGTGACTGTGGATATTAGAAGTGGGTGGGAGGATCGGTGGCAGTTGATGTCCGCCGGTTCCTGTTTCTCATGCATGCTCCTGTTTCTCATGCCGGTTCCTGTTTCTCATGGTGTACTTACGTGAGTTTAGTGTCCGAAGTGCGCGGAAGTTTGCTGGTTTATAAAAAAATTTTAACTTCGATCAAAGTCTTCGAGAAATAAATATTTCGAAAGAACTTAAGATTAAATAAATCAATTGCAGAGATGGGAAGTCCACAAAATATAAAAACAATTTTTTTTTAATTGAACACCAAAATTTTTAGTATAAGTAAATTATTACTGGAAACGAGTGCATATTAAGTGGTGCAAATAGAATCAGAAATGAATGAAGTAATATAAAGCATCACCATATTTTATGGACAGCTGACTTTCAAAAACAAAAAAATTATGTTATTCATTATTTTGATCTATTTTACTGGCTTCTTCATCGATATTGAATATGTAGGATCATTTCATTACTTTTATGTTTCCTACTTATAGGGGCAAATCTAGTAGAGAGGTTGTGACTATATAAATACCAAATGATGACCACAAAAATCTGAATATAATATTTCGCAACTATCAATGTTGGTATATTATTTTGAAATAACTCTGTTTAATTTTAAATAATATTTTGGGGGATTTTTATTTGCACGAGAAAGAAATATTTTAATTTAAAAATAAAATAATAGTAATTATAAATAAATTAATGATTATTTATTAATAAAAATATAATATATAAAATGTGTCTATAAAATGTACAACGGTAAAATTATAACTAATGAAAATTTTGATTTATTGGAAGCTCAACTATTTAACATATTTTTCTCTATTAATAAAAGGTTTATAAAAACATTTTGACGCAGTTAACATTTTACTGTAACATTTTAATTTATATACAATTTAATATCGAACGGTCGAGTAAATGTTGCATTATTATTACATATTTAATATTTTTCAAAAGGATGTCTGCTGCTGTATGTGTGTAACGCGTAGCAGAAAATTCAAGCTTTCAACAGCTTCGAAGATCTGTATAGAGTTGGCATCTCATCTTATGCAAATATGCACCTTGCCGTGATTTTTTTTTTTAGTCGAAATTTTGTTGTTTCTAAATCTATTTATCCCAGCAGACTATTGTTTGCAGAATGGCAGATGTTTATAGACAATTAGCGTGACACAATGTGGGTGATGAAATCAAAAATTCTAAATTCCAGAATTTTACAGATATCATTTTGATTTTTTTAAACGAGCAATTATTTTATAAGAATTCGCTTGACAAATCTCTTCTATAGCACTAAAATATTCGGAGATAGTATTTAATTATCTAATTTTACTTTTCGGCATTTATTTCACGAAAGTGCAGCAGACGAAACACATAAAGTGATTTAAATTGAGAAGTTTTCTTATTCCTTGAATTTTAAAGATATGATTCATATTTTTAAAAATACAATTATTTGCCATTAAAAGCATTGTAAAAAAATCATTTGAATCGGATAACTACAAACACAATTCCGATTTTTACCTCCTTGCATTTTCTTCAATCCTAAAGGTGATTCAGCGCAACGAGAAAAGGCGTTGTTGTTGAGAACCAGACGGTCCGACCTACCAGAAAGGTGTAAGGTAACGGTTTAGACGACCGTGAAGAGTCACTCAATTTAGAACGGAACCCAGTGGGGGGAGGCATCCACAGGGACCGTACCCTCCTTCCCCTACCACCAAAATCTCGGAAGGGCTTACGGACCCAAATTTTTAACGTGATCGTACTCAGCGTGAACACGACGGTAGTTTTGGCAGCGGAGGGAATCGAACCGAGGCCTACCGAGTGCAATCCGAGCACTAATCACTGGACTACTGCGCCCCACGAGAAAAGGCGTGTTTAAGCGCGTTAATGTGTTTTTATAAATCTAATGCAATTTTCGAGGAATCTTCTTATCAAGTTTAAAAAGATTGATAATATCCTGTTTTTAACACTTTACAACATAGTTGAAAAGTATTTATGACTTTGTTCACTCTGACTGTCTGTCTGTCCGTTAGCACGATAATTGCCGTAAAAATGACTTTATCAAAATGAAATTTTAGTATGTTTTTCAAACAGTCTGTGGGACCTATGGGAATATAAATGAATAATATCATCCAATTAGTTTTGGATTGAACCCAGGTTGAAAAAATGAAATACATTTAACCCTACAGGACCTAATTTTTCAAACATTTTTTAAGCGTCTTCAAAATTCACAAATTGCTTCGAAAATTTTAGAAAATATTCAAATTATTTCATAAAATATATAAAAAAAATTTCAGTAAAATATGTTAGGTAGTTTTTTAAATAAAAATTATTTAATATAGGGAGAAAAACAAATTCAATTAAATTCTGACTCTCGCTATATCCTCCAGAAAGAGACACGAGATATATTATATAATACATATCTTTCCAAGGGTTTTATTATTTTATATATAAGAGAGGTTTCATATTTTAAAATAAATAAGGTAGATAACAATTTTTCAAATTTTTAAATAAAATAAATCATTATAGTATTGTAATGAATGAAACGGTTGGGAAAATGTTTATGAATGAAATGCTGCCTTTATAGAGAGGCGATTTGTATTTTGATGACGTCATTTGAATAAAGTTCATTTGTTTTCGATGAAGTTTTCAAATATAATAAATTATTGAAATATTATGATAATTTTAAAAATTTACCGAGGAATGTATCGCATTTTAGAGATGTTTAAACCAGGCAATTTATATTTCAATGCCGTGATTTGAATGAAGTTCATTTTCTTCGATGAAGTTTTCAAATATAATAAATTAATGTAGTATTGTGATAATTTTAAAAATATTACCGAGGAATGTATCGCATTTGAGATGTTTATATAAAATTGCATTGAAGTTGGAAAGTGTTTCATAATCAATGCTTTATGCATGATTGACCTTTCTTGTTTAAGTTTATAAATGCTTATTTCTCGAAAACAAAAAGTGGTAGCTATAAATAATATTAGGTTATTTGTAGTCCTTTGAAAACCATATAGGAGTGGACAATTGGATTTTGGATAGGTTCTTAGTTTTTGAAAAATAGTGGCAACAATTTCGATATTTTAATATTTTGCAGATGTGGTCCTAATTTCGATGTCTTAATATTTTGAACCATTTTGAAAAAGTGGTTCTTAATTATTTAAAATTATTTTAAAATTGTCAAAAAAGATAAACTATCTACATAGAAAAATGTTATTCAAGCGAAATCATTTCGACTCGGGCCATGCCGGAGATTTTAGAAAGCTGTTTCGGGCCGGGCTCAAACTTGACTTTTAAAAAAGGTCAAACATATTTGATTTTGAAAATTTTTCTGGGGCCGAACATATTTAATTTTGAAAATTTTTCAAATGAGTTTTAATTGAATACATGAAATAATTATCTTTATTTCAGCTATATATAGATAAATGTTTAAAAAAAAAACTTTATTTCAATTCTTCGTAGAAAATTTTCACACATTCATGTTCCCGGCCATCCATTATGTTGCTCTTAGTCTTTGGACGAGTCGGATGGTCTAGACTTTCGACACATTCATGTTCCCACCGTCCGTCCAAATAGATGCTCAAGTCCTCAGGACGAGTCGGACGGTCCGGGTCTTCAACACATTCATGTTCCCGGCCGTCCAAGAGGATACTCTATGTCATCGGATGAGTCGGACTGTCTAGGTCTTCAACACATTCATGTTTTCGGCGGCCGCTCACTTTGCTGCTCATACCCTCGGGTGAGTCGGGCGGCCTGGGCTTTCTACACATTCATGTTTTTAACACATATGAATATAAATTATTTCGGGCCGGATCAAGCCGAGACTCAATGGTCTTCGGGACTGGTTTAATATACTGCTATTGTCGTGCCAGGCAGGGAAAAACTCTAAATTTTCAGTCCGTTCTGACCCATATTGGAACCACTGCTGATCTTTTTGTATAGTCTAGTGTTTCATTCACAATTTGCGATTTTATTTTGTCACAGAAAATTGATTTAAATGACGTATGAATTGTTAAATGATACCTTTAAAAGCACAATTTTATAACAAAATTTAAAAAAGCAATAAAAATAAATAATAATAATTATGAGAAACGTATATAAACGATTATTATGCATGCCTTTATATAATTTAAAAATATTACCTTACTTTACGCAGGCACAACCTAGCTCTGCGAAAAATTGAAGCAATCTGGACTGAATGAAGATTCCATGCTTTTCAGCATTTTACAGAAAAGACATTCACATTTTCTGAGAGTCATAAATTACTTGCCCAATTATAGACACTTTTAAGGGAATACATACTGGGTTTACTTTCCAAATCCCTGGACAATGTGTTTCAGTATTTTTCTCCTGCTGTTTTGCCGACAGTATAGAGAAGAAATAGGTTTTGTCTGAAGAACTCGTACCAGAACCTAATTGCTCTTTCATGGTTTGTCCCCACCAAAGAGCTAGAATTCACGTGATTACTTCTCGAAGGTCCCCACATATGTGTACTACAAATGATCTGCACCCTCCGGTTGCAAGATCTGCTTCTCCGAATTTCCTCAAGAAAAATGCCGACAAAGTTTGGGGACTTCCTGGACCACCCTCGTTGACATAGCCCTTATCCAGGTGGCTCATACGTATTTAAATGAGATTTATGACATCGCAAAGAAACCATTGCCCCACGTTCATCAGATGGCTTTGCTTCAACACGGGCTTCAAGGATTTTGTTTCACGAAAGAGAATTGGTAATTTTGTAGTGAACATTTAGAAAATTAAAGTAAAAAATAAGTTTTTAAAATGAAATTTATGAAGAAAAAAACACACTCTTATTCCGATTTTTTTTCCGAGTGATTGCCAAAATTTCCGACTTTTTTGAGTCAGGGGGGTGTGTGACACCCCCCCCACACACACACACACACCCCGGTACTTACGTCCCTGTGTACGTCGTGCTCTTTTCATATATTTAAAATTGTGATTTCAAGTACTTTTAAATAATGTAATATAATTTAGTGCTTTTAAACAAAATTGCATATTTTAACACTTAAATAACATCTCAATTTTTAGCACTTTTTCATAAAAATCTGCTTTCAAGTAAAATTATGAATTTTAGTTCTTTTAAAAATAAATATTTAAGCACTTTTAAATCAAATTGCAAATTTTAGCACTTTTCATAAAAATAGAGAATTTCAGCACTTAAAATCTCAAAGTTAGAGCTTCTAAATAAAATCTTAAAATTGTAAATAACATTATGAATGTTGGTGCTTTCTGTAAAAGTGCACAGTTGATGTTCACGAGAGCCAATGACAAACATTAAACAAGTTTCTTTAAAAATAGACAACCAAAAAATTGGCCATAATTAAAGGTCTTATTAAAATCTGCTTTTACAACATACTAAAATTGCACGGCTATAGCACTTTCAAGCATTACTATGCCCTTCATCAGTGGTGAATATGTGCTTAAATACAAGCGATAACTGCCAGACAAAATTGACATATTAATCAATTTACATTTTTAAATACGAGGCATTTAGAATATAATTTAATTATAAAATGCAATAAAGGGGAAAAGGTTCATAAATTAAATGGTAACCAATAGGAATGTTGTTAATAAACGAAATAAAATATCTACTAAATACTCAGAAAATCATATAAAGGTTTAACACATAGTGAGTCGAGAACAAGGCACCAAGCATAACTAAGGGTCTGAACGGGATCAAAATTGTAAATAGATTTACAGTAAAAATAAATAAAAAGGGATTCATAGAGTGAAATATTACAGATGGGGGGGGGGGGGGGGTTGTAACTAATTAAAAGAAAAGTCTTATCAAACATAGGGTGAAAATTATTGTTAATAACATATTGGACTAGAGCCATGGACAGTTTACAATTTTTGACATTGAGAGCATGTTCGGCTAAACAAATACCGGCAGTATGTTTAATACTACCAACGTAGAATTTAATGTCATTTTCGGAAGATAAATGGGGGCCAACGTACACCCCCAGCCTGACACGATTATTTTTATCCTTAAATTTATCTGAACAAATATGATTAAATAACATATTAAAGGTAGAATGAACAGGCTTAAACTTCTTATTCATGGCTTCTTATTCATGGCAAAAATGAATAAGAAGACAAAACATCGCTTTGTGAAAAGTAAGACTAGATTTATACGACATAAGATCAGGAAGATGGTTAATATTAGGATGAATAAAATTATAGCGAATATGGGAAAAGATTTTATAAATAAATTCGAAAGAGTAAGCGGCCTCATGGCCAAGGTTAAAGATAAAATCAATTTCAATAACTAAAGTCAAAATAGATGAATAAACATTAAATGCACGATTAAGATAAGCATTAAAAAATGCTTTTTTAGAAGAAATTGAGTGAGGAGTTAGTGGGAATACAAAAATTAGTGAAAGTAGGTTTACGAAAAACAGAAGTATTAAACCCAAGACAGTTATGGGAAACAACAACATCCAGAAATGGTAAAGAAAAATTAGACTCAATGGTAAAATTAATAGAGGGGTAAAAATCATTGACATTATCCAAAAGATTAACAGGGGTGGAAAACTGAAAACTGAGTTTTGTAGCACCTTTGTAGCAGGAAATATTGCTGTTTCGTAGCAGTGTAGAGCAGTTTTGTAGCAGCTAGAAAATGATGTTGCGCACACTCGATAGTCATTTTAGGCATATAAAAATTTCATTTTACATTAATTAAAGCATGAAGAGTATTAAATCTGAAAAAGTTAAGCTTAAAAAATGAGAAAAAGATTTAATGATACTAACTAATCTTAAAGAACAGAAGTTGGCTGCTAGTTAAATACACACTAAATTCTTTTTTATCCAAAATACAAATAGTTTATGTCCGAGATGCTTGTTTTTTAACAGTTTGGACACACTGAATTATTTTGTCCGGTCGTCCATTTTGTTACTCAAGTCCTCTGGACGAGTCGGACGGCCTGGGGTTTCCACACTGAATTATTTCGAGTTTCTGTGCTTTTCTAATTTTGTGAGATTTTTTTCAATATTTGATTTTGACTCTTTTAAGAGAACTTGGCCATTTTCAATCTCTGATAAATCTTTCTTTTTTATGCTGCCTTCAATCATCTTCTCTGCTGTAGAAAGCACTTTTTGTGGTGATTGTAACTTTTTTTTTTAACTCATCACTGTCTATTTTCAAACTCTTTAATACATCTTTTTCGTGTTCAGCTTTTGGCTTAACTCCTTTTTTGCTGTTTTCTCCATTCTTTGTCTATATTTTTCCCTTGTATCTTTTACAGATTTTAAAAGTTCTTTAGTTATTGACAAATTGCTCACATCTCCATTTAGTAGATTTTCAAAATCTTAGGAGGAAAACTTCAAAAAGTCAGGAGTTTTATTATTAAAACATATTTTTTTTTTTAGCATCACTTTATATTACAACCAGTTTTCCCTAGGACTAAAAAAGGCCAGAAAAACGGGACTACATAAAGACACTAAGTTACAGAATACTAATAAATGGGAAATTTAATAAAAGGTAAAAAATCACTGTCAAACTATTATCAAGAATATCTGAATTTAATTGCTTTTTTAGTTTTGTTAAATTCCTTCTCATTTAAATATTGAATTTAGTTTATAAATTTCACTTTCTGAATATCCATTTTAGAAAAGTTCATATGTATTTTTTAGGTTCTAGCATAACCACAATTTGAAATAATAATTCATAGCTTCAGTTTCCAAAAAAGTAAAATAAAAAATATTTAATAAATTTATGAATGATCAAAATTTATTTTCGATCTATACTTGCTAATTTTATAAGAAAAAACAGATTTTAATGTTATTTTATAAGGTGGGGAAAGTTTTAAGTTCGAATAAATACTAAATTTTCCCTATAATTATTATATAATTTACTTTTCTATGCAAATATAAGTAATGCTTAACTTAAGATATATAAAAGTATTTATTAATACTATTTTATTTATTGTGCAAAGCATTGTCAGTTGTGAGTCCGAGTAAATCTTTATTGAACCGAGTTTGGTTATTGATGCACCCGCGTAGCGCGTTAAAGGCGAATACGCGAATAAAATGCAATTTATATTGTGAATTCGCTACACGGGTGCCACGCTCCCGCACAAATGGTGCACGAAACACGCGCGGCCTTGAACGCGCGCGCGATGGACAGCTATTTCAATGCTACGCAGATTGTATGTGCCCGCTCAGCGTGGATAGCGCTATTGCATGCCAGCATCCGCTAATAAAAGAAGTTTCATTTTGTAATGCGATGAGAATTGCATATGCTCGCGCATCGTGCGCATCGTTATTGCATGAAGCGGAGTCATCGTTATTGTATATAGCTTACGCGGATTACATGCGCCTCTGAAGTATTCTTAACATTAGCCGAGAGCCCGCGGTGACTTGCATGCGTAGCAGAGACAAAGAATATACATATAAAGAAGGGAAGCTTCCATTGGGCTAATGTAAACACGAAATCCGGCGCATGCGCTATGAGAAATTGACGGAGGTATGCAGAGAAAACAACATTCCGGGGCCGCAACGCGTTGCACCTCAGCTTTTCCTCCTATTTTTTTTTTTTTTTAATGCCTACGAAATCTTTTTGTACAAGACTTTGTAACATAAAATATTTTGTTTTTCTTTTTTGCGGTATTGTAATAGTAATAATACTGATGTGATTTCAGTATAGACTATTTTTTCAAAGATTATGCAAAACTGATTACGTTACATATTCCTTTCTCATAAATTTTGTATAACATGATTTGTTAAATTTACAAAACAAACATATATAGTTTTTCCTTAAATTTAGTAAAAATCTAAAATATTGCCGTACTGTATGAATAAACTACTTCGCTTTAAATGATCGAGAGGTCAAAATTGTTCGTATAACATGGAAAAATATTTTATGTTATGAAGAAATTAAAAAAAGAGTATGGAATGCATTTGTTTTTCAATTTGTTTTCAAAATTATATTTTCTGAATTTGTTTTAAAATATTCACATTAATTTCATATTGATAAAAAATTAATGTTTTCACTGATTGTAAAATATATTGAAAACAGATGTTATTTACTTATTGATAAAAAAATTAGAATAAAATTTACATATTAGTGAAATATGTGAATTTTTCCTTAACGGAAAGGAAAACCTAATTAATCCTTTGCCTTCACTTATGAAATGGTATAAACATTATTTTTAACAGATTATTGTTTTATATATATTCCTTAGTTTTAATAAAGAAAATGTTAAGAATGTAAAGAAAAAAAATTAAGGGTATAAACATATTTCAAGAAATAATTTTAATTCATAATCAAATTAGTTTTGAAAAGGATAACTCAAATTTGTATATTTTGAGTGACACCATTAACATATAGCTTTAAAATATATGAAAGTTTCAAACTACTATTCTGTGATTGAAAAATGAAGAAAATAAGATTTCTTTACACCGGCCCCTTTATAATCAAAAATCCAATTAGCAAATTAGATAAAAATAAAATTTCAGCTTTTTGAATTCAAAATTTATAAACTATTTTTAATTTTACTTAAAATTTAACACAACTAAAAAATACTAAATTGTATGAATTGAATATTTTGCTTTAAATGATTGAGGGGCCAAAATTTTTAAGCAACGGCAATGTTTCGGAAAATAAACAGTCATTCCACTCTTTATTTTATCAAATAATCCAAATAAGAAAAAGTCTTGTTAATTAATGTATTTGGAGACTCATTAAAATCAGTAGAAATTAAAAACATAGCATAGTCATTACACAGTATAAATAATCTAATAGTATTTTATTTCTAATGCTATCTGCTTCAACACATCCAGCAAATCAACCTGAACAGACAGAAATTTAAAAATAATTCTATCTCAAACAAGCTAATCAACTGGCTTATGTCAAGCTATTTTAATCAACTGGCAGTAGATTAGTAGAATCAAAATTCTAAGTATACAATGAATAAATATAATCATGATAAGAATCCTAAACGACAAGATCCCTTATTTCTAAAGGTGTTTATTGCGACTACATATGCATACTAAATAAAACAATAGATTAAATACTTTTAGGATAGAAATAATTCACGTACCTTTTGTGTTTGCAAGAAACTCAGCAAATTGGTCATTTTAAAACAATTACAATCGGAAAATCAAATGTACACAGCCCAGAATTGTAATACACGACTAAATACATGTCAACCATGTAAAAGAAGTGATAAAAATATTAAATTAACAGCTTAAAATTGTAATAAATTCGGACCACGTGGAAATATACCACACACACATTGACTTGCGATGAAGAAAAGAAATAACCCATTTCCCCCCTGCTTGGTACACAACTATTTCCCCCGAGCTAATGCGCATGCGTCACGGGAGTTGGAGTGAGATTGTGCGGGAGCAAATTCGCCTGTAAGTTTGCTTCATCTTTACACACCAAACATTGAATGTTTGAGGTCGCGCTTGACGTCTTTCGTAGCCTTCCCCCGTTTGGCAGAGATACGCGATCTAAAACTGCTTTCTAAACTGCACCGCGATCATCGACAGCTACTTCCTAAATTGCACCGTTAGCCGTGACTTAGGTGCGTAGCGGTGGTGAGCGATCGACATCTATTTCAAAGAACTATAGGGCTGGTCACCGAACGCCGCAATTAAATAATATAAGGGAAATAAATTTTCCAGTATTTCATCAAAGCCAGTGAAGATCCATGGAATGCTAGTGTAACGCGTAATTCTAAACACAACTTTTCATTCCCTTCTTATCATCCTGTATTTTGACTTGTTCAACATAAATAGATACATGTTCCGGCAAATTGCAGCGCAAATTTATGTGAAAATTATTATTTTATTAAAATATTTATTTATTTTTTAACCTGCACTATTAAAATAAGAGTTTTGTTGCTCTAATATGGAATAATTAAAAGATGAAAATTTAAATAAATGCAAAAGGGTACTTTACGACTATCTCTAACGATCTATCTATCTGAAGTAAAAATCGGTACAACTACAGAAAATTCGTAAAAGTCGGAATTTTTATACTTTTAAACAACAAACATAAAATAACTTGAAAAAGAAGCTATAAAAAATAGTACAGTACAACTTCGAAAATCCGGACGTTTTCCAAATTTTCGTCCCCCCCCCCCCCCCCGGACTGACGAAGTCGCGGATTTAAAACACCAGGGTAAGATTATTTATATGGAATTATATTGTATAAACAAATACCGTATTTTCCGGTCGACTTTCTGAACCCCGAAATGAAATGAAAGTTTAGATGGATGGCCGTAGATCGGCTCGTGAATTACGTTGTTGGCGTTAATCCCCCCCCCCCCCCTTATTCAAGTCACAACTCCCGATGAATTATTTCGCGTAAAATATACATCGTTATTTAAATACTGAATTTTTATTATTAAAATTTCCTTTTCTCATTATTGAAAAAGGCATTTTTCTGAAACAATGTAATTTTTAATATTAAGCAGTTTAAAACGTTATCGTAACATTTTATCACAGATTGTTCAATTAAATCTAAAAATCCCGAGAATTCATATTAACGCTCAAGGAAATTTATTTTGTTCACTTCGTAGTACGAATCCCATTCTTCAATGAATTATGTTTTGTCTTCAGAATCTCTTCTCCCTCCCAATATCTGACCATTTTTTCGTTTTAGTCGAACGTGTCAGCTTAAAATCGACAGTATATTTTGCCTTTTTTATTTAGAAAGCTATATTTACATACTATAAATAGCAAATAAATAACTAAATAATATCGTATCGCACAGAACCGAGCACCAAGGTCATTAACATACAGACCTCTCAAAGGGGTCAGCTGTGTTTACGATTAGGAACTAAACAAATTCCTTTCTTCCCTCTCCCTGCCCCACCCCGACCCTGTCGGTGTTGCTGCAGCCTAGTAATGACTCATCGTAATTTAGAAAAATCATTGAGAGACGAGATATTTTTCTTTTTTAGGAAAGACATTTATTTTATCTACTGCGATATTTTTTACATATATGACTATTACTAATAAAGTGTTTACTTTTTTCAGAGTCATCAGCCTTATATTAAACATAACATTATATAGATGCTAGAAAAAAAATAAAACTTTTAAATTCTTATTTTCCGCTTTTCGTTCGTTAATAGCGAAAACGGTTTAAACGCATTTACACCTTTAAATATATCAGCAAAAGTGCTAATCCTCGCGCTTTATTAAATCTCGGTGCTACATTAATTCTTCTGGCGCTTCATTAAATCTCGACAAAGCCGATAAAACGGAAGTTCTGCACTGTGATGATGATGCACCAATCGTAAATAAATTGAGTGATGGCGAAATTCGCGATACATTAAATAAAAAAATATCAAAGTAGGGATGATAAAAGTGGAGAAGAAAAATACCCATTGCAATCGATCATGCAATTAAAGGTCTTGAATAAAGAAGCTTTATAACCGAGCAGAAATAATGTCCATCTACAGGATAAAGAAAACTGTTTTCTCATAAACTAAAATTAATGAAATAACAAATGCTAATTCAAATATTTAAACGAAATGATAAAATGTAATTTTATCATTTCGTTTCGTTCACACATTCTAAATTATTAATGTGTATATATTTTTTCTTAGATTCTTTTGCCCTATTTTTTAGATTAAATAATATGTTTTAATTTATTAACTTAACTTTTGTCATTATTTTTACTAAAAATAGTGCTTTATAGTGTATTAAGTTAATATTAAATCTGAATTTTATTAAAATTCTATAATCCAGAATCGGCAAAGTCCGGATTTTCTCTCAAGGTTGTACTCTAAAGTACTCGTGAAGTGGTCATGTGATACGCAGACTTGTTTTACTGAAAATGCGGTCTGAAATCGCGCCGAATAACTGTAGATAACCTGATTTTTTCTTCTCGTATTTCGGACAGATCAGTGCGGAACTTTCGCTTTTGCACGTGTAAAACAATTGCGTTTTTGGCGCAGTTTGGCGCAGATATTGAGATTTTAGGTGCTTTTGTAGCAGGATGTAGCAGTGAACGGAAATTGTAGCAGTTTGGCGCAGATTTTCCACCCCTGGATTAAGGGGGCGCGGTAGCCCATTGGTTAGCGCGCTGGAGTTGCACTCGGTAGGCCCGGGTTCGATTCCAGCTACTGCCAAAACTGCCGCCGTGTTCATGCGGAGTACGATCACGTTAAACATGTGGGTCCGAAAGTCCTTCCGAGAGGTTGGTGGTAGGGGAAGGAGGGTACGGTCCCTGTGGATGCCTCCCCCACTGGGTTCCGGTCTAAAATGGGTGGCACTTCCCGACCGTCCAAACAGTTACCTTACACCTTTCTGGTAGGTCGGACGGTCTGGGTTTCAACAACAACAACCCCTGGATTAAGGAGGTCACAGGAGGTCACTCAAACTATGGTTCCAAATAATAAATACATCATTCATATAACGGCACCAAAGAATAGGTTTAAGGAATAAAAAAATACAAAATCTCGTTCTTAAGCTCCTGTAAGCCTCAAATAAAATGTCAGATATCTTTTTGCAAACAGGGCCCTATGGGTAGCTCTTTGTCTGTTTCTTTAATGTATATTAATTTTTATCCCAAATAGATGCTGTAATGGCTATTCAAGGTGGTGGTGGTCAGAATGTGACAAGATCCGATATTGAAGATGTCAAAAAAAATTGACTGAGACATGCAAAAGAGAGAAGATTATATTCTGTAAAGAAAGCTTCAAATAAATAATGATTTCAAACTTTTGTGTTTTTAATGTACAATAATGATATTGATATAAAGATAATTATCTAGTGTTATTTTAGTTTAGGAATACAAGCATCTCCTCAGATTTTATGAAATATATCTACCAACAAATTATACCATGCCTGTATCTTAGCATTCTGCAGTACTTAATCTGGATGTGAACTTAGCCTTTGTAACCTAATAATGTGTTTAAAGTTTATCTGAGCTAAGTAATTCATCATAGACATGAATAGTAATTAGATTTTTTGTCTAGTACTAAATATGAAGGAGAAAAGGGTAAAGAACTTTGTTTAATTGCTGAATGAACTTCAGTACCCCTAAATTTTATAAATGGATTTAAAAAAAATTTGAACCCTTCAAATAAGATATAATTTTTTAGTACTTATTCAAATTTTATGACTACTATAATGGTAAAAATTCATGACAGTCACTGACCAAAGTGACAATTAAAAATTGATAGATGCTTATAATCAGTTGCCGAAGTAGCGAAACTACAATAGTCACTACTTTTTTATCATAGTTTGTAGTGTAACGCGCTACTTTTAAAAAATTAGTGTATCGAGTTTTGATACTACTTTTAACATTCTTTCAATAAACAAACAAGGTGCCATTCTACATATGTGATCTTCCTTTGTACGAAACTTGATGTTCTGTGCAACGATGTACGATTTGCAAAGTGCCAAGCTCTTTGGAATAAATCAAAAATGTCTGTTTTAGCTGAAAGATATCTTCAGAGCTAATTACCTATCTCATAATACCAAATAAGATGAGATGGAACGCAATGCATTCTGCTGTCGAATGCATATGCCTGTTACTGAGAGAGAACAAGGAGAAACTAACTATACAATAGTTCCGATGCTGCGGGGTTAGGAAGGCCATTGCCTCATAAAGTTGATTTTTTATATGGATATATTCAGATGTATTATATCTCAAAAGATCCTGCTTATCTGATTGCAAATTCTACTAAAAATGAACAATCATATTTTTAAATAAATATATTTTACTTTTATTTTATTTTATACTTTTGTTTTATTTTATTGTTTTCAGAAGTGGGTAAAAGCTTAAAGTTGGTAAGGTAAGTCGATCAGTAAATTAAATATGTTAAATTACTAAAGTATAGTATACCCATATCTTCAACTTTTTGTGCAAATTGAAGCTGTAGAAGGCCCAGACCACACGACCAACCCGAAGGTTTATGGCACAAATTGAAGCTGTGGAAAAATTCATCTTATAAAAGTAGTTATGTAGTGGTTTATAGTCAGTACTTTTTTTAAAAAAAGTAGTTTTAGTTCACTACGAAATAAAGCAGTTTTTTCTAACCACTGTTTATAATACCACATGAGTGCTTTTTAAAATTCTTATTAGTAAAATGGATTGGTACTGATACAAGCACTATTGATTTAACCATTGACCAAATTTTAGGCTATTTCAAAGTGAGTCTGTGAAATTGGTAGAAATATAATAAAACTATTTGAAAATAATTTTGGAATATTTAATTTTTATTTAAAGTAATTTTTAAGTAATAAAATAATGTTTAACAAATAAAATATTGATAAATTTTGGCTGTTCATTATTTTTTCTATTTATCATAAATGATAAATAGCAAAATTTATCAAAATATACACAAAAAAAGACCCCAGAAACATTTTGCAATATATTGAGAACCATCTAAAAAGTTCCAAAACAAATTCTGTAATCAGCTGACATTAGTCCTAAAAAATCCTAAAAGTATCCAGTGATATGTCAAGAACCATCCTATAACAGCAGATATCCATCCAAAAACTATCCTGAAAAATCCCAAAAGCATCCAGTAATATGTCAAGAAGTGTCCAATAAGTTCCTATAACAAGTCTGTAACCATCCAAGAACTATCCTGGAAAATCCCAAAAGGATCCACTAATATGTCATGAAACATCCTTAAATCCCATATCCATCCAAAAACTATCCTGAAAAATCCCAAAAGTGTCCAGTAATATGTCCGGAAGCATCCAATAAATTCCTAAAACAAGCCTATATCCATCTAAGAACTATCCTGAGAGATCCCAAAAGCGTCCAGAAATATATCAAGAAGCATCAAACAAGTTCCTAAAGAATCCTATAATAAGCCTAAACGCATACTAAAAATTCCGGAAAGTGTCCTACAAAGGATGCCCACAGTACTACAAAAAGTGTCTCATTTTGACTTCCACAGGATACCCTCTGGATGACTCTGGGAGATTTCAGGACTTCCTTAGGAAGTCACATAATCCTACATATGACTTCCATAAGATTGATTTAAGTCATCCTTGTGTTGTTTGGGTATTGGGGAACGCATACAGTTTCCCCCTCTACCAACAGGTGAGGACCACAAGGCAATTACGACAGGGCGCAGACAAGATGAAATGGGAATAACAAGAGACACATCACCAAGTGTAGACTGTTGAATCTAATGATAAAGTTTTTAAAAGTAAAAATGCAAACTATAATAGTGATTTTAAAGTAAATAGATCTAATGATAAAATTTTTAAAAATAAAACTGTAGATCATAAGAGTAATTTTAAAAATGCTAATGGCCAATAAGATTTTTAATAAACTCATGTTTGTAAAAATTGCAACACCATGAAGGAATCATGTGATTGAGCTGAAACTTACAGCAAATGCAAATTAGGGTGTGCTATGCAAATGATTAGAATTTCAGAGTCACCACGCATGTATGGGCTGAGCAGCGCTCTCTGAACTGCTGCTTTAGCCGTATAAATAGAGAGCTGTAGCGAGACATTGAAAATAGTCTATAGTTGTCTGTCAGCAGTAAACATTTCATGAGAAGTCACTATGCCTCTACGACGACAGAGGGTGCTATATGGCATTTGAACGGGGATGAATGGACGGCCTTCGTGAAGCATGTTTTTGTTATTGTGCAATAGCAGCTTGTATGGAACGTAATGCCATGACAGTGATGCGAGTGTGGAAGCAGTGGACTGAAGAGAACTGAACAAATCGCAAATCTGGCAATGGACGACGAAATGTTACATCAGCAAGGGATGATAGACACCTTACCAGCACGGTAGTGATGGGCCATACACCATCTCAACAGTTGGCAGAACATTGGAGCACTGCTACAAGTGTATCATTCTCTGCTCCAACAATTCATCAACATCTGCTGCACCATGGACAGTGTGCAAGAATTCCTTTGTACAGGATTCCCCCGATGTAAAACCATGGATGGTTGTGGCTACAATGAGCTCATTAATATATATATATATATATATATATATATATATATATATATATATATATAGACACTGGCATGCCGATTAGCAACAAGTCGTCTTTTCCAATAAATCCTGCTTTAATTTGGAGTACAGTGATGGTCGCATTCACGTTAGATGCTACAGCAGTGAACACAATCTTCTGGAGTACGTTATCCAACAGGCTAAGTCCATATCAATTAAGGCAGGCAAAGAAAAAATCTTACCTTCATAGTCTCAGATGTTTTTGAATTTAACATATGTTAAAATTCAGGAAAAAGTAAGAAACACGTATTTTTTTGTTCTGTTCAAAAAAATTCCTGGCCCGAGATACAGGCCGCCTAAGATGGCACCTCAGGCGTCATTTCTCACTTGTGAGTTTTGGCAAAATTTTAAAACGCTCTATCTCTGGAACGGTTCAAGATATTTTGTTGCGGGTTGTTTTATTTGAAAAATAATATTTTACTGATTAAAATGATATCCTCAATTTGGAAATATATGTCCAAGTTCTCTTGCTGTAGTCTTCTGAATTTTTTTTTGAAAAATCAAAAATAATTTTTTTTTCAAAAATTTTGATTTTTTGGCTGTTGATCAGTACCATAAAGTACTACATTCCCTGAAAAAGAGAACTTCCACTTTTAAGTTTAACAGGTTTTATAAACAATGTTCATGTTTTAACTTCCGTGGCAATTTCTTTATGCATTTTTTTAAATTTATTTTTCTCAAAAACATCTTTCTGAAAAGGAGAACACGCCACTTTGGTTCTGTAATTTTTCATAATTTTGTTTTCTAAGAAATCCATTTTTGGACCAATGTGCTCAATGTGATGGAATAAAAATGATAAATTAAACAAAGTTGGAACTGGTGAAATGTTTTTGTTCTTCTGGATTTTCTTTACATAGAACCTTCCAAATCATTAAAGGTCTTCTGGAACAATGTGGAAGCTTCCAGATAATTCCAGAATGTAACAGAACCTTCTAAACAATCTGGAACCATCCAGATAATTGCAGAATGTAACAGAACCTTCCAGAACAATCTGAAAGCTTCCAGATAATTCCAGAATGTAACAGAACCTTCTAGAACAATCTGGAACCATCAGGATAATTCCAGAATGTTGTTGTTGAAACCCAGACTGTCCGACCTACCAGAAAGGTGTAAGGTAACTGTTTGGACGGTCGGGAAGTGCCACCCAATTTAGACCGGAACCCAGTGGGGGAGGCATCCACAGGGACCGTACCCTCCTTCCCCTACCACCAACCTCTCAGAAGGACTTTCGGACCCACATGTTTAACGTGATCGTACTCCGCATGAACACGGCGGCAGTTTTGGCAGTGGCTGGAATCGAACCCAGGCCAACCGAGTGCAACTCCAGCGCGCTAACCAATGGGCTACCGTGCCCAGAATGTATAAAACCTTCCAGAATGTATAAAATTCCAGAATGTATAAAACCTTCTAGAACAATATGGAACCATCCAGATAATTGCGGAATGTAACAGAACCTTTTAGAGCAATCTGGAACCATCCAGATAATTCTGTGTGTTTGGCCTAGCATATAAAAAGGAGGACACACGAATTCACAGTTTAGTTGTCAACAGGCAAATAAAGAGAGCAGTTCACCAAATTTGTGATCCAACAGCACATAAGTAAGCTTTTGTGAGGATTCTGCTGATTGAGTTGTATGGTGTTTTGTGGAAAGGACCAAGTTTGAAATGTCTTCTGACTGAGGACACAGGAGAGTGAAGTGTGCTGACTATTTGCATATCCATAAGAGTGATATATAAGACTAGCAAAAAAACAGACTTTCTTCAGGTTGAGAATAAGAGTGTTCATTTCAAGACTCTGTTTCAAAGTCAAGATGCTTCCAGTGATGACTTTCTGTGTTCTAAATGCTTTGACAGAATATCAAAAATAACACTAATTGAACAAGAAGAAGTCTCCCATGGTGTGGATGATGCAGATTTTGTATCTGCAGAAGAATTAGATTCCCTCAATCAGTCAGTTGCAGAGGTTGGTGTTAGTCCTGTTAGGAAACCATGGTCAGTGAAGTCAAGTCATAAGCTGTATGCACCACAAAAGCGCAGAGAAATTACTGAAGCTGTGGGTGAGTACACCAAAAGAAAACTGACCGAACTCTTCAACGTAGAAATTCCATCTTCAGAAGAAAATGAACCTAAACAAGCTTACTGTGAAACTTGCCAGGAATTTATATCAAACATCAATTCAGCTGTTGAATTGTGTGAATCCTACAATGCAAAGGTGCAAGTTCTAACAATTATCCCAGTGTCCTTTTCGAAAGGTACAAATTTTGGACCACATTCCATCTGCAACAAAATAAATGTTGCAGAGTGTTCATTTCAAATAAAGAGTGTTCATTTCAAGACTCTGTTTCAAAGTCAAGATGCTTCCAGTGATGACTTTCTGTGTTCTAAATGCTTTGACAGAATATCAAAAATAACACTAATTGAACAAGAAGAAGTCTCCCATGGTGTGGATGATGCAGATTTTGTATCTGCAGAAGAATTAGATTCCCTCAATCAGTCAGTTGCAGAGGTGGACAAAACAAAAAAGGTGAGGTCTGCAAAAGGAGTGTTTGGAAAACCGGATCCCTATTATGGTCATCCTGTGATTGTAGTTCATGTTCAAATTGCAGTCATTTTATCTGGAAGATAAATGGGACTGTTTCAGCCAGAGCGCCAACAAAAAATACACTATCACTATAACAGTTGCAGGAGAAAAAGTGATGAAAGTGAAAAGATACATGACCCACAGTATTAAAGAAACTTTCGCCATATATAAGAAGGAACATCCTGTATTCCACATTGTAAGATCAAAAATTTTTATGCACTACGACCTAAGTGGGTGGTTCCACACCCACCTATAGATGCTTGCTTATGTATATATTGTGCCAATTTTGAACTTTGCGTGGTAACTTTGAAGAACTTACTTGAAGGCGTGACATATTACACCTTAATTGGATGTGTGAAGTGGTTAGTAGTCTGATGTAGAGCGTTTATTTCAGGAATGTGGTGACTGCCCTGGAAAGGGAAGACTCTCCTTACAGACACTTGATCTGGAAAACATAGCAGAAGACTCTTCTGAAGTTATATACGCAATATGGGAGGAAAATCAACTCATTAAGAAAACTGTTGCCATTGATACCTTCATTGACAAACTTGGGAAATGAACAGTGAAAGCAATAACACACCAACATCTGAAGAAATTACAACAATGACACATTGCAAAAGTGACCCGGCCATCCAAATGGTTGCTCGAGTCCTTAGGATGAGTCAGACGGTCTGGGTCTTCAACATTGCGGAAGTGAAGGGACATGTAGAGGTTGAACAACTATGTTTAGTGCTTCATTGTGATTTTGCTAAGAACTGGTCTGTGATTCTGCCACAAGAAGTACAAGGATATCACTGGAGTAATAACCAAGTTTCAATTTTTACAGGAGTCACATATTTTCTAAACAAGACCACAAGTGTTGCAGTTATAAGCGATGACAGAGGACATAACTCAGCACATGCATTGTTGGCAATACACAAAATTCAACAACAGCTACAATCACAGCCAGAAAAGATCACCATTATTTCTGATGGTGCCCCTAGTCACTTCAAAAATCGTTACCAACTGTTTGAAGTGACTAAGTCGCTTGTGCCAATGGAGTGGGTATACAGCGCTACTGGTCATGGGAAGGGGCTATACGATGGTGTAGGAGACCTACTGAAGCACCACGCTACAAAACATAATCTTTCCAGCCCAAGTACAGCTGCAATTCAGAATGCCGAGGATTTTACAAGAGTGGTGAAGTCATATACATCAACAGCCCTCATCCTGTTGCTCAAAGAGGAAGTTGAAGAATTCCGCCAGCAGAAAAAAAAAAAAAAGAATAGTCACACCAAACTGCCCTTGTGAAAAGAATTCAGAAGACACATGTGTGGACTCACAGTGATAGGCGAACCTATATTGCACGAACTTTTAAAGAGCAAGAAAGAAGAAATTTCATTTGTCCAACCAAGATCTCAGAAACGACAGAATATTCAGATTCACAACCTACAAAGAGGGATGTTTGTGGGATGTGTGTATGACTGTGACTGGTGGATTGCAGAGGTAATAGATATCAGTTGTGAGTTAAATGAAATTGTCATGAACTTCATGCTACCATATGAACATATTACAGGTTCCACAGCATACCACTTCTGTGCACTCTGCTTAGAACTAAAATTAGCAATTCAATGAACTAAACATTTGTTCAACTGCATCAGTATCTTCCTTTGATGAGTGATGCCTTCCTGTTGAACCAATAGGAACTGGGGCACCAACAATCTTTAAAACATTGTGAATTGGAAGTGAGCACTGGTGGTCGTGTTGCTGTCTTGTAGCTGGAAATCTATATCCAGCAGCCAGTTCATATGGTAGCATGAAAGGCCCAAACCCCTGGGTTGGCTGTATGGTCTGGGCCTTTCATGCTACCATATGAACTGGCTGCTGGATATAGATTTCCAGCTACAAGACAGCAACACGACCACCAGTGCTCACTTCCAATTCACAATGTTTTAAAGATTGTTGGTGCCCCAGTTCCTATTGGTTCAACAGGAAGGCATCACTCATCAAAGGAAGATACTGATGCAGTTGAACAAATGTTTAGTTCATTGAATTGCTAATTTTAGTTCTAAGCAGAGTGCACAGAAGTGGTATGCTGTGGAACCTGTAATATGTTCTGGAACTTGCACATATATTTTGGAAGCTTTAATATGTTTTGAAAACTGTGTCTGCTACTTATCCTTATTAAGAATTAAAATGCCATGACAAATAAGACTAGATTTTGAATTCATGAGACCAATATGTGATGAGTGTGTGGTGCCACCGTTGTTGTGGAACTACACAGATTCTGTGATCCTGTGAATGCGGTAATGCACATGTCTACAGTTCACTATTTAGGACTCTGCAACCGCAACTACTTCAGTCTCGGAGCCTCGAGTCCCGCCATAACTTTGGCTACGTCTCGGGCAACTCTTTACTCAACTATATGCATGCATTATCTTAGATGAATTACTCTGTAACATTTTAAGTATAGCACGTAATGCAATCTATAATTTGTTGTGTTAAAGTTTATTGTTATTAAAATGTTAAGTTTCTAAATGTGTAGAGTTTTATTGTACGAGCGAGTGCATTATAAGTAACATAAGCAACTGTTTGCAAGTATTTTAAGTCTTACGTGGTTGACGTCTCCTTTCTTGCCACACACCTTGAGAGGGCAGATCAACTACATGGAAATGGATACTCCAAACCGACCTACCAGAGTTGTGCATAATGCACCAAAAGTATGTGGTAATGAAAACTGGTTTTATATATGACAAAATTTTCAATTGTTTATAAAACCTGTTAAATTCAAAAGTGGAAGTTCTCCTTTTCAGTGAATATAGTACTCTATGGTACTGATCAACAGTCAAAAAATCAAAATATTTGGGATTGGCATTTTTGAAAAAAAAATTCAGAAGGCTACAGCAAGAGAACTTGGACACATATTTCCAAACGGAGGATATCATTTTAATCAATTATTTTTCAAATAAAAAAAACTGCAACAAAATATCATTCCAGAAATAGAGCGTTTTAAAATTTTGCTGAAAATTGCAAGTGAGAAATGGCAGCTGAGGCACCATCTTTGACGGCCTGTATCTCGGGCCAGGAATTTTTTTAATAAAACAAAAAAATGCGAGTTTCTTACTTTTTCCTGAATTTTAACATATGTTACATTCAAAAATATCTGAGACTATGAAGGTAACCCCCCTGCCCTAATTGATATGGACTATACCAGTGGTTCCATTTTCAACTTACCAATGGCCATGGGTTGTTCACGCCCCTTCCCACCGTTGATCAGAAAATTCGAGTATTGTAATAAAACGATATGTTTCTAGTGGCACAAAACAACATTTTTTTAAATTAAAAAATGTTGAAATAGAATGAATTAAATTATCTTAGATGAATTACTCTGTAACATTTTAAATACAGCACGTAATGTAATTTATAATTTGTTGTGTTAAAGTTTATTGTTATTAAAATATTAAGTTCCTAAACGTGTAGAGTTTTATTGTACGAACGAGTGCATTAAGCAACATACACAACCAAGTTTGCAAGTATTTTAAGTCTTATGTGGTTGACGTCTCCTTTCTTGCCATGCACCTTGAGCGGGAGGATCAACTACGTGGAAATGGATACTCCAAACCGACCCACCAGAGTTGTGCATAAGGCACCAAAGTGGTGACTGGACGTGAAAAGATGAGACTCATTTTGATTCTACTCGGGCCCCCACGCAAAGTGATAAACTGTTTTGTGACCAGAGGCAGGCCGGTTCTGATGCAAGTTGTGCAGACGATTGGAATTTACATTCCGGCATCTGCGTTGCCAGTTCAGCTGTAGTGGAGTGAGTTCTATGCAGAGCTTGATTCTTTTTTCTTTACTGGAATTTACTAGAAAGAATTCAAGCGGGTGAAAGTTTGAGATGCATTTCATGACCTGTGTTATATGCGAGTATTTTTGTTGATATGAGAAATAGTGTATATTGTTGTTGGTTATGAAGAATTTTAATTTAATTAAAGCAGAGCAGCAACATTTTATGTTAATGGTCAAATGAAACTTTGCAACAGAAGAAATTTAAAGATGTCTACAACAGTCCTTGGCAGTGGAAAACCCAAACGGGCTATATATGCAGCGGTGATTAAATGTTTGTAGAAAAAAGCAATTCAAATTTAAAAACAAATCACTTTATTGTGATATGAATCCATTATACTATATAAGTTACACAATCTTCAGTAACTATATCACAAAGTCAACAATAATTACACGTTGAGCTCTCAAGCTCAAAAGAAAAAGGTTTTTCAGTATAGTTCCTAACTAGACACATTTTTAGTACAACAAGACGTTGAAAACATACAGGTAAGTAAAAGAAACATTTTACATTACGAAAACTTTGTGCATTTCAGAATGCCACCATATACTGGTCACATGCTACGGCGAATTCTTTAACTTTTATATTCGCGTTTTCAGAGTCCACTACGCAGAAAATATGGCCCCTCAACCAGAGAACCATTAAAGCACAAGATCCACAATACAAAAGATCAAACTTCCACGTTCACGATCTACTGATCGATGCATTCGAACTAAACAGTTGAACAGACTTCAACATAAATTTCAACAGTTCTCTCGAGACCTCCACAGGCTACAACCTTCACAAGGTCTGACGGTCAAGTCTGTCGGTCAGGTCTGTATTTGACTGACCAAGTCCATCTGGTCTGCTGGAACTAAAAATGTGTCTAGTATATATATCCAGCGATGGGTGCGTTCCAAAAAACTACCATTGTCGGCAACGCCCTCTGGATATGCAAATCAGGATACGTGAGTGGTGAGAAGGCGATTTGCATGATGAGCCCATATGTTTACATCACAATTCATTCAAGAGAACGGAAAAACCATTAAAGATAATGAAATCACGTCCACGGGAAATAAGAATCGCAACGTAAACAAAACCAAGTTTCCAACAATCGGCCCCCTCATGCAGAACACCAAATCTCGATGCTCATGCAAGCATACAAAGAATTTACTCTAAGGATCAGGTCAAAAAAAATGTCAAGGTCCTCAGTATCCTACAAAACATAATGCATTAAGACAAACTTTAATACATTATAAAAATTTTAAGTAAAAAAAACACGTATAACATTCTACAAAGTGAACAGCTTTTGTCAATCTCTCAACTTGGCAAATACTTAACAAACACACTTATCCACTATTCTAATACAGATCATAAGCGTTATTTAAGGTACATGATTAAAGACAACATAGTAATAAAAACTCTAAGAAACTGAGTATCATCATACTATTGCATTTCCTAAATATTAGCTCTTACTATAGAAATTTACTTCTTTACATCATTGAAAAATTTATATAGAAACATTAAGTTTTAATATTTAAAAATTTAAGTATAAATGTCAAGATTCAAGCTCTAGCAAAAATTTAAGTATAATCATTAAATTCAATATTTAAGTTTAAAATTTAAGTATAAATATCAAATTCAGGTTAAAAAATTTAAGTTTTATTATCTCATCCCAAGACTAGTATACACAATTAATACCAACAATGGAAAAGATAATAAAAGAAAATATAGAAGGTAAACATTCATATGAAATAAGCACAGATTAAAAATTTTATGATTCATGTGGTTTTATATCAATGATGTATAACCCAGTGTATAACTACAAAGATCAAACACACATTTTATTCACATAAGCAAAGTCCCGGCCGCCCATTTTGCTGCTCCATGTCTTCGGAAGAGTCGGCCGGCCTGGGCTTTCAACATAAGCCGAATTAGGTGGGTAATCAAAAATGGATATATATTTTTTTAAGTGTAATACGAGAAAAGTAAATGTTCACTGCCACAGCAATATATATACTCAAGATACATTCATTTGTATCAATGAGGGAGAAGTAAATAATAAGATACCTTAACCATATTTTGAAAAATGTGTAAAAAAAAATTTCAAAGGAAATTTTCTTTTATTTAGAAAGTTAAATTTATATTTTGAAAATTTCATTACAAAATTTTAAGACCCTATCTTTAGTCATTGGTTTTGTGAAGTAATCTGCTACATTATCTTTAGTATTAACAAAGTTAATTTTAAAAGACTCATTTGCAACTAAGTTTCTTAAAAAATGATACTTTATGTCTATATGCTTAGTTCGATTATTCTTAATTGGGGAATTTGAAAAATTTA
Source organism: Amaurobius ferox (assembly GCA_951213105.1). NCBI lineage: Eukaryota > Metazoa > Arthropoda > Arachnida > Araneae > Amaurobiidae > Amaurobius > Amaurobius ferox. Next base: position 17,758,380 of record OX578142.1, on the reverse strand, counting down.
TTGAAGCTTGGTTGTCACAAAAAATTATACTATTATTTTTGTTAAATTTTAACCCTAGCATTTCACATTCCTCAATGTTTTGCATCCATATCATTTCTTTAGTGGTCTCTGCCAATGAAACATATTCAACTTCCATTGCTGACAGACTAACACACTTGTACTTAAATGTACGCCAAGAAATTGGTACTTTGTCTATCAGAAACAACATACCCCCAAGTGACACTCTGTCATCTCTACTGACTGCAAAATCTGAGTCTGAGTAGCAGTTTAAACTTAAATCACAAATATTTGACAAATTTAACATATACTCCTTGCTTTTTTTCAACATATCCCAACAATTTTAGTAATGCATCCCAATGCTTTATCGCTGGATTCTCTTGAAATTGAGACAGAATATTAACAGCGTAACATATATCTGGTCTAGTTCTACTGGACAGATAGGCTAGACATCCAATCAAGCTTCTGTATGGGAAACCCTGCATTTGAACTAACTCACCTTCATTCATTGGGCAATCAATCTTGCTCAAAATGATCCCCTTTGCAATAGGAAGTGAGGAAATGGGGTATTTGAATTCCTTGAACATTTGACAAACTTTGCCAATGTAATGACCTTGATGTATATGAAATTTGTTTTCAATCTCCTTAAATTCCACACCTAAAAGTCTTTTAATTTTTCCTAGTACCTTGATATCAAACTCTTTACTCAATAATGAAACAGCATGATCAATATCCTTTTGATGTTCTGAAAACAAAACTATGTTATCCACATAAACCAGCATTAATACGTACTTTATTCTGGTATACATAGGCACAGTTGCACCATTTAAATTTTAAAAAGTTTATTTTTTTCAAAGTGGCATCAAGCTCAGTATACCACTCCCTTCTGCTTTGATGAAGGCCATATATTGCCATTTTCAGCAAACAGACATATTGTTATTAGTTTGGATCAACATATCCAATTGGATGTTTCATAAAAATTTTTACATTTAGTTTCGCATAAAGGTATGCGGACTTAATGTCTAGTCGAAAATGTTTCCAGTAAAGCATGCAAATGGAGATAGAGAAAAAAGCTCTGACTAAACTAAAATTAATAACAGGGCTAAAAACTTCATGAGTTCCCCTTTTCCTGGATATATCCTTAAGCTACTAAGCGAGCTTTGAATCCTTTTAACTTCCCCCTTTTCATCCTTCTTAATGGTGTAGACCCATCTACATCCAATTATTTTTTGTGAGGTGGGCGCAGGCACCAAGTCCCAGACACCCCTCTCTTGCATTATTTCATCATTCATGGCTTCGTGCCATGTTTCGGACTGGGGAGATTCAATTGCCGATTTATAGCTCTTGGGTATCAAGATCTCTACATTACTTGCTTCTGGTTTTCCCTTGCTATCACTTACCCTATTTTTCTTACTAAAGTTAAAAAGTCGCTGGTTGTAATGAATATTAGCTTTTGCACAATATTTCCTGACATCATTATGAGATCTCAGCCTTCTATTATCACCTTTCACTGAGTAGTATACATCCATACTACAGTACAACCTCGAAAATCCGGACATCCAAAATCCGGAAACCTCCAAAATCCGGACGTTTTCCAAATTTTCGTTTTTTTTTTTTTTTTCCCGCGAACTGACGAAGTCGCGGATTTAAAAAAGATATAATAAGGTAAGATTATTTATTTTATACATAAGATTATTTATTTTACCGTATTTTCCGGTCGACTTTCTGAACCCGGAAATGAAACGAAGGACGGCAGTAGATAGATAGGCTCGTGGTTGGAGCGTGAATTGAGTTGTTAGCGTTAATCCCTCCTCCCCCTTATTCAAGTCACAACTCCTGATGAATTATTTCGCGTAAAATATACATCGTTATTTAAATACGGAATTTTTATTATCAAAATTTCCTTTTCTCATTATTGAAAAAGACATTTTTCTGAAACAATGTAATTTTTAATATTAAACACTTTAAAACGTTATCGTAACATTTTATCACAGATGTTCAATTAAATCTAAAAATCCCGAGAATTCATATTAACGCTCACGGAAATTTATTTTATTCACTTCGTAGTACGATTTCCATTCTTCAATGTATTCTGTTTTGTCTTTGGAATCTCCTCCCCCTCCCGATATCTGACGATTTTTTCGTTCTCGTCGAAAGTGTCAGCTTGAAATCGACTGTATATTTTGCCTTTTTTGTTTAGAAAGCCATATTTACATACTATAAATAGCAAATAGATAACTAAATAATATCGTATCGCACAGAACCGAGCAACAAGGTCATTAACACACAGACCTCTCAAAGGGGTCGGCTTGCCTCCGGTGACAGTCGGCTGTGTTTACGATTAGGAACTAAGCAAATTCCTTTCTTCGCTTTCCCTGCCCCACCACGTCCGGGTGCTGCTGTAACCTAGTAATGACTCATCGTAATTTAGAATAATCATTGAAAGGAGAGATATTTTTCTTTTTTGGAAAAGATATTTATTTTATCTACTGCGATATTTTTTACACATTTGACTATTACTAATAAAGTTTTTACTTCTTTCAGAGTCATCAGTCTTTTTAAACATAACATTATATAGATGCTAGATAATAAATAAAACTTTTAAGTTATTATTTTTGTTTTTCGTTCGTTAATAGTGAAAACGATTTAAACACATTTACACCTTTAAATATATCGTTAAAAGTGCTAATCCTCTATCTTTATTAAATCTCAGCACTGCATTAAATCTTCCGGCGCTTCATTAAATCTCGACAAAGCCGATATAACGCTAGTTCTGTACTTTGATGATGATGATGCGCCAATCGTAAATAAATTGAATGATGGCGAAATTCGCGATATGATATTAAATAGAAAAGAACGAAGTAGTGACGATAAATGTGGAGAAGAAAAAATACCCATTGATAATCTTATGCAAAAAATCGATCATGCAATTAAAGGTCTTGAACAAAGAAGCATTATAACCGAGCAGAAGTAATGTCCATCTACAGGATAAAGAAAACTGCTTTCCCATAAACCAAAATTAATGAAATAACAAATGTTAATTCAAATATTTAAATGAAATGATAAAATGGAATTTTATCATTTCGTTTCATTCACACATTCTAAATTATTAATGTGTATATTTTTTCTTAGAAATTTCTTTTGCCCTATTTTTTAGATTAAATAATATGTTTTAATTGATTAACTTAACTTTTGCCATTATTTTTACTAAAAATAGTGCTTTATAGTGTATTTAGTTAATATCAAATCTGAATTTTATTCAAATTCTATAATCCGGAAAAATCGAAAATCCGGAATCGGCAAAGTCCGGATTTTCGAGGTTGTACTGTACTACCATCAGACCTAGGTACGGCTTTCCGTTTCCAGCTAATATTTGAGTAGGGTGTCAGATCGGAATCAACAGGAGAGTCTCCTTCCTCACTAGATTTGCTAGTGTCATGGCTTTCACCTGCTTCTTCCTCCGACACTCCTCCCAAACATTTTGATTCTGAGTCTATCGAGCGAGTATATCCTGATTTTCTCAAGGTGATAGCTCTAGGGTAACTAGGATCAAGGACGCCTTCCGCTGCCTCATTCTCCTCAAACCTAACATTACAGGTGTCAACAATTTTCTTATCTTTTGCTATAAAAATTCTATAGCCTTTGGTGCTTTCGGCATATCCAACCATGATTCTTAATTGGGCTAACTTTTTCCTAAGTTGTTTTGCCGTGCCAACATAGGCTTTGCACCCAAAAACCTTGAGGTGAGCTACAGCAGGCTTCCTCTGAGAGGTTGGTGGTAGGCGAAGGAGGGTATGGTCCCTGTGGATGCCTCCCCCACTGGGTTCTGGTCTAAATTGGGTGGCACTTCCCGGCCATCCAAACAGTTACCTTACATCGTTCTGGTAGGTCGGACGGTCTGGGTCTCAACAATAACAACAGCAGGCTTCCTATCATAATATAACTCGTGCGGAGTTTTTGTCTTGAATTTATGACATATCCTGTTTTTTGTGTAAGTGAAACACAGAATTGCCTCTGCCCACATCCTGTCATCAACCTTACTTTGATCTAGCAGAGCTTTCACACAATCCAATGTAGTTAAATTAAATCTTTCAGAAACCCTGTTCTGTTCGGGTGTATAGGCATTAGACCCTTTCGATTTAATTCCCAAATTCCCACCATCCTGTCACCAACCTGACTTTGATCAAGCATAGCTTTTACACAATCTAGTGCTGTTAGATTAAATTTCTCAGAAACCCTTTTCTGTTCAGGTGTATATACACATATGACCTTTCTGCTTTAATCCCCAATTTTTTTAAGTATGCTTTAAATTGGTTGTGACAGAACTCCATACCATTGTCCGTACGGATACACAAAATCTTTTTACCCAGTTGCCGTTCTTCCTTAACTTGGAAATCAAAGACTCTAAATACATCTGACTTTTGTTTCATAAAGTAAACAAACACCTTTCGGCTGAAGTCATCAGTTATTGTCAAAAAGTATTTGTTTTTGCCCAAAGAAGCTGTAAGTAATGGACCACACACGTTCATATGAAGTAGTTGTAAAGGTTTAGTGGACCTTATCCTATCTATCGGTTTAAATGAAATTCTCTTAGACTTTGCTAATTTACAATGAGTATAATTAATTTTTGCATACTTTAGTCTAGGGAGTCCATTAGCCACGGAAACTTTACTCGTCCGATATAAATAATCAAGAGTTAATATGGCAATATCTCCTATGCTACAGTTCAGTTTTATTTAAAACTTCTACAACCAAACTATTTGGGGTAACACAAACTTCCCTTTTTGACATTGATTTTCTATCAGATTTGTCTTTAATTTTATTTACACTAGGTAAAATCTCCATTTTATTTAGACTAGTTTTCTCATTTAGGTTTTTTTATCTTTCCTAGATTTTCTATTCCTATCCTGATCCTTTCCATTTTACGGTCTTCGACATTACTATTTATATTCTGAGTTACGTATTGTGGTTTCAGAAAATATAAGCAGTCTTTTTTTTTTGGCATAGAAAAAATTTTCCCCCTCAGAAGTGTTAAACCACAATACCCTGTTAGCCCCTTTAAAAGTATACCCCTGTTTTTCTAAAACAGATGCAGCTAACAAGTTTCGCCTTAACTTTAGTGAAAACATAACATCAGATAGTACAATGTCACTTTTCTTGTTCTTAAACTGAACATTCATCTTGACCGTACCTCAACTGGGCTCTCGATATCACCCACTGCTAACGACATAGAAGTACCTTTGCATTCCTTAAATTTTGAAAGCACTTTAATGTTGTTGCAAAAGTGCCACATAGCAGCGGTGTCAATTACCCAGCTGAGTCTATCGCTAGGATCCTGCACAGAATTCGCTTCTATTTTAGAAGAGTGCACTTCAATTATATTATTAGAGCTAGTCTTAAGTTTAGGGCAGTTTGTTTTTAGGTGATCTTGCTTTCTACAGAAATAACACGGTCCTCTGACCGTCTTAACTGGTTTTCCAGTTTTACATACAATGTTATTTTTACATTAGCATTATATTTACATTGAGATAAAAACCGACGAATTTTGACTTACATGGTTTTGGTCACTCCGGAGTTGCTGAATCCGGCCTTCCTCCTCTGACAGCTCCCGTTGAATTTTGGCCAATTAAAAGTCCTTATCACTTCAGCGATAAATTTGCTGTATAATACCTTGAAAATTATTTGAGAGGTATCTAATGGCCTGGAATGCCATGTAGATTTCTTCCACCGGGTGATTAACGTCCTTCAGCTTGGCAACCGCTTTCTTTAATCCTGTGCAGAAAATGTCCACAGGTTCATCTGGCTCTGGATGCAGGTCGAAGAATTCATTGAGCAGGCGCACTAGGTTGGCACGAGTCGGTGCCTTGAAGTGTGCTTTTAGCTTATCCCATGCATCCGCTGGATCATGGGCGATATCAATCAGCTCTCTGTAGTCAGATGACACATTCTGGAACAAGATAGCTAATGCGCGGTTCCTTCAGTGCACGTGCTCCTCGCAGTCACATCGTGGCGTCTTTTCGTCTATTGGCAACGCTGTTCGGTCCACGTACTCAAAGCAGCCCTCTCCTTTTAGAGCGAATGAAATTTCGTTCCTCCATGTGACAATTATCTCGTGATAATGCTACAATTTTGTTTGCCTCCATGGCAAGATAATCTATTTAAAACGAACTGAGCAATCAACATTGTTTACACCTTTCCCGTCATGTAAATGGCGCCGTTCGCGGTCCCTGTTGATAGGATTCACAGAATTTTTTTTTTGGAACACAGTCACTTCTCAGGAATGGGTATAACAAGGCCTTTATCCTGTTGTGGGCTAGGGCCCATAACCATTCTGTTGTTGGTTATGAAAAAAAAATTTAATTTAAGTAAAAGCAGAGCAGCAGGCATTTGATGTTAATGATCAAATGAAACTGTGCAGCAGAAGAAATTTAAAGATGACTACAACAGGCGTTGGCAATGGGAAGACCCAAACTTGCTGTATATGCAGAGGTGATTAAATGTTCGTAGAAAAAAGCAATTCAAATTTAAAGACAAATCACTTTATTGTGACATGAATATATTATGCTATATAAGTTACACAAACTCCCAGTAACTCTATCACAAAATCAACAATATTTACACGTTGAGCTCTCAAGCTCAAAAGTAAAAGGTTTTTCAGTATAGTTCCTAACTAGACACATTTTTGGTATAGCAAGACATTGAAAACAAACAGGTAAGTAAAAGAAACATTTTACCTTATGAAAACTTTGTGCATTTCAGAATGCCACCATATATTGGTCAAACGCTACGGCGAATTCTTTAAACTTTCATATTCACGTTTTTCACAGTCCACTACGCAGAAAACATGGCCTCTCAAACAGAGAACTATTAAAGCACAAGATCCACAATACAAAAGATCAAACTTCCGCATTCACGATCTACTGATCGATGCATTCGAACTAAACAGTCGAACAGACTCCAACGTAAATTTCAACAGGTCTCTCAAGACCTCCAGACTACAATCTTTACAAGGTCTGACGGTCAAGTCCGTGTTTGTCTGACCAGGTCTGCCGGAACTAAAAATGTATCTAGTATATATATCCAGCAATGGGTGTGTTCCGGAACATGACCGTTGCCGGCAACGTCCTCTGGATATGCAAATCAGAATGTGTGCACAGAGAGACGGTGATTTGCATGATGAACCTATTTGTTTATATCGCGATTCGTTCATGAGAACGGAAAAACCATTAAAGATAATGAAATCACGTTCACGGAAACGAGAATCGTGACGTAAACAAAACTAAGTTTTCAACAGTAACTTTGGCTATGTCTCGGGCAACTCTTTACTCAACTATATGCATGCATTATCTTAGATGAATTACTCTGTAACATTTTAAGTACAGCACAAAATGTAATTTATAATTTGTTGTGTTAAAGTTTATTGTTATTAAAATATTAAGTTCCTAAACGTGTAATGTTTTATTGTACGAACAAGTGCATTAAGCAACATACACAACCAAGTTTGCAAGTATTTTAAGTCTTACGTGGTTGACGTCTCCTTTCTTGCCACACACCTTGAGAGGGCAGATCAACTACATGGAAATGGATACTCCAAACCGACCTACCAGAGTTGTGCATACGGCACCAAAAGTATGTGGTAACGGAAACTGGTTTTATATATGACAAAATTTTCAATTGTTTATAAAACCTGTTAAATTCAAAAGTGGAAGTTCTCCTTTTCAGGGAATGTAGTACTCTATGGTACTGATCAACAGTCAAAAAATCTAAATTTTTGGGATTGGCATTTTTGAAAAAAAAATTCAGAAGGCTACAGCAAGAGAACTTGGACACATATTTCCAAATGGAGGATACCATTTTAATCAATTATTTTTCAAATAAAAAAAAACCGCAACAAAATATCTTAAACCGTTCCAGAGATAGAGAGTTTTAAAATTTTGCTGAAAATCGCAAGTGAGAAATTGCACCTGAGGCACCATCTTTGGTGGCCTGTATCTCGGGCCAGGAATTTTTTATTAATAAAACAAAAAAAAATTCGGGTTTCTTACTTTTTCCTGAATTTTAACATATGTTAAATTAAAAAATATCTGAGACTATGAAGGTAACGCCCCCCCCCCCTGCCTTAATTGATATGGGCTATACCAGTGGTTCCATTTTCAACTTACCCATGGCCAAGGGTTGTTCACGCCCCTTCCCACAGTTGATCGGAAAATTTGAGTATTGTAATAAAACGATATGTTTCTAGTGGTACAAAACAACATTTTTTTAAATTAAAAAATGTTGAAATATTAAAAATATAAATTCTTCAAGAGGATAAAAAATTTATTTGTTATGAAATAAACATATTGGGGAAATTTTAAAATAAAAGAGTTCATAACATCCGATAATATAACGGAAAAAGAGATTGAAATATTGAGATTGCTATGACTGAAAAGTTAGAGTAAATGAGATACAGTCCTTTGAGGTTAGGAGCTTTAGAACTGCGACTGACACACACGAGATAAAAAAATAAAAACAAGAATTTAAGTTTATTAAAAATTGCCGAAAATCATTGGTAGAACCCTCTAAATTAAAGAAAAATTAGTGGCCAGGCTTCTTAAAAATAAAAGAGGAATAAATAATAGTAAATACTTCATCAGCTTGGAAAAGTAAAAAATAAAAAAATCAAGATAAAAAATTACTATTTAACATTGCCTCCAAAAGTATTTGAATGCTTCATGGTAAATGAATTTTTGTATGATGTATTGAAAAACAAATATTATAAAACACCTGAAAAGACCTATAATGATAATCATTGGTAAGATTTAAAACAAGGTTAAAAAAATTAGGGAATATAAAATGTTTAAAATATTCAAAAAAGGGATAAATGAAAAATTTAAATGTGAAAAACTTTTAAGAAATGGTAAAGATGGTAATAGTGACACTAACTTATAGAAAACAATTAGTTTTAGAAACACTTAAAATAAGTTTTGAGAATTTATTAAATGTTAAAAATGAGAAGCTAGCACGTTAATGAGAAGATAGCATAAATGCATATTAACAATATTACTCATTAAAAAATGGAAATATTTTTGTGAATTTGTCTTGTGTTATTATCAAATAATAATAATAAAAAATTGTATTTTGCCAATCTCTTAAATTTTTCCTAATTTTTAAAATCCTCCTCTGCCTCAACATCCAAATAATAGATTGTATAAAAGTAGACCCACTAATGGGAGTTTTCTTGCCAACAGACATATAGTGATACCTTGCATCTGATAAAAATACTCACCAGCTCAAAAGATGGGGAGAAGGATTGGTTGTTTGACTTATGTCTACTGTATAATAAATCTATAAATAAGTAATGTCCCTATTACACGACAGTCATTTAGGACAGCAAACAGTTCCCAAAGCAGCTTACACAGCAAAATTAGCCACAGTAGTTTAAGTTCAATACGAAAATGCTGTTGCTGAGTTAACTGCTTTAGATGAGGCTGTGCGAAAATTGACCAATGAGGCTCGTTTCCCAGATCACATGGTATGGAAGAAGCGTCTGACTCAAATTAATGGCGGACAACTTTATATAAAAGCTGCAATTAAAGTCGTGAAAATTAGCTGATCAAATAGATATTATTGAACAAAAACTTTTCAGATTTCGTTATGAATAAGGTTATGAATTGATAAACTCGTGTTTAAAAGGTAGTAAAATAAAGAATTTTCTATTTTCTCTAGGATGCTTTTCACCACCAAGTTATGTCACCAATTTCTAGACACAATTATAAATAGTATTTAATAATAATTTGGTTATTTCTGTTAAAAACATTAAAAGGAATATGATGTTTTTCAACTGTTTTCAAGTTAGTGATATAAAAATTTGGACTTTATTATTTTAACCTTAGAGCGATTTGTAAATTATCCATTTCTTTAAACCCAAACTCTGGTTTTCAATCTGTGTGCTTCGTGGCGCAGAGGAAAAGACGAAAGACGGGGTTAATCCAGTTTTGTGGAAGATGAGCACGAATACCGCGAAAGCAAATTGCAAAAGTTTTTTTCATTTTTTTTTTTCAATCGTTTAGACGATATTGAAAATTTGGATAGTGACATTATAATTTTCATTCAAAATTTTAAATATTTTCTTATATACGGTACTATTTATTTGTTTTAATGGATGTTTACGGAACTTTAGAAAACAGAACAATTATGTAAAAAAATTACCATCTAATTTAAGTGTTTAAAAAATGAAAAATTGATATCATGTGTTGCATAAGCATATAATTGGAATTTTAGTTTCGATTATTTTTAATTAAATATGTGAAAATTTGTACAGTAACAAAATGATCCTCATTTAAGTTATAAAAACTCGTTCTATTCTATATTTTATGATAGTTTCAGATATTTTATTTCATAAATTGATAATATTTGTATAATACTAGTTAGAAAATGTAAAATATACATAATTTAATTTATAAAACATAATATAAATTATTACGCATGTTTAACTGTGTCAATTAAGTAGTTAATATAGATTCCCCAAAAGTATATCATTCTGCGATACACACACACACACATATATATATATATATATATATATATATATATATATATATAAACACTGGTGTAATAAAAAAAGCAAAAAATAAAATAGAAACACAAGAATAAAGAATAACAAGAAATTTATGAAGGATCCTTCATATGGTGTATACTTTTCAATGAAGTGCATAAACCACTTCATTTTTGATGGAATTATGATGCATTTTAAAACTTTTTTGTGCACTTATTGTGTATAGTCATACAAATTTACGAAAAAACCGAAAATGACATTTCCAAAATCGGAAGTGAAAATTTATTGAACCTGCTTACTGTCTATGAAATTTTATGCAAAATTCATATCGGTCATTCTGCAAGATTTGTTTATATCTATTCTTGAGAAATAGATACTTCAAGGAAATAGAAAACTTTTAAACCTGAAGTAACAGCTTTAGAATCGGAAATGGAAATTCTTAGTGAGTCCCAGTTTTAACAGAATATTTTGGGCTACAATGCAGCAAATGCACGGGCCCCGTATTACTCCCTATTTTACAAGCTACTGACCTTTTATCATGCACTGTTTGCGCAGTCTGGGCCTCCAAGCTTCCTGGGTCCCTATACAATGCATCATTTTGTCCCTCATTATCGGTTGCTCAGGTGGATCCCTCTGCCACCTCTAGATTTTGAAGCTGTGTCTATATCGGTCATCATTTATGCTCAGCTATAGCCGATTCTGAATAAAAAAAAATTATATGGGCAGGATGGTCCAGTGGTTAAGGCACAGAGATTGTACTAAGAGAACCCGAGTTCAATTTCCAGCTTTGTCCAAACTATTCCCGTGCTTAAGCAGTGTATGGGCACGTTAAATTTGTGAGTCCGAATGTCCTTCCGAGAGGTTGATGGTAGGGGAAGACGGGTACAGTCTCTGTGGATGTCGTCCTCACTGGTTTCCGGTCTAAATTGGATAACACTGTCCCGTCTATCTAAACAGTTGATTTACACCGTCGGGAAGGTCAGACAAAGAGAGAATAAAAAATATATCTAAAAAAAAAATAGTTGAGACAGAAGGGAGGATGGAAGTGGACATCCTTAGTGAATCCCTCAAGCCAAGATTTTTGAACTATTTTTTTTTCATGCCATACAAAATTCCCTACCTCGGTGAATATTAATCTGCAAACCACATGTCTCTCCGACCCACAGATATTTTTTTATAGCGTTTTACTTTTGCTCTGAACTTTTGAATCACTCTGTATATAAATCTGTATTGTTTGGTCTTATCAGCTTGTGTGACCTAATTATGAGAACAATATCACATTTAATGATGGTCACATTCGCTTACATGTCCAGAAGCATTTGGCATTCGATGTTCTTTATATGTCCATTATCTCCTCTGTGTACAAATAAAATCTGGAAGGTCTTAAATGGCTCATTTTCTGAATGAGATGTCCCGTTATTCTCTTGCTTAAAGAATGTGCATTTTCCCCTCATATATTCTCTTTCTCTGCAGGTCCAGTACACCAAACCTTTCACAAACGAGCCAGATATCTGCTTAAATTTACTAATGCTTGGTCTCTGCAAAATGTCCTTTATTTCCTTCATAGTGTGCAGCATCTCTAATTCTGAAGTGCTATCAGTTACAGCCACACCACGTACTATGGATCAATGAAGTTCACGAAATAACTGATGTTTCAAAATTGCTGGCTAAAGCCAGTGCAGCTAACAGATCATTGAATTCGGCCATAAGAACAGCATGCTGAATCCAGTGTTCGAAATTAGTGATCATTAGTCGTAATTTGCAACAAGAGATTTCAATTTGACAACTAGTTTCTTCAACCTGGTCATCAAATTTGACTCTTAATTCACAATCGGTCTTTCCTTTCCCTTTGGACGACTGGAAGGCAGTTGAAAAAAAAAAGCGGCATTTTATACATTAGCCAGACATCCGCAGTGATAAATCTGCAGATGCTCATGTTCTAAGTCATTGTTATGATTTTAGATGTGGGGCTTACAGGGCCTCTGTCTTTCCATGAAAACTGTTGGAAATGATCAACACAATGGAGTACTACACAGGCAGTAACCTCTCTGTCTATTCAGCAAAGGACAACATTGGGATCTTTATTGTACTGCATCTCACCCTTCAAGAGTACCCTGAAATTGCATTTCTGAAGAATTTAATTGTTTGCTTTATCTCCTCAGACATTCCAATGTCCGAGACCAGAGGCAAGACAAAGACTCTGGGTATTTAACGAGTTTCTATTGCTCCCTTCCCTTTTATTTCCTCTACACGTAGATATATAAGATATCTATGCATCTACATATCCCACATGGAAGAAAAGGGGGGGGGGGACCCTGGAGAATCTTTAAATTCTAATTGCTTACTATTATAAAACACACTGCATTTCAGATAATCGTTCCAGCGTCTTGCAAATTTGGTCAACTAATATTTTGTTATCAGACATTTAAGATTACGTGTTCATAGCTGTCAAGTGTTCCAATTTTTGCGTATTTTCAGTCTTGTTCTGGGAATTCAATTTTGGGCCAAAGTAGTCAGATTTTTTAATCTCCATTAACATTTATATTTTATTGTATACAAATCTGCATAAGAGTATCTACAGGTCACAAAATGAGAAACAAAGTCAGGAATTTTAAGGTCGAAGTTTTTCCCGCTTTTTCATCTAAAAATCTATTTCCCTGCGGGAAAAACACATTTGCATCAACTAAAATTTTTGATTATTTCATGTTATATACAAAAAAACTATTCTTCAGACATATTATTAAAGAAATGAAAGGCTATATTGCACCAGTAGAGGGTACCGTGATAAATGGCATTTGTCCGCGATCTTCCCTATATTCGTTTTATTGTGAAAGTATTTTTCCACTTCTGTAATTTGTTTGCATTGTCTAAAGCTTTTGTAATTATTTCATATATTATACAGAAAAACTATTTTTCAAGCATATTTTTAACGAAATGAAAGGCTATTTTGCAGCAATATCGCAATAAATGACATTTATGCATGATCCTCCATATATATTATTTTATTGTGAAAGTAGTCCATACCTGCCAACCTGGGAAAATTGGAATGTGTAAAATTTTGCGTGATTGACATTTATAATGATTTTTTTTAAACTACACGCGCAAACGACATTTCTAATGAATTTAACTATGTACAAATACCTGCATTAAATATCAGGCATAGTACTGGTAGAATATGAAAATTCAGGACACCAATTTTATAAAATTTCAGGACAATAAATTATAAAATAAAAAATATATAAAGGTTTTATCCGGTGAAAATTACTTTATAATGAAAACAAATATTTATGTTTGGTAAAACACAGGTTTTCACTAAGAGTAACAAATACTGATCTTTAATAATAATAATAATAATTAAAAAAAAGAAAATAGCACCAAATTATGTTCCTGCCAAAATGGTTTCCTTTTCATTTGCCTAAATTATTGCTTTAATACCACTTATTGTAAAATATTCCTTCACAGAGTTCATACCCATTTTTCAAAATAGAAAAATTTGTATTATGCCAATATAATTAAAAAATTAACCTTAATAATTAGCCATAATATGAAAATAAGCTAGTTCAATCGATCTAATATGCAACATTTAAGTGATGGAGATGGATGGAAAAAGATATTAACGTACTCTAGGCAATTCATGCGAAGTAACTGAATTGCGCAATAGCACTGTTCATGCGAAAATAATTAAGAGATTAACTGTAACAATTAATCAAAAAATGAAAATAAGCTAGTTCAATCGATCTAATATTCAACATTTAAATGATGGAGATGGATGGAAAAAGATATTAACGTACTCTCGGCAATTTACGCGAAGTAACTGAATTGCGCAATAGCACTGTTTATGAAAATAATTAAGAAATTAACCGTAATAATTAATCAGAATATGAAAATAAGCTAGTTTAGTCGATCTAATTTGCAACATTTAAATGGTAGAGATGGATGGGAAAAAATACTAACGTACTTTCGGCAATTCACGCGAAGTAACTGAATTGCGCAATCGCACTGTTTATGCGAAAATACTTAAGAAAATAACCGTAATAATTAATCAGAATATGAAAACAAGCTAGTTCAATCGATCTAATATTCAACATTTAAATGATGAAGATGGATGGAAAAAGATATTAACGTACTCTTGGCAATTCACGCGAAGTAACTGAATTGCGCAATCGCACTGTTTATGCGAAAATAATTAAGAAATTAACCATAATAATTAATTAGAATATGAAAATAAGCTAGTTCAGTCAATCAAAAATGCAATATTTAGAAGATTGAGATGGATGGAAAAAGTTACTTTTGTTCTCTCGGCGATTCATAAGAACAAACTAAATTGCGCAATCGCAGTGTTTATGCGAAATTAATGAACAAAATAACATTTTAGCGATTTATACTGAATTAGACAACCTTTGAAGAAGTATATTTATTAGTTTCATAAAATAAGCGATCGAGATCTTCATTTACATTACACGCGGCCGTAAATCTCCGTTAATTTGATTGGTATTACCCTGCATTTTATTATGGATTTGCTACGATCCCGGAAATGGTAGAAATCCGTGCTGAAAAAGCGAAAAATGGTGTTTCCGAGGAATTATGCCACGTCTGGTTAATTGATAAATTTCAAACAAAAAAAGCCGGGGAATTTCGCCGAAGATTGATTTCCTAGTAATGTTAAAAAATTCAAATAAATGCGGAAATGCGTAAAATATAGCAATATATGCGTAAAAGCGTAAAGAGCAGTTAAAATGCGTAAATTTTACGCATAATGCGTAAAAGTTGGCAGGTATGAAGTACTTTTCCACTGTTGCATATGTTTTAAAACATATTGTTAATGAAATGGAAGGCTATTTTCCAGCAGTATCATAAAAAATGCCACAGTACAGTATCTATTATCCAGACTGCTTGGGACTTCAGGCATTCTGGATAAGGGGTTTTTACATAATTCGGGACACTTTTTCTAAAATTTACTGGAAAGGTCTAAAATGTTATAAAAAATTATAATTCATTTTAAAAACATGTATTAAATAAAGCTTTTTTACAATCTGTATGAAAAAATATACTTGGTTAATTAAAATGCAAATTGCATGTAATTATAGAATCAAATTCAGTGATTAAGACAATTTTTGAAAGAAAAAAAATGTCTGAAAAAAATTGATTACACAGGCTAGTTATTAGAAATCTTATTTTGGAACATTTCAATTAAAGTAGACCCTCACCATATTCATCTAATATTTTGGCAGAAGCACCTTTGCTCATACGTTTCTAAATGGTCACTTTATTTTTAATAGATAATGAAACACCTTTTCTTTTAGAACTCATTGCATCAGATGATGATCATTTGGACATAATTCAGACCAAAAATGTTAACTACGAATTTTCTTCACATGTGTCACAACTTAGAAGAAAAAACTAACAGATCTCAGACTGATCTAAGGTAAAAACAACCTGAGTACTGCGAATTTTGAAAAAAACCACAGTAAGAATCTATGTTTTATTTATCTCATAAAAGATTTTAAACTCCTGTATCCTAGGAAAAGAATTAAGGAATGGATTAGGATTTGTTTAACACCTGTGTCACCCATTCGGCATTATCGTAGCAGACCGTGAAGAAAATGTTTTAATGCAAGCTGTTTTAACGTGGTTATAGTTTATTCATAATCAGTTCACAGTTAACGAAATGGTTAACTGGAAATGCCAAAAGTTAATTTTTATGTTAAGAATTTTAAAAATATGTGAAAATGAAAACCAAAAATTGAAAATTGTAACTTACTAGTAAACGAGAAAAAATTTGAACATCTCTACAAATTTCTTTAGATTCCGTTGCTTTTTCCATAAATCCCTAAAAATCTCTGAATTTCCTTAGTTCAAAGGGAATTTTCATAGATATAAGAACATTGATCGCTAAAAAGAATGAAAATAAAATTTCCAGCCGCATTTGCTTGCGCCCGTCACTTCGCAGTGAAAAACGTCATAACGTCACTTTACCACTACGAAGTGATCGAGGCATCAAACGAACGCACCCATTTAAAAAATATACATATATATATAGTTTTGCTAAACATAGAAGCTCTTTATTTTGTTTCACAAACGAAATATTCTGTCACTCGTCGAAAGTATGTTTATCTGACATGGAACAAATATATCCACTATGGAGTTAATGAGTTCGCTTTTACCTCAATGATACTTGTTGTTTTTCTCCTCTATTTTTAGCAACATGTCCGGTGTGGTGAATTCAGCGAGATCTTTGTTTATGTCAGGATCGCAAACAGTTGAAATGAGAAAAATGTAGATTTCAATGCATCATTTTATAATATTGATATTGCTAATTAAAGCAAAAAACCACTATTTGATGCAATTTTTGGCAAATAATTGCTTGTTGGCACAGAATTTGGCATTATTTTGCCGAATTCCGGTTTTGGGAGCGTCCGGATATTGGGACGCCGGATAAGAGGTCGCATACTGTATTAGTGCACGATTTTGCTTCATGCAATTTGTTCCTATTTTTCTTTCTGGTAGGTTGGCAGCTATACATTTTTTATATCAATTCTTAAAATTATTTTTTTTATTATTACCCAGGCCGTCCAGCTCACCCAAAGGGTGTTGAATACCCAGACCACCTGACTCACCTCAGGGTACGAGCAGCAATTTGAACGGCCGCACCCAAAGGGTGTCGAAAGCCCAGACCACCCGACTCGTCCGAAGACTTAGAGCAGCAGATTGGATGGCCGGACACCAAAAGGGTGTAGAGCAGTTACATAGGTATGATTTATACTTTATCAAAGTGACAAGAAAAACAGTAGCAACTATAAAACATAAAAACTGTTATCGGATGTGTCGTCGGGATACCGCCCGAATACCGAAGTGGTTAGGCAACCTGCATGTGCGGTTGCGGAAACGATGTAATTTGGCTGCCGTCAAGTGCGGACGCGCATTGAGCTACCTGCAAGCGGGCTACCGTCAAATTAACCGGATAGTTGTTGTCTTACGGCGGAAGGTAACAAATTATATTTCGTTTACTAATGTTAGACGACAGTGTTATTTACATTGTAATTATTCAAATATATTTAAAAATAAATTACCGATAAAAGAGTCGAATTTTACGGTTTCTAGCTTCTACAAATGTATATATAGCATTAAAATAGAGCTTGAAGAATGAAGCGATTCCTTTTTTCCACTTCTATTTTTCTGAAAATAAAATATAATAATCTTACTAAACTTTTTAAAGAACTTGATAAGAAGTATTTGATCATAAAAATGTTCTAATTAATAGACCCGAGCTGGAGCCCCCCCCCCTTCCGGTATGCTGGGGAACTCAGCGCAGACAGGAAAAATTAGGTACACATATGAGGGGACGAGGGCCCGGAGAGGCCCCTTACCCCCCCCCCCCCCTCCGCTTTCCACGGACCTGCATGTGTGTGCTTTATTTTGAAGAAAAAAAATAAGAAAAAGGTACAAGAGTAACATTTTACTCCTTCTCAGAAAAACGCTGGTAAAGTTGTGAAGAAAAATATAAAATATTTACGCAAGTACTTCTAGTGAAGGAATACGATTTAATAGCACTAAATTTATGCTTAACTTATCTTTCAGCAAAATGTCTCTTCCATTTCATAATATTCAACCATTCAATTACAAGCAGCTATTTTTTTTTAATAATTTTTAATATTATATATTATAATATATTAAAAAATATTTAATTATAAACCGATTTTTCATTTTTTTAATTATTTAATAATGCATTTTTTATGTATATAATAAACTGAATAAATTATTTTTTCTTTTTGCTATTAATTTTATTTTTTTCATAAGTGGCAAAAAGGTTTCCCATCTGTAAGTAATTAAAACGAATTCTAATATAATATTTAATAATATATTTTTCAAAAGCATTTTAAAATTTTTTCTTATAATTTAATAAATTACTCTTATTTATTATATTTAATAATTTACGTTTTAAGAATTTAAAATTTTTTTTTCCTGTTATTCCTTTTATGTAATGTTTTAAATTTATCATTAAAAAAAATCTTGTTATAGATAAAACAGAATTATTTTATAACTTTTCTTTATCAAGAAAGAAAATATTTAAAAATATACTATTTTTAGATCTCACTTTATCATTTTAATGCATATATAACATTAAAATAGATCTTGAAAAATGGAATTTTTTCCTCCTATATACATATAAAAGGAGGGAATTGGGGGCTTTGATTTTATTGAAATTATTTTCATTATTACATGTGAGCTGGAATAATATGTCCAATGACTTTTTAAAGTATTTATTCTTATAGTACAGCTACAGTCAAACATATATTACACAACATAGCTATAAAAAAGGGTTTGAATTTAAAAATATATAAAAATTTCTTATACTTGTATAGTCCGCATATCGACCTAAACGGAATATAACGCTACTATCCACCGGAAGATAAACGTCCGACTAATTTGACGGAAGCCCACTTGCAGGTTTCCTACTGCAACTCACTCCGCGACCGCACATGCAGGCAGCCTAACCACAGCCCCCGAATACGGATAGGTTATCAAGGGCAAAAACTGCAAAGGCAATAGTTCACGTGTAAGCACATACCTAAGCGTCGTTTTGCCGAATAATTATGCAGAGTTGAAAATGTTGTAATGTTTATTAGAAGTAAGCAGGCAATTTTCGAAAACTAAAACAAATCACTTTTATTGTAAGATGAATCTATTACATCTTCAAAGTTACATAAGCTTTTGTAACAAGATTGTAAAGACATGATATTTACACTGTGAGCTCTCAAGCTCTGGGAAAAAGTTTTTCAGTTCATATACTTGACACATTGTTAAAAGCAGGATATTAAAACAGGTAAGTAAGAAATTTACCTTACCAAACATACTGACGTGTACTTCGTAAGCAACCATACACAGGTTACACGTTATGGCAAATATAAGACTTTAACATTCGTGGATTTCAGTATTTAAAACATGGTCTCATAAACAGAGAACCATTTAAAACAACAGGATAGCTTTGCCATTGATCAAACCACAGAGTTTACGATCTACTGATCGTATATTCGAACCAGCCGTCGAACAAGTCAGGAGACACAACCTTACAAGTCAAGAAGGTCTCATGAGAGTCCTGTTCTAAAAATGTGTCTAGTATACCCAGGGATGGGTGCGTTCCGGAACTCAATCGTTGCCGGTAACGCCACGTGGATATGCAAAGTAGATGCATACACGGTGAGAAGGTGATTTGCATGATAAGCCTATTGGAAAAACATCACAATTCGTTCAAGCGAACGGAAAAGAGTGATTCAAAAATAAATTAAGATAAATGCACGTTCACGGGAAATGAGAATCGCAATGTAAACAAACCCGTTTTTCTAACAAAAACTTCTTATTGATTTTCACATACTGAACCCTAGCTGCCAACTCTGCATTTCTTCGTAAAGCTCCAATATTTGCATTGACTGCCGATCTCTGGGCAAATATGCAAATTCTCCCCCCTCCCCCTTTCTTTAAGGCTTTTAAGATGAATATAGTCTTTTAAAGATTTTTAAATGAAATCCCATACTTTGATGAAATTGGCAAAAGAAAAGTGACTAAAATTAGCTCAAAATTCCCTTATAATATTCTTATATTTATAAGTAATATGAGAACGATCATATGGAAATGTCGCTAAAATCAGCATTTATACGTGATTCTCAGTTTATCCCATTTTGTTATGAAATATTTTCCCTTTTTGCAATCTGTTTTCATATATTACTTGTTATTGTAACTCAGGAAGATTAATTTTCAAGCATGTTATTACTGAAATGAAGGGATATTGGGACAATGATTGCATAAGACAACCAGAATCCAACATTGTTAAATAGAAGTATGTTCTTTTTTAATTTGCCGTTTTTTATCCTTTTTGCCAAATAAAAACAAATTAACAATTTTTTCTGTTTTAATTTTCTCTTGGGTCTTTTTTATCAGTTTATTTTATATTTTAAGAAAATTTAAAACAATTTCTAATACAAAAATTGACATTTAAAATTTAGTTGCTAATAGTTGTTATTGTTCATTAAAATATAGTTATTATTGAGATGTAAATATGACAACTAGCTGCGTCTATTTAGTACCTAGAGTCAAAACTATAGGCGTCAAATGACGTCTAGTAGAAAAATTTCTAATTTCTAACACTGGCTGAATCTCCAGGTCCCAAATGGCATCTATGAAATATGTATTAGGCTGTAAAGCCTTCACAAACATCCATAGGGCATTTTGCAAAGGGTAATTGTGAAAGTCTTTCAATATCCGACGCCATCTCCTGTAGAATCTTTTCAGACTTTTAGTGAAAAGACTTAAAACTCTGTATTGGTGACAGATGATTTTTGCTTAATAGCCTCAACATTTCTTTGAACTTTTTCACCTTTTCTCGCCCAGCATTAATGTCTGCTTATAAGGATGTGAGGTCTGCTTGCACAAATGTAATGTCTGTTTGTACCAGTAGTGTAGCAGGAGATATTTGACTGGGGAGGCTGAAAATTTGGCAAAAAAATTGGGTATTACAAGTGAAATTTATATTGGAATTCCCATTTTCATAGGTTTTATTTATTGGTGAATAAAATAATTTTACATAAAAATGTGAAGAATGGATAAAATGCACGAGGTTTTAAAATATTATCTATGTAAGATGAAAAATACAAGATATAACATTTTAAATGTTTTCTTATTTCAAAATTAGATGAACTTCTACAATTATTTTATTAAATATGAAGTCATGGTCGCCCATAGGGGAGGTAAGGGGCAGGGGTCACACTCCCACTTGGACATTCAATATAACAAAGGTGAGCATCAAGTAAGTCGATGTTGTACATCATGAGATTGAGTTTACCCCCTCCCCCCTAGGAAAAAGTTTTACAGGTGCCTATATATGAAGCAGAAATATATTAGAATATTATTAGCAAGTGATAGAAAAAATATAAACAGCTAGAACTAATAAAATAAAGCAATTCAAAGAAGTGCACTGAAAATGGGTGAGAAATATATCTGGAACATAAACTTAGTTGAACATCACTGTGTAGTCAACAATATCCTTAAACAATTTTGTATATTATTTATTTACAAATACTATACTAAGAAAACTTAAAAATATCTTAACCACAATATACTAAAAATCTGCTAGAAAATTATCAATGGCTTTTGTTTAACTGAGATTTTCGTGTAATGTGATTTTTAAAGGGAAATCAGATTTATTCCTTCTAAAACTTCCAAATAAGCAAACGGCCATATAAGTCTACTTCACAAACTACTTAAGTTTAATGGTAGTCATATTAGTGTGTTTCTTTGACTTGATATTGTTTAAATTTAGGTGAATGTCATGTTATTCGTGAAAAATGCCTCATATATTTTAGTACAGTACAACCTCGAAAATCCGGACTTTGCCGATTCCGGATTTTCGATTTTTCCGGATTATAGAATTTGAATAAAATTCAGATTTGATATTAACTAAATACACTATAAAGCACTATTTTTAGTAAAAATAATGGCAAAAGTTAAGTTAATCAATTAAAGCATATTATTTAATCTAAAAAATAGGGCAAAAGAAATTTCTAAGAAAAAATATACACATTAATAATTTAGAATGTGTGAATGAAACCAAATGATAAAATTCCATTTTATCATTTCATTTAAATATTTGAATTAACATTTGTTATTTCATTAATTTTAGTTTATGGAAAAGCAGTTTTCTTTATCCTGTAGATGGACATTACTTCTGCTCGGTTATAATGCTTCTTTGTTCAAGACCTTTAATTGCATGATCGATTTTTTGCATAAGATTATCAATGGGTATTTTTTCTTCTCCACATTTATCGTCACTACTTCGATCTTTTTTATTTAATATCATATCGCGAATTTCGCCATCATTCAATTTATTTACGATTGGGCCATCATCACCAAAGTGCAGAACTTCCGTTATATCGGCTTTGTCGAGATTTAATGAAGCGCCGGAAGATTTAATGCAGTGCTGAGATTTAATAAAGATCGAGGATTAGCACTTTTAACGATATATTTAAAGGTGTAAATGTGTTTAAACCGTTTTCGCTATTAATGAACGAAAAACAAAAAGTAATAACTTAAAAGTTTTATTTATTATCTAGCATCTATATAATGTTATGTTTAAAAAGACTGATGACTCTGAAAAAAGTAAAAACTTTATTAGTAATAGTCAAATGTGTAAAAAATATCGCAGTAGATAAAATAAATATCTTTTCCAAAAAAGAAAAATATCTCTCCTCAATGATTATTCTAAATTACGATGAGTCATTACTAGGTTACAGCAGCACCCGGACGTGGTGGGGCAGGGAAAGCGAAGAAAGGAATTTGCTTAGTTCCTAATCGTAAACACAGCCGACTGTCACCGGTGGCAAGCCGACCCCTTTGAGAGGTCTGTGTGTTAATGACCTTGTTGTTCGGTTCTGTGCGATACGATATTATTTAGTTATTTATTTGCTATTTATAGTATGTAAATATGGCTTTCTAAACAAAAAAGGCAAAATATACAGTCGATTTCAAGCTGACACGTTCGACGAGAACGAAAAAATCGTCAGATATCGGGAGGGGGAGGAGATTCTAAAGACAAAACAGAATACATTGAAGAATGGAAATCGTACTACGAAGTGAATAAAATAAATTTCCGTGAGCGTTAATATGAATTCTCGGGATTTTTAGATTTAATTGAACATCTGTGATAAAATGTTACGATAACGTTTTAAAGTGTTTAATATTAAAAATTACATTGTTTCAGAAAAATGTCTTTTTCAATAATGAAAAAAGGAAATTTTGATAATAAAAATTCCGTATTTAAATAATGATGTATATTTTACGCGAAATAATTCATCAGGAGTTGTGACTTGAATAAGGGGGAGGAGGGATTAACGCTAACAACTCAATTCACGCTCCAACCACGAGCCTATCTATCTACTGCCGTCCATTTAAACTTTCGTTTCATTTCCGGGTTCAGAAAGTCGACCGGAAAATACGGTAAAATAAATAATCTTATGTATAAAATAAATAATCTTACCTTATTATATCTTTTTTAAATCCGCGACTTCGTCAGTCCGGGGGGAAAAAAAAAACCGAAAATTTGGAAAACGTCCGGATTTTGGAGGTTTCCGGATTTTGGATGTCTGGATTTTCGAGGTTGTACTGTATTACACATGACTTTTGTCTGCGAAAATAAATTAATAGAATCATGTTTGACTGAAAATGGCAGATACATTACAGGGTGTGTACACTTTTTTGAAAATGAAATTCAAGGACTTTTTCAAGGACATTACAAAAAAATCAAGGACCTATTTTACCGTTGCACAAAACTGAGTCAGTACAAAAATTGCAATTTTAAGTTTTTTTTTTAAATTAATGAATTTGTAAGAAGTTTTAAATATAAAAATATATTGCTAAACAGAAAAGATGTAACCATATGTAATTATTGACAATGTATGAATTATCTGTTATCACCGAAATTCTTGAAAAAATCTGAATGTATTTAACGATCCAAAAAAAACCCATCTTTATAATACCTCTCACAGTTTAAAAATATGTATTATATTAATGGGGTACTAAATATAAAAAATTATCTTAAGTTTGTATTTATAGTCTTTTATTTTAACATAAAATATTTGAAAAAATTTCAAAACACAAGCAAAATAGATTCTAGTGTAATATATTTTTAACCAATAGTTAGAAATTATTGTAAAAGTTGAAATTCAAATCAAAGCTATAATTATCAAATTTTATTATTGAACACAAAACATATATTGAACAACTGCAACAAAATTTGATATCAGCATTTTCAAAAAGCTATGAAAACAAAAAACATTAAATTAAATATTTATGTCACACTTATCCCATACCTCACCTCTGAATTAGATAGAAAAATGAATCAGTAATAAAACATAACAAATGTTATTATATTACTTAGTATTGTTAGCTACATCTAAATTCTTATTCAATTATTTTTCTAAATCATGTAATGTGCAACAATATGGCGATGGAAATCGATGAAAAAGGATAATTGTGTACTCACGGAAATGCTCGCGAAAAAAAAATAATTTCACGATCGTACTATCTATGTGAAAAATAATTAAAAAATTAACCTTTATCATCAACCAAAATATGAAAATAATCTTGTTTAGTCAAGTTAATGTACAACAATAGGGAGATGGAGATGGATGGAAAAGGATAAGTACGTACTCTCGGCAACGCCCGCAAAAAAAAACTGAATTTCATGATCGCACAATTTATGTGAAAATTAAAAAATTATCCTTTATAATCAACCAAAATATGAAAATAAGCTTGTTTAGTCAAGTTAATGTGCAACAATAGGGAGATGGATGGAAAAGGATAATTACGTACTCTCGGCAACGCTCGCGAAAAATAAAACTGAATTTCATGATCGCACAATTTATGTGAAAATTAAAAAATTAACCTTTATAATCACCCAAAATATGAAAATAAGCTAGTTTAGTCAAGTTAATATGCAACAATAGTGAGATGGAGATCGATGGAAAAGGATAATTGCATAATCTCGGCAACGGCCACAAAGAAAACAAAAAACTCAATTTCACGATCATACATACTATTTATATGAAAATAATTAAAAAGTTAACCTTTATAATCAGCCAAAATATGAAAATAAGCTAGTTTAGTCAAGTTAATGTGCAATAATAAGGGGACAGAGATAGATGGAAAAAGTATGTGAAAAGTTTGTGACAGAAAAGGCAATTGTGTACTTTCAGCAAAGCCCGAAAAAAAAAAAAAAAAGACTGAACTGTGCAATCTTATAATTTAAGTGAAATATAATTTGTTTAGTAAACTATTTCTTTATTTTCACTGGCACTATAAAAATAAATTAGGTCTATTGTTCTGATATGAAATCATTAGAAGAAGAAAAGTGATGCAAACTGATAATTTTGGACTCTCAGCAAAGCAGGGAATATGAATTGAATGGTGGGATGCATGGATTTCCCGTAGTTTTGGAAGTAATGTCCGTAAAACCATAAGGTGAAGTAAAAATCCGTACAAATTAAGGAAAATCCAAAAAAGTTGGCATCTCTGAGAATAGGGAAAGACGTAGAGCAAAACAGGATATCGGAAACGCGACACGCTGGCGCAAGGAGTAGACACTAGTCGCCGGCGCCGTTCAAAATGCAAACAACGTGATAATGATGAAACGAACGGCAACCATTCGCGGAAAACAAGTAATGGGAGGAACCAATTCAACTGTGATTGACAGCGCCGGGGAAAAGAGAACTGGTTTGAGATTGTGACGTAATGTGTGACGTATGAATTCTAGTACAACCGGTATTTTGTTGTTTTTGATTTGGAAATGAGAAATTCGAGGATTTTCCAGACCTATTCAAGGCCTTTTCCAGGCTATTCAAGGCCTTGAAAAAAAAATAATGAAATTCAAGGTTTTCCAGGCCGCGTATGCATCCTGATTAGACTTGCCCAAGAAATTTTCATTCATGAAACGTCAAGTCCCATATCCAATCATTGTCTTAAGTTATACTGTTTATAAAGGGCTGAAAATGGGGGATGCAATATCCACACCTTTCTGGAAGCTAGCTTATAGTTCTAGCTTATCAGCCAGAGAGAGCGGAGTTTAACAGCTGGGCAGTCCTTTTACCATACTTATTTCAATGCACAGTGGCTAGATGATTTCAGCTTTTAGATATACGTTTTAATAGGAAAAATACTTTAAAATGTCTCATTTTAAGTAAGTAAAGTGTAACAGTTTTCTGAAAACAGACATACTTGCAAAGTTATTTTAAAAAATATAATAAATAAAAGTATAAATTAGATTTTAAACAGGGGAGACTGAGCTTCTGAGCCTCAATGAATGCTACACCACTGGCTTGTACGGATATAATGTCTTGTTTCATCTCTTCTTGGATGGATTTAATGTCTTGTCTCATTCATCTCTTTTTGGATGGATTTAATGTTTTGTTTCACCTCCTCTTGTCCGGTTTTCATTTCAGCTTCAACAGCTTTGATTTCTTCTTTCACTTCAGCTTGAATAGATTTAATTTCTTTCTTTATCTTAACTCCTTTTCATTTCTTCCTAATATCCTTTTTCACGGCTTTAATTTCTTCTTTCATCGTTTCTTGTCCGGCTTTCATGGTCCTATGAGGAAACAAAAATCTGAAGGTTTTGATAAATCTAAGCAATTTCAGAATAGAACAAAGATTTTTGAACCATAAAATTGTTAGTGTCCATGCAGACAATGGCATGGAATTTTGCAATAATAAATTTAATAAGCTTTTAGAAAAGCAAGGAATAAAAGCTAAAAGAACAAATAGCTATACCTCAGAGCAAAATGGCATAGCTGAACACTTTAACTTAACTGCTCTTGATTGCATTAAAGCAATGTTAAATGATAGTAATCTTGCTGATGATTTTTAGGTAAAAGCCCTTCTCTGTTTTGCCTACATGAACAATAGGATTTGCCCTAAAATCAAAAATAAAACATCTTGAATTGTATAATGGCAGGAAACACTCAGTCACTCACTTAAATGTCTTTGGAAGCCAAGCTTTTATAGGGAAACCCCAACCACTAAGGAGCAATCTAGACATGAGAGCTCAGGAAGGGATAATGGTAGGTTATATTCTTAAAACTAGAGGATACCAAATTTGGTTGTTATATGAGGGTAAAGTAATTGAAATCAGTAATGTTAGATTTAACAAGAGTAACACAGCAGAGGAAGATGGTCTGGGATGTAAAGAAATTGAAAATAAAAAATAAATTTAAATTGTAAATTTAACGTTTAACCCTCAAAAATAAAAAATCCTGGACTCTACTGACAAGGAGGACATGACTAGGAAGGCAGGGGAAGCAACAGAAGAAGATGAAGACACGGGTGAAAGCAGTTTGGAAACAGTTTTCTGTTGAACACAGCTGAGTTCCCTGAGCGGGTGCTCCTTGGGTCAGGCAAGTCATTCCTAGAAAAACTGAATCTAGAATAGATGTTTACTATTACTATCAGGGGAAAACCCTTAGACTTGGGTCAATGAAAGATGTTAAAAAATTCTGTGAGGAAAATAATTTAAAATCTAAGGAAAAATTATTTAATTTTAAAGCAGATCAAGGTCCATCAAGTAACCAACCAGAAGCAAATAAAAATGTTGCTCAGTATTGAATTTGAGGAAAACAAAAATAAATACTTTATTCATTAAAACCAATGCATAAAGTATGTATTAAATTTGTGAGTTTAAATATCCAATCTCTAGTTTACCAATTGCAAAAGGTGTTGCACGTGACAAGTCGGACTGTCCATCCAGTCATTATAAAGTTCAACAAATGAAAAACTTACCTTACAGAAGTTTGTTTGCCTTTCATTTATTTCAAGTAGGACAAGGCCAGATATGCTGTAAATATTCTTTCGCAATTTCAAGAAAACACAGGGATTAAACACTGGGATGTTTTAGATCAAACAAAATATTTTAAACTCAATTTATCAAACATACAAAATGTAAATCTTAAGTGCAGCAGTTAAGAAGCAGCCATGGCGGAAATGAGAAAACTCAAACAAATTACACAACATGGATATGAAGTAAGCACTCCATGAATGGTGTTATGGTTTCATCATCGGAGGAATGGAATGAAATTGAAAACGACAGAAATCAGAAAAGAAAAACTTGACTACAAGACTTTGACTCAAAGTGCTCCTTCAGAATATCTCGGTAATTCTCTTCCACCTCGTAATAAAGCATAGCTATAGCCTTGTCTCTCCTTTCATAGTCCAATTTTTCTTTTCTGGTTTCCATTGTTTCCAATTTGATTTCCATTATGATTCTGTCATCAGAACGGAAATCAAATTCGAAATGATGACAAACACCCTTTATTCTTGAGTGCATACTTCAAATCCACACTCCATGATGTGTAATTTCTTTTGCTGAGTTTTCTCATTTCTGCCATGGATGCTTCTCCTCAACTTCACTCTTTCTCATTTGCAGAACTTAAACAAAACTAATGTATATAATTTAAGGCTAAATACAGTCCCACTTTACACTTTTCTTTTGCCGTTCCGTGGTCCTAGTCTCTTTGCTTATTTCGGAAAGCATACTTTGCACACCACACTGCGTTTGTGGCCCATGACCATTTTGTTGGAAAAATTTGACTTTTATGTCAGTCAATTCTTCATCATCTTATGCAAAATCAATTCTCCTCATTCACTGCAAAGAAATTAGAACTGCAGTGTTCTAATTTATTTCCAGTGGATGAGGTATACATTGCATTAAAAGGAGTTCACTAAGTGAATAAAATAAAATTAATTTATTGCACACAAACAGATATTAAACAACAAAAGCAAACATCATTGACTTTGATGTTGCTTACAGGAGTAGTGATTAAACATCAAAGCAATGCTCTAACTGAGTCACTAATCATAGCTATCAAAACATGAGCACTACATGCATATTAACAGAAACTGCTTGTTACCACAAGCGACAAACTCAGCATTTCAGTTCAGTCAAACTTAGTACCACTGCTAAGCAACTACATCATGCTGTTAATCTCAGAAACGACGCTCATCGTGCCCTTATCAGAACTGGGTATTTATACCAATTTTTAACTGTGATACTTCCAGATATATGGAAAATTAGCATATTCCAGTAGGTCAAGATCCAATCTGCAGATACTGAAAAGAAATTCAACTCAGATACTTAACAAACAATCCATAACCAAAACAGGTACCTGGAAAATATCCACAGCATAAGCTTTAACCGTAACTCTATTATGATACATTGTTTGTTTACATTAAAGTGTCTAAGAAAAAACATCTACTGAAAGAATGCCATGAATCACTCCCGAGAACAAAGTCAGTTGTTCAAAAATGAGTTTGTTTATTTTGAACTTAGCTCAGGGGAATTGTGAGTCGCAATGTTCTTTTACATTCTTTCAGAAATCAGCCCCCTCAAGCAAATTGAAAAATTTGATGCACATACAAATATAAGAAAAGTTAATCAAAGGGCAAAGATATGTTAACAAATGTTAAGCTCTCAGTATGTCATGAAATTATAACAATAGATAAAATTTAAACTTTAGGTATAAGTATTTTAAAAAAACAATTTTTAAATTTAAGTATAAATATTCATATCTTAGGATATAGAAACATGTTATAACATTAAATTTAAGTATAATCATTTTCCATTCTTAGTATACAAATTCATGTATAAACATTTAATTGAGTTTTTGAAATGTATAACTTTTGTTGTCCAGTTAAACTGGTGTATGATATGGGCAAAATTACAACAGAAGCTTTATAAGTGTTTTTCTACTGAGGATTATTTGTTTGACATATGTAAAATCTGACAAAATCTGGTCATGGGAAAGCTCCGCAAATCACATTTCAAAATGGTGGCAGGTAAATATAGAATAAGGCTTAGTAGGATGTTTTAGCTAGAGTGTCAGCGATACAAATGCGACTATTTAAATATATTGGTATACTTAAATAGCCAATATATCTTTGATTATTAGCTTATTTTTCATTCCTTTGCTTTATATTTTCTTTCTTATGGCTACCCAGGAACAGCAGTGTCCTATTTGTAAAGAGAGATTGAATGGTGGACAGAAGATTGTAATGTTGGCTGAAAAAAGAGCTGAAGACATCAACACTGCCTGTTGGAACTATGGAATTGATATCGTCGTAACTTCTGAAACAAGAGTTTATGTTTCATGTCGGAAGAAACTTATTGATAAGAAAGATATTGAAGTAAGATTCGAGAGTCAAGTACAGCATCTATTGCAAAGAGAAGTGCTTGATTAGCTACTGGGACATACTGCCACAAGACTGACTGTTTGTTTTGTAGAATTCATATGAACAGAACATGTGTATGTGGACATAATAACGCTCTGAAAATATAAAAAGGTGCTGTGAAAATCATGCTGGTGAATGGTCGTTTGTAGTAAGAGGATGTATTGAATATTTTCTTTAGGATTTTCATGCCGCAGATTACGTTTACCACCAATCTTGCAGTGTAAACGTTCGAAAAGAAATAAACATTCACAAAGAATATTGTTGAACAGCAATCGAAGAAGTTGAAAGTAGGGCATTTAAGTAATGAAGAACAACATGAAGCTTTTCTGAAGATTTGTAGTTACCTAGACTCGAATGATGATGATGCACATTGCAGAACTAATATCTCAAATGAAAGAATATCTGCAAGGAAGTAATATACAAGAACATGATCAGAGGCACATGAAAAGGAAGCTTGTAAAATATTATGCAGATGGTATAATTATATCAGGGGAAAAGTTGATGTGGTAACTCTTCGGGAAACATCCAATAACATCTTTTGAATTTATAATTCTAAGCCAAAGGATTATAAGATTGATCTGCAAGAGATCTACATAATAGAAGTTGCAGCAAAACTAATCAAATATATTGTCAAGTCACTGTGCAAAAAAAAAAATTGCATATCAGGCTACACATGAAAATCAGGCTACAATGCTAAAAGTGCATTGGATTATCTTTCCAGTAGTTTGAGACTGCTGCACTCCCAAGTTATTTGCAAGAAAATATATCTCAATTTAAAGTGGGTGTAAAATGGCAGAACATTATGCAAGATATCCACTCAAGAACTTTAATATGTCTGCTCCCGATTGGTGTTGGCATTTAATTACACCATAACATCAGATCAAGGTACCTTATTTAAGTTTTTTTATAAAGCTGGAATTTTGTTCTTCCTACAATGAACTTTTTATTTATTTCCCAGGCCACCCAGCTCACCCAAAGGGGGTGTAGAGCTGTTACAAGGCATGACTAGGAAAAACACATAAACATACACACACATTGTAACACAGACATTTATACACACATAGACATAGAATATGTTAATGAATACAAAAATGTAGAAAAAGAATTTTGAATGAACCCACAATGACGATGCAAAATTGAATGAAATGCTGCACTTGCATTCAATTAGTTCCACTCCCTTACTGGATATGGATGAAAGTTCTACAATTGTGTTAGCAGCTAATTATGTTGACCACAACATTCTTGACCTAGATGGTAAGAATAGTTTCCGGTATGGAAATGAATAATCAAATCTGTAACTCCAGTAATCAAAATCTCACACATAACTCCAAGGCACGATGTTGCATACAGTGGCATAAAGAATCTCGCATAAGAGTCTCTCTTACTGAATACAGATATGCAAAACACCCGAGACTTGAGATAATCACTTTCCACGAACTACCAACACAAAGTTGTAGTATCAACAAACTCAATGTTACATGGTGCAGATACCTTGGTCATTTTCTGGAAATTATGGACTAAATTGGTCAGGAATGATGCACACAATTTACAGTGGTTTACAGTGGTCTTTAGCATCTAGGAAAGGCATTGTTAGTAATATGCCTTGTATACTCTGAAGGATTTGAGCAGGATTGCACATGATCAAAAAGTTCCATGTATTGTTACATTTAATCAGCCTCTGTTCTAGAAAAGAACATTGCTGTTTAAGAATGATGACTGTCGCAGCTTGCAGTTACATGAATCTTACAGATATTATGCATTACGAGCTTTGTGCTTTATCTCCTGTATTATTTGAATTTGGCAGTATGTTAAGAAAGGCTGATAAGTCTCAATTAACACATGCAATACTAAAAAAGTCTGATGAATTATGAACTGGGCTTGTTGAAATTCAGTCTACTAATCACAGGGACAACAGCCAAAGTTTCCAAAAAATAGTAAGGAAAATAGCAGGATCAACCAAAAAAATAGGAGGGATAAACAGCTAAAAGTAGGTTAAAAAAAGCTATAAACTCTACAAAATAGAGAAAATTAGAACATGGAAAATTTCGAAATCCCAAAACCCATCAGAAATTTAAAACTGGATCCTACATAAAAAAACAGACTTGGGTCCCTATACCTACTAACGTTTAGAAGAAAAAACAACCAATTTTAATAACATTTTTAAGAAGGAAAAACAAGATGAAATTAACTGGAGTGTGACTCAACTCAACTTTCTCACACCAGAATCCATTTTTAGTAACTTTTTTCTAATTTTACAAGGAAAATTTTGAAAAATTGGTACTGTTCGTTCAAATGATTGCAATTATAGCGTGTTACCCTTCACTGTAAAGGGCTTGAAAAAAATCTTTCGATTGATACCATACTTGCTAATGTACCCCTCAGGGGGTTACTTGCCCTCCAAGGAGAGCTAATGATGTCACAAACAAAAAAAAATTGTATTGCGGTTATCTTTCACAACTATGATTGAAACTATTAAGTCTTGTAATCATTGAGCAATAAATAAACCCTTTTATGCATGATTATGTCAAATTTTGTCCTGTGCTGCTATGTTAAAAAAATATAAAATTTCGAATAAATTTCGAAGTTTTCACTCAAATTCTAGATTTTTTAATAACAAAACCGGATATAAAGTTTCATGAAAATCCATTAATATTTATGGCCGTTATAATGTACACAAGAAATCGACCAGACAGACAGACGGACATCACTCTAAAAATAGTCAAAAGGTGGAGGTCTTAAAACATATACAGTCAAACCTATCTATAACGAGATGCTAGGGACCGAGAAAAAATATTGTTATAGACAATTTATCGTTATAGACAGGGCTGAACTTGCTACACTCTATAATGGAAGTTATTTATCGTGGGTGTGATGTTATTATAATAATATATGTTGAACTTGCATTACTGAATAATACTACAGTATTATGTTGAACTTACATTTTTAATGAATGTATTACAGATTAGGAAAAAAATATGAAACATATGTAGTATCTTATGAACCTAAATCATAAGATTCAAATTGCAGTTCGAAAATGTACCAAGACGTATATTTTAACTACATTTCTATTATGCAATTTAAAAATAGATAATTATAATGATAAAAATAAAATTGGAGTTATATTTTTAATTCAAAAATCAAGAATAAGCCGAAACGGAAAATGAAATACATACCGTACACAATTTGAATCCTTAAATAGGACAAAGGAAAATTTAACATGCGAAGTAATCCGATATTTTCGTTTGCTTGGATTTTGCAGAGAATGCAGCTGTCATACACATATTTTCTAAACCTTTTAGCGAATTCAGATATACATCTGGAACATTTAGTAAAGTAGGAATAAAATTCTGTAATGTTTCAATCATTTTAACAGCATCTTCAGCTGTTGTGTTGGGTGGTGATTCCGTTCCACACTCCTCATCTTCCACTTCACTAACATCATCATTTTCTTTCAATTCTGCAATTATGGCCTCATTGGTGCTCCCACTGAACACTAATAAACCTTCATCCAAATTCAAATTGTCTTCTGGATTTTTAAGTAGGTGCAGCACACAATTTTCTTCTTCAGAAAGATTCTGTTGAAAATTTCCATCGCTGTCAGACTCTTCTTCATCACTACACGGGCTGAAATTAAAACCTGTCTTCTGCCAACAATTTCGTATGGTAGATGACTGCACAGAACTCCCAACTGCCAGAGATCATGTCACATGCTTGTTTAACATTTATGTTAAATTGTTTGGCAATTTTGTTGTCCAATTTAAAAATGACGTTTCCAATTACAGTACAACCTCGAAAATCCGGACATCCAAAATCCGGAAACCTCCAAAATCCGGACGTTTTCCAAATTTTCGTTTTTTTTTTTTTCCCCCGGACTGACGAAGTCGCGGATTTAAAACAACAGGGTGAAATTAATTATATGGAATTATATTTTATAAGCAAATATTGTATTTTTTCCGGTTGACTTTCTGAACCCGGAAATGAAACGAATGTTTAGATGGACGGCCGTAGAACGATCGGCTCTTGGTTGGAGCGTGAATTACGTTGTTATCGTTAATCCCTCCTCCCCCTTATTCAAGTCACAACTCCCGATGAATTATTTCGCGTAAAATGTACATCGTTATTTAAATACGGAATTTTTATTATTAAAATTTCCTTTTCTCATTATTGAAAAAGGCATTTTTCTGAAACAATGTAATTTTTAATATTAAACACTTTAAAACGTTATCGTAACATTTTATCACAGATTGTTCAATTAAATCTAAAAATCCTGAGAATTCATAAAATAACGCTCCCGGAAGTTTATTTTGTTCGCTTCGTAGTACGAATTCCATTCTTCAATGTATTCTGTTTTGTCTTCAGAATCTCCTCCCCCTCCCGATATCTGACGATTTTTTCGTTTTCGTCGAACGTGTTAGCTTGAAATCAACTGTATATTTTGCCTTTTTCGTTTAAAAAGCCGTATTCACATAGTATAAATAGCAAATAAATAACTAAATAATATCGTATCACACAGAACCGAGCAACAAGGTCATTAACACACAGACCTCTCAAAGGGGTCGGCTGCGTTTACGATTAGGAGCTAAGCAAATTCCTTTCTCCGCTTTCCCCGCCCCACTACGTCCCGGTGCTGCAGCCTAGTAATGACTCATAGTAATTTAGAAAAATCATTGAGGAGAAATATTTTTGTTTTGGAAAAGATATTTATTTTATCTACTGCGATATTTTTTACGTATTTAACTATTACTAATAAAGTTTTTACTTTTTTCAGAGTCATCAGCCTTTTTAAACATAACATTATATAGATGCTGGAAAATAAATCAAACTTTTAAGTTCTTATTTTTTGTTTTTCGTTCGTTAATAGCGAAAACGGTTTAAACACATTTAAACCTTTAAAGATATCGTCAAAAGTGCTAATCCTCGATCTTTATTAAATCTCGGCACTTCATTAAATCTTCCGGCGCTTCATTAAATCTCGACAAAGCCGATATAACGGAAGTTCTGCACTGTGATGATGATGCGCCAATCGTAAATAAATTGAGTGATGGCGTAATTCGCGATATGATATTAAAAAAAAAAGATCAAAGTAGGGACGATAAATGCGGAGAAGAAAAAATACCCATTGATAATCTTATGCAAACAATCGATCATGATATTAAAGGTCTTGAACAAAGAAGCTTTATAAAACCGAGCAGAAATAATATCCATCTACAGGATAAAGAAAACTGCTTTCCCATGAACAAAAATTAATGAAATAACAAATGTTAATTCAAATATTTAAACGAAATGATAAAATGTGATTTTATCATTTCGTTTCGTTCACACATTCTAAATTATTAATGTGTATTTCTTTTCTTAGAAATTTCTTTTGCCCTATTTTTTAAATTAGATAATATGTTTTAATTGATTAACTTAACTTTAGCCATTATTTTTACTAAAAATAGTGCTTTATAGCGTATTTAGTTAATATTAAATCGGAATTTTATACAAATTCTATAATCCGGAAAAATCGATAATCCGGAATCGGCAAAGTCCGGACGAGTCCGGATTTTCGAGGTTGTACTGTATATGTTTTCTGCAGTATCCTTTCACACATTTAATGACCTAAATCCAGTGGCTGCAGAACTGATGTGCAATTCGGTGGGAAGTAATAGAGTTTAACATTTTTCATTTTTGGTGGATTATTGTGGGGAGTACAGTTATCTACAATTAAAGCAATTTGTTTCTTTTTCTTTTGCATGGAGTTGTCAATATCTAGTAGCCATTGATTGAATATTTTTTCTGTCATCCACACTTCTTTGTTTGCCATATAATCAATTGGTAAACTTCTTGCATTTTTAAAGCATCTTGATTTCATAGATTTTCCTATCACTAGGGGCTTCAACTTATCCCTTCCGATACCATTTGTACACAACAACACTGTCAGTCTCTCTTTCGATTTCTTCCCCCCTTTGCAATTTTCTCCCTTATATGCCAACGTCTTCTCTGGCATGAGTTGAAAAAACAATCCTGTTTTGTCTGCATTGTAGATGTTGTCAGCAGAATACTTTTCTCAATTCGTGCTGCTTTCATGATTCCACGTCATCTACGGGCACAGACTTCTCTTCGCCATTAATTACTTGAAACGATATTGCGTGATGGTCACGAAACGAGCCATCCATTGCTTGCTTTAAAATTCTCGTTTCCTAGCATGGTTGCAAATTTTTTTGCTTTTTCACATATCAGTGGTCTATTTATTGAGATATTTTGTGCTCGCACTTCCTGGAACCACCTAATGGTTGCTGTGTCAACATCTTCATTCAAAGCACCTTTCATTTGTTTACGCTTCAAATCTATCTTTCCATTTTTTCAGCCTCCTCAATATCCTTTCATTTCCTTAAAAACATTGCAATTGTTGACTAAGGGATGCCATATATTTTAGAAACTTCCACTTGTTTTAACTCACTATCGATATCCTGATTACTTTTAGTTTTTCTTGGGGCCATTTTCGACACTACACACTACCGTACTTACACTACGTACATACAAGACCTTTTAAAACAAAAAGTCACACATGTCCTGTCACTGTGAAAGAATTTAAAGAGCAAACAAGTTTGAATGGGTCAATCTTATGCAGGTGATACTGTATGTACAGAAAAGATGGGCATAAATAACGTGACAAACAGGTGGCTAAGTTGGAGAACAATAGCCATCCACTAAAAGCGAACTGATCACAATTTCTTAGAAGAGAGGTGGTCCCTATCACATTGTGCACACACTCCCCCTCCACCCATTGTCGTGTCAGTCTCCAAGGAAAAGTAATGGGAATCACTTTTGTTGCTTGGAAAGTCGGTACATAGAACATTATTCCCCTAGGATGAACTGCCTTTGTGTCAAGTCTGCCATTGTAGAAGTCTTGGTCCAAAGTCCAAAAAGTCTTGTACACAACACAGGGAAAAAAGTTTGAAATAAGCAAAATTATCATTATATACAGGTTCACTCAAAAGCAAATTATTGTTATAGGCAAGTTCGATATACACTAAAACTATAGGAAATCCAAATGGACCATGTAAAATATCATTATAAACAGGTTTATCATTATAGACAATATCGTGTAGACAGGTTTCACTGTATTGGAATCAAAATCTCGAATTCAAAAATTTTCGTGAAAACAATACTTTTTTTATACTACAAAGTACGAAAAAGTAAAAAGTTGTTCAAAAATGATTAAAAAAAATGGAGAATTTTTCTCCTAACTGATTATCCAAAACAAACTTATTCTGTACAAAAATAAATAAGTGCTCACAAAATTTTTATTACCTTAATTTTTATTCTTTGTTTAATACATTATTACACTCTATAAAAAATAAATCACTAAAGCAAAAAGTACTGGTTTTAAAAGGCATTTGGATGGAATAGTTGAAAATAGCACATTTGGAAAGCATAAAATTGCAAGGAATAAAAATTATTTTAAAGATATTACTTGAGTAAAGAGAATGGTACTAACAGAATGCTACTCTGGGTTTATGAGATTCTACAACAATGTCACTTTAGATGGATAGACCATGAAGGAGATGATGTGATTGTGGAACTTAATGCAGACACAGATGGTGTTGTTATAGCAGAAAAATACCTGTACAGAGTACCCTTTGGACAATGTTGAGCTGATCCAAGGAGTGCTCCCTCGTGGTGATAGCAATTACTTGGAGGGGTCCCTCAACTGGAATTTCCTTCTTTGTCCATGGAGGAAGTCTCAGGACACCATTCTAGGGCAGAACATGATTGGAATAATAGAGTATACAAGGACGATATTGTTGTTTTTACCATGCATGAATTGGGAAAAACATTGAACAGCATGAACAAAATAATACTCCTGGACAAAACGGCTTGACTTTTAGAAATAATTGAAGAATTATTCTATATTAATAAAGACTGGCTTTTAGAGATTGTTAACAAATGTCTGGAATTATTGCCAGCAACTTGGAAAAAAATGAGAGTGATACTAATACCTAAGGAAGGAAAGAATTTGGAATTACAAGAGTCCTACAGACCCATCTGCCTGCTCCCGGTATGGGGTAAAATGTTAGACAAAATGATATCAAATAGATTAATGCAGGAAATGGAAACCAATACGGTTTCAGAAAGAAGGTTAACCCCCTTGATGCATTAAGAGCTATCATCATTAAAAGGGATGAAAACAAAATGAAAAACATACTTGTTTGATATCTCTTGATATCAAAAATGCGTTCAATACAATAAGATAGGATGATGTAAATAGAAAACTCAAGGATTATCATATTCTAAGATACATCGAGAGGATGATAAATAACTTGGTTGCTCATTGTTGATGAGGCTCTGAAAATAAACTTTGATAATCCTAACAATCATATGCAGGCATTCACTGATAATATAGCGCTGATCATGAATGCCACAGCTTCATATATCTTTGCTGAAATGTGTACCAACACAGTAAAGAGACTTAATGACTGGGCGGAAAAATGGGACTGAATTCAGTGTGGATAAGAGTAGATTCATAATGTTCCCAAATAGGAAACATATTACCAACATCCCAAAAATTAGGTTGAAAAACAAAAGTATTAAGTATACAAAAGAACTTAAATATCTTGGGTTGTTAATTGACTCCAGACTTTATTGGACGCCACACCTCAATGAGGTTAAAAACAAGAGTCGCTAATTTTCATCAGAAACTAATTAGATGTACCAGGGAAACCTGGGGCTTAAGACTGAAGATCTTAAAAACTATTTATCTAAGAACAATAGAAAAGTCAATCTCATATGACTCTGAAATATGGTATAGAGAGCTCAGAAGAACAGATGATAAACTCTCTCAAATTCAAAGAGTTGCATTACTATCCATAACAAAAACCTTATAATACTGTATCTAATACTACTATTCAAGTCTTAGGATGTCTCCCACTTAACATCAAAATTAAGAATGAAGTAGTTCTTTTCAAACTTCTACATTGGAAAGAAGATTTGAAAATAAATGATGAGATAAACAAGTATGAGGAAATGGAAGGTTGTACATTCAACAGATTGCCGAGTTGGAAGGAGAAACAGATTAAATGGGATTGCATAACCCCTAATGAAAATGACAACACCATCTATACAGATGGCTCGAAATTACATCAAAGAGTTGGATTGCATTCATCAATATCGAGAACAATAGTGGATGGAAAAGAAATATAGGCTTAATGATACTATGGTATATAA
Organism: Amaurobius ferox; assembly: GCA_951213105.1. Lineage (NCBI taxonomy): Eukaryota > Metazoa > Arthropoda > Arachnida > Araneae > Amaurobiidae > Amaurobius > Amaurobius ferox. The sequence continues at coordinate 17,718,872 of OX578142.1, read as the reverse complement.
TGACGAATTATTTGCTATCTATAATGAAGTAAAATATACCATTGGAATTAAATTGAACATAATTAATATATGTACAGACTCTAGAACAGTGATCATCGCCCTTGGGTCATTTAAGATTGAAAACAATATGATGCATAATTTAAAACAGAAAATTATAAATAGTAATTGTGATATAAGACTACATTGGGTTAAGGCCCATGTGGGCTTAAAAGCAAATGAAGCAGCAGACAAACTAGCAAGAGAAGCTACACTCAATGATGTTATTGATTATAGCTTCAAATGGAGCAAAATACAAGTTAACAAGAAAGATCAATCATGAATAATAAAGCATTGATTATGAAACACTTTCCAACTGCAATGCAATTTTATTTAAACAACTCTAAAATGAGATACATTCAGCGGTAATTTTTAAAAAATTATCACAATACTACAATAATTTATTACATTTGAGAACTTAAAACTTCATCGAAAAAAATGAACTTTATTCAAATGACGTACGTCATTGAAATATAAATCGCCTGGCTCTCTATGTAAAAGCTGTAAATATTTCATTCATACACTTTTATTCCATTCCTTTCATTCATCACAATACTACAATTTATTTTACTAGGGGGCTCTGCCCCCTGCTCACGCAACCCCCTTCGGGAAGCTTTGTCTCCTACTCACTGCGCTCACTTCATATCCATCTTTCCTAAAACTCCTACTTTCAAAAATCTCTTTTCTATCCCTGCCTATTTTCCACAGGAGGGAAAAGCGGGGATTTTTCTTAATCCAGGGAATCCCAAAACTGAATTCCTTGATCATGAGCTCGCTTTGTGAGCTATTTCATGCCAAACTAAAGTTTAAATATATAATCGGTTTATTTCATGTGGTTTATTTCGTGTTATCCTATTATTTCTCTATAAATGTACCAAATTTTATATTTTTGTATGCTATAGTTTTTACGGTACGAGACAGAAAAATCGCTAGACGTGCCGATACGAAAAAAAAGTTTACTTGAAGTGCATAAAAAGTAAAATATCTCAAAAACTACATCAAAATTAAACAAGAAAGATCAATCATGCTTAAAGCATTGATTATGAAACACTTTCCAACTTCAATGCAATTTTATTTAAACATGTCTAAAATGCAATACATTCCTCGGTAATATTTTAAAACTTATCACAATACTACATTAATTTATTATATTTGAAACCTTAAACCTTCATCGAAAAAAATTAACTTCATTCAAATGACGGCATTAAAATATAAATTTCCTGGTTTAAACATCTCTAAAATGTGATACATTCCTCGGTAATAATTTTAGAATTATCATAATACTACGATAATTTATTATATTTGAAAACTTCATCGAAAACAACTGAAATCCATTCAAATGACGTCATAGAAAAAATAACACGCCTGGCTCTCTCTATAAAAGCAACATTTCATTCATAAATAATTCCCCCATTCATGTCATTCATCACAATACTATAATAATTTATATTATTTAAAAATTAAGACCATGGAGCTACAAGTAAGTAAAACTCTATGCGTAAAACTTCATCGAAAATTATCGTCCTTCTCTTTCTAAAATCAATGAATATTTCATTCATATCAGCCATGCAGACTCCATGGACTAAATGATTTTGTGTTAAAGAATTACAGCGATTCTAATACAACTCATTCTACATATTTTGCTGTTTACATTTTACATAGGTGAAAAATAGGCTTAATAGTAGAAATAATCAAATTTGTATGAGCATTTAAACTGAAATATATTGTCATTGCGTTGTTAAAGTATGTAGATGCACAGAATTTAGGCCAAAATAAAGTAGTTTTAGGATGGATACAACACTCAATATGAATTAGAAAGAACTTTAAAAATCACGATTTTGAGACAAGATGGATGCCATATATCATTTTGAAGTGGGTCATGTGATCGTTTCATATCATGGACACGTGATCGCTTCATATAAGAGGTGTTATTATTATTTTAATTTTTATTTAAAAAACTACTGAATATATTTCGCTGAATTTTTTTTTATATATTTTATGGAACAATTTGAATATTGCCTAAAATTTTCGAAGCAATTTGTGAATTTTAAATCCGCTTAAAAAATGCTTGAAAAATTAGGTCCCATAGGGCTCAATGTATTCCATTTTTTCAACCCGGGTTCAATCCAAAACTAATTGGGTGATATTATCCATTTATATTCCCATAGGTCCTATAGACCGTCTGAACAACATACTAAAATTTCATTTTGATTAAGTCATTTTTACGGCAGTTATCGTGCTAACGGACAGACAGACAGACAGACAGACAGAATGAACAAAGTCATAAACACTTTTCAACTTTGTTGTAAAGTGTTAAAAAAGGGGCTCCATCCTGCAAAAATTCACCCATGCCTGCAAAAATTCGTGGTCTTGCTAATGTTAGTCTATCCAGGACGAGAACTCGCAGCTCAAACATTTTGTCTTTGATATTAAATATTATGTCTTTGACATAAACTACAATATATATCAAAAAACAGTTTATTTCAGCGTATTTCCCAAAGCTTTTTCTACATGTTCACTAAATTTCATATTTTTATATGCAATAGGTTTTGCGGTATGAAGCAAAGAATCTCGAGAAACGAGAAATTTGTCAAACAGTGTTGGTGTCAGCTACTTTTTTTTAATATAGAGAGATTTAAAAATTTAAAACCATGGAGGTAAAAGTAATTTAACTGTATGCTTAAAACTTCAACAAAAAAGTCTGCTATAAAATTGTCTGTTCTCTGTGTAAAATCAAAGAATGTTTCATTCATATCAGCTATATTGCAGACTCCAGAGCTAAATAATTTTGTGTTAAAAGAAATTCAGCAATTCTTATACAACTCATCCTACAACTTTATGTGTTTACATTCTCCATAAGTGAAAATTAGGCTTTGTTGTAGAAATAATCAAAGTTTGATCATTTAAACTCCAATATATTGTAATTGCGTTGTTTCTGAATATAGATGCACAGAAATTAAGCAAAAATAAAACTGTTTTAGGACGCATACAACATTAAATATAAATTAAAAAGAACTTTAAAAATCACGATTTTGACACAAGATGGATGCCATATTTTATTTTGAAGTGTGTCACGTGATCTCTTCAAATAATATGGGTGTAATTATTATTTTAATTTTCATTTAAAAACTGCCAAATATATTTTGCTGAAATTTTTTTCATATTTTTTATGGGATAATTTGAATATTTCCGAAAACTTTCGAAGCAATTTGTGAATTTTAAATTTGCTTAAAAAATGTTTGAAAAATTAGGTCCCATAGGGTTCAATGTATTTCATTTTTTCAACCCAGATCAGTCCAAAACTAATTGGGTGATATTATTCATGTATATTCCCATAGGTCCCATAGACCGTCTGAACAACTTATTAAAATTTCATTTTGATACATTACGGCATAAATTTCATTTTGATACATTATGATTTACGGCAGTTATCGCACAGACAGGCAGACAGAATGAACAAAGTCATAAACACTTTTCAACTATGTTGTAAAGTGTTAAAAATGAAATCAAAGACTGCAGTCTCAAAACATGGCAAGACAAATGGGATCAAGATGAAAGTAGTAGAGTACTTTACAAAAACTTAAGGTATCTATTAAAGCAGTATATAGCAACTTCTATGTAAACCAAGTGCTGACAGAACATGGAATCTTCAGAAGCTATCAAAGCAGATTCTTTGGTAAAGACAAAAAATGTCATTGTCAGAAAACAGAAGGCACAGTCAGCCATTGCATATATGAATTTGAATTATGGACAAATATAAGGAAGGACTTTTTTCCTTGGACACAACTTTAAGGAACACATACTTTAATAATAACACAACTTTAAGGAACACATACTTTAATAATAACACAACTTTAAGGAAGTTGTGTTATTTGACTTATGTCAGGCACAGAAGGCTAAAATGGGTGAGACTTCCATTATCCATAAACTTTTGGAAATAGAAATGAACTTATGATTTTGAAGTCAATCAAGCGAATTGCTTCTCTTTGATAGAAGTGGTATCAGTCTATTCGCAAGTTGGGATTTGGGTCATTCCATGTGAAAACACCCATTTTAAGAAAAACTTGTTACACCATAGTCATGGATTTTTTTTTTTTTTTAACACCATGGATACACATGGTAATAAAACCCCTAAATCTGAATTTGTAATTTATATATCCCAATAATAACCAAAATACAGATATTTGAAATATGCTCATTTTTACCAAATGGTGGCCATCTTGGATTTTAAACCAATGTTTATAAATATAACAGCATGAGAACTAATGGCTCAAATTAAATAATTCTGGTACCAATTTGAAGTTATTTATATAAGAAATATAAGTGTCATATCAAAATAACAAAAAATATATATTTTAATATTGTTATTACATGAAAATTGCAAAAATTACCTCCAGATTGATAGTCAACTTTAATAAGCTAACAACACACATGCACACGAAAAAAAAAAAATTCTCATATGTTTTTCTGAAATTTGGTACAAACACAAACTAATACGAGTGTTTTAGTACAAAAAATAATAGGATGATAATATTTCTTATTGCAGAGAAAGTTAGCTTTAAATATATATTTTATTATTTATATTTAAATTTTTTATTATTTATATTTAAACATATATTTTATTATTTATATTTATTGTTCAACAAATATACATTTATTGAACAATTGACATGCAATACTTCAATCATTTAAAAAAAAAAAAAAAAATTTTAAATAAATAATGAGCAAAAACAAAACATAGGAATTTTTTACACTAACTGGTATATGTGCTTTAAGTACAAAAAAATTCCACTTGAGCCACTAGTCTTGCCTTAAACCGTTGTATTTCCCCTTTTTCATTTCTTTTCAATGTATAAACCCATCAACTGCCTATTATTTTTTCTGAAGGAGGTGCAGGAATTAACTCCCAGACATCTCTTTCTTTCATAACATTAATTTCCTCAGTCATGGCATTATTCCATTCTTTAACTTGGGGTGATTGTACTTTTTGGGAATATTAATTTCTATATTGTGTCTGTCTGTACAATGTATGTATCCACTCTAACTCAAAAACTAATGGACCGAATTTCATAAAATTTGGTAGATAAGTCACTTGGGTATGACCCTGGTGCTCATTAGTTTTTGGTACAATTCGTAAAAACAGAACCTGTCTTTTTTTGTGAAATGGCCCGTAAAAATTTCACGTATCCACTCTAGCTAAAATATTAATTGACCAAATTTCACAAAATTTGGTAGATAAGTTACTTGTAGGATACTCTGGCGCTGATTAAATTTTGGTATGATTTGGAAAAGAACAAACAACCTGCCTTTTTTTATGAAATGGCCCATAAAAATTTCATGTATCCACTCTAGCTAAAATACTAATTGACCAAATTTTACAAAATTTGGTAGATAAGTTACTTGTGGAATATTCTGATGTTGATTACATTTTGGTACGATTCGGAAAAGAACAACCTGCCTTTTTTTACAAAATGGCCAGCAAAAATCACCAAAATCTAAAAAAACAAGACTACGTATGATCAAATGTATCAATTAAATTCTTGTTTCATACGCAATTTTTGACGAGGAAAAGAATATAACATACTCCATTATACTTTAGGACTAACCGTTCAAGATATTTGAGATTTCTTGCATTTTTGTTACGCCGCTTTTGGATAAATGTCCAATTACCAAATAAAAACAAAAATTAAATTAAAAATGCAAATTTAGTATTATTTTGTGCAATTAAACTCAATCTAATGAATTATTAAAGAAATAAAGAAAATATGAATTTGAGTCTGCAGGGAAAGTCATGTGCTGCCCACATCAGATTTTTAATATCTAGCTTTAAATTTATACATAAATTTTGGAATAACTCAAATCTCTAAATATTCAACAAAAGCAGTAAAATTATAAATTAAATCACCAAAACTTGTCAGTAAAACTAAATAAAAAATCACTAGCAAAATGTAATGAATCTTCTTTTCTTTTTTTAGCTATATTAAATTTAAACCCTTATTTTTCCTATAAAAAGAATGCGACTCACAATTTTTTTATTTTATATATTAGCTCACATAAAGAACATTTTCAAAAGAAAAAAAAAAAAATTCCAATCAGTAGTGCCTTTTTTTTTAAAGCTGTTATATTTCTGTGCGTTTTTACAAAATTTTTCAATTCTTCTTCACTTCATGCTTTTAAAACAGGTAAAACTAAAAATTTATGGATATTTTGTAATCTACATACTCCACTTAATAACTGTATAAAGTTTCGTGGTTATAGATATAAAGTTAAATTAAAATAAGTTTTCTTAATAACATTGCTTTTCGTCAAAGTTGCTATTATGGCATCTCAACCAAATTTTAAACTCATGTATTCTCGAAACTATAAAGTATGTAGGAAGTTAAAATTTTCAGGATTTTCATAGTTCCAGTTGATAAACTTTTATGCCAACTTTCATTAACTGAGTCAGTGGGTTTCATTTTTTAAACAAACTGGATTATTTGACATGGAATAACTATGCATTTATGTTTTTCAATGATATTTAAAGATGTTTATAATAGTGCACAAGACAGTCTTTCTAAATTTATTAATAATAAACTACTACTAGCTTTAGAACAGTTTGCACTAGCATCATGGGAAATATTTTCAATCCACACAAACGACATCCTAATTGATATCATTATTTCAAATATTTATAAATATAGCTGTATAAAAAATATTAAATAAAAAATTAGAGAAAAATCACATTTTTGTATGAGCTGAAACTTGTCTTGCAGAAAACATTTCAAAGTAATTATATGCATCACCTCTTTCTCATTCCATGCCCTGAAGCAGTCACTCTGTCCTGCTTTATGATGGTAGGCCACTTGCTGGCACCTCAGAAAGATGAAAAGCATTTAGTTAATGATATTTAGGCAGAGCAGACCACTCAAATAGACTTCAAATACTCCAACTCTTTGATAAAATTGCTATATTTTGCCCCTGCTTTCAGTAACACATTTGTTTTAGTTGTTACAATATTTCATACTCTGCGTATTTCCACTAAATGATTAACTTTGACATTGATGACAAAACTTTGTTCCTTAAATATTTTTGTATTCTTTGTATTGCTTAACTTCACTTGATCTTTATGTTTGTCAGCATACAGTTGTTCTAAGGTTAATGGTACATTTCACACACCCCATAAGTCTATTTTCATGGGGTGCCCATCCAATGGAAACAAAAGGCCTATACTAGACTAAACAATTTATGACCCCAGAACGTGGCAATACGGCTGGAGATCATGTTTACGGGATGATACACACTATTAAGGCACGTTCCCGGCCATTCAATTTACTGTTCATGCCCTAGGGCGAGTCAAGTGGTCTAGGTTTTTAACACCATTAAGGGACTGTGCAAATTCTAAAAATAAAATTCCAGACTTTATTCTTCATCCTACTAAACTAGAGTAATATGTCACTGTAATACATTATATTTTATATAAAGTTATATATATATGTATATATATATATATATATATATACGGAGTAGGATTCAAAAGTTCTAGGACTGAGTCTATAACTTTAAAAATATTTGCAGTAGAGGGACTACGATAGCGTTTCTGTGTTACTACGTTCTCCCCCTCTTCTAAAAGTGGTTGGACCCAAATAACGTGGTCGGTAGCTCACCACGGCGTCGTATTTTGTAGACGGGTGCACTTAGTAACCGGCGATTGAAAGAAATGGCATTTGTTGAGCAGAGAATTAATATCAAATTTTGTGTTCGCTTGGGAAAGAGTGCTACGGAGGTTTACGAAATGTTGAAGCATGTGTACGGTAGTGAGACATTATCGTGAACACAAGCTTTTGAGTGGCATCGACGTTTCAAAGAAGGCAGGGAAAGTGCCGAAGACGACGAACGCATTGGACATCCAGACTTCCCGCACTGCTGAAAACATCGAAAAGGTTTGTGCGACGGTACGTAGGAACAGGCAGCAAACAATAGCGGAAATAACAGAATCAGTTGGGATATCCGAGGCCACATGTCAACGGATTCAGACTAATCTTAACATGCACAGGGTGTGTCAACACATCGTTCCTCGTATGTTAACCGAAGACCAAAAGGCAATTCGAATGGAAATAGTGGGAGACTTAATTTCGGCTGTTGACAAAAACCCTTCCTTACTTGGCAGAATTGTTACTGGAGACGAGAAATGGTGTTTTTCATATGACTCGCAATCCAAGAGAGCATCGGCAATGTGGAAATCACCACAATCTCCACGCAAGCAGAAATTCCGCCCAGATCGCTCTAAAGGGAAGGTCATGCTAGAGGTGTTCTTCAATATCCAGGGCATTGTGCATCTGGAATTTATCCCTGAAGGACGCATTGTGAACAAGGAACTCTATGTAAACATCCTGTGTTGTTTGTGTGAGTCGATCTGGAAGAAGAGACCAAAACTGTGGGCTGAGCAGTCATGGGTGCTTTCGCATGACAACGCTCCTGCACACAGATCCCTCCTCATCACTGACTTTCTTGCGAAAACGCAAACAATTGTTTTGCCACATCCTTACTCCCCTGATCTCGCTCCCTGCGACTTCAGCCTATTTCCTGAACTAGCAAGTCGCTTGCAGGGTCATCGATTTCAATTCGCAGATGAAGTTAAAAGTGCATCACAGGCTGAATTAAAGGACATGGCTAAAAATAGAATACAAAAGTGTTTCGATGACCTTTACAAATGATGGCAAAAGTTTGTTGTTGTGCAAGGGTCTTATTTCGAAGGAGGATATGTTTCAGAGCATTTTAAATAATAATATTGTTGTGATGTGTTTAAAAACTTTAAACTCATCATAACACTTTATAACTTTACTACAGAAAACTATTCTTTGCATTGAGAACATTTTCTTAAATTCATGGTGGTCCGAGGTAGTGAATATTTTTCCCACAGTGGCTTCGAAATAGAAGGCACTAAAGCCATTAAAAAGCATTTAACAAGATCACTCAAAACCTTAAGTGACATTTTAAGGTGTGGAAAAACAGAATTTTGAAAGCTAAACGAGACCTCTCATGTGGTCTACAATCTGGCATTTATTTGCAGCCATTAACACCACGATTAGGCACGAATGGATTGCAAGTGCATTCAATTACCATCCTTGACAGATGTGCAAGATCATCAATTCTAAGTTCCCTGTGAGCAGAGGTTTTTCTGGGAATTCATTGAGCATGCGAAGAAACAACTTTTCCCCCCTTTCTACAATTTGTGGATCAAAATGACATCACTGGTCAGTAACCAATGGCTGATTGGTACGTCTCTTTCTTCCCAGAAGTCATTTTTTTTTAATTATTTTGTTCTGATGTTATTGGGTCCTAGCAACATGTGAATGTGAGCTGGGAAGCAGCTTTTCTTTTTTTCTCCCCCTTCCCTGGGAAAAGGGGAGGTGTAATTTTTAGAAGTTATGAAGTTCAGTCAGTAGGTCTGTGATTTTCAAAAGGTGTAGTGACCTAGTTTATTTCGTTTCTGAAATATATGTATCAAATGTTCAGTGAATTTTTGAAGTGGCTGAGCTCTGAGGAGCTGAAGATGTGTGCATTTTAAATGAGTCGGTCTGTGGCATTGTTCACAAAAAATGTGTTGATAGTGCTCCTAGTTGAGGAGATAGTGTTTAAAATGATGATATCAGCAGAATTTATATTGAAGGTTCAATATAAAAAAATACAGGTTTCATACAAAATATTAATTAAAAATGAAGTACAAAATAGAGCATGATGAAGAGATCATCTGCAAATGTTCTGATGTGAATTTGCAGTATTTTTTTTACTAATTTTGAAATATATATATATATTTTCAAAAAGTACACAATAGTACAGAAGCTGTGAGTAAAAGGAACTTATTTCTTTATTCTTTTATTGGTACTTTATTTTATGTAAAAAAAAAAAAAAAAAAAGAAAGATGTCAATTAATATTGATTATATACATATAATATAATCTTAATGAATATATATATTTTCTTTAATAAATAATTTCTTTTTAAATATAAAAAAAAAAAAAAAAAAAATTGGGAATTTATTTATGTATTGTTTTATATTATTATCATTTCATTTAAGGTTCTCATGTCAATACCTGGATAATACCACTATACAAAAATTTTAATTTTTAATTAATTGTTTATTTGGCCATTAAGATTTAATTGTTTTGACATGGGAATCCGACCTGTGAAAATATGTTGCAGGGTTCTTGATTTGAATGGAGTAATTGATTTATAATATTTTCATTAAGCTCTTAAGAGGAATCCTCAGTGTTTTAAGCTTTGATTCGCTATCACTAGATGGCGCAACGTATTTGGACATGAATCCGTTCAAAATTACAGAAGAGCGATAATTCGTCAATTCTATCTACCTCTGCTCTTGGCGACATTCAAAGCGTGCCAAAAGATTAGTCTCATTTCTTCTATTGAGGAGGTGCGTCACCTCGTCACCTCCGAAAACAGGGTAGTGATCTTCTATGGGAGGTGACGTATTTTCTGGGAATTCTCAGAAACAAGTTTACCAACCCCACTGCTGTGCCTGGGGTGTCAAGGAAGATCCCTTTGTGAATAAATAATTTTGGGATCATGAGTGGGGAAGGCTTTGGGCACAGACTATTATAGTATTCTGTGGCTTTGGGATTCAGTTCGGATGCTTATTGTACGAACTCGTTATTTCGAGCGATGTTGCTTACTAAAGAATGTAGTAATGCGTGTATATTAAAATAACAAAACCGTGAAATATGCAATTGTATATATTTTACTATTCCTTCCATAAATAATTAATTTAATATAATTTGCAAATAAATAATACAAATTTTAAAGAATTCTATTAAAGCGTTATTTTCTATGGCAGACAATGATAATTCTATGAACGGTATCATATGGGGTCAAACATACAAACAGGGCGGTCGAGAAAAGATAGAAGCCAGGTTAATTTATGAAGAGGCCCTAGTCCCAAGGCGATCAATTCATCCCCCTCAATCGCTTTCCACGAGTTTGTATATGGCATGTGTTCAGGAGTACGTATACTTTTCACCGAAATCTCAAATACAAAATATCTCGGAAAACATTACCTTATACTTCGATTTTGACTGACAGGAAAACGTTCAGGAGTACTTATAACGTATTTTTTTTCATTTATGTTGGCCCTATGTTTTAAAAGTGAAATGGTCCCAATCAAAATAAACAAACGTTTTATCAAATGGCAAGTGCTCTGTAGAACTCTAATTCAAATTTTATGATTGGTCAAACATATAGGGAAGTGTTTAAAATGTGTTCAGGAGTCCCTATAACGTGCGAATACGAAAATTGTCAGAAAAACACCTTATACCTAGATTTTGATTGACGAATAAGCACAAGTCCTGGATTCATGTCTACGATCAGGAACTGTTTTTTTCCTACTCAGACCATCCGAGAAACCAGAAATTGTAAAGTGACTGTTTGGGCAGTCTGAACAATGCCACCCAATTTAGACTGGAACCTAATGGGTGTGGAAAACCACAGGGTCTATACCATACTTTTACATACTTGTAATACATATACATGCTTTTAACCGCAAATGAATGGACACAATTATTTAGAAATTATCAAAAGCCGTCCTAGAGATATCGGACTTTTTTTCTGCATTTAGTGCTATACTAGCCGAATACCCGTTGAAAATTAACGGTCTTGATTGAGGATGAAGCACGATTTTTGAACTCCTGAACCCATTTGTATGGTACGAACTTCTTGCAATTGTTTGGGCAACCAGAGTAATCAGATAGGGGTAGCAGCTAATGAGACCGTACCATCCCTCCCCTAACCTCTTGGATTGAGGGCCAGGAAAATTGAACATTTCAGCCATAACCAGCTTGATGCTTCTGAAATTTTTATTCACATACCATATTCACATACCGCAGATACACTTTGGGCCATATATCTGCATAAATGTGACCCTCCCCCCCCCCTTCTTTAAATCGAATGTTATTCCGCCTCTACCCTCTCCCTCTTAGAAATTCTGAAAAATTATGTAAAACAGCCTCCTCCCCCAAACATCGAAAAAAATTAAAATAATCCATCCTCGGAAAAAATAAATTTATTAATGTGCCCCCCCCCCCCCCTCCCTTTAAATCGAATATTGAAATATTGAATCTAATGTAAGAATGTTCTTCTATAGTGGTCAGATGTTCTTATAACGTTTCTTTACATTAATTTTTTGAATACAAAAATTATTGGATAAATACTTTATACCTTTATAAAGGCTTTGACGAATAAGTACGTTTTCTGTCCAATTTCTAATGCTACACAAACTTCTTTTATTCATACCCAAACCATCCGATCTACCAGAAAGTATAAGGTAAAATTGTTTGGGCAACCAGAACAGTGTCACGCAGTTTAGACCGAAATCAAATGGGGATGGCTTCTAAAGACCGTACCCTCCCTCCTCTAACCTTTTAGAATAAAGCCCAGCAAAATTGAACATTTTAGCTGTAGCTAGTTTACTATTCACTAAATTGTGACGCATGATACAGCTACATTCTGGGCCATATATATAATTCACTTTGTTTTTATTATTTGTCCTTCCACTAGCCAGTTCCAATGGTGTCCATAGGTAAATACTATCGCCATTGTCAGAAACTGGCTATTCTATCGGTTTTAATTCGAATTGTATGGCTGTCTTGACGAAATATTTTTGCATAGCTGAAAATAAAATCTATCGACAAATTCCGCTGATCAGCAACCTCAAATATGACTGAACTATTTTTTCTCTAACTAGTCTTTCGGATGGAGGGCCACAAAAACATAACTTTTCAATCCTTGCCAGTTAGATTTTTTTTTTTTTAATTTTCACTAATCAGACATACACATGACGAACGCACACTTTAAAACAGATGTCTATTTATCTACAAACAATGGTGTCTTACGAGGTCAGACAAACAGGACAGATGAGAAGAGGCTGAAGTCCGGTCTGATTAGGGAGAGGAGCCATAGCTTTAGGGCCCGCAATCACTTTTCATAGGACTGCAGCTGAAATGTGTTCAGGAGTTCGTATAACGTGTTTTTTTTTAATAACATCTCAAATACGAAATATTTCGAAACTATATCTTAGATCTTGACAGACTGATACGTATATTTCTATAACTCCTGAGCACATTTTGAAGACATTTAGAGCCAGCCCATCTGTGTTGTATGTTCAAGAGTTGCTATAACGTGTTTCATTATCAAAATTTCGAATACGAAATTTCTATGAAAAACCATACCTTATACCCAAATTTTGATTGACGGATAAGTAACAGAGTACAAAAAGCTGTGTACACGATGTGTAGCATAGCACAAAAACTATTGAACATGTTGAGTGTAGCAATTGTTCAGGCGTTTGCCAAATCTTATGTATTACATTTTTTCAAACGTCTTTTTTAACTTCTTAAAATTTTATATAAAAGTAATTTGCATAAAAATTTGAAAACGAACTATTAGGGGTGAAGGAGAGGGGATCTATTTAACCGGGGTCAGAAACTTAATCTTGATACTTCCACAGTAAATTCACCACTGAGGAAAACGTTTAGGTGATATAGTAATGACGTCAAATTGATGACTTGATCAATCTGAAAATAAAAAAGCCTCTGATGACTTTCAGTGGAAATAACCGTATCAAGTTTCTTTCAATTTGTTCGAGAGATATCGTGTCTACAGACGGACGTACAGACAATATACACGGACATCATTGAAAAAGTGTATGATTTCTGGATGCACAAAACGCACAGATCCATCAATATTGAATGGTCTTTTTTTTATTATTATTCCCTTTACATATATCATGTGTTGCATGGAAAATATATGAAAGGAACATCTATTTGTATATAATATGTTATTCAAAATAGAATGATTCTATTTATATGTTGCCAGCTAGGAATGTTTATCCCACAATCTAGAGTATAATTTATGAAATGATTTTTTCTTAGTTCTGAAATTATATCAAAAGCGTTGTAGTGAGCGATGTCATCAATGTAATAAATCCACCAAAAAAGTAGTAGATAATTTTTGAAAAAATTGCCGATATCATATAGTATACAATTAAAATTAGTTTTAATTCAAATCAGATATCTTCGTGCAAAATTAAAGTAAAAAAAATCTGATGTAAGCAGTACATACATGACTTTCCTTATACAATGCAATGAATTTACTCTTTTGACAGTAAAAAAACAATAAGTTCCACGGTACTGTGTTTTTAACTTTGAATTGTACATTTGGCGATTTTACGAAAGGACAACATGCAAGACTATTTCAAAGTACCCAATAAACTTATATTTCACGCAACTCTATATAAACAATTATCAATATTGATGGCATCCTCCATAAGCGATCGAGCCCATATATTAAAATATTTTATTAATTAATGCATCAATTAGAAGTCATTTTCCTTAATTTAGCGTCATTTTTGTAATTTTGACGATATTTTCGTCAATTTGGCAACATTTAAAAAGTCAGCAAGTTGGAGATATTCGACAAATACTTCACCAAAATTTTGCCAAACGCTACGGACGGAAAATTAAGTTTTTCTTATAGTAGATTCTTATATTCTTTTCAAGATATTGAATTTTAGTCAATAAGTCGTCATTTTCATTGATTAAGTGCCATTTTAATCAATTTGGCAACATTTTCGTTAACTTGTTAATATATAGAAAAGTCGTCAAGTTGGCAATATTCCGCTAACTTCGTTGCTAAAATCTCGCTAAGCATTACGGATGAAAAATAAGTTATTCTTATAGCAAATAAATGACTATTGGTTTTCAAATAAAAAAGTGTTACCCAAAGTATCTTTTCTCATGAATGGAACGAGCTAGATCCACAGAAATGATGTCACCCAATTTATCACATGATATTATATATGAAAAGTGAACATATTTCACAATATTTAATAATTTTTTGATAAATTTATTTGAAATAAAAGCGTTCTAAAGCTTGTGTTAATTGTTTTCTAATAAAAACTACACAAGAAATAACTATTTGCATAACACTTTATTAAAGGTCTTGATTTTTTCAAAATTTCGCTCGAAAATTTAGGGGAGTTCTGAACACTAGACTGTGTTTAAAAACAATAGGCTTCCAGTATTCACGGATTGAAATTTTTGTACTAAATTTCATTCGAATCGCTCCATTCGTTCGTCAGATATCGTCTCCACAGACTTCATTGACGCACACACAGAGACATCACCTCAAAAATGTTTGATTCGTGTTCAAGGATGCGTGAAACGTGCTCCCATCGAAAACTCGAAGTCGAATTTTCGACCCCGTCACAATACTTTTAGTATACATTATACTATGCATATAAGGAAAGTAATATATTTTATAATTTTATTTAATATTTCACTTACTAACTGTTTAGTTTGACTTATTACATGATCAAAAGAAATTTAATGCTGAATATTATTTTATTTGATACTGTTGAAATTTAGAGATTGACTGCTAACAGTGATGAAATAGCACTGTATAGCAACATAAAGTATATTCAGTAAACCTGCTGTCTTAAATAATCTGAAATTAAAAATATTTCGTTATTAGTTATAGCATAAACATTTGATTGAATATATTAATCAGTTTCTGAGCAACCACACCAGCAAAGAACGTCTTGCCTGAAGAAGAGGGATATTTTTTGCTTCTGAAACGATTGATATATTTAATCAACTATTTATGCTGTAACTAACGAATTAATTTTAATTTTAGGCTACAGAAACATTTTTTTAATCGGTAAAGATATGTTCTTTTATGTATAGAAAGTTTGTTATGGAAAGAAATCTATTATTCTATTATCGTTAAAAATATACCAAAGGAATATATTGATCCAATTCCCAGTAACGTAGGCTAGCGTAAGAATATATAGAATATATTTAATCAACTATTTATGGTGTAACTAACGAATTAATTTTAATTTCAGACTACAGAAACATTTTTTTAATCGGTAAAAATATGTTCTTTTATGTATAGAATGTTTGCTATGGGAAGAAATCTATTATGTTATTATCGTTAAAAATATACCAAAGGAATATGTTGATCCAATTCCCAGTACCGTAGGCTAGCGCAAGAATATAGCCCCTCCCCCGCCCCCTCCAGGTACAGCAGAAAGCAGAAACACAAGTTCTCTGAAGCTGAAGTACTCCGTTTTGCGGGAGGAATGGGACAAAGCGAACAAATGGAACAAATCGACTCTTCCTCGGACAAACTTCCACCTCTGTGCTTCCTACCATACCCATTACCTTAGGATGGAATGAACTCGCCGGTGTATTACTGCTTTGGCGGTCTAGTGGGTTGCTATACCTTAGTTAAACAATTGGCGATTTTTAAAACATAGTTACTGATTTTATTTCTAGATGGCACCACCATCCAATAAGCCAAAATTAGGAAAGATGCCTTTTTTGAAAATTAATTTAATATATTTACTAACTATAAAGAGTGTTCTAATTGTATTAGAAGATTCAGAAAAGCGTATTTTACAAGCAAAGTAAATTTCAGACTTTCATATTCAGTATTTTTTTTATTACTGCTCATTTTTATAAAATTGCATTGATGGTATAGGGAGTCAATGAGTGAGACTTCCCCTTAAAGCAATTACTATTAATTTTCTAATTACTCTATTCAAATTGGTCCATGCAGCATGTTTATCACAACAAATATTTTTTAAGTTATAGACTTAGTCCGGGAACTTTTGAATCTTACCTCATATATCTATATAAATAAAAGTTTAAAAATCCAATGAAAGAATAGAGAGAATTTTCAACTCAAAAAACCCCCAACATTACAAAATGCCTTACAAATAAAAGTATCAAACAGAGAATCATCAATCAAGAGGAAAATATAAATGCAAACCTCTAGTCATCAATCTGAAGACAATCAAAAAACATCAGACAATGGAAAGGAATCGATAAAATAATATCAAATAAAATCCAAACATGAAAGCTTTAGGACAAGCCCTAGGCCTAATAATGAATTGTTCATTTCGATAAAACTCTTTATCAAGTCCAGGTATTTCATAAAAAATGAACACAAAATGCATGTTTCTGATATCAGTGATAGATTATATCTATAAACTTTGATAACCTGGACAACATGCATAAAGATTGAAAAATAATAGGAAACAAGAATACCTGAAAAAACACTGTGTACGTCTGATCCATTGGAGCCTTGAATAAAGAGACCAATGTTGCCAATCTCAAAAAATAAAAAGTTGAGAATTGCTGTTGCCAATCGTGAGAAAGAAATAACAGCAATGCGAAATGACGATAAAAGGTGATATTCAACAGTAAGAACATGTAAATACATGGTAATGCTTATTTAAGAGAAAGTGGATGCCAGGCTAAAATAAGATACTAAGGAGAGAATTTAAGTATAATCTACCATTCCAAACTTTTTAACTATACTATGTACTAAATAAGTTGGATATTTACATAATTTGCTAGTAATTTTAAGTTTATTAATATGCATAGCATGAAATTTTTTATCAGATAATCTATAAATTCTACAGAGCTGATTAAGTGTAATATTTCTAAACAATTGAATCGAGTTACAGGAATTAAAAGGTAATAATTTATTAATGTTAAAGTTAAAATAGTCTATTTTATCATATATTAGTAACAGTGGCGGCCATTGGGGGGGCCGCGAGTACGCGCGACACCATTGAGTAAACACCCCAAATTATTTTTTTAGTTATACAAATTTATTACAATTTCTATTGAAAAAATCTGAATTTTTGGTTCAATTAAATCGAGAATTATTAAAAATAAGTTATGAAAAAGTCACTAGATGGCAGCACTACACCTTTCTTCAGAGAAAGTCGACTCACGAAAGCTGTATTGCACAGAATTTTCAACACATAGGGGAAAATACAGGGATATTTTTAAAGCCGCGTCCCTGCCGTCGGCATATCCTGAGTGAAAGAATGGTATAGGAGCAATATTAGAAATTTGGCGTGAAAAAAAACCAGACATTGCAGATTTACTAGTAGATTGTGTCGCGGAACTGAGCGCGCCCCCAGCCAAAAGGAAACAGAAGAGTAGAAAAACACGAAGAGGGACTTCTCAAATTGGCTCGGTTTCGCTAATTTGGCTTCAATTTTCTACATTTAAGAATGTGTTTGTTCTTATTCTCCTCTTTGTTATAAATTTGGAAGTTTAAATAAACATTTGAACAAATGAGAGAAATAAACATTTGAACAAATGAGAGAAATAAACATTTGAACAAATGAGGGGGGGGGGGGTTATGATATTTTAGGGGTTTCTGGCTATCGTGAATAAAGTGCCTTGTTTAGGACACTCAGTTTGAGGGATCGCTTGACCCACCCAACTGTCTTAATTTTTGAAGTTATTTCGTCATTTCTGATGTAGTTTGTCTGTTGTTCTGTTCTTCCGGAAGGGATTTATTTCTATGCTCTGGTTGATCTGCTGGTGACGAATTTCAATATGTTTGACTTCAAAATAATTCTTTAAACGTCACGAGTTTCCAATTTTTGACACACTGTGACATATAGGCTATTTTTAGTGACACTTTCATCATCTCTACTTCCATCGATCATTAATTTGATCAATATCGAACTACCTCTCCTTTGCTCGCTACTCCACGTCTAAGCCTGATCTACCTGGTTTACTCTGGTCCTACCTGGACCACCTGATCTACTGATTCTAACAAACCAAACTTCCTATATATACCTGGATCAGTACCTTCCGGAATGATTTCTGAGACCTGTCACTGAAATATGCATATGAGTTTGTGTATGAGTCGGATATCCAGATTTGCATGAAGACTTCTACTGAAAGAACGCCGTGAGTCATTCCCGAGAATGAGATAAGTAAGTCAAAAATAAATTTGTTTTTTTGAACATCGCTCAGGAGAATAATGAATCATGATCGTTTGTTTACGGTCTTCCAGCAATCGGCCCCCTCATGCAATCCGTTAAATTCGATGCATACACAATGGCACTCAATAAATTTTTCTAAGAATCTTGACATGTTATAAAATGTCAAGTTCCTAGTATTTACTTCAAATCATAATGATTGATAAGATTAAAAAAGCACTCTTAGGTCACTAATAATTTTTAAATACAACAAAACAACGAGATATTTTGATAAATTCAAACATATTCGAATTTGACGTATAAAGAGATATAGATCAATGAATTCTCTAAGATAGTTTGTAAGGTGGAAAAATTTATAAATAGTTAACTTTAAAAATAGTTTAAGTATAAACATGTTGTAATTTACATTAGAAATTTAAGTATAGACATGCCAAACAAGTTAAAGTTGAAAACTAAGTATAAACATATTGAACGATTAACAATTTAATACTAAGCATAAATATGTTATCAAAGTTTAAATTTAAGTATATATATAAACATGTTATTTATTTCAATAAATTTAAGTATAAACATGTTATTTATTTCAAAGTTTAAAATTTAAGTAAAAACATGTTATATCTTTCAAAATTTAATTATAATCATTTAATATTTCAAAGTTTAAATTTAAGTACAATATGTTTTAGGTGTCAGAATTCAAGCACAGTATATAATTTAAAAATACATTAAGTTTGAATCAAAACATCAAATGATTCCTATTTTCATACATAATGAAACACATTAGCAAAAATAGCTTTTGTGGGATAGAAAAAGTGATATATATTATCGTGAGAAATATAAAAGATTGACAAAATGTTTTGGTTTAAACACACATTTGCAACTAAATTGCTAAGTGCGAGAGTTTAAAATAGTGGATATATAATACAAAAAAATTTATGGTATTCGTCAATACCAAATTTCATACTCAATTCACAAATATATTTTGTACATTGAGGTAGTAGTAAATAATATCTAAAAACTCAATGATTTAAAGCAGTCTACATTTTAAATAGTCCATTACAAAATTTAAGAATCCTATCCTTAGTCATAGATTTGGTGAAATAATCTGCATCATTATCCTTACTGTTTACAAAGTCAGGGTCCGCGCTAGCCATTCGCCTACGCGCCAAATGCGAAAAGATCGCAAAACTGGCGATAAAAAAAATACTTTGGCGAAAAAAATGGCGAATGATTTTTTGGAAACTGTGAAAATTTTGTAAATATTTTTTTGGGAAGTAATATGGAATAAAAGTCCGATTTAATTTGGAATAAAAGTCCGATTTAATTTGGAATAAAAGTCCGATTCCAGACAAGTAGGCCTATGACATACGAGCGTTGTCTCCCGTCTGTTTTGGGGATGCTCGTTCTCGTGTGACAAGCTCCAGGTACTCTTTAATTCCCAGCACGCTGCTCCTCAAAACGGACGGCAGACAGCGCATTCCTGTCTCTCAAGCGTCCTTGACCCACCGCGGCAATCAAAACATTATCTGGATTCCGTCCGTTATGTGAGCCGATCTTTTCGTTAACCCTGAATCGCACAACCGTTAACGCCCAACACAGTTATTAGATACTCTCCAATAAACAAAACAAAACAAAAAAAAACACTTTCAACTTAAAATCCTGCATTATATTTTTAAACAATCCGTGTTACAGAATTATTTCTGAAAAAAGCCATTTTTTGTCGAAAACGATCAGCCGTAATCAGAGAAACAAGTGATAAACATCGAACGAAAATGTATGTATATTTTTTGATGACGCGTATACAATGGTAGTCCAGAGCATCTGGAGGGCAGAGAAATTAGGAGTGTGCGATAGCGTAATTGCTACCGCATCGTTTTAGGATCGATTGTCTTGCGGGAAAAATAACTTTTAGACTTACGATGTTTTTTTTTTCTAGACTCCGCATATAAATCGAACCTCCCCCCCCACACACACACACACACTTTGTAGCAGTTTTTTTTGTCACAAATTTCTCGACTTACGCGAGTATATACGGTAAATAAAGAAGCATTTAATTTTAGTTAAAACCAACTGAAAAAAGGTGACTGCTGATTATATCACAGATGCCAACTTGCGGTTTGCTGTTTTTGTCATAAGTTGAATCGTAGTTTATCTTTTTGTTATGAATTTTTAAGCCTGCCTGGCTTGTTTTCGTTTCATCTTCATCATCATCTTTGTGGTTTTTATACATACGATCCTTACGCCTGCCTGAATTTTAAAACCGACATAAAAATTTATCCCTTAGATAGTTTTGGTGCCCAATTTTAAAGAAATATAATGATGATACTGCATATAAAAATATTATGGATGTAGCAAGAATTAGTTTCACATTTCCTATGACAACAACTATCTTTGAAAGAGGCTTTAGTAAACAGAACATAAATTTCATTAAGTAGTAACATCAGATTAAAAAATCTCAGTGACTTGATTCTTATAAATAGTGAAGGGCCAGATATGAAAGATTTTAACTGTAAGGCAGCTTTTGAAAATGGGTGTATAGTACAAAAATCCGACGCTTGCCTGGTTTATATGATAATGAAACTATGTGAATTATAAAATAAATTTGTCATTTTTGTAACTCATTGTGATCTTTCATGGGTAAATACAAGTTTAATTTACTAATAGCCTATTTAATGATTAAAAAAATGAAATCTACTTATCTTTATATCTTGTTTAGCATGAAATTAATATTATCAGCTGCATTATGGCTTAAAAGTAGAATTTTTTTCACCGATGGCGGCGATAACTTTGACTAATAATCATGTAATTTGGCTAATGATTTTTCAATTTGGCTAATTTGTTGGCTAACAGTTTGAAATTCCTAGCGCGGGCCCTGAAAGTTAACTTTAAATGACTCCTTAAGAACTATGTTTCAAAGAAAATTATATTTAATATCAATATGCTTAGTCCGGTGATTTTCAATTGGGGAATTTCAAAAATTAATGACTGCCTGGTTATCACAATAACTTATACTTTTATTCTTGTTAAATTTTAAACCTATTTGGCAGCATTCCTCAATTATATTTTGCATCCACATCATTTCTTTGGAGGCTTCTGTTAACGATACGTATTCGGCTTCCATAGTGGATAAGCTCACGAATTTATGCTTGAAGGTACACCACGATACAGGTAATTTGTCAACATAGAATATCATACCTCCTACTGATACCCGATCATCCCTCTTGGCTGCAAAATCAGAGCCTGAATAACAATTCAAATTAAGCTCACTAATGTTGGACAAATATAATATGTAATCTTTAGTTTTGTCTAAATAACCCAATAACTTTAATATGATAACTTTAATAGGGTAATAATAACCCAATAACTAACCCAATGTTTTATGCCGGGGTTCTCTTGAAATTGAAATAGAAGATTTACTGCATAGCTTATAAATCAGGTAGTGTCCTACTAGAAATGAAATTCAAACATCCTATTAAATTTCTGTATGCAATATTCTTCATTTGATCCATTTTTTCTCTAGTACCAGGACAATCTATTTTACTCAAAATATAACCTTTTGTTATCGGCAAGGAAACAATTGGATACTTAAACTGTTTAAATTTTTCACAGACCTTTTCAGTATACGGTTTTTGGTGTATATGAAATTTATGATTTGATTCTTCAAATTCTACACCTAGTAGTTTGTTAATTTTTCCTAGAACTTTTATATCAAATTTTTCTTTTAACATTGAAGCAACTAAGTCGATATCCTTTTGATTTTTAAAAAATAAAATTATATCATCCACATAAACTAATATAAGTACATTGTTATTAAAGATATAACTGCAATTACACCATTTAAGTTTTATAAATTTCAGTTCTTTGAATATGGAATCTAGTTCCACACACACACATAAACCAATCCCTACAACTTTGGTGAAGTCCGTAAATTGCCTTATTTAATAAACAAACATAATCGTTGTACTTAGTATTAAAACCTTCCGGTTGTCTCATGTAAATTTTATATTTTAACTTAGCATATAAGTATGCACATTTTATGTCTAATTGTCAGCATGCTAGATTGGATGCATTTTCAAAGATTGTGAAAAACAATCTAATCAGACTGAAATTAATGACTGGACTGAAAACTTCGTCATACGTGTCACCCTTTTCTTGGGTATACCCTTGAGCCACTAGCCTCGCCTTAAATCCTTGTATTTCCCCAATTGTGTTTCTTTGCAATGTATAAATCCATCGACTGCCTATTATTTTTTCTAAAGGAGGTGCAGGAACTGTTCGACTACCAAAATATAATATCTACATCTGGAATTCAAATACAAATAGAACTATTTAGTGAGCAAAGATAATAACGCAGCAAAAACCTTGATGAATGTTCTTGTGCAATGGAATAAGTACGAAGCAGGTTAGAAGAAAACTCAGTTCACTTTATTTTGTGAATAAATAAATCACGCAAGGCAAATTAGACATCTTGGTATTAAATACTATGCCGATAATAAACAATACTTTGTACAATTGAGCTCATAAGCTCGTATAAACTTTTCTTTAATAAGCAAAACTTTCCTGAATCATTTGTAGTAACAAAATACTCATACTACCTCAATCACTTGTGTGCATTTGAAGCCACCATTGTCAGTATCACACTTGGCCAAAAGTTCCATTGGACAAAGCACTGGTAAACATTCTTGTGGCTTCACACACAATTCAACTTAAGTAACATTTAATGACTTAACACTATGAATTTGCACGTAACTTAAAACGCGTTACAAATAGCCGTCATATTGCAGAAGACCTTAACACTATGAATTTGCACGTAACTTAAAACTCGTTACAAATAGCCGTCATATTGCAGAAGACAAGTCTGTGTTATTTAACCAAACACATCTGATTTTAACATTCGTAACGTACATACCGACTAAGAACTTCACCGTCTCATCGTCATCATATGTCAGCGGTCGTCTGCCAATATTTCCAGTCTGAATCATCGTCGATAGATCTATCCTCTTCTGATTTGCTTCAAGAAAGTTCTGCCTTATATATCCGAAAATGGGATTATTCTGGAAAAAAGCTCCAGGATATGCAAATGAGATGCGTACACATTGAGAATTAGATTTGCATGAAATAGCATGTGGGGAAAACGTCACGGTTCACACCCGAGAAAGAAAGGAAAGTTCACAAGAAATGTGCATGAACGCCCGTTCATGGGAAATGTGAATCGCAATATTTACATTCGTTTTCCCAACAGGAACTATTAATGAATGAAATGAAGGTGGGTGGCTCCAAAAGAGCCCAGCACATCGACCAGAGGTCTATTGTACTACCCCAAAAAGAAAATGAAGATCCCTAAGAAAAGAGACCAGTAGCCGATGCGAAAATAAGCAGGCACTTGACAGGTATGTCGTTCAGCTCCCAGGGTTTAATCACATGACGACCAATGTGTTCGAATCTGTGAGCAGAGTAGGCCTCACATTCACATAGAATGTGAGCTGCAGTTTCTTCGCTGTAATTGCAGCCTCTGCAAAGCGAATCCTTGGAGACACCCATAATATTAAGATGTCTCTTGAGGGTGCAGTGCCCAGTAAGGAGCCCAACAGCTCTCCTGATGCCAGTTCTACTGAGCCTAAAAAGTTCCTTTTGACGTGTACTAGGGCAATTGCAGTTGAGGATTTTCGCTTGCCTTTGTCCCTTACTGTCACCCCAGTTCTTAGATTGAAGCTTCCTGAAGATGTCATAGACAATTTTTCTGACAAGGTCATTGGGAATACCCAAGGCCGGCTCAGGGCCCACAAAAGGAGTACTAGAGCCTTTCCTAGCAAGTTCATCTGCCAATTCATTGCCAGGAATGCCCGAATGACCAGGCACCCAGTACAGAATGACACTATTATTACTAGCAATTTTACAGAGAGCATTATAACATTCCCAGACAAGGGAAGACATCACAGTGAATTTCCCCAGAGCCATAAGAGCAGCCTGACTGTCAGAACAAATGAAAATCTGGCTATTCTCATACTTTCTGTCATAGCAAATTCTACAACACATAAGAATGGCAAATACTTCAGCTTGAAAGACAGTAGCAAAATTGCCAAGCGGATAAGATAGCTCAGTGCCATCATCAGGGCAACAGACACCAGCACCAGTACTTGTGCCAATCTTCGAGCCATCCGTGTACCATACAAAACATTTCAGTTTGTTGTAGGTTGGAGTCCTCTTCCAATCATCCCGCGAGGGGACAAGAATTTCATAAGGCTTGTCAAACGTAAATTTGACATGGATGCCATCAGGTGGCATACAGAAATAAGGATGACTAGCAACCTTATTGTTAAGTTCGCCCCAAGATAGATACCTTGAGTAATCTTTCCAGTATTTCAGATATTTGAGTCTGTTCATGCAGATAAGTGCCTCTGCTTCAATACGCATATAAAGCGGATGCAAACCAAGTAAAAGTTCAAGAGTTGCATTAGGAGTGGTTTTCATGCATCCAGATATTGCAATGCACACCATCCTTTGAAGCTTAACTAAATCGAGCTTAGCAGTTTCACTTCTAATTCTGGACCACCAAACAATGGATCCATAGGAGATGATAGGACAGACTATCATCGAGTAAATCCAATGGATAGCTCTGGGATTTAAGCCCCAGGTTTTCCCAATAGCATTCCTACAAGACCAGAAGATTCTTCTGGCTTTAGTCGTGCAGTAGTCCAAGTGTTTCTTTCAATTGAGTTCCTTGTCAAAGTAGATTCCTAAGAATTTAACCTCCTTGGAGCAAATAAGCTTCTGCCCAAAGAAGCAAATATTCCCAAGATTAAGTATGCGTTTCTTTGTAAACGCAACTAAAGCAGTCTTCTGCGGATTAACCGTAAGGCCTGCATTTTTGCACCATGTCTCAACCCTCCTGAGAGCAGTAGACATCATGTCAGAGACAGTGTTGCCAAATTTACCCCTGGCAATGATGGCAACATCATCAGCATATCCAACGCACGAGACGCCAGAGATATTGATGCTTTCCAAAAGAGAGTCCACAACTAAACACCAGAGAATTGGTGAGAGTACACCTCCTTGTGGACAGCCCGAAAGTGCATGCACAGTCATACTATCACCAAGTAAAGATGCACAGATATACCTGTTAGATAGCAGTTTCTTGATCCAATAAGAGATCGTGGTATCAACACCTTTTCTGTCAAGAGCAACAAGAATGGTGTCAATAGGTACCTTATCAAAGGCACCTTCAATGTCGAGAAAGGTAGCAAGAGCAATTTCCTTGGCATTGAGATTTCTCTCTAAAATAAAGGAGAGACTGTAAAGAGCAGTGTCCGTAGATTTGCCCGGTTGATAGGCATGCTGAGAATTAGATAAGGGCTTAGAGGCCAGAATCACTTCCCTTAAATACCTATCAATAAGCTTTTCAATAGTCTTTAAAAGAAAAGACGTAAGGCTGATAGGCCTAAAAGATTTGGCCTCATAATAATTGTCCTTTCCAATTTTCGGAATGAAGATTACCTTAGTATGCCTCCACGCATTAGGTATATGTCCAAAGGCAATACAGGCTCTGTAGATGCGACAGAGAATGGGAGCAAGCACCTCAATTCCCTCCTGGAGAAGAATTGGAATGATGCCATCAGTTCCCGGAGTTTTATAGGATTTATGGAAACTAATTGCCCATTTAACCCTATCGAGAGTAACAATGCTCCTAGCAATGCTCCAACTATTGTCATCAGACAAGGACGTGGAGCAAGCAATACCACTGTCACATTGAACATGAGGATATGAAACCGGAAAGTGAACTCTGAACAACTCAGTCAGGGTCTCTTCACCAGTAACAGTAAAGTTACCATTTGGCAACTTGACAGTGTTAAGATTACAATTTCTGTCTCTAGCCATCAACTTAACGAGTTTTCCAACGGCAGGCGCATTATTAATACCTTCGCAGTACGTTCTCCAAGAATTCCTCTTGGATTCCCTGACTGCTTTATTATAAGAGGTGAGGGCAGATTTATAGGTCTGCCAATCACCATTCTTCTTAGCTCTATTAAAGAGCTCCCTGCATTTCCCACGCAACCGGATGAGCTCATTAGACCACCAAGGAACTATCCTTGGGGAGTCAGCATTGGTGGTTCTGCAGTTACTATGGAAGGAGTGGATAATGGCTTGTTGCACAGAGTCAACAGCCAAATCCAGGTTTTTAATAGAGGGATACTCACCATTGTGATTAGCCAATTTGGCCCTAAGATCGTCTTTGTAGGAACCCCAATTAGTCTTCCTAGGGTTCCTACCTTTGTCCTCAGTAGATTTTACAGGACCTTTAACAGAAAAAGAAATTAATTGATGGTCAGACAAGGATATATCATCTGAAACCTTCCAATTAATGACATACTCAAAAGCAGAACTATTGCTTAGGCTGATGTCAAGAACCTCGCAACGTTTTACAGTCACAAAGGTAGGAGTATTACCCTTATTGAGTATATAAAGCTTATGAAGAAGGATCTGTTCTAATAGATCATCACCCCCACGGTTGCAGTTACTACTGCCCCAAACAGTGTTATGGGCATTCGCATCGCAACCAACAACAGGAACTAACTCACCGACATCTCTTTCTTTCATAACACTAATTTCATTCCATTCTTTGAATTGGGGTAATTTGAGGACGACTTTGTCGTTTTGGGGAATATTAATTTCTACTTTACTAGCTTCTGGTTTATCAGCCCATTTTGACCCTATTTTGCTTTTTTCTCTAAAGTTAAAAAGACATGATTAAATTGTATATTATTCTTTTTACAATATTTTCTTACATCATTATGGGATCTAAGCCTTCTCCTACCGTCCCCCCTTATGCAATAATATATGTCTATTCTACTACTGTCAGCTCTTGGGATGGCTTGGCGATCCCAATGGATATTCGAACAGGAAATTAGTTTGGCATCAGCAGAAGGGTCTGTTTCCTCACTGTCTTCAGATAAACCGTTGTCAGTGTCTTCACTCTCACCTGCTTTTTCGCCCGATTTACTATCCAAACATTCCTCATCAGAGCCTATAGAATAGCGATCTGGGGTTAGCCGAAATGCGACAGTAGTGGGGTTTCTATTATCCCCATTTGGGTCCAGGATGCTTTCCTCTACGTCGATACTTTCCTCAAACCTGAGGTTGCTTGTTTCGATAACTTTTGAATCCCTTTTTAACTGAACCCAGTAGCCTCTAATACCCATAGCAAACCCCACCATGGTCTCTTCCTGGGATAGCATATCTAGCTTTTTTCTTGCTTGCATGGGTTTTCCGACGCAGTCTTTGCTACCAAAAATCTTAAAGTGATCTACTGAGGATTTCGTACAATTATAAAATTCTAGTAGAGTTTTAGTTTTAAATTTATGACAAATTCTCGCTTAACTTACTTTCATTAATCATTGCTTTTATGCAATCCAAAAAAGCAATGAGATTAAATCTCTCAGAAACACTGTTTTGCTGAGGAGTATATACATTTGTCCTTTCAGCTTTAATACCCTGTTTGGTTAAGTAAACTTTAAGCTTATTATGGCAGAATTCCATGCCGCAATCTATTTTTATACATAGAATTTTTCTATTTAACAATCTTTCTTCTCTAATTTGAAACTCATTAAATACCTTAAATACATCATATTTTTGTTTCAGAAAAAATACAAAAACTTTTCTGCTATAATCTTCGGTGATCGACAAAAAATATCTACTTCTGCCTGATGATTGTACTGGCATGTGTCCACACACATCCATGTGCAACAGTTCTATGGGTTTAATGGATCTTATTCTACCTATTGGTTTGTAAGATACCCGCTTTGTTTTAGCTAGCAGTGTTTGCAGTTTAATTTTTGGAACTTAAATTTAGGAAGTCCCTTTACAGCTGAAACTTTACCTGTTTGAAACATATAATCAACATTAAGGTGACAATATTTACTATGCCAAAGTTTGGTATTAGCATTAGTTTCAGAAAAAGAGCTGCTCGGCTTACTTTTACAGATGTTAAATTTTTTATTGATTTGCCTCTTAAATCCCTTAGAATTTCCAAAATCGGATTTTAGTATAACACCTTTTGAAGCCTGTTTGGTATTTACCTTAGTTTCTCTAACTTTTAGAAGTTTGAGTTTACTATCGTTATGTCTATCTTCGTTTTCAGGTTTGCTATTCTTATCTTTTTGATCCCTGATTTCCTTTAACCCTTTCGGGACGGCGGCATTCCGAAACTACCGTGGCCCAAAGGACGAAGCGCTTCGTTTCCGAAATGTGCCCAAAAGACAGCTATTTTTTTTGCGCTAAGCCTAACTCTCGAAAAAAATTCACTAAAAATCACCCGTTCAACGGAGCATTCTACTTTTTTCAGGAAGAAAGGAAATACTTATTTTCTATTTGATGTATATTTTTTATACAAATTTTCTTTTATCAAAATATTAAAAATTTTAGTGTATATATGTTTTAGGTACAGATGGATAATTCTTTGGCATGTCCTTCCGATTTTTTTAAACTGTACCACATACATGCGTATTCTTAGACAACAAATACTTTGCAAGTACAGGAGAGGTAAAAATTTTATCCAAATACAAAGTATATCCTTTTCCTAAAAGTTCACTTAGAAATGTTTTCATAACGCGTTCTCCATACCCATCATCAGAGCTTGATAATCAAGTGTCCTTTCCAGTATACACAAGGAAATTCCATTTATAGCCTCATTCCGATTCTGACGATTTATATATTTTTATTCCATATCTGGACCTTTTCGATGGGATATATTAACGAAATCCCAGCCTTCCTTTCCATGAGAACATAAATAACCTAATCATTTCATTCTTTACCCCCCCCCCCTCCCCCACTAAAAAAAAAAAATACTCTCTTATATTCCTCTAATTCAACAACGAAATCAATAAAAGACAAAATCAGAATGAGACCCGGAACTCAATTATAAAATTGTTTATGCTGCGAGAAGTGAGCTGTCTGCTTACACTACCGAACCATGTTTCATCCCTCCAAATGGAGAAATAATTCATTGGATTCTCCTTGTGCCAAGGTCAAACATCTACAAAATACATTTAAGTTGCTTCCACGGGCATTTAACGCCATCTAGGAGACAAATACATTCAAATTAAAATGTTCCACGTAGAAACACCAATACGTGCCAGTCGTCCTTTAGGGTAAAATTTCCTCCGGCCCGAGGGCGTGCCGTTCGTCCTTGAATGCAAGTTCGCAGCTGGCGCGTGGGCGTGCCGCTCGTCGCGAAAGGGTTAAGCTATCCAATTTATATTGGGGCTTTAAAAAGTACAATCCTAATTTTCTTATAGCATAAACATATTTTTCTTCTTTTGGTGTACAAATTCAAAGCATCCCTTTTTCCCCATAAAAAGAACAATTACTTTCTTCTAGTAACGAAGCCATTAGAAGATTATGATGTAATTTAGGGGAATACATTACTTCATTCCAAATGATATAATTTCTTTGACCATTAACAATAACATACATTTTGATCGTGCTGATAGCTTCATTTGGGCTTTTGATGTTACCTACTGCCAGCGATATTGAACTATCCTTCATTTCTTTGTAATTTAAAAACAACAATTTATTATTGCAGAAATGACACGTGGCAGCAATATCTACGACCCAATTGAACTTATCGATGGGATTCATAGCAAAACTGGTTTCAATATTTGTTTCGACATTTAATTCAACAATACTAAACATATTTTTTAATGTAAGTTTAGGACAGCCTATTCTTAAATGACCTATCTTTTTACATAGATAGCAAGGTCCTATTTGTGCCTTTTTAACATTAGGCTTAGATTGAATATTCCTTAATGAATTACATATAGAAACATTTTTACTTTTACATGATACAGATTATGCTGAATTTACACTTGAATAAATGACATGCAGGTGGGTGGCTCCAGGAGAGCCCAGCACATCGACCAGAGGTCTATCGTCCCCAAAAATAGAAGGTCCTTAAGAAAAGAGATCAGTAGCCAAAGCAAAAATAAGCAGGCACTTGACAGAAATGTCATACAATTCACAGAGTTAAATCACATGTCAACCCATGTGTTCGAACCTGTGGGTGGAGAACACCTTGCATTCACAGAGTATGTGTGCAGCAGTTTCTTCGCTATAGTTGCAGCCTCTGCATAGCGAATCCTTTGTGACACCAATAATATTTAGGTGTCTTTTAAGGGTGCAGTGCCCAGTAAGGAACCCATCAGCCCTTCTGATGCCAGTTCTACTGAGCTTGAATAATTCCTTCTGACGTATGCTAGAGCAATTGCAGTTAAATATTTTTGCCTGTCTTTGGCCCTTAGTATTACGCCAGTTCTTGCATTGAAGCTTTCTGTAGATGTCATAGACAATTCTTCTAGTAAGTTCAATGGGAACACCCAAAGCCGGCTCGGGACCAACAAAAGGAGTACTTGAGACTTTTCTAGCCAATTCATCAGCCAACTCATTTCCTGGAATGCCCGAATGTCCAGGTACCCAGTAAAGTATGACTTTGTTGTTGCTAGCAATTTTACAAAGTGCAGTATAACACTCTCAGACGAATGAAGACATCATAGTAGACTTCCCTAAGGCCATAAGAGCAGATTGACTATCAGAACAGATAAGTATTTGGTTGCTCCTGTAATTTCTGTCATAGCAAATTCTACAACACATAAGAACGGCAAAAATCTCAGTCTGAAAGACAGTAGCATAACTGCCGAGAGGGGAAGATAGTTTTGTACCATCATCCGGACAGCATACAACAGCACCAGTACTAGTGCCTAGCTTTCAGCCATCCATATACCATACAATACAATTCTGTTTATTGTAGGTAGGAGTCCTCTTCCCATCATCCCGTGAAGGGACCTGAATTTCATAAGGCTTGTCTAACGTATATCTGACACAGGCTTCGGGAAATCAGCAAAATCTAGCCCTTCCGCGAGGACGGCTATTGAAATTTTTTACCCGTCCTCGAACATTTTTATCCGTCCTCTTAAGAATTTTTTTTTCACTTTATATTCATTAATATATGTGCTTAAATACATCACACAACAATAATAAATTATAACCAACTGTCTCACGGTGAAGTGCGATAACTGCATACTCATACACAGATGAAAGTCGCCGACACGGAGTCTCCGATAAAGGATCGGACCGGCGGAATTCCGATCTATGGGTGGGGGCAAAGGGGTAAGATATGTAAGGAATCGCTCCTTTTTTCAATGTTTGTTAACTTAAAGGAGTGGTAAATAAATAATCATATAAATCCTCTTGTCTCTAAACAGTTTAAACCTCATCGGTACTCTTAATTTCTAGGGAATGTAGTCAATCAAGATTAAAATCTTCTTGGACTGAATAGATGTTTCATACTTTAACTTCAGTTGTCAAACAACTGGAACAAATGCCATGAATGAATTTTAAACGTTTTAGTTTTAAAGTTGAAACCAAAGTGGGGAAGAAAATAAAACACTTCTAGCTGAAACTAGAAGAATCCATTCCAAAAATGAAAACTTGTTACTTACTCATGTCTATTACAGCATATGAAAATTTTATAGTTTGGGTTTTAAAGAGTTAAATGGGGATTTGGGCTTAGGCCCGGGCTGGACTTGAGTTTTCTATTGTTTCGGGCAGGGTTGAGTCTATTTTTTTAAACATCCGTTACGACCGGGCGGAACATATTTCTTTTGAAAATTTTTAAAATGGATTTAAATTGAATGCATGAACTTATTGCTTTTATTTCAGCTATGTAAAGATAAATGTTTAAGAAAACAAACTAAATTCTCCAGACAAAATTTTGACAAATTTATTTTTAACATATTTGAATACAAATCATTTCGGGCCTGCTGAGACGCAGTTATCTTCAGACCGAGTTCATTCTACATTTATAAATTTCTTCGGGCTTGGTCCGGATTTAAGCAGTGGTATTGTCGGTCTTGTGAAAATCCGAAAATTCTGCACATGTAGACCTTGAAAACGACCATGAGTGTGCTATCGCATTTTCGTGTGGTCATCGGTTTCACTGGCTGGTGGATGAGGGGAGAAAAAATAACTAGCACCCGTGATTACAATGCAGATCTGACGGCTCGCCTAGAAAGAAGGCATTGATAATGCACACTAGCTAAGTTTATGGGGTGGGGGGATTTGCAGGTGACGACATTTCAAGTTTCATTCATGGCACGGGTAAGGGCGGCTTTC
Source organism: Amaurobius ferox (assembly GCA_951213105.1). Lineage (NCBI taxonomy): Eukaryota > Metazoa > Arthropoda > Arachnida > Araneae > Amaurobiidae > Amaurobius > Amaurobius ferox. The sequence goes on along the minus strand of OX578142.1, from coordinate 17,685,872 downwards.
GTCACAATTTTACGATGACAACAATTTTTTACGGAATCTCTAATCTCAAGGCCATCCGCGAGAATGGCAACTTCTGAAAATTGGTCGTCCTCGCCAAATTTTAACCCGGCGAGGATGGGAAGACTAGCGATTTCCGGAAGCCTGATCTGACATGAATACCATCAGATGGCATATGGAAATAAGGCTGATTTATAGCATTACTCTTAAGACCACTCCAAGATAAATACTTTGAGTAGTCTTTCCAGTATCTCAGATATTTAAGTCTGTTCATGCAGATGAGAGCCTCAGCTTCAATGTGCATGTAGAGAGGGTGCAATCCAAGTAAAAGTTCAAGAGTTGCAGTGGGAGTGGTTTTCATGCATCCAGAGCTCGCAATATACACCATCCTTTGAAGCATAATTAAATCTAATTTAGCAGTTTCACATCTGATTCTAGACCACCAAATAATGGAGCCATAGGAAATGATGGGACAGATTACCATAGAGTAAATCCAATGGATAGTCTTGGGATGAATTTACACTTACATTGAGGTCCCGGCTTTGCTGCCACAATTGATTTTCCTCAGCAGGAAGTTCAACTTGTATCTTTTCTAGAACGAAATCAGTGTCCGGCCACCGGTATATTATCTGAACAATACCTTAGTAAACATCTGGAAGATACCAGATCACTTGAAAAGCCACATAGAGTTCCTCTATAAGATGATTAACGTCCTTTAGTTTAGAAACAGCTTTCTTTAGACGTGCACTAAATATATCAATTAGCTCATCTATTTCCGAATGGATATTGAAGAATGGATATTGAAGAATTGAGTAGTTGCACTAAATTCGCTCTTGTTAGTGTGTCGAAATGGTTTTTCAACTTTTCCCATGCATCAGCAGGATCGTCTGAAATGCTGATCAACTCTTGACATTCTGGCGATAGTCCATAAAAGAGCATAAATAGAGCTTTGTCACGTCAACAGATAAATTCCCCCTGGTCACGTCTGGATGTTGTGTCGTCAATGGGTTTAACGCTTCTTTCAATGAATCCATAACAGCCTTCGGCTTTCAGGGCAAAGGCCATGCTGTTACTCCGAGTTGCATAATTGGCTCTAGTGAGTAATGGCATTTTGACAGGCTCCATGATTCAGTAGAACTTCTTTTCAACTTCTTTTAACTGAGTTTGCTTTCACTACGATGGGTGGACTTAAGCAGCCCTTATCAATTTGACTCGGCTTTCCTGGGTTTATCCTTTTCAGATAATCTTCTCATCTTTGCTGGCTCCATAACCTTCCTGGAATTTAAACATCATTTTCCCTTAGGATAAATGTAGTTAAAGTTACACTTTCTTTACTTGTAGCAAAGTGTGAGTGAAAAAAAGACAGAGTTCATTCATTAAAACAAAATCAGTGTTTTATTCAAAACATCAGAGTCCTGCCTAGTAGTATAGACTAGCTGTGGTAACAAATATGCAGCTGTTAATATATGTACAGGTTTTTGAAGTTAGAAAAGACTGGCTAAGAAGTTCAGTTTGGAAAATCACTAGTAGACATTTCCATCCACTGTATGTCGTTCGATTTTCTACTACTTCGTAGGTCACATACTGGTACATCAGGGATTGAAAAATCTCTTGAAATGTTAGGAGCCAGGCTAGAAAACTTAGGAACCAGGAAAAATATCAGTGCAATGTATTTTTTTAAATGTTTTATTAGTACTAATAAGATCATACAAAGTGGGTAAATATAAAATTTATGTACCACTTTATACACTGCATTTAAGTCCACTGACATGCCTCAAAGCTTTCATTTTAAAATACCAATGGTTAATGGCTTTATTAGGGGGTAAAGTTCCTTAGATCGTGTCGATTTAAATTTATCATCAATAAATTTCATAATCCGCGAGGAGGGCTAATGAAGTCACAAACACAAAAATTGTATCACGGCTATTTTTCAAAACACTGATTGAAACTATACTAAGTCTAGCGATCATTAGCCCATAAATAATTATTTTTATGTATGATTATGTTAAATTTTGTCCTATGCTTCCATGCTAAAAAAATATAAAATTTTGAATAAACTTCAAAGTTTCTGCTTGAATTTAAAAAAATTCCATCTAGTTCTAGATTTTTCGATAACAAATTCAGATATAAAGTTTCGTCAAAATGCATAAACATGGACATCACTCGTAAAATAGTCAAAACGTGTTCAGGGGATCCTAAAGAATATATTGACATTAAAATCGCGAATTCAAAAATCTTCGTAAAAAACAATACTTTTTCTATAGTATGTTATATAGCATGATAAAGTAAAAATATTTTCACAATTAAAAGCGATATACAGATGCCAACTTTTACAGATTTCTATAGTTTGTACAGATTTTTACTTCATCTTACAGTTTTACGAACATTACTCCTAAAACTATGGAAAATCCCGTAAAATCCATACAACCCACCATTCAATTCCCATTCCTTGCTTTGCTGAGAGTCTAAAATTATCAGTTTGCATCCATTTTCTTCTAGTGATTTCATATCAGAACAATAGACCTAATTTATTTTTATAGTGTGAGTAAAAATAAAGAAATATTTTACTAAACAAATTATATGTTGTTTAAATTATGTGATTGCACAATTCAGTTTTTCATTTCAGGCTTTGCCGAGAGTACAATTCTTTTCCATCCATCTCCATCCCCTTAACTCAACTAAACTAGCTTACTTTTAAATTTTGATTGATTATAAAGGTTAATTTTTTAATTATTTTTGCATAAATAAGACAATTCAGTTGCATGTGCAATTCAGTTTTATTTTGCGGACATTGCGAGAGTACGTAGTTATCCTTTTCCATCCATCTTCATCTCCATATTATTGTGCATTAGCATGACTAAACTAGCTTATTTTTATATTTTGATTGATTATAAAGGCTGATTTTTTAATTATTTTCACATAAATAGCACGATTGTATTCTATTTTTCCGGAGCGTTGCCGAGAGTACGGAATTAGCCTTTTTCATCCATCTTCATCTCATTATTGCACATTAACTTGACTAAACTAGCTTATTTCTATATTTTGGTCGATTATAAAGGTTAATTTTTTCATTATTTTCGCATAAATAGCCCGATTGTGCAATTCAGTTTTTTTTTATGGCTTTGCCGAAAGTACAGAATTATCCTTTTCCATCCATCTTTATCTCCCTATTATTGCACATTAGCTTGACTAAACTAGCTTATTTTTATATTTTGGTTGATTATAAAGGTTAATTTTTTAATTATTTTCGTATAAATAGCATGATTGTGTAATTTGGTTTCTTTTTTCATGGGCGCTGCCGAGAGTACATAATTGTCCTTTACCAATATGGTCTAGAGTCAGGTGTAAAACTGCCAAGTTAGATTTCATTAGGCTCCAAAGAATGGTTTGTATTGCAATCTCTGGGTGCATGAAAACTACTTGAACTTTTGCTCGGACTGTATCCTCTATACATGCATATTGAGGCTGAGGCTCTCAAAAGCCTGAAAAGACTCAAATATTTGGGTCACTGGAAAGATTACTCAAAATATTTGTCTTGAAATAATCTTAATAGTAATGTTATGAATCATCCATATCTCTATATGCTATCTGATGGCATTCTTGTCAGTATATCTTTGACGAGCCTTATGGGATTCAGGTCCCTTCACGGGATGACTGGAGGAAGACTCCTACCTACAATAAGAAGTACATTGTATGGTACCCTGATGGCTCCAAGCTAGACAGTAGCACTGGTGCCGGAGTATGCTGTCCAGATGATGGTACACAACTGTTTTACCTACTTGGCAGTTATGCTACTGTTTTTCAGGCTGAGGTTTTTGCTATTCTAATGTGTTGTAGAATTTGCTCTGATAGAAATTACAGGAGTAGCCAAATCTATATATGCTCTGATAGCCAGGCTGCTCTTATACTCTAGGGAAGTCTACTATAACCTCTTCCCTTGTCTGGGAGTGCTATACTGCACTTTGTAATATCGCCAGCAACAATCAAGTCACACTTTACTGGGTGCTTGGGCATTCAGGCATTCCAGGTAATGAATTGGCTAGAAAAGGTTCGAGCACACCCTTTGTTGGTCCACAGCCAGCTTTGGGTGTCACTAATGGATCAGAAGAATTATTTATGACATCTTTAGAAAGCAACAATGCTATAACTGGTGCAACATCAAGGGCCAAAGGCAGGCAAAAGAACTGAACTGTAAGTGCCCTAGTTTGCATCATAGGGAGCTATTCAAGTTCAATCGAACTGGCATTAGAAGGGCTGTTGGGCTCCTTACTGGGCACTGCACCCTTAAAAGACAAGTATTATGGGTGTCACTAAGGACCTGATCTGTAGAGGCTGTAAGTACAGCGAAGAAACTGCCATACACATACTCTGTGAGTGTGAAGGGTTTTCTGCCCATAGGTTCGAGCATTTGGGTCGACATGTGATCGAGCCCTGGAAATTACAGGATATTCCTGTTAAGTGCCTGCTGATCTTTGCTTCAGCTACAGGTCTCTTCTCTTAGGGACTGTTTCATCCTTTGGGGAAAGTACAATAGACCTCTGGTCGCTGTGCTAAGCTCTCTTTGAGCCACCCGCCTCTAAGTCATAAGTCCTTTACCAGTTTACCACCCATCTCCGTCTCACTATTATTGCACATTAGCTTGACTAAATTAACTTTTTTTTACATTTGAGTTAATTATAATGGTTAATTTCTTAATTATTTTCACATAAATAGTGCAATTCAGTTTGAATTATCTCTGTTAAGTTATCAAAACTCCATTTTACAAAATATTCTAAGATTTTAAAACATATATTTTCAATATACATAAAATGTTACTGATGGTCGATGGTGTTCTACTGAATATTTCTATTGTTTCTACTGATGAGCTCTTTCAGAGGTTGGCTATACCGAGGATCACTTATAAATGCAGTTTAGCCACAAAATAGCCTTTCATTTCATTAAAAATCTGTTTGCAAAACAACTTTTATGTATAGAACTCGTAAGAATTATAAAAATTTTAGTGGATGCAAACAGATTGCATAAGTGGAAGATATTTTCACAATTAAACGAGATATACTGCTACAAAGAAGTCCATTTCATGAGTAATATGTTTGAAAAATAGTGTTTGTATATTATACGATAATAATAGTCATTGGTCACCTCCCTCGTGAAGCCGAAGCAATCACCGTGTGAGAGGGTTGATTTCGCAGACAGATTTACAATCGCAGGGAAACAGATGTCCAGATGTAGGATCGTAAAAACTCCCATCTCAAAATTCGCGAGATCTTGGACATTGGTGACCAATTTTATAACCTTTTCCGGACTTTTGTGCCCTATGGGTACCCTGCTTAAGGAAGAGAAAATTTGGAATTTGCAAGTAAAATATTTCTGCCCGCAGAAAGAAGAAAATTCTCGAACAATAAACAAGAGAAAAACGGAAATACTCGGGAAAATAAAACCAACACAAAAACGGAAATTCGCAGATCCTTGGAAAAATCTCATTCCCGTAATTAAAAAGAGAAATTATGGTCGCCAACCCCGATTTTTTAGTCGCCATGGCGACCTGGTGCTCGGTATTTTTAAAACCCTGTAGTACATGATTGAAATTTGGCACATTTTGAGATGACTAGAATGACTTATAACACATTACTGAATGACTCATCAACGATTATAAACTGTAAATCATCGGGTAAAAATGAAATACTTTAACATCGTGACTAACATGGTCAATCAATAGTGAACACATTCATAATTTCGATACTAATTCATTACTAGCATTATCGTACATTCTAACACTCTCATCATCTCTAATTCCATCGATCATTAATTTGATCACTATCGAGCTACCTCTCCTTTGCTCACTACTCCACGCCTAAGCCTGGTCTACCTCGTCTATTCCGGTCCTACCCAGTCTACGTGGTCTACTGATTCTTCCAAACCGAACTTCCTATATGTGCTTGGATCAGTACCTTCCGGAATGATTTCTGAGGCCCATCACTCAAATAAGCAAATGAGTTTGTGCATGAGTCGGATATCCAGATTTGCATGAAGACTTCTGCTGAAAAAACACCATGAGTCATTCCCGAGAATGAGGTAAGTAAGTCAAAAATAAATTTGTGTTTTTGAACATCGCTTAGGAGAATAATGAATGATGATCATTTGTTTACGGTCTTCCAGCATAATCACTTTCAAACCAGGGACCAACTGGTGGCACATGTTAATGCAGGACCAGATCCGTCTATTTCCGAAAGCAGGGAGCTGCATTGCATGGAATTATTCAGCCATAAACCTTGGCGACGTCCTCGGATCACAGCAGCTCCAAAACAGAAAACTCCAATGGGCTCAAGAACATCGACACTGGACTGTGGATGACTGGCAACATGTAGTATAGTCAGATGAATCACGCTTTTGCTTGTAAGCCAATGATGCATGCTTCCGCATCACCAGGAGGTCCCGACAGGTGTATCATCCGGACTGTCTCCAGAGATCAGTGCAGCTTGGGGGTGGAAGTGTGATGTTTTGAGGGCGTATTTCGGTGACTGGCATTGAATCACTGGTGAAAGTCAACAATCAGATGAAGGCTGTGGATTATATCCTCATCTTGGATGGCCACGTCATCCCTTATGTGGACTTTCTGCATGGAGAGTGTTGGACAATATTAAGTAAACAAATCATGTATCCTCATTCAAATATCCTCATTCTCGGAGTTTAAAGGGGGGAATCCTTTCCCCTCCTGGGTACTCCGTTTACCCCGTCCTTGAGACCATTCAAATATGGTTAAAGGTTAAATTTCAATTTGTTTACAGTTAACTGTTTTAAGGTCTGGATCATTTGCTTTGAGGCAGATCTGTTTTCAATTGAGATCCTGCAGATTGTATCGTGGCTGAACTGGAATATGCTGACTTTCCTCATTACTGGAAATTAGCATACTCTGGAAGCATCATGAAATTGAACTTGTATAAAAACCCATCTTTGGGAATGTCAGTTTGAGCGATCTTCCATCGAGATCGAATCTCTCGGATTGAGCATACTTCGAGCAAGTTCGCGGTAAACGGATGTAACATTTACTGATAGCCGGTTGTGGCTATGCTCAAATAGTGAAGCAATGTTTAAGTAAATTGTTACGAATTGCCGGTTGTGGCTATGCTCTGTTTAGTTGAGCAATGTGTTCTGATGTAAACCCTTTACATGAGCTGCATCACAGTTAATGATGCAGGCTCTTATTATTTGCTTTATTATCTTCTGTTTATGAGCAATAAAATTATTATCTTTACTCACTTCGTCGTGTGACTCTACTTTACTCCAGAGCACCTGCCACTCTGCAAACACAACGATGTTTCAAATTTAACATCCTGGAAATTTGACCAGAATTTTTTTTCGTATTTCCAACAGAGAGGGCCTTGTCACCGAACCTGTCTACCAAGACGACAATTGTACCATGAATTGCGCCAGATGTGTTCAGGACTGGTTTGCAGAACATGAGATTGATCTCCCACACCTCACTTGGCCAGCCAATTCCCCTGACTTTAATGTCACCGAGAAAATGTGGGACGCTTTGGAAATTGCTGTCAAGAGGAGTGTTGCACATCCGCAGTCATTAGCGGAAATGACAGTCAGAATAATGGACGAGTGGGCCAACATTACTGCAGACGCTATCCAACCCCGTTTGGACATCATGCCCCATAAGATCCAAGCGATGATCAGGACATATGGTGATGTAACCAAGTATTAAATTCAATAAAACCTTATTTCGTAATATTTAGTCCGGGGTGTTTAGTTGAGGCTAATTTGACAAATGAAGCCCTAAGACGATAGCCTTTCAGGAATTATTGTCTCAAACTCCTCTGAAAATCAAGAAGAAACACTAGCAGAATACTTGTTGGCATAAAACATAATTTGACATGTACATTTAACGCTATCAGCGACTTTTCTTCAAATAATGGTGCTGAAATAGTACGTACTGGTGTTTGAAACAGACTAATCATTTTAGAATTTTTGGTTGCTATAGTCCACCAGGAAATAAATTACATTTTAACAGCTTGTCATTCCCAAACAAGTCAATTCTGTGTGGTGATATTAATGTTCATAATTCTCATTGGAACTACAATGATTTAAAGCAGTGCAGGTAGAGTGATAGAGAATCTTTTAAATTCAGATAAATTGGAACTTATTTATAATTCCACTGACACTCTTACATATCTTCATTACAATGGAAGTACAGTACAGGATCTATTCTCCGGAATGCTTGGGACTTCTGGATAAGGGGTTTTTCCGTAATTCGGAACACTTTTTTTAAAACTTACTGGAATGGTCTCAAATGTCGTTATAGAAAATTATAATTCATTTTAAAAACATAAATGTATTAAAAAAAGCTTTTTTACAATCTATATGGGTTAACTAAAATGCAAATTACATGTAATTATAGTATCAAATTTAGTGATTAAGAAAAATTTTGAAAGAAAAAAATGTCTGAAAAAAGTTGATTATTCAGGGTAGTTATTAGAAGTCTTCTTTTTTTTTTTTTTTTAACATTTCAACTAAAGTGCGCCCTCACCATATTCATCTGATATTTTGGCAGAAGCACCTTTGTTCATATGTTTCAAAATATTTTAAAATACTTTTAATAAAATTAAGATGAGAAGGATTTTCATTTTTAATTGAAATGAGATAGATATTCAACTATGGGTGCAAATATATCAAATTCTAATTTATGCTCTTAAAATGTGTTTCTAATAAGGCTTTATAATTCTAAATGCCTGAATAAATAAAAAAATTTTAATTTCGTTATCCTAAACATATATTTCATTTTCACCAACAATATGTTTAAAAGATAATATCCCAGCATAAAAAGCACAAAAAGTATAAAAATATTAGTGGATGGAAGCAGATTGAAAAAATGGAAAATATTTAAAAATAAAACGAAATATACCGACGATCGTGTTTAAATAAAAAAAATTCGCGATATTGCTAAACTGTCTTCTATAAATTACTAATTAATAAATGTAACACATTAAAAACAGTTTTATTTTTGAATCACTTACTTTGTTCTTGGGAGTGACTCACGGCATTCTTTCAGCAGATGTCTTCATTCAAATTGAATATCCAACACGTACACAAACTAATTTGCATATTTAAGGGACGACCCCGGACATCATAGCATTCCGGTAAGTACCCATCCCTGTATATATAAGAGGTTCACTTTGGAAACGTCATTAGATCCAAGATCTTTGTAGGTATTAGATCAGTAAATCAATAGATTGATCGGGTACTTGAGATCTGGTTATGATCTTGTATGATGGTCTTCAGATAGAATGTCTTAGTAACAAACAATTATGGTGTTGAAGGATATTCAGATGTGTAAATCTGTGTGTGATGCTTTTTGTCGCAAAGTTATATACCGGTGACTTTATGCTTTTAATCTTAAGCATGCGTATAACAGTTCATAATTCAAGATATCTAACTGAAGTTTACCGTGTTCCAAATATGGGACCTGTATGAGGTGGAAAACCAAACGACATATAAAGATAAATTTGTCGCTATTGATGTTTCCAATATGAACCTCTTATGCTCATCAACTCTAAGCAATTTGTATATACACCTGTCCCCCGATTTACATGGAAGACAGGTTCTGCACAAAACCGTGTAAATTGAAATCTTGGATTTTGCTAAGTAAAATTGTGTAAAACGAAAATAACCCCAAAATGTGCATGATTCAGTCATTTATTTAAGTAAAACAAAAGTAAGACATCTTAGAAAACTTAAAATTATACTTAGTTTATAAAACAACAAATATGAATATAGTAATATAACATATTTAATTTATTTTACATTAGGAACAAAGAACAAAAAAACAAAAAGACCCTCAAAAATTAATTATAAATTTAATCACTGTCATCACTTTCATGTACTATCAGAATTTTCTTTCTGATAGGTATGACGTCACTTTCATCACTTGAGCTTTCTTGATGCGATTCTGGCTCAATGGTTGACGAATTACGCAAGATCTCGAATTGACAAGACTTTGTCATGAAATCGGTAATTAACAATTGCGTAGGTTTTTTTACTAAATCTTTATAGACCTCTTCATATTGATTTAAGCATTTACGAAGGTCTCGCTGGAATCGGAGAGCTCGATCAACATTTGTGTCATATTGTAAGAAATGGTTGCCCAATTTTCTTCCCAAATCAAGTCCTACGCTTATGATTCTTGCTGTGAATGCAACTGGTTCAGATTGCTCTCCATCAGAATCATTGTCTTCATCATGTTTGTTTGTTTCACGAATCATGTTAATTAAATCATTCAATTCTTCATCAGCCATTATTTCTTCAATATCTGCCTGAGCTAAATCTTCAAAACCTTCTCCTCCTATAGTATGGGCCAACTCAGTGGTCTGAGAATATTCATGCTCTATTGGTGATTTATCTTTTCCACTTTCAACAACATCCGGCCATATTGCTTTCCAGCAGGCGTTGATCGTTGATTGTTTGATCTGAGTGTATGACAGTCCAACATGCTTAACACAATCTAAAATTGTAAATTTCTTCCAAGCATCCATCAGAGTAAGAGATTCATCATTCTCCATTTGTTCTAAGATATACCTGAAAGTTTGTTTGATGTACAGTGCTTTAAAAGTCGAAATTATCCCTTGATCTAATGGCTGTAATAAGGAAGTTGTATTCTTTGGTAAAAAAACAACTTTTACATTTTCATGTTGTAAATCTGGAGGATGACCTGGTGCATTATCAATTAATAGAAGAGCCTTAAAAAGCCAATCCCTTTTTAGTTAAATAATTTTTGACATCTGGAACAAAGAAGTTATGGAACCATTCATAGAAAGCTATGGCAGTGACCCATGCTTTTCTATTAGCCATCCAATAGACGGGAAGGTTTTTGATATGTATTCCTTTGAATGATCGTGGTGATTTTGATTTGTTAATCACCAATAGTTTCATCATATAAACGCCAGAAGCATTGCAATAGAAAAGAACTGTTATACGACTTTTCGCTACTTTAGGACCACTAGCTGATTTGTGAGCTTTGGCTATAAAGGTTTTTTCCGGCATTTTTTTCCAGAATAATCCGGACTTGTTAGCATTGAAAACCTGATCAGAAGTGTAGGAGTTAGCGGCAATGATTTCAGCAAGTTTTGCCGGATATTGTTGTGCCACATCCGAATCAGCAAATGCACTTTCACCTTTCATTCTCAGATTATGTAAAGAATGTCTTTGTTTGAATCTCTTGAACCACCCATAGCTTGAGGAAAAAGGTACCTTCTTTTCATCGGACGAAGTCGACGGCGACTGATTCTTAAGTGATTGATAAATCTTCAAAGCTTTATTTGTAACAGCATTGGTATCGATCGGGATTCGCTTTTGAGTTTGGTCTTCTATCCATATCACTACTATTCCATATTTTCCATTGTTGTTGTTGTTGGGATCCAGACCGTCCGACCTACCAGAAAGGTGTAAGGTAACTGTTTGGACTGCCAGGAAGTGCCACCCAATTTAGACCGGAACCCTGGGGGGGGGGGGGGGAGGCATCCACAGGGACCGTACCCTCCTTCCCCTACCACCAACCTCTCGGAAGGACTTACGGATCCACATGTTTAACATGATCGTACTCCGCATGAACACGGCGGCAGTTGTGGCAGCGTGCAAACCATATTTTCCATTGTAACATCTCTAACATTTGAAGTCGTACTCATACTGCTGCAGGTTCCAGCTGCTATATTTTTTCTAATGGAGTGAGTCTTCATTTTTTCTTGTCTTTATTGTGGCTTCAGTCATGGAGTAAAATTTAGCAACATCCGTTACTCTTTCTCTATTACGTAGACGGTCTAATATTTGAATTTTAGTTTCTAAAGAAATAACTTTTCTTTTCATTTGATTTTTCTTCAAATCCTTTGACATTATAGAACCTTAACAAATTTACGCAAACTATAAAGATGCAAGAAAAACTATAAATGTTGAAAACTTACCAGTTCAAAAGATAAACGCACAATAATATAAACTTTGCTGCTAAAATGTTTCTGCACTATGTACTTGCATGAACCAGATAGCTTTACTGTTGTGAAATACATACAGGGATTCCCCTATTATGTGGATTTCCCTATATGGGGATTCCCCTAAATGTATATATTTTACAACACCTGGAATTCCCTGTTTTCATCAATGTTACCAAAGGAATAAAATTCAAAAATGTCATCAAATCTTTGTATAAGCGTATATGGAGTGGAATATACATTTTTATCAATTTTTTGAAATCTGTTAATTTATAAACCGTGTAAAAGCGAAATCGTGTAAAACAAGTGTCGTGTAAATCGGGGGATAAGTATACATAGCTGCCAACCTCCAAATATGAAAAACTGGGAGATTTTTTGTGAAAATATGAAAAAAACGGGAGATTTTGATCAGCCCCATTTTAGACGATGGAGACAGATTGCAAGAGTAGAAATTATTTTCACAATTAAACAAAATATAAGGAGGATCACGCACAAATGCAGTTTTCCGCAATACTGCTGCAAAATAGCCTTTCATTTCATTAATAATATGGAATAATAGTTTTTCTGTATAAAATACGAAATAATTATAAAAAAATTTGACGATGCTGACAGATTGCAAAAGTGGAAATTATTTTCACAATTAAACGAAATATAAGGAGTATCATGCACAAACGTTGTTTTGAGTGATTATTTCTGCAAAAAATACTTTCATTTTATTAATAATATGTTTGAACAAGTTTTGTATATAAAACAAAATAATTTAATAAAATTTTAGTAGCTGCAAATGTGTTTTTCCCACATTAATTAGATAATCATTGGTCATCTCTCTCGTGACGCTGTGGAAATAATCGCCATTTGCGAGTGCCAATTAAGCGATAGCTGGGAAGCGGATTTTTAGATAAAAGAACGGGAAAACTTCGATTTCAAAATTTGTGACTTCGTTACTCATTTCATGATATTTTCTGAATATTCATGATCTATTTCCGATTTTTTTACTTTTGTAACCTGTAGATACAAATATAAAAATACAAACATCAATAGCGATCCATTTCTACACCGCAGTAGCAGAAAACTGCACTGTGGAAAACAACTGAAAGTCACGATTTGCATTCGCATGATTTCTGCCTAGAAAAGGGGGGAAATAAGGGTAGCTGAGTGAAAACCGGGAGAATGAACGACTTACCCGGGAGACCAGGAAATATAGCAAAAAACTGGGAGAGTTTGCAGTTATGTATACATGTTACGCTGCATATGTTTAAAGCAGCTAGCCTCTGTAATTTTGCAAGATTATGCATTTCAAATAAACATAGACTTTGTTGATTAAACTTGACTCTTGAACTTCCTTCCTTTCCCACTGCACAATTCTGCTCACGACTTGAGTAATACCTAAAATTGTTTTACATAGTTGTCCAAAATTTCGGTTGCCAGAAATTACCTTCAATATGATCAAATCGTGATTGACTGCGATTTGCAAATAGCTATGGAATCGCAAGCCGCGATTCACAACAACGAAGCGATTGCCCCTCGATCTACCAACCGCTGGCACCGTGGGACTGAAAGGATTTTGGAGAAATTTCGGTAGCCAGCAATGGCGACTTATTGTGACAATTTGGGTCACCATGACTGTAAACCTGGTCGCCAGCGAATCTGCATCTCTAGCATGGGTGCATTTAGGGGGTCAGGGGTGTCAAAGCACCCCCCTCCCAAGAGGCGACCTGGCCACCACAAATTTGCATCTCTAGCATGGGAGCATTTAAGTCGGTCAGGGGGGTTGTTGTTGTTGTTGTTGAGACCCAGACCGTCCGACCTACTAGAAAAGTTTCGGTCAGGGGGTGCCAAAGCACCCCCCTTAAAATTGTTATATTAATTAAAAGCCAATATGAGACAAAAAATAATAAGCAAATGCTTTTCAGAATTAGAACATTCAACCACACCTATGTGTTTTCTCCCACGGGTATATAAATAACAAGAGAGATCAATCATGCATAAAGCATTGATCAGACACGGATTAAGCATATCTGTGGCCCCGGGCCAGAACTTAGAGTGGGTTCCCCTGTTCACTGTAAATTTTGCAAATTTCTTTCTTCGCAATAATATACGTACAGCAATAGTAATAACTTGTAAAACGTATACTTAAATATGTACAAATGGCTAAAATTGTTTTAATAATCACCAGTTGGATGATTCCAACGAATATTACATTTGTTTTTGACATCAAATTTTTACATTCTTTACAACATATAAGGGGGGATATTAAAATATAAAAATCTGATGTGGGCAGCACATGACTTTGACTGCAAACTTATATCCACGTTCTATTTATTTCAATTAAATGTAATTCACTTTTAATTGAATTTTCGTTCTCATTCGGTAACCGGGCTTATTTTCAAAGGTGGCGTAGGGAAAGTACGAAAAACTAAAATATCTCGAGAACGGCTAGTCCTAGTGTAATGGGGTTGGTCTTATTCTTTTCGTCGTTAAACATTACGTATTAAACGGGCATTTAATGGATATATCTAAGTATACCAAGTTCTTTAGTTTAGATATTGAAGATTTTTGCGGGCCGTTTTGCAAAAAAAGGCAGGTTATTTTTTTCCGAATCGTACCAAAATCTAATCAGCACCAGAGTGACCTATACGTGACTCATCTACCGAATTTTGTGAAATTCGGTTCATTAGTTTTTCAGCTAGAGTGGATACAAGCTTTTGCGGGCCATTTCGCAAAAAAAGGCGGGTTCTTTTATTCCGAATCGTACCCAAAACTAATCAGCACTAGCCCCGCCCACAAGTGACTTACCTACCAAATTTTGTGAAATTCGGTCGATTAGTTTTTTAGTTACAGTGGATACAAAATCTGCACAGACAGACAGACAGACACACAGACACACGCACAGACGTCACGCTAAAAATGGTTTTTTCGTATTCTAGGGGTCTCGAAACGTGTAGATCCGTCGAAAACTCGAGTTGTGATTTTCGGCATGATTCCAATACTTTCCCTATACATTACCATGTATTGCAGGGAAAGTAAAAATGGGACTGTGACATAACAATTTGTTGAAAAACAAGTTACAAGAAGACTCAAGACACATTCTGGCCTACACAATCTTTTTTCTTGACTTTTTAGTAGCAAAATAATCAATTATATCGTTAAAGTCCATTACTTTAAGTAACTCGTTTTCAATGCTTAAAATGCTTAGGTAGTTTAATTTCTCCTGCTTCATCACACTGCATTTTTCGGATTTTATAATTTTTAACTTCGAAAATGAACGTTCACAACTTGCATTGGAAACCATCATGCAACTATATATTCGCAACCCTATTTCTATGTTAGGGAAAGCAGATGAAATTCCACTTTCATACATATAGCTGTAAAGGTTTTGTAGGTTCAGTCTCCTTCTTTTCTCCTGTATGTATCTCATCTGGAACTCGATGGATCTGGAACCTATTTCTCCATCCTCGTCTTCATCACTCTCCTCTTCTTCGTCATCAGCAGAGATGTCCATAAAGAGCACTGCTGTCTCCGGATAATTTGCATTAATGTATACTTTGATATGGATGCATTCTTCTGCAAGTTCTCTTCCATCAACATCATCTTTGTATATTTTTGCAAAACATTCACTATGCTTTCTTACAGATTCTTCCTCTAAGAAAAGCAGATCCTCAAAGAATCCAAAAATCTCAAAGATGTTTCGGTAAGCTTTAGATCGAGCATCCAAGTTATTGATTAAACTGTTTACCACAGGAAGGAAAGTTTCAATATTCATCTTTTCTTTACTAGATAAAACAACATCTGGGGTACCTTCGTTATCATAAAATGTCAATCTAGAACTTCGTTTTTTTATTCGGATTGTGGAATCCTGGTAATTAGGCTCTTTTTCTGATGTGGCCAAGGCTTCATACCAATCATAGCTTTCCCTCTTCTCCTGAATATACAATGTGAGAGATTCTAGGAGTTGCACGGCGACATGCAATGTTACAGTTGATTTTTCAGAGAAGTATTGACTTTATTAATTCTCTTCAATAAATCACACCAAAAGTATGTGAGGAAGCGTGTCTCAAATCTCTCCATATACTGTTTTAGGCCTACAGCTTTCAATCTCGTTTCAGATGATTCAAGTCTGATGAGATTGAATTTAATGTTGCCTCAATAGCTGGGTAGCTCTCTTTCAAGGCTATGACTGCATCTGCTCTAGCAGACCACCGGGTATCAGATAAATTTTTCAGAATTTTATTTTTTGAACCTAACATGGATAAGAGAATTCCCCATCGATGCGTTGAGGAATTAAAAAAGACGTACAGATTCTGTACGAAGTCAAAAAATGCAGCAACTTCTCTGCAGCTTTCAGCTGCTCTGACACCCACAAGATTCAAGGTGTGAGCTGCACATGGTATGAATAATGCCAAAGAGTTTTCCACCTTGATTCTGGCCTGAAGTCCATTGTACCTGCCGCTCATGTTAGACGCGTTATCGTAAGATTGACCTCTGCAGTTAGACAGGGAAATTTGGTTTTCCTTCAGAAGTCCAGTAACTTCATTGAAAAGTTTTTCAGCACTATGTCCATAAATTGGTATGAACTTTAAAAACCTTTCTACAGAAACGTCACTTCTTACATATCTAATTATGAAAGTCAGTTGATCTATGCGAGATACATCAGGTGTAGAGTTCACAGATATCGAATAGTACTTCGCTTGTTTCATTTCATCCACAATTGCTGCTAACAACTTCTGACCCATGACGTTAAAGAACTCATCACAAATTGTTGACGAAAGATAGGACATGTTACCCTTTCCTGCCACTCCGTATTTTTTTATATGCTCATGCAAGAACGGGTCAAATTTGCTAACTAATTCCAAGGTTCCCATGTAATTCCCATTTTATTTTATGACTTTGACCACTCTTCGCAATATTTCTCTCCAATAATCTCTTTCTTTGTTCATATGGATTTCAAGTTCTGTGTCTATTCGTCCTTGTTCTCTGCATCACCTCATGTACGTAAACAGATTTTTTCTATGTTCGATGCTCGTTTCATGGCCTGAGAGGGATCGTGAAGCATGTTTCCAATCACTGCAACCCCCACAGCAGAATATTCCAGTACACATCTGTTTAGGACAAAACAACATGCAAACGAAGCAGAACACTTCACCTTTGGATGGTGAATAGAGAAGCCAATCACGCTTAGTTTCTTCTCTATTTGGGAGTTTACGGTAAAAGAACGAAGGAAGAAATTTACGTGTTCTCATAACTTTCTTGCCTGCTTCAGTGCACTCATATGCACGTTCGGATGCTCCGAAATCCGAGTCCACATTCTGGCAGTGCGCGCGACGAACCCTTTCTAACACCAGTACTCTTGAAGTTTGTTTTTACTTCTGTTAGACACCGCCCATAATGCAGGATCTGTACTTAGTTCGTGATGTCCTGCTTTGGGTCACTTACAACGGATTGAGTATCGAAGACCACAACATCTTCCTCGGCATTTGATGTTTCAGCACGAACTAACACATCTCTTTCAATTAATGCAACATGTTGGTCGGTATGGAGGGTATCTTTAGCATGTCCATGTGACACTAATAAACTGTGCAGCCTACTTTCATCCAGTGCGAATGATGAAGTGCTTGGTATCCCTCCAGTCCCAGTTGATACGGACGATGCAGATGGTAAGAAAGTACACTCATTTCTATCACTTCTGTCTTCAGGATTGGTTGTTTGAAAAAAAGATGTCAGCTTGGGAATCTGTTTTGTCGTTGATTGAGTTGATTTCGCTTTTTTCTTTTTTGTGCTCCTTTTTTTTTCTCTGATGAAATTTCTCTGATAATTTTTCTTGGATAATTTTCCTGTTGGATTTGCTTTGAATCATAAATTAATTTGCAGTTGCCGTCACTTTCTTTCGCTAGGTCTGGCTCTGGCAGCTTGCCAGACAAGAAGAAGAAAATAAGTTTTCAAATTTAATGTTTCTTTATTAAAACTCATTGCTAACTGACATCTTTTATTCCCACTATTTGTGTTTTTCACTAAATTTTTTCTACACTTTATTAACTGTAAAGTGTGTTTCGCAAGTTAATTCTGAAAAATGTATAAGATAAATTTCTATTTTGGAAGAAAAGCTACACGTTTATACCGTCGAAATTTAATTCATAAAATATTATATTTATATTATATTTTTAATTTATATATAATATAAATTTCATGCCACTTGGGGCCCTCCCAGAGTCGGGGGCCCCAGGCCATGGCCCGGTTGGCCCCGTGTTTAATGTGGCCCTGGCATTGATTATGAAACACTTTCCAACTTTAATGCAATTTTATTTAAGCATCTCTAAAATGCTATTACCTTCCTCGGTAATATTTTTTAAATTATCATAATACTACAATAATTTATATTTGAAAACTTCATTGAAAACAAATAAACTTTATTCAAATGATGTCATCGAAATATACATCGCCTGCCTCTATATAAAAGCAGTATTTCATTTATAAACTTTGTTTCATTCCCTTCATTCATCACAATACTACAATAATTTATTTTATTTAAAAACTTAAAACCATAGAGATACAAGTAATTTAACTCTATGCTTAAAACTTCATCGAAAAAATAATCTGCTTCTCTATGTAAAATCAATGAATGTTTCATTCATATCAGCTATATTACAGACTCAATGAGGTAAATAATTTTGCGTTAAAAAAATGCAGCAATTCTTATACAACTTATTCTACATCTTTTGGTGTTTACATTCTCCATAAGTGAAAATTAGGCTACATTGTAGAAATAATGAAAGTTTGATGATCATTTAACCTCAAATATGTTGTAATTGCGTTGTTTCAGAATGCAGATGCACAGAATTTAAGCAAAAATAAAGTGGTTTTAGGACAGATACAACACTAAATATAAATTAAAAAGAACTTTAAAAATCACGATTTTATACAAGATGGATGTCATATGATATCTTATTTTGAAGTGGATCACGTGATCTCTCCATATAAAGGGTGTTATTTTAATTTTTATTTAAAAAACTTTTGGTGTTTACATTCTCCATAAGTGAAAATTAGGCTTCATTGTAGAAATAATGAAAGTTTGATGATCATTTAACCTCAAATATGTTGTAATTGCGTTGTTTCAGAATGCAGATGCACAGAATTTAAGCAAAAATAAAGTGGTTTTAGGACAGATACAACACTAAATATAAATTAAAAAGAACTTTAAAAATCACGATTTTATACAAGATGGATGTCATATGATATCTTATTTTGAAGTGGATCACGTGATCTCTCCATATAAAGGGTGTTATTTTAATTTTTATTTAAAAAACTACTGAATATATTTTGCAGAAAATTTTTTATATTTTATGGGATAATTTGAATATTTCCTAAAACTTTTGAAGCAATTTGTGAATTTTAAATTCGCTTAAAAAATGTTTAAAAAATTAGGTCCCATAGGTTCAATGTATTTCATTTTTTCAACCCGGGTTCAATCCAAAACTAATTGAGTCATATTATTCATTTATATTCCCATAGGTCCCACAGACCATCTGAATAATATTATACTAAAATTTCATTTTGGTAAAATCATTTTTACGGCAGTTATCGTGCTAATGGACAGACAGACAGACAGACAGACAGACAGAATGAACAAAGTCATAAACACTTTTCAACTGTGTTGTAAAGTGTTAAAAACAATTTAAACTTATACCTAAATGGGAAAACTTATTGGGATTATTGCATCTGGTATGTTTATGAATGTCCAATTTGTTAGTTTAGTTGCTCTGTCTCCAGGAAGGTTAGATTTCTGTTACAAAAGGGGGAATATTTTTTAAAGGTGGCACACATTTATTTTTAAAAATTGGTGCATACCAATTTTTAAAAGTGCTATACACACTAATTTTTAAAATGTGATGCTCATACCATCTATTTAAATTTACTTTGTAACAATATACATATTTCAAGGTAGATAGTAATCTAAATTTTGAATGCAATCAATTTTAGCACCCTCCTGGAAAAAATCCTGCATACGCCCATGATCGTGGGGTATACTAAACTATTTGAAAAAAAAAATCAGTTATTATACACTGAAGTATTTTCGGCCGTCCAAACAGTTACCTTACACCTTTCTGGTAGGTCGGACAGTCTGGGTAACAACAACAACACTGAAGTATTTAAGTATGTAAGGAATTTTTTTAAAGTAATGAACCACTGTTATGGCTTGGACATGAACTACGAACCACCTATCTGCGAACTTGCCACTTTGCTAGCCGACACTAGCATTTCAAGGAGATAAATTCCCCTCCCTCTGGGTGGGGTTAATGATGTCATGAACATAAAAATTGCATCGTGGCTAATTTCCACAACAATGATGAAAACGAAAAATTTCGTAATCATTGAGCTATAAAACCCTTTTATGCACAATTATGTCAAATTTTGTCTTATGCTACCATCTTAAGAAAATATAAGATTTTGAATAATTTGAAGTTTTCACCTGAATTTCAAAAAGTTATAGCTAAGTTATAGATATACACTCAAACCTGTTTTTGTGCGGTCTTTTTTTGTGTGGTATATGAAAATTTCAATCAAATTGGAACATAAAAGTTAAGACGAAGTTATCAAAAAAATAAAATTAGTAGGTTTGATCGGCTATTTAGTTTTTTCGATTTTTGATATGTATTTCATCACATTGCATTAAGTATTGCGTCAGCCAATTACATTACATATGTATTGAATTCTATAATCGCATAATTTAAATGCTGAACCACAGCCGGTCTACACACTGTTATGGCTTGTGCGTTCAGCCACAGCCGGTGTTGTTGAGACCCAGACCGTCCGAACTACCAGAAAGGTGTAAGGTAACTGTTTGGACGGCCGGGAAGGGTGTTGCCTGGGTGTCAAAAGCCCAGACCACCCGACTCATCCGAGGGCAAAGAGCAACTTAAAGGATGGCCAAGTGTGTGCATAAAAGCTGTGTATAAAAGCTGTTCCCAGCGATTGTTGCCTGGGTGTTGGCGTACAGCAGTGAAAAATAAAGGAGGCCAGGGTGGAGGAATTAGATAAATTTTTTTTTTAAGTTAATATGTCGAAAAGAAGATTTTTTTTTTAAATTTGAAAAAAAATTTTTTTTTTTTTTGCCGAAAATCCGAGCAACCGCGGAAAAAGAGACAAAACAAAGGAAACCAAATACAAAAATTAAAATAACATGAAATCAAAAATGACATATGAACATAAAGCAATAATTATATGGATATATACAAGTAGCAACGTATAGTTAAAATATTAGATCAATTTGAATGGTATTGTACATAAAACATAAAAGTGATAGAATGTACAAGTATATATCCAATATAGGCATACGAATAATATTGATATGATATTACAAAACAGACAAACAGATAATACTGACATAAATATGAAGGACAATTATATACAAAGGTGAGAGCACCTGGAACAGTGACACAGTAAAGACTTCAGTGACCGAGTGAAAGTTAAAAGCAGTAGGCATTTCAAGCTTGTTAGAGAACCTGGTTGGAGATCTCTCTTGCCAGTAAAACACAGTTCTTCAATTTGTTCAGTAAGATTTTGTTGGTTCTAACACCAGAGAACCAAGTCGCAAGAAGGTTATCAGGGGGGCGGACCAAGTGAAATTTTGAAGTAAGGGGACAGGTGAAGACGTAATGGTCGACGTCACCATAAGCGTTACAGGGACAATTTGAAGAGCGTTTATGTTTAAAAAAGTGTAAATAATCTAAAAAAGGACCATGACCAGTTAAAAAGTATATTAAAAATTTATTATGAATTTGGAAGTTAGGATTTACTTTAGGTAAATAGCTTAAGATTCTGGCAGGGTGATGAGTACGGGGGGAGATGTAGTCGTTAAGGAGGGATTGCCAATTCGAAAGTAGGAAAGATTTACAATTATTAATTAAAAAGGAGTAAGGAAAAGGGATAAAAAGTGGGGTACCGGAGGTTGTAGCATTTTTGGCCAGTTCGTCTGCGACTTCGTTACCGTGGATGTTAGAATGGCCTCTAACCCAGGTTAAATTGATGAGAGATTTATGTGGATGGGCATTTCCTTTAATTTTGGATAGAAGAGTTGTTTTATTTTTAATAGATTTGAATGCAGAGATAGAAGATTGGCTATCAGAAAATATATTGACTTTGATATTGTTCTTGCCTTCCCAAAGGATTGCCTGGTTTATGGCCTCTAGTTCAGCCTGAAAAACTGTGTTTCCAGGTTTGAGTTTGAAAGAGAGTGATTCGATCAGTCGATCATTTTTAAAAATACATATCGCAAATCCTACATCATCATCAATTTTTGAGCCATCTGTAAAAATATTGTATTGAGAGAACGAAGAAGGGTTAGAGGGGGGAAAGTTTATAACCCTGAGGTGGGGCGGTGTGCCAGAAAGAGAGCAAAAGGAGTCGAAATGGTCAGGGGGTGGAATAGAGGGGTCAGGAAAGAAATTTAGTTTGTGTTTCCAAAAGTTGTACTTAATAAAGAGGGTTTTAATGACTAAGTGTACAGGTGGGATACCGGTGATTGAAAACAGAGAAATACTTGAAGTTGTCTGGAAGCCCGTAGAAATTTTCCGTAGAAAAGTCCTTTGTAAAGAGGTTAATTTAGAAATTTGGTCCCGAGTAAGATGACCCCCCTAAACCGTAGACAATTATTTTCTCTATTACAGTTAAATACCAAATCTTTAAGAGATTTTTGTTTATCCCCCAATTGTTCCCGGAAAGTTTACCAAATGTTGAAGACAACTTGAAACATTTCTCTTTTAAATGGAAAATGTGGGCACTCCATTTCAGGTTGTTATCGATGATAATGCCTAGATAGTTAAGGTTTTTGGAGATTTTTAGAGTCTTGTTTTGAAGTTTGATGCAGCGATTGTATTTTCTTTTGGATCTAAATCTGTTGATGATGATGCACTTTGATTTTTCGTGTGAGATTGAAAGCTTTAAAGTAGTAAGTGTGTCCGAAATGAGATTAAGAATTAAATTTGTGTTTTGAGTGGTATTTATGATATCACTGCCAGAGGCGACCACGGCTAGATCATCTGCAAAGGCCTGCAGGTAGAAAAGATCGTTGTTAAGGTTTAAAACACTGTTGAAGTAGATATTCCACAGGATCGGGGAAATTACCGAGCCCTGTGGAGCACCACAAGAAAGTAATTTTGAAACGGATAAATTGTTTAATGTAAAATTAACTGTTTGAGAGGACAAGTAAGAAAAAATAAAGGCACGAAAGGGGGGGAGGTTAATTTTTTCTAGTGTAAGGGGAAGTACATTCCAGTTTAAACTGTCAAAGGCCCCGCAGATGTCAACCGTGGTAAGGGAGACATGATGGACTGATCGAAGAGATTCAATATGTTTAACAAGCTTGAAAGCAGCATCTTCACAGCTGTGAAGCTCCCGAAACCCAAATTGTAAGGGATGAAGAGCTCTCTCCGAATTTAACCAGAAATTTAGTTTGTTAATGAAGATTTTCTCGATGATTTTACCAAAAGTAGGGAGTAAACAAATGGGGCAATATGAAGTACAAAAAGCTGGATCTTTTCCGGGTTTATTTAAGAAGATAACTTTTGAAACTTTTAGTGGATCGGGAAAGTAGCCAAAATAAAAGATTTTGTTGATGATTTTAGAGATTAGGGAAGGAAAGGACTTGAAGATATTTTTCCAGATGCTGAATCTTAATTGTCAACACCTGGGGCTTTACCATTGGGGAGAGAGTTAAAGACGAGAAGGAGCTCAACATCCGAGACCGAGCCAAACCCGCCAGGAGGAAGTGAAAAAGAGGGAAAGGAAGAAATATTGGGATCAGTTTTGAAGCAGTGGTCCATCAAGCGTTCAATTTTTTCTGAGTAGCTGAGGTTTATATCGTCGGAGAACTGTAGATTAATATCATTAAAGTGTTTGTTCTTTTGGAATGTGTATTTAAATAGAGATCCAAATTTAGAGGAGCAGTTTGATCAGTGATCTTTCCAGGCAGCGGACTTGGCTCGATTAATCATAACTTTGTACTTAGCTCTATTGAGTTTGTATTTAATTGAAGCTTTGGAAATTAAATCAGGGGATGCCGAAGACTTCTCGAGGGATTTTACTCTTTTGTAGAGAGCATTGACAAAGTTACGAAATTTGCAGAGTTCTGGGCTCCACCAACGGAAATTAAAATTTTTAGACGATTTTTTCTTTTTAATGAATTTAAAAGCACAGTCTTGTGTAGATTTAATAAATGATTTTAAAAAGGAGTCCAGAGAGGGGATATCTATTGCGGAGTCGATTTGAGAGGTAAGAGATTTAATGAGGGATTTAAAATTGTAAAGGAATCTGCCAATGCTGTAATTAGTCTTGAAGAAAAAAGAGTCGTTAGAGGGGGGGGGGGGTTATATTAATTCAAAATTTGATGTATTTGTGGTCACTGAGGGAGTCGTTAGAGAGGACTTCAGTTCTGAAGTTTGTCGAAAAAGCCAAAAGAGGATAGAGTCAAGTCCGGAAAGCCTTTGCCTGAATGGGAAATAAAAGTAGGACCCTGCTTCGGATCGTTGATAACAGTCAAGTCATTTTCAAAACAAAAATCGATCATGTTGAGGCCCCGTCGGTCAGTAAAGTTATAGCCCCACATCTGGGCCCTGGAATTAAAATCACCAAGGATTATAAAATTTGAAGATTGGATATGCAGGTTCGTAAATTCTGCGAGTAGCTCATCTATATTATCATGGGGGGGGAAGTAAGTGGAAGCCAAATTGAGGGAAGTATTATTAGGGAGCATGATTTCAATTAAAACAAAAGAGAGGGATTGCAATTTTAAATGAACTGTTAAATTTGAATTAAAAATGACAATAGCAGCTTTTTTAGAGGTTGAATTAAATTGAGAAAGGCCAAAGGGGGGTTTGAGGACGATGTCTTGGGATAGATAAGGTTCCT
Organism: Amaurobius ferox; assembly: GCA_951213105.1. Classification (NCBI taxonomy): domain Eukaryota; kingdom Metazoa; phylum Arthropoda; class Arachnida; order Araneae; family Amaurobiidae; genus Amaurobius; species Amaurobius ferox. The sequence goes on along the minus strand of OX578142.1, from coordinate 17,660,994 downwards.
GTAAACAGGCAATATATATCTATTTTATTTTCCAGTGCAAATTGGAATAAGTTATTGTGCGCTGCTAAAGAGTGATTGACGTTAATTTGGACTATATTGAGAACCATAGCAAGTAGTGCAGTTCCAGGACACAGCGTGTCCACAGCCACAGCCAGTGTAGACCGGCTGTGGCTGAATGCACAAGAATTTCCACGTAAATAAATGACATGTGCAATAACATATTGCGATGGAATTCTTGCGTAGCAAAGCAAAAATGGATTGATTGCAAATAAACATTGAAGGACATCTGCATCGTGTTAGTTTGGGTTTTCCTGAAACGGACTGCGTGTCTCGTTAGGTCGCTGAGTTGGTTTTTTGCTAATGAGATAGTTGGCGACTAGTCTCATGCTTTGTTTTGTTTGTTTTAACAAGTAGGTAGAAGAAGTTTACTTGAAGGGAGCAAAGAGTTATTTTTTTTTTTATTCGTCTCTGATCTGCGCAAGTGACAAGTCCGCTAAATAAAGTGATTTAATAAAAAAGAATATTACGTATGTTTTAATTTTTAAATCTAATATTAATTGACGTCCTTCAAAGTGCTTTCACATTCCTATTATCAGACTACGAAGGATAATGGTTATACGTTTTGAAAAGTTTTGTATGTGTAAAATAAGTACATATGTAAATGAAATATTTAAAAATGTTCGCATGTGTATTTTCTAAATCAGATTCCAAAAGGTTTGGCGAGATTCCAAGTAGCTGCCAAGCCTCGTGTCTTGATTTCGTTTAAAAAAGCAATTCCTAGTTATTTCGTAAGGTTTTGAGTTATTTTCTACGTGAGACTTTTTTTATGCGGTCCCTATTCAACGCATAAAAAAAAACACTTTTTAATTATGTTGCAAAAGCTATTTTTTATAGCTACTCATGCAGCTTTGTGCGATTTTATTTTATGCGTTTTCTTTTATGCGGTCCCTATCCACCGCACAAAAATAGGTTTGAGTGTATATATATACTAAGTTATAGATTTTCCATTAACAAAGATGAATAGTTTTGTGGAAATCCATTAATATTTATGGCATAGGGTGAGTACACTTTCCCTTATAAAAATTTCAAGGACTTTTTAAGGACTTTCAAGTACCATGCAATTTTTTTTCAAGGACTTTAACCAACTATTCATTATGAAATTATACTGTTATATTTTTTCTGGGAGGGAAAATCATGGTAAACTGATGTTTTGTTTATTGAGCAAAATTAATGAGTTAAATACCAAAATAAATGAGTTAAATACCAATTAATGAGTTAAATACCAAAATAAATGAGTTAAATACCAATTAATGAGTTAATACCAATGTTCATAGCAATACCAAAATCTGTTAAAATCTAACTTTATGAACAGTTGGATCAGATTAACTTTTTTACCGATGAATTATTGCAAATGTAATCTTTTGATATTTGTAAAAGCAATGGGTTGACAGACTTAATGGTAAACTTCAGATTCAGATGTTTCTTAGACACTTTAGAGTAACAACAATAAAAACTAAGTTAATAAAAATGTGTATCTCCTTATATATTTACCATCTTATCATAATTTTTACAATAACAAAAAATAAAAAAACACTATAATGGGAAAAATGTTTAACATGTCTATTAACATTTTTTTAGTTCTTGAAGTTTTTCCTCTAATAAATTATCAGTTTTTGTTATTTGTGCTATTTTTCATTAGTAGTTTTTTGCAGACTGTTTGATGTTGTTAACAAAATCATTTTTTGGATATTTTCAGCTTCTTCTGCAAACTGATCTGCTGATTTTATTAGGTTATCAAAATCATTTTTAGAGTTTTTTCTTTTTCTTTAAACCCCTATATCTTCTAAAATGTCTTTTCCTTTTTAACTGGCCAGTTGATATGTTATTTCTCTTCTGCTCTTCCAGAAAATGTGTATATGCTTGCCTTACATTAGCAGCAGATATTAATAATTCCTTTGATATATGTACATTCAAGACACCACCAATTGAGGAGACATGATCAACAATAAGTCTTTGTGTGATGAGGGACAGTAGACTATTTCATGACAATATCTCTTTTTAGAAACTTCGTAAATTTTTTGTCATGTTAAGGCAATCATTTGCAATAAATGATAGTACAGGAGAATCAGTTTGATATTTTACAAGAATCCAACTTTACAGGAATCAAAATGTCTTCAGAAAATTACTTAATATTTTCAAAAGATTTATTTTAAGGAATACTAATTTCTCCACTTTTAACAGCTTTTACATAATTTACTATATCAGGCCACAGTTCTATTGTTCTACCAGCTACAGATACATTTTCCAACCATCGAGAAGGACAAAATTTCAATGGAAAAACATTTTTGCCAGTTAATTTCACAAAATCCTCACTTCTGGCTGGGGAATCTTTAAAGTGGTAGTAAACATTAGACAAAAGGTTCTGAATGGACCAACCTGATGCATCAGTTCCAGTTTTAAAAGCACCATTTACTATATGTAAACTGCAGCTTCCTATATTAATTCACAATTATGCTCATTTTTTAATTCTGCTTCAATAAGAAGTGAATGAAACTCCCAATCATGTTTGGCCCATTTATAGAAAGTTGTAGAAGTTTATCAAACAAAAAGCCATTATTACGAATAAGTTCTTCATATTTTACAAATAACACATCAGCTTCTGCATGTCCTAAAAATTCAGAATGGAAATATTTTGTCACAATGTGATTATTTTCCCATATCCTCACGTGAAAGTACAATTGTTTTTCTCTTTACAACTTATGATTTAAAGCTTCATCAAATAACAAAACGAAGTTATCTTGGCTTTTCACAGATTTAATCAACTGAGACTTAAAGTACGGTGCAATGCCGAAACAGGTCAGGTATGCACAAAGGTTGAAAAATTGTCAACAAACCTAGTAGCCAGAAAAATTTTTAGTAGTCAGCCAGTCATAGCACACGAATGTGGGTATGTCAATATTTAATATAAAATAATATCACTAGTATTTTTTTAATAATTATGTTTTTAAAATATTTTAATAAAAATTAACATAAAATAATATAACAATATTAATTTTTTAAATTATTATATTAATCTTTTTAATAATAAAACATTCTTTTTTAACTTTGTGTTACTAAATTACTGATCTTACCTTAATAATTACTAACTGTCAGAATAGTCTATATTTGCACCTTACCAAGCTAATGTTATTCAAAATATTTTGAAGTAAAAATATTTTTTAAATACTTTTAGTAAAATTAAGATTAGAAGGATGCTCATTTTTAATTGAAATTAGATATTCAACTTTGGGGGCAAATATATCAAACTTATGCTCTTCAAATGTATTTCTAATGAGCCTTATAATGCTGACTAAATAAATAAAAATGTTTTAATTTCATTATCTTAAACATATATCCAGGGTGCGTACACATTTTTTAAAGTGAAATTCAAGGACTTTTTCAAGGACATTACAAAAAAATAAAGGACCTATTTTACCGTTGCACAAAACTGAGTCAGTACAAAAATTGCATTTTTAAGTTTCTTTTTTAAATTAATAAATTTGTAAGAAGTTTTAAATATAAAAATATATTGCTAAACAGAAAAGATGTAACCATATGTAATTGACATAATGCATGAATTATCTGTTATCACCGAAATTCTTGAAAAAATCTGAATGTATTTACGATCCAAAAAAACCATCCTTATAATACCTCTTACAGTTTAAAAATATGTTTATATATTATATTAATGGGGTAATAAATATAAAAAATTATCTTAAGTTTGTATTTATAGTACAATTTAAAAACCTTAATTTTGGAATTATTTTATTTTAACACAAAATATTTGAAAAAATTTCAAAACACAAGCAAAATAAATTCTAGTGTAATATATTTTTAACCAATAGTTAGAAATTATTGTAAAAGTTGAAATTCAAATCAAAGCTATAATTATCAAATTTTATTATTGAATAGCTGCAACAAAATTTGACGTCAACATTTTCAAAAATTTATGAAAATAAAAAACATTAAATTAAATATTTGTCACACTTATCCCATACCTCACTTCTGAATTAGATAGAAAAATGAATCAGTAATAAACCATAACAAATGTTATTATATTACTTAGTATTGTTAGCTAGATCTAATTTTTTGTTCAATTATTTTTCTAAATCATGTAATGTGCAACAATATGGAGATGGAAAAGGATAATTGTGCACTCTCGGAAACATCCGCGAAAAAAAAAAAAATTAATTTCACGATCGTACTATGTGAAAATAATTAAAAAATTAACCTTTATCATCAACCAAAATATGAAAATAATCTTGTTTAGTCAAGTTAATGTGCAACAATAAGGAGATGGAGATGGATGGGAAAGGATAATTACGTACTCTCGGCAACGTTCGCGAAAAAGAAAAACTGAATTTCATGATCGTACAATTTATGTAAAAATTAAAAAATTAACCTTCATAATCAACCAAAATATGAAAATAAGCTAGTTTAGTCAAGTTAATGTGCAACAATATGGAGATGGATGGAAAAGAATAATTACGTACTCCCAGCAACGCCGGCGAAAAAAACTGAATTTCATGATCGTACAATTTATATGAAAATTAAAAATTAACCTTTATAATCAACCAAATTATGAAAATAAGCTAGTTTAGTCAAGTTAATGTGCAACAATAGGGAGATGGAAATCAATGTAAAAGGATAATTGTGTACTCTCGGAAAAGCCCGCGAAAAAAATAAAACTGAATTTCACGATTGCACTATTTATGTGAAATTAATTAAAAAAATAGCCTTTATAATCAAGCAAAATATGAAAATAAGTTAGTTTAGTCAAGTTAATATGCAACAATAGGGAGATGGAGATCGATAGAAAATGATGATTGCGTAATCGCGGCAACGGCCACAAAGAAAACAAAAAACTCAATTTCACGATCATACTATTTATATGAAAATAACTAAAAAGTTAACCTTTATAATCAACCAAAATATGAAAATAAGCTAGTTTAGTCAAGTTAATGTGCAATAATAAAGGGACAGAGAGAGATAGATGGAAAAAGTATGTGACAGAAAAAGGCAATTGTGCACTTTCAGCAAAGTCCCCCCCCCCCCCCAAAAAAAATAATGAATTGTGCAATCTTATAATTTAAGTGAAATATAATTTGTTTAGTAAAATATTTCTTTATTTTCACTAGCACTATAAAAATAAATTAGGTCTATTGTTCGGATATGAAATCATTAGAAGAAAATGGATGCAAACTGATAATTTTAGATTCTCAGCAAAGCAGGGAATATGAATTGAATGGTGGGATGCATGGGTTTCACAGGATTTTTCGTCGTTTTGGAAGTAATGTCTGTAAAACCATAAGATGAAGTAAAAATCCATACAAGCTAAGGAAAATCCAAAAAAGTTGGCATCTCTGATAATGGGGAGAAACGTAGAGCAAACATAAACAAAACAGGATATCGGAAACGCGACACGCCGGCGCAAGGAGCGGACATTAATTGCCGGCGCCGTTAAAATGCAAACCACGTGTTGAACCGAACGGCATAGCTGCCAACCCAGAGAATAAAAAATTAGGAACAATGTACGCAAGAAAAATGACACGCAATAGTTGCACACAAAATATATATACATGGGTATCTCCAACATGGGAGTACTTGCTTCCCCCCCCCCCCATTGAATTGCATGTCAGTATTTCTTAGCCAATGTATTATGTATTGACAGTGATTTTGCAACCCCCCCCCCCCCCCCCGGAAGGAAAGATGGTGAAACCCATATATATATATACTATATAATTAATCTTAATAAAAAAAAAATAAGACCTCATGAGATAAGAATTTTGAAACATACATGAAATGCATAATATTTTTACACCCATAAAATTATAACTATATTTGTTCTCCTTAAATACATCAATATTCAACTAAAAGTAAAATTAAACTATTTTCATATTTGAAAAAAAAATGTCATTACACAATTTAAATACACTATTACAAAGTAAGTAGAACAAAGACAAATTAAGAATCTTTTTGGTTTATTGATACTACATAGGTAGCAGATTTGGCCTTTTTCAAGAAAGTGGCACCATGTTTGTTCATACCAAGCACCATTTATCTGATTATTTGGCAATTAAAGTAGACTGTAAAGTCAAAATACTCATGGAACTTCTAAAATCAGTTTTGTTTCTTTTTACAAGACTAAAAATTCGTTCACATGCAGCATTACTATGGGGGAGTGTTAGTATCTCCAACATGATACTACTCAATTTACCATACAAAAGTTTATACACAGGATCTTTTTGCTTTCCTAACTTAGCCCACTGAACATCTGGTCTTCAGCAATTATTTCTTCTGGCAGATCTGCCATTTGATAATGCAAAAACTCAGTCTTTACACTATCAATAATATCAAACGTTGATTCTGTTGAGTCTTTTTGCAGTATAGAGGGAAATCTGTCTATAAAAAATTTTATCGAGGAAATTTAACTTTTTTCCTCTGAGACACATCTGCGACTTCAGCATGATGTAAAACATCAGAGTTGATTGGAAAGTTTCTGATAATATAATTACATGTCATACAATAGTAGTTTTTGACGTACTAAAAAAAAACTGCTTTGTTTCATGAGACTTTAACTTTTTCAGGCACTCTAACGTCTCTGATCCCACAAATATGTCTTCATTATCCTTATGATTTGTTGAATCACTATAAGAGATATCGAAGCTTTCACGACTTCAAGCTTTATGAATCTGACTAATATATCTGTAAAAAAAACTTGAATTTGGAACTTTAGCTTATGGACTCTGGGGATCTCTGATTGTAACTCACATTTAATTTTTCGAAAACACTAATTACATTTTTCAGAAAAAATGCAAGAGCATGGTACAGATTTTTCAAAATAGAAAAATTTGTATTATGCAAATATAATTAAAAAATTAACCTTAATAATTAGCCATAATATGAAAATAACTAGTTTAGTCGATCTAATATGCAACATTTAAATGATGGAGATGGATGGAAAAAGATACTAATGTACTCTCGGCAATTCACGCGATGTAACTGAATTGCGCAATCGCACTGTTTATGCGAAAATAATTAAGAAATTAACAATAATAATTAATCAGAATATGAAAATAAGATAATTTAGTCGATCTAATATGCAACATTTAAATGATGGAGATGGATGGGAAAAGATACTAACGTAATCTCGGCATTTCACACGACGTAACTGAATTGCGCAATCGCACTGTTTATGCGAAAATAATTAAGAAATTAACCATAATAATTAATCAGAATATGAAAATAAGCTAGTTTGGTCAATCAAAAATGCAATATGTTGAAGATTGAGATGGATGGAAAAAGATATTATTGCACTCTCGGCGATTCATGAGAACAAACTGAATTGCGCAATCGCAGTGTTTATGCGAAATTAATGAACAAAATAACATTTTAGCGATTTATGCTGAATTAGACAACCTTTGAAGAAGTATATTTATTACTTTCATAAAATAAGCGATCGAGATCTTAATTTACATTACACGCGGCCGTAAATCTACGTTAATTTGATTAGCATTACCCTGCATTTTATTATGGTGTTGCTACGATCCCGGGAATGGTAGAAATCAGTGCTAAAAAAGCGGAAAATCGGCGTTTCCGAGGAATTATACCATGTCTGGTTAATTGATAAATTTCAAACAAAAAAATCCGGAGAATTTCGTTAGTAATTCGGAGGCCGGAGAAGTAATGAAACATCCGGAGTTTCCGGCCCAAATCCAGAGAGTTTTTCACGTCTAATCTGTAATCTTATGAGCGTACTTTTATTCAAATAGAGAAAAATTTCCCACTTAGCTAAAAAAATCCCTTTTATAGGGAAAATTTTGGGGATATTATCCCTAAACGTAGGGATTTTTTTTTTAAATCGGGAGATGCGCCTTCAAAAGCGGGAAATCGGGATAAACACTCAAAAATCGGGAATCTCCCGCCAAATTCAGTAGAGTTGGTATACATATGTAACTTTTATGGTTGCAGAGGAGGGAAAATGGGGTAAAACCGGAATATTTTCAAAAATTCGGATTTTGTGGAAAAAATTCGGATTTTCGGAACAGACGTAAAAATTCGGAACGAATCCGGAAAATTCGGAACGGTTGGCAGCTATGGAACGGCCACCATTCGCGGAAAACAAGTAATGGGAGGAACCAATTCAACTGTGATTGACAGCGCCGGAGAAAAGAGAACTGGTTTGAAATTGTGACGTAATACGTGACGTAGGAATTCTAGTACAATCGGAATTTTGTGGTTTTTGAATTGGAAATGAGAAATTCCAGGATTTTCCAGACCTTTTTGGAAATAATCCTAATTTTCCAGGCTATTCAAGGCCTTGAAAAAAAAATGAAATTCAAGAACTTTCAAGGTTTTCCAGGCCGCGTACGCACCCTGTATATATCTCTATTTCATTTACAATGTTTAAAAGGTAATATTCCAGCATAAAAAGCACAATAAATGTAAACATTTCAGTGGATGCAAACAGACTGAAAAAATGGAAAATACTTAAAAATATAACGAAATATACTGGTGATAGTATATAAATAAAAAATGTCCGCGATATTACTAAACTGTGTTTTTTTTTTGCTATGGCCAATTTTCGGTCTGAAATAGTCATTTTCATCCCAAAGATTTCATTGAAAAATGTCTTTGGAATCCCATCAAAGTCCTTTAAAAAACTTGTATATTTTCTGAGAGAAGAAAAAGTCAAATATTCTGAGAAAATGACAAGTTTACTGCTTAGCTTAAGTATTTAAAGATCTGAGTCAAAAGGCATAAAATGACGTTTTGTCTGTTATAATAATTTTCTTCGCATTTCTGCAAAAGTTAGCTCGCATTAATTTCGCAAATAGTTAAACGCACTTTCTATATTTGGTAACAAAATTTTAGAGGATCGTATTTTCATCTCGCAAATGCGCTTTTTTTTTAATCTTTTCCAACAAATGTTTATTAATTATGCACAATAGTGTGAATCCTGTGAGGAACATCGCGCTTGAAGGGCGTGGCCAAGGCAGTTAAGATTTCTTTGGAGATATCGTAATATTTTTAGAGAACGGTATATATAGAAGCCCATCTACAAATATGTTAGATGTGCTAGCTAGCCGAGTAAAAGCATACAGCTGTATGTCTAGAGTTCATGACGCATTCATAAGAAAAATAATAATTTATTTTTCACAAACACAAATAAGACGAAAAACATAAATACTACTCATACCATTCACTTGGATACGGTAGTTGCAGAAGGTATAACATAACATCACCTTGAAATTGTAACAGCAGATGAACTGTTAGGCCTAATAACAAAATGGCCATATATTTTGGCATTTACAGGCAATCATGCAAAAACTAATTTAATGCGCATCAAAAGAAGATCACAACATCATACTAGATAGATGAATGACAGAGATAGTCAACAGACATCACAAGAGACAAGTCAAGTGCAGTACTATATCCCTTATCAACCACAACACAACATACTTCTACTGCCACATCCACCAGCTTAAATAGTGCCATGTTGTTGTTGATGAAACCCAGACCGTCCGACCTACCAGAAAGGTGTAAGGTAACTGTTTTGGACGGTCGGAATAGTGCCATGTGTGGTTGAAGTAGAAGTTACTGTTTTTTGAAGTAGAAGTTAAAGTTAATGTTTTTCCTGAGTATGCTAATTTCTAATGGATTGAAGTAGAAAATTCGCAGAATCTGGATGTTGATGTCTCAATTTGCAGGAATATGTAACATGGGGTTAAAACTTTAAAATCGTGGTTCTGTAGATGACTAATTTAGAAAATTAACAACCAACAACATAGAGGAGTAAAGAGAACATTATAAAAACTGCATTATGTAGTAACATCAGAGTAAAAAATCTAAGTGACTTGATTCTTATAAATAGTGAAGGGCCAGATATGAAAGATTTTAATTTTGAGGCAGCTTTCGAAAATTGGTGTAATGGTACAAAAATTCGACGCTTGCCTGGTTTATATGATAATGAAAATATGTGAATTATAAAATAAATTTGTCATTTTTGTAACTCATTGTGCTCTTTTATTGGTAAGTACAAGTTTAATTTACTAATAATCTATTTAATGATTAAAGAAATTAAATCTACCTATCTTTATATCTTGTTTAGAATGAAATTATTATTGTTAGCTGCATTTAAAAATTGGTTTAAAAGTAGAAATATTTTCGCCGATGACGATGATAACTTTGACTAATAATCATGAAATTTGACTAATAATTTTTCAATTTGGCTAATTTGTTGGCTAACAGTTTGAAATTCCTAGCGCAGGCTCTATATATGATATGAACAATACCTTGGTATAACATCTAAAGCTTAAAATTCCCATTTTTAGTTAGTAGCCACTGGCCGGTAGGTCCATGAAGTTTAATGGCCAGTTGTTGACAGCCGCAAAGTGTGCTATGTTTTTTTCAACTTGCTTAATGTTATGCAAAATTTTGTTTAAGTATGTTATATAATAATTTAGGAATTTTCTGTTATTACTTATTTATTTATAGATTTATTATACAGTAAACATAAGTCACTAGATGTCTGTTACCAAGAAAACACCCTTAGCGGATCTTTTTTTATACAATCTATTATTTGGATGTTGAGGCAAAGGAGAAGGATTTTAAAAATTGAGGGAAATTTAAGAGATTGGCAAGATACACAATTTTTTATTATTATTTGATAACACAAGACAAATTCACAGAAATATTTAAATTTTTTAATGAGTAATATTCTTAACATGCATTTATGATTGCTAACTTCTCATTATTAACATTTAATAAATTTCAAAACTTATTTTAAGTATTTTTTCTAAAACTAATTCTTTTCTATAAGTTAGTGTCCATATCCAGATCTTTTCCATTTCTTAAAGGTTTTTCAAATTCAAATTTTTCATTTATCTCATTTTTGAATATTTTAAATATTTATATTCACGAATTTTTTTCAACCTTGTTTTAAATCTTACCAATGATCTTTATTATAGGTCTTTTCAGGTGTTTTATAACATTTGTTTTCCAATAGATCATAAAAAAATTCATTTATCATGAAGCATTCAAATATTTTTGGAGGCAATTTTAAATTCAATCAATTAATTCAATTAATTTAAGCAATTTCAAATATTCTCATTTTGATATTTTTATTTTTTACTTTTCCAAGCTGATGAAGCATTTACTATTATTTATTCCTTCCTATTATTAAGAAGCCCAGCCACTAATTTTTCTTTAATTTAGAGGGTTTCACCAATAATTTTCGGTGATTTTTAATAAATTTATAATCTTATTTTTATTTTGATCATTTACTTTGCAAATTTCCAATCATCGTGATCGCGATATTTCGGTCTTTATTCCCGCTATATTATCGGGCGTTATGAACGCTTTTATTTAAAAATTTCCCTAATATATTTATTTCATAACGAGTGAATTATTTATCCTTTTAAAGAAATTTGATTTTTTTTTTAATATTTCGAAGTTTTTGAATTTAAGATATGTCATTTTGTATCACTAGAAACATGAGGCTTTATTACATTACTTGAATTTTCCAATCAGGGGAGAGGGGGGGCATGAACAACCCTTGGCCGTAGGTAAGCTCAAAATGGAATCGATGTAACTTTGAATTTATAATAATTGTTAGCAGCTACCACTTCTAAAAACACAACTATGGAAACATTTTAGGAATCCATACATTTTTAGTTTTTTACATTATCGATAAGAGATTAATAACTTAAAATAGGGTATAATCTATAAAAGGAAATCTAAAATTTCTGTGAGTGAAAAATGTTGGTTTTTTTCTTTATTTAATTTTTATAATATATATATAAGTGGTAAGATAAGGTAAGGTAGTGAAATAAAAGTCACTTACCTTTATTACACCTTTTGAGGGTAGCACCTCTGGATCCTTGAGCTATATAATTTGGTATTGACACAGGATTTTCCGCACAGTGACTACTACTGTAACAATTTTAAATTATATTTTAATTATGCATTATTAATTTACAGTATTATGTACAGATGATATTATTTACATTCAGTTCTTGCAAGAGTACGACTATTAACATCAGAGTCTGTGAGAGGAATGAGTTCTGTTTTTGAAGATGAAGGGTTGCAGGAGGTTGGCGAGAAAGTGAGAGTCACAAATTGTTTTTTATCGCTCAAACGGCGATTCATCACTGATATCCAACACCCCTACTTGATGTGAGCTGTATTGAGACCAATTTTGTAAGTGTCTGAAATTGTGGTCTTCCAAGTGGTTTTGTGAACATATCTGCCACCATTTCATTGCTTCTGCAATACTCTAGCTCTATTTGTTTCTTTTCTTGGAGATCCCTTAGGTAGTGATGTTTAATGTCAATGTGTTTTGTTCTTGAACTATTTTTATTGTTTTGTGATAGTATGATGCAGGATTTATTGTCTTCATACAGTGTTATAGGTAAAATTTGCTTTAGTCCGAGATCTTCCGTTAATCCAATTAACCATTGTGCTTCTTGCGCTGCATTTGCTGCTGCCACGTATTCTGCTTCTGTGGAGGATAAAGCAATGCAATTTTGCCTTTTTGAATTTCACGATATTGTACTATTTCCAATTTGAAATATGTATCCACTTGTTGATTTTCTCGATATCTTATCATTTCTCCAGTCGGCATTGGTGTATCCTTTAAGGACTGGTTCTTCGTTTTTGGAGATTAGGAGTTTCAGATCTTTTGTAGTTATTTGATATCTTATTACTTTTTCTATGGCTGTCCAATCTTTTTGTCTAGGTTTTTCATTTCTTCTGCTTAGTAAGTTGATTGAGTTTGCAATGTCTGGTCTAGTAATTGTGGCTATGTACAGTAATGCCCCTACTGCTTTTCTGTATCTAGTATTATCTTCTAAGACATCATCATCCATTTTGCAGTAGTCTGTGTTCATTGGTGTGTAGGTTGGTTTTGAGTCTTGTAGAGAGAAATTTTCTGCAATATCTTCAATTTTGCTCTTCTGAGATAGTGTGAAATCTTTATTATTAGATCTTTCAATTTTGATTCTGAGATAATAGCTAACTTCTCCTTGGTCTTTGACTTCAAATTCTTTTTTCAAGTTTCTGATGATTTCTTGAATTGTTTTTTCATTTTTACTTGATATGAGGATGTCATCAACTTTTTACTTGATATGAGGATGTCATCAACGTATAAGATGATATATATAGGTTGTTCATCAATTCTTATGAAAAGACAAGGATCTGCTTTACTCTGTTTGAATGAGTTTTGTTGTAGTTTCTCTCCAATTTTTAAGTTCCAAGCTTTTGCTGCTTGTTTTAGTCCATATATATGGCTTTTCTTAGTTTGCATACTTTATTATCTTGCAATTTGTTGTAACCCACTGGTTGATCCATATAAATTTCTTGTTCTAAATCACCATGGAGGAATGCTGTTTTTATATCAATGTGGTGAACTTTCATGTCCTTATGTGCTGCTGCTGCCAGGAATGTTCTTATCGTTGTATGCTTTATGACTGGTGCGAATGTTTCGTCGTAATCTGTGCCGAATTTTTGACTGAAGCCTTTTGTAACTAGTCTGGCTTTGCATCTTTCAATTTTTCCATCTGCATTCAGCTTCGCTTTAAATGTCCACTTGCATCCTATGGTTTTCCTTCCTTTGGGTAAATCTACTAATTCCCATGTGTCATTATTTTCTAAAGAATTTATTTCTTCTTTAGTTGCTTCCATCCATTTCATTCTTTCTTCTGGTTCCAAAGTTTGCATTTCTTCCCAGTCTTTTGGTTCAATGACTTTTGTACCTTCAGTATAGTAACCAAATCTTTCTGGAGGTTGTCCTTTATTTACTCTTTCTGATCTCCTTGGTTCTTTAGTTTCAGATTCATGAATTTCTGTAATAGGGATTTCTACCTTTTCTTCTTTTATTTCTTCTATGAACCTTACTGTTCTACTGATTATTATGTTATATTCTCCTACTTTAATTCGGTAACCTTTGCTCCTGTTGTCATATCCAACAGATTCCTTCGATGGCTTTGTCATCGAGTTTTCCTCGCTTTGATTTGTCTATGTAAGCGAATGCTTTACAGCCAAATATTTTAATATGGGATAGATCGGGTTTTCTTCCCGTCCACAGTTCGTGTGGTGTTTTTTTGTTTGGTTTTGTGGGCAAGCGATTCTGTAAATAGTTTGCAGTGTTAACTGCTTCACCCCAATATTTATGTGGTAATCCTGCTTCCAATAGCATGCATCTAGTCATTTCTATTAAACTACGGTTTTTCCTTTCACTTATTCAGTTTTGTGGCGGTGAGTAAGGTACAGTAACCTGATGATGGATCCCGTGATCCTTTAGATAGTCTTCAATTTCCTTACTAATATATTCTCCCCCATTGTCAGATCTTAGTGTATTTATTTCTCTTCCAAATTTATTTCTAGTCATTGCTATGTATTCCTTAAGTTTGGTATACACTTCACTTTTCTTTGAAATGAGATAAATCATAGTTAAACGACTGTAATCATCTACAAAGGTGAGAAAATATAATTTCCCGCTAAACGTAGGAGTACGCATTGGTCCGCAAATATCTGAATGTACTAATTCAAGTGCTTTGGTTGCTCTGTATTTGCTTTCTTTAGGGTAAGGTAATTGAGATATTTTTCCTTTGATACAGTTGTCACATGTATTCTCATGCTGACACTTATCAATCTGTATTCCGTCAGCTAGTTTTTCAGAAATTAACTGTTTTATGGCATCATTATTTCTATGACCAAGTCTTTTGTGCCATGTTTCTATGCAATTTTTATTTTTGCATTGTAAGGTAAGATGTGTTGAAGTATTTTCATTATTATCCCTTTCTGCTATGACTTCGTATAAACTATCATGCGCCCTAGCTTCTAAGCATACACATCCATTTTTCATAATTGTGCATAGTTTTTCTCAAATATAACTGTGCAATCATTTTGAGTTGCCATTTTAACTGACATTAGATTACTTTCTAATTCAGGAACGTACAAAACATTTTGTAGTCTTATTTTATTTTCCGATTTCTTGGTTAAAATTACGCATTCACCAGAACCCTTAGCTTGTAACTTATTTCCATTCACGACAATAATCGTGCTTCGAGCTTCATAGTTTATTTTCGTGAAATCTGGGTCATTGCACATATGTGCTGATGCCCCCGAGTCTATGAGCTAAGTACAGCAAAGATTGTTTACATTTCTTGCTGCGAATGCAACATCGTCTGAAGAGAGCAATTTTTGTTTTGGTTTTTCACAAATCGGAGCTGTAATAAGAGCCGAAGTGCCCGCTTGTTTTCGAGATGTGTCTGGTGAGTCATCACCTGATTCCCCTTTCGTTTCAACAAAGAAAGAAGATTTTTGCTTGGGTTTAATAGAATTCTTTGAGGGATATTTCTGAAAGTTGGAATTCTTATTTTTAAGATGCCAGCATTCGGATTTAAAATGACTGTCTTTGACAATATGTACAAAATTTATTTTCTCGATTTTTATTTCTGTTAAAGATTTTGTAAGCTTTATATGGTTCATTTATCGAGTTTTCTTTTCTTCGATTGTACTCATCTATTAATTTTCCTCTAATGAAATCCAGAGTTGGTTCATCTTCCGGTCTCGCCTCAAGAGTGGTAATAAGTCTGTCGTAACTTCTTGGTACTGAACATAGTAGTAGTGCTGATATATGAGAATTACTTGTATTTTCACCAATAGCTCATAGCTTATCGATTAGCTCTAACATGTTTACAATGTGCGTGTTCATGTTACCACCTTCTTCCAGCTTAGTGCTGTAGAGTTTTCTCAGTAAAAAGAGTTTACTTGAGAGATTTGACTTTTTATGAATTTTTCTGAGCGCTTCCCATGTAGCTTTAGCAGTGGTTTCATATTTAACATGAATAATTTGATTATCCTCAATACATAAATTTATTAGTGCACGTGCCTGTTGGTCGGATTTTTGCCACTTCGCCGTTATCGGATCGGGCGATTCATCTTGTATGATATTATACAGATCTTCTTTTATTACATACATTTCCATTTTAAATTTCCATGTGGCACAGTTAGTTGCATTTAATTTTGCAATATGAGTGCTGTCTTTTATGAGACGTTTTGTTACAAATTATTTTTTCAAGGATATTTATTCGAGAGACGTCAGTCTCCTAATCTGTTGGTTTTTTTCTTTATTTAATTTTTATAATATATATATAAGTGATAAGATAAGGTAAGGTAGTGAAATAAAAGTCACTTACCTTTATTACACCTTTTGAAGGTAGCGCGTCTGAATCCTTGAGCTATATAATTTGGTATTGACACAGGATTTTCCGCACAGTGACTACTACTGTAACAATTTTAAATTATATTTTAATTCTGCATTATTAATTTACAGTATTATGTACAGATGATATTATTTACATTCAGTTCTTGCAAGAGTACGACTATTAACATCAGAGTCTGTGAGAGGAATGAGTTCTGTTTTTGAAGATGAAGGGTTGCAGGAGGTTGGCGAGAAAGTGAGAGTCACAAATTGTTTTTTATCGCTCAAACGGCGATTCATCACTGATATCCAACACCCCTACTTGATGTGAGCCGTATTGAGACCAATTTTGTTTCTAAGTGTCTGAAATTGTGGTCTTCCAAGTGGTTTTGTGAACATATCTGCCACCATTTCATTGCTTCTGCAATACTCTAGCTCTATTTGTTTCTTTTCTTGGAGATCCCTTAGGCAGTGATGTTTAATGTCAATGTGTTTTGTTCTTGAACTATTTTTATTGTTTTGTGATAGTATGATGCAGGATTTATTGTCTTCATACAGTGTTATAGGTAAAATTTCAGTGTTATAGGTATTAATTTACAGTATTATGTACAGATGATATTATTTACATTCAGTTCTTGCAAGAGTACAACTATTAACATCAGAGTCTGTGAGAGGAATGAGTTCTGTTTTTGAAGATGAAGGGTTGCAGGAGGTTGGCGAGAAAGTGAGAGTCACAAATTGTTTTTTATCGCTCAAACGGCGATTCATCACTGATATCCAACAAAAAACTGTAGTGCATCGAGACTTTAAAAATTGTGAAATTCTCGTGATCTAGCTTTAAAATTAATACGAAGTATGTCCGGGTTAGTATTCTTCAAACGCGAAATTTTAGTCAATGCTACACAGTCATAATTTCCATATGCTCGTTTATGGACCATGAATATATAGATTAAAGTAGAACAATAATATATAACATTGCAATATTGGCAATTCAGCTTGGAAAATAATTTCCCCTTCCCTAAGGTTGATGTCCTTTATTCGCGCCGGACGCCCAGATTTAAGTTCGCTCGCACCGATCCCGCGCCGCAGTGAATTCCCGAAACTCTTTCATATAGATTAATTCTTTTAATTTTTTATTATGAAAAACATTCTATAATAAATATTTAACCAATAAATACATTCACATGCCGAAAATAGCGAGGGTGAATTTCACGCAGAATTTTTTTTTTAGCGAGTGATTTTAATTCTGTTCGTGCATCCGCTTTAGGGAACCATTTTAAATTTGAGGTAGGTATAAAAATGATGAAAGACCTATTAGTACCAAAGAACTAGATTACTCCTCAAAGCAGCATAGTTGTACATTGCTTCGTACAATGTACTCCTTTGTACAGCATGTAAAAATGGGGGATGTCTAGGTCAATGCATAGAACTGGGCAAAGACACTATGCCACGGCATGTCACAAAACACATAGATAATTAAGGGGAGGGGAAGATAGGAATGTGGATTGCACTCATTCTTGGTTGAAAATGCAATAAATTACGATCGCCTTGTAGGGGGGAACAATTATGGAAGAGCCGTAGCAGTATTGTAGCGATTGTTGACAGATTTTTGTTACTCCACAGGTGGGATTGTCTAGGGAGAAGAGTCATTCTAAGCTATCACAGTTTGGCCGGTAGTCAGGATTTTGTTAATCGCCAGTTTTTCAAGCTTAATCACCATATGGCAATTGGGAATTTTAAGCTTTATATACATCTGGAAGATATCCGATCGCTTGAAAAGCTACATAAAGTTCAGCTATAGGATGATTAACGTCCTTTAGTTTGGAAACAGCTTTCTTAAGTCGTGCACAAAATATTTCAATCGGCTCGTCTATTTCTGGACGGATGCTGAAGAAATCGTCGAGTAGTTGCACTAAATTTGCTCTAGTTGGTGCATTGAAATGATTTTTTAATTTATCCCATGTATCAGCGGGATCATCAGAAATGCTAATCAGTTCATGGTATACTTGCGATAGTTTGTAAAACAGCATAGATAGTACTTTGTCACGTCGATGGATAAATTCATCCTGATTACGTCTGGTTGTTTCATCAATCAGCTTTACGCTTCTTTCTATGTATCCATAATACCCTTCAGCTTTGAGGGCAAAGGCCATGCTGTTGCTTCAGGTTGCATAATTGTCTTTATTAAGTAACAGCATCTTAACAAGCTCCATTATTCAGTTGTGATAATTTTTCAACTTCTTGTAACAGAATTTGCTACTACGATGGGTGGACTTGAGCGGCCCCCATCTATTTGACTCAGCTTTCCTGGGCACTTATCCTTTTCGGATAATCATCTTGATTTTGCTGGCCCATAACATTCCTGGAGAATTTAACTCAATATCCTCTCAAGGCAAATCTAATTGAAGTTAAACTTTCTTTGAAGCACAGCATGAGTGGAAAAAGACAGCGTCCATTTTTGTTGAAAACAAAAATCAGAGTTTTTATTCAAAACATCAGAGTCTTGCCTAGTAGTACAGGCTAGCTGCGGTAACAAGCATGCAGCTGTTAAACATATGTACAGGTTTTTGAAGTTGGAAAAATAGCCAAGAAGTTCAGTTTGGAAATCATCAGTAGATTTTACCTTCCACTGTATGTCGTTCGACTTCCAACCATTTAAAGGTCACATACTGGAACATGATTAAACTTAGTTAGTATATTTGTAGATGACTAGAATGACTTTTCCTCATTACAGAATTATACACTAATGATTAAAATTGTAAAGCACCCGGTAAAAATTAAAGTTTTAACATCATTACTAACATGATCAATAACAAGCACATTCGTAATACCGTAAATTCCTACATCCGTACACCTCGTGTACTTATCTAGTTGATACTCAAAGAGATAGATCGAAAGATAGATAGATAGATACTGATCCTTCCAAACCGAACTTCTTATATATGCCAGGATAGGTACCGGAACAGATTTGATATAAAGAATTTGGCTAAATCCGCCATTTTTTTTTTTGTCGCCAAGAATGGTGCCAATGCGTACGGAGTTTGAAAAGTCCTAAAGGACGCCATCTTGAACATTGCGCGTAACAAATATAAACATATATAATTAAAAATGCATAAAAATGCTGATAATTAACAATACTTAGAAAAAATACGAAATTTTATAAAAACGTTTGTACTTTAACAAAACATATATAATTAAAAATGCATAAAAATGTCATTCACGAAATTTTATAAAAACGTTTGTACTTTAACAAAATTTAAGAAAAAACAGAACATAGAAAAATGTTTGTAGAAATCCAAAACTTTTCAAAAAAAAACACGTGTAAATATCCAAATTGCACAAATAATTGTTTCCACATTGCGGTCATCAAAGAACTCTCATTATTTCTATGTAAATTTTCTGCTTCTACATTATTTTATCTATTAACATGTGCTATCTTTAATTCCTGTATGATATTTACGTTTTTAACACACACACATTTTTACACACACAGCAACAACAAAACAAAAATAAAATGCCCGCAATCGACGATATCAGAAAGCTAAAAGGGGTTGTCAAGAAAAGAGATTTCGCACCAAATGCAATTTATTTTTGCGCCACATTTGGCGACTTATCGCTCGCAAAAAAAGCTGTGAAAACCAAATTCTTTATATCAAAGCTGTACCTAGGTACCTTCCAGAATGATTTCAGAGGTCCGTTCCTCAAATATGCAAATGAGTTTGTGTATGTGTCGGATATTCAGATTTACATGAAGATTTCTGCTGAAAGAACACAGTGACTCATTCCCGAGAACGAGGTAAATAAGTCAAAAATAAATTGGTGCTTTTGAACATTGCACAGGAGAATATAATGATTCACGATCGCTTGTTTACATTCTTCCAGCAATCCGCATATAATGCATGCAATAACAACATATACACTGTGCGAACACATGCAATAACGACATATACACTGTTGTTGTTGTTGAGACCCAGACCATCCAACCTACCAGAAAGGTGTAAGGTAACTGTTTGGACGGCCGGGGACATATACACTGTGCAAATGCATGCAATAACGACATATACACTGTGCGAAAGCATGCAAATCGTGTGGCATTGTGTTATGAACCAGCCTACTATGTGAGCTTATGATTAACAGATAAGGGTAAATCCGGAGATCAGGTCACCGCAAATTTTTTTCTAAGTACAAAATCGGGCCAAGTTGGCCTGTGGTTGGCGCTTTCTTCCGTGTTTTGAAATTGGCTCCACCCATCCTCAGTGATGTCATTTACCGTCATTAGAAATAGGCTCCTCCTACCAAAATGATGTTTTGGTAGAAGAACCCTATTTCTAAAGACAGACTATTGTGTTTGTTCTAAAGATTTTCTAATATAAATGATAATTTAATTTAACTTAAATAACAGTGAATAATACTCAAAAAAACGTTACAAAATCAGATTTTTGTGTATTTTAAGAAAATTAAATAACTTTATAAAACTGCAGAATAAAAAAATTAATAATACTCATGTAAACGTTCCAAAATCAGATTTTTGTAAAATCTAATATTTTTATGCTACAATTTTATCTGTGCATATCGCACGTATCAAGATCGCTTTCTCCATCTAACTGAGGATCCATATAAAGGAAGGGATTCGACCTACAGGTCCGTGTAAGGGCAGGGATTCGATCTAAAGATCGAAAATTGTGGAACGGATGTATCGGTGGTCCGTATGTACCAGTGGTCCGTACAAGGGCAGGGGTTCGACCTAAAGGTCGTCCTACACCGGAACGGGGCCCCCAGTGATCTCCGGTTTATTAGGAACGGTCGCCTGCGGCGCCCAGACACAGAATATGCTACAATTTTATCTGTGCATATCGCACATAGCAAAATCACTTTCTCCAAAATAAATCATATAACGAAAGAACAAGCAAACACGCACAACAATGGCCAAAAATATTGATAGAAATGTTCTTTTACATCAAAAAACTGTAGCAAACACAAAAACGTATTCTTATTGGATGTTACACAATTTCCGCCGAAAACATCCGATACAAGAGGTTACCAGATTGCAACATAAAGCGCTCACAAAGTGCGTGGCGTCTTCTCCGATTTAACCAAGGTGACCTAATCTCCGGATTAGCCACAGATAAGTCCATTGTACGAGAGTATGGAATCCAAATAACAGATTTGAAACACAAAATAAATCTCCTTATATTGGTGGACACACCTTTGACCTGTTCCACGGAAGCATGCAATAATAAAGCTCCATTTAATAACTATATGCCTGCTTTAGGAATGTATGTAGTAGTTGTCGATTGCGTACTCGACCGCTATATGGGCTCATGGCTAAAGATACAGACGCTGCAGAGGCACATGAACATACATTGTATGCACTATTCACAGGGTGGATAAAAATCATGATTTTTTTAAAAAAATCAAAAAAATCGGATTTTTTTTATTAAAATCAGATTTTTTTGATTTAAATCGGATTTTTTTGATTTATATTAGCCTTTTCCAAAATCAATTTTTTATATTTTTCAGATCAGAAGGTAAGTTAGACTATATTAATGTACTGTATAATTTAAAAAAATTTAATTGAATATATATTAATATAAGATTAAAAAATATATGCAGGGGTTAAAAAAACCCAAAGACTGTTTAAATAAATAGGTTTTATTTTAATTGGGTTATTTTATTGGAGAAAAAAAGCCATATACTATCTTTTTCCCTCCCTGCCATTTTAGTAAATGAATCTACTAATTTGCTTTCTATATCTATTATACAACACAAGTTTAGCTATCCTCTAGAGCAGGGGTCGGCAACCTATTGAAACGGAAGAGCCAAAAGTTACAATTTACAAAATTTCCCAGTTTTAAAGAGCCACTAAAAATTTTCGTTTCAATATTATAGTATTTGCTTATATATATATTTGATTTTTGATTTAAAATAAACGGCTTTAAATACGGAATAATATTTATTCATATAAAAACACAAATATAGATAGTTACATCAATGGGAGCATTGGCTTTGCATGCCTTTTGAAAGCTTGATTAAATCTGGCTTATAATTTGTTGTTTTAAGTTTCAAGCACGACTCTAGATTTTTATTTGTTAGTTGATTTCTAACTTTACTTTTTATTATATTCATGCAAGAGAACGCTTGCTCGCACGAATGTGTCGACCCGAAGATCGTCAGCACTCCATATGCCAACTTCTTCACTTCACTGTAGCATTCTGGAAGACTATTCCACGCGCCGAATATGAGGGCCTCAACTCGCGGAATTTCTTTTAGAATTTATTTCCACTTGTGCTGCGCGATGTGCATGCATTTCTGGACCTCCAACTCTTCCAACTGGCTCTTGAGTTCTGTGAACTTGCCACTCCGCAAGTCTTTGCTTTTCAAATCTAGCAATTGCATTTGGAGCGATCCAGCTTCAAGTTCAAATGGCTCGATGTTGATCTCATTTGTATTTGTGTTGAGAGGATTTACTATGAACGCGAGATACTTTTGTTTGTTTTGAATTGCTCGAATCTCTCAGCGAATCCATCCTTCATGTTTTTTAAAGCTATGCTGAAGAAATTCGTGTCAATAGTTGCATTGGTCTCATCGCGATATTGCTTCAGATTTTTAAAATGAAGTAATTTATCGCTCTCCAGTTTTCAACAAAAAAAAAGTAATTTTTTTTCGAAACAAACTACTTCTTCAAGCAAGGCGTAGTCTAGGTTGCCCTTTCCTTGCAGTTTTAGATTTAGTTCATTTAGTTTCATTGTGGTATCTACCATGAAGTTGAATTTTTGCAGCCATTTGTCTTCTTCCAATTCGGGATGATCAATGCTTTTTTCATTGAGGAATGTTTTTATTTCACTCAAGCACAAAGCAAAACGTTGCAATACGTTACCTCTGGAAAGCCATCGCACTTTATTGTGCAGAAGTAGGTCAAAAAACTGGCTATCTATTTCTTCAAGGAAATCTTTAAACTGGCAATGGTAGAGTGCTTTTGCCAAGATGCTGTTAATAATCTTAATTACCAAGTTCATGACCTCAACTATTTCGACCGGAAATGTTTGGGCACAAAGCGCTTCTTGATGAATTATGCAGTGAAACGTTAGAATTTCGTGGTTTATTTTTTTCTGAAGAATTGATGTTACCCTTCTGTATTCCTGTCATATTTCTGGCTCCATCAGTTGCTATAGAAACGATTTTATTTATATCGATTCCATTGTCTTCCAGGCATTTTTGCACAGCATTTGCTATATCTTCTCCACGAGTTTGCCCTCAGAGCGGTAGCAATCCTAGCAGTTCTTCTTTTGGACCTTGGGACGACAGGGTAACTTGTGCCGTGTCTTTTATGTCGCAAGACTCATCTATAGCAAGTGATAAGGCAGAAGCCAGTTGAATGTCTTCCACTTGCATATGTGTTACATTTGAAGACATTTTAGCAGTTCTATCTTGTACTGTTTTAGCAGATAATGGCAAATCTTTGATTTTTTTCATGATTTCTGCTTTGATTTTAAAATTACGAAACAGTTCTTCAGATGCATGTATAAAACAATCTTTGACGTACTCACCATCTGTGAATGGTTTTCCTCCTTTTGCAATTTCTAATGATACAGCAAGGCTTGCCAGATTTACATTATTGGAAGATTGCGCCCAGTTACTTAGCATGGAACTTGACTGTTTTTTTTTTTTTTTTTTTTTTTAGCTCTTCAACAGCTTTTTTTCGTGCGTTACCGGTTGGATATTTACAAGCAAACTGGGTATGTTTTGTAGTGAAGTGTCTCTCCAAATTTGACTTCTTATTGTGTGCAAGTTTTTCGTGGTAAATGAGACAAGTCGGAAGGCCATCTGTGTTGCATATGAATGCAAACGACTCCGTCCAATTCTGATTGAATTCTCGGTTTTCTTCTTCAGTTCTTCTCTTTTTTTTACCAGATGCCATGCTGGCGGCGGAGCTGAAAAAATGATTTTTTAACATTTTACTTAGCTATCTAAAACGGCAAGCAATTTATTTACCATTATTGCTTTGCTAACACGATCCTCAGATATGTAATCCAATTCTGTTACTGATTTTATTTTATTATACGCGTACATACCTTTGAGAAGATAATTCGCTTCTAAATCGTATTCTTCTTGAAACAACAAGTGAATAGACACGCAAAAACCGCAAGCGATTAAATTAACACACATGCAAGGTAACGTCGACCGCGCTATCCGAGGATGACTGACTGACAACACGTCTAGAGTCTAGCTAGACGTGTTGTTTAGACTCTAGAAATGGCTGTTTGGGTGAGACGAAAATGGAATGCAATTGGCTGAAAGATAAACATGGTCACGGAGTCTCATCTCTAAGAACAAAACAATAGTTCAAATTTATCTCATTACGGTCATGTTAAGCGTAGCGATTTGTAATTAACGATTATGAAAATAGAAACTATTGAGAAATTAGGTACTTAAAAATATATTTTCTTACTTTTTAAGGGTTTTGATAATAAATTATTAATTTTTTCGTATGGAACTGGAGAGCCGCAACTTTACATCAAAAGAGCCGCATGCGGCTCGCGAGCCACAGGTTGCCGATCCCTGCTCTAGAGTCAAGTTTGTAACAGAATCTGAAGTGTCCTGGGAACTCCTTTCAAATAGTTGAAAAACAGGTTTATTGGGCTACAGGTGGATTAGTGTCCAGAGAGAAATACTTCTTTGTCCGTTGCAGGGATGCCAATCTAGATAATTTTTAGCTAGATATCCACATAATTTTGACTTCATCTGGCTAATGAAAATGGGCATCTACATCATGACTACAAATCTAGATAATTTTGATGTCATCTATCTAATGAAAATGGGCATCTAGATAATGCCTAAAAATCTAGATAATTTTATGAAATTTCACCAAAATCAAATATTTTTTGTGTAAAATTGAGATGGTGTTGGTAATTGTCTCAAAAGGAGCATAACAGATTTTTACTAGCATGAGTTATGTAAAAACAAAGCTCCGGTATAGAATGAAAATAAAGCTACTTAATGCCATTTTAACAGTTAAATTAGGACTATTAAGACACATGCATATGGGAAATGTTATTATAACCCCCCCCCCCTCCCCAATTTTGAAGGACATAGAAGCTATGGTTACATATCGAAAATGTACAGCAAATGAAGTTTTATCGTTTCTCAGTCAGGCACTTCAAATTTTACAGATGAGGATTATGATTGGTTAATGTGGAAATAAAGTGTTTTATATTCTTATCAGAGGTAGAGCTACAATTTTTCTCAAAAGTTTTTTTTTTCTACTGTGATCAAGAGCAAAAAGTACCAAAAAGCCTTAGTTTTTGTACTGTATAGGTTGGGGCTATCGAATTGAAGAGAGGGAGGGACAAAGGGGATAATGCCCAGGGGCCCTATGATCCTATGAGACCTCAGCCTCAGAGTGATTTTTTAAGTCCTTAAAAAATAGGTAAGGGTAGGGATTGGTGGGGAGCCCAATCTGCTAAACTGTTTAAGGGCTGGTCAATCCTATTCCCAACATTGTTTGTTATATTGGTGTGGTGATTGTGCGTCGCCGGGCCCCGAACCAGGGACCTCCTGCCTACAAGACCGACATTATAATCACTGAGCAAAAGCTAGCTTCTGCTCAGTGATTATAATGTCAGTCTACGAAGCAAAGGGTCCCTGGTTCAGGGCTAGGCGACTCCCAATCGCCACAGTGGTTACCCTGGACATACGAGCACAAAAAAAACCTTGCTCTCCAACGATTTCACCTCTCAACACGAGATAGCAGTACCACACGGAGTCAGAGGCCTTGCCACTCCCTTCCTGGTTGACCACGACAGACGTCATGTCTGAGACAACACGCCTCCCGGCCTTCAGCTCCTCAACTGCATTTCAGGGGGACACGCGGGGGTTTTCTCAGCGACCCCCTCCTCGCCGAAATTAGACCGGGGCCATCATCAGGTGAGGGAGTGTGCGGCAGCAAAGGCATCTGATCAAAGATGCTTGGAACCTGTACCCGAATTATAAGAACGGAGGAGAAGCTAGCTTTTGCTCAGTGATTATAATGTCGGTCTACGAGCGAAGGGTCCCTGGTTCGGGGCCTGGCGACTCCCAATCGCCACATTGGTATGTGCCAGCAAAAATCACAAAAAAAGGAAGGAACCAAATTTTCTTATTTCTATGGTAAAAATTACATATAAATATAAAGCAATTAACATTAATAAATTATAAAAATAAATTACATATAAAGCACATATAAATAACATTTCAAAAGGTATTTTAAATTTTTGTTGCTTGAAATATGTATGTAAAAACTGTATCACAACCACTGATTCCAATAAATCATCACAAGAACAATTAAAATGTTAAATATTGTCTAGCTATGTTTTTAGATAACTGACAGAAAATCTACATAATTCTAGCTTGCGTACTTTTCATTTTGAGTGATTTTTAGCTATAAAATTAGAAAATAGGTTGGTAGCACTGGTCAGTTGTCATTGTTACTTGATTTTATACTCCAAACACTGAATAGTGTTATCTCCACTGACCGAGAGTTAAGGAAAGGATTTCAGTTTTTTTTTATATACTCTAAAGATGTCTTGATGTGGAATTTTATTATTTTAAACATTTATTCTGTTCCAAGTTATTTTAGCATAAAAATACAAAAAATAAACTTCAAGAAATGACAAAATTAAAAAATGATTTTAATCAATGATTTTTTTTAAAAAAATCAAGTGATTTAAATCATGATTTAAATCAAGCCGATTTAAATCAAACAACCCTGACTATTCATAACTCTGCTCCATGGATTAATGATCAACTTAGCAGCTAGACTTTTACTAATCCATAGTTCAAAATTTTATACTGTGATTTTATGGAGTTTTCTAAAATTTTATTTAGTTATTTAAATAAAGGTTTTTTTTTTCCCTGCAAACAATATGTATAACAAACAATTAACACATATTTTTAACATTTAAATATATTTTGTCATTTAAGATGATCAAACCCTCATTGACAAATGAGAAAATACTAAAAATCAAAATTTAATATTTTCCTTTTTAAATTTAATAAACTCTCAATTTATATGCATTCAATGATTGCAATTGTTAATAAACCCAATTGTTCAAGACTATAATTACATTTAATGTATAAATAACATTTTTTCAATGATAAATTTGTCCACAACAAAAGGAACTTTTTCATCAGTACTACATAACATAGTTGCAGTGGCTCCAGTCCAATGAAGCCAAAATGGTTTTGTGTGAATAACATTTTGTAAAATAAAATTTCAGTAAAGTTCATTAAAGCTATTCAATTTTTCAGACTCATTTATATTGTTTACAGGATTTCAACGTGCTACAAATTATATAAATATGTACTTTAATATGTATATACAATAAGAGCTTTTTTTTTAAATATAAATATAGATTTAGCAACTAAATTTCCTAATGCATATTTTTGTCATTTACTATTTATTTCTGTCTTTTATGGTTTCGAAGATATTTCGAGTGAAATTAAGCAAAATGAAGGAAAAAAACACTTGTTCAGACAGATACTTTTTTAAGTTTTTCAAAACGTGTTTTAAAGTTCAAAATATTAAAAAATTGAAATTAATTTTATATATTCACAATCTGGACCCTATTTCCGACAAAACAAGAAAAATAATCTTTATTAGATTCGGAGACATAAGCGTGCATCTAAAGTGTTTACATTTTTTGCAGTACTCATTTTCATCGCATAAATATTATTCACATAAAAAAATGTGCCCCTTTTTTTATCCTGAGGGAAACTCTGCGATACTACAATAATGGGCAAGGAATCGCCCACATTGGCGATAAAATTTTCTCCCGTGTATTAGCAGATCAGACAAAATTAAATTGGAAAATTATTTTTGAAGATAAAGATAATTTCCACATTGCTGGATGCATTGGCATAGTTGTGACAAAAAAAAAAAAATACCAAAACCGGCACGTGTTTTATTCTGATACTTAACCATAAGAGTTGTATAAATTCACTGGTAATTTTATTAAAATTGTTAATAAGTCTGATAAAATAAAAAAATTTTGAGAAATTATTTCTTAAGACACATGATGAAACAAGAACAATATATACAACATAATAAACCAGGCCAATAACAGCAAGCACAGATATACTCGCCACATTTACTGGCACAATTTACAAGACAGTAATGGACTGAACTATAGAACAAAATTTCAAAAATCTGAAACTAAGCTGAAGGTTTAAAACATCAAAACTCACCCCTGTATTTAGAATATAAATTTTCTAATTTTTTCCTATCGACAGTGGCTTTCTGCTCACGGAAATAAAGTTCTGGGTTTTGAAAATAATTATCGGAAGCGACGTCTAATTTCCAATCATGTTGGGAAAGGCAATATATAGCTGTTTTTTCACCTGTCTGAGTAAAGGCTATAAATTGCTTGACTTTTTCTTTCTGGGAATACTTCAATTTGTGCTAAAATAAATAGGAAGCATGGTTTTATAAACCAAAATTAAAGATAGAAAGTATAAAATTTTATAGGAAACAAGAAAGTTCGTACCATCGTCAACATAACCTTCCGCTGAAGCAATCGCAATTCGCGAAGGAAAACATGAACGATTTCCAACTTAAAAAATAAACTATGTCAGAACAATCTCATTGATCGTTAGAACCTGCACGCATATATTGAGACGGTGTGTCCAAATTACTACTTACTACGGCTCCCCCTCCTTCCTGCCCCAAGGCTAACTAAAAAGACTGGCTCGGGCGCGAAATTGCGGCGAGAGCAGTGTTCCCAGATCTAGGGAATTTTCCCTAGATCTAGGGAAATTCAGAGATTTCTAGGGATCTAGGGAAGAAGCAACCAAATCTAGGGAAATTTTCAGAGATTTTTAATTTGTCATATTTACTACTACGTTTACAATTTTCAGTTTAAAAAACTTCTCAATTTCACATATTTTTGAAATTCTTAGAAAAAAAAAGTTTAAATTTTTACTTTTTTCGGAGATTTTGAAACTAACTGTTTAGTTAACTGTAACCGCAATAAAAGGGCTTCTTTTGAATATTTTCACGAACTGTTGTCTGCTACGATAATTCCGATTTACAATCTTTTCTTTAGTTGTTTTCCTAGGATATAGGGGTTCAAAACCCTTTAGAAGATAAGTAAAAATAACAGATTCCTACCTTATTTTTTTTTCCAAATGTATGCGGTTATCGGAAAAATCTGAGGGTGTTGGAAGATAGGAAAATATACTTTCCCTGGGGGCAAAATTGTTTGCAGAAATTTTCTGGAAACCTAAATAGTCAGTACCAGACTGTTCAGAGCGGAGGCATGATTTATTGATAAAAGATATCATTTATTTTTTCAAGTTTTGCTACATAGTTTTATATTAGTTTAAATTCAAATTGTTAGTTTGTCATTGTTATAATTAAGTAGTTTGTTAATTTGTTATTGTTTTAGTTTTATTATTGTTATAGTTAAAAATATATATAAAAAATTTGAAGTTCATTCCCGAGTCTAGTCGGATAATTTTTTGATAAATGGAACCCACCTCAGGAAAAAAAAATCGTAGGTCATGGAAGCAAGAAAGTGAATTTAAAAGATGGCAATCTAAAAGCAGCAAAGGCAATGGATGTTTTTACTACTAAGCCTGAGATTTCCATGAAAAAGTAGGGAAATATGAAATAATCAAACATGGATTATTCAAAAAACATAATACTAATGCCATCACTACAAGGTATATAAATTAGTTTGTGCCTGCACATATACAAAGCATTTCATTTTGTTTTCTAAAATTTTTATTTACAAGAAAAATTGCAATTTGTAGTTTCACCAAATAAAAATAATATATTTAGATTATTTTTAACCTGGGAATGAGGTTATTTGGCTAATAAATAAACTTGTCTGTTCGAAACTTGCAGTAAGAGTACGGAACTTCCGAAAATTATTGTGATTACGTCATGCATAGCATCCAATCAGATCGTTGCTTTAAACATTATGACGTCACATATCACGTGACCAAGAAATCTAGGGAAATCTGGGGAATTTTTTTCCCGAATCTAGGGAAAAAACTTGAAAAGAATCTGGGAACACTGGGCGAGAGTGTGAGGTGACCTGAAACGACAGACGTCTTTATTGAAATAGCATTGCTGCCTATGAATATGAAGCTGTTGTGAAGAGAATTGAAGTAAGTTTTCATATTTAATTATATATTATAATGACCTTATGCCTTAAAGATTAATCAGACAACATTTGACGATTGTTTTAAATCGATTTCAAGTACTTTTTTAAAATATTTCTTTCTTGCCGGTCTTTCATAAGCCTAAAACATATCAGACTGTTGGTTATGCATTGACTTTTAAGATTTGTTTCCTTTATTTTTGTTATCTACGCTTCATATATATGTGCATGATTTCATTTTTATTTTACGTAATGCTTTTAAAAAGAGTTTATGTCACGAAAAAGCTAAATGAGCACTAGATAAGTTATGCTGTTTATAATATCTCGGCGTACTTTCTAGGTG
The DNA here is from genome assembly GCA_951213105.1 of Amaurobius ferox. NCBI lineage: Eukaryota > Metazoa > Arthropoda > Arachnida > Araneae > Amaurobiidae > Amaurobius > Amaurobius ferox. The sequence continues at coordinate 17,630,264 of OX578142.1, read as the reverse complement.
TTGTTTTGGCTAATGTGATACAATTTTTGTGTTCTTGACGTCATTAGTCCTTTTTCGGGGGTAATTTACCCCCGCAGGGTTCATTGTCAAGTATGGTATCAATCGAAAGATTCTCTCCCAATGGAATACATAATCAAACTTAGTATCAATCGAAAGATTTTTTCAAGTCTATAAAATGAAAGGTAACATGCTTTAATTATGATCATTTGAACCAATAATATAGATTTTTCAAATTTTTTCTTGCAAAATATGCAAACAAAAAACAAACTACGTAAAAATGGATTCTGGTATGAGCGAGTCGATTTGAGCAACACTGAAGTTAATTTTTATCCATGAATTTGGGTTTGTTAAGTAGCATTTTGTGGAACTTTTCATTTCAGTAGTAAGAGTATTTATATTGGGATTGATTTCAATTTCAAGGTACACAGTCTGTTTTCATCATACATTACAGTTTTGGGAGTCAGTTCTTACTGTCACTCCGTTACGAATGACATTTCCAGTTACCCAGTTATATTCTTGGGCCCAACCGCACACAGTCGCCAGGGGCAGATCAAGCTTGCACGGGGTCCCTGGCTTAAAATATTGTTGGAGTCCTTGCATCAAATTGATTTATGTTTATTAGTAAAAAAGGGTTGCAACAGATACATGCATATAGTCAACAAAATGCAACTTGATGATATAGACCTAAACCATTTAAATTAAATTAAAAATTTGTCATTTTACAGAAGTTTAATTACCAAAATATATAATCTATGTTCTACTTAATATCCTAAATGAAAAGTGTTAAATTTTGATTTTTTCCACAATTATTTATTACTTGCAGGGGCGCTTTATATAAATATATATATTTTTTACTCTGATATCCTTCTGTATTTAGATCTGTTTACATTTGAGACGATTGCAATGAGAATGCTAAAAATTAATGAAGAAATGTATGATTTTGCTTTAGTAAAACCTGAAATGTGTAAAAATACATCTATATTTCAATAGAAAATAACTAAGATCTAAAGGGGTTTAAAGTATACTAGTTATTTATTCAGAAACAATTTACATACATAACTGTTGTCATTGTACTTTCAGAATTATTGTATTTCTTAAATTGCAATTGCTGAAACTTAAGTAAACTAGTATAATTACAGTCCAGTTTTTATTAGTAACACAAACACAACTAATATAAATCAAAAACTTGCCTTTTCAAGCCATCTTAAAACCACAAATTATCACCACATAAAGTGTTTATTGGAGGACTAAAAAAAATATTCCCTTTTTAAGGCGGTTTTCGACTATTCTCCGCCCATGTTAAAGTATAGGGCATTCTCTTGAACATAACCACGCAATAATGCGGGCTCAAATCTCTTTGCAGTTTGCAGGGGGTGATAGAATGGAATATGAAGCATCTTTTGGCAGAGGAAAATACGAGGAAGGTTAATAAAATAATAAACTATCAATTAAAAACTGAACCAAACTAAGTAATTTGTAGTTTTTCTAATCCTCAATAGATGGCGCATTAGTGCCGTCTCATGGCTATCAGGATGCTTTAATAGCTGTTTACTGGTTTCCTAATCTAATTATTTTGAATTTTCCTCTGCCAAAAGATTAAAATACCAAAGTTTTATCATTCACACCAAACTTTTTGACATTTTATACCTTAATTAACTCTCACATATGTTCATCAGATTTCCAATAGCCGGCCATTATTGCAGCCAATGCTTGTCAAAATTGGCTTAAAACCAGTAGAACGGCAACCCTAGCCCAGAAAGTAAACACGAACGTTTTAGCTGGACAAAGCTTTTCTACATAAGGGTAAGTATTATATTTGATACATTTTCTAGCACAACTCCATTTCTCAATTTATGTCTTATAAAGATTGAAAATTGTTAAATCTTACAATTAGTAATTTTCATAGAAGTGAAACCTTGTACTATTATTTTAAATTTATGTTCTGTTACATGAAATTGAAGATCGATGTCAGACAGATCTTTCGGAATCAATGAAATGCCATAAAACTAATGATCATACGATAACGAGATCTTGTATTAAAATTCATCTAAAACGGTAATTTATATGAACAAGTTCATCGTACTAATAGTTATTTTCACATCTCAATCGATGGTCTGCAAATTCTATAAATATGGTAGCTACTAAAATTTAAATTACATATATGTTGTACGCCTCCTACTGAAAACATTTTTATCATTTAAGATATTGATTTGATTTAATATATTGATTTACTTTTAGTTTATAAACTAAAAATAAATTATTACAGCATTTTAATTTAAAGTAATAACACAATCTACTTAATAACAATAATACATAGATTAATAAATTATTTACAATAAACATAATATTCACAATATGCTCACATAATGTTCAGAATAAATTTTGTAATTGTAGAAAATTATTCATGTTTTAAATAAATTACAGAAATAAAGTAACTTGTAATAAATTTAGTAAGAAGAATTACATTCCTTTTATTTGGAAAATGTGACAGATCCTATCTTTTTCTGTACCTTTTGCAAAATTCAACTAGTTAAATATTTTAATACTAATGTTCCAAACAAAGCATGTTAAGTTAATTTTGTGCAAGTTTTGCTATATCTATCGGTTATCATGGGTATGCAAAATATTAATACCTGCAGAAATAACATACACTGCTGTCTGGCTTTCTCAACCATTATCTGGCCATCTCTTTCTTTATGGCTGTATTTGAATGTACAACTTTGTCAATTATTCTATTATTAATTAGTCTAGGAAAAGAAATTTCAGCTCAAAGTTTACTCGCCAAAATCTTTTAACTCGCAAGTGCAATATAAATAACAGCATTACATAACATATTTGTCATTTTTATCATAAAAAATTACTTTAAAATTTATGTGCAACTAGCAGTATACCCGTTCTTCATACATAGTATAGAAAGAAACTTATAATTCATAATCATGTGCAAATCCCTATAGTATACTGAATGACTTTGTTAATCAAAATATTCTATTAAAATATTTAATTTAATGGTCCTAAAAAAGTTTAAGAATCGCTGTTCTCGCTATACAAAATTTTCTTCACGGCAGATTGGAAGAATAAAACATCCTGACCCCGCTTGTAAACAAATTTACAATAAACATGAAATTGAATCAATAAGTGCAAAATAAAAGATAAAAGTGCTCAAATGGTATAGGACCCGTGCTACTTATATTCGTGAATATTAAAAGATATACTTGTGTATTAGTAGAAGATTACACATACTACATACAGCATATGAATTTCTAAAATCTTCGTCAAAATAAAACAGATGACGTAATAAATTAAAGATATCCTTAATCTTGCCAAAACTGATAATACTGAACTAAAGGCCATAACTGATTCCAATATATGCCTAAAAAAAAGCACTAAAATTGTATAGAGAGATATTCCGTACTATTTATATTGTATATTAAAAGATGTGCCCGTCTGTTAGTAAAAGATTACCAGTATTGCAATATGAGTTTGAATAATCCTTGTCAAAATTAAACACATTACATAATAAATGGAAAATATCAATAATCTCCGTAATCTTTAAATCAGAAGACCGTAATTGATTATAATATATGTCAAAATAGGTGCCACTATACCTACTACTTATATTTTCATAGATTAGAAGGTATACCCATGCATTCGTGGGAGAGTTTCCGTACTATTTACTATAAGTTTCAAAAATTTTTGCTAAAATAAAATAATGACGTAATAAATTGAAACTATCAACAATCCCCAAAAATATCAATAATAATAATGACCGTAATTGATATATAATTCTATCAAAAATGCAATATCGGTGAAATTTATTTGATATATATACATATCTTTATTATTTAAATCGGAAAAGATTTAATAAAAATCTTCAGCTACATAAACACATTGGATTTAAATCCATTGCTAAGTGACATGATATAATTTTCTTTAAATAAATTGGTGGAAGAAATATAGTCTGCATAATGCTATCTCTATGGAAGGTTTAATTGTTCGTTTTTAATTAATATTTTAATGATTAGATAACCCCTGGTCTTAGAAATTTGAAATATGCACTAAATTTTAAGTGCAGGGTTATTCCGTTACCCATAAAATTTCAATAAATTCAGTTCAACCGTTCTCCCGTGATAATCGGACAGATTTTCAATTTTTTTTATATAGATTATGTAATATTATGTCAAAATATAAAATAATATAAATATGCACATAACTGTAAAGTCTTGTGTAAATACAAATTTTAGTACATTCCTACATAAGCTGATAATGATATGTAAGAAAATAACAAAAGTACACACTCAGAGTGGATAACAATTTCTTCCTAGCTATTGACATATTTACATTTGTCAGCTGAAACATATCATTTATGAATGACTGATTGTGGATTAAAATTATCCAAATGTGGACTTTTAATAGATAACTAAAAGTTTACTTATTTTGCTGATTTTCAATCTATTTCTCTAAATCTATATGAATAAAATTGAAAATCTGTCTGTCTCATCATCACGGGAGAGCAACCGAACCGAATTTAAATGAAATTTTGTGGGTAGCCTTGAAATAGCCTGACTTAAAATGTAGTCCATGTTTTGAGTTTATAAGACCAGGGGTTGTCCAGATATTAATTAAAAACGAACAATTAAATCATTTATATAGTGTTATGCAGCCGATATTTTTTCCGCCAATTTATTTGAAGAAAATTTTATCATGCCTTTTAGTAACAGATTTAAATCCAATGTGTTTATACGGCAGCTGATTTTTATTAAATCCTTTCTGATTTAAATAATAAAGATAGGTATATAAAATAAATATCACTGATATTACATTTTTGACTGGATTATATCAATTATGGTCTTCAGGTTTAAACATTAACATTATTGATATTTTCAGTTTATTATTGTCATTGTTTTATTTTTGCAAAAATTGTTGAAACTCATATATTGTATGTAGTACCAAGTAATCTTTAACAAATGCGTGGATATATCTTCTACTCTACGAGAATATAAGTATATTTGCACATATTTTGGCATATACTGGAATCAATTACGGCCTTTACCTTTAGGTTTTAAGATTACAGGATTATTGATATTTTCAATTTATTACGTCATCTGTTTTATTTTGGCAAAGATTTCTACCTAATAAGGTGCCCTATACAGTTTTAGCACTTTTATTTTGCATATTTATTCAACTGCAATTTATTCAACTTCATATATTTTGTAAATTTGTTTACAAACAAGACCAGGACATTTTATTCTTCAGATCTGCTCGTGAAGATAATTTTGTATAGCAAGAACAGATATTCTTAAACTTCTTTTTAGGAGCATTAAATTAAATATTTTAATAGAATATTTTGATTAACAATGTCATTTAGTACACTATAGGCATTTGCACATAATTGTGCATTTTAAGCTTTATATTATATACTTCATACGAAAAATGGGTATACTGCTGGTGTTTTTATACGATTAAAGCACTGAAACCACACTCAAGAAAAACAGTACTTGAGGGAAGAGGTGTAAAACTCCAGGGGTGTGTTTTAAAGGATTCAACACCCACATGATGTTACGAAACATGACATCTGATACATAGGCATTGTATATTTATTTTGCTGCATCCAAGCCAGAAAATATTTTCTGTCACTGTAGTTTCAAACAACTTGAATGTTGCAAAGAACAATGTTTCAATTGGGCTTCTGAATGTCATCGAATAAATATGAATGTCGTCTTCAATTTTTATATGAAATTATAATTTTTCTGTATCAGGTTTTAATTTACCCATCTGCATTTTTCATACAAAGCAAACTTTTATTACTTAATATGGGTGGAAACTTTTATCTGCTAATGTCAAATTTTGTTTCATATGTAATTTCAAATTTGACTCATTAAACACAAATGACACGAATTTAATAAACCCAACCTGTCACGAATTTAATAAAACGTGGTCCGAACCTGGCCTGTGTCCTAGGTTGGGCCTAAATCTATAGGCCAGACCCGAGCCCATACAGACCTCTAACTTTGACACCCTTGAGATTGATATTTAAAATTGCCCCCCCCCCCCCCTATCAAATTGAATCTTAAAATATGCCACTGGCTTTGGAGTCAGTACTTAAAACATTTGACTCTCTTTTTTCTACTGTCTTACTCCTTGTTTTTTAACATCCAACTCCCAAATAAATAGCTTTTATTTTTTATAGCAATAGTCTTTTAATTGCCAATCATTTGATATTTTTTAAATTTATTGCCTTAAAGTTATTTGAAAAACTATCAAAAAGTTAAATATTCCAATATAAAAATATTTTAAATACATTTTATTTAGGAATCATCCTGAATAAACCAGCAAAAAAAAATTAATAAACAGCAAATCTTTAAATTTGTCTTCATTTGATTCTTAACAATGCTTCATTGAAATTTACCCAATATATAGGGAACTTATATTCTGTCCATTTCATTAAATTAATACATTTGCACAGAACTTCAATTTCTGCAATGAAGAAATTTAAATTTATTGCCCTACATGGTCATTGTAAACTGTCAAAAATAAGTATAACAGTTGCTACGTTATTAGAGACTCATTATAATCTTTCTTGTAAGTACAGTTTGGCTGAAGTAATAAATTTTTTAATGCCATGGTATATATAGATGTTTTCAAATATAGGTTCTCTTGCACACATGCTATGATTGTGCTGCCAGTTTATATTAGTAAAAACCACATAAGTGTGCATTCACAATAAAGTGTTTCAAGATGTAGTAAAACCATTAATGATAGAAAGCCCTCCTCAGCTATAATGCTTATGTTAAACTGAGCAATGAATTGCATCGGAAATTGTATCTAACAGCAAATTTGGTCTAGATAAATGATTTTTCTTCTTTAAACTTTCAACTTTAGTTGAACTCATTTCAGTAAATATTGTTTCCAAGAAACATAATTTAATATGGAAATAAGGGATTCTAATAAGTTGAAACTGTAAAATTTATATACATTTATAAAAAAAATGAAGTTTTAATGAACTTTTGCACTAAAATAATTCACTAATCGATAGACTAAAGTGAATTTTTTACTATATTTGATGTAGGAATCTATAAAATTTTGTCTGAATATCTATACAGTTTTGTTATATATAAATCTATAAAGTTGTGTTAATATTGTTTGAATCTATAAAATTTTCTTCCAAGTTTCGCACCATTTCAATAAGTGCAATATCATTAAATTTATGTTGCAGGCAACTTATGTCAGATAATCACAAAAGCAAATACACTTATGATTTTCTCAAACAGTGTGCATTATTCATGATTTGCCATTGCATGTAATATTCAACTTTATATTTTTGAGACATATAATTAAGCAAAATCAACATCAGTTTATAAATTAAAGCTAATGGAGTTGTGTTTTTAAATGTATTAATTATAATATTTACCCTTGTACTTTGTTTTCTTATTTTATTTTTATTTTAAAAAAAAAATGAATTTCTTTAGTTTATTTTTATTTACAGCACAAATTGAAAAAGAATCTGTGAAATACTAATTCTTTGATTTTTTTGGGGGGTATCGAGACTATTTGACCTACCAAAAGGTTTCAGGTAACTGTTTAGATGACCATGACAGTGTCACTCAGTTTAGACCAGAACCCAATTGCAAGCACAAGGATTGCAACATCATTCCCCTAACTCATAACCTTTTAGATGGACATTTGGGTCTACAGACTAACATACTCATACACTATATAGACACAAAAATAGTTTTGGGCATCATCGACATTGGAACCCGGGCCCTACTGTGTGCAAATCCCCTACCATCACTGAATATAACAATGTCATTTTTTATTTGAATGAATATAACAGGGTGTTCCTAATAAAAGAGATATCTATTTAGCAATACAATAGGAATTGTGAAAAACAACCTTAAGACATGAAAATATAAATATTTATTCGAAATAATACTATATATGCCAAATTTAATTATCAGTTTCCACTTTTATGACCATCAATGTTTCTACAGATCTGAAAGCTATAAACTGTTTTGTAGAGCACGCATTTAAGTATTTCAGCTATTATTTGAACTAATGAACTGGTTTACAACAAAAAATGCAACTCAAATCAAGATAAATAAGCAAACGTATGTTTTAGAAATTAACTGTCTAAATGTGAACATCCAAATAAGTGCAAGGCTATGTAGGTCAAACTGAAATAGCTAAAGTTTGAGTAAAGAAATTCAATTGATTTCTAAAATGTATGTATTCTTATTTATTTTGATTTGCATTGCATTTTACATTGTAAACCAGTTCATTATTGATTATGTGCAAAGTCATGTGCTGTGCTTATGAACTGTTGCAGTAATATGATTTGAATATCATTCCTATTTTTAATTCTTTTGTGTTCCACTAGTGACTTAATGAAACCCCCAGGCAGAAAATATGTAAAGGTGCTAAATCAGCTAGGACAAAAATTTAGGTGCCATTTTTACATCTAAATAATGGAATTTTAACTCTTAATTTGTTATATTTTCTAGATAACAAAGGTGGGGAGGAGACCAAAAATTGTGTTAAGATGCTATTTGTATGCTTTTGCAAGTGAACTAACACAAGAAAAATATTTTTAAAACTTAAATAAAAATTAACAGATGTTATTCTTTCTCTAATATTTTCTTATAGCATACATGCTTTGATTATGTGGTATACAATTCATAGTACACTAAAGAATGATAAATTAGAGTCAGACCTATATAGAGTAGCACCTACATAGAGTTCTCCTAAAAATGTTCCTTTGATTTATATTAAATTAGTCTAACTTAGAATTGAAATTTATATTAATTTAAAATGTATAATTAATTAAAAAGAAATTATGATTTGTAAAAGTAAAAAGAGCCAACTGCAGATTTACTATCTTTGCGGTTTTCACAGTTGAGGGGGGGGGGGGGGGGGGAGTTGCTATAGCACTAAGATACAAAATTCTCCTAAAACTATTCATTTGATTTATAGCAAAATTATCTAAATTAGAATTGACATGTATATTAATTTAAAGTGTGAAAATAATTCTGAGTTGTAAAGAAAATCATTAATGCTGATTTAGTATCTAAAGATTAAATAGTGATGAATTTAAGGAGTCTATATTATACATTTTATTTAGATTAATTGTGGACCTTTTAGCAGTGGTGGAGTGACCATAAGTGACTTCTAATTCATCTTTTTAGTAAATCCACCACTAATATAAGCTAATATCTCCATGTAGAATGACTGTGCATGAAACATCATATAATATTGATCGAAACTTCTTACAGAAATATCCACATTGATTGCAAGTAGATTACCTTTTGCCATGCAGGCTCCCCCCCCCCTCCCCCCAGAGAAGGGGAGGTAAGTTACAGCTTGCAAAGAAATTTATCAATCACTCACTCCAGTTATAAAGAAAGAAAGAGGCTTAACTGCAAAACTCATATCTCCATTTTTGTCATTTTACTCACTTTGCTTAAAATTCATAAAACCTGAAAACCTTTTCATTTTAATTGTCGCTATACTGTAAGCTGAAATGATTCATAAAGAGTAATTTAACCACAGGAAAACAAAATTTATCCATGGTGAAAAACAAGATTTAATTGATGAATGGTATGTTTTACATCAAAACTAATTAAAATGTAACATTTTAAAAGAAATATAAAAATATCTACTTTAGTTAAAATAAGCTTCAAATACTATATTTTACAAATGATAATGAATCACACTCAACCATACTATGTAACGAAAAGGTAATAGAGAAGTAAGTAGATGGCTGATCATGTGATCTGATAAAGTCTTCCTATTGGCTGTGAATGGAAAATGTGAGTTTTGCAGCAAAATTCACAGTGGAGAATGTCAGTTTTTCAAGTAAATCAGGTTCTGAATACTAAATAAATATCAAAGAATGTGACTTTTTCAGGATACTACTTGATTCACATACCTACCACCATGAACAAGAATATATATATAAAGAAAAGCTTTTCGACCGAAAATGGGGAAGAGTTTTACAACTAGACTCTTCAATACTGACTCGATCAGATGACCTACCAATAAAATGCACTTACTCTTACTCTAGATCACTATATAGATTTAAATTGTCCTCTTCTAGATATATGTATATACAATCTGGTCGGTGTCTAACAGCCACTGGCTAATGGAAATGTCTGACTTCACCAGAGGTGAAGTCAGACATTTCCATTAGCCAGTGGAACCCAACATTTCCATTAGCCAACCAGACATTTCCATTAGCCAGTATACCCCAACTCAAATGGAAATGTCTGACTTCACCAGAGGTGAAGTCAGACATTTCCATTTGAGTTGGGGTATACCTTTTCATTTGTAAGGGCTTTTTATTATTCACCTACTCAAACCTTTTAATTCTTTGTTATATTCTAATTGTATGACATAGAAGTATTAAAATATTGTAATATTTGTAATTTCATAATGATAAAGATACATATTTTAAATACGTGGCAGTATTTAAATCAGTTTTCATAAGCAAGACACCCACCCTCCGCCTTGTCTGTTCTCCTCTCCATGACATATAGTATTAGTATGGCAAAATAGCAACCATAATTATTTTAAATAACACTGAATTTGCACTTTTAATTCAATTTTCGTTTTCATTTGGTTACTGGACTTATTAAAGGTAGTGTATCAAAAATGCAAAAAAAAAAAAAAAAAAAAACATGAAGTATATTAAGAACGGCTAGTCCTAGAGTAATAGGGTTGGTCTTACTCTTTTCATTGTCAAAAGTTATATATAAAACAAGCATTTAATTGATACATTTGACCATACGTTGTCTTTTATTTTAAATTTTTGCGGGCCATTTCGTAAAAATACGCAAATTTATCTTTTTTGAATCGTACTAAAATCTAATCAGCACCAAAAGGTATCCTTCATGTGACTTATCCACCAAATTTTGTGAAATTTGGTCATCTTCAGCTAGAGTGGATACAGGAAATTTTTGCGGGTTATTTTGCAAAAAAAAGGCCGGTTCATTTATCCGGAATCGTACCAAAATTTAATCATCACCAAGGTCACCCAAAAGGTACTTACCTACCAATTTTTTTTTTAAATAAGGTCAATTAGTTTTTGAGTTAAAGTGGATAAATTGCGCAGACGTCACGCTAAAAATAGTTTTTTCGTGTTCTAAAGGTCTTAAAACATGTAGATCCGTCGAAAACTTCCGTTGCGATTTTCTAAACGATTCCAATACTTTCCCTATACATTATCATGTATTGCAGGGAAAGTAAAAATACAATTATATATATTTTGGGCTGTAATAATAAATTTGGAGGACGTAATTCATATCTATATAATAATCGTCTAACATGCTTTTGTCTTCATGAAACACAAAACCCGCCGCATTCCCCAGAATATAGATACAGGTCCCATTGCAAACATCAGCAATGCACCTGTTTCGCGCTTATTATCGAGGCCAACGTAAACAGTTATGTTGGCCTCGTAACTGTTTACGTATTGGTTTTACGTTGGTTTCGTTATTATACGCTCGTCCGTATGGAATAGCCGAAATCTGCAGTGGCAACAAGAAACTTGCTGTAAGCCACAATTTTTGCGAGCTTCTATGAGAATTAACAATTTCAGTCCTTCCAAGTGACCGGCATAAAGAACTTTGCCTGTGCAGTTTCGTGTGGCCTGAACTAAATTGTAAATTAATTTTATTTTGTCCACGCGGAAGGATTGAAATTGTCTGAGTGTCTATCTTTCCAGATTCCAGAAGGTCCTCGGTGACCTAGAAAACTGAACCCACAAGTGACTTACCCTTCAAATTTTGTGAAATTTCGTCGAATAAATTTTGAGCTAGAGTGGATACATACATTGCACAGACAGACACGCACCCACACACAAAGCCGTCACGCTAAAAATAGTTTTCTCTCGGTTATAGAGTGTTCGAAACGCGTAGATCCGTCGGGAATTCGAGTTGATATTTTCGATACTATTCCAATACTCTTCCTTCCCTATACATTTCGATATATTGTGTTAATTATATAAGAATTAGTAATTGTATAAGTAGTAATTATATTGTGGGGATTAATATGTATATTAGTAATTATATTGTGGGGAAAGTAATTATATAAGAATGCAAAAGAAAAACTGAATTTTAATAAATAAAGCCCTTGGAGGGGTGCATGCATGCCACCCTGGTCCACCACCTTCTCTGCTCTACTGACTATCGCATTCCTATTCCAGATTGTTTAGGTCCACTTGTATCAATCAGTATTGGAATATAAAAAAATCTGATGTGGGCAGCACATGACTTTCCCTGCAGACTAAATTCATATTTCTTTAATAATTCATTAGATTGAGTTTAATTGCACCAAATAACACTGAATTTGCATTTTTAATTCAATTTTTGTTTTTATTTAGTAATTGGACATTTTCCCGATAGCGGCGTAACAAAAATGCAAGAAATCTCAAATATCTTGAGAACGGTTAGTCTTAAAGTATAATGGAGTGTGTTATATTCTTTTCCTCGTCAAAAATTGCGTATAAAATAAGAATTTAATTGATATATTTCAGCAAAGATTTTGGCGATTTTTGCAGGCCATTTCGTAAAAAAAGGCAGGTTGTTATTTTCCGAATCGTACCAAAATCTAATCAGCACCAGAGGTCCCATAAGTGACTTATCTACCAAATATTGTGAAATTTGGTCAATTAGTATTTTAGCTAGGGTGGATACATGAAATTTTTGCTGGCCATTTCGCAAAAAAAGACGGATTCTTCTTTTCCGAATCCTACCAAAATCTAATCAGCACCAGAATATATCCAACAAGTAATTTATCTACCAAATTTTGTGAAATTTGGTAAATTAGTATTTTAGCTAGAACCGATAAATGAAATTTTTAAGGGCCATTTCGCAAAAAAAGGCAGGTTCTGTTTTTACGAACCGTATCAAAAACTAATCAGCATCAGGGTCACACCCAAGTGCCTTATCTACCAAATTTTATGAAATTCGGTCCTTTAGTTTTTTAGTTAGAGTGGATGCAAAATCTGCACAGACAGACACACACACAGACGGCACGCTAAAAATAGTTTTTTCGTATTCTAGAGGTCTCGAAACGTGTAGATCCGTCGAAAACTCGAGTTGCGATTTTCGGCATGATTCCAATACTTTTCCTATACATTACCATGTATTGCAGGGAAAGTAAAAAATATATCTTTTTATTAGCCAGCGTTTATTTAAAAATTTACGTAAAAGTTTATAAGATATTTATTTTGTCAAGTTAGTAGCAGGGCTGTCACCCCGATAAATTCGCCGCATTCAGGTGATTTGTGTTAATATATGATTTTAATACTATTTACGTGTAGCTAGCTAACATCATTTTCCCGCAATTATATACCAGAACCAGACGACGAGACGAGGCATAAAAAGAGATTGTGTACTAGAACTTCAGAAACAAAATAGATACTAGAGCTTCCCCTTTACATTCTTCCAAGAATTAGGAGGGCTGGACCAAAAGTATTTCCTTTTATGACCCCCTCTCTTTTATAACCTTCAACCTGCCGTTGTGCCCTGAAGGGAAGAGAGTCTTTGTGTAGCAGTGGAGGCGACTGCTTCAGAGTTGACAGTCCTTTTCTTTTGCTCACTTGGTCAATTCGTGAAGTGAACTTTCATAGTTTTTGTTTTGAAATAATAATTTTCATAATGAAAAAATCAGCAGTGACTCCAGTTTAATGGAGATGAAATATTTTTGCGTGAATAGCATATTTCTTTGTGGGTGATTTGCCTTCATAGTCAAAATATTAAAATATTGAAATTAAAACTACTTTTTCAAAACAGTTCAAAATGTTAAAATTTCGAAATTATAATCACTATAATTAGAAAACTAAGAAGCTGATCAAAAATCATATATATCCTTGTAGGGTTTTCAAAGGAGAACAAATTACTTTTTAGTTCATACCTAGCACTTTTAGTTTTATTTTAGTTAACACTTTTAGTATATATTAGGAATGTAAGAGTTCATACCTTTATTCTGATAATGATTGTGAGACAAACAGAACTAAATACTATATTAATGTTTGAAAAAGTTGAATAAGAGAGTAATTTGTAGATCTTGGAACCCCTATAAAGATATATAATTGGATTTTTGATCAGATTTTTAGTTTTCGAAATATGATGATTTCGATATTTTAATATTTTGAACTATTGCATTGCTGCCAGATTATCTTAATTTTAATGTGAAAATTTTAGCTCCAGTTTCATATTCATTAAATGTTCTATAACTTTAAGGAAGAAAAACGTAATCGAGGACAAAAATAAATAGGGAAACAAGACTTGTTTCGGGGATTGTTCCCGAAAATCAGAGCGAATGGTCACCTTATGCTAGATCCACAAAAATCACGTTAGTAAATGGGTCACATAATATTGTACTAGGAAAGTGAACTTATTTAACGATAGTAACTATTGTTTTAATTTCAGAGAGTTTTAAAGTAGTACTAATTATTTTATAATATTAAATTACGTATACAATGATTATTTATTTAACATTTTTGAGGTACTGCTATTTTTTATGATATTTCAAAACTTCATTCGGAAATTGGGCGTCTTCTAAAAGTGTGATCGCGTTTAAATTCAATAGGGTTCCTGTATTTCTCGATTGCAATCGTACCCGATTTCATTCGAAACGCTCCCTTTGTTGGTAAGATGCCGCACACACACACAACATGAACATCACCTCAAAAATGTTTGTTTCAAGTTCAGAGATGTTTGAAACGCGAATTTTCGACCCCGCCACAATACTCCCCCTTTAAACTTTGCGACATATGTATATTATATATGTAAAGAAAGGAATATGAATTTACGAGTAGTATATATATACATAAGAAGCCCAGTTGAGATGAGACTTACACTCAAGATATTTATACAAGATATGCTTCTTATTAATTTCTTATAAATTATACATAGCAGTATAATGTATATGAAAGTATTGTGTATACTCATTTATATATAAGAAAAGCTTCTCCATCTGTCTGTAACGCTTGGCGATAAATTTGGTGAACTTAGCGACCCATTTGGCTAAATGTCGCGAACATGGCGATATATCACCCCAAATTCAAGAATATACCGTCAAAATTGCAAGTACGATGTCAAATTAACGAAAATGGCACCAAATTGATAATTCATTATTAAAATCTTTTAATATAAAGATTATATTACTTATTGAAGATGATATCATTATCGATAATTGTCAAGGCAAAATATAAGTTAATTGGGTACTGAAAATAGTTCTGCATGTTGTTATCCGAAAAAGCGCCATATGTTCAATTCAATGTTAAAACCATTGTGCCGTGGTCCGTGGATCTACTACATCACTTTTGCACTGGGAGTTTTTGCACAGGGAAAGTCATGTGCTGTCATGTCCACATCAGATTTTCTGACTTTGTTACAGTGTATTAAAAATCTGGTTTGTGAGTCTCATACATTCATATTCCATATTGTTTAGGTCTACTTCTATCATAATTATCACGAATTCAATGCATTTGGCTGATCTGTGTTAATATATGCTCTTTTAATACTCTTTTCATCTATAGAGCAATTCAATTTTTTCCATCATGGTTTAGAAAATTGTCATGTTTCTTCATATGGTAGAATGCTAAGAAAATCTAAAATTCCGAATAATTAGACTTCTAAGTTCTAATCATGGAAATAACAAAAACTAGCTTTTACTTTCCAACCATACATAAGCATTATATAGGGAAAGTAGGGTGACGAGGTCAAAAATTCTAATTCGAGTAGAAGAGTGAGTTTCAAACTTCCCTGAACATGAGTCGAACGTTTTTGAGGTGATGTGTGTGTATGTAGGTGATGTGTGCGTATGTATGTATGTTAGTGTGGCCGTGAGCCTGTGGGGGCGATATCTTACGAACGAATGAAACGTCTCAATTAAATTCATTACCATTGTTATAATGAGTGTTCATATTTATTTTAAACGCAATCGAATGTATAAAAGACCCCCTTCCATAAGCACACCGAACACATCCAAAACATCAACACATAACACATTTAGGGGTTCAGGATCACAATCCGTATTTTTTTTAAATGTAGAAAATTTCCAAACATTTTATTTCAACTTTAAAGGATATATAATATTTAAAACTATTAATATGTTCTATAATTTAAAATAAAAATCAATATTACCAGTTGTAAATTAATTAAAAAAATTATTTCTGCTTAAGATTTTTATCACATACAAAATGTAGGCCCCTGAGGCCCGTGGTGCGTTAATCAGGCGCTGCCCCTAACCCTAATTTTCGATTGAATTTGTGAAAAAATTAATAAAAAGCAGCAAGCACTATTAAGAATGATAAAAATCATTTCAAACCTAATTTTCATTAGAAAGCGATGATATAAACTGTAGAACGCTAACATGAGCTGTTCTCGAAATGTACGATTTTTTAACAAATTTTTGAAAAAATCAGACCTTTGGATACTGTTAAATTAAAAAATCATTTCCAACTTTAGAACGCTAGCATGAACCATTCTTGAGATATTGCACGTTTTTCAAACAAATTTACAAAAAAAAAATTATAAAATTAAAATAGTAGTAAATATATCGTCAAGTATGTTAACTTTCCATATGCAATATTATTCTCGTAAACCTAGCGTTCGTTCCATTTACGTGTGAAGGTACATCTTGTAATAGCTTTGTATTTTGACGCTCAATAATTTACCAATAGTCAATTATTTCATACAATTGATATTAAATAAGTGTTAACTGTAGTTTGGTGATTTTGCGTGAGTATGAATAAGTCATTCGCTTGCATTAGTAAGTTACCAAAAGCGCCCAATTTCAATTTGGGGGGTGTTAATTTAATGCTAAAATCATAATTCTATGGTTATTCTTGTACACCAATATTTTGCTATGAAAGAAGCATAGTATTTGCATCATGTAAAAAAGACAAAGTCATGTGCTGACCACATCACATAATTTCCACACTTAAATTTTTATAGCAGTACGGACATTTGTTCTTGAATTATCGTGTCCACACCTAGAATATATTTTCAAAAAATATTTAATATGGGTTCAGGAAGTCTTAAAATCTGTTTATCCGTCAAAATCTCGAATTCGAAAATTTTCAGGCAAACTATACATATACAAACAATATACATACAAATGTTGTATTTTCGAAAATTTTCAAATTTGAAATTTTGAGGGGGCTCTGAACATATTTCGAATATGAAAATGGCATGTCCCGAACGGAATTAAACCTAATGAGATTGATATGATTGATTAATGGATTATTGATATTTTCAAATTCTTACGTCATCTATTTTATTTTGATAAAATATTTTTCAAATCCATATATTAGTATGGGTATATCTTCTAATACACGGGTATAATCTTCTAATCTACGAAAATAAACGAAATATACTTATACAATTTTACTGCTTTTATTTTGGCATATATTGATTCAATTTTATATTTACTGTAAATTTGTTTATAAACGGGATCAGGATGTTTTTTATTCTGTAGATCTGCCTGTGAAGATAATTTTGCATTGAAACCAGATTCTTAAACATCTTTTAAGAGCATTAATTTAAATATTTTAATAGAATGTTTTGAATAACAATGTTATTTAGAATATTATAGGAATTTGTACATGATTATGAATTTTAAGTTTCTTTGTATATTCCATACGAAGAACGGGTACACTACTACCAGTACAATAAAATAATGTTGCATGGAAAGTAATATTTTCTCAAAATTTTTTAATTCGATATTTTGACGGATAAACACGTTTAAAGACCACCTGAGCACATTTCGAACATTTTTAGAAAGATATCTGTGAGTGTATGTGTCTGTGAGATATGGACACCAAGTCAAAAATAAATACTTGTATCACTATGAAATCTTATTTTGTCAAGATAGAAAATATTGAAACTAATTAGAATATTTTGTGCTTTACACTATTAAAACACAAATTATTCGAATTACAGGTTTTTCGCACAATTTATTTCTATAACAAACAATCATAATTCCTAAAACATTGTGTTAGCATAACATAGAGTTGCGTCGCCAAGGAGGAAGATTTGGAAGCCAAAAGTCCCCATCAGAACTCATTGAAATTCGTAGAATCGAAATTTGGAGAAATGGGAAACAAAATATTTTGTTACCCCCTTCCAAAATTTTTTCTAGCGTCGCACTGATAACATATATGAGATGGATGTAAAGAGTATTAAAATCAGTGGCGTGACCAAGGGGGGGGGGGGTCGAAAAATCCCTGTAAGAGTCCATTGAAGCTTATAGAAATGATAAATGGAGATATAAGAACCAAATATGTTTTTGTTACCTACCGCTCCCCCCCCCTCCAAAGAAAAATTATTGCGACTGTACTGATTAATTCGGGTGACAAACCTGTTGAAAAAATAATTTTATTTTTCATTTCTACGGAAAATTAAAATATTATCTGTGTACGAAATCCGATAAAATAATGATTGTCTTTTGATATTAATTATAAAAGTAGACCTGAACACTATGGATTATGAATGTATGAGAAATTCGAGTGAAAACCCCTAATATTTCTTATAATTTCTTATAAAATATACGAGGAGCTATATAAAAAAACTAAATTGACCGAAAATGTGGGGATCATACTGAAACTTAAAAATGAAATTCCCTGAGTTTTTCAGAATTTTTTATTTAATCACGAAATTTTCTAATCTATAATTATTTTATATACTGAAAAAATTGAAATTCAGTAACTGACAATAAAATTTAGTAGGAACGATTTGAAAATCATGAAATCTATGACGTCAAATTTCAAAAATTCCGGTATCAAATATAATAATAATAAAAAAAGAAACTTTATAAAATCAATTTGAATATTTCAAACGACACAATTTAAAAAAGTATTCAGAAGTCAGAACATTGCTCCTCCTAATTTTTTACTTTCCCTGCAATACATGGTAATGTATAGGGAAAGTATTGGAATCATACCGAAAATCACAACTCGAGTTTTCGACGGATCTAAAAGTTTCGAGACCTCTAGATTACGAAAAAACCATTTTTAGCGTAACATCTGTGTGTGTGTCTGTATGTCTGTGAAGATTTTGTATCCACTCTAACTAAAAAACTAAGTGACCGAATTTCATAAAATTTGGTAGGTAAGTCATTTGTGGGCGAATCTGGTGCTGATTAGTTTTTGGGTACAATTCGTGACAAAAGAACGCGCCTTTTTTTGCGAAATGGCCCGCAAAAGCTTGTATCCACTCTAGCTGAAAAACTAATGGACCGAATTTCACAAAATTCGATAAGTCTCTTGTGGGTCACCTTGGTGCTGATTAGATCTTGTACGATTTGGAAAAAAATAACCTGCCTTTTATTTGCAAAATAGCCATTAAAAATCGTCAAAATCTAAAATAAAAAACTATGCATGCTCAAATATATCCGTTAAATGCTTGTTTTATACGTAAATTTTAACAAAGAAAAGAATAAGACCAATCCCGTTGCACTAGGACTAGTCGTTCTTGAGATATGTTAGTATTTTCGGTATTTTATCTACGCCACCTTTGAAAATAAGTTCAGTTAGCAAATGAGAACGAAAATTGAATTTAAAGTGTAAATTCAGTGTCACTTCAACTAATTACGCTTCTTATTTGATGCAATTAAACTCAATTTAATGAATGAATTTAACTCAATTTAAGAACGTGGATATGTCTGCAGGGAAAGTCATGTGCTGCCCACATCAGATTTTTTACTTTCCCTACAATACATGGTAATGTAAGTATTGGAATCATGCCGAAAATATCAACTCGCGTTTTCGACGGATCTACACGTTTCGGGATCTCTAGAATACGAAAAAACTATTTTTAGCGTGACGCCTGTGTGTGTGTCTGTCTGTGAAATGTATGTATCCACTTTAACTCAAAAACTAATGAACCGAATTTCATAAAATTTGGTAGGTAAGTCTCTTGTGTGTGATCCTGTTGCTGACTAGTTTTTAGTACGATTCGGGATAAAAGAACCCGCCTATTTTTGCGAAATGGCCCGCAAAAATTGTCTGTATCCACTCTAGCCGAAAAACTAATTGACCGAATTTAACAAAATTCGGTAAATAAGTCGCTTGTGGGTCACCCTGGTGCTGATTATTAGATTTTGGTATGATTCGAAAAATAATAACCTGTCTCTTTTTGCAAAATGGCACGCAAAAATCTTTGAAATCTAAAATAAAAAACTACGTATGCTGAAATATATCCATTAAATGCTTGTTCCATACATAATTTTTAACGATGAAAAGAATAAGAACCCCCCCCCCCCCGACCCGCCCCTCCCCCCATTACACTACGATTAGCCGTTCTCGAGATATTTTAGTTTTTTCGTATTTTCTCTAAGCCACCTTTGAAAATAAGTCCAGTTACCAACCGAGAAAGAAAATTGAATTAAAAGTGAATTAAATTTAATTAAAATAAATAGAACGTAGATATAAGTCTGCAGGGAAAGTCATGTGCTGCTCACATCAGATTTTTACTTTCCCTGCAATACATGGTAATATATAGGGAAATTATTGGAATCATGCCGAAAATCGCAACTCGAGTTTTCGACGGATCTACACGTTTCGGAACCTCTAGAATACGATAAAAGCAAAGATAAATTTTTAGCGTGACGTCTGTGTGTGTGTCTGTCTGTACAGATTTTGTATTCACTCTAGTTGACCGAATTTCATAAAATTTGGTAGGTAAGTCACTGGTGGGGGAATCTGGTGGTGATTAGTTTTGGGTACGATTAGCGATAAAAGAACCGGCCCGTTTTTGGGAAATGGCCCGCAAAATTGCCTGTATCCACTCCAGCTGAAAAACAAATGAGACCGAATTTCACAAAATTCGGTAGATAAGTCGCTTGTGAGTCACCCTGGTGCTGATTAGATTTTGGTATGATTTGGAAAAAAATAACCTGCCTTTTTTTTGCGAAATGGTCAGCTAAAATCTTCAAAATCTAAAATAAAAACTACGTATGCTTGTTTTATACGTAATTTTTAACGAAGAAATGAATAAGACCAACCCCATTACACTATAGGACTAGCCGTTCTCGAGATATGTTAGGTTTTTTGTATTTTCTCTGAGCCACCTATGAAAATAAGTCCACTTACCAAATGAGAACGAAAATTGAATTAAAAGCGAATTAAATGTAATTAAAATAAAGAGAATGTGGATTTAAATCTGCAGGGAAAGTCATGTGATGCCTATATCAGATTTTTTGTGTTTATTTGGTAATTGGACATTTTTTTCGAAATCGGCCTACCCTAACAAAAATGCAAGAAATCTCAAATATCTTGAGAACGGTTAGTCCTAAAGTATAATGAAGTGTGTTATATTCTTTTCCTCGTCAAAAATTGTGTATAAAACAAGAATTTAATCGATACATTTGAGCATATAGCAAACATTACTTTGTCTTTTTTTTTAGATTTTGGCGATTTTAGCTGGCCATTTCGTAAAAAAAAGGCAGGTTGTTCTTTTCCGAATCGTACCAAGATCTAATCAGCACCAGAGTATCCCACATGTGATTTATATACCAAATTTTGTGAAATTTGGTAAATTTGTATTTAAGCTAGAGTCACGACATGGAAACTAAAGTAGATGCATAACTAGAACAACTTCTAGTTATGCATCTACATAAACCAGCAAATATCTAAAAAAAAGCAAATATCAAGTCTATAAAAATAAAAAAATCTAAATTACCAGCAAATATCAAGTCTATTGACCCTGCACATGATAGATTTTATAACCACTATATTTTGAAAACTAAGAACCCGATCCAAAAATCTTGTATACGGCTTTTGAATAGCTAAGAATTATTTTCTTACTGTTTATAAATAGTTCTTTAGTATTCGAGATATAAGCATTACAAACTTGAAAAATGGAAATTTTTCTATATTCTTCAACTTGATGAATGCTAAAAAACTAGAAAAGCTTTGTAAAAACAAATTATTGATCTAGAAATTCGACTTCTTACTACAAATTTTTGTAGCTTATAATTTATATTTGTCTTTTATAATTTAGAAGACATTTTGGGTGGAAGTTCGCTAAGTGAAGCGCAAAGTCGCTCAGACAAAAACTGAAGTTTAAAAAAAAAAAAAGTTCAAACTATTAAAATATTTAAATTATTTGTGTATATTCCTATATGTTATCCTATTTTTTCTAAGAAAAGCAAATATTGTTTGCATTTTTCGTAACTCTCCGATTTCAGCCAAAGATACCCCAAATATAGATGTTATTCGCATCAAAATGATAAATGTATATTTTAGACAAAAAAAAAAAAATTACGCTTACATAAACACGTAAATGTAATTTCATTCATGTTACTTTCTACTTTCTGATGGGACAAGCCACAGAATACTATAGTAGTCTGTGGGACAAGCGAGAGAGACCTCAGCCAAGCTTTGACTTCTATTTCTAAACGAAACGTGTACATGTGGAAGTACTATACTATCCCCTCCTCTCCCCCCACCAAAAGAAGAAAAAAAAAATCATTCCCCATCTCCCGTATTCTTCCCAATAATTGAAGGTCACGGTGTTGTCTGACGGGAGGGTTTCTTTTCTCGTTTATGGCTGGGTTTTTTTTTGTTGTTGTTGCTGTTCTCTATGCCCCATGAGGCCAGGGTTTGACAATTATCACTTTGAATGAGTATACATCTTGTCTATATATTCAAGTTTATGCTATACTTACTTAAAACAATAATTACAATTACGTTCTACTGCAATTTTTTTCTAATGACAAAATGGACCATTGTACCCCGGGTCACTTTTTTGTAAACCTTTATAGAGACAGACAAATTCAGTTTTACCATGCAGTCAGCTTAAAATTTCTTCAAAAGAGATTAAACTTACTTTGCAACAATGAAGTTTCTACTTGCAGTATCCGCCTACAACAGCACTGTCCCATGAAATAAATTGCTGTTTGTGTATTATGTAAAGACAAAATACAAATCTATTACAAATGGTGTCTTACAAATACCATTGTAATACACTATTTGTAATAGTGTCTCACGAGGGATTACAAATATAGTGTTTTCTCTCGTAAATGGAACTAGCTAGATCCACGAGAATGATATGAGTCAATTCGTCGCGTAATATTTCATAAGGAAAGTCAACCTATTTAATGATACTTATTATTATTTCAATTTTATGTAAATCTTTATATAAATGTGTAATATCGCGAAAACGATTCGTACCAGAGTTATAAAATGAATGCCATGCATTTTCTAACGATAAATGACATAAAAATAATTATTTATTTAATATTATTAAATATCCTGTCGTTGCGTCATTCTCCGTTTGTAATAACCGTACCAAATTTCATTTAAATAGCTTGTTTCCACTCGTTTGTAAAATATCGCTCATCCATGAAAGGATTACACATCACTTCAAAAACGACCTCAGGAATATTTAAAACATGTAAATCAATCGAAAACTCGAATTCGAAACCATTACAATATTTCCTCTATGAATTAATTATATTATAGTATACACTATATATACTATAGTATATACTTCATTTTTTGACGTAATTTGCATTCAAACCTATGCAGTATATACATAGATCGATGCGTAATAAGCAAAAGAGCATTCAGCTGAAAACACTAAACAGCAATTCGCAAAAGAAAAAAAAAAAAAAATCTGATGTGGGCAACACATGACTTTCTCTGCAGACTCAAATTCACGTTCTCTTTATTTCTTCAATAATTCATTAAATTGCATCAAATAACAAGCGTAATGAATTAAAATTACACTGAATGTACATTTTAAATTCAATTTTCGTTCTCATTTGGTAACTTGATTTAGAGGTACAGAAAATGCGAAAAATCTAAAATATCTCGAGAACGGCTCTTCTTAGTGCAATGGAGTTGATCTTTTCTTTTCATCGCTAAATATTACGTATAAAACAAGCATTTAATTGTTATATTTGAGCATATGCAGTATTTTATTTCAGATTTTGACGATTTTTGTAGGCCATTTTGTAAAAACAGGAAAGTTATTTTTTTCCGAATCGTACCAAAATCTAATCAGCACCAGGGTAACCCACAAGTGACTTATCTGCCAAATTTTGTGAAATTTGATCTCTTAGTTTTTCAGCTAGAGTGGATACAGGGAATTTTTGCGGCCCATTTCGCAAAAAAAGGAGAGTTATTTTATCCCGAATCGTACCCAAAACTATTCAGCATCATGATCACACACAAATAACTTACCTACCAAATTTTGTGAAATTCAGTTCATTAGTTTTTTAGTTAGAGTGGATACATGCATTGCACAGACACATAGACTGACAGACACACACACGCTAAAAATAGTTTTTTCGTTTCTAGAGGTCCCAAAACATGTAGATCTGTCGAAAACTCGAGTTGCGATTTTTGGCATGATTCCAATATACTTTCGCTATTACCGAATGAGAACGAAAATTGAATAAAAGTGAAATAAATTTAATTAAAATATAGAGAACGTTAATATAAGTTTGCAGGGAAAGTCATGTGCTGCTCACATCAGATTTTTTATTATAAGGACAGGGTAAATAATATGGAATATTAGTACATATATATATAAAGTCGAGTGGAGACTCATACTCCAGATATTTAAACGAGAGACCTCTTATATGATTCGGAAAAGCTTTATTACAGTGAATTAAAAAATATATATCTAGAGTAAGTCTTCACTGGACATACATAGTGTTTAGGTCTACTTCTATATAATTATCACAAAATATACATTTTTCACGAAACTATTTGTCAACCAATTGCTTAAATTATGTCACAAAAGTTAAAGGAGCATTCCAATTTACAAAGTATTTTGTTTTCTTACCTAGTTCATGTGTTTCATTAAGAAAATTAATTTTTATGCTTTCTCTACACCTAATCTATTTCATAATTTTCTGTTAATTACACCAAATGTTAAAAGAAATTCCCTCTATGCAGACAGTCGATAGTACAGCTGTGGCTAAAGTATTCATGAATTGAATGTCACAATCATTTTATTTGCTTTAAATGTATTTTCGACATTTGCCATGCACCTTTAACATTGGATTGTTAATAAAAACACCCAAACATATTTTTTAAATCGAGATATGTAAATGACAGGGTTGTTAATTAAAAAAATATATATATAAGTAGTTAAGTATTTTTTTTTTTAATTAAAAAAAAAATCTGTATTTTTCTATCTTACAAAGACTTTGAGTATGAAATGTCTAATTTGCTCATATCCTTTTCATCACATGAATCAATCATAAAAAGTGAAAAATATTTATTATCAATTAATATTATATATCAATTAATTTAAATAATTTTCACATTCTATTAACAGGCCTTCCATAGGGGGATGGGACAGATACCACTCGAGTGGAGGTCCCACAACTCAATATTTTTTTAGGCTGGAGAAAATATAAAAAATTTACAAAGAGGAGAAAATCAAACATAGTTGGGGTGGGGCATGGTAATGTTTGTAGTGGGCTCATTTTCTATGACCAGTCTTGCTATAAATGCTTAAAAAAAAATTAGCAACACATAAAAAATTGCAAAAAGGTATCAACCGGTTTCAAAAGCAATAAAGAACCTTTTTCGTCATGATAAATGAGATGTACCATACCAACAAAAACAATGATGTGTTCTAATGAAGTTGAAATTTTTAGATTATTTGTGACAGCAATGAATTTTTTTTTTTTTTTTTTTTTTACAATATTATTTAAGTTAAAGAAAAGATTATATTTTTCATTAACATTTCAAGTTTTGATATCTTAAAACTGATTTAAATCAGTACTTACTCCAATTCAGGTTAAAAATAAGATTCCATTCACCAAAGGTAAATGTCTAGCATTACAGATATTTAACAGAATATGAATGTCAATAAGTGAAGAATGTATTCTTTTATCAACTTGTAATGGTACTATAAACAAATGAAAATTAATATACTTTTTCATATTCAGATTAGATACTCACTTTTTCATATTCAGATTAGATACTCACTTTTTCATATTCATATTAGATACTCACTTTTTCATATTCAGATTAGGTACTCACTTTTTCATTTAAAGATTTAATACACACTCAATTTGTAGTGTGAGGTTCAAAATGTATATGTAGTCAAAACTTTATATTACATATTTAAACCCATTACAATCCTTTTCATTACATATTTATAGCAATAAACTTTTCCCCGAGCATTCTATTATTTATATCTGATTTTGCTCTGTTTGAATAAAAAAATAACTAATCACATATCCTCCCCGAACATATTCTTTACCTAGTTACAAAAACATCTATTAAAACTACACCTAGAAATTTTTAATTTCATCAAAATACTTTACCTTTATATAAACCTTGCATTGAATGGAAACAAAGATATGAAAGTAGAATATATGTAATATTATTAATTACAATAATTTTATTTTAAAATAAATTTATATTCTTTAGATATAATTATATATATTTCTTTGTAAAAAGATACTACATTATACATAAATAAAATATAATGTAACACACCTTGTAATTTGTGCCTACCCCTGAAATAAGTAAGGCATAAGCAAAGTTAGAAGGAAGCTTAGGGGGCTATGCAATGCCCAAAATTACATTATTATGCTCCCCAGTGATTTTTCACATGTACATGGTATTCTACATTGCATCTGAAATTATGGGTGCTATAGGGAGTACAGGGTATATTCTACATTGCATCCCACCAAAGGAATATTCATAGCTCCACTTATAGAGTGGGGTTCTTGTCTCATGTGCAAAACGAGATGATAATGATTTAAAACTATTTTGATATGTAATAACAAATATGCATTGAAAATTGAAGTATATACAACTAAACTTATTTAAAGTAGATACCGAAAATGACTGAGCACATGGCATAATTATTTCATTGCTTCCTTTGATCCTTAAACTAAATATATGTTCATAGCAAGAAGCACCTTTTTCTTATTGTACACCCTGGAGCGATCACTCCATCCCACTCCATGACAGCATGCAACTTATGGGAACTTAAATGATTTTGTTGAACTGGATGGGGTTATGACTTCTGCCCTACACTGCACTTGTTATGGTGTTATGGGTTGAACCCAGGCCTTCCAATAAGATTTAATTTCTTACCAATGCTTACTTACAGAAACTGAATAATTAAACTATTTTAAGAATATTAAGAATGTATGTACATTAAACTACATAACACAACAATTATTTATATTAAGAATGTAGTATACTACAAATTATATAATACTATACTACAAATATATATATTAAGAATATATGCAAATTATTAATGCATACAAAATTTTAACTTGAAAATTCTATTATTCAATCTGTATTTAATATGTATATATACCTATATTGAATAATAAAACATATGTAGTTTTATTAAAATAAAAAAAAAAAAATTAGAATATGAATCTAAATGAATAAATTATGCAAACATGTCAGCAGCAAATGCATAAGCTTATCATTTCTGCATCACATTTTGTAATAGTTCAGAATTATATTTTAAAAAATAACATAACACATTTCAGTGGTGAAGAGTGATAAAATAATTTGAAGAGACATAAAAATTGGAGACCAAAATTTACAAATAACGTTTTATGCTATATTTTTTAGCAAGGTTACAAATAAAATAAAATATGCAGTAAACTTTAGATAATCCAGCATATTTCAGAAGTACCGGATAACCAAATTAACAGAATTATCAGATGTTGAACTAAAATGCTATAGAAATTGGAAAAAATTAATGTAAAAGAAAATAATGGAAAATAAATATGATTTTTTTTTTATTAAAGAGTTACACATACTAAATTATACTGTACAGTATGCGAAAAAACATTTAAATAAATTTTAACATTATGAGTTAAACTTCAATTAACATAAATCTGGATATAAAAGCATTCAGTTTATTACAGTAAATATAACTCAATAAAGCCGAATGGACCTAAACAGTGCAACCAGCAGAATTTTTGGGCTCCTATACAACAAATGCATACCCCATAATACTCCTATTTTACAAGTTATTGGTCTTTTCTTTGTAAACTGTTTATATGACATAGGGCCTCTAAGCAAAGCATAATTTTGGTTCTAAACCCGAATATAATTTAAGAGCTAAGCTGGACTATCACACATTCTGAATATTAGATGTCGAATAAACCCGAATTTATTTAATAACTCAATTACACTGAAAATAAATTATGATATTTTGCGATTTTACAGTGAAACACCGGTTTTACATTTCACTTTGGAGCCGATTAAAAAATGTTACATATTTTAGAGTGGCCTAATCTGAACAGGTTAGTTGTGGCATAAGGTCCATTCAGATAAAAGGCATCAAACAATAGTTTCAATAGTATTTGATGCAGCAAGCAGTGCACACCTGCAGTGGTTAGTTATGGTGGTTAGGTTGGCAAACATCTAATTTAACCTCACATATAAACAAATGAAAAAATCAAAACAAATAAAAGAGAAAGTAAAGGAAATAAAATAATATATACTAAATGTGTAGAAGGAACAGTGTGTACTTCTAAGGAGACAAGAATAGGAAGGGCTTATTCTTTCAAAGGGAAGAGGGTATGCATGTGAAACTTTGTCTAAAAATTAAAATGCAAATTTACAATATCATCCTAGAGTAGGCCTAAAAATAGGAATTCACCACTCACCATAGGTCAATTACACAATGCAATGTGGTGAATAAATAAAACAACTTCGGGCCACTACATCCCTCTTCCATTCTGTTTTAATCAGAAAACTGTCCCAAAAGTTTACTAACTGTTTATTATTTCCCCAATTCTTATCCTTTATATCTATATATATATAATAATATATTAAGTATATGTAACCATACTTATTGATTTTACAAAAAAATTGTGATAGTGACCACTAAACTAAAACGGGCTACTGGCAACTTGCTACTAAGTGAAAATTTGCATTTTCAAGTTTAAGGGAGATTATCCTTAAAATTTATTGGTGAAGTGAAGAGTATTCCATGGTTTTCCACTGGAAAATAGCATAATCCCCCCACCCCAGACCTTCATTACAACAAAGACATGTTAATCTGTTTTAGCAAATTTGTTGAGATATCAAAGATATAGGGCTTTCAT
Source organism: Amaurobius ferox (assembly GCA_951213105.1). Lineage (NCBI taxonomy): Eukaryota > Metazoa > Arthropoda > Arachnida > Araneae > Amaurobiidae > Amaurobius > Amaurobius ferox. Next base: position 17,601,203 of record OX578142.1, on the reverse strand, counting down.
TTAAATTTTGAAGAACAAAAAATTAGGGCTATGCATACTAAGTAAGGAACATAGGTTCCTAATATACAGTGTCTGTTGATTATTACATTTTATATAAAAAATTACTCCAAAACTGCAATAAAAAACAAAATAAAAATTTCATAATACAGCATACATTAAAGTTTTGCCCGTTGACTGCTAAAATGTAATGTATGCTGTATTTTGTTCTTATTTTATTAGTATATTCTTATTACATTTACTGTTAAGACTCTGCTATTTTATTGAATAAAAAATGTATAACCAAATAAGCAGCTGAATTTCAATCAGTAAAACTCATGATATTCATTGAGCGAATTTATGGGAAATAACCCTTTGAGTTAAGAAAAGTAAAGGCTATGCCTTCATAGAATGATAATGGTCAAAGATTTCATTTTATAGAATTTCCTTTTGTTCACTTATATTATCAATTAGAGAAAATATAATATACAAAGCTAACTATAATAAGTAGCTTGAAAAATGTAGATATACAAGCAAACATATTTCAAATGCTGAATAAACTCAAACAACAAAAAATATTTGTCATTTTTGCATAAACCTATTCGCTTTTGTTGTCTGAAACAGTTTAGAATTGAGCATAAAAAATAAACAAAATATTAATGTATGCAAACTACCAGTTAAGTTAAATACTAGAATTTATCTACCTCATGAGCATTAGTGAGTAAGAGCTAACAAAATATACAAATAACTTAACAAACAATGTTTAAAAACATAAAATATAGGCACAAAGTAAATATATTTAAAGTGTTAAAATTTTAAATACACTTCAATAAAATCAACTTGTCAGTTTTGCATTAAATCTCAGACTAATATTCAATACTATTATAAGAGCATGTAAAATGTTGTTATACAGCATTTTACTTTATTTATATGGGCTTTAAGTTAATTTGCATGTAATATAAACAAAATATTATCAATATGAAAAAAAAACGATAAATCTTACTTTTTTTTATTGTCTATTTCAAGGCAATTGCTTCTTCGAAGCCTATAGTTATTTTATATTTTATGCTGTACCCTGACATTAATATACAATATAATTTGAAAAACACTTGGAAACATGTCGAAATAAAGCAGAGTACTTCTCAGAGAAAAATTTTGTCTGTTGATCTTAATATCCCCCTAATATTAGGTTTTGTTCGGAATTAAATTGGAAGCGAAGAGTGCTACCGCAAATTGCAAATTAAACAATCGCCTTTTGGAGCATCTTGTCAAACCTGCAATATTCAGCATCATCTGCTCACAAAAGGTGAGGTGGTGGTGGGTGTTTCTAAAGCTACCTTAACTTTGATGTGTACACAATGTCTTAACTGTGCCAGTTTTATTCAGCATTGTTCTAAAAGAAATCTTGTTAAAACATGCCATTTTAGCTAAAATGTTAAAACTCATAAACACAACATTAGTCTTCGAATTCTGGATAGCATGAGCATTTTAAGCAAAAGAAATTTAAATTGTGCATGAAAGTGAAATATTTTTAATTTGCATATCTTATAATTAGTTAAAATTGGTCAATGGTAAAGAGAAGGCGCTGGGGATAGAGACGTGTACTTTGAGCTAAGAAGACAGCAAATTATGATTAATGTTAGAGATAACATGCATCCGGTAATTTTCTGAAGCGAATCCAATTTTCTCTAGATTTTGGTATTACAGTTTTTGGTATATTAAATTAGTCTATGATTCTATTTATATTTGATAACTAGTACCTGCTATTCATGGTTGAAATGACATTACCATATAAGTATTCATACTTAAGATTTTAATATGATTTATAATTCAAATAACATTGGAATAGAATATTGTATAGTAATTACAACTTATTTTTCAGATAAACATTTAGATCTATTTCACCTTAATATTACAAAAATCAATACAGGCACTTTGGATAAAAAAAATATGAAAATGCTAAAATAATTTTCAATTTTAGTAAAATTGTTAAAGATTTTAATATGCCCGTTTAAACCCTATGTGCACATATATGGATTATTATGTATAGCGAGCAGGGAACATAGATCCCTAATACAGTAACTGTCGATCATTATATTTACTGCTATGACTCCCCTACTATATTGAATTTAAAATATATACAGTTGAATTTCCAATCAAACAGAAAAAAATTCAATGTTCGCTAACACTGGATTCATAGGAAATAAGAAAAGGGATGAAATTGTCAATATCATTTCAAGTCAATATAAACCTTTATTCAATTCTTTTTCCATTTTATTGGTACTGATGCAGGGTCACAACAAGGAAGTGGTTTCGACTATTCATCTTTTGAAAATCAAAATGTGTAAAGTGACTTCATTATAAAATGTTTGTGAAGTATTCATTACTTAGAATTTTGTTTGTTGTTATCAAGAGAATAAAAACAATAAACAAAGTAGCTCTACAAATGGTTAAGAACATACATCATAGATAGAATAGGCAAAATATGTAAATTGCTGAAAATTCAAATACACTCCAACAACATATAGGAATTTCTCAGTTTTACCAGAAACCAATTTGTTCTTGATTTCTGAAATAGTTTAGAATTAAACATAAAAGATTAAGCACATCATTATTAACGCATACAAAACATTACCGATGCAGGTACATTGAATTTTGCCATGAGCAATTGAAATAGAGCTAATGAAATATGAAATGCTTGAGTGTATGTAGGTGATGGGCACGACAAGTAAATCCATTTAAAGTGTTAAAGTTTCAAATATACTTCAACAGCAATGAATGAATTAACTCGTCAGTTTCCCATCAACACTCATATAACAAATATTTATTACATTATGAATAGGCATGCTGCAAATTCAATTTAAGTTATGAATACGCATAAAAGATTTAAAATATATACTGACCCCAATGAACATGCAATATAAATACGAAATTTTATTATCAATATGAAGAAAGTTTCTACATACTTTTATTTATAGTACACGTTTTGAATTATCAGCCGATAAAACCAAGTTCTAATTGAATGCATTCATAACATCCATTTTCAGGATTAAATCGGAAGTGAGACCGCAAATTGAGAATAATCGCTGTTTGGCGCAAGGTCGGATCTCGCCAAACCTGCGATATTCAGAGCCATCTATCGGAAAAAGGTAACTTTTCGGATCGGTTTAATTCCGCCTTAAAGGGTGTATTTGATACATACGTATATCAAAAGCACTGAAAATATGAGCAACTAAACGTTATGCTTGATTTTCAGTAAGTGCAGTCGAGCAAATATATAAATTAGAATGTAATGTAAAATTATAGTATATTTTTCAATTACATAATTTGATGTCCATGGCAGCAGCTCCCCCCCCCCCCCTTCCCCAATCCACCACTGAGAGTTATAGAAAATTAAATGATCGCTAAAGAGTTATGCTTCTTGTAAAATGTTGGTAACTTTCCTGCGTTCTTTTAGTTAAATTCTTTAAGGACATGCTCATCCTGTAGAATAAATAATACTCTTTATAGTTATATCGGTAATTAAGTAGTTGTACATAAAAACTGAGTATCTTCATATATGCATGCAAAATTGCATATTTACGGAAGTTATACTAAATTCGGTGTCAAAAGCCCTTTTGACAAAACTTATTTTATAGAGCAAAATAATGCCAAATGTGGGAAAACGAGTTACTTCTCAAACAATTTAAATAATTTTTGAAAACCCCTATGATGTCTAAAGTTTTTTAAATTACAAGGTTTCATTGAATTTATATGTTTCTGAATTTCAATAGATTGCATTTCTAATAACTTCTTACTTTTAAAGATGCAGAAGTTTTTAATTTTTGTTTGTATTTCATTAAACATTTTTATGTAACTCAAACTAAACATTATTGAAATTTGAAGTTGGCAAGGTGGTAGGACTGAATTTGTCAGTTCCCATAGAACAGAGGTCCAGAGCATATTGCTCACGAGCACCACAATGCTTGTGAACCTATATTTAGTGCCCATTAGAGAAGTATAAAATGTCGCTTAAGAGGAGCGTTAAAAACAAAATTTTCAGAAATGTTATTTTTTGTTATATAAATTATTTAGTGACCAGCATTCATAAAATTGCCTTATTGTTTAGTCAACGATTGGTAGCAGTATCTCAAGTCCAAACATCACGCTTTTACCAGTAACTATCAATTTGTTGAATTAATTAATACAATTATTAGAGAAATCTGCTGTTTCTGATGCATTTTACTTTTATCCATCATCCTTCCTTTATAATACGAAACACACTATTTTATGATTCTTTTTCCACTTTTCATACCGAGGGCCACTTTTCTTACTTCTATAGCTGTTGCAACCTTTACAAAAAGAAGACATTACTTCGGTTTCAATAACTTTCCCGCTTTCTGCTCCGATTAGTGTACACACACCTACAAGAGACGAATGCCCCCTAGTTTTCCAACTACCATCTCCACTTACAGTAATATCTTTCGATCCATTTGATAATTCTCTTTCGTCCTGGATAGCAGTTTTCATTGAAGATTTAGCTACAACAGATGTGGCATTTAAAATCCTGTGATTAATTTTATTATATGATTTCTGAGAAACAGGCGCTGGAAGACCCATAGTAGAACAAAAAGTAGATAAAGCCGATAAACCCTGTCCTATACATCGCATAGAAAACACAGCTCTTCTGTTTATTTCTGGAATATTTTTCTTAACACGAAGCATTTTTGTATTTTTCACAAACTTTAGTTCATCACAACTATCACAATATACAAGAAATGTGGATGCTAAACCCATTGAAGATTTTTCAAGTATATTTATTGTTCCATGACATATTTTACAGCACAAAACATTTGCAAGCTCCTTGAAAAGTACTGATATATTAACCATTCTATATTCATGTTCTTCAGATGAAATATATGACTTATCAACTGAAAGTTCATCTTTTGAGCTGAACAGTTTTTTACTTGAAGCACTTAGCTTAGGCGTAGAATCAACATTTTGCCGTTCGAACACTTTCGGATTGTTTTTGTTTTTAATTACATACATATTTCCTTGAAAACGCCTTCTTTTCGTTCTTTTACCAGAACGAGATTTAGTTGCCGGTGTATCCATTATTAGAAAGCAAAAAGCAAAAAGTTTATATTAAAAAATTGCACCAAACAGTCTTGTACGTTGAAGTTTACACAAATAAATATGCAAACGTGAAGAAGTTTGTAATGTATACTTATAAAATAGATTAACTGTATTTTAGTTCAAAGTTCTTATGCTTAAACAACATAAATGCAGAAAATCAATCGTAAAAAGTAAGAAAATATAATGAAAAGAAATTGCGAAACTCAGAAGAAATTCTCCACGTTGTAAACAAGTTAACAGCGCTAGAATCATGAAGACTAGATAGAAGGAGGGGAAACGAAATAGGCTGCAGCGGAGAAAAGTGACAAATGATTGATGGGAAGAAATATTCCAATTTAGTGGCGCTGCTGTTAGTACAGTCCTTATTGTTCCATTCAAATAGCATTAGGTTGATCACAAGTTTATTTGATTTTAATTTATTCCTTTATTACCAATACTTCGATTTTTCTCAAAATATGGTTTCTAGTACATGTTTCGTTCCTGAGAGTAAGACAGTGACAGAAAACAACGTAAAATTGAAGGTAAAAAGAATCCCACTTTATTCTACCCGCCGCATGTAAGTATCATATCTTTATTAGATTTCACTGTATATTTACAAACGCTTCTCAGTCAGTTTTACTACTTGCTATAGTTATAAAATAATTGATTTTGAAAGGAAATTTCTTTCTTTTAAGAGGGCCATTACATGTGAAGTGCACCTTCCCGCCCCTATAAAATTTGAAGCTGTGAATACAATGGAGTATTTGTTATTTTAATCTGACATTTTACAAGTCAAAAGTTTTGTTTCGCATACGATCATTGTAACTGATAGCCAACAATGCTAAATGTGTGCTTATTGTATTTCCTGTAAACATAGATTTTGTGGTGAGCATCTATTAAGCACTTTTATATATAAATAAATAAGAAGATTGTAATGCAGTGTTTAGTAATACATAAAAAGATAACTGATAAATAAAAATATTGTAATGTGTTTTATTTTAGGATGCTGATCTATTCCCAAAAAGGAAATTGACCATACCTAGAGCGGACAAAGAATTGACCAAAATAAGTAAGGTCTGTGAATTGCATTTTTTGGATGAGGATATTAAAAATGTTTTACTGATGGAAGTGCTTTTCAATTAGAAAGAATGAGGTACATTTTAAAATCAGGAGCAATTCTAAAATTTTTCAACATCTGCCACCTTATTTATGTAAGACCAAGCCTAACAGGAAATTGCCTGCAAGCAGAGCTGCACCACCGAAAAAATCTAAAGTGTGTACAACTGAAAATACAACTGATTGTAAATATGTTGATGATTCGCCTGTGGTAGAATCAGAAAAAGATTTTACATTTGACAACTTTTTGATGCATCTTCAGTCTGTGGAAAAACCAAATTCTTTTTGGAGTATTACTCATGTGGATAATTTTGTGATGTGTGCCAGATGGAATGTATCATATTACTCAGAAAAAAGAATAGTTATTCAATATAATAGGGATATCAAAGTAAGTAACTGTTTAAAGTACTCCCTTATTTAAAATGGAAGCCTTGACCATATTAAGTAAACAAGTTGATTAACTACACAAAGTTTGGTCACCTTTGTTGTAAATATATGCATAATACAATATACATAATAATATGTGTAATCTGTGTCTCCAATGCGATTTTGCCAAGGCCACTAAATAAGGGAGTATCTTTTCTAATTTTATATAAATCAGGGATGAGGAGTAAAAAAAAATAATTTCGACTCCTTGCAAAAGCAAAAAACTTTTATAAGGTAAATCACGTTAAATTAATACAATATACTCAACACTCTTCTAAAATGTGTTAAGATGCCAGACTCCCCATCCTTGGTATAAAGATAACTTAAATTATTATTTAGTTAATTAATTATTTGAAATTGTATTTACATTTTTTTTTACTGCCCAAACTGTATTTTCAATAATTAATGCCACTGACTGATTTGTTAATACTTGTAAATATTATATGCTCTAAAACAAATAACTAATTGAAATAATATTGAAATGCTGTTAAAAATGTTAATTGCAAAAACAAAAACTTGTAAAGAAATAAGTGGAAACCTTGGGTTTTTTTTCATTTTATACTAAATATGATATTTTGATATCTGTTTATATCTTTATACTTTCAGAGATATTTCAAATGAAAGTAAGAAAAATGAAAAAACACTCGAACAGATACTTTTTCAAGTTTTTAGTAAAGAAAGTTCAAAATATCAAAATTATTTTTATATATTCATAATCTGAATCATATTTATGACAAAACAAGAAAAAATATTTATATTTATATCTATTGCGTTTGGGGGCATAAGCTACATTTTTGTTTACATTTTTCGTAACTCTCCATTTTCCACCACAAAATCCCCAAGCATAATTGCTGACATCAAAATGTCTGAGTAATTTGCAACAATGTACAAATTTTTTGTACATTGCATTATTGCGAATATGAGGTAATGGTCTATCACTTGCTTTAATAACACACTAGATGAAAGCATTCTTTGGAAGTATTGTCTCTAATTTATTATTGTATATGCTCTTTCGCTTGTTGGGCACTTATTCTCTGGAATGTATAAAAATTCTTGAAGATCTTAAGAGTGATAACATTTAATATGCTTTCTGTTGAATATTTCAATTTTAATTCTGTGAAAGAATATAACATTTTTAATGCATAATGAAGACTGCTAAAGATTTGAAATTTCACAATATTTCATGTGCTTCTGGTTATTAGAAATTTACAGTTTTCTTTTTAAATTTTTACATTTTTTACATAATTTAAACATTTATTTTAATTTGTTTTTATCCTTCAATTTATTATTAATATTCTAAATGAAAGAGTGCAGATATTTGGAATGTATAAAAATTATTAAAGATCTTAAATGGAATAATATTTAATTTAACTTTTTAACATTTAATCTGGTGAATTTTAATATTAACTTTAACATTTCAAAATCATAAATCTATTGAATGTGTTTAATTTAGATTGAGGGGAAGTTCAAAAAGTGAAATACCATGTTTTTAACAGATTGCATAAAGTCTAACAATATTGCATGTTTTGGAAAACTAATTTGCAGAACTGTGTGTTTTAACAGTAAAAATTGTAGTATTTTGATCTGTTGCATGTGCATAATTTAGATTAAGGTGGAGCTCAAGAAGTGTTTTAATAGGTTGTATGAAATCTAACAATTTTGCATGTTTTGAAAAAATAATTAACAGAACTGTATGATTTTAATAGAGTGCATGATGTCTAACAATTTTTAACAGAGTGCATGCAATCAGACATATTTTTAGCATGTTCTGGTACATAAAAATATCAGAATTGTTAAAGATTTTTAAAATTTCTGCAAATTTTAGTTTCTTTTTTTTTTTTTCAGAAAACTTTTAAAGATATTCTCATTTCACAGAATATGGAGAATGTGTAATTTTTAAGTACAGTGAGGCATGTAAGTAGTTGCAGATGAAAATAGTATTATTTTGATTTATCGCATATGCATAATTTAGAGCTCAAGGAGTGATATAATAGATTTCATGAAATCTAACAATTTTACATGTTTTTTAAAACTAACAAAACTGTATGTTTTTAACAGAGTGCATCAAGTTTAACAATTTTAAACAGAGTGCATGCAATTGGGCACTTAGAATGTTATGATACAAAATATATCAGAATTGTTAAAAATTTCAACAAACTTTCTAGTTTTTTTGTAGAAATCTTTCAAGGATATTCTCATTTCACCGAATATGTTGAATGGGGGATTTTTAAGTACAGTGATGCATGTAAGTAGCTGCAAGTAAAAATTGTAGTATTTTGATGGATTGTATGTGTATAATTTAGTTTAAGATGGAGTTCAAGAATAGCAAATAAGAAATAGCATGCTTCTTAGAGGTTGCAAGAAATATAACAATTTTGCATATTTTGGAAAAATACTTAATAGAACTCCAAGCTTTTAACTAAGTGCATGAAGTCACAGAATAATTTTGATGTTTGGTAATAAAATATTTGGTAAAAGAATTTCATGTTTTTAAGAGTCATGGAGATTTGTTGATTTAATGTGCAATCCTACAATTATTTTATGTCTTTATTGAGTATCATTCTGTGTTTCCTTTAATTTTAATAGAAACTTTTAGATTTTGTTATAGGATTTCTGAGATATATAGTACCGTTTCTTCATCTACAACCATTTAGAGCTAAATGATCACTAGAGAGTTATGCTGCTTTTATAATGTCAGCAATCTCTTTAGTGGTTTTTTGGCTGAAAATTTTCAAGAATATTCTCATTTCACAGAATATGAAGAATATATGCTTTTTATGTACAGTGTGGCACGTAAGTAGTTTCATGTAAATTTTTTAATATATTTATATAGTGCATGTATATTTTTGTTTATTAACTATTTGTCATAGTATGTAAAAATTAAAACAAATGGTAAAAGCCCATTTTTAATCGAATTCATTAATAATGTATAACAATTTTATGTATATGTCAAATGATTTTAATTTTCTAGGATAGGATGCAAAGATAGTCTTAACCTTTGCCTTTATTGTAATTCAAGGAAGTTAATTTTGGTATTTCTAGCCATCGTTGCATCTAACTCAGACTGTTCAATTGGTGATATGCAGTTTGGATCCAACTATCAAAGGAATGTTTATGGCATGTGCAATCATGTGTTCTGAATAAAAAAATATCAATAAAAATTTGTGTTAATAAAATGAGTATTTTGTTTCCTATAACCTCTAAAAAAAAAAGGGTGTATTATATATAAAACAATGTGGTCCACAAAGTAATTTGTTTGGGAATTTGGGCCAAGTTTGACAGCAGATATCTATAACAGTAAAGCAACTGCTACCTTAAAACACACTGCTGCATACAAGCAAATAAGTACTTAACCACATGTGAATGATTTCATGGTTCTTACCACTCATCAGCATAAGGTAGGCAATGAGATGATCAATAAGCACTTACTGCACTGATTTCAAATTTTTTTTTCTAGTCAAAGATTTACACTGAACCAAGCAATGTGAAGAGCATTATTTTAGCTCGCACAATCATTGACAAAATTCTATGTAACGAAGATACCTTAAAACACTCTATTACTTGTATGCTACCCTGTTGTTACCTATACACAATATTGTTACCTGTATTATTGATATTGTTTTATAACCTAAATAATTTGCCTGGATATTGAACAAAATTATTTTGGAAAGAATCCCTCTTCTCAACTTTTTAGGCAAAGTGTAAAATTATGAAACCTAAGTATTTTTCACTAGCAGCATATCCATTCTTAAACAAATTTATAAAAAATATCAAATTGAATCAATATATGCCTGAATGAAAGCGCTATGAAATTGAATCAACACATGCTGAATTGAAAGTGCTGAAATAGTATTAGAAGATATACCCATACCAATTTTATTCTGTTTAAAAAATTGAAAATATCTGGTATCTCCACAACCTTTCAAAATAATGTCATTCTGATCACATTTATTGTTATATGGATTTCTTATTTATTCACATCTGAGAAGATTTAATAAAAATAGTAGGCTGGGGGGGGGGGGGGTCACTGGGTTTAATTACGTTGCTTAGTAACATATTTTTTTCTGCTATATAAGCTCATCGGGTTTAATTATGTTGCTTAGTAACATGATGTCATTTAAAAAAAAAAAAAATAAACTTGCAAAAAAAAGATAATTTCCATAATGCTATCTAAGGGCAGGGCCTGATAAAGCCAAAATGGGACACAGAGCCTGATGTTAATTTGGGGCCAATATGCATGCACTCAACACATGCCAAACATATGCAAAATATTAACATATAACAAATTTGGGGGCTCAGGATCACAGCTCCAAAAGCGTTTTGGTACATGCATAGAACTTCCAAACTTTTTACTTTATAAAATGTAATTTATTAAGACTTTAAAGGATATCTATTAACATACTTTTTAATTTACAATGAAATCGAATATCAGTTTTAAATTAATTAAATTATTTCTGTTTAAATCTTTGTATCACATACATAATTTAGGGCCCTTTAAAATTTGGGGCCTAGGGCCGCGGCCCCGAAGGCTCGTGCTGATTAAGTTACAAAGTAACAATCAGGCCCTGTCTATGGTAGATTCTTTTTACATAAATGTCTTGATAACCCCTGGTCCTGGAAACTCGAGACATGGATTAAATTTTAAGAAGGGCTATTTTATGACTATCCACAAAATTTCATGAAATTCAGTGCACTAGTTAATTCTCCTGCGATGAGACAAACACACAAGCAGATTTTCAACTTTATTTATATCGATAACAGCTTACAATGTTTTGTTTCTCGTAACATTTCCCTCTGTTTGCTTGTAATTAATACATATTCTTAAACACAGTGCATATATTGAAATATAGATAGCATTTTAAAATTAATATCCTATTCATTGTAGAGCGCTATCTTTTATAAATACATTCTAAACTGAGTTATTAGAATTCGAGATTGCTGTTAACAGATAATATAATATTGCAGGTTTGGATTATTTAAAGGTAAAGATAATTTTACAGTGTTTCAAGTTGAAGGTATCATTTTAACAGTGGTATAGTTGAAACATTCTCAAATACAAAGTAACTTAAAAGTAAACTTCCTAAAACATTGGTAAGCACATAAAATAAATTGTAAATGTGTAATTATTACAAATTAATTTATGTGCTTAACATATATTATTTTATATGCATATTCTCATCATTTTTTGACAAAAGTTATGGATTAGAATTTCACTGCAGGGAAATATCAATCAAGAAAATAAAATCTAAAAATATATTAAAGCTAATGTTAGATTTTAATACGTTCATATCCTGAAATTTATACGACTGTATTTTAAAATTAATGAGCAAGTGCAGTCTCATCAAGTTTTTTCATGAAGTTTCTCATCTCTATGAATTATAATTCTATTATAATTCTTAGAGATGAAAAATAAAATTAACACGGCTTGCCTTTTTTTTTTATTTACTTTCAATACGAATTAAATATTATTTTCAAACCGAAAACATTTGTTTTAAAACTGCGTATGATAATTGAAAAAATTTAGAGTTTTTAGTTTACACAATGTGCACTAGAGGGCGGTACCATTAGCAGAATTGTGAAGTGCATCGCTTGGCCAGGGAAAAAATGCAATTCTTTACTACGGCGTGTCCTCTCCTTCTCTCTAGTCTTCATGGCTAGAATCATGAAGATTATTATCTGTTAACAGCAATCTCGAATTCTAATAACTCAGTTTAGAATGTATTTATAAAAGATAGCACTCTACAATGAATAGGATATTAATTTTAAAATGCTATCTATATTTCAATATATGCACTGTGTTTAAGAATATGTATTAATTACAAGCAAACAGAGGGAAATGTTACGAGAAACAAAACATTGTAAGCTGTTATCGATATAAATAAAGTTGAAAATCTGCTTGTGTGTTTGTCTCATCGCAGGAGAATTAACTAGTGCACTGAATTTCATGAAATTTTGTGGATAGTCATAAAATAGCCCTTCTTAAAATTTAATCCATGTCTCGAGTTTCCAGGACCAGGGGTTATCAAGACATTTATGTAAAAAGAATCTACCATAGACAGGGCCTGATTGTTACTTTGTAACTTAATCAGCACGAGCCTTCGGGGCCGCGGCCCTAGGCCCCAAATTTTAAAGGGCCCTAAATTATGTATGTGATACAAAGATTTAAACAGAAATAATTTAATTAATTTAAAACTGATATTCGTTTTCATTGTAAATTAAAAAATATGTTAATAGATATCCTTTAAAGTCTTAATAAATTACATTTTATAAAGTAAAAAGTTTGGAAGTTCTATGCATGTACCAAAACGCTTTTAGAGCTGTGATCCTGAGCCCCCAAATTTGTTATATGTTAATATTTTGCATATGTTTGGCATGTGTTGAGTGCATGCATATTGGCCCCAAATTAACATCAGGCTCTGTGTCCCATTTTGGCTTTATCAGGCCCTGCCCTTAGATAGCATTATGGAAATTATCTTTTTTTTGCAAGTTTATTTTTTTTTTTTAAATGACATCATGTTACTAAGCAACATAATTAAACCCGATGAGCTTATATAGCAGAAAAAAATATGTTACTAAGCAACGTAATTAAACCCAGTGACCCCCCCCCCCCCCAGCCTACTATTTTTATTAAATCTTCTCAGATGTGAATAAATCAGAAATCCATATAACAATAAATGTGATCAGAATGACATTATTTTGAAAGGTTGTGGAGATACCAGATATTTTCAATTTTTTAAACAGAATAAAATTGGTATGGGTATATCTTCTAATACTATTTCAGCACTTTCAATTCAGCATGTGTTGATTCAATTTCATAGCGCTTTCATTCAGGCATATATTGATTCAATTTGATATTTTTTATAAATTTGTTTAAGAATGGATATGCTGCTAGTGAAAAATACTTAGGTTTCATAATTTTACACTTTGCCTAAAAAGTTGAGAAGAGGGATTCTTTCCAAAATAATTTTGTTCAATATCCAGGCAAATTATTTAGGTTATAAAACAATATCAATAATACAGGTAACAATATTGTGTATAGGTAACAACAGGGTAGCATACAAGTAATAGAGTGTTTTAAGGTATCTTCGTTACATAGAATTTTGTCAATGATTGTGCGAGCTAAAATAATGCTCTTCACATTGCTTGGTTCAGTGTAAATCTTTGACTAGAAAAAAAAAATTTGAAATCAGTGCAGTAAGTGCTTATTGATCATCTCATTGCCTACCTTATGCTGATGAGTGGTAAGAACCATGAAATCATTCACATGTGGTTAAGTACTTATTTGCTTGTATGCAGCAGTGTGTTTTAAGGTAGCAGTTGCTTTACTGTTATAGATATCTGCTGTCAAACTTGGCCCAAATTCCCAAACAAATTACTTTGTGGACCACATTGTTTTATATATAATACACCCTTTTTTTTTTAGAGGTTATAGGAAACAAAATACTCATTTTATTAACACAAATTTTTATTGATATTTTTTTATTCAGAACACATGATTGCACATGCCATAAACATTCCTTTGATAGTTGGATCCAAACTGCATATCACCAATTGAACAGTCTGAGTTAGATGCAACGATGGCTAGAAATACCAAAATTAACTTCCTTGAATTACAATAAAGGCAAAGGTTAAGACTATCTTTGCATCCTATCCTAGAAAATTAAAATCATTTGACATATACATAAAATTGTTATACATTATTAATGAATTCGATTAAAAATGGGCTTTTACCATTTGTTTTAATTTTTACATACTATGACAAATAGTTAATAAACAAAAATATACATGCACTATATAAATATATTAAAAAATTTACATGAAACTACTTACGTGCCACACTGTACATAAAAAGCATATATTCTTCATATTCTGTGAAATGAGAATATTCTTGAAAATTTTCAGCCAAAAAACCACTAAAGAGATTGCTGACATTATAAAAGCAGCATAACTCTCTAGTGATCATTTAGCTCTAAATGGTTGTAGATGAAGAAACGGTACTATATATCTCAGAAATCCTATAACAAAATCTAAAAGTTTCTATTAAAATTAAAGGAAACACAGAATGATACTCAATAAAGACAAAATAATTGTAGGATTGCACATTAAATCAACAAATCTCCATGACTCTTAAAAACATGAAATTCTTTTACCAAATATTTTATTACCAAACATCAAAATTATTCTGTGACTTCATGCACTTAGTTAAAAGCTTGGAGTTCTATTAAGTATTTTTCCAAAACATGCAAAATTGTTATATTTCTTGCAACCTCTAAGAAGCATGCTATTTCTTATTTGCTATTCTTGAACTCCATCTTAAACTAAATTATACACATACAATCCATCAAAATACTACAATTTTTACTTGCAGCTACTTACATGCATCACTATACTTAAAAATCCCCCATTCAACATATTCGATGAAATGAGAATATCCTTGAAAGATTTCTACAAAAAAACTAGAAAGTTTGTTGAAATTTTTAACAATTCTGATATATTTTGTATCATAACATTCTAAGTGCCCAATTGCATGCACTCTGTTTAAAATTGCAAAATTGTTAAACTTGATGCACTCTGTTAAAAACATACAGTTTTGTTAGTTTTAAAAAACATGTAAAATTGTTAGATTTCATGAAATCTATTATATCACTCCTTGAGCTCTAAATTATGCATATGCGATAAATCAAAATAATACTATTTTCACCTGCAACTACTTACATGCCTCACTGTACTTAAAAATTACACATTCTCCATATTCTGTGAAATGAGAATATCTTTAAAAGTTTTCTGAAAAAAAAAAAAAAGAAACTAAAATTTGCAGAAATTTTAAAAATCTTTAACAATTCTGATATTTTTATGTACCAGAACATGCTAAAAATATGTCTGATTGCATGCACTTTGTTAAAAATTGTTAGACATCATGCACTCTGTTAAAATCATACAGTTCTGTTAATTATTTTTTCAAAACATGCAAAATTGTTAGATTTCATACAACCTATTAAAACACTTCTTGAGCTCCACCTTAATCTAAATTATGCACATGCAACAGATCAAAATACTACAATTTTTACTGTTAAAACACACAGTTCTGCAAATTAGTTTTCCAAAACATGCAATATTGTTAGACTTTATGCAATCTGTTAAAAACATGGTATTTCACTTTTTGAACTTCCCCTCAATCTAAATTAAACACATTCAATAGATTTATGATTTTGAAATGTTAAAGTTAATATTAAAATTCACCAGATTAAATGTTAAAAAGTTAAATTAAATATTATTCCATTTAAGATCTTTAATAATTTTTATACATTCCAAATATCTGCACTCTTTCATTTAGAATATTAATAATAAATTGAAGGATAAAAACAAATTAAAATAAATGTTTAAATTATGTAAAAAATGTAAAAATTTAAAAAGAAAACTGTAAATTTCTAATAACCAGAAGCACATGAAATATTGTGAAATTTCAAATCTTTAGCAGTCTTCATTATGCATTAAAAATGTTATATTCTTTCACAGAATTAAAATTGAAATATTCAACAGAAAGCATATTAAATGTTATCACTCTTAAGATCTTCAAGAATTTTTATACATTCCAGAGAATAAGTGCCCAACAAGCGAAAGAGCATATACAATAATAAATTAGAGACAATACTTCCAAAGAATGCTTTCATCTAGTGTGTTATTAAAGCAAGTGATAGACCATTACCTCATATTCGCAATAATGCAATGTACAATGCAATAATGCAATGTACAAAAAATTTGTACATTGTTGCAAATTACTCAGACATTTTGATGTCAGCAATTATGCTTGGGGATTTTGTGGTGGAAAATGGAGAGTTACGAAAAATGTAAACAAAAATGTAGCTTATGCCCCCAAATGCAATAGATATAAATATAAATATTTTTTCTTGTTTTGTCATAAATATGATTCAGATTATGAATATATAAAAATAATTTTGATATTTTGAACTTTCTTTACTAAAAACTTGAAAAAGTATCTGTTCGAGTGTTTTTTCATTTTTCTTACTTTCATTTGAAATATCTCTGAAAGTATAAAGATATAAACAGATATCAAAATATCATATTTAGTATAAAATGAAAAAAAAACCCAAGGTTTCCACTTATTTCTTTACAAGTTTTTGTTTTTGCAATTAACATTTTTAACAGCATTTCAATATTATTTCAATTAGTTATTTGTTTTAGAGCATATAATATTTACAAGTATTAACAAATCAGTCAGTGGCATTAATTATTGAAAATACAGTTTGGGTAGTAAAAAAAAATGTAAATACAATTTTAAATAATTAATTAACAAAATAATAATTTAAGTTATCTTTATACCAAGGATGGGGAGTCTGGCATCTTAACACATTTTAGAAGAGTGTTGAGTATATATTGTATTAATTTAACGTGATTTACCTTATAAAAATTTTTTGCTTGCAAGGAGTCGAAATTATTTTTTTTTACTCCTCATCCCTGATTTATATAAAATTAGAAAAGATACTCCCTTATTTAGTGGCCTTGGCAAAATCGCATTGGAGACACAGATTACACATATTATTATGTATATTGTATTATGCATATATTTACAACAAAGGCGACCAAACTTTGTGTAGTTAATCAACTTGTTTACTTAATATGGTCAAGGCTTCAATTTTAAATAAGGGAGTACTTTAAACAGTTACTTACTTTGATATCCCTATTATATTGAATAACTATTCTTTTTTCTGAGTAATATGATACATTCCATCTGGCACACATCACAAAATTATCCACATGAGTAAAGAAAACTCCAAAAAGAATTTGGTTTTTCCACAGACTGAAGATGCATCAAAAAGTTGTCAAATGTAAAATCTTTTTCTGATTCTACCACAGGCGAATCATCAACATATTTACAATCAGTTGTATTTTCAGTTGTACACACTTTAGATTTTTTCGGTGGTGCAGCTCTGCTTGCAGGCAATTTCCTGTTAGGCTTGGTCTTACATAAATAAGGTGGCAGATGTTGAAAAATTTTAGAATTGCTCCTGATTTTAAAATGTACCTCATTCTTTCTAATTGAAAAGCACTTCCATCAGTAAAACATTTTTAATATCCTCATCCAAAAAATGCAATTCACAGACCTTACTTATTTTGGTCAATTCTTTGTCCGCTCTAGGTATGGCCAATTTCCTTTTTGGGAATAGATCAGCATCCTAAAATAAAACACGTTACAATATTTTTATTTATCAGTTATCTTTTTATGTATTACTAAACACTGCATTACAATCTTCTTATTTATTTATATATAAAAGTGCTTAATAGATGCTCACCACAAAATCTATGTTTACAGGAAATACAATAAGCACACATTTAGCATTGTTGGCTATCAGTTACAATGATCGTATGCGAAACAAAACTTTTGACTTGTAAAATGTCAGATTAAAATAACAAATACTCCATTGTATTCACAGCTTCAAATTTTATAGGGGCGGGAAGGTGCACTTCACATGTAATGGCCCTCTTAAAAGAAAGAAATTTCCTTTCAAAATCAATTATTTTATAACTATAGTAAGTAGTAACACTGACTGAGAAGCGTTTGTAAATATACAGTGAAATCTAATAAAGATATGATACTTACATGCGGCGGGTAGAATAAAGTGGGATTCTTTTTACCTTCAATTTTACGTTGTTTTCTGTCACTGTCTTACTCTCAGGAACGAAACATGTACTAGAAACCATATTTTGAGAAAAATCGAAGTATTGGTAATAAAGGAATAAATTAAAATCAAATAAACTTGTGATCAACCTAATGCTATTTGAATGGAACAATAAGGACTGTACTAACAGCAGCGCCACTAAATTGGAATCTTTCTTCCCATCAATCATTTGTCACTTTTCTCCGCTGCAGCCTATTTCGTTTCCCCTCCTGGTGGTGGTGGAGATGGTGGTCGCCCGCTTTGGGCTCCTGGAGCATATAACAACGTTCGCAAGAACGGTTTTGCGCTCCGCAACTAAATACGCAACATGCCGCCCTGGCAGCAAGGAACTAAACACACAAAATTAGCATCTTCGAAGCATCAAACACAGCGCGTCACAGTCCGAATAAGCAAAAATAACACGACAGAAAAGTATAAAACCGTAGCACATCCGACACAAAATCAGAAAGCAGGGGGGGGGGAACCGTTGCCAACGGAAAGCCAAAAGAAAAACTTTAGTCCCCTATTCACCGCAAGCAACCAAGGAGGAACGAGGCAAGACATGACGCCCGGTAGAAACCGTTGGACGAAAAATCACACAGGGAAGCAAAGGAAAAGGGGGTAGAGGGGCCGATCCCCAGGGCATGGAACAAACTTTCCCGTTGGAGTTTGAACTTTCTGCACTCCAACAGAAGGTGGTCGACAGTATCAGCAACTTGACAGGTGGTGCAGAGGGGGGAGGAGACCAGGTTCACCCGATAAAGCACCGCGTTGGTCAGAAGGGTCCTTGTCCGCAGCCGAGCCAGCAGGGTTTCTCCGCAACGAGATATAGGGTAGTTCTTGAAGTACCAACAGCGGGCCTTGATGTGGCCAAAGTTAGAAAAATACTTGCTAGTGGTCCAGACGCGGTCTTCCGCACTGGCTCCCTTCCGCTTGAGCGCGGCAGCCAAGTCCTCCGGGGAAATCCACAATATGGAGTTTAAGTTGTCAGAGTGAGCTTTGGCGAGCCGATCCGCTTCTTCGTTTGGGCCAATGCCTTTATGTCCAGGCACCCATACCAATTTGATGGTTCGGACCTTCTGGAGGGTTTCTTCCAGTCTCTTTCTGAGAAAAAGAATCACGTTCGGAGACTTTTTGTCCACTTTTCTGAGAGCCTTAAGAACAGACAGGCTATCTGATAAGATTACAAGTTGCTGCTCTTCTGTCATAGGTTCAGAGATGGCGAGACTAATAGCCAGGGCTTCCGCAGTAAAGATAGAGTTCAGATGAGGGACAGACTTTGAGCACCCGCGGTTAGCTGAGGCGTTCCAGACTGCAACGCTAGTAGATGTTAGCGATTTAGACGCGTCCGACGCTAGGCAGGTATGGTTTCTCCATGTCTCCCAATGCTCCATGAATTGCGCGCAGATTATAGAGTCCGGTAGCTTAGTGTCTTGAAACCCGAGATCATTGGTGTGGATGGTAAGTCCCGGGCAGGGCCACCTATTCGGAGGGGGTGTCCATTGAATCAGATCTGCTTCACGAAAGTCAAAGTCCAGACGAATTTCCTCCCACGTCTGAGCAGGTAGATTCAGGGTGCTCAGCGAGGAACCATCCAGGGTCCGGTTGAGCGGAGAGAAACGTCCTAGCGCTTTGTGCCTAATGATAGACCTGTGCTTGAGGCACTCGTGCCAGCGAGACAACTCCCATGTCCCAGTTTCTCTTCGGAGTACAGGAAGCGGTGTCCACTTGGGGAGCCCGGTGGCTACTCTTAAGGCCGCGTTGTAGAGCACCTCAATTCTCTTTTTGTCCGTGACGCAGGCGTTGGAATGGATGATACTCCCGTAGTCCAACATGGATCTAACGACCCCATTCACTATACGCAGAAGGTGCCCCGTGGTAGTCCCCCTTTGCGAGTGGGCGATGTACTTTATAACGTTAAGCTTTCGAAAGCCACGCATGCGAAGTTCTTCGAAATGTTTCTTCCAGGTCAAATTCTGGGAAAAGTGGAGGCCCAAGATCCGGACCGTGGTGACCCAAGGTATCGTTCGGCCACACATACCGACATTAAACTGGGGCAAGCTTTTTTTCTTTGAGAAATTAATCGCTGAGCACTTCGCAGGGTCTATGGTTAACTTCCAGTAGCTGCACAATTGTCCTATATTGGTCAACGTCGACTGGATATTCCTTTTGACCTTTGCCCATTCGTTCCCTTGAGCCAGAACAAAGATGTCATCCGCATAAACGACAATTTCGGTATTGGATACCGCAGTCTCGAATATGTCTCGCATGTAGATTGTATAGAGAAACGGAGAAAGGACAGAGCCCTGAGGAATTCCGCAATGGCTAGGTGTCTTTCGAGAGAGGCATCCTCTCCACCGGACCTGAAAGTATCGGTGGGAAACAAATTCGAAAATCCATTTTGCTATCCTTCCCGTGAAACCTGCGTCTAGCAGCTTGGCCAAGAGCCCGTCCCTCCAAACAGAGTCGTAGGCAGCTTTAATGTCAAGAGAGGCAAGGATTATATATTTTTTCGCTGTTCTTGCAGCCATTATGTCTTCGTGGATCTTTGTCAGGGAAGTTGAGCAATCGCGAAAGGGGAGAAACCCATGGTGATTTTCGTGGAAGATGTCCTTCGTGAAAATCCTGTGGGTCATACGGGAAAGGATTATTCTCTCCATGACTTTCGCTACCACAGAGGTTAAAGCGATCGGACGATATGATTCAACAGCTTGCCTGTCTTTCCCTCTCTTCAAGATGGGGACGAGGACAGAGTTTTTCCAGGAGTCTGGAATGTCACCTGTGGTCCAGCTTTTGTTTAGGAGGTTAAGCAAAATCAGCTGGTTTTCCGTGGTTAATCCCCGAAGGGTCTTGATGTGAATCCCATCAAGCCCGACAGACCCCTGGGACGTGTTGGAAAGAGATCTTCTAAGTTCTTTGAGCTCAAAAGGCGCGTTGAAGACCTGGTTCTCGTCGTCGCTGAAGTCTAAGGGGATCCCTTCCAGCGGTTCGGTGCGGCCATACCATTCAGCAAAAGCATTGGCCTGGAACTGAGGTGACGAGGTGTCTCGTCCATCGATTTTGAGGATCCAGTGAGAGGTAGAAGGAGGATCACTCCTTTTATTGAGCGCTTTCAAGATTTTATAGATGAAACCGGACTGGGAAGCCTCCTGGCACACCTTTTGCCAATAGATCCGCGAGGCTGTTCGAGTGGCTTTTCGAAGCTTGCCAGAAACGTGACGGTAAGAGATCCAGAAATCTCGCCGGAGGGTGGTCCTAGCCAACCGCAAGAACCGTCTCTTTTGCCCCAAAAGAAAGCTGCATTCCACCTTATTCCACCAGGGGGCCCCAGAGCGTACGTTAAGGGCCTGCCACCGGCCGCTGTCCGCCATAGCCGAGCCACAAACACTCAGGAAATGTTCGTACGAGATACTCCCTTCTCCGGACATTCTGAGCGACTTATTCAGCAGCAGATGAACTTTACACCAGTTATACCTTTTTCGAATTTCTTGCCGGATATTAAAAGGGATCCGCAGATTAATCTGTACTTTGATAGGAAAATGGTCCGAGGAGAAGCAGTCGGCGTGTACATTAGCGCTAGACTGCAATGCAATATCGGACGAGCAGATGGAGAGATCGATAAGGGACGTATTCCCATTCCAGGAGATATGAGTAGGGACATTGTCGTTGAGGAGGTTGATGCTTTGTCCCATGATCCAATTGGCCACTATCTCAGCGCCGGGAGAAGTCCGGTCGGAGCCCCAGCATCTGTGCTGGGAGTTAAAATCACCCAGGACAAGGAAAGGTTTGCTGATAGAAGCCAGGATATTTTCCAACCAGGCTCCCTCGAAACAGCCCCTAGGGGAGTAAATATTAATGATCGACAGGGTTGAAGTCTGCCCCAACCGAAGCTTGATCCCAATCACCTCAGTACCGTGGGAGGAGTCTTCTGGAATAGCAATGAGCGAGGACGGGATCTGATCATTCACACAAATTGCAACCCCGCCGCCCCTCCCAGAAGGGCGGTCAGCACGGTAGACGACCCGGTGGGGAAGGGAGAAAGGAACCGCCCTCGAAAGAAAGGTTTCCTGAAAGACCAACACATCAGCCGAACTGAAAAACCGATCAACAAGCCAGGGGCGCTTATCACGAAGACCTCGACAATTCCACTGAACAACCGAAAAACCCATAACAAAAACAAAAAAACGACAGCAGCACACGAAAAACGACAAACAAACCCCAACAGCACACAAAACCCGAAACCCCCCCCCCCCCCCGCAGCGAGGCTCAAGCCCCGCTACGGAACATCCGCTTGTCTCTCTCTACCCCTGGACTTCACCGCGTCCGCAGGGCAAATTGCATGATGTCAACAGTAGGCTCACTTTCTAATTCCATCATCGCATTCTCGTCATCGTCCTTTGATTTCTCCCGATTTAATTTTTTCTTTCCCATTTTGTCTTTCCGCTTTGGAGACGGAGATTGTACCCGTTTCGAACTCATTTGGTTCATTTTGCTATAGAGAGTTTTTATAACATTGGATATCCTCTTGTCCATTTTGTCCTCAGTTTCTTTAATGACTTTCTCTAATATATTCTTGCTTTCTTGCCTAATAATATTCATTTGGGCCCGTATTTCTGTTTCGATTTTGGCGCTGACCTCTTCCTTTAGAATGTTGTGCATTTCTACTTTAAGTGCTTGAAGAAAAGGTTTGAGGTCTTGTTGAGAGATAAGGTTGGTCGGGCCAACATGCCCAGCCGGGGTCTCTTTAACTGCACCTGCATACGTTCCTGATCCGGATCTCGTTTCCTTGTCTTTATATCGGTTTCGGGCTTCTTGTAGAGAAAGCCGATTTCTACATTTGAACCGCAGAAACGCGTCCTCTGCTAAGTAGGATGGACAGTTCTTATCATTGCCTTTATGGACCCCTTTGCAGTTTGGGCATTGTATAGCTTCTGAATTGCATGTCCCCGGTTCATGTTCGCCTCCGCAATTGAGGCATAACTGAGGGCCGCGACACATTTTAGTGTTGTGGTTAAACTTATAGCACCTGGTGCATTGGCGGGGCCGGTCTATGAAGAGCGAGACTCTATGAATTTCGAACCATAGGGTGACCGCATCTGGTAACTGGGTTCCTAGGATGGTTACCAAAACTGTCGAAGTGGGCTGGCGGACTCCCCCTGAAAATTTTGAGAACCGACGGACTTCTTTCACTTCGAATCCACCTTCCGCGAGTTCTTCTGCTATGTCCGAACACGTGACCTCCATGCTTATGTTAAACAATAGAAAACGGGATGTGATGCAGTCAAATTGTAAAGATGTTTTTGTTGGGACAGATAGCAGGGATTTCATTTCCAACAGTTTGTTAGCTACTTCCAACTGAGTGGTTTGCACAAGAAGTTTGTTGGTTCGAGTGAGTTGCATTTGGGACAATACATCAGTGGCTCCGAGTACGGCCATGAGATTAGTTTTTAGTTGTTTAGGATGAGATCTGGGTATCGCTCCGTCGATAGCTTCTATGACTAGAGATATGGCCTGAGCACCATGCTTGACAGCTGACGAGAGCTGTTCAGTTTGAGAGGCTTGGTTTGTGTATAGGAGAGGATCATACATGTTCATTTTTTCATTCAAATTCGTTGTATTCGTACTAAAAGAAGAGCTTACCCCAGGAAAAGAAGCGCTACCCGTATGGGTAGCCTCCACTGCCTTCGCCACTCTTGAAAATAGTCTGAAGACGTAGTCGAAACAGTCCTCCGAGCCACGTAGGCACCCGAGACGCCGCCCTTGCGTACGCTCGACGCAAGGAAAACCGAAAAAGCAAAAAGAAAGAAACCAGGCCAACAACTCCTTCACCTTAGGGGGAAAACTACACTTGAGTTTCACAAACACTAACCACAAACACCTACTAAAGGACACCAACACGCACTACGAAAACCAAGAAGAGCAGACGCCGCAGCGAGCAACCACCTTCCATCACTCCTGGAACACCTCCCCTCCTTCTATCTAGTCTTCATGGCTAGAATATAAACAAACTGTGCTGAGCAGTTCAGTAGAGGTGAGTAGTTGCCTTCCTACTGCTGTAGAAATAATTAAATAAATAATTAAGACATGGTGGTGGAAAAAGTATTATATTTACGTGACACATCAGCAAACTGCAAACATAAACAAACAGATGGCTGACATGAAAAATGTTTCAAAAGTGTATGTTGCATAAAAGCTCATAACTTTCGAAATAATGCGAATTTTTGAATGCGGTTTTTTGCACAGTGTTCAGAAATGTTCAAATATTCAGAATAAAATAAAATTGAAAAATCGATTTTTTGAAGGTTTAAAGGTCCTATGCCCCCTTAAATAATTTGCGCTAAAAAGCTAGTTTCAAGGATAAGTTTAATAATATTAAGTACAATTTAATGCAATGTTAAAATAATGCTTTGATTGTATCCAATTATAATTAAAATTCATATTTTCGGAATGAAATGATACTTTATAGCATGAGTTTGCATATTTATTGCTTCACAGGTGTGAATAATACACAGGGGAGGTGTGACATGCTTTCAAATCAGGGCCTGAAATGTACCAGAGCAAACAAAAATAATGCTCCGGTTCATGAAATATATTGAAATTCCATTGTGGTTATGTTATATGATTTATAAATTGGGACTGCTTGCCATGCTAAGCAGTCACTTGGCCTTGTGCAATAAAGCAACTTCTTTATCGGAGCTTGATCTTTCTTTATTCTCCACAAGAATGCATCTACAATCTATGTGAGCCTATTGTGCTTCGCACAGTCATATTTTAATGCAACTTGCAATGCACTATTTACAATCATATCTAAGACAGCTGCCGGTTCGTCAAAATTACATGAAAACTGCCTTCTGGTGTGCTTTTCGTTTTGAGTATTTTTTATATTTGATATTATAATTTTTTGTGATTATGTTCGTAACATTTTGCTCTGCTCTATTGATGTAATACTACAGTAAACCTTTTTGTACACTGTGTATGTTTTTATATTGTTTGAAAATACATGAAATTTCTCTATATTTTGTCAATTTGTTTTTTATTTACTTTGCCCATGTACATAGTCTAATGTATAGGGAAAATATTGTGATAAGGTAAGAGTTTTTGGCGGAAGAACATGTTTCAAGCATTCGTGAACTCGAATCAATTGTTTTTGAAGTAATTTGCATGTGTGTGAATCTCACAAGCAAATGGAGCGTTTCAGACAAAATTTGATATAAAAATTACAATGGGTGAACACTGGAAGCCTATTGATTTTAAACGTAATCAAATGTTCAGAAGATCCCAAAATTTTAAAAAAAATCAGAACTTTAAATAATGTTACACAAATAATCATTTTTTATGTAATTTTTCATTAGAAAACTACTGACACAAATTTAAGAATGCTAGCATGAACCGTTCTTGATATATTGTACCTTTTCAAGTAAATTTATCCAAAAATCACCTAAAATGAAAAAAATTATTAACTATTATGAAACATATTCCCTTTTTATATGAATATTATGCGATAAATTTGTTAACATCATTCTCGTGAATCTAGTTCATTCTATGCTCGAGAAAATATACTTTGTGTAGTAGTTTTGTATTTTGACACCTAGCAATTTGCCAACAGTTATTTATATATATAAAAAATGCTATTTTCTATGTTTATCTATAATGCTTGCTGATAACTTTGGCGAAGTTGGCTACTCATTTAATAAAATATCGCAAACTTGGATATACTATTTTGCCCCAGATTGACAAAAATATTATTAAAACACAAAAAATGATGCCAACTTGATGAATTATTAAAATATTTTAATATATGGACTATATTGTTTATCATGAATGTTATCAATATTGATAATTGTCAATTTAGAGTTGCATGAAATATAAGTAAATTAGGTACGATGTTGTCAATAGGAAAAGTGTTAAATGTGCAATTTAACTAAACACATTGTGGCGTAGATCCTATACATTATATTTTCTCCGGGAAAGAAGTAAATTCATTGCATTATCTAGAGAAAGTAAAGTGCTGCCCACATCATATATCTAAAAAAGGCTCCTATATATATATACAGACTGGTGCAAGAGCTGCCATTGAAGCTCCTGTGGGAGCAACAGCTGTAAGTACGGGTTAATGTTAATGAATGCCTATTTTCCTTTCGACTATCGACTCTCTAAGATCATTACAAATTTTTATGCCAACATGTTCATATATTTCTGAGTTAGGGTCCGTAAGTTTAACTAATTACTCAAGTGCAATTCCTATTTCTGAACAAATGAATAAACAATAGCAACATTTGAACTCAAATTTTATGCAACTATAGCTCAACATGTGGTTGTATGGCAATTGATTTCAGCTTGAAAGATAATATATATATATTACTATCAATACCTAAAACAGTGATGTGGTCTCATTTCCTTGGGTTAGACCTACTTCCTAATATCTACTATTTTCTGCAAAATTTACATATTAAATCATATGTTAAAAATGAACAATTATGATTGAAACAGTTTGAATACTAGTTTTGAAATATATATATAATCTTCACTTTCAAAACATTTTTATATTAAAAAGTGAAAGAAGGTAGTTAGTTAATATTTTATAAGGAAACATAGGGATGCGATTGAAAAAATTAGCACAATTTACTTTTCGACAGATTACTGAATTTTGGAGCAATCAAGTAACACAAATAGGCAATTTAACATTTTATTGAGACAGTAAATCTTGACATTTATACAGATTTCTCAGGATTTTTAATAGTCATAGATCATTTAAATGCATATTTTAAATAATCTTATGAGTCATGACGAATCTCTAATTAATGAGGCTCAAAACATCTCAATAAGGCAAGTTCGTGGGATCCATAATGAATCAGAAAAGATAAACCTGAAAGAACAAGGTATGATTAAATGAAATTAAAATAATAATGAAATGTACTTTAATGAAATTATAATATATATATTTCACCCTTTCATAAATGTCATAATATTTTGAAACTAATACTTATTTCTGATATGACGTTTTTAGCTCCGTACACTAGTGCTTTTCAAAATTTAAACTGCATTTTTATGCAAAATAATTCTTTATATTGCATATTTGGCCGATGCGGTGGTTGAGCGTTCAAGGCAAGCATTCTTTTGTGCTTGCTCTGCTGCCGGGTTCAAGTCCCACCTGTAGACATGGGTGTTGTGTTGTTGGATGCAGTGTGGGGCAACATCATGCGATAGCAACGTGGTTCACATGGTATTTGGAAGAATCCACCACAAGCAGGAGAGAGATGAACATATTTTTAAAAATATCCAATTCAGCATGAAATCAAACTTGTCATAAAACTGGGAAATATTTATAACTTGAGGAAAAACATAGCAGTAAATAGGAAATTGTAATGGAGATAAAGATATTTTTCAAATTATACAGATTGGCACAAAATTATAAATTTCCTTATCAAACTTGAAATTTCAATATAGAAAAAGGTCACAACTTGAAGAAAATCCTAATTGTAATTGTCTACCATAAGCAGTTGATGTCATTGCAGGATTATACTTGCAAATTTTATTACTTTTCTTAAAAAAAGTGCATATACAAGAAAAATTCAGTAAGTAGGATATTTTATTTATAAATACAATTTATCATAACTCATTTTTTCCAGTTTTTTAGCATGGCATATCAAATAGTAAACAATCAATTATACATGCAATATACAATGTAATTAATTTTTTTACATGCATATACTTACTTGCCATACTTCGTATCAACAGCATAACTTTCACATTCTGGGGGATGAGAATATCCTTGAAGATCTTTAACCAAAAAACACTAGACAGTTTGCTGACATTTTATAAGCAGCATAACTCTTTAGTATTCATTTAGTTTAAGTTTTCTATGATTGTATATTAAAGAACCATACTGCATACTTTAAAATCAGTTTATCATACCGCCCTCCTTACTGAAATGAAAAGATATACAAAAGTACACAGAATGAAATGCAATAAACTTAAAAAATAATTGCAGGATTACACCTACAAATTTTGTTAATTTTCTTATAAAACAATTTCCTGAGAACATAAACAGCAAAAAAAAAATTCCATTTACCTTATTTGCGGTTGGGAAATTCAGTCTGCTAGTAATTTGTTACTAAACATGAAATGTGATTTTATTTTTAAAATATATTCCTAAATAAGTTTTTCACAAAGAAAACATGTTATAGCAAGTTTAAAATATGATTTAAGATCTTATTGGCTACTAGAGATGAGTTCGGGCCCAATTAAAAGAGGCTGAGCTCGCATGGTACATTTGTGCCCAAATCCAAACTGCTGAACGCAAAATAGAGCCTGAATCTGCCCGAGCATGAAATAAATTTCTAATAAGTTATCTTCTAAGTTTTCAAAAATGTCCATTCGTGCCCAATGGGTGACTAAGTTTAGATATCAAGCACAAAAGCAATGCATAATTGAGTGCTCAAGCTTAGGAATAACAAATTGAAAGAAGAAAATATAACCTCATGAAAATCATATAACATTAAAATAGTAACTTATCAATATGAGTGTTTGTAGTAACAAAATTAATATTGGCCTTTTCTTCTCTCCACTCTATATTTCTAAATACATGATATTGTGTTACTTTTATTTCAGAACATGCAAAAGTTTGATTTAATGGACACTTAAAAATTTGCAGTTCTGTTAATTATTTTTGTAACACATGAAATTGTCAGATTTAATGCAATCTGATGACATTCAATAAACATGATAAATCATAGTAAGATTATATTTTTAAATCATCAAAATAATAAATATTAAATGCAACTACTTATTTTGGAAACTTTAATAAACAGTCCCTATCCATCATATTCTGCAAATTGAGGATATCCTATACGGTTTGAACCCCCTAAAAAAACTAGAAATGTTGCTGACATTTTAGAACGCTTTAGCAATTGTTATATTAATACCAGAGCTTGCTGAAATAGTTTGATTCCATGCACTCTGTTAAAAACATGCAATTCTGTTCAGGGCTGTACAGCCGGAGTCCAAAGCAATTTGGAGATGAGTTAATGTTGGTAAAAGTATATCAACTCAATCTTAAATAGAACTACTTAAAAATAATTTCATTTCTGGAATATTTAATTTTTAAATAGTTTTTAACAATAAATTAAACATATGTTTGCCAATTACAAAACTATTGACTAAACATTAAAAACAAGTAATTGCTATTTATGTAGGATATTAGGAAAGGGTTGGAAGTTTGAGGTATCGATTACACAGTCCTGATTCTGTTAAACATTTCTCAAAACATGTATCATTGTTGGTTTTCAAGCAAATTTTTAAAAACATATTTTGTTACTTTTTTCAGAGCATGCAAAAGTTCTGTTTGATTTCATGAACTCTAATATAAACATGCAGTTCTGTCAATTATTTCTTTCTAGCATGCAAAATTGTTAGATTTATTGCAATCTTAAAAACATTCAATGAACTCAAGAAATAATTGCATGATTACACATTTAAATCAACAAATTCCAATGCTGATGTCAAATTGTAAATAATCTATATTATGCATGCAATATATATCAAATGCTAAATGTTACGTGAAACTACTTACTTAACATGCTTTAAACCATGCTTACCCCTATACTTCATATTCTGCGAGATGAGGACATGCTAAAAGTTTTGAATCCCTCTAAAAAAAACTAGAAATGTTGCCGACAGTTTAGAACTTTTAAGCAAATGCTATATTAATACCAGAACTTGCTAAAATAGTTTGATTCCATGTCCTATGCTATAGTCAAAAGTATTTGGGGTGGAGTAAAAGTTAGTTCAAATATATCTACTCTGATTATTAAATAGAAGAAAATTCTTAAATATCAATCAATATATTTTTTTCATGCCCTTTAAAATGCAGAACAACATGCTATAATTGTGATCATTTGTACCAACGATAAAGATTTTTCAAATTTATAGCAAAATTTGAGCAAAAGAAAAAAAGTAAGTTACGTAAAAATTTATTCTGGTGTGAGAAAGTCAAGATAAGCCATATACCAGTAAATTTTTATGTACCGACAAGGAACATTTAAAATAAGAATGGTTTTAAATATTTAATGCATATTTGTAACTTAAAATAATTACACTGAAATTATAATTTCTAATTAAATGTATTCAAATCCCTTCTAATGATCTTCTATACATAAGTAACATAATAAATTTATATAGTATAGTAAAATTATACCTTGTCATCTTTTATAATCAAAGACTCATGATACAAACATATGGACATTTCAAATGCTTTAAATCTGTAGGTATTTTTCGTATCCATTGGGAACGAAGAGAATCATTTCTTGGCAGAGAAAATGCTGTCACCCTTTCCTTTTCTTTATCATAATTTGAGCAACATCCACTCACACTACAACGATTAGGCATGCTAACTAAATAATAGTATACAAAATCAACTAAAGAAAAAGAAGATAAAATAATTTGTTTTTCCAGTTATCAAAATACAAGTTTATTTTTTTAGAATAGTGTAAAAAAGATACATACAATGCAATTGAGAGAAGCATTAGAGCCAATTAACAAGAAACATACAATATTTGGCAATGATAGCATATTCGAAATGATTTCTGCATCTAGATCCTCGATTATACGGGGTAATGGGAAAAACAATTGACATGTATATATATATATATGTATATATATATATGTATATATATATATATATATATATATATCTGAAATAAGCAAGAAAACAAAATATATACTCCTGTTTCCAGATAAATATTTCATGTAAAAATACAATAATATTTCATTCAATGCATAACATACAAAGGATTAGGCTTACGAGAGACCTACAAGAATAAGACACTATTGTATAAAAAAATGCTAAAAATTGGTCTGAAATACTTTTAAAATGTTCCTAGATAAATAATTTATATAAACAGGCAGTATAAGATATGATTATATTTAATAATTTACTTCAAAAATTGGTAAAAAGTTCTCATATCCCTAGCGCGTAATACAACATCAATGCTAAGTCGTTCAGGGCTCAGCCGTTGGCGAACAGCTGATTTTTTCACGCCGGAGCCTGTCTTTCTAATTAGCCTTGTTCCTGCCCATACTGGTAGTATGTATTGAGACAAGGTGTCTAAATTACTACATTACTCCGCCCCTTGTCTCGTCTGCATATATTGAAACAAAGTATCCAAATTACTACTTACTACGGCTCGACACCCGGTCTCTCCCATAATGAGCAGGATGGAGGAGGAGACAATGTGACGTAACACATAAACGTAACGAGATATGTCAATCAAAGAGCGATTCACGCCATTATTTTGCTAGATACAATTTTTTAAACAATTTAAAGTTATTTGATGTATTTTAGAAAGAGAATGTTTATTAATTTGCTGTTTATGTGTTCTAAAACACGGAGATTTAATTTTTTTGACTTCATCGTATTACGGATGCGTATTCAGAATCGGTGGTGCGTACATAACCCAGGATGGCCGCCAGGTGGCGCTGACATCGGTCTTTGGCGGGGAAAATCCCAATAGCGCGCCAATGCTGTGATGCCCTTGCATTTGCAGCTCAGTTGAAAAATAATGCGGTAACTCTTACCAGCCGAATTTACCTTTTTTTGCTTCTGTGAAATAAACCAAACCAAATAGTGCTTTTTGTAGTACGTTTGTTTATATGTCGTGTGTGCTGGATGTAAATGAAGAAATATATGGTATAACTTTTTCAGTATTTATGAAGAACAAATAACATTACATAAAATGTTACTAATTATTCTAGCAAAATTTTTCCGTTATTATCTACATGTACGTTAATTTTTTCGTTTGGAATAACGTTTTCAAAATTTCTTAATAGTTAGACGTAGGATAAATGCATTGCTAATTTAATATATTTATCATTTTATTTTTATACGTTAGTTTTTTACTGAAATGATTACTTTTTAAAATTTGTTCATACTGTAAAATAATTTACATATACTTGCCAGCTGAGATTTTTCTTTGCCCAGAGATCGTAATTGAATTCTTTGGCATAGAAGATAATTTTGCTAGCTTTTAATATGTTCAATGCTTGAAATTGAATGACATATTGTTAGTTTTTTAAATTATGCTTAAATTTGTAAATATTATGTTAATATTTAGATTAAATATTAGGTTAGATTTGTAAATGTTAGGTTAATTTGTAAATGATAGATTAATTTGTAAATATTAAGTTATGAGGTTTTATCAACATTATAGTTGTACTTGAAGGTGTACTCCTTTTCATATTTGTAAACTGCATACTGGCCAGCTAAGTTATTCTCTGTATAGAGTTTTAAATTGAAATCTCTTGCTCATAAAGGACAACTTTTCTATTAAGAAAAGTAATTGCTGAAATATATCAGCATGGGAAGTTCCAAGTGACCATATTGTTTAGTGCATAATTGTAAAATTGAAACTTTAATTACTACCGGTTTGTGTTGTAGTATAAATATTTTAAACAGCTGTCAGAAAATTTTATACACTAGATGTATCCGTGCAGAGCATCTACGCTCTAGTGCCTTTTAATGCTCATTATCTGTTAGTAACTTACTACACAATCTCTAGAGTGCGAGTCATTTTTAAACATTAATATTCGCATAGTACGTATTTAGTTTCGTTTGTCTCACAATCAGTATCGCTCTTGCATTTTTAATATCACCAGACATATGGATTCATTGTTGTACGACCGTCTAATAAAATATAAACCATATATTTATTTAAATTAAATTAACTTTAAATCAAATAATATATAATTTCATTGTTGAACAAAAACTTGAATAAAATAATTAGTGTTTGAGATATCATTATGGAGGCAAAGGGACTACCTATCTAACTCCGTGGATACTTTTGATAGGATGGAGTAAGATTTTTCCTTTACTTTCATATTTTAAACAATGTAATTATGGTTAAACTTGTTATCATTTGGGAAATGGTAAATAAGCCCTTTTCAACAGAACGTAAATAAATGCATGATATATGCAGGGTTAGAAAGTAGGAGCATAAAGTCACGCAACAAAGGCATCTAACCAATTTTCTCCAGCTACCAAAATATCTTATTTGGGTGCAATTTCCAAATTATTTATTTTGTTTTCATTATTCAACTCACAAAATAAATCATATTTTATTAGCAGACCTGCCTTTGACCCGCTGTGCTGCATGGATGCATGTAATCCATGATATGAATTAGTTAGATTGTTAGAAGGAAGAATAAATGGATCAAACGAAATTTGCATCATACATGCAAAGAAAGGCAGAACAGCTAGGTATCTAAAATCTCCACCAAAGGAAAATATATAGGTACAAAATTTAACAACCACTAATTTTGAACCCTTTATAGATTTAAATCAAGGATTACAAACACAAATGAATTCCAATTAAAATTATTAACTATTAAAATATGCACTTACATATTTTAATATTTTTTAAAATAACGTATTAAATTTTCTTTTGATATGATATATTTAAAATCTGAACATCAGCTTAAGATTTTTTTTAATAACAAATTTAATGTGTAATGGTTAAAAAATTTCTTCCCACTCTAAAGCAGAGGTACTTTATGTATTTACTGTCACAGCTTACTTGAAAATGAATTTTATGTGTATACATGAGGTCACCTATTCTATCTTATTTCGATATTTTTGTATGCTTTTAAAAAATTTAAATGTTAAAACTTAATAGGTATTTAAAAATAGTTAATTTAAATTGACTATTTTTGAATACCTATTTATAAATACTTATTTTTAGTAATTTAAATTTTGAAAATTTAAAATACTAAAAAATATTTAAAATTTTAAACGTTTGTTTACAAATGGTAATCTATATCTGGTCTCAAAACAACCGGATGGACAAGTGCACATGAAAAAACAATATGTATCCAAATATATATATTCGATATATGCTGCCATTCAAATAATGTAAACATTTTGTTATATTCGATGTATACACTTGATAGGGATTTATTTTTTCTTCATTATCATTCAAACCGCTTTTGATAAAATTGTTGAATAAACATTGATTTTGGTATTAAACATTATTTCAACTGCTGCACTAATACCTGAACAAGAATATAATCTGAAAATTTTGCACATTCATATGTAACAGAGTTTAATTTTTTTCACTTTCTCTTATCGCATTACGGAAGTTCTATCATATTACAAGGCCATTGAACATTTGAAGAGCTTAATTCCGAAAGGGCCTAAATCACTTTCACTCGTTCGTCTCGTATAATATAGGCCAGTGGCGGTGCGTGCATAGGCACTGCGACACTGCGGGGGCGACAGTGCTGTCTCTCCCTCGCAGCCTCGCGTGCAGCTTCCTATGGGCGCAAGTGCACAACAGTCAAACACCACGCTTCACAGTTCCAGCGGCGTGGTGTTTGACTATTGTGCGCACGCGCAAGTAGGAAGCTGCACGCGAGGTTGCGAGGGAGAGAGAGCACTGTCGCTCCCGCAGTGCCGCAGTATCTATGCACGCATCGCCACTGAATATAGCGCAATATTGCCATATACTGTTACCTATCTAAAGTCACTTACTAGGAGCTGTAACGCCGCTGCCGCAACATGATACCCAAGTGAAAGTGATTTAGGCGCATTTGGAATTAAACTCTTCATTTAATGAATTGCACTTCCAATTTTATTGTGTACTTGCAGTATACTTGTTCTTCATATGGAATATACATTATAAAAGAACTTAAAATTCACAATCACGTGCAAATTCCTAAAGTAATCTAAATGACATTGTTATTCATTCTATTAAAGTATTTAAATTGATGTACAAAAAAGAAGTTTACAAATATCTGTTTCCAAATTTGTCTAAGGGGGTCGTATAAAAATTTAAAACGAGTAACTTTTTGAAACTTAATGGGAGGACTATTTCATTAACGTAGTCATATTTCCTACCTTACTTTCAACATTTTTGCAATTTACATTGCCCACTTATCTCCAACAGGTAAAGAATTAAAGTGTGTTTCAATCTTTTTGGGACACTCTGAATAATATTCAGAGAAGCTACATTTTGTTCCTCTTTCAAAATATAATGATTAGTTTTTAACAGCAGTAATACAAACTTTTACAGATGAAAAATTTGAATACTTGACTTAATTTTCACAATAATGCCCCACTCTGTTACATGCAAAAATATTTTAGTTAACAGCTTTTAATACATTGGAAATTTTGCTTATATTCAGGGACATATTTAAGGGAGTTTCTTTCAGGGTTTTTTTTTTGGGGGGGGGGGGGGGCAATGAAATTTAAGAGAAAGGCTAATTTTCTATTTATTTTATATAAATAAATCTAAATGTTGTCACATAAATAGAAACTAGGTTAATATAAAATGTCTCTCAGATGTATGCCTGAAAAAAAAAAACACTGGGCCTAAACTCACGGGCCAGGCAGGGCCCATAAAGGATTCACCTCTAACTTAGATCCCTTGAGATTGATATGAGCTTAATTTAGAACTGAATCCCTCCAAAAATTGAATTTCAAAATATGCCTCTGCTTATATTGCTGTAGAAGCTTTAAAACAATGTAGTAACAATTATTTTTTTATAAATCTGTATTATTCTGTAGATTCCCAAATTTTGAATTGGTGGGAAAACAATAGTACATATTATGTTATTAATTATAGATCTCACTGGAAATCAGTAGGCTTATTGTTGTTACTGATTACATAACTAATAAACATAAATAATATTTTAGACCAAAAACATGCAATATCTGAAATTATCATTTTGGAAGTTATGTTGCATTCACTTTTAAACTAAAAAATACACATAAAATGATTTTTTTTAATAAAGTGTAACATAATTATATTTCTATAGTAGTTTTTTTAATCTAAAATGAATGTTCGAAATATTGAAAATGTTTCTGCAGTTTGATGCCGATGGTTCTCCGATAATCGCTTAGGAACTGACATTTATTACATCAAAAAATCACACAAATTTTTATTCTATTTACTTTTTGTTTCAGAGATATAGGGATAATTGTAAAAAAATATGTAAGTTTCATTGTATCTCGAGAACAGCGCTTGATAATTTCTAAATAATGAAGAATTGTGTCCATTAATTTCTGGTTGAAACTATGTATGTACAAAATATTCATTCATTTAATAATAGTTAGTTTAGTTTATGTTTCTCAATTAAGGTAAAATCTTGAGAACATGACATGTAAACAAAAATCACATATTAAATACCTATTTTTGTAACATCTTTATATGTTATTATGTTTTTATATTGCTTATTCGATTTTCTAAAATAAATGTTCAAAAAATGGAGGGACTTCTCCATGGTCTGTTCACTCCCAAAATTAATAGGTCTCTATGTTCATTGATTGAAATAATAGCACTAAATGTTATTCGATTTGCTCAATTTGTTAGAGATATATAGTGCTGCTTGTAATAAAGAAATTAAGTTTTTTTCTAAACAACACTTGTTTGATGATGTCGACTCTAGTAAGAGAATAAATATGCACAGCTATATTTGGCAAATGGTTGCTTTGAATGAAAATTTCCCAATTAATCCAAAGCAATTAATTCTGATATGCTAGGATAAATCATTTTCAAAGTTTCCTTTTTAATGAAGTTTTCTTAACCTCTTACCTTTACAACTCCTGAGAAAGTGAACCTAATGTTCATATATGTAATCTTTTCTTTCTTTCATCAATAATGAAAATCAATTGTCTTAAATTAATTTGAAACAGAACTCGAAATAGAAAATTTTATGAATCGGAATGCTAAATCACTCGTATCGTATTTCCAACGAAAAAAAAAACTGAAGTCCGTAGCACTTGACTTTCCCTCTATAATGAAATGAATTTACTTCTTTCACAGTGAAAATATAATGTATAGGATCTATGTCACAATGTTTTTAGCTGAATTGTACATTAGGCACTTTTCCTGGTGATAACATCTAAAACTATTTCGAAGTACTCAATTTACTTATATTTCATGCAACTCTAAATTGGCAATTATCAATATTAATAACATCCCCAATAGTCCATATATTAAAATATTTTAATAATTAATTTATCAAGTTGGCAACATTTTTGTAATTTTAATGATATTTTCATCAATCTGGGGGTAAAATATAGCCAAGTTGGTGATATTTTATTAAATGAGTAGCCAACTTTGCCAAAAGTTATCACCAAGCGTTACAGATAACCAGAGAGAAGAACATTTCTTATATATATAAATGACTGTTGGCAAATTATTTGGTGTCAAAATACAAAACAATTACACGAAGTACCTTCTTTCAAGAATAGAAGGAACTAGATCTATGAGAACGATGTTAGCAAATTTAACACATAATATATATATGAAAAGTGAACATATTTTACAACAGTTAATACTTTTTTTAATTTTATGTGATTTTTTGATAAATTTATTTTAAAAAGTATAACATCTCAAGAATGATTCATGCTAGCATTCTCAAATTTGTGTCAATAGTTTTTTAATGAAAAATTATATACGAAATGATTATTTGTGTAATATTATTGAAAGTTCTGATTTTTTTTAAATTTCATTCGAAAATTTGGCTGTCTTCCAAACATTTGATTGCATTTAAAATCAATAGGCTTCTAGTGTTCATTCATTGCAATTTTTATACAAAAATGTAATTTATGGTATAAAAAAATGTAAACTTTATATCAAATTTTGTCCAACATGCTCCATTTGTTTGTGAGATATATCTCCATTCACACACACGCACAGATCACTTTAAAAACAATTGATTCGATTTCACGAATACTTAAAACATGCTCTTCCGTCAGAAACTTTAATTTTACAGTAAACTTTAATTTTTGACTCCGTCACAACACTTTCCTTATATATTATACTATGCACATAGGGAAAGTAAATAAAAAACAAATTGACAACAAATGGATAAAAATTTCATTTATTTTCAAACAATATAAAAACATACAGAGCATACAAAAAAGTTTACTGTAATATTACATTAATAGAGCACAGCAAAATGTTACAAACATAATCACAAAAAATTATAATATCAAATATAAAAATTTCTCACAGGAAAAGCGCACAAGGCGGTTTTCATACATTTTTGATGAACCAGCGGCTATCTTAGACATATGATTGTATGTAATGCATTGCAAGTTATATTAAAATATGATTCTGCGCGAAGCACAATAGGCTCATGTAGGTATTAAACACATTCTTGTGAAGAGTAAAAAAAGATCGAGCTGTGAAATAAAAGTTGCTTTATTGCACAAGGCCATATGACTGCTTAGCGTGGCAAGCAGTCCAAGTTTACAAATCATATAACATAACTACAATGGAATTTCAATACATTTCATGAACTGGAGCACCATTTTGCTTTGTTCTGGTACATTTCAGCCCCTGATTTGAAAGCATGCCGTACCTCTCCTGTATATTATTCACGCCTTCTGTGAAGTGACAAATTTGCAAACTCATGCTATAAAGTATCATTTCATTCCGAAAATATGAATTTTAATTATAATTGGATACAATCAAAGCATTATTTTAACGTTACACATGCCGTACTTAATATTATCAAAGTTGTACACATTATCAAACTTAACTAAACTTTTCCTTGAAACTAGTTTTTTAACGCAAATAATTTAATTTCTTATTACAAAGGAGGGATAATGGATAAAAAGTGAAAAGCACCAGAAATGCAGCAGATTTCTCTAATAATTAATTGCTTTAATTAATTTTAAATTTCAACAGATTCATAGTTACAGATTCATAGTTATGAATATTGAAGGTCATTAAATATAACAAAATATAAAATTTTCGAAAATTTCTATTTTAGTGTTCCTTTTAGTGACATTATACACGTAGTGCTCCTTTTAGTGACATTTTACACTTCCCTAACGAGCACTAAATACAGGTCCATCCATAAGCATTGTGGTGCTCGTGAGCAACATGCTAAGGACCTCTGTTTTATGGGAATTGACAAATTCAGTCCTACCTCGTTACCAACTTCAAATTTCAATAACATTTAATTTGAGTTACATAAAAATATTTAATGAAACACGAACAAAATGTAAAATCTTCTGGATCTTCAATAGTAAGAAGTTATTAGAAATGCAATTTAATAAATCAGCTTTAACTTTCTTGAAATTCAGAAACATATAAATTCAATCAACTTTAGCCATCGTAGTAGGAGTTCAAAAAATTATTTTTAATTGTTTGAGAAGTATCTCGTTTTTCCACATTTGGCATAATTTCGCTCTATAAAATAAGTATGTCAAAAGGGCTTTGAACACCAAATTTAGTGTAGCTTCTGTAAATATGCAATTTTGCATGCATATATGAAGATACTCAGTTTTTATGTACAACTACCTAATTACCATACTAGATATAAATATAAAGAGTATCATTTATTCTACAGGATGAGTATGTTCTTAAAGGTTGTAACTAAAGGAACACGGAAAGGTTTACCAACATTTTATATAAAGCATAACTCTTTAGCAATCATTTAATTTTCTATTACTCTCAGTAGTAGATTGGGGGAGGGGGGGGGGGCTGCAGCAATGAACACCAAATTGTGTAAATTAAAAAATATACCATAATTTTACATTACATTTTAATTTATACATTTGTACGATTGCACTTACTGCTATCGAGCTTAACATATAGTTGCTCATATAGTCAGTCATATAGTTGCTCATATAGTCAGTGCTTTTGATATGTATATCAAATACACCTTTTAAAAATACAATATTTCTTTTAGTTCTCCTATTAACACTCTGCATGGTGATAATTTGTAGTTCTAAAATGGCTTGAAAAGGCAAGTTTTTGATTTAGTTGTGTTTGTGTTACTGGTAAAAATTGTGCTGTAATTATACTACTTTACTTAATTTTTAGTAATTGCAATTTAAGAAATACAATAATTCCGAAAGTACAATGACAACAATTATGTATGTAAATTGTTTCTGAATAAATAACTAGTATACTTTAAACCCCTTTAGATCTTAGTTATTTTCTATAGAAATATAAATGCATTTTTACACATCTCAGGTTAGCAAAATAATAGTTTATGAAGCAAAATCATGCATTTCTTTCTCATTGATTTTTAGCATGTTCATTGTAATCATTTTAAATGTAAATATATCTAAATACAATAGTATTTGAAGGATATCAGAGTAAAATATATGTATATTTGTATAAAGCGCCCACACAAATAATAAATAATTGTGGAAAAATCAAAATTCAACACAGTCTGTTTCTCGTACTTTTCATTTCGAATATTAAGTAGTATGATTTTTGGAAATTGAACTTTTGTAAAATGAGTAAATGAGCCATTTACTACTTTTAATGAGTCATTATAAATTTATGTCATTTAAAATGACAAATTTTTAATTTCATTTAAATTCCCAGTTAAATGTTTCAGGTCTATACCATCATATTTTAATCTATATTTTAATTGTGTAACCCATCCATTTTATTTTGTTTAAGATGTCGATTTTTCCGGGATTTGTCAAAGGACAATCCGATAATCTTTCTAAAATTGACGCTATATATGTATGTTTTCGTTTTTGGGAACGAATCCCAATTTTATTGGAGCAGAAATGCGAGAAGTTAAAACTAAGAGGTATGTATGATCTCCATTAATATTGACAAATAAATCTAAAACTAATTCAAATGCATGAATAATTCTTTTACATTTAAAACTTTAATTTTGATTGCACGTGGAAATAGTCGCACACTACAATGTCCGATGCTGCATTTAAGCTGATAATTGACTTTTTATAGTAGTTTATATTGTAGTTTGAAATTATGTAAGGACAAATAAAGCATGCCTGAAATACTCAAGAAATTTAAATACAATACAAACTACAAAAAAACAAATTTGAATGACATAGTCTGATTTGTGAGGTTCCATTGCCAATAATTCTCCATATCTTCCTTTAACTGAAATATAGAGAGGAATCAAAAAGCAGTTACATTTATAGTTTGATTTAATGTCTCCCATTACAAAGTTAAAAGGATTTATCGAAACTTAAAAAAAATTTCATAGAATATTCTGTAATATGTCAAATTATATTATTTTGATATAATTGGAAGAATAAAAGCATTATAAGAGATAGTTTATTTAATTTTTCGTCTCGCTCCCTTCCAAAAAAAGAAATATTTTATTTAGCAGATAAAGCGGGGGTGGGGGACA
Organism: Amaurobius ferox; assembly: GCA_951213105.1. Taxonomy (NCBI): domain Eukaryota; kingdom Metazoa; phylum Arthropoda; class Arachnida; order Araneae; family Amaurobiidae; genus Amaurobius; species Amaurobius ferox. Next base: position 17,559,780 of record OX578142.1, on the reverse strand, counting down.
CTGGGATTTTGTGTTCTGTATATGGGGACAAAAGTTGATAGAACCATTACTGTATAAACACTGCATACGTTGAAGATATAATGCATTTATACTGACAAATAATAGTTAAAGTAGTATATATATATCAGTAGTATATATATATATATCAGATAAATATTGATAAGATATATTTTTATTTCACAAATGAGGGTTGCACAACTTATGATCACAACTTATTTGTTACACAAGAAATGACAGCCATTTATTATTATAAATTACTATATAATGTTAACATTTCTATTTATACAATAGATATCATGAAAAAGAAATAATTATAAATTAATGTGCCATTGTTTATTTCAATAAATTGTTTGGCTTAATAACGGGTGACGCCAAAAACGCTGGCGTCATTTTAAGATATTTATTACTGCCACCTCTCCCCCTCCTCCGGCAGATTCTAGCGCTACCCCTGTTTAATAAATTGTGAGATATTTTTAAGGTTTAATTCTATGTTTTTAAAACTTATTATTTTGAGATACAAGCTAGAGTATGTCTTATTGTTCAATCCCTAACTTGACCACAAAATTCTTTAATTTTAAATTACTATTTACGCAGGATTATTTATAGTTTTTTATTGATCCAAGCAAGATCATATCCAGGATTTGATTTCGGGGAGGGGGGTTAAACCCACATTTCATATCTTGGTGGATCTTTACCTGTTCAATGGTAACTTTTTCATTTTGGGGGGGTTTGAACCCCCGAAAAAAACCCTTAGTTACGGCCAGAAATCCAAGTAAATAATATTTAAACAGAAGCAAATGTTTACTTACCGAAAAATGATCTCCACAACACCAAAGAGATGTTTTATTCGATAATTTTGGATTTTTCTGCTCGTCCTTTTTCATTGCTTTAGTCCATGCTTTTCGTTTAATTGGATCTTTTGGAACATTAAAAAACAGCTTATCAACTGAATTAACCGTTGTATTTGTGCAGCAAGGTACTAAACAGTACTTGTAGGTCGGTTTTAGAATCTCACTCATTATAAAAATATGATAAATAAAATTTCTTGTCGGAGAATCAAGTGAGCACCTCTCGGAATCCACAGTAAACAGTGTATTGCGCTCTTTGTTTACATGCATAGTGACGTCACAAGAGCGGCCATTACAGAAACAGCGTTTTCGCGCCGGATTGCTAAGTGCGAGCTTAAACATTTTTATATTAACTATCTAAGTTCAAAAATTAAAAAATATATATACTATCATTCATGATTTTTTCTCTACTACACGATAAAAATAAAAAAAAACGTGAAAATTCCTCCTTAGAAAGACATGGCAGGCTAATAGAGACCTTACCCTTAACCCTTTCGCGATGAACGGCACGCCCAGGTGCCAGCTGCGAACTTGCATTCAAGGACAAACGGCACGCCCACGGGCCGGAGGAAATTTTACCCTAAAGGACGACTGGCACGTATTGGTGTTTCTACGTGGAACGTTTTAATTTGAATGTATTTGTCTCCTAGATGGCGTTAAATGCCCGTGGAAGCAACTTAAATGTATTTTGTAGATGTTTGACCTTGGCACAAGGAGAATCCAATGAATTATTTCTCCATTTGGAGCGGTGAAACACATGGTTCTGTAAAGTAAACAGAGCACTTCTCGTAGCATCAACAATTTTATAATTGAGTTCCGGGTCTCGTTCTGATTTTGTCTTTTATTGATTTCGTTGTTGAATTAGAGGAATATAAGAGTGGTTTTTTTTAGTGGGTGGGGGGGGGGGGGTAAAGGAATGTGCGGCAATGAAATGATTAGGTTATTTATGTTCTCATGGAAAGGAAGGCTAGGATTTCGTTAATATATCCAATCGAAAAAGTCCAGATATGGAATAAAAATATATAAATCGTCAGAATCGGAATGAGGCCATAAATGGAATTTCCTTGTGTATACTGGAAAGGACACGGGATTATCAAGCTCTGATGGTCGGTATGGAGAACGCGTTGTGAAAACATTTCTAAGTGAACTTTTAGGAAAAGGATATACTTTGTATTTGGATACATTTTTTACCTCTCCTGTACTTGCAAAGTATTTGTTGTCTAAGAATACGCATGTATGTGGTACAGTTTTAAAAAATCGGAAGAACATGCCAAAGAATTATCCATCTGTACCTAAAACATATATACACTAAAATTTTTAATATTTTGATAAAAGAAAATTTGTATAAAAAATAAACATCAAATAGAAAATAAGTATTTCCTTTCTTCCTGAAAAAAGTAGAATGCTGTGTTGAACGGGTGATTTTTAGTGAATTTTTTTCGAGAGTTAGGCTTAGCGCAAAAAAATAGCCGTCTTTTGGGCACATTTCGGAAACGAAGCGCTTCGTCCTTTGGACCACGGTAGTTTCGGAATGCCGCCGTCCCGAAAAGGTTAAAAGGGAGCTTAACAGACTCACGTGTAAAGTCAGGAAAAAAATTGTCGCGGAAAAGCAGCAGCAGTATAAATAGTTAATCGAATCGCTTAACCCAGAAGACGTGTCGCTCTGGGAATTCGCCAAAAGACTTAGGAAACTGCAAAATAAACTACCGCCATTATTAGATGGCAATAATATCGCGTACTCAGATGAAGGAAAAGCCGAGACGCTCGCAAAGCATTACGAAAACAATTCAAACTAAATCACGATTTAATGTGTCAGGACATCCTAAAAACGGTCAGACAAACACTAAATAACTTTAGAAACTCCCCAGTCACGGCTGAGATTAACCCAGCCACACCGCCATTCTGGCAACCTTGGAAACGAAACTGCAGACAAATTTGCCAAAGATGCTACCCTTTCTGGTACGTCCCTTTCCCTTATTCCCTTCTTACTTCATTCTGCAAATCCGCCCTTTTGAATTCCTGGCAACATCTTCTAAACAACTACGTCTCACCCCGAACTCATGACCCTTCACGTATTTCTCTATTTCTACCTATTGTTAGCCCCGAAATTCAAATCTTTAACAAATACCTCATATATTTTATAACCGGCCATGGCCCTTTCTTAGATTACCTTAACTTTTTTAAACATAAATCATCCTCCAACTGCCCTTGCAACGCATATGGTGATGCAGACCATTATTTATTCTCTTGTCCCTTTTCTAAAGAATACCATTTAATTAAACCTGTCCCCGCTTCCCGTGCAGCTTGGTTCTCCGGGGTTTGCCGACATCCGACATTACTTAATAAACTCAAGAACTGTGTTCTCGTCGCCCGTGATATTTCGAACCGTGTTCGCTGAAAAGCTTGTGAGTACCTACTATCCCCGTGTCTCTGGTGATCAATCCCCTCCCCTTGCTGTTCGTGGGTTCCCCTTTGTTTTGTTTTTATTTTTGTGTTTTGCTGTTTTTTATCGTGTTAACTGTCTCATCACCACCTGAAAACGGTATAGTCTTGTTCTTGTTATACAAACCTGCCAAACAGTGTGAATAAGCGACTTATATATGGAAATGTAAAATGTTTACACTTTGAAGTGATACCTTTGTACATATATTCTCAATACAAAATTGTGTCTCTGTCTGTATATACATCTACAATGTCATAATCACTCATATCTGTCTGTAATATAACAACAAAATTATAATCACCCCATTTATATACATTTCTGTTAATTTATACTTTAATTCTGTAAATATTTATAATCTCATATATTACTTCCAAATCATACATCTGTAAATATTGTACACATCTATAAATATTGTAAATTATGGATTATACAGATAGTCCACAAACACAAAGGTTTTACTTTTGTATCATTAACAGATAATTTATATTTCTGTTACTTAAATATCCTTCAATGTCTATATTATTTTTGTCCAGCATTATTGTCCTGGCTGGCATTATGTAACTCTTTTTTTGCTCTTTTATGCGCCCTGCTCTCTCTTTCGTCCCCTCCTTTTGTATATTCCCCCTCTGTTCTTTGCCCTGGTCTCTCTTTGTCCCCCCCTTTTGTAACTTCCCCTGGTTATTTTAATTCCATTTATTCATTTATTTTATTTTTATTTATTTTATTTTTTTAAAGTAAATTTAAAGTTTTTTAAATATCCCTCCAGGGTCTCTTTGGTAAACCTGTGCAGCCTTATTGCTTTGTACTTTAAAATTTTCACAGTTACTTTTTGCTTAAACCTGTTGTTTTTCTTATGTGTTCTTTTATGCTTTTGTGTTTTTTGTATCTTTGCTTGTCTTGTAACTTATTGTGTTGTGATTCATTTTTTTTTATATGTGTTGTAATTACTTGAATCAAAAATAAAGTTCCCGGCCACACACTTAGCTACAGTAAACCTTCGGGTCTGTCGTGTGGTCTGGGTTTCCAACATCCAACACCGCAAGAGATAATCGAAATTATCAAAAACTTAAAGAACCGTAAGAGCCCAGGACAAGACAAAATCAGGAACGTAGCGGTCAAAAACCTACCCTTAAATATAATTTTTTTCATGATCATTTTAATAAATAAAATACTAAAATTAAACTATTTCCCTAAAGAATGGAAGGGCGCGATAATTATACCGATTATACCGCAGGAGAGGATGCCACAATTCCAGCCAAATATAGACCAATTAGCCTACTACCAACACTTAGTAAAATTACTGAGAAAATAATTTTTAAGAGACTGAACACGCACCTTAGTGAGAAGGACATTATCATTCCGGAGCAGTTTCAGTTTCGGCCAAAACACTCCACCACTCATCAACTGCTGAGAGTGGTAGAGTACATATCTTCTGGACTAAATACCAAGACACCCACAGCTGCAATTTTCCTGGATATACAAAAAGCCTTTGATAAAGTGTGGCATAATGGTCTAGCATACAAATTGATCACTCTAAAAGTCCCTGACACATTAGTCAAACTTTTAATTTCATACATAAATAACAGACACTTTCAAGTCAGAGTTAAAGATAGCTTATCTACACCCAAGCTCATAAAAAGTAGTGTACCGCAAGGATCCATCCAGGGCCCGACACTTTTTAACATATACCTGAATGACATCCCCAGGACTCCAAACACCGAGCTGGCACTCTAAGCAGACGACAGTGCGATGCTTGCAAAACACACTTATCTCACAGTAATGCACAGATAGCTACAACAACACTTAGACAGACTCCAAACACCGTGCTGGCACTCTATGCAGACGACAGTGCGATACTTGCAAAACACACTTATCTCACAGTAATACACAGACAGCTACAACAACACTTAGACAGACTTCAAACATAGCTGGAAAAATGGCGAATAAAATTGAACCCTAATAAATGTCATTGGATTTACTTCTCTAGGAAGCATAAACCCCCGTTGCATCTGTATATAAATAACCAAGCACTACGCGCGGAAAAATCTACTAAATACCTAGGTGTAACGATGAACTTCCTCCTAACTTGGAAATTGCACGTAACAAACATAATCAAAACAGTGTATAATGCCACATGAGCTTTATACTTTATGATAGGAAACAACTTCTAATATACAAATCAGTCATCCGCCCGGGAATGCTGTATGCAGCACCCGTATGGGGATATGCCTGTAAAACTACCATAGACCTTTTAGAAACAAGACAAAATAAAATCCTAAGGTGTATAAGGAAAGTCCATAGATATTTAAGGAACTCGGTGATTAGAAAAGACTTTAAAATAAAAACCGTGAAAGCCCAAATTAAAAAGCTAGTGCTAAAATTCTACGACAACCTGCCTTCAGTTCCAAATGAACTTCTATTCAGTCTACCTGACTATGATCATCGCAAGGCCAAATCTCGTAAGAAACCCCGTGCAGTACTTAACCTTGAATAACCGGATTTAGGTAAACCCCTTCACTAGCAACTGAAATTAATTAAAAATCGCGATCAATATTTTTCAAATTTAAAAAATATTCTTAATCCTTGCCAAACTGCCAAATTGCTAGGTAACCCTCAGATCTGCATCAACCCCCCAAACTGACTAAACCCAAATGTGCAATAAACTGCCACACTAGGAGCCAAGTCAAAAATAAAATAGTAAATAAAAAAAAATTCGAGCCTCCATATCATGGGTCAATGAAATAATGTCACAGCATGACGATACGAACCATATATTGAGATTGGAGATTTAAGGCGCTCCGCGCCTGGTGCTCTGTCCTGTACGAAACTTCATTCTTCTCAGCCACCTTCTGCCTTCTTCATCCGTGAAAGTGCGGGGAGTGTAGTTTCCACTAAAAGTTCTTTTCTTTGTTTGCTTAATGCTCTCACTAGTATTTTGATTATTTTTAGGATAAGCAGGATTATTTAGGTTCGGTTTCTTCCTTTGCTTAGTTGCCTCGTGGGCTGCCTGTTCGATTTGCTTTTCGGTTAGTTTTAATTTAGTTTGTGAACTTTCCTCACATTTACTAGTTACATTAGTATCAGCATTGGTAGAATTGACATCATTAGTAGTACATGTGACTTTTCCTACGTTGGCTTTAAGAGTCGGTATCTCAACAGCAGGGGGAGGGGTGGGTATAGTTAAACTGTACTTACCACAGCCCAGCACTGCAGCCATCTGGTCCAGTTCCTCATTCATTAAGTCCATCCGACGATTCATCTCCTCGTGAACTTTCTTGTCCTCCGGGTTCTTCGTCTCTTTTTCAGCAAGTACAATCTCTGTTTCCAGCTCGGTTACTCTCTTTTTAAGTGCTAGAGCACGCTCAATAGTAGTAGGAGGTACTAACACGCTAGCCTCATCATCAACAACGATCGTCGCGTTTCCGTCACTCACATGCCCAGGCGTTACCTGGGCTTCGCCGTTCATCTCGGGAGCACTCGTCATTACGTCCTACTAGCTCGGAGTCTAGACTCCAAATCTGCGCAAACTAATCAAGAAGATGAACGTGGTACTGGTGGAAGTATTCTGATCAACTTGCTGCTGGTCCTGAATACACTAATTCTGGGGGGGGGCTGGGGTTTTTTGATATCTGCGACCATCTTAATGATGCAAAAAAGTTTTGCCATGGGATCATCTTCAGAGGTTATGAGTTTAAGGATGTTGTTTAATAAGTCCTGCAAGTTACTCAGATCGAAGCGTTTTCCTACCTCCTTAAAAATTAAGGAAGTCAAGAAATGCGTTCGAAGTTTGAGGGGGTGTCTATTCCTGTGTCAGGTCGTGCCTGGGCAGAGTGCTCTCTGGTTTTTCCTGAGACCGTCTCAGCACCCGCCTGCACTTCCTGAACAGGGGATGTTTTTAGAAGGGAGGGCGGGGGAGTTTTCCTCACCAAGGTTTGGTGGGGGTCAATTTAGAATTTGGAAGGGGGGTTTAGCGGCCTGGAACTTTTTACAGTTCCAGGGGTTTGGAGGGCAATGCCTGAAATTGGCGGGGTGATCTCCGCCGCAGTTGCAACATTTTGCAGGTAACTCTCTCGATTTCTCACATTCTCTACTGGGGTGGCCTTCGCCACACATTAAACAGCGAGGGGGAGGGTACATTGATCACTGTGATGGTTGAAAAGTTGGCAATTATAACACATTTTGAAGCCTTTGCTTTTAAATGTTTCAATTTTAACCTGCATGTAGAGTACACTTTTTATCTCATGGATCTTTGCCCAGTCTTCTGTAGGCTCGAGACCTACCAGAAAAATGGGGAGGGGGCTCCTATATTTCCTATTTCTAAGTTGAGCAACTCTGATGACTTTGAATCCTTCACTAGCAAGGGCAGTTTTTACTTTTTCAGTATAGGTATTGGACGGCAGTCCTTTAATGACTATCTTTTTAGGTCTTTCCTGTTTCAAATTGATGGCATTGAAGGGAATCTTCTTAAGGGTCAAGTGGGCCTGCACACTCCTGAAGTCCTCAACGGACCCAGGAGTGATTCGGAACACCCTTCCCATAAGAAGACCTTGTACTTTATTCTCTAGCATACTATTAAGCTCCTCTATGAGGGCTCCCCAATCACTTATGAAGTCTACATAGAAGGAGGGGAGTCTATCCTTAAGGGGGGGGGTCTCAATAACCATAGTGGTTTCCTCACTCTCAAGTTCTGAAAATTTATTTTGAGTCTACGGTTGGGCCGAAAGTTTTGGCTTCTTCCAATTACTAGGGGTAACATAACCCTCAATTTTCTTGTACATCTCGTCTTTAAAAATTATATACAAGTCATCATCGGTGGGTTTTTTCCAGTTTTTTACCATATCGTTTATGAAATTATACGTATCGCGATCAACTAACGTATGGGGGTCAGGGTTTTGCAGCAGCGCAGAAGCATCAAGAACAATCTACCTGTGATGATTTTCTGTAATATCTTGGTTTGGCTCCATTCAATGTCCTCGTCCTCGAGTTCCTCTTCAAGTCTGGCAATGACGTAGTCATAACAGATGAAATGGGTTACTATGTTCCAGGTGATAGAGTCTCTAGGAATTACATCTTTGGAGATATCCAGAGTCTTTAGATATTCATTTTCGAAGGTCGCTGCAGTCTCGTAGCGGGTTTCCTGTTAGTAGTGTCTATATGCACGTCTGAGCGCACATATTCTTTTTACACTAAAAACATGATTTTATAGCTTATTTTATCTTTTTTTTTTATAAAAAAAAGGTCTCGAGCCATTTTAATATTAAAAACATGATTTTTATAGCTAAAAAGGTGTATATATACCTTTTTTACATTTAGATCAAATTTTAACAGTGAATTACTGAACTTTTTTTAGTTAAAAAGCTAGACTTATACATATTAAAAGTATGATTTCACAGTGAATTATTTAAAATAAATGCGTGACAAAAGAGGACCTCCAACTGAATGGAAGTCCTCTAATATATGAAAAATGTATATATATACCTATTAACAGTGAATTACTGAACTTTTTTAGTAAAAAAGCCAGACTTATACATATTAAAATATGATTTCACAGTGAATTATTTGAAATAAATGCGTGAAAAAAGAGGACCTCCAAATGAATGGAAGCCCCCTGTTTTTAAAGGGTGGGGTTGAGACCCCTCTTTTTTATAAAATTAAAAAGAATTATAAAAATATCAAAATTAAAAAAAAGAGGACCTGACAAGTTTAGATTGATGACGATCCCAAAATAGGATCGTCTCAGAAAATGATAAATATAAAGAAGAATATAATATTATAAATTATATAAAATATGGAAAATTGATACATGGTTTCCTTTGATAATTTTCAGGTGGGGAAACATTACACCCACCTAAATATGATACAATTAAAGAAAATCTTTAAAAATGATTAAGCTTTCTCTAATTCATATTCGTATTTATCATCAATCATACCCGAATACTTAAATATATATCTTCCTTTATTAATTTTATATATTGATTCATCAGAAAGTTTTATTAATGAATCTCCATATTTAGTAATAATTTTACTCAATGATATCAGATCATATTTCCCAGGATTTAAATCTTTTAATTTAAACGTTTTGGGATAACCTCTAAGTCTATTGAATTCTTCCATTTATTAGTAAACATTTTTTATAAATATAAATCCACCCATTCTTCATAATCTGTAAAACCTCTTTCTTCCATCTCTTTTTTAAGTTTTTCTCTGTATTCTTCATCAGACTTTGACTCTTTAAATATTTTTTTAGCTATAATATTTTTTGTTCATTATCAGAAATTGTAATAGAAACATCAGGTTCATTTAGTACATTAATTATTCTAGTTACTTTCCCTACAAAACATTTATCATTACCCTCTTTTATTTCATCATTTAACACTTTTATTATTTCGTTTTTATTCTCATTTTTTTAAATTCTATTAAACACAATAACTAATATTTCTCTAAATTTAATATTATGGCCTCTAGTAAGTGTCTTTTAATTTCTATACCTAGTTCTTTAATGCATTCATCTAAATCATATATAATTTTATGATAGTCTCTCTCAAAGATTTTTGATTATATGCACATTTTGAGAGTCATTATATACATTATTATGAAATCGGGGGTAAATTTATTTTATCTTCATCATACCATATATCATTTATTCTAGACAAAAATATTAATTCAGTTAGGGATGTAATATCATTTTCTCTACAATATAATTCTTTTAAATTAGTTAAATTTTCTATTCCTTCAAGTGACGTTAATTTATTTACACCACAATATAATACTTCTAAATTAGTTAAATTTTCTATTCCTTCAAGTGAAATTAATTTATTTTTTCCACAATATAATGCTTTTAAATTCGTTAAATTTTTCATACCTTCAAGTGACGTTAATTTATTTTTTCCACAATCTAATATTTCTAAATTTATTAAATTTTTTATTCCTTCAAGGGACGTTAATTTATTTCCTCCACAATATAATTTTTTAAAATTTATTAAATTTTCTATTCCTTCAAGTGACGTTAATTTATATCCCTCACAATATAATTCTTTTAAATTAGTTAAATTTTCTATTCCTTCAAGTGACGTTAATTTTTCTATTCCATAATTTAATAAAAAGATAGATATCACTTCAGTAGGATTCTCTATATTTAAGAAAGAGATAAATGTTTTTTTATACCATTATTATATATAACATTCATTTATTTAGAAACATTTTTATAAAATATTTATTTTTCATTTTTTCTCAAAAGATAAACACATTCGTTCAAGATTTTTTTAACTTCACAAATCTTTTCAATAATTTTTTCTCTATAAGATTCTTCTTCATAATGACCAAACTTTTTATTTAATTCACTCATCTGTATAGCTTGTATTTTTTTCCAATAAACATTAAGAAAGTGATCAGATAATAGATCAAATTTGTATTTAATCAAATAACAAAAATCTAATTTATCCATAAATTCTTCTAAAAAATTTTCACTAAATGTTTGATATCTAGCAATATACATCCAATTTAAATCATCTTTTAATTCTCTCATGGTATCTTCTGTAAGATTTTGAAACATTGATACTTTATATAAATCTAAATGATCAGAAAATTTTATGATAAATTCGTTACTTAAAGTTCGATATTGAGAAATGTTTACCCAGTCTACTTTATCTTTACATTTTTCTATAAAATCTTCTGATAATTTTTGATATTTAGAAATTTTAGGCCAATCATCAGGTTGAGCAAATTCTTCAATAAAAGAATCAGACAGCGATGAATATTGAAAAATTAAATCCATATTTACATGATCTTTAATTTCTAATTACATCTTCAGATAAATTATTTCTGGAAAATGCATTCCAATCGATATCCATTTAATGGTGAACGTATTTTATAAAGGGATTTTTTCAATATGCATATAAGGTTTTAAAGTGTTTGATTTACCTTCGGATTTTATCCATAATGTGATGATATCATCGCGTTTACCATAAACAAAACAGGTTACTGTATCTGTATTAGCATTTAAAATTTCCTTACCATTGATTTCTAGTGATATCAGTGGACTTTTATCATATATATATATACTTTCTACTGTATCATATATAGCTATATATATGGAAATTTTCATATACATATCTGTAGTTAATCTCATCTCTCGATCCAGTAATTTAGAACTCATCATATTGAAATTTACTTTTGTAAATTCTCCATCTGTAAAAATAAGAAAATCATCTACGGTAATTCAGATATCTCTATTATCTAAATATATTTTATTGACAGCATCTTTATCATATTCTGGGCCTGCTACATTACCTATTCTTTTATTTTTTCCTATTGTTTTAGGTAATAAATCAGAGGTAAATGCACCTCTAAATCCTTTCTCATTTTTCATATTTTCTTCAATCATTTTGTTACTAATTCCCGTGGTTGATATATCCCCTTTCCACGTTTTTTTTACCCCAGATCCTTTCATCTTTTTTTGTACAGTTGAACTAGCTAATCCAGATAAAGCATCTGTTGCTATTGCTGGAACTGCAAATTTAGCAGCGGTTATTAAAGAGGGTATAAGTGCTGCTAGAAATGGTCAAAATCCTCCATTTTTATCTAATTGAGTTTTACTGATTGTAATTCTTTTTCCATCATTAATATGATTAATTTGAGTTTTAGTTAAATACATCTCATGATTAGGAGTTTTAGATTTATCTATTTGTAATGTTAGTTCTTCTTTATTTCTAAAAGCTGATTTAAGTTTATTTTTCTGACCTTCACTTAAATGAACTTTATTTTTTTATCTTTTATTATAGGAGAAATTGTTTATAATATCGTTGCACATCATTGTAAGTCATTTCTCCATTTTTAATAACATATCTAACAATAAAACTACTTGATTATATAATTTTTTTGATTTACTTCCATTACATATTTTTTCTGTTAAATTTGATAATACATCCTTTTTATCTATACCTTCACCTAAATAAGGATAACCCTCTTTCATAAGCCATAAGACATGGATATATTTTTTCATCATTTCCATTTTATAATCTGATTCCTTAACTTTTTCTAGATCACTTTCAGCTTTAGAATAGTTATAATTTTTAGTATTAGTTCCTTTCATTCTTTTATGTGTATCTCGCTTTTCTTTAGCTATTGCTATTATTTCATCAAGATCTTTTTTAGATTTATTTATAAGATCAGAAGGTAATTCTCTAAATTTTCTTTTTTGATAAACGGTATATCCAAAAATTTATCACTGTAAAATGTAATTTTTCCTTCTGCTCTATCCATCAATTGTTTAACATCTGATGTGTAATCAAGAGGTGGAAATGAAATATTTTCTACAGCATTTTGAATACTTTTTACAACCTCTTTATTTGATTTTTCATATTATTCAATTTCTTGAGTGACTGGTTTATGAAATTCCTCTAAGGTTTTTTGAATATCTAATTTTTCTTTTAGTTGATCTTCACTATTCTTTCTTATTTCTTTTTCTAATTTTACTAATTTAATTCAATCTTTTATTTGCTCTATAAACTTGTGTTTTCGTTCTTTTTCTAATTCGTTCATTTATATAATATTAATTTTTTACTGCGAGTAAATTATTTTTACAGCGAGAAAATTATTTTTTACAGCGAGTAAATTATTTTTTTACTGTTATATAAATGATAAAGATTAAAGATTACACGGAACCAGATAAGTTACCTGATCCTAATCAACATCCTTTGTTACCTAAACATCCATTTAGTTTGCTTATAACAGGGCCTTCAGGTTCAGGTAAAACAAATTTACTGTTAAATATAACATACGATTTTTTAAATTTTGATGCATTATATATATATGTGCAAAAGATTTATGCGAACCTAAATATTCTACATTACAAGAAATATATACAATGTTTGAAGATATAGAAAGAGAAGATATTTTGAAATGTAAGAAGAATAAGAAAACATTATTAGAATTGTATGATAAATACAAAAAAGTATTCTTTTCTTCAGATGATTTTATTACAGTAGATGATTTAAATCCTACATTAAAGAATTTAGTTATTTTCGATGATTGTGTGACTGAGAAAGATCAAAAAACCATTCAGGAATTATTTATCAGAGGTAGAAGGAAAAACGCATCCATAATATATTTATCGCAGTCTTATTATACAATACCTATCAATATAAGAAAGAACTGTAATTACTTTATATTTTTCAATCTACAACCAAAAGAAATGCAACAGATTATAAGAGAGATAGATGGTAAATTAAGTACTGAAGAATTCAAACAAATATATAATAAAAGTGTTCAAAAACAATACGATTTTTTAATGTTAGATTTAGTGAATCCAAAAATGAGATATAGAAAAAAATTTGATCCTATATAGATGAAATGGAAGAATATTTAGAAAAAAGATTGTATGTTTACAGAAAGAGTAGAAATTTATATCAAAAGATAAGTATTTCATTATCAGTAAGTAAGGTCATTCTAAGTGGAACGGGTTTATCAGCTATTGCCTTTCTTCCGCTTGCTTTTTTAAGTTTATCGGTTGGAATAGTAGAAGCTATTGATCTTGCATTAAAAATAGCAGAAATAAAAGAAGAATATAGACATTGTTATAATTTTCATAAAGAACTCATTAATTCGTTTAAAGCTAAGGATATGGCAGAAGAAGAAATTTATATGCGAGAAAAGGATTTCATAAAAAGTTTAAAATTTAATCCAGTTGAAAAATATGTAAAACAAATGCAATTGAATGGATATAAATTTATTCATTCTAAATAAATGGTTTGTAAAGGTGGTGATATTGTTGGATGGTTACAAGATAAAATAAATCCTCCAGAAATGCATTTACCAGGATATCAATATTGTGGGACCATTTACAAAATTAGAAAAAAAATTAAAAAGAGGTGATCCTGGAATAAATAGAGTTGATAAAGCTTGTAAAAAACATGATATTGAATACAATAAAACAAAAGATACAAAAAAGAGAAATGTTGCTGATCAAGAATTAATAGATGATTTAAATGTAATACAAGATCCCACATTTCGAGAAAGCTTAGGTAGAGTATTTATTAAACCTATTATTAAAGCTAAAATAAAATCTGGGTTAGGAATTTCTACTTCTATAAATATGTATTGTGTCAAGTGTAAAAAGAAAACCGAAACTAAAAATTATCATGAAACTACTTCTAAAAATAATAAACCAGTTGGTAAAGGTATTTGTACAATTTGTGGTAGTAAAAAGAATACTTTTTTAGGATTAAAGAGTTAAAAGAGACATATTATAATCCAGAAACAGGTTATTGTGGTATTCAAGAATTGAAAAGAAAAACAGGATTACCTAATGTTGAAGTATTTTTACATGAACAAGATGTATATACTAGATATAAACCTGTCATTCGTAAATTTAAAAGAAGGAGAGTTTATGTTCCAAACAGTAATAATCAATTTGACGCTGATTTGTTATTTATAAAAAATTATAGCAAATATAACGATGGAACTAATTATTTGTTAACAGTTATAGATGCTTTTAATAAATATGCTTGGGCTTTCCCAATAAAAAGAAAAACATCTGAAGAAGTAGTACAAGGTTTCAAACAAGTTTTTAAAGAAAGAAAGCCAAAATTCATTTTGACAGATGAAGGTACTGAATTTACAGGAAAAGTTACACAAAAATTATTCAAAGATAATAATATACATTGGTTTACGACTTATAATAAAGAAATAAAATCTGCAATAGCTGAGAGATTTAATAGAAGTATAAGAGAAAAAATTATAAAATATATGCATGCTAGCAATACTAAAAGATATATTACCTAAATTACTTAAAAATTATAACAATTCATATCATAGATCAATAAAAATGGCACCCGTTGAGGCTAGTCGAGACGAAAATGAATCTCAAGTTTATAAAAATTTATATACGAAAAAGATCATAAAAAAACCTAAATTTAAGATAGGGGATAGTGTTAGAATATCAACAATTAAAAACACATTCAGGAAAGTAGATGATTCTACATTTACTGAAGAGATTTTTACAGTATCTGAAGTATTAAAAACAGATCCTATTACTTATCGATTAAAAGATTTAAACAGTAAAGAAATTGAAGGAACTTTTTATGAAAATGAAATGGTAAAATATAATAAAAAAGATGATGTATATGCAATTGAAAAAATCATAAAAAAGAAAGGAAATAAATATTTTGTAAAATGGTTAGGATATCCAGATGAATTTAATAGTTGGACATCTGATTTATATGATGTTTAAATTATGATGATTTTATGGGGGGTGATGTATCGCTCTTATAACATAGTACGGATATCATTCTTTTTAATTATTAACATCATACTTTCTTTTTTAATCATTATTTTTATATTCTTTATTATCAATAAAATATGTTTCAACAATTTTATAAACTTTATAATCCAAGAACATATATGAGGAATGAAATCATAGTTTTTACAAGATAATGAATCTTTTATTATATCAAAAGTGGTCCCCCCAGATCTGGGGGTGGCATATTTATCATCTTTGACGAATGTTTTATTAATGAATCAGGAATTTAAAAGATGTGATAGTTTAGAAAATAAAAGCTGTTATTAATAAAATTTCGTAGTAAATAAATGAATGTTAACATTTTTGACGGTGTTGAAATGGTTGAATCGATTGATATTTCAGATAATGAAGTTTCAGTTTTAGATAATGAAGTAGCATATAAGATGAAATTAATGTATTCAGATGATGAATATTTTTATATTATAGATTACGAGAATTTAAAACAAAGATATAATAGTAGAGTTTGTTATTTTAATCAATTAAAAAGGAGGTATAATATTACTCAAGAAGTTGAGGAAATGTTTTTAAAATTTTTAAATTTTATGTATTTTGAAAAATCGGTTAATTATTATTATTTTATGAAAAAGATTTGTGATATTTTTAAAATTGAAAATAATATAAAGGTTCAAAAATTTTGTTATAAAGTCAAAAAGAAATATGAAAAAATCTGGAATGATTTCTCACAAAAACATATTTCAAAAAATGTTTTCTAATAAATGGAGCTTACAAAAAAGTGTATACACTGTTTGACTATGAAATCAGTAAATAAGTTTTATATATATCATAGAAATGGTAAAATTTATTTCCAAAGTCACTGTAAATGTTGTGATTCCATAATCAAATATAAAAAAATTAAATGTGAATGTGGTATGCAATATACATATACACACAAAAAGAGACATTTAAAAAGTATTTATCACAGTAAGCATCTTCCAGGAAAAAATATTTCAAAAAATGTTTCCTAATAAATGGAGCTCACCTTAAAGTCAAAGACTATTAATAAACTTAGAAAAGTAGTAAAACAATAGTATATTAAACAATCTAAAGGCTGTAAGAAGGATGATTTAATTAGATTATTAATTAAATATATCAGAAAAACAGATGAATATAAACCTCTTTTAGTAGATTTATTAAATTTAGATATATCAAAATACTTGGAAAAAAAGAAGAAAATATTTATTGAAAATCCTGAAAAACGTAATAAAATTAAGAAAATTTTTGATTCTTTTAGTTTAAGATTTGATAAAAATAGTAATGATTTTAAATCTGTAATTTTCTTTCCTGAAGAAAAGTTATTTACACTAGAAGAAAATCTTGAAAAGTTATTTACAGAAGACAGAAAATGTCGTATATGCGGAAAATATTATAAAACTGAAGATGAAGAAAAACATATAAAGAAGGACTTAATGATTAAAAGATCAAAACAAAAGAGAAAATGTATTATTTGCGGTATATATTATAAACATTTAGAAAATCACATATTAAGTCGAAAACATAAAAAAGCATTATTAAATGATGAAGGAAATGTAGAAATTAAGGAATATGAAACTACTTATAAATCTAGATTAAGATCATATAGAATTAATAATTGTAATAATATTAAAATCCCTCTAGAATTTTTAGAAGAGAAAAGAAAGGTTGTAATAGAAAAAATAAAGCAAATTTAGAAAGAATTTAATGGAATAAAGGTAAATTTTAAATTGTTTTGTTTGTATAAATTGAATGAAGAAATTCTAGAATTTACATTCAAACCTGAGAATCAAATTATATTAAAATCTAATGATTTACATACTTTTTATGATTATGTTATTGACAAATTAATAAATGAATCTGATGAGTTTATATCAAAAGGATCTGGTTGGAGTCTTGAAGAAATTAAATTTTTGGAATTGAGAATAAATAAGTATCAACCCTTGATAGGATCAAGTTATATTGATTTACCTGAAAACATTAAATCTAAACAAGCTATAATAAATGTAAAAAATAAAGATAATAAATGTTTTATGTGGTCTATATTATCAGCAATTCATCCTGTAAAAAAAGATCCTCAAAGAGTGTCAAAATATGAATAATATAAAGATGAATTAAATTTTAAAGGAACTGATTTTCCTGTTTCATTAGACAATATTAAGAAATTTGAAAAACTAAATAATAGATCTGTAAATGTTTATAGTTATGATGGTTCAGTTTATCCACTTAGAATAACTAACAATAAATTAGAAAAACATGTAAACTTGTTTTATATGAAAGATGAAAAAAATGATCATTATTGTTGGATTTAAAATATAAATAGTTTGATCAGATCACAAATTACTAATCATCATATATTTTTATGTGATAGATGTTTAAATCATTTTTATTCTGAGGAAAGATTAAAGATACATGTGGAATACTGTAAAGAGAAAGAAGCTGTCACAATCCTAAAAAAGATGAAGTTATTCAATTTAAAAATCTTGAAAGAAAAATGAGAGTACCATATACTATATATGCTGATTTTGAATGTCTCTTACCTAAAATTGATACACGTGAGCAAGATCAAACAAAATCATATACTGTGAAATATCAAAAACATGTAGCAGATGCATTTTGTTATTATATAAAATATGAAAATGAATACTTTATACCTCCTGTTGTTTATACAGGACCTGATACAATCAAAAAGTTTGTATCTTTGTTAAAAGAGGATACTCTTAAAATTGAAAAATTTATAGAAGAAAAAACTAAAAAATATGAAAGTATCAAATCAATGATAGAGTTCGATGAAAATCATTATAAAAGAACTAATATATGTCATATATGTGAAAAACAAATCTTAAAGGATGAAAAAGTAATTGATCATTGTCATATAACTGGAAAATATAGGGGTCCTGCTCATAATGTTTGTAATTTAAATTATGAAGTACCAAAATTTATTCCAGTAAAAATCCCTAATTTAACAGGTTATGATTTTCATTTGTTTATAAAAGAACTTGAATTTGATAAATCAAAAATAGATGCTATACCTAATACTGAAGAAAAATATATATCCTTCAGCAAAAAAATAGGAGGTATGAAATTGAGATTTATTGATTCATTTAAATTTATGTCTTGCAGTTTAGATAATTTATCAAAAAACTTGAGACCAGAGAATGAAATAAATAGATGTCCTCCAAAAATACGGAAAATGAAATATATTAAATACTTAAAATCTAAATTTAGAGAGACATCATTACATTTTCCTGATGATAAATTAGATCTCATTACAAGAAAAGGTGTATATCCTTATGATTATATGGATTCTAAAGATAAATACAAAGAAACAGAATTGCCTTCAAAAGATAGATTTTATAATAAATTGAATGAATGTAATATAACTGATGAAGAATATAAGCATGCTCAACGTGTTTGGAGAAAGAATTTAATATGAAAAATTTAGGTGAATATACAGATTTATATGTCAAAACAGATGTATTAATTTTAACAGAAGTATTTGAAAATTTTAGCGATGTTTGTTTAAAAACTTATAAATTAGATCCAGATTGGTATTTTACTGCTCCTGGTTTATCTTGGGATGAAATGTTAAAAATAACAAAAGTTAAATTAGATTTATTAAATAATTATGATATGATTCTCATGATAGAAAAAGGTTTAAGAGGGAGGAGGTGTTTCACAATGTTGTAATAGATATGGAAAAGCAAATAATAAATATATGAAAAATTATGATAATAGTAAAGAATCTAATTATTTAATGTATTTAGATGCTAATAATTTATATGGATGGGCTATGAGTCAATATTTACCATATGGAGAATTTAAATGGTGTAATGATTATGAAAAAAATTATGTTAAACGTGAATTATATAACAATAAAATAAAAGATGATTCAGAGAATGGATATATATTTGAAATTAGTTTAAGATATCCAAAAGTGTTACATGATTATCATTCAGATTTACCATTATGTCCTGAAAATAGAATTCCTGAAAATTCAAAACAAGGTAAGTTATTAACAACTTTATATGATAAAGAGAAATATGTAGTTCATTATAGAAGTTTAAAACAAATATTTGAAAATGGGTTTAAAGGTTGCAAGAGTACATAGAGTATTACAATTTAAACAATCGAATTGGTTGAAAAAATATATAGATTTAAACACTGAAATGAGAAAGAAAGCTGCTAATGATTTTGAGAAAGATTTTAATAAATTGATGAATAATTCAGTATTTGGGAAAACTATGGGAAATATAAGAAAACGAATCGATGTAAGATTATGTTGTAATTATGATCAAGTTAAAAACTTAATTGCTAAACCTAATTTCAAATGTAGAACTATTTTTGATGAAAATTTGGCAGCTGCTCACATGAAAAAAACAAAACTATTTTTTAATAAACCGATTTATGTTGGAATGAGCATATTAGATTTATCTAAACATTTAATGTATGATTTTCATTATAATGTTATGAAATCGAGATATAAGGATAATATTAAGTTATTATATATGGATACAGATAGTTTTATATATGATATTAAAACAGATGACTTTTATGAAGATATGAAGTCTATGATTGATTATTTCGATACATCTGATTATCAAGTAAATAATTTATATAATATGCCTAGATGTAATAAAAAAGTATTAGGTAAAATGAAAGATGAAAATAGCGGTGTGATTATGGAAGAATTTGTAGGTTCAAGAAGTAAAATGTATTCAATAAGATTAGAAAAACAGAGTGTTGAAGAATACAATAATAATGAAGAAGATAAAGAAAACCATAAAAAATTTTAAACTAAGAAGTCTAAAGGAACTAAGACAAGAACCGTTAAAAACAGAATATCATTTGAAGATTATAAAGACTGTTTATTGAATAAAAAAGATCAATATGGAACACAGAATTTAATTAGAAGTAAGAAACATGAATTTTATGCAATTCAAGTGAACAAGATAGCTTTATCAGCAAAAGATGATAAAAGATTTATATTAGAAGATGGAATTTATACTAGAGCTTTAGGACATTATAAAAATGTTTCTAAAAATAATTCTATATAAATGGATGAGTGTTTAGGTAATATTCGAGCTTTAAATTTTACAAATTCTGAAGAAATTTACTATTTGACTTATCTTTGTAAAGAATTGTATGATTTGTATATAAAATATGATCATACTGAAAAACTATTATCAGAAAGTTTTCAAAGGATGACTGAATTAATTGAAAAGGAAGAAAATGAAGATATTAAATTGAATGGATTAGGAGTTTTATATGTTATTTCAAAGAACTTATTCTATTATGATTAGATTCCTGTGTATTTATAAAAAATGTTTACTAATAAATGGAAGAATTCAATAGACTTAGAGGTTATCCCAAAACGTTTAAATTAAAAGATTTAAATCCTGGGAAATATGATCTGATATCATTGAGTAAAATTATTACTAAATATGGAGATTCATTAATCGTAAAGTTAGATGTGGAAATGAAGAAAAAGAGTATTACCTAGCGAAAAACATGGAAAACTTTCTGATGAATCAATATATAAAATCAATAAAGGAAGATATGTATTTAAGTATTCGGGTATGATTGATGATAAATACGAATATGAATTAGAGAAAGCTTAATCATTTTTAAAGATTTTCTTTAATTGTATCATATTTAGGTGGATGTAATGTTTCCCCACCTGAAAATTATCAAAGAAAACCATGTATCAATTTTCTATATTTTATATAATTTATAATATTATATTCTTCTTTATATTTATCATTTTCTGAGACGATCCTATTTTGGGATCGTCATCAATATGTTATCTAAACTTGTCAGGTCCTCTTTTTTTTTAATTTTGATATTTTTATAATTCTTTTTAATTTCATAAAAAAGGGGGGTCTCAACCCCACCCTTTAAAAACAGGGGGCTTCCATTCATTTGGAGGTCCTCTTTTTTCACGCATTTATTTTAAATAATTCACTGTGAAATCATATTTTAATATGTATAAGTCTGGCTTTTTTACTAAAAAAGTTCAGTAATTCACTGTTAAAAGGTATATATATACATTTTTCATATATTAGAGGACTTCCATTCAGTTGGAGGTCCTCTTTTTTGTCGGACCTTGTCGGACCCAAACTGTTCAACCTTTACATTAACGATATTCCACGTTCCCCCAGTGTCTCCCTTGGCCTATACGCCGATGACACGGCCCTGATCACACATCACAAACAGACACAAGTCGTGCACGACACTCTGCAAGGCTATCTGAACGAGCTGACGCAATGGTTAATCAAGTGGAGGATCAAGGTCAACGTGAGCAAGTGTGCCGCCGTCACCTTCCCCCCGCCCCGGCATACCCCTTCCACTAACTTAATACTTAACAACGAGTCAATTCCCTGGCAATCTAGATACAAGTACCTTGGAGTGTACTTGGATTCCAAATTATCCTGGAAACCTCACATTGCTGATATCTGCAGAAAAGTGAGGATTTCCCTTGCCCTTCTTCGTCCCCTTTTGGTTAGGAATAGCCGCCTGTCTGCTAAAAATAAGTTACTGCTGTACAAGTCCTATATACGTCCAATTATTACGTACGGAGCCCCTATCTGGGGCACCGCAGCGGAGGTTGACCTCAGGAAGCTTCAAGTACTTCAAAATAATATACTTCGTTCTATTGCTAATCTTCCAACCTACGTCAAGTTAGAAGTTCTGCATAAAGAGCTCCAAATTAGGCCCTTTTTGGATCATGTCAAGAAATTATCTATCAAATTTCACAGAGGTCTGAGAAGCGTAAATAACCCTACGCTGGACAGTATCCCACGTTACCATCCTTGCAATACGAAGGCGCGCAAGCGCCCGAGGTCATTGCCGGGGCGTCCCGTGCGTGATATTTACCTCCGCCCTAAAAAGCGGAGCCGTCTAGTATAGTTTTATCTGCTCTCTTTTCCGGTCAGACTTTTAACCATTTCTGTAACCCTCCCTAGCTTTTGGGAACTCGTGTAGTGTTGGCATGTTCTTCCACCTTTTCTCTACTAGGCTTCGTTCATGTTCAAGGTCCCTGCGCCCCTCGGGGTGCCCCTCTTTCCTCTTCTCCTTCTTTCTCTCTGCTGGGAACCCACTTGGGCCCAGCTCACTCCTTTTCTGAAGACTTGAGGGAAGGGCGGGACTGCGGTCCCCCCCCCCCGAGCACACTTTTAGTCTATCTTTTTTTCTGCACTGTCACTCTTATGCTATCTTTCCTTTTAGTCTGAAGTTTAAAGGGAGGAAATTTCCTCTCCTGGGTACTTCACTGATCTCTCCGACCTTGAACCTTTGGAGGTCCTCTTTTTTCACGCATTTATTTTAAATAATTCACTGTGAAATCATATTTTAATATGTATAAGTCTGGCTTTTTTACTAAAAAAGTTCAGTAATTCACTGTTAAAAGGTATATATATACATTTTTCATATATTAGAGGACTTCCATTCAGTTGGAGGTCCTCTTTTTTCACGCATTTATTTTAAATAATTCACTGTGAAATCATACTTTTAATATGTATAAGTCTAGCTTTTTAACTAAAAAAGTTCAGTAATTCACTGTTAAAATTTGGTCTAAATGTAAAAAGGTATATATACACCTTTTTAGCTATAAAAATCATGTTTTTAATATTAAAATGGATCGAGACCTTTTTTTTTTTTTATAAAAAATGATAAAATAAGCTATAAAATCATGTTTTTAGTGTAAAAAGAATATGTGCGCTCAGACGTGCATATAGGCACTACTCCTGTTGCACCAGCTTGCTTGAAGTTCCGGCTGCTTGAACGTCCATATCACTCAGTCCAATGTCAGCTTGGAAGTATGCCCCCGGGACATATGGCTTCTTCTTGATAGCACTCTTGATCTTTTAACTAGACTTTTAGTCTTTAGATCTGTTAGCTTTCTTTAGATCTTTTAGCTCTATTAGATCTTTTAGCTTTTAACTAGACTTTTAGGAGGCTTTCCTAACACACTTTCCATCCGCACTTACGGTCCTCCCATCCTCAGCCATGTTGAGTGTACGAGGCAGCACAAGCATGTACTGACAAATGAGAATACATAAAAATCACCACGTGACACTGGTCCGGAGCTGAGCACGTAAAGGACACACATGAGTATATTTAAAACTCAACCGAAAAACATGCAAACCAGCAACGGTTGCTAGGTGGCAGTTTGGCGGAGTGATGTCTAATAGCTTTTATTTTATTGATAGCAATAAAATAAAAGCATATGCAATTATAAAATGTGATAAACATTTTAAATAAATATTGTCACATTTCAATTTTATTTGTGCTATTAGGTAAAGGTTATTTGAATAATTTATAGGGTTATTCCATGCAAACAGCAGTGATTTCAACTTTTTCATAAGAGCAGTGATTTCAACTTTTTTTTCATACGTCATTTTGTTTATATTGTTGTGAAAGCTGCTTTTAAAAACTATAGTAGCATCTATTTCTTAAATGTATAATATTCTATTAACTTTTTGTACATAAAATAACAGCAGTAAAACTTTTATAGATGAAAAATTTGAATATTTGCTTAATTTTTATTTTTTGCTTAATTAACAAAGCAGAAATCCTCGAGAAATTCCATTTCTGAGCATTTATGTTTGTAATCAGCGCTTCTATTTCCATTTTAGGTAAATAAAACAAAAATTACGTTTTAAAAAAATAAAAAACACTATATAGTAATCAAAACACTGGAGAAACAACGCAAAAATTAAGAAGTCAAAAGAAGCAACGTAATTAAACAATCGCAATCTCGAAGAAGCGACGACCGTTATTTTCTTAGATTCCCCTTGTGCGAGAGTATGGGACTTAGCAGTGCGAACGCTATATGGAGATGCAACTTAAGAGTTAGTCGACTTAACATCGGCAGTGCGAACGGGGTATCACTGAAACAATACAGATAAAACCTCCAGCCAATAATTTGTCGATAGCAGGGCGCCTGGAGCAGAGCTCCGTATCCCTAGTCAGGTAACATATATGTGGGTCACAGTCTTCCACTGAACCTAGTCCTTCAATAGGGGCCAATAATGATGAAGAAACAAGTTAGTAGTAAACAAGACGGTTGTTTCGTCATTTATGAAGCGCCTGACAGGTTATGCCGTATCTTCGATGTGTGCGTTGAGTATCTTGAAGCTTTGACATCAATTGGCTGGATTGCAGGTGTGCAGATAGAGTCCATAGGGACCACCCACAGCGGGCGGAGCAACGGGATCTGTTTTTCCTGTTGGTCAAGAGAACTGGAGCACAACTTCGAAAAACTATCTTGCAAGGCAGAGTTAGGCCGGATTCATACTGATGCGTTCGTCCGTTGCGTTGGCTATCCGTCAGAGGAGCAACGCAGAGCATTGATTCACACTAATCCGTCAACGCATGGAGTTCTCGAGCACAAGGGATTTTCCTCTTTTTCCACGCTGTATGAGGCGATAGGGGTGCAAATGGTGTGGGAAAGAAGAAATCTTTGTGCGGCTCAACTTGATTGGTTAGGATTTGTTTACTATTTGACAGCAGCTGTTCGATTGATTTTCATATTGTTCTATGATAATATATTCATATTGAGGTCTGGTCAATTAGCGCAGGCCCGATTTGTCCCGTGAGTCGGGTCGGGCTCAGTATTTAAAAAGTCGGGCTGGGCGTATTTAAATTTGAAAAAAATTTAAGTGAATTTTAATAGAGTGCATGAGATTATTGTGTTGAATTTAGCTATATGTAAATATAAATGTTTGAAAAACTTTTATCTTAGTTCTTTGTACAAACACATATGAATAAAAAGCATTTCGGCCGTGACTTAATGGTCCTCGGGCCGGGAACGTGTTCTAAATTTGTAAATTTCTTTGGACAAGGCCGGCATGTCCCCCCCCCCAAATTATGCCCCCCTACAAACTTTATGGAGGGCTTCATATTTCAGTTCCCCTTGTGAATATTTCATGTCTTCTCCAGCTTAAAAAAATTACTGGAAGTATCGGGCTTCCCGTTCAAGTGGTGTCCGCTCCCCCCGGCCGGGTGAAGGATACAATCTCATATTTTCTGGGATATGGCCATATCCCAGTATATATGTAAATCTGTTTCTTCAAATTCTCTATTTAGGGATTTTTCAAATGAAATCCTATTTTGGTAAATTCTTGAATTGAGCTTATTTGTATTTACTGCATATTTTTGACCACAATTCTCGTTTAATATATTTATGAGATTATTTATTTGTGGAAGTCTCTCTCCGCCAATAATGCAAAAATCTTAATTATTTAGTAATTTCGAAATACACCAATTTACCAACAATTGAGGATGGATATATTAGCATCTATTGCGTCTTCAGAATTAATATCTTTCAGTATAAATTTAAATAAACAGCCTTGGGTTTATATATATATAATTGTAAAAATAAAATCTTTTGAATTTCCATTCATTTTCTTATAAAAGAACTCAGATTTTTAATAGTATGTTGGCTGTGAAAAATCACCTAGTTTATGAGATCTTTACCAGATATGTTACATTTTTAAAAGTAAAGTTGAACAATACTTACCTTAAATATAAATGTTATTTTGCTTTCCAAATTTTATAATTTGGGGCTAACAGGCTTCATGAACCTTATGCACTACTCCGGGGTTTTAGTGCATATGTTAGTAGATTTACCATTTTGCAAATTTGGGGTGCTTCTTAATGACAATTTCGTGCCCATTCTGCTATGCATATTTTTTTTTACATTATATTTTGTGTCTTTTGTATATTCATCAGTGCTTGTTAAAGTATTGTTTGGCTACCAAGGTATTACTATTTACAAAATACCTAGACTTTTTTGGTATTTTAAGTTTTACTACTTAGATGGTGACAAGTATTATCCAAACACAAAAATTTTAATCTACTTTTTTAAGCAGTAAATTAATTTCATATCTAATCCAACTTAAGCTAATCCTGTTTTCTGATGTGGAACAATCAAATATTAACATGATTTAGCTTTAACTGACTTCACAATTATATTCTGCAACTGTCAGCAAATATTGAAATAGACAAATATGATTAATAAACAACTGACTCATAGTTAATGAGAATAGTGCTAAAAAATTATTAAACCAGATGTCAGCATTTTGTGTGAAGTATAAATATAATCTGACAAGACAAATGCTTATTTCTCTCACATAAACCAATGCTCTTCCTAGCTAATATCTTCAATAAAACAATGCACATTACTACAAATTCTTTTCGCTTCTTATCATTATTCGATCTTTGAAATATTAAATTGCTTTAACAGATTAAATTTGGTAAGCTGAAGTTTATGGAAGAAGAAATTGACATTTTAAAAAGATTGCAGTAACTTCTTTCTTATAATATATATTTTTACCTAACATATTCGTCAAAGTAAAAAGAAGGAAATCTGAGTGATAAAAATTGCCAATAAAGCACCATTAAGCTTTCCGATATATTTTAGCAGTAAAATCAGCTTACCTTTATAAAAAAAACTATTTTCCCATAATATTGGAACTTTTAACATTTCCACTTGCATTTATAATTTTTCTATTTTTTTAATCAGTTTAGAATGCTTAAGGCCAACAA
Source organism: Amaurobius ferox (assembly GCA_951213105.1). Lineage (NCBI taxonomy): Eukaryota > Metazoa > Arthropoda > Arachnida > Araneae > Amaurobiidae > Amaurobius > Amaurobius ferox. The sequence goes on along the minus strand of OX578142.1, from coordinate 17,532,671 downwards.
CTTTATAATACCAGCCAATAGCAAAAATGTTTGATAACCTCACTCAATTTCAAGTAGGATTTTATGGAGTATTTCACATTACTTCATGGAGAATACAAAATAGATAAAAGGAATAATCCACATTGTCGTGTATTTTAAAATTATGTTGGTTTGAGAGCAATCAAAACAGGCTTGTTGAAAACCCAGACCAGCCAAGAGTATATAGCAGCTGGTAACAAGCTGTTTGTTGCAATATCAATATATATATATATATATATATATATATATATAGTTTAATTAAATAAATAGTATTTATAAATATAAATGAAATTCACATCATTGATGGTATAGCTCCATCAGGCCATCTTATAGGTTTTCTCAGTAGTTCCTCTTTGTGGCTACTTCGCCAGTTTTGTTTTTCACATCGACATCAAAATAATATGCAAATTATATTTAACAATAAAAAAAATTTAATCCAATTGGACTTCCAGAATAAACATTTAGTTAAAAAAATAAAATGTGCTCATTTTGTTAGAATTTGAGTTGTGATAATTTTTACATTTAAAATTTCAAAGCTGAGTTCAGTAGTTGACATGCTCACAAAAACACATTTTGATTTTATTAATATGATTTTAATAATGCTTTTTCAACTTTCAAACCTGTAATGTTATATTTTTTACATCAATATAATAAAACTAGCTTATAACCATTGAAAATCAATGTTGCAAGATGTGCTTGTATAAATTTTTTCAGATATTGTTTTTAATTCCACTCAAACCAGAAAAATACTGAATAATGAAAAAAGAAAACAAAGAAATGAATTATCATTAAAGGAGAAAAATAATTATTTTTTATTAATGCATTAACATTAATTGAATGGAAATGAAGAACAGATGTTTCTTATAATAAATCTAATAGAATATTTCAGTATATTTAGTATTTCCACATATTTAGTAAATTTTTTTTTTTTAGCAAATTAACCGAAATCCACATTTGAATCTAAACTAAAATCCAATATAACTAACTGCGAATCCAGTTTTGAAAACATATCTGAATTAGAATTCCAAATTTGTTGATCAACTGCCCATTGCTAAAATATTTTATTATTATTCAGTATTTCCACATATTTAGAAATTTTTTTTTTTTTAGCAAATTAACCGAAATCCACATTTGAATCTAAACTAAAATCCAATATAACTAACTGCGAATCCAGTTTTGAAAACATATCTGAATTAGAATTCCAAATTTGTTGATCAACTGCCCATTGCTAAAATATTTTATTATTATTCAGTATATTCAGTATTTCCACATATTTAGTAAATTTTTTTTTTAGCAAATTAACCGAAATCCACATTTGAATCTAAACTAAAATCCAATATAACTAACTGCGAATCCAGTTTTGAAAACATATCTGAATTAATTTTCCCTCTATACAGAAAAGTGTTGAACTTATTGGGTCTTACAGCAGTCTGATAAATATTTTTATCATAGAGATATTTCTTCGTTTATGTGTAACCATATTAGTTTCCATATTTTAAATATCTGCAAGCCCTTTTAGTTAGGTGACAGTTTGCTTACAACAATGGTAATATGAATAGCCATTGTTATAAGATAGTTAAAAACGAGTCTAATATTCAGCTTCGCTTCTACAGAGAACATTTTAATAAGAACAGTGAAGCTGAATATTGGACTTGTCTTATTCAATATTTTTCACCAGACAGAACACATATTGGGGCCAGCATACCTTTCCGAAAAACTTTGCATCATAATTACTCATGTACCCTTTTGGAGTAAGAACTAAATACTTACGATATTTTTGTTCCAACATTAAATCCCAATGGATAAATTCAAAACATACTAATTAACAATAAAATCAAATACATAAATTTAATTTGTTTATTTTTCAGAAGTATACAGCTAAAATTTTTAGATATAAGAAATAAAATATTTTATAACAGATTATGTTCAACAAATATGAATATTTTTTTAAAACAAAACTAGATCCAGTCAAACTTTCTTTAAATTTTCTAGTCCATACTTAAATTCAGAAAAACCTGTAAAAAATAAAATGTATAGTTTTAAAGAAATATCATTTTCAACTATTTTACAAAATTAAATGAATAGAATATCAACAAAGGCCTGACATAAATCACACATGGGCAACCCATGTCTTCATTTTTTTTTTGTTATGAATACTTTTTTTTTTAAACTTTAAAATTCTATTTGAAATTTCTACATTTGGATTAATGTATACCATAAAGCAGTAGATTTTGATCATAAAAGTGAGGCTTTCAGTTCTATCGTTAGTCGTACCTGATAAAAAAAAGTAACCACTGGCTGTCAGCTAGTTATACAAAAATGCAATTTTCTACAACCAAATATGACTTTTATGCAGGAGAAGCAGATTGAAAATAGTGTAGCTCTCTTAGCTTATATGAAACATTTTCAAAAAATAATATTTCATGGACAATGAAAATGCTTCTAAAATATTGAAATGATATGAAGCTTTAACTTTAGTGCCAACAAGTTACTAAATCTTAATCCCCATTAGCATGGCATATTTCACATGTCATGTTTCTATATATATAATGGTTATTAGCAATTCTTCCTTTTATGCAATATTTTCATCATATGTTTACAAACTGATCATTGAGAGCACTCAGGGCTGTGCAGTCGGAGTTAGTAAAAATATACCGACTCTTGACTCCTAAATAAAACTATATAAAAGTAATTTTATCTTGGAATATTAAATTCTTTCATTAGTTAAAATAGTTTTAAAAAATCATTAAATGTTTACCAATTAAAAAACTAATGAATTGAAAAATTAAAAATTGTTATCTATAACAGTCACTATTTTAGCAATAACTTTTATAAACAAATAATATGTGAGCACTATTTTATCTAGATATAAGTTGCTATACTACACTACCTAAAAATAAAATGTGACCTATGCAAACTAAATACATGCACCCACTATTCAGTGGAATAGGCTGTGCTAACAAAGAAAATATTAAAATGCAGCTTACGCATATTAAAAAATATATGCCTGCTACAGTGTGGCATGTGCTACTACTTGGCATCATAGCCTGCTTATGTGCCTAAATAAACACCTTCTGCGTGGGCAATAAATGCACTTGATATGTTGATGCATACTGTGGTGGTGTCCCAAACTAGCAGTAACTTTTTAAGACAAATGGGTTATGTATTACATGTGCAATATATGAATCATATTAAAATTGGTCCTACAATGAATGCAGTTTAAATTCAATTTGATCCTTTTCACGATAGTTATAATTTAATTTGAAACAGGTTATTTTCACAAGATACAATTTAAATCTAAAACCAGTAACTTTTACAGTTGATTTCAAATTGTTTAGCTTGCTTATATAAAACTGGAAATGAGAATAAAATTAGCATTTATTCTAAGAAACTTTAGTTGACCAGATTGATTATTGTAATGAAAATGAAAATTTTAATTTTCAAAACTTTAATTTTAAAAATGCTAAATTTAATTTTTTGATAATATTTCTTTACTCAGTGAGCTGCTTGCATGCACAGGTCAGGTGTTTATATATCCTCAAATATCCATTCATTGAGAGCGTACTAGTTTACATTGAACATTAGATGTGGGGGAGATTACCTGGTTGAGCTTCCGCAAATGCGCCGTTGCTGTCTAGAGCTCCCCTAAAACCGACCGTGACGTCATTTCATCGCCAATAGTCAACGCTTGGCATTATTCTGGGGTTACATTTATTTGAGGAGGAGATCGTCACGTTTGGCGTTTTCCCAGGCATTATTTTGGGGTTACATTTATGTTGTGTTCAAGATGATGGGGATTTTGTTCGGCTCGCGATGGTCAAACGTGCTTTTTACAATTTCTCTTTCTCTGTCGGTTTATAAAGGATGCTTGATTTGAATATGGAAATATTAAATGTCGGAGTGCTGGGATGGGGTTTATTTTTTTGCCAATATTTAAAACTACGTGTTAATTTAATGATTTCAGTTAAGATTCGAAAAATACAAATATAAGAACGTTTTAACAAACTTTTGTAAAATAGACATTTCTGCTTATGTTATAAAAAGCTAATATTTATGAAGTATAAAAATCACTGATTGGCCGGAAAACTTAAAAAAGAAGATAATTATAGAATATTTAAATATTTGTTTTAATATGTCTGTGCCGTATCGTAGCCAGAATTTTACAAAGGGTGGGGATTGACGATCAAATAGAGGGCATTAAGAGTACTGGATTTTGTTTTGCAAGAAAGATTGTATTGATAACTAATATGCTAATTCACAACAAAGGGAGAAGGGACCCCATGTGCCGTACGCGATCGGCCAGAGTGTATGCGAAGTCAGCCCCCTCCGCTCACATTACACGCGGATATTGGCTGGCTTTCGAAGCGATCGCCAAATGTATCACGTGACGCGCGGAGAGATTTTCCTTCTCAAGGTTATTTCGGAGCGAGACACGTGATATTTCTCCTCTTCTGTGCTGTCGCATTTACGTTCAAGTCATAACTCAATAATTTGTTAAAGTTATAGCTCTAAGGCAGTGTTCTTCAACCTTTGTCATCCCGCGGAACCCTTTCTTGAGATATTTTTTTATGGAACCCTTCGTTCAGTAGCACACCCAGATTTGATTTTAGGGGGATGTGTCATATTACGTATTACATGTTACAAACAAGGTGCGCCCCTGACTTTGTTATAAAAACTTTATATAAGATATAAATTTGCATTAATTCAAACAAGAAGATAAATATTCCGTATAAAGTATTTGTATTATACATACATATGTCGAACAGTCGAATTGTAGTATCGACTCGCGGAACCCCTAAAGCGTTTGAGTGGAACCCTAGGGTTCCTCGGAACACAGGTTGAAGAACACTGCTCTAAGGCAATGGATTGATTTTTACTTTCATATATATAGGCGAAAATTTGAATTCCGGTTTTTGTCGGGAGAGCATGTTTCAAGCAACCTTGACCACGAATCAAACGTTTTTAAAGTCATGCATGTATGTGTTTGATGTGTGTGCGTGAGTGTGCATGTGTGAGGGCGTGAGTGTGTCAGTAAATCTGTGGAGATGATATCTCACGAACGAATGAAGCGATTCGAACGAAATTTGGTACAAAATTACAATTAGGGAAAACCGGAAACCTGTTGCTTAATGTTAGAACATATATTAGCAAAATGAGATTTCTTTTAGCAAAATGCTAAATAAAACTAACTTAGTTAAAACCTTTATTTGGAACTTGCATCTATCTCCTTCAAGGAAAAAATAACAATTTATAGTTTGCAATTATGAAGACTCCCTGACTTGTTAATATATATATATATAAATATATATATATATATATATATATATATATATATATAATATATATATATTAAATTTGCGGCGCATTTGCGGAAGCTCAACCGATTAGGTTGATTACTTTAATCACATTTTTAAATTGGATCAAGTCGGGTAATTGTACAGTTCCAAATTAGTAAATTAGGCGATCGGTATACATTAAAATAAAATTTTATGACCACACGTTCAAATGAACAAGTGATCACACAAGTAATTTATCTAATGGTCGTCAAACTGGCATAGATTTAAGAGTAAACTTCCCATGTTTCTTTTAAATAAACAAATAATAACTCACCAATCAGAATATTTTTCATATAGTCTGAGGTATATCCGAAATCATTCTTGCATTTGGAAATCCTGTGATCGAAGTGACAGCCATCTTGTTTATCAAGAGAAGCCTTTTCATTGGTGTCTTTTCAGAAGGTAACGCATCACGTGACCAACGCATCCGTTAAACATGAACTTGAGGCCGGGTTTCCACTGACGCGTTCGTCCGTTGCGTTGGCTATCTGTCAGAGGAGCAACGCAGAGCATCGATTTCCACTAATCCGTCAACGCATGGAGTTCTCGAGAGCAAGGGATTCTCCTCTTTTTCCACGCTGTATGAGGCGATGGGGGTACAAATGGTGTGGGAAAGAAGAAATCTTTGTGTGGCTAAACTTGATTGGTTAGGATTTGTTTACTATTTGACAGCAGCTGTTCGATTGATTTTCATATTGTTCTATGATAACATATTCATTTTGAAGTCTGCTGTGGTCTGGTTCATTAGCGCAGATCCGAATTGTCCTGTGAGTCGGGTCGGGCTCAGTATTTAAAAAGTCGGGCCGGGGGTATTTAAGTTTGAAAAAAATTTAAGTAAATTTTAATAGAGTACATGAGATTACTGTGTTGAATTTAGCTATATGTAAATATAAATGTTTGAAAAACTTTTATTTTAGTTTTTGTACAAACACATTTGGATAAAAATCATTTCGATCGTGACTTAAGGGTCTTTGGTCCGGGAACGTGTTCTAAATTATGACGGGCTTCATATTTCAGTTTCCCTTGTGAATATTTCATGTCTTCTCCAGCTTAAAAAAATTACTGGAGGCCTGGGCCTGCCGCTCGAGTGGTGTCCCCTCCCCCGGGCCGGGTAAAGGATGCAATCTCATATTTTCCAGGATATGGCCATATCCCAGTATATATGTAAATCTGTTTTTTCAAATTCTCTATTTAGGGATTTTTCAAATAAAATCCTATTTTGGTAAATTCTTGAATTGAGCTTATATGTATTTTTGACCACAATTCTCGTTTAATATATATATATATGAGATTATTTATTTGTGAAAGTCTCTCTCTGCCAATATTGCAAAAATCTTAATTATATTTCTTCTTAATTATTTAGTAATTTCGAAATGCACCAATTTACCAACAATTGAGAATTGATATATTAGCATCTATTACATCTTCAAAATTAATATCTTCCAGTATAAATTTAAATAAACAGCCTGGGTTTATATGTATATATAATTGTAAAAATAAAATCGTTTGAATTCCCATTCATTTTCTTATAAAAGAACTCAGATTTTTAATAGTATGTTGGCTGTGAAAAATCACCTAGTTTATGAGAACTTTACCAGATATGTTAGATTTTTTAAAAGTAAAATTGAATGATACTTACCTTAAATCTAAATGTTATTTTGCTTTCCAAATTTTATAATTTTTGATCAAAAGGCTTCATGAACCTTGTGCACTACTTAAGAGGTTTTAGTGCATATGTTGGTAGATATACCATTTTGCAAATTTTGGGTGCTTCTTAATGACAATTTCGTGCCCATTCTGCTATACATATTATTTTACATAATATTTTGTGTCTTTTGTATATTCATCAGTGTTTGTTAAAGTATTGTTTGGCTACCAAGGTATACTATTTACAAAATAACTAGATTTTCTTGATATTTTAAGTTTTACAACTTAGACAGTGAAAAGTATTATCAAAACACAAAAAATTTAATCTACTTTTTTAAGCAATAAATTAATTTCATATCTGATCCAACTTAAGCTAATCCTGTTTCCTGATGTGGAACAATCAAATATTAACATGATTTAGCTTTAACTGACTTTACAATTATATTCTGCAACTGTCAGCAAATAATATTGAAATAGACAAATGTGATTAATAAGCCACTGACTCACAGTTAATGAGAATAGTGTTAAAAAATTATTAAATCAGATGTCAGCATTTTGTGTGAAGTATAAATATAATCCAACAAGACAAATGCTTATTTCTCTCACATAAACCAATGCTCTTCCTACTTAATATCTTCAATAAAACAATGAACATTACTACAAATTCTTTTCGCTTCTTATTATAATTTGATCTTTGAAATATTAAATTGCTTCAACAGATTAAACTTGGTAAGCTGAAGTTTATGGAAGAAAAAATTGACATTTTAAAAAAATTGCAGTAACTTCTTTCTTATAATATATATTTTACTTAACTTATTCTTCAAAGTAAAAAGAAGGAAATCTGAGTGATACAAATAGCCAATAAAGCACCACTAAGCTTCCCAATATATTTTAGGAGTAAAATCAGCTTGCCTTTATAAATAAAACTAATTATACTGTACTACTATATTGCCTTTATAAATAATATATTTTCCTATAATATTGTAATTTTTTTCCACTTGCATTTATAATTTTTTTTTTCCTATTTCTTTAATCAGTTTAGAATGCTAGGCCAACAACTTTATAATACCAGCCAATGGCAAAAACTTTTGATAACCTCACTGAATTTCAAGCAGGATTTTACTGGGTATTTCACACTACTTCATGGAGAATACAAAATAGATAAAAAGGAATAATCCACATTGTCGTGTATTTTAAAATTATGTCGGTTTGAGAGCAATCAAAACAGACTGTTTGTTGAAAACCCAGACCAGCCGAGTACATATAGCAGCTGGTTGAGAAGCTGGTAACAAGCTGTTTGTTGCAATATCAATATATTTATATAGTTTAATTAAATAAATAGTATTTATAAATATAAATAAAATTCTCATCATTGATCATACAGCTTCATCAGGCCATCTTATAGGTTTTCTCTGTAGTTCCTCTTTGTGGCTACTTCGCCAGTTTTGTTTTTCCCATCGACTTCAAACCATCAAAGTAATATGCAAATTATATTTAACAATGAAAAAAATTTAATCCAATTGGACTTCCAGAATTAACATTTAGTTAAAAAAATAAAATGTGCTCATTTAGTTAGAATTTGAGTTGTGATAATTTTTACATTTGTTTAAAATGTCAAAGCTGAGTTCAATAATTGACATGCTCACAAAAACGCATTTTGATTTTATTAACATGATTTTAATAATGCTTTTTCAACTTTCAAACCTGTAATGTTATATTTTTTATATTAATATAATAAAACTAGCTTATAACCATTGAAAATTAATGATGCAAGATACCGTATGTGCTTGTATAATTTTTTTCAGATATTGTTTTTACTTCCACTCAAACCAGAAAAATACTGAATAATGAAAAAAGAAAACGAAGAAATAAATTATCATTAAAGGAGAAAAATAATTATTTTTTATTAATGTATTAACATTAATTGAATGGAAATGAAAAACAGATGTTTCTTATAATAAATCTAATAGAATATTTCAGTATAAACCACATATTTTATAAAATTTTTTTTAGCAAATTAACTGAAATCCACATTTGAATCCAAACTAAAAAGCAATATAACTAACTGTGAATCCAGTTTTGAAAACATATCTAAAGAATTCCAAATTTGTTGATCAACTGCCCATTACTGAAATATTTTCCCTCTATACAGAAAAGTGTTGAACTTATTGGATCTTACCACAGCACTTTTAGTTAGGTGACAGTTTGCTTACAACAATGGTAATATGAATAGCCGTTGTTATAACATAGTTTCAGCTTCGCTTCTACAGAGAACATTTTAATAAGAACAGTGTAGCTGAATATTGGACTTGTCTTATTCAATATTTTTCACCAGATACTGGGGCCAGGATACCCCTCCAAAAAACTTTGCATCATGATTACTCGTGAACACTTTTGGAGTAAGAATTAAATACTTACCAAATTTCAGCTTCCTAGACCTAACGGTTTTGAGACATTTTTGTCTCAACATTGAATCCCACACATATGGATAAATTCAAAACATACTAATTAACAATAAAATCAAATACATAAATTTAATTTGTTTATTTTTCAAAAGTATACAGCTAAAATTCTTAGATATAAGAAATACAATATTTTATAACAGATTATGTTCAACAAATACGAATATTTTTTTAAAACAAAACTAGATCCAGTCAAACTTTCTTTAAAATCTCTAGTCCATACTTCAATTCAGAAAAACCTGTAAAAAATAAAATGTATACAGTTTTAAAGAATTCTCATTTTTAAATATTTTACAAAATTAAATGAATAGAATATTAGCAAAGGCCTGACATAAACCACACATGTCTTCATTTTTCTTTCTGTTAGGAATACTTTTTTTTAAACTTTAAAATTATATTTGAAATTTATGCATTTGGATTGATATATACCATAAAGCAATAGATTTTGATCACAAAAGTGAGGTTTTCAGTTCTATCGTTAGTCGTACCTGATAAAAAAAGTAACTACTGGCTGTCGGCAAGTTATACAAAAATGCAATTTTCTACAACCAAATATGACTTTTATGCAGGAGAAGCTGATTAAAAATAGTGTTGCTATCTTAGCTTATATGAAAATTTTCAAAAAATAATGTTTCATTGACAAAGAAAATGCTTATAAAATATTGGAATGATATGAAGCTTTAACTTTAGTGGCAACAAGTTGCTAAATCTTAATCCGCATTAGCATGGCATATTTCACGTTATGTTTTGCGCCAACGGCCCTACAGTGCTGAAAACACCGGTTCTTGTTAGATCACCGAAGTCAAGCAGCATCGGGGGCAGTTAGTATTTGGTTGGGTGACCACCTGGGAACACCGCGTGCTGTTTGCACATTTTGAGCACGGTAGCCCGATGGTTTGCGCTGGATTTGATTGCTGCAACAACTGCCGCCGTGTTCATGCGAAGTACAATCACGTTAAACATGTGGGTCCGAAAGTCCTTTTGAGAGGTTGGTGGTAGGGAAGGAGGGTACGGTCTCTGTGGACGCCCCCCCCCCACTGGGTTCCGGTCTAAATTGTGTGGCATTTCCCGACTATCCAAACAGTTACCATACACCTTTCTGGTACCGGCCGTCTAATTAGTTGCTCATGTTCTCTGGATGAGTCGGACGGTCTGGGTCTCAACAACATGTTATGTTTCTATATATAATGGTCATTAGCAATTCTTCTTTTTATGCAATATGTTTACAAACTGATCATTGTGAACACTCAGGGCTGTGCAGTCGTTAGTAAAAATATACAGATACTGACTCCTAAATTAAACTATGTAAAAGTAATTTTATCTTGGAATATTAAATTTTTTATTAGTCAAAATAGTTTTAAAAAATCATTAAATATTTACCAATTAAAAAACTAATGAATTGAAAATTAAAAATTGCTATCTATGACAGTCACTGTTTTAGCAATAACTTTTATAAACAAATAATATGTGAGCACTGTTTTATTTAGATATAAGTTGCTATACTACACTACCTAAAAATAAAATGTGACCTGTGCAAACTAAATATATGCACCCCCTATTCAGTAGAATAGGCTGTGCTAACAAAGAAAATATTAAAATGCAGCTTATCCATATTAAAAATATGGCATGTGCTACTACTTGGTATCATAGCCTGCATATGTCCTAAATAAACACCTTGTGTGTGGGCAATAAATGTACTTGATATGTTGATGCATAGTGGTGGTGTCCCAAGCTAGCAGTAACTTTTTAAGACAAATGAGTTATGTATTACATGTGCAATATATGAAACAGATTAAATCCGTCTTACGATGAATGCAGTTTAAATTCAATTTGATCCTTTTCACAATAGTTGCAATTTAATTTGAAACAGGTCATTTTCACAAGATACAATTTAAATCTAAAACCAGTAACCTTTACAGCTGATTTCAAATTGTTTAGCTTGCTTATATAAAACTGAAAATCAGAATAAAATTAGCATTTATTCTAAGAAGTTTTAGATGACTAGATTAATTATTGTACGATTTAAATCTAAAACCAGTAACTTTTACAGCTGATTTCAAATTGTTTAGCTTGCTTATATAAAACTGAAAATCAGAAAAAAAATAGCATTTATTCTAAGAAATTTTAGTTGACTAGATTGATTATTGTAATGAAAATTAAAATTTTCAAAACTTTAATTTCAAAAATGCTAAATTAAATTTCTTGAATATATGTTTTTACTTAGTGAGCTGCTTGCATGCCTACTGCACAGGTCAGGTGTTTCCAAACGATCATCGGAAAGTCCTTGAAAATGAAATGACTAACCCACATGTGTGTGTTTAAGAGACTGATAACCAAATCACGAGAATTCAAATTGCAGATTATGAATTAAAATGACTAAAGCAAGATAGCATTTATATGATAGATGTGTTTGTCATTATAAAAATTTACTTAGCATATATTATAAATATGGAACAGTTTACCCCACAAAGTCCTATATACAAGTATTTGACTTTTAACAGCATAGCAACATCAAACGTTTACTTAAATTCATCCATTTTACACTTTTTAATCACCAATTAAGGAATTTCTAATTTACAGTATATCAACTAGGAATAGTAAATGCCAAGCACTGAAATTAATGTGACAAAAACATACAGTAACTTCTTCACAATCTTAAGGGATCAGAGCAGAGATGTCTGCTAACATCAGCAATAGATTTTTCAGTTCCTTCAAGAAATAGAGGGCTCTTTCTACACACTTTAAATTCCTGTAACAAATTAAATCAGAATTAGTATAACTTTATAACCCTTGGTAAAAAAAAGCACATCAAAACTGCTTGTACTCAACTATTAGAATGAATATTTTTAAATTATGGTATCTAGCTGTAGATAAAAATTCATGGTAATAAGCATTAGACTTGAATACCACACGCACCTTGAAAAATATTTCTAAATAGATTTTCTATCAATATTTCTGTTTATCAATATTGATAGAAAATATATAAAAACTACGTATCCATCACTTCAAATGAGAATTTGTAAAAAAAAATTAAAACTTCAGAATCCAAATTTGTGGAAACATGAAAGAAAAAAAAAGGTCAAATAATACTATTTATTTTACCTGTTAAGTTTTTACTACAATTAAAATACAAATGACTGTTAATATTTTACGATGATTAAAATATACATTTATAAAAAAATATGCACAGAAACTTTTGTAAACTGGAATTAAACTATCTAGTGGTATAACAACACATATTAAGCACCCCACCCCACAGAAAAGATGTGATCTCACAGTACACAGCTAATGTACTTCAGTAATGTATGATATGATTGTCCCACCATCGAAACCTGTAGATTATTACTTCAAAACAAAATTATGAACGTTTATTTCACGACCAAAAACAGTCTACTTTTTCAGCTAATCCAGCAATCCAACTTGAAATATGGCACACCCCATCCTAGTCAAGCTGATCAGATATACAACTCAATACCAATTTTACTTCTTACCTAAATTAAGACCGGTCTTGGCCATGTCAAATTTTTCAATTTGATGTAGATTTAGGCTAGTCTAAATTTTCTAATTTAATACAGGCTTGGGCTGGGCTTAATTTTTAAAATTTTTTGGGTCTGGTCAGGCCTTAAAACTTCTGTTCTGGACTTATTTTTTAAAAGTAAAGTAAAATAAATTATTTTAATATATAAAACATTCCCCATTGTATTATGTTAAATAACAACTTTCACATAAGTATATTAAATATGCACAAATTCTGTATTCACACAAGTTAGCAAAATGAAAACATGACAAATCTAATTGTAATGCAGCATAATATGCTATAACATTCTGCTAATAACGAGTGAATAATTCGGGATAAGAAATTTCAGCTCAGAGTTCATTCACCAAAAGTTTTTCACATACCAGTATCACCCCCCCCCCGGGGCGGGCCACCCAAGATGGTGGTTTCGGATGTTGGCTCTGTAGCCTTGATCCTCCAAACTGGGGGGCAAATTAATCCGGGGGTAATCAACCTCGCTGCTGATGACTCACGGATGCAATCGCGGAAGTGACGAGGCAGTCCGGACTCTTCCAGGTGGCTGGATCACGGGACTGTGGCTATTTATGCCCTGAGCCCAGGTCTGGCCGGTGACCGGAGTCGGGCCCGGCAGGTGCCTTCGGCCCCTGCCCGGTGAATGATTCCGCCGTGTTTCGCGACCGAGGTTGCGGCTTTGCTGGAAAAGAGATGAAGTGGTTGCGCCTCGATGTCCCACTGAAAGCTATAAACCCAAGAGGTTAGCTGGGCTCGCAGGTATGTACATACCAGTATCACGGGAGCGGTAGCCCATTGGTTAGCGCGCTGGAGTTGCATTCGGTAGGCCCGGGTTCGATTCCAGCCACTGCCAAAACTGCCGCCGTGTTCATGCGGAGTACGATCACGTTAAACATGTGGGTCCGAAAGTCCTTCCGAGAGGTTGGTGGTAGGGGAAGGAGGGTACGGTCCCTGTGGATGTCTTCCCCACTGGGTTCCGGTCTAAATTGGGTGGCACTTCCCGACCGTCCAAACAGTTACCTTACACCTTTCTGGTAGGTCGGACGGTCTGGGTTTCAACATCAACATACCAGTATCACCTTTCTGGTAGGTCGGATGGTCTGGGTTTCAACAACAACATACCAGTATCATATAAATATAATAGCTGTGCTTAACTCTTTTGGCATTTTTTCTCGAAAAAAAAAATAATAATTGCAGTAAAATTTATAGAAAATTATGTAAAAAAATTAACATAAATATATACATAACATATCAACGATTAAGATGTTGCTTACAGATGTAATGGACAAGATGTTGTTAACCAAATATTGATTTACAATTGCAAAATCTGCAAGTCCCTATTTTCAAGATTCCCGGAATATACACGTAAAATGCGAGTAAGTACAAACCGCCTGTTACACAAAAGTGTATTGGCACTCAGTCACTGGATAGAAGAGAACATACATTTCATATTAACAGTTTCGAATCATGGGAGAATGTGGCCCCGGCAATCTTTTCTGAAGAGCTCCCCTCCCCCCTAACAGCCAGTTTGAAAAAAAAAAAGAAAAGTACTTAAAAATAAACACGGTGAATCTCGTTATATACAAATCTTGCTACGCTTTTCTTTTCATCTAATAAATATACTTGAAATATTTGCACCCAAAAGTTTAAACAGAAATTAAATTAAAATGAGAATAATAATATTTTATGAAAATATTAAATGACACAAGTGTTTAAATATTATAATTTTTTTTTTTAAACTGTGCGGTAAATATTGATATTACAGCACAATACTAAGGAAAGAGTTAAAACTTCTTAGGGTACTTTAAATTGGACGTTTTCTGGCTTTCGCTGTAACAAAGTTTCAATAACATATAAAATCTAACGTTTTAACAAGGTCATTTTCAATGTTAAGAATTGACAGATGATTTAGCCTCTTTTCAGTCCTTATGCTTCTTAAGTTGTTTCTGATTAGTTTTAATTTAGAGAATGACCTTTCCCCACTAGCGTTGGATATCATCAAACACAGAAATACTATTACGAAGAAAAAGTACAGTATGAAGTACTATTTCAACATTTGGAAATGCTTGAATTATGTTTTCTCCACATAAATACGAATACAAACACTTTAAATCCACTTTTTGGGATTCATTTTCAAGTTCGTCCTTATTTCCTTCTTCACTATTAAAAATCTTTAAGAATTTTTTTTTCTTAAAGATTTTTTACTTTTATTTTTCGATCAAAATGAGGCCCTCCTCTGAAATGAGGTCCCTGGCATTCGCCAGTATGTTAATTCACCACTGCATCTTAACTACTATTACTATTTTGCACGAAACAAACAAATATATAGTTACAGCCTGCATATCGTGTTAACTGATATTTCACTATCGTATTAAGTAGTCTCAACAGTATATACTATCACAACCTTCATAGTTTGGACGAGGACTCTGTGTTGAAGTTGATAGATGCTAATATAAATGCCAGAATAAATTGTACAATAAAAAAATTACGGAAGTGTATAAGATTCCCAAATTTGCATGCCACATAACAAATATGCTATATGTGAAGTCTGCAACAAAATATGGTTTGGGTTGTTCACTTTATTCACATAAGAATACAAAATATGGAATGCTTAAAAACTACACACAACATTATACTTAGGACTCAAAAACATACAAAACACATTATACAAATAATAATTATTTAAACCATTGTTTTTGGATATTAATTTAATCATAATTTATTGAAAAACTGTTATATTTAAAGGGAATTTCAACAATTTATAAATAGCATCACATACACATCCTGACAGATTCTTAATGAAAACTATGTGAAAAAGTATGACATCGTAAAACTTGAAATGCCGATAAAGTCCGGAAGGGATAAAAATATTTAATATGGTCATAATGAATAACTGAGTGCGATTATATGTTATGTATCTATAAAATATTTGCAATAAATTTTACTCAAACATCCATTCATTGAGAGCGTACTAGTTTACATTGTTTAACATTAGAAATGGGGAAATTACTTTAATCACAGATATACATTTTTAAATTGGATCCAGTCAGGTCATTTTGTACAGTTCTAAATTAGTAAATTGGGCGATCGGTATACATTAAAATAAAATTTTATGACCACACGTTCAAATGAACAAGTGATCACACAAGTAATTTATCTAATGATCGTCAAACTGGTATATATTTAAGAGTAAACTTCCCATGTTTCTTTTAAGCAAACAAATCATAACTCACCAATCGAAATATTTTTCACATTGTCTGCTGTATATCCGAAATCATTCTTGCATTGGGAAATCCTCTGATCGAAGTGACAGCCATCTTGTTTCAAACAAAGCTTTTTCATTGGTGTCTTTTCAGCGGTAACGCATCACGTGACCAACGCATCCGTTAAACATGAACTTGAACCATGTTCAACGGATGAACGCACGGTCGTGCGTTCGAGCCTGTGATTGGTTGACGTACAGCTCCCAACGGATGGGCAACGTACCAACGCGTCAGTGGAAACCGGGCCTTAAGGCTGGGTTTCCACTGACGCGTTCGTCCGTTGCGTTGGCTATCCGTCAGAGGAGCAACGCAGAGCATCGATTTCCACTAATCCGTCAACGCATGGCGTTCTCGAAAGCAAGGGATTCTCCTCTTTTTCCACGCTGTATGAGGCGATGGGGGTGCAAATGGTGTGGGAGAGAAGAAATCTTTGTGTGGCTAAACTTGATTGGTTAGGATTTGTTTACTATTTGACAGCAGCTGTCCGATGAATTTTCATATTGTTCTATGATAACATATTCATTTTGAAGTCTACTGTAGTCTGATTCATTAGCGCAGATCCGAATTGTCCTGTGAGTCGGGTCGGGCTCAGTATTTAAAAAGTCGGGCCCAGTATTTAAAAAGTCGGGCCGGGCGTATTTAAGTTTGAAAAAAATTTAAGCAAATTTTAATAGAGTACATGAGATTACTGTCTTGAATTTAGCTATATGTAAATATAAATGTTTGAAAAACTTTTATTTTAGTTTTTGTACAAACACATTTGGATAAAAATCATTTCGATCGTGACTTAAGGGTCTTTGGTCCGGGAACGTGTTCTAAATTATGACGAGCTTCATATTTCAGTTTCCCTTGTGAATATTTCATGTCTTCTCCAGCTTAAAAAAATTACTGGAGGCCTGGGCCTGCCGCTCGAGTGGTGTCCCCTCCCCCGGGCCGGGTAAAGGATGCAATCTCATATTTTCCAGGATATGGCCATATCCCAGTATATATGTAAATCTGTTTTTTTTAATTCTCTATTTAGGGATTTTTCAAATAAAATCCTATTTTGGTAAATTCTTGAATTGAGCTTATGTGTATTTTTGACCACAATTCTCGTTTAATATATATGAGATTATTTATTTGTGAAAGTCTCTCTCTGCCAATATTGCAAAAATCTTAATTATTTAGTAATTTCGAAATGCACCAATTTACCAACAATTGAGAATTGATATATTAGCATCTATTACATTTTCAAAATTAATATCTTCCAGTATAAATTTAAATAAACAGCATGAGTTTATATATATATATAATTGTAAAAATAAAATCGTTTGAATTCCCATTCATTTTCTTATAAAAGAACTCAGATTTTTAATAGTATGTTGGCTGTGAAAAATCACCTAGTTTATGAGATCTTTACCAGATATGTTAGATTTTTTAAAAGTAAAGTTAAACGATACTTACCTTAAATATAAATGTTATTTTGCTTTCCAAATTTTATAATTTTTGATCAAAAGGCTTCATGAACCTTGTGCACTACTTAAGAGGCTTTAGTGCATATGTTGGTAGATATACCATTTTGCAAATTTTGGGTGCTTCTTAATGACCCATTCTGCTATACATATTTATTTTACATAATATTTTTTGTCTTTTGTATATTCATCAGTGTTTGTTAAAGTATTGTTTGGCTACCAAGGTATACTATTTACAAAATACCTAGACTTTCTTGATATT
The DNA here is from genome assembly GCA_951213105.1 of Amaurobius ferox. Taxonomy (NCBI): domain Eukaryota; kingdom Metazoa; phylum Arthropoda; class Arachnida; order Araneae; family Amaurobiidae; genus Amaurobius; species Amaurobius ferox. The sequence goes on along the minus strand of OX578142.1, from coordinate 17,514,703 downwards.
TTATGTTTTACAACTTAGACAGTGAAAAGTATTATCAAAACACAAAAAATTTAATCTACTTTTTTAAGCAATAAATTAATTTCATATCTGATCCAACTTAAGCTAATCCTGTTTCCTGATGTGGAACAATCAAATATTAACATGATTTAGCTTTAACTGACTTTACAATTATATTCTGCAACTGTCAGCAAATAATACTGAAATAGACAAATGTGATTAATAAGCCACTGACTCACAGTGTTAAAAAATTATTAAATCAGATGTCAGCATTTTGTGTGAAGTATAAATATAATCCAACAAGACAAATGCTTATTTCTCTCACATAAACCAATGCTCTTCCTACCTAATATCTTCAATAAAACAATGAACATTACTACAAATTCTTTTCGCTTCTTATTATTATTTGATCTTTGAAATATTAAATTGCTTCAACAGATTAAATTTGGTTAGCTGAAGTTTATGGAAGAAAAAATTGCAGTAACTTCTTTCTTATAATATATATTTTACCTAATTTATTCTTCAAAGTAAAAAGGAAATCTGAGTGATACAAATAGCCAATAAAGCACCAATAAGCTTCCCAATATATTTTAGGAGTAAAATCAGCTTGCCTTTATAAATAAAACTATTTCCCTATAATATTGTAACCTTTTTCCACTTGCATTTATAATTTTTTTTCCCTATTTCTTTAATCAGTTTAGAATGCTAGGCCAACAACTTTATAATACCAGCCAATGGCAAAAATTTTTGATAACCTCACTCAATTTCAAACAGGATTTTACTGGGTATTTCACACTACTTCATGGAGAATACAAAATAGATAAAAAGGAATAATCCACATTGTCGTGTATTTTAAAATTATGTCGGTTTGAGAGCAATCAAAACAGACTGTTTGTTGAAAACCCAGACCAGCCGAGTAAATATAGCAGCTGGTTGAGAAGCTGGTAACAAGCAAGCTGTTTGTTGCAATATCAATATATTTATATAGTTTAATTAAATAAATAGTATTTATAAATATAAATAAAATTCTCATCATTGATGATACAGCTTCATCAGGCCATCTTATAGGTTTTCTCTGTAGTTCCTCTTTGTGGCTACTTCGCCAGTTTTGTTTTTCCCATCGACTTCAAACCATCAAAGTAATATGCAAATTATATTTAACAATGAAAAAAATTTAATCCAATTGGACTTCCAGAATTAACATTTAGTTAAAAAAATAAAATGCGCTCATTTAGTTAGAATTTGAGTTGTGATAATTTTTATATTTGTTTAAAATGTCAAACCTGAGTTCAATAATTGACATGCTCACAAAAACGCATTTTGATTTTATTAACATGATTTTAATAATGCTTTTTTAACTTTCAAACCTGTAATGTTATATTTTTTATATTAATATAATAAAACTAGCTTATAACCATTGAAAATTAATGATGCAAGATACCGTATGTGCTTGTATAATTTTTTTCAGATATTGTTTTTACTTCCACTAAAACCAGAAAAATACTGAATAATGAAAAAAGAAAACGAAGAAATAAATTATCATTAAAGGAGAAAAATAATTATTTTTTATTAATGTATTAACATTAATTGAATGGAAATGAAAAACAGATGCTTCTTATAATAAATCTAATAGAATATTTCAGTATAAACCACATATTTTATAATTTTTTTTTTAGCAAATTAACTGAAATCCACATTTGATTCCAAACTAAAAAGCAATATAACTAACTGTGAATCCAGTTTTGAAAACATATCTAAAGAATTCCAAATTTGTTGATCAACTGCCCATTGCTGAAATATTTTTCCTCTATACAGAAAAGTGTTGAACTTATTGGATCTTACCACAGCCCTTTTAGTTAGGTGGCAGTTTGCTTACAACAATGGTAATATAAATAGCCGTTGTTATAACATAGTTAAAAAAGAGTCTAATATTCAGCTTCACTTCTACAGAGAACATTTTAATAAGAACAGTGTAGCTGATTATTGGACTTGTCTTATTCAATATTTTTCACCAGATACTGGGGCCAGGATACCCCTCCAAAAAACTTTGCATCATGATTACTCGTGAACTCTTTTGGAGTAAAAATTAAATACTTACCAAATTTCAGCTTCCTAGACCTAACGGTTTTTGAGACATTTTTGTCTCAACATTGAATCCCACACATATGGATAAATTCAAAACATACTAATTAACAATAAAATCAAATACATAAATTTAATTTGTTTATTCTTCAAAAGTATACAGCTAAAATTCTTAGATATAAGAAATACAATATTTTATAACAGATTATGTTCAACAAATATGAATATTTTTTTAAAACAAAATTAGATCCAGTCAAACTTTCTTTAAAATCTCTAGTCCATACTTCAATTCAGAAAAACCTGTAAAAAATAAAATGTATACAGTTTTAAAGAATTCTCATTTTTAACTATTTTACAAAATTAAATGAATAGAATATCAGCAAAGGCCTGACATAAACCACACATGTCTTCATTTTTTTTTCTGTTAGGAATACTTTTTTTTAAACTTTAAAATTATATTTGAAATTTATGTATTTGGATTGATATATACCATAAAGCAATAGATTTTGATCACAAAAGTGAGGTTTTCAGTTCTATCGTTAGTCGTACCTGATAAAAAAAAGTAACCACTGGCTGTCAGCTAGTTATACAAGAATGCAATTTTCTACAACCAAATATGACTTTTATGCAGGAGAAGCTGATTAAAAATAGTGTTGCTATCTTAGCTTATATGAAAATTTTCAAAAAATAATGTTTCATGGACAAAGAAAATGCTTATAAAATATTGGAATGATATGAAGCTTTAACTTTAGTGGCAACAAGTTGCTAAATCTTAATTCCCATTAGCATGGCATATTTCACGTTATGTTTTGCGCCAACGGCCCTACAGTGCTGAAAACACCGGTTCTTGTTAGATCACCGAAGTCAAGCAGCATCGGGGGCAGTTAGTACTTGGTTGGGTGACCACCTGGGAACACCGCGTGCTGTTTGCACATTTCGAGCATGGTAGCCCGGTGGTTTGCGCTGGATTTGCACGCTGCAACAACTGCCGCCGTGTTCATGCGGAGTACAATCACGTTAAACATGTGGGTCCGAAAGTCCTTTCGAGAGGTTGGTGGTAGGGAAGGAGGGTACGGTCTCTGTGGACGCCCCCCCCCCCCCCCACTGGGTTCCGATCTAAATTGTGTGGCACTTCCCGACTGTCCAAACAGTTACCATACACCTTTCTGGTACCGGCCGTCTAATTAGTTGCTCATGTTCTCTGGATGAGTCGGACGGTCTGGGTCTCAACAACATGTTATGTTTCTATATATATAATGGTCATTAGCAATTCTTCTTTTTATGCAATATGTTTACAAACTGATCATTGTGAACACTCAGGGCTGTGCAGTCGTTAGTAAAAATATACAGATACTGACTCCTAAATTAAACTATGTAAAAGTAATTTTATCTTGGAATATTAAATTCTTTTATTAGTCAAAATAGTTTTAAAAAATCATTAAATATTTACTAATTAAAAAACTAATGAATTGAAAAATTGAAAATTGCTATCTATGACAGTCACTGTTTTAGCAATAACTTTTATAAACAAATATGTGAGCACTGCTTTATTTAGATATAAGTTGCTATACTACACTACCTAAAAATAAAATGTGACCTGTGCAAACTAAATACATGTACCCCCTATTCAGTAGAATAGGCTGTGCTAACAAAGAAAATATTAAAATGCAGCTTATCCATATTAAAAATATGGCATGTGCTACTACTTGGTATCATAGCCTGCATATGTCCTAAATAAACATCTTGTGTGTGGGCAATAAATGTACTTGATATGTTGATGCATAGTGGTGGTGTCCCAAGCTAGCAGTAACTTTTTAAGACAAATGAGTTATGTATTACATGTGCAATATATGAAACAGATTAAATCCGTCTTACGATGAATGCAGTTTAAATTCAACTTGATCCTTTTCACAATAGTTGCAATTTAATTTGAAACAGGTCATTTTCACAAGATACAATTTAAATCTAAAACCAGTAACTTTTACAGCTGATTTCAAATTGTTTAGCTTGCTTATATAAAACTGAAAATCAGAATAAAATTAGCATTTATTCTAAGAAATTTTAGGTGACTAGATTGATTATTGTAATGAAAATTAAAATTTTCAAAACTTTAATTTCAAAAATGCTAAATTAAATTTCTTGAATATATGTTTTTATTTAGTGAGCTTCTTGCATGCCTACTGCACAGGTCAGGTGTTTCCAAACGATCATCGGAAAGTCCTTGAAAATGAAATGACTAACCCACATGTGTGTGTTTAAGAGACTGATAACCAAATGACGAGAATTCAAATTGCAGATTATGAATTAAAATGACTACAGCAAAATAGTATTTATATGATAGATGTGTTTGTCATTATAAAAATTTACTTAGCATATATTATAAATATGGAACAGTTTACCCCACAAAGTCCTATATACAAGTATTTGACTTTTAACAGCATAGCAATATCAAACGTTTACTTAAATTCATCCATTTTACACTTTTTAATCACCAATTAAGGAATTTCTAATTTACAGTATATCAACTAGGAATAGTAAATGCCAAGCACTGAAATTAATGTGACAAAAACATACCGTAACTTCTTCACAATCTTAATTAAGGGATCAGAGCAGAGATGTCTGCTAACATCAGCAATAGATTTTTCAGTTCCTTCAAGAAATAGAGGGCTCTTTCTACACACTTTAAATTCTTGTAACAAATTAAATCAGAATTAGTATCACTTTATAACCCTTGGTAAAAAAAAGCACATCAAAACTGCTTGCACTCAACTATTAGAATGAATATTTTTAAATTATGGTATCTAGCTGTAGATAAAAATTCATGGTAATAAGCATTAGACTTGAATACCACACGCACCTTGAAAAATATTTCTAAATAGATTTTCTATCAATATTTCTGTTTATCAATATTGATAGAAAATATATAAAAACTACGTATCCATCACTTCAAATGAGAATTTGTAAAAAAAATTAAAACTTCAGAATCCAAATTTGTGGAAACATGAAAGAAAAAAAAAGGTCAAATAATACTATTTATTTTACCTGTTAAGTTTTTACTACAATTAAAATACAAATGACTGTTAATTTTTTACGATGATTAAAATATACATTTATAAAATATATGCACAGAAACTTTTGTAAACTGGAATTAAACTATCTAGTGGTATAACAACACACATTAAGCACCCCACCCCACAGAAAAGATGTGATCTCACAGTACACAGCTAATGTACTTCAGTAATGTATGATATGAGTGTCCCACCATCGAAACCTGTAGATTATTACTTTAAAACAAAATTATGAACGTTTATTTCACGACCAAAAACAGTCTGCTTTTTCAGCTAATCCAGCAATCTGACTTGAAATATGGCACACCCCATCCTAGTCAAGCTGATCAGATATACAACTCAATACCAATTTTACTTCTTACCTAAATTAAGACCGGTCTTGCCCATGTCAAATTTTTCAATTTGATGTAGATTTGGGCTAGTCTAAATTTTCTAATTTAATACAGGCTTGGGTTGGGCTTAATTTTTAAAATTTTTTGGGTCTGGTCAGGCCCAAAAAATTTTGTTCTGGACTTATTTTTTAAAAGTAAAGTAAAATAAATTATTTTAATATATAAAACATTCCCCATTGTATTATGTTAAATAACAACTTTCACATAAGTATTAAATATGCACAAATTCTGTATTCACACAAGTTAGCAAAATGAAAACATGACAAATCTAATTGTAATGCTGCATAATATGCTATAACATTCTGCTAATAACGAGTGAATAATTCAGGATAGGAAATTTCAGCTCGGAGTTCGTTCATCAAAAGTTTTTCACATACCAGTATCATCCGGCCACACAGAAAGCTACCATTAGCCTTTGGGTTGGTCGTGTGGTCTGGGTTTTCTACATACCAGTATCATATAAATATAATAGCTGTGCTTAACTCTTTTGGCATTTTTTCTCGAAAAAAAAATAATAATTGCAGTAAAATTTATAGAAAATTATGTAAAAAAATTAACATAAATATATACATAACATATCAACGATTAAGATGTTGCTTACAGATGTAATGGACAAGATGTTGTTAAACAAATATTGATTTACAATTGCAAAATCTGAAAGTCCCTATTTTCAAGATTCCCGGAATATACACGTAAAATGCGAGTAAGTACAAACCACCTGTTACACAAAAGTGTATTGGCACTCAGTCACTGGATAGAAGAGAACATACATTTCATATTAACAGTGGCGAATCATGGGAGAATGTGGCCCCGGCAATCTTTTCTGAAGAGCTCCCCTCCCCCTAATAGCCAGTTTGAAAAAAAAAAGAAAAGTACTTAAAAATAAACACGTTGAATCTCGTTATATACAAATCTTGCTACGCTTTTCTTTTCATCTAATAAACATACTTGAAATATTTGCACCCAAAAGTTTGAACAGAAATTAAATTAAAATGAGAATAATAATATTTTATGAAAATATTAAATGACACAAGTGTTTAAATATTATAATTTTTTTTTTTTAAACTGTGCAGTAAATATTGATATTACAGCACAATACTAAGGAAAGAGTTAAAACTTCTTAGGGTACTTTAAATTGGACGTTTTCTGGCTTTCGCTGCAACAAAGTGTCAATAACGTGTAAAATCTAACGTTTTAACAAGGTCATTTTCAATGCTAAGAATTGACAGATGATTTAGCCTCTTTTCAGTCCTTATGCTTCTTAAGTTGTTTCTGATTAGTTTTAATTTAGAGAATGACCTTTCCCCACTAGCGTTGGATATCATCAAACACAGAAGTACTATTACGAAGAAGAAGTACAGTATGAAATACTATTTCAACATTTGGAAACGCTTGAATTATGTTTTCTCCACATAAATACGAATACAAACACTTTAAATCCACTTTTTAGGATTCATTTTCAAGTTCGTCCTTATTTCCTTCTTCACTATTAAAAATTTTTAAGAAATTTTTTTTTCTTAAAGATTTTTTACTTTTACTTTTCGATCAAAATGAGGTCCCTGGCATTCGCCAGTATGTTAATTTACCACTGCATTTTAACTACTATTACTATTTTGCACGAAACAAACAAATATATAGTTACAGCCAGCATATCGTGTTAACTGATATTTCACTATCGTATTAAGTAGTCTAAATAGTATATATTATCACAACCTTCATAGCTAGGACGAGGACCCTGTGTTGAAGTTGATAGATGCTAATATAAATGCCAGAATAAATTGTGCAATAAAAAAAAATTATGGAAGTGTATAAGATTCCCAAATTTGCATGCCACATAACAAATATGCTATATGTGAAGTCTGCAACAAAATATGGTTTGGGTTGTTCACTTTATTCACATAAGAATACAAAATATGGAATGCTTAAAAACTACACACAACATTACACTTAGGACTCAAAAACATACAAAACACATTATACAAATAATAATTATTTAAACCATTGTTTTCGGATATTAATTTAATCATAATTTATTGAAAAACTGTTATATCTAAAGGGAATTTCGACAATTTATAAATAGCATACACATCCTGACAGATTCTTAATGAAAACTATGTGAAAAAGTATGACATCGTAAAACTTGAAATGCCGATAAAGTCCGGAAGGGATAAAAATATTTAATATGGTCATAATGAATAACTGAGTGCGATTATATGTTATGTTTCTATAAAATATTTGCAATAAATTTTACTCAAACATCCATTCATTGAGAGCGTACTAATTTACATTGTTTAACATTAGAAATGGGGAAATTACTTTAATCACAGATATACATTTTTAAATTGGATCCAGTCAAGTCATTTTGTACAGTTCTAAATTAGTAAATTGGGCGATCATTATACATTAAAATAAAATTTTATGACCACACGTTCAAATGAACAAGTGATCACACAAGTAATTTATCTAATGATCGTCAAACTGGTATATATTTAAGAGTAAACTTGCCATGTTTCTTTTAAACAAACAAATCATAACTCACCAATCGGAATATTTTTCATATTGTCTGCTGTATATCCGAAATCATTCTTGCATTGGGAAATCCTCTGCTCGAAGTGACGGCCATCTTGTTTCAAAAGAAGCTTTTTCATTGGTGTCCTTTTCAGCGGTAACGCATCACGTGACCAACGCATCCGTTAAACATGAACTTGAACCATGTTCAACGGATGAACGCACGGTCGTGCGTTCGAGCTTGTGATTGGTTGACGTATAGCTCCCAACGGATGGGCAACGTACCAACGCGTCAGTGGAAACCGGGCCTAACCATGTTCAACGGATGAACGCACGGTCGTGCGTTCGAGCCTGTGATTGGTTGACGTACAGCTCCCAACGGATGGGCAACGTACGAACGGATCAGTCTGAATTTGAGGTTTTTTGATCTGCAATTAGTGTGATTATATCAAAGGTCTTTTGCATCGGGTCTACGTCTGCTTTAATTATTTTGGTGATTTGATTTAAGAAGTTCCTGACATCATTGATATTGAAATAATCTTGTATTTCTTTAAAGAATTTAATGAATTCCAGAAAGAGGTTAGGGGTTTGATTTGAAGATTTTGGGGCATCTGAGTGCGTGTGGGCCACGTGCTTTTCAGAACTTGGTGTTCTTGTCGCGGCACGCGCCATCGCCACGTTGTCTGTAACAATTTCGAGGTTTTGTGATTTAGGGAGCTGTGGAAAGTTTTCCATGCTCAAGTTTGAATTTTCTGATCTATTGATACGAAGGTTTTGGGGTTTGGTTTTAGGTTCCTGGAACTTGTTACGGTTCCAGGGGTTTTTGGGGCAGAGCCTAAAGTTGGCGGGGTGGGCCCCACCACAATTAGCACACTTTGCCGGAAGGTCCCTAGGCTTAAGGCATTCGCGAGTTTGATAGTTTTCTCCGCATTTTTAACACCTGGCGGGAAGCGAGCAATTATCCGAAGAATGGTTATAATTTTGACAATTGTAACAAATTTTTACTCCTTTTGATTTGAAGGCTTGCACTACGATTCTCATGTAGAGAATGGAGGTGAGGTTGTAAATTTTCTCCCACCCCTCAGCCGGCTCTAGGCAGACCAAGAAGATGGGGAGAGGTGACCTATCACGACGATTTCTAAGCTGTGAAATCCTAACAATCCTGAATCCTTCACGGGATATAGCTTCTTTAATAGAGTCTATGCTAGTGTTGATTGGCAGCCCTTTCATCACTACTTTTTTTGGTCTTTCGTTTTTTAAGCATATGCAGCTAAAAGGGATTTTATTCTGAGTCAGGTGAGTCTGTACGCTCCTGTAATCCTCAACGGATCCAGGAGTGAACCTAATCACCCTCCCCATCAGAAGTCCTTCAATTTTAGTGCCTAAAGTTTTGTTTAATTCTTCTATGAGGGCTCCCCAATTACTCGAGGAGTCAACATAGAAGGAAGAAATATTGGGATTAGGTTTTGGGTCACTATTTCCATTCTCTTCTTCCTGATTAACAAGCGACATGAATTTATTTTTAAGAAGAGGGAAGTCCTTACTAGATGCAGCCTCACGTGGCATGGCCTCAGCTAACTCAGCAGCCGTAATCTCGTCATTAGGCTTCCTGCGCTAGTAGTATATGGGGCTGACTCTGGGACACCCAGAGTCAGCCCCATATACTACTATTTCCTATCATATTTCAAAGATTTAAGACAACCTCTGAGACCAAGCATGTATAAAATCATCCGAAAATACATAAAATCATTAAAAAATAGGTATTTTTTAAAAAATCAAAAATCAAGAGAGTTTTAAGACTCTAAAATTTCATGTTTTTTAACTTAGAAAATGAATTATATGAATATTATTGAGACTGAATTTTAACTTTTTTAGATAAATACATGAGATCAAGGGAGCCTCATTTTGGAGCTACCTTGATATTTATGAGGGGACCATTAGTCCCCCCATAGATAAACGGATGAAATTAAATAAAAATGCGTGAAAAAAAGAAATAAACTTTAAAAGAGATCCTAGGATTACAAAGTGACTTAAAATATATCGAAACGTAAATTACGGACGCATTTTATAGAGATCATAAAATCTTGATAGTAATTTATTAAGTTTTAAAATAAATGCTGTTCCATAAAAAGAACCTAGATATAAAAATGCTTTCTCACCCGAAAATAATCATACATCCGTTTATATGAGCGTGCAATCAGTGAGGTTGAAAAGTCTGAGGTCATTTATTATCAAAAACATTTCCTGGTTTGTGGTGTATATCTCTAACACGACCGGAAAATAATAATTATTGACATCGCTTTATAGATTTAACATCGCTTCCTGAAACAAAAACCACTTCCTGATGTGAGGGTCACTTTTTGACTGATAGTTTATATAAAGGGTTCACTGTGTGATAAACTTTCCTTTCAAACAGAATGGAAACAGATGATGAAAAAATCAATGCAAAATCGCGATTCAATTCTTTTTTTAAATCTATAGAAAAAAATACAGTCGGTTCACTAGCCCAAACAGAAAGAGATTTAATAAATGTAAAAGATAAATTACGTAAATCATATGAAAAACGAAGAGATTTAAAAAAGAGATTAAAAAAAATAAGTAATGATTTAATTTCTATTGAAGAAACTATTGATGATTATAACTGTAGAAAATCGAAATTAGAAAAAACTATAAATCAAGCTAATGTAATTAAAATGAAGGAAGATGATCTTACAATGGATTAATTTTATATGAAAAAAGGTATGTAAAGTTCTTCATAATCTCAAACCAGCTATGATATTAATAATTATCATGTAATTCGTATTCGTATTTATCATTAATCATACCTGAATACTTAAATATATATCTACCTATATTGATTTCCTTTATAGATTTATCAGATAGCATACCGTGTTTATTCGATAGGTAATAATTCTTTTCGACATCTTCGACATATAACTTTGCAATTACTGTATCTCCATATTTGGTTTTAATTTTTTTCAATGATATCAGATTATATTCCCCAGGATATAAATCATTTAATTTAAGCGTCTTGGGATAACCTCTCAGTCTATTGAACCCTTCCATTTATTAGTAAACATTTTTTTATAAACTAAACATTATAGAGGGATAGTCATCCCCCTGAATTATAGAGATATTAATAAAATTGTTATTACTCTAATATATTAAAAAAATCATATATTGATTAAGCTTGCTCATACTTAAATATATATATACCTTTATATTTTATTGATTCAACTAACTTTAAGGTTACTGTATCACAACAATATTTAGTTATATCAAAATATATCCTAGGATATAAATCATTTAACATTTTAGGTCTCCTAGGATATAAATCATTTAATTCAAACATCTATTTATTAATAAACATTTTTTATAAATTCATGACCAATAGAATAAATTCTTTGAAATAACATATAAAACTCCTAATCCTTTCAATTTAATATCTTTATTTTCTTCTTTTTCAATTAATTCAGTCAACCTATGAAAACTTTCTGATAATAGTTTTTTATCATATTTTATATCATACAATACATTACAAAGATAAGTCATATAGTAAATTTCTACAGAATTTGTAAAAGTTAAAGCTCGAATATCACCTAAGCACTCATCCATTTATTAGTAAACATTTTTTTAATAACCAAATGGTACAGTATCAAAATTATCTAAAATTCTTCTTTTATCATATCCAAACATGTATCTTTTATTCGTTTTATGCACTTTAATATTTTTATCTTTTTGTATTTGAAACTGATTTATTTCTACATCTATATATTCAGTTTCACCTGTTATTGTTTTCATTCTTTCATCGAAACTAAGCTTAGTTTCACTCTCGTAACTCATCTTAAATCCTTTTACTTTACCTTTTACAGATCCATCATTAAGAATGTAACCATAATCTTTGCTGGCTCCAGAAATCCATGTAGTTATATAATTATCTTCACCTAATTCATCTGTCCATTCTCCTAACATACAACCTGTTTTTACTTTATTAGTACCATCATCAATATAAACGATACTATCTGTATCATAATACATTACTTTATCTCCTAATTTATCAAGCATTTTATATAATCTTATTCTAGCAGAACTAGTTGTAAAAGCTGCTATATAAATATTCGTATTAAAATTATTCTGGGTATACTCATCTCTCATCTTATAATCCATTTGTACACAATCATCATTTAAAAATATCATATTCAAATCTTTAATTTCATCATTCAATATAATTCTATAAAAATCTTCCAAATCTATTACATATTCAGTTTGTTTCATATTATTTCTTTGTCCAAACTTACCCCATAAAGAGTTTAAACAGATTTTAGCTATAAATCTCATACCGGAATTTTCTTTTATTTCACCTAATTCAATATCTAATTTTTCTTTAACAATCTTTTTATAATTATTAATGTCTTTTGGTAATTTATCATCTGTTTCTAATTTAATTTTTAAAAACATTTTGACATACTCTTTGAATAGTTTATCTGTTTTCTTTTCAAAATGCCAAACTTCATATATATTTAAAATTTTATATCCTTTTTCTATAGCTAAATTGATTTCATCCGTAGTCCAAGTACCTATAAAACTTCTTTCATCATCTGTATGATTACATAATTTATTTCTTATTTCATAACACTTTTTACATTTTTTCTTTTCATTGCATTTAAATGTTTTTGAACATGATTTACATAAACTAAATATCAATTTTTCTTCTTTATAAGGTAATACAGGATGATATAATTTTCTAGGAGGAAGTACTTTACACTGTATCATTCCATACCAATTCTCATCATATTTTTCAGGATTATAGATCTTTTTAGGATGTTCAATTGGATAACAATCAAAATAATTTACAGTCGGATAGAGTGAACATACATCAATATATCGACCTTTCTCTTTATTTTTCATTTCATATTTTAATTTGGTTGGTTCACATCTACCACCATAGAAGGCATCTCTAGGATTTAAGGGTTCTATAAAATCTCTTTTCCATTCTTTTTTCATATATTTTTTAATTTCTTTATCTTTATCAAAATCACATTCCCATATTTCAATTAACTCATATCCTGCGTCTTTTATCTTATTATTTATCTTTTTTGTTTTTTCATATAAATCAGCCATACATATTTGATTTTGTTTATTTAAAGTAGATTTTCTGTAACAACTATTACATCTATGCCAATGACAACCTTGAAATTGATATACTGTATTATCGTAAAAACCATCTACTTTATAAGTTTTATTATCTAATTTTATTTTTTTCTCTCTTCCATTTAAAGCATGCTGTATATTTATTTTATGTTTTTGAGATAAATAATCTAACCAAGCAATAGATTTTTTACTGTATTGATCTTGTTTGATGATCTCTTCATCTATAGCTATTATACCTTCAGATATGAATTTATCTCTAAATATAGCCATACAAACACCCGCTAATGTAACATATTTAAAAGGATCAATATTAGCTATTTCTAAAAATAATCTTCTCAATTCCAAACATCCTTTTCTTAAAATATCTACATCAGACCTACAGTATTTTATAATTTCTTTTCGAAAATCAAAGATTTCATTTTTTACAGATATGTACCATTTATTAAACAATTCTCTATCTTCTAAAGTCATAGTATTATAACCATAATAATATTTATCTGGATATTTTCCTACATAATTTTGATTTTTAATAGTGTTAAACAAATGAAGAAAATATCCTTTTGCTAATTCTGTTAATCCAAACGTTTTAGGGAATTTTCTTAATGGAATCAATGTAAAATTTATAGAATCTATAAATCTTATATTATATTCGTTTGCATGCATATAAATGAGTTTATTTCCTTGATAGATTGTAAAAACTTTAATTTTATTTTTAAAGCAATATTTAGATATAAATTGAAAGTCAAATCCTTTTCCATAATGAGCTAATAAGGTATAACCTGCATGTTTCTTATCAAATAACCACTTACAATAATCATTTTCATTCTTAAATATGTTTTCTTCTCCATAAAATTCTTGATTTATAATTAAATTAACTTCATGGTTTCCTGTTTCTTGATTCGTTTCAACATCAAAAAACATATATTTTTGTGTAAATCCTGAATATTTACATGCATTACACCAATTATATCTGCTTTTATAATTACATTTGTTTTCACATATACTACCATCAGGAAATCTTTGACATATATTACACCTTTCTTGAGTAGAACAAATATTTATACATGGACTACCCTTAGCTTTTTTTGTTTTCATATAACATCTATGATTTTTTGAGACCAATTGTCTACTATTTTTACACTCTCTCTCTCCACATTTATGATCTTTAGGTGTTCTTTTATTTCTGTTAATATTTCTCTTACATTTTAAACATTTCCATAGTCTTTCACAAACAGACAATTTATGATTTTCAAAACAGTTTTCACCTTTAAAACTTCGAAAACATTCATTACACTGGATATCATCTCCTTCACAATTACTATCTTTTATAAAACATCTATCGCATTTTAATAAACATTTATGCTGATCACTTCTTTTATAACTCACCTTACAGTAATCACAATAATTGTTTTTTCCTAAAAATCCTGTAACAGATGTAATCACATCAAAGTGATTTCTATTTTTTAAAATATAAATACAAGTAGTTTTATAAGTGCCATTGTATATTCTTTCATTAAAATTTTCTCTACAAAATATAGTAATTTGAATATTTAAGAATTTTTCAAATATTTTAACATGCTCTAAATTACATATATCTAATGGTATTTCACACATTTCATGTAATTTTTCAGCTAACTTTTTTTGTAATATTCTACCTTTTTTAATATATATAATGTCATTTTTAGTTAATGTTTCATGATTTAATTTTTTACATAAAAGTTCAGGATTTTGAATAGATAGAGCAACTACAATAGATCTAGCTAAACATATATTATCGTTATTTTTAATTTGACAAATACTCTTTTTGTTTATGATATCATCATCTTTGAGAATTTTTAGATGTTTTCCACCGTGTGGTAATTCTATAACATGAAAATTGAATGTACATTCTTTAATATCTAATTCTTTGTATTCAATTTTATGTGTTAAAACATCTAAATAGGTATCATAAGCCTCTCTAGTTGACATCATTTTAGGATGAAAAGGTTGACTTAATATAGGATGGTGTACTATAATATCTACTTTTCCTTCTATTTTTCCAATAGCTTTTCTGAATAAATCCTTTAAGATGTTATAATATTGTTCAGGTCTAAGTTCATTGATTTCTACAATTTTATAAATATATCTGTATGTGTTATATTTTTTAATATATTTTTGACTAATTTGAACAATTTCATAATCAGATTTAAATAAATCTTCAAGATTAACTTCTTCTACTATCTTTTCTTTCTTTTTTACCAATACACCATCTTTATATTTCAAACCAAAATAATTAAATATATTATTAAGTTTACGTCTATTTTTAGGTTCATTAATAAATTGTTTCAATTGTTCTGTAAGATTAGGAGTAAATATTTTTTTAAGATTCACTTCTGTTTTAATCTTCTTTTCTACTTTTGGTTTAAATTCCTTATTATCAAATTTCAAATTAAATGAATCAAAAATTTTTTTAATTTTATTACGTTTTTCAGGTTTTTTAATAAATATTTTCTTCTTTTTTTCTACGTATTTTGATATATCTAAATTTAATAAATCTACTAAAACAGGTTTATATTCACCTGTTTCTTTTATATATTTAATTAATAATCTAATTAAATCATCTTTCTTACAACCTTTAGATTGCTTAATATTCAATTGTTTTACTACTTTTCTAAGCTCACCAATAGTCTTTGACTTCAAACCAAATATATCCTCAACTGTAAATAATTTTTTAAGATTCACTTCTGTTTTCATCTTTTTTTCTTCTTTTGGTTTAAATTCATTATTATCAAATTTCAAATTAAAAGAATCAAAAACCTTTTTAATTTTATTACGTTTTTGAGGTTTTCTAATAAATATTTTCTTCTTTTTTTCCAAGTATTTTGATATATCTAAATTTAATAAATCTACTAAAACATATTTATATTCTCCAGTTTCTTTTATATATTTAATTAATAATTTAATTAATTCATCCTTCTTACAGTCTTTAGGTTGTTTAATATTCAATAATTTTACTACTTTTCTAAGTTCATTAATAGTCTTTAAGTTGAGCTCCATTTATTAGGAAACATTTTTAACAATACTTTTTCCAAGATGCTTACTGTGATAAATACTTTTTAAATGCCGCTTTTTGTGTGTATAGGTATATTGCATACCACATTCACATTTAAATTTTTTATATTTGATTATGGAATCACAACATTTGCAATGACTTTGGAAATAAATTTTTTCATTTCTATGATATATGTAAAACTCATTTACCGATTTCATAGTCAAACAGTGTATGCACTTTTTTGTAAGCTCCATTTATTAAGAAACATTTTTTGTAATACTTTGTAAGAAATCATTCCATATTTTTTCATATTTCTTTTTAACTTTTTGAACTTTTATATTATTTTCAATATTAAAAATATCACAAATCTTTTTCATAAAATAGTAATAGTTAATTGATTTCTCATAATACATAAAATCTAAAAATTTTAAAAACATATCCTCAATTTCTTGAGAAATATTATATCTCCTTCTTAATCGATTAAAATAACAAACTCTACTATTATATCTTTGTTTTAAACTTTCGTAATCGATAACATAAAAATGTTCTTCTTCTTCTGAATCATAGATTAATTTCATCTCCATTTATATTTAAACTAATTCAGATGTCCAACTATTAAATTCATCCGGATATCCTAGCCATTTTACATAATACTTATTTCCTTTCTTTTTTATGATTTTTTCAATTTTATATACATCATCTTTTTTATTATATTTTACCATTTCATTTTCATAAAAAGTTCCTTCAATTTCTTTACTGTTTAAATCTTTTAATCGATAAGTAATTGGATCTGTTTTCAATACTTCAGAAACTATAAAAATCTCTTCAGTGAATGTAGAATCATCTACTTTCCTGAATGTTTTCTTAATTGTAGATATTCTAACACTATCTCCTATTTTAAATTTAGGTTTTTTCATGATCTTTTTAGTATATAAATTTTTATAAACTTGAGATTCATTTTCTCTAGCCTCAACAGGTGTCATTTTTATTGATCTATGATATGAATATTTATAATTTTTAAGTAATTTGGGTAATACATCAATATATCTTTTAGTATTGTTAGCATGCATATATTTTATAATTTTTTCTCTTATACTTCTATTAAATCTCTCAGCTATTGCAGATTTTATTTCTTTATTTTTAGTTGTAAACCAATGTATATTATTATCTTTAAATAATTTTTGTGTCTGTTTTCCTGTAAATTCAGTACCTTCATCTGTCAAAATGAATTTTGGTATTCTTTCTTTAAAAACTTGTTTAAAACCTTGTACAACTTCTTCAGATGTTTTTTTTTTATAGGAAAAGCCCAAGCATATTTATTAAAAGCATCTATAACCGTTAACAAATAATTAGTTCCATCATTATATTTGCTATAATTTTTTATAAATAACAAATCAGCGTCAAATTGATTATTACTGTTTGGAACATAAACTCTTCTTCTTTTAAATTTACGAATGACAGGTTTATATCTAGTATATACATTTTGCTCATGTAAAAATTCTTCAACATTAGATAACCCTGTTTTTCTTTTCAATTCATTAATTCCACAATAACCTGTTTCTGGATTATAATATGTCTCTTTTAACCCCCTAAAAAAGTATTCTTTTTACTTCCACAAATAGTACAGATACCTTTACCAACAGGTTTATTATTTTTAGAAGTAGTTTTATAATAATTTTTAGTTGGGGTTTTATCTTTACACTTGACACAATATATAGAAATACCTAATCCAAAAGTTTTTTTAACTTTAATAATAGGTTTAATAATTCCTCTAGCTAATCTTTCTTGAAATGTTGGATCTTGTATAGCATTTAAATTATCTATTAATTTTTGATCAGCAACATGTCTCTGTTTTGTATCTTTTGTTTTATTATAATCAATATCATGTTCTTTACATGCTTTATCAACTCTATTTATTCCAGGATCACCTCTTTTTAATCTTTTTTCTAATTTTGTACTTGGACCACAATATTGATATCCTGGTAAATGCATTTCTGGAAGATTTACTTTATCTTGTATCCATCCAACAATATCACCACCTTTCTTTTTTTTACAAACCATTTATTTATTTAGAAATTTATATCCATTCAATTGCATTTGTTTTACGTATTTTTCAACTGGATTAAATTTTAAACTTTTTATGAAATCCTTTTCACGCATATAAATTTCTTCTTCTGTCATATCCTTAGCTTTAAACGAATTAATGAGTTCTTTATAAAAATTATGACAATGTCTATATTCTTCTTTCCTTTCTGCTATTTTTAATGCAAGATCTATGGCTTCTACTATACCAACTGATAGACTTAAAAATGCAAGCGGTAGAAAGGCTATTGCTGATAAACCCGTTCCACTTAGAATAACCTTACTTACTGATAATGAAATACTTATCTTTTGATACATATTTCTACTCTTTCTGTAAACATATAATCTTTTTTCTAAATATACATCCATTTATATAGGATTAAATTTTTTCCTGTATCTCATTTCTGAATTCACTAAATCTAACATAAAAAAATCATATTTTTCTTGAACACTTTTATTATACATTTGTTTGAATTCTTCAGTACTTAATAAACCATCTATCTCTCTTATAATCTGTTGATTTTCTTTTGGTTGTAGAGTGAAAAATATATCGTAATTACAGTTCCTTCTTATATTGATAGGTGTTAAATAATATGACTGAGTTAAATAAATAAAGGATGCGTTTTTCTTTCTACCTCTGATAAATAATTCTTCGATGTTTTTTTTATCTTTCTCAATCACACAATCATCAAAAATAACTAAATTCTTTAATGTAGGGTTTAAATCATCTAAATTAATAAAATTTTGATCTGAAGAAAATAATACTTTTTTTTTTTAATTTATCATATAATTTTAATAATTTTTTCTTATTCTTTATATTCTTACATTTCAAAATATCTTCTCTTTCTATATCTTTAAACAATGTATACATTTCTTGTAATTTAGAATATTTAGGTTCGTATAAATCTTTTGCACATATATATAATGTATTAAAAAATAATAAATCATAAATCAAATTTAACAGTAAATTTGTTTTACCTGAACCTGAAGATCCTACTATAAGCAATCTAAATGGATGTTTAGGTAACAAAGGGTGTTGTTTAGGATCAGGTAATTCTTCTGGTTCTGTGGAATCTTTAATTTTTATCATAATTTACTAGCAGTAAAAATAAAATTTGCTGCAGTAAAAAATTAATATTATATAAATGAACTTAGAAAAAGAACGGAAACACAAGTTTTTAAAGCAAATAAAAGATTCAATTAAAATAGTAAAAATAGAAAAAGAAATAAGAAAGAATAATGAAGATCAACTAAAAGAAAAAATAGGTATTCAAAAAACCTTAGAAGAATTTCATAAACCAATCACTCAAGAAATTGAAAAATATGAAAAATCAAATAAAGATATTGTGAAAAGTATTCAAAATGTTGTAGAAAATATTACATTTCCATCTATAGAAGAGCCTATTGAAGCTGTGAAAGAATTAGTATCTTATACTTATGATATCGATCAAAATTTAAATTTAAAATATTTAAAAGAAGAAAAATTATACAGACCGTCAGTATTTTTAAATGATCAAGAAAAATTAGAGGAGATGTATGGAAGAGCTAAACAGTTAAAAGAAGGATTATCTAAGAAAAGAGGCAACTTAAAAAGTATAATTTCTAGGGCTAAAAATTTTTCAGAGGAGGAATTAAACCAGAAAAAGAATGATATAAAAGAAATTAAAAATAAAGAAAATATGTTGCAAAATTATATGCATAGATTAAATATGATTCGAAGTAGCAAAGAAATGAAGGTAGGTAAAGGATTGAATGTATTATCAAATTTAACAGAAAAAATATGTAACGGAAGTAAATCAAAGAAATTGTATAATCAAGTAACTTTATTGTTAGATATGTTATTAAAAAATAAAGAAATTACTTATAATGATGTACAACAATATCATAAACAATTTCTCTGTTAATAAATGATAAAATATAAAGTTTATTTGAGTGATGGTCACAAAAATAAACTTAAATCAGCTTTTAAAAATAAAGTAGAAGTAACATTACAAATAAATATATCTAAAACTCCTAATCATGAGATGTATTTAACTAAAACTCAAATTAATCATATTAATGATAAAAAAAGAATTACAATCAGTAAAACTCAATTAGATAAAAATGGAGGATTTTTACCATTTCTAGCGGCACTTATACCCTCTTTAATAACCGCTGCTAAAATTGCAGTTCCAGCAATAGCAACAGGTGCTTTACATGGATTAGCTAGTTCAGCTGTGCAAAAAAAGGGATCTGGAAAAAAAAAAAAAACTTGGAGAGGGAATATATCAACAGTGGGAATCAGTGACAAAATGATTATAGAAAATATGAAAAATGAAAAAGGATTTAGAGGTGTGTTTACCTCCGATTTATTACCTAAAACTATAGGAAAATTTGAAAATGGAATCATTAATTTAGATGTATCAACAGGTCCCGGAACTCATTGGGTTTGTTATTATAATGATCCTAAATATAAATATGTGGAATATTTTGATCCGTTTGGTGAATATGACAATATGAAGAAGGACTATATTCCTAAAAATATTAAATCATTTCTTGTTACATCCAATAAAAAAATAGGTTATAATGATAGTTTTTTACAGAAACCTTCATCTGTGAAATGTGGTATATTTTGTATGAAATATATAAGAGAAAGGAATAAAGGTATATCACCTAAAAATGTTCTCAAATCATTTCCTACACAAAAACCTAGTGACTATAATGAAAATTTTGTTATGTATAAATGATAAAATTAAAATCTGAAGGTCATGAGAAATCAGAAGAATTTACTGTAAATTTTATTACACCTCTTAAAATAAAAAAATTAGCTTTACACTCATTCTCTATGGAAGTTTCCTGGTTTAATATAAGTAAGAATTATGGAAATAACAAATTTAGATTGTATACATTAGGCACAGCAGATAGAACAATTACTATCTCAAATGGTAATTATACTGTAAGAGGTTTAAATGAGTATATGATGAAAATATTTGGTAAGGATCCACCTGTCAAATTTGGTATTATTGAAGCAAGACAAAGAATATCTATTAAACTGAAAAAAAATGGGTAATTGATTTTACAGAAAGTAACTTTCATAAAATTATAGGCTTTTTAAAACCGACATATGGAAGTTATGATGAAGAAACAGAGATTGAAGGTGAACATATTGCTGATATATCTAATGGAAATGATAATATTTATATTCACTGTGATGTTGTAAAAGGATCTTTAATAAATCAATATAATTCAGAAGTTATATATTCTTTCACTAATAAAAACCCTCCAGTATAATTTCAAAAGAATTTAATAATTGGATATTTTTTCCTGTTAAAGTAGATCCTGTTGAAAGAATAAAAATGAGGATTACTAATCAAAAAGGTGAATTAATAGATTTAAATAAAGGAGCTGTAGAATTTAATTTTATTTCTTCTTAAATAAATGTATAGAAGAAAAAGTAAAAAAATACAAGGATTTTTAAAGGTTTTATTGAAACCTAAGAATATATTAAATGTAATATTTTCTATGAAAAAGAAAGGAGGTGGTTTAAAAATTCTTCCTAAATAAATGATTTATGATTTAAGTGATACTCGTTATTATTATAATGATCACATTAAAAGTTATGAATTAAGAGAAATTCATCCAAAAGAACATAGTTCAGATGAGATGGTTGTATATGATACTAAAGTATATGATAAAGTATATGATACTAAAGTAAGGTTGTATATGATACTAACATACTACCTATGTTTTTCATATTAATGATACTAAAGCAAAAATTTTATATTCTAGAGGATATCTTGAACTAAAATTAAAAATTACAAAAAATGATAAATCATCCATTGGAAACGAAAATGTGAGTCTGGTAAATGGTGGAGGTTTTATCAAAACTTTAAAAGTACATATAGGAGATACTGAAATTGAATCAAATACACAGTCAAATTTTTCAATCATGAATCATGTTTTAAGATTAATTCATTATACTCCTGATTATGTAACATCACAAGCTCAAAATGAATTTTTTTATCTAGATACATCTGATTCATCTGACCGTAATGAGTTCAAATATGATGGTACTTTAGAAGATACTACTAAAATAACTGAATTTTTTAATAATTTGAAAATGAATAAAGATTATAACGAAGGATTCACAAAGAGATGGGAACTAACGAAAGATAGCAATGTCAAATGTATTTCATTTGTGAAAATAAATAACACCTACTGTGCTGTGACCAAGTCACGACCTCCTCTTTCTTTTTTAATTTCTAGATACTTCCTTAAATTCAGCTTATATTTTCTGCTCTAGATTGCGTTGTCGGATTTTTTAAGCATAATTTAAACATTCCTGTATTTATTTTTATTTATTTCCTATATTTTTATTTTCTAATAATTTTATATTTCTATTTTTTTCTGACTTGAAATCCTATTCTCGGGGAGGGCGCGCGCCCTTTGCGACCTCCCCCTGGATCCGCCCTTGGGAGATACCGAAATTGAATCAAATGCACAGTCAAATTTTTCAATCATGAATCGTGCTTTAAGATTAACTCATTATACTCCTGATTATGTAACACCACAAGCTCAAGATGAATTTTTTCATCTAAATACAGCTGATTCAACTGGCCGAAAAGAGTTAAAATATGACGGAACTTTACAAGATACTACTAAAATAACTGAATTTTTTAATAATTTGAAAATGAATAAAGATTATAACGAAGGATTCACAAAGAGATGGGAACTAACGAAAGATAGCAATGTCATTAAAATATGGACACCTTTAAAAGATATAATCGATTTCTTTAGAGAATATGAAAAGATAATTTCAGGTTTTGAAGTGAAAATAGAAATTCAAAGAAATGAAAATAAAAATATGATATATACTAATATAAGAAACGAAAATTATAAGGTAGTAGTTGAAGGTTTAACCTTACATTTACCTTATATAGAATTAAAAAATTCTGCAGAAAGTTTGTTTCTGGAATCATATCTATCTGATAAAGATATAGAGGTAAATTGGGATCGACATAGATTTAAGATGGTAGGCCCTTATAGAAGCAACAGCGGATCTGTGACAGCAACAACAGCGTCAGATGAAGTTTTAAGTGTCTATGTTATTCCTCAATATGTTGAAAGAGATAATAATTATGAAAAAAATAATATGATATTTGATCATATAGATATGGCAGAATGCTGGTTGATGATTAATAATAAACAAATTCCTCTTATGCGTTATAAAACAAATTTTGCCAATAAAGATTATGGTAGAGTGTATGAAGCTCTTTTACGTGAAGGACTTTACGATAATAATACAGATACAGGACCTTTGATAAATAAGGAGAATTTTGGTAAACTGTATCCTATTTTTCCTTTTGACTCATCAAATCATGAAAACTATACCGATTTAAATAATTTAGATATTGAATTTAATTGGATAACGAATAGTCAAAAGGAATATAAGTTTTATTTTATTTTTAAAGAAAGAAAGAGATGTTTTATAAATTTAAAAAATAAAACTATAACAATAGTTAAGAGTTTAAAATCTTAAAATTAAATAAATGAGTGCTTATTATCCGCCTTATGATGATCAAATGAAAGAAGGACCTATTGGACCTCCTGGTATAGGTTTTAAATTAATGAATGATGGAAATTATGATATGGAAAATAGAATTTTAAAAAATTGTGAAAATCCTATAGATGATTTAGATTTAACCACTAAAAGTTTTGTTTTGAATAAAATAGAGAATAATCATCATGAATTGAGAGATCTTATAAAAACTAAATATGATGAGGGTTTTTTAACCTTTACTGAAGAAACAGGCAAGAGAATAAAAGAATTAAATGATACAACTTTACATTCTTTAGAAGGAAAAGTTTTTGATGCAAAAGGAAAAAGAATAGGAAATGTTGCAGATCCTAAAGATGAAAAAAATGTTGTGAATAAAAGATATTTTGAAAAAAATTCGTTAATATTACAGAATGATAAATTTGATGCAAAAAATAAAATAATTACGAATGTTTCTGAACCTGAAAATGATAACGATGCTGTCAATAAAATATATTTAAACAATAGAGATATCTGGGTTACTATACTAGATGATTTTCATACAGATGGGGGTTATAAAAAAGTAAATTTCAACATGATGAGCTCAAAATTACTAGATCAAGAGATGCGATTATCTACAGATATGTATATGAAAATTTCCATATATATAGATATATATGATACAGTAGAAAGTAAATATATATATGATAAAAGTCCACTGATATCTCTAGAAATCAATGGTAAGGAAATTTTAAATGTTAATAGAGATGTAGTAACCTGTTTTGCTTATGGTAAACGTGATGATATCATCACATTAAAGATAAAATGTGATGGTAACGCTTTAAAACCTTATATGCATATTGAAAAAATTTCTTTCTAATAAATGGATATTGATTGGAATGAATTTTCCAGAAAAAATTTATCTGAAGATGTAATTAGAAATCTTATTAGTCATGTAAATTGGGATTTAGTTTTACAATATTCAACACTGTCTGAATCTTTTATTGAAGAATTTGCTCAACCTGATGATTAATCTAAAATTTCTAGATATCAAAAATTATCAGAAGATTTTATAGAAAAATGTAAAGATAAAGTAGATTGGGTAAACATATCTCAATATCAAACTTTAAGTAACGAATTTATCGTAAAATATTCTGATAATTTAGATTTATATAAAGTATCAATATTTCAAAATCTTACAGAAGATACCATGAGAGAATTAAAAGATGATTTAAATTGG
The DNA here is from genome assembly GCA_951213105.1 of Amaurobius ferox. Classification (NCBI taxonomy): domain Eukaryota; kingdom Metazoa; phylum Arthropoda; class Arachnida; order Araneae; family Amaurobiidae; genus Amaurobius; species Amaurobius ferox. The sequence goes on along the minus strand of OX578142.1, from coordinate 17,489,637 downwards.
TTGTATATAACTAGATATCAAACATTTAGTGAAAATTTTATAGAAGAATTTATGCATAAATTAGATTTTTGTTATTTGATTAAATATAAATTTGAGCTATTACCTGATCACTTTTTTAATGTTTATTGGAAAAAAGTACAAGCTATACAGATGAGTGAATTAAATAAAAAGTTTGGTCATAATGAAATAGAACTTTACCAAGAGAAAATTTTTGAAGAGATATATGAAGTTAAATCAGTCTTGAGAGAGAGTGTTTATCTTTTGAGACAATTAACTAACAAAGAAGATAAATAAATATTTAATAAAATTGTTTCTATATAAATGGATGTTGTATATAATAATGGTATGGAAAAAAAACTATGTCTTTCTTAAATATAGAGAATCCTACTGAAGTGAAATCTATTTTTATATTATATTGTGATACATCTCTTGAAGGAATAGAAAATTTAACTAATTTAAAAGAATTATATTGTGAGGGATATAAATTAACATCTCTTGATGAAATAAAAAATTTAATAAATTTAGAAACATTAGATTGTAAAAATAATAGATTAAAATCTCTTGATGGAATAGAAAATTTAACGAATTTAAAAGTATTAAAATGTAGAGGTAATAAATTAACATCTCTTGAAGGAATAAAAAATTTAACTAATTTAGAAACATTAAATTGTAATAAAAATAAATTAACATCTCTTGAAGGTATAGAAAATTTAACGAATTTAAAAGTATTAGAATGTGAGGGAAATATATTAAAATCTCTTGAAGGAATAGAAACTAATTTAAAAGAATTAAATTGTAATGATAATAGATTAACTTCACTTGAAGGAATAAAAAATTTAATAAATTTAGAAATACTATCTTGTAGTGAAAACGATATTACATCTCTTGAAGGAATAAAAAATTTAACTAATTTAAAAGAATTATATTGTGTAGATAATAGATTAACTTCACTTGAAGGTATAGAAAACTTAACTAATTTAGAAATACTATCTTGTAGTGAAAACGATATTACATCTATTGAAGGTATAAAAAATTTAACTAATTTAAAAAAATTATATTGTAGAGAAAACGATATTACATCTTTAACTGAATTAATATATTTACCTAGAATAAATGAAATACGGTATGATGAAGATAAAATACCTATGATGTTAAGAAGATTTATAAATAATGTAGGATTTCCATATCTAGGACAACAGTCTTAAAAAAAAAAGAGGTTTTACAGATTATGAAGAATGGAAGGATTTATAAAAAAAAAATGTTTACTAATAAATGGAAGTTAAAATGTTAAATGATTTACGTCCAGGAGAATATGGACTGATATCATTGAGAAAATATGGAGATTCAGTAATCATAAAGTTAGATGGTGAAGAAAAAGAGTATTACCTTCCAAATGTAAAACCTTCTGATGAATCAATAAATAAAATCAATAAAAGTAGATATATATTTATATATTCTGGTATGATTGGTGGTAAATACAAATATAAATTAGAGAGAGTTATTTATTCTATGATTTTCTAACCTATCGTGTTAAATCACTTTATTTTCTGACTTTAATTATGTTTATTTTTTTCAGGTTTTAAAAAATCTTTAGATCAAACTTTTATGGGGGACTAACGGTCCCCCCATTTATTTTAAAGGAATAGAAAACCTATAAAACGCGTCCGTAATATATGGACGCGTTTCGATATATTTTAAGTCACTTTGTAATCCTAGGATCTCTTTTAAAGTTTATTTAAAGGATTCATTTCTTTTTTTTCACGCATTTTTATTTAATTTCATCCTTTTATCTATGGGGGACTAATGGTCCCCTCATAAATATCAAGGTAGCTCCAAAATGAGGCTCCCTTGATCTCATGTATTTATCTAAAAAAGTTAAAATTCAGTCTCAATAATATTCATATAATTCATTTTCTAAGTTAAAAAACATGAAATTTTAGAGTCTTAAAACTCTCTTGATTTTTGATTTTTTAAAAAATACCTATTTTTTAATGATTTTATGTATTTTCGGATGATTTTATACATGCTTGGTCTCAGAGGTTGTCTTAAATCTTTGAAATATGATAGCCCCATATACTACTTGCGCTTATTGCGCGGAAGCTCAACATTTAGTTTGAAAGATTTCGCGATTTTGGTTTTGTATTGACTATACAAAAATTCCTCAGATAAGCTATTCCATGTTTTGATGACATAAGCAGTAGCCTGATAGGATTTCCTAACCAAGAGGTTCTCAGGGGTAGGGGTATCCGCTAGCAAGATAGCATCAGAAGTTATGCTTACCAATATCTCTTTGATGAGTGCCGCTTTGTCGATGTCCTCGACTTCCTCGATGGCGATTTCGGCATCCAGGTGTCTCTTGGCCCAGTCATAGATTTCACAGTGTCTGTGGATATCGAAGGCTTCATTTTTGGGTGTCTCAGGCGTATATCCCACGCTTGCTTCACATCTGGCAGCGAAGGATGTGAAGTGCTCAGGAGCCTTGTGCACCTGTCGCACCAGCTTCTCAGCACGTGCTGCTCCGTCCAAGTCTTTTCTTTTTTCTTTTCCTCCTCGTCGATCTCCATGGCATCTGCCCAACTGAGAGTCTCTTTTTCCTTGTCCTTCCTGTGCCTTTCGAAAATATTTTTTTCCTTACTCTTGGTCTGTCTGCCTTTCACGTCCTCCTCTGTGTCTTGGGGTATCTCCTTACTGTCGTTGGGTTTCTTGCCTTTAGGCCTAGGCATCTCTTCTATCTCCTGTCGTCCCTCAGTTTGTACACTTTCCTTTGAAATCCAATTATATTCCTCTAGTTTCTCCTGTACCTCCTCCTCTGTTTTTCCAAAGCTCTTAACAAATAAATCTTCAATAAGCAGTAATTTCTCTTTTTCCTCCGGTGAAAACATCTTGATTAGCTTAGCCCGATATATTTTACCAAAACTTGGTACAATTATACCCAGGCTAGCACTAAAAGTCACCACGTGCAATAGTCTCAGGAGCTAGCACGAACACGTCCGAACACCAGCTCGACCAGTCTCCGAATGTAGTAAACAAAGAATGCTGTAAACAGTGAACTTATGTGATCTTAGTGTTTGAAGATAAGGAGGGTGGGGAAACAGGCGAATATCCCCTACTGGGATGCAGAAGAGATTCAGTCAGGAATCAGCATGGGACGTCTAAATCGGGATTTAGGATAGCTCTGGGTCTTTTTGGAAATTCACGGAAGTCGTAGTCGGTCATATTATAGATCAGTTCGTTGGGGATCCTAGCGAGGTTATCATAGAAATTGTTAGAGAGTTTTCGCATCTCTTGCTTAATAGTTTTAATTTTAAAATCGCGATGTATTACAAAGTTTTTCAAGTATCTTGGGGCTTTTCTGATAGAACGTAGGATTTTGTTCTGAATGATTTGGACTTTTTTTATATTAGATTTCGCAGCGTAGCCCCAAATTGGGGAGGCATAGAGAATGATGGGGCGGATAACTGATTTGTAAAGTAGGATTTTGTTTTCAATGCTGACATCATTCGAGTACAGGAGGGAGCTCAGTTCTGCTTTTACAAAGTTTATTTTATCTTTGAGTTTTGCAATGTGGGGTTTCCATGTTAGTCTGCTGTCAAGAGTGACACCGAGATATTTACATGTCCTCTCAAAGCAAACTGGCTGATTGTTCATTATGATTGGTTGGGGCGGAAAACGTTGATGTGAGAAAAAAGCAGTTTGACATTTATTAGGGTTTATTTTGATGCGGTATTTCTCTAACCAGGGTTCGAGAGTGTCCATGTGATGTTGTAAGTATCGGTGTAAGTAGTTGGTGTTGTGGTGTGTGGCAAAAATGGCAGTGTCGTCCGCATACAAACAAAGTATAGTGTTGTTGGTTCTAGGGATGTCGTTTATGTAAATGTTAAAAAGAATGGGACCAAGTTTACTGCCCTAACGTACTCCAGACAAGATATGTTTGGTGTGTGAGTGTGTCTGGTTCAGACGGACATGAAAGGTTCTATCGCTGAGGTAGGAGTATAAAATATGGGTAAGAGAGTGTGGCATACGAAGCTGAATGAGTTTGTATATGAGTCCGATGAACCACACCCTATCGAAGGCCTTAGCGACGTCAATAAGTATACCTCCAACTGCTGATCGGTTTTGGAGTCCATCAGAGATGTACTCCACCACGCGGAGCAGTTGGTGTGTTGTAGAGTGAAGCTGTCTAAAACCAAATTGCTCAGGGATGAGAATGTTGTTATTAGCAAGGAAATTGTTGATTTGGATGGCGATGAAATGTTCAACCAGTTTGCCAAGAGAGGACAGCAGACTAATGGGGCGATAACTTTTTGGGGAGTTTACATTTTCATTTGGTTTAAGGATTGGAACAATGGCGGCGTGCTTCCAGTCGCGGGGGAAGTAATTGAGATCGAAAATGGAATTGATTAAAACAGTGATGTAGCTTTGTTTGAAATATTGTCAGGGCCGGGGCTTTTCTTGTTTTTGAGAGTGTTGATGTAGTTAACTATGTCAGTGGGGGAAATGTGGGGAAGGGGGAAAGTATTTGGAACACTAAGGAACTGCTTCACGGTATCCTCGGTTTCCTCCATGAAATTTGGGCAGAAAATATCTTCGTGTGGTGTGAATTGCTTTTCATATACATCAGCGAGTAGATTAGCTTTGTCTTGTTCTGTGTAAGCAGTGGTATTATTGTGAGTGAGTAAGGGAATATTTTTGTGCTTTTTACGAATACGTTTTAAGAAGTCCTAATGTGAATGATCAGTAGGGGAGAGAGATTCAACATATTGCTTCCATTTGGCTTGTTTATAGTTAGAAATTAAAAGTTTTATTTGTGCCGTCAGGTTATTGTATCTAGTTCTGTGGGCAGGATTTCTTGTGTGTTGCCAGTGTTGGCGAGCGCGGTTTCTGAGTTTAATTTGGCTAGTGATAGAATATGGGAGTTTTTGGTAGAGTTGTGGAATGTAGGTGGAGGTGCTGAGCTAAATATTTGGGTTAGTGTTTTGATCGCCCTGTCAACATCTTCGGTGGAAGTGATGGTTGGGAAGAAGATGGGGGACTCGTTTAGAAGTTTAACAAAATTTTTCCAGTTAACTTTAGTAGGGAGAGAGGGGGCAGGAAGAGGGGTATTTAGTTGCAGCGTTAATAAGATAGGTAGATGATCCGAGGTAAAAAGATTAAGTACATTTACAGAGGCTGGGAAGGGACAATTTTTTAATAATGCAAAATCAATGGTGGTAGGGTTGGTGTGATTACAATATTGAATTTTGAGAATATTTTTTGAATTGCAGTAATTAGGTTCATAATTTCACTGATTCCTCCGAGGGAGGGCGGGCTTTCTGCTTCCCTGTGAATGTCCACAACTTCCATTGAGAGGGTGGGGGGTGGCAGGTTTTGCTGGTTAGTTTGATTATATGATTGGTTGTTTTGAATGGATTTACTAGTTTGGTTATTTGATTTGGTATTATTGTTTGCTAAAGAATTAGTTGATTTAGTTTGATTTTCAGGTGGGAGAGCTACAGGAGTTGGTGAAGCATGCTGGTTATTTTCAACAGGAGGCAGAGCATAAGGAGAAGAGGTGGGCTTAGCTTTTTTGACAGTGGAGTTGGAGCTCTTTGCAAAGTAAGGCTTGTTCTGGTTCTCTGTGAGGCTAAGTTCACGGGTTTCTTTTTCTTTCTCCTCAAGTTTTCTTTTCCTATACCTTTCATGTATGACTGAAAAGGGTTCTAGTTCAGGGCAGGCCGTGCTAGTGGAGGGCTCTGAAGGAGAGGGTGTGCAGAATGGCTTCTGCACTGAAGTACTTGGTGGGATGGGAGCAATTGGATTTGATTGTTTATAGGTATGGGTGATACTGGAGTTAGAGTTTTGATGGGAAGAGGGTCCAGGTTGATTGTTTTGAGTTTTATTGCTGAGAGTACTTGCAGTTTGGATTTTGGGGGAGGGTCCCTTGTTGGTTGGGGCTTTTGGGCATCCTAAATAGTTGGCCGGGTGGGGTCCTTTACAGTTTATACATCAGATAAAACCTGGTGAGAATGTCTGCTTCTTGATTGACATATCTAGCAACGTATGTGTGTTACGTCATATTGGCTCCGCTTCCGGTTCCGCCATACTCACTACTATAAGCATATAATGAGACACCCCGTCTCAATATATGCTTCTGGCGGTTTTCTGGTTCCGTTAATAATAGCGAGCGCATTTGTGCTTGGCAGACAGTTCCGTATGAAATTGTTATAAACATGTGAGGAGACATTTATAAATATAACAAATTGACAAGTGGATTCAATCTATGGATTGAAACATGGTGCAAATTTTGGTAAAAGTGTATGTTGCTTTGAGAAAACTTTATATTTTATTTTATATAATTTTTTCAATTTATTTAGGGTTATGAATATTGTACTTAAATTTTATTTACTTTGATTGAGTATTCGTTTAACTTGAAATTATAGTTTATGATGAAAAAGATGCACATTTTTCGCTTACTCACATAATATGCAAGTGATGTTTAGTTGTAAATGTTTTATGCCGGTGTCAATCTAAAAACTGCCATTTTGAAACCACGTTTCAATGTGTTTTTCAGGTTCAGTTTCTGTTTGCGTTGTAGGTCTTTCCTTATATATCTCTAATGCAACAGACATCTGCATCTGAGAAACGAATATATTCTTTTTAACAACTATTGCATTTTGAAGCAAGTTGTTCACTTGAATTTGTGAGTATGTGAAAAGGTAAATTATTGTGTGAAAAGGAAATTGTTGTGCAAACTTTTCATAATATTAAAATTTCATTAAGAGTGTGTTACCCCGCAGACATAAATAATTTATAGTTTAGATACCATGGGTGCTCATAGGCAAGGTCACAGAGGTGGGCATTAAGCTAGTTGATGTATAGCTCATTCTTAAGTTTGCCCCCCCCCCCCCCCAATAAAAAAGTTCTATAGGCTCAAGGACAGTTGCTAAGGCGTGCCTAGGAATTTATTCCATGTCAAATCTCTCGGGGAGGAGGGGGGGGGGGGGTCGTTTAACCATCTTGTTAATATTTTATAGCTTCGCAACATAAGTAGACTTCTGTTGAAACTTTTATTTTTCTCTCTGGATTTAGACTCATTTTTCTTCACTGGGGCGAGTAAAAATTAGTATTTTCAATGGTTTTGAAAAAAGGCTGCCATGTGGCCTCTATATAAGATAAAGATTTGGTTTCAAATGGGCTTGAAACCACAGGATGGACATTTTTGTACAAGAACTTTGACTGGAAAGGTTTTCAGCCATGGTGAAATAAATCCTGTGTAAATCCAGATAATAGTCAGGCTCGACAGATTTCTCCTCAATCTAGGAGCAAGCTTTTAATTTTTTAGCATTTTGACAATGTTTGTTATAAAGAACTTATGATAAATATTTACACTAGTTAATTACACATAGAGGTTAATGCTAACCTTTAAAATTATCAGTTTTGCCGATATATCAGTATTTTCCAGATACAACTGATATTTGAGGACCGATAGATCCAATATATATATATATATATATATATATATTTTATACTTCCATATTGAGAAAATGGGTTTTCTTTAACTGCCTTTCGTCCTTAAACAGAACGATGTGCAGAAAGACAATAAAATACAAAAATATCTCATTAGCCTAAAAGGTAGACACTGAAGGGCAGGAATAAGTTGTCAAATCTTGTACATCTGTGTAAAAGGGCAACTCTTCGATAGTCGAAGGTCATTCGGTGCTGTATTCAAATGTTTATAGTTAATGCCCCCCCTCTGTTATTTATTTATCTCTAAACTTTTAGCATGGTATGGGGATTTTAAACTCTTGATACATAAATTAAATCCCTTTTTAAATTGGTGGTAAATTGGAGGAATAGACCCCCCCCCCCCCCCACTCGTTTTTTAAAGTACAAAATTGCGCCAAGTTGACTCGTTTCTCCGTGTTTTGAAATTGACTCCTCCCCACTCAAGTGACGTATATTCCTGCGTTTTAAAATAGGCTCCTCCTACCAAAGTGACGTATTCTACAGTTTTATGAACTGGAATTTTGTTAAATGATACTGCAGTTGAATATAAATAAAAGTGAATAATACTCATAAAAAGATTACAAAATACGATTTTTGTGCATTATAAAAATATTGCGTAATGGCAGAATAATAAAATTTTAGAAACCATATTGAAACACTCGATACTTAAAATATTTTTTTAATTTAAATCAATATCAAAAACTTATAACTCGAAACATCGAAAATTAAAAAAAAAAGACAATACTTTAAAAAAATTTAAGATAAAACGATACTTAGAAAAAAGATCGTACTTTAACTAAAATTAAGAAATATAGAACTTAGAAAAAGATTGTACTTTAACAAAATTTAAGAAAACACTATACTTAATTAGATAAAGACTAAAAAGATCGTACTCTAACTAAAATTAAGAAAATACTTGGAGAACCATTTTAAAAACAAGGGAAAATACAAAAAACTATTTCAAAACACTGGACTAATAAATAAAAGAACTAACCTTTATGTAACGTAACATGTTTCACACTGCAATCCAAAAATATTGACAGATATATCCATATTTTTAATTACATCCACACCGGAACCAGGCCCGGCTCTAGGTTTTTTGCCACCCCAAGCAGAAAGCAATGTGGCTGCCCCCTCCCTGAAATTCATTTTTCTCTTAACCTTTATAAATGCAATAGAATAGAGAAACACTGCTAAATCGCCACTTTTTAGTCAATTTGTTCGAAATGTTTCTCAAGTGAATGGATATATCGTGGGATTAAATATTTTGATATTTTCCATTTTAAATAAAAAAAATGGGCAATATCTCAAGAATGAAATATGTTAGCATCATATAAATGATGCTATTCAATTTTAGATTTAAAAAAAATCTGTTGTCTAATACATGCCTTTCCATATATATTAATAAATTTTATTATTAAAAGCTTTTATTTAACACATAATGAATGATGTGTCTCTGTCTGTTCCAATTTCTTTGACATTTCTACATACTTTCCTCTTACATCCTTGGCCTAACACTTAGTACCACTACCGTGCCCCTCTGACTATTACACGCCAAGCTTTAATCTTTCAAAATCTCACTCTTTTTCGTCATGCCCGATTTGCCGACATAGCCCTTATACCAGGTGGTGACAAAGACGTTATCCTGCATCAAAAGAGTGCAATATTCAGCATCGCTATATATATATATATATAACGCTGCCAAGTTTAACTGTATATATTAAGCTCAATGTGTTTTGTACTTTGCCGAACTAAAATGATTTTTTTTTATTTAGAATTCTCATTTTTCAGATATTTCTTATGCTTGCCTCCATTGAAGCTGTTATGAATAAAATATTTAGTCAAAAATCAAAGTTTCTATATTTATTCGTTTTTAGAAAACAATTGCGTAAATTAAAGCTTTCTTATAACTAGATATGGCTGAAAGTTAATAGAATTTTATTAATACCGATTTGGTATGCTTCTATTATGTAATTCGCTTCATTATTTCAAGATATGTATATCTTCCTGTAGGAAAGTAAAATTTTCTAATATCTCTAGAACGACTAGTGATAACTACTAAACGATGTTGTCCATTTCTTTCTGGTTAGAAGTACCTACAAATCATTTACTCCTTTAACAATTGTGATGTGAGTAGTATATATAATGTAAAAAAGAGTCTATTTTAAATCAAAAACGTGCAATACCTCAAAACACACATTTTATCGTTCTGTAAATGGTGTAATTTAAAAAAATGAAATATTACATATAAAATTAATATTTTTGTAACAAATTTTAATATCACTTAAAATTTTTTTTTTAATTATCGAAATAAGAAAATTTGAAGATCCTAGCCTTCGAGAAAATTAAGAAGCTGGCGGTTATTAATTGTATACCAAATATATTTTGATTTGCTTAATTTGTTTGATATATATACCGCTGCATGTGAAAAGTAAAATTTTCAATGAGAACTTCTAAACAATGGTATTCATTTATTTCCTGTTAAAAGTAATTTGCAAAATGTGTAATAAATTAATAATATTAAGTGTATTTCATTTTTTTTTTATTTTTCCTGTTTCAAATAAAACTTGCAAAATATCTCGAAAATGGTGCATATTAGCTTTCTATATAAATGATGATATTCGCTTTTAAGTGAAAAATGCAATTAAAATATTTATTTTTGTGACATCTTTAAACATTTTACTTTCCATGTTCATTTTATTTTTGATTTTAAATGTTTGAAAAATTAATGGCTTTCTTTTGTTCCATTCACCTGAAAATTAATGAGTCTGATATTTATTGATTGAAAAAGTATTACCGAATTGTATTCTATTTTATTGATTTGCTATAGAGATATCATTGCCAAAGACTCAGTGTTTATTTCAGAAATACATCTGGGGGTGGGAAGCCCCTTCCGGAAACATCCCCCCCCCTCCCGGATACATTTTATGTTACCGGACCAAATGCTAATAAATTCAGAAACTCACAAAATACAATTGTGAATTTTAACCTAGTTTCCACTTCTTATGTGGCAGCATTTAGATTATTATTATAATATTATTTCGCTATTGACTATTCTCAGGATGAAATTTTGTAGCTATAATTCAATTTGCATTATTTTAAAATTTTTTCATCCTCTTATTTAGCCGGAGCAAATTTTTCTCCCAGTCTTTGAATAAGTATTTGCTATATATGTATATAGTCATTACTTCTATATATGTATATATATAGTAATTACTTCTATATAGTAGTTAGTTAAGATTATATTAGATAATTTGCCCCCCTTTGAGGTTCCATTTTCTCCCCCCCCTCCCCATACAAAAAGTCCTGAAAGAAACACTGCACAATTAGACAGACATCATTGAAAATATGGTTGATTAGTATTCAAGGATGTTCAACACTGGTACATTTATCAAAATCCAAGCGTCAGGTTTTTGACCCCCATCACAATACTTTTCCTTTCCTATGTGTTGCAGAAAAAGAGATTAGATATAAAAAAAATATTTTTGTAACTCTTGTTGTGATATTTATTATACTTCCCTCGCAAAATAGAAATAAGTATTCGCACATATCTTTTTTAAAGATCTATACGTTTTTAAAGGGACTGATTAACACAAAATAAATATTTAGTTTTTTGTTGTCGATTGATCTGTCGGTCATATCGTTAAATCCAGGTACCCTGTTGTTCTCCGAAACTACTGAACCAAATGAATTCAGATTTTGAACATAGTTAGGCTCTTGTTACTTGATCCCGTGAATAACAGCACGATTTATTATTATTATTTTTCATTTTTCACTAGTCAGTCGCAATTTGAGTAAATGTCGTTTTTGCAACATTACAATACTACTACTCAACCGACTGAAATAAAATTTTGTACGAATATGGCTTTAGTTATATACTTGAAAAAATATTCTAAGAGGTCATTTCTGTGCACCACACTGCAAGCATAATATAAAAAAAATATATGGAAAGTACATGTACTTTCCTTATGCTTAAAATGCAAAATTTAAAAGTTCCAATTAAATAGTAATATAATTTCAATTATACTCAAAAGTTGAAATAATTTAGAAAGTTTAAGAATTTACAGTATTTTTTTTTTTTTTACTTTTTATTTTCCAGGAAGAACAAAAATTCTTTGAGGTTCATCATATTTTTCCTGATGACTTAAATTAAAAAAATAAAAATAGGAAAGTTTGGAGCTCTACATGTGAGACAGTTGGTTTAGAAAATAAATTTTGATTGATTTCCAATAATTTTAAAAATTAAATTCTTTCTTATTAACTTGCGTTGTAGGTACTCAAATGCCAAAGAATGTTATATTCTATTGAATTCTTACTCCATAACTTAAACGCAGATGTAAATGACATTTTTATGATCTGATATAATTCGTTCAAAGGATTCAAGTTTATAAAATAACAGGGGTTTTAAAGCGGCAAGATGTGGATATGTTGAATATTGTCTTCGTTTTAAAAATTACCTCAATTACAGTAGTTACTTTTCAAATTAAACGAAGCTTTTGCCGAAATCCTATTAACCAAAAATTTGAATAATTCAAAAAAGTAGAAATTGTCCGTAAATAGCGTAAGTAATGTTACATACTTTTAATTTAGTAATAAGTAATGTTACATACTTTTAATTTGGGGCGCGGTAGCCCATTGGTTAGCGCGCTGGAGTTGCACTCGGTTGGCCCGGGTTCGATTCCAGCCACTGCCAAAACTGCCGCCGTGTTCATGCGGAGTACGATCACGTTAAACATGTGGGTCCGAAAGTCCTTCCGAGAGGTTGGTGGTAGGGGAAGGAGGGTACGGTCCCTGTGGATGCCTCCCCCACTGGGTTCCGGTCTAAATTGGGTGGCACTTCCCGACCGTCCAAACAGTTACCTTACACCTTTCTGGTAGGTCGGACGGTCTGGGTTTCAACAACAACAACATACTTTTAATTTAAGAAAAAATAAATACAGTATTAGGTAGGGAAAACGCACACAGAAAAGAAATCTAAAAATTTAGCAAAACAAGAAACAATTTCTAAGAACTTTCAAGGAGCTAAATTTAATATAACGTCCTAGGAGCAAACAAACACTGATCCATGCGTAAAATTTAAAATGTTTTTAGCTAAAAAGTGACTCGACAGATGCTGTATATAAGTCGTTATAACGAAAACTATCATTATCTTTAAATTAAAAAATATACCGATTTTACACCTGAAATTTAGAATAATCTGAATCCCCTTGATGGGGGGGGGGGGGGGGGGTATAATATGTTATATGTTAATAGAAACAATTTTAAACAATTATAAAATAATTATATCTTGCTTACCTTAAATTTTATGCAAAATGCTAGATGAATATTTTAGATAATATCAAGTTTAACTGTATAACATTTAGAAAGAAAATTGATAACTATTCTTTGCGGCAAGAAAAATGATGTTTTACATTTCTCACTGAAGTGTACGACTGGACCCCACCACAAACTCACCCCAGTACAAATTTCGCACTGAACAAAATGATTGATAAACACATGCTTCACAGCCGATGGTGTGTGTATGACCATAAATTCTACAATAGTCCACCGATGTTGCAAGATGTCTTTTGAGACATGTCCTCGTCAAGTTTTCTAATTACATTCAATGCAGACACCTGTTTTCGGGTAGATGTGAAAGAAGTCCTTTATTTATGTGTCTGGGTGATTGGGGGAGATGATTTCCGGATTTAGATCGTAGGAGAATAATTAACAAAGGATGGGTATCCTGGCACGGCAATTCTGGATGGAACCCCATCGTTTCAAGCAAAGTGCCCTCTCTCATAGGATTTTCTCTTGGAATAGTTAACAAAAACCAGTTTCACATAAAAGCTTTTGCAGTTTACAGATAATGATCAATATGCCGCCCCTAGACATACTGTTGATGGCTGTACTGACACCCGGTGCGCTAAAGTAATTAATTGTTACTTGTGTTGCAAGATACAAATTGGGGCGACATACTGGAAACGATCACATTTAGCCCTCTGGCCTTCTTTTTCCAAGGGGAGAATGCAGTGGCGGCCATTGAGGGGGCCGCGAGTACGCGCGACACCATTGAGTAAACACCCCAAATCATTTTTTTAGTTATACAGATTTATTACAATTTCTATTGAAAAAAATCTGAATTTTTGGTTCAATTAAATCGAGAATTATTAAAAATAAGTTATGAAAATGCCACTAGATGGCAGTACTACACCTTTCTTCGGAGAAAGTCGACTCACGAAAGCTATATTGCACAGAATTTTCAACACATAGGGGAAAAAGTATCATCCCTACCGTCGACATTTCCTGAGTGAAAAAATGGTATAGGAGCAATGTTAGAAATTTGGCGTGAAAAAAAACCAGACATTGCAGATTTACTAGTAGATTGTGTCGCGGGACTGAGCGTGCCCCAGCCAAAAAGAAACAGAAGAGTAGAAAAACATGAAGAGAGACTTCTCAAATTGGCTCAGTTTCGCTAATTTGGCTTCAATTTTCTACATTTAAGAATGTGTTTGTTCTCATTCTCGTCTTTGTTATAAATTTGGAAGTTTAAATAAACATTTGAACAAATGAGAGAATTAAGTGTACGTGTGTGGTGATGGGAAGGGGGGGGGGTATGATATTTTAGGGGTTTCTGGCCATCGTGAATAAAGTGTCTTGTTTAGGACACTCAGTTTGAGGGATCGTTTGTCCCACCCAGCTGTCTTAATTATTGAAGTTGTTTCGCATTTCGTCATTTCTGATGTAGTTTGTCTGTTGTTCTGTTCTTCCGGAAGGGATTTATTTCTATGCTCTGGTTGATCTGCTGGTGACGAATTTCAATATGTTTGACTTCAAAATAATTTTTTAAACGTTTCCAATTTTTGGCACACTGTGACACATAGGCTATTTTTAGTGACACTTTCATAAATGTGTTGTTTCGGACATTTAGTTTGAGTTGATTTACCCAGCTGTCTTACTTTTTCAGCTATTTAACATTAAAAAATGCCTAAAAATTAAAGAAATTCTAAGTATTTGTTAAAAAACTTAAAAATTAAATTTTCAACATGATCCTTTTATCTGACGTCGTTTTTCTGGAAATTTTGGCCCGACCGCTGGCGACTATATTGGTAGCCCCCAAATTGGCTCTAGACTTATAATATTGGCCCTAGGCTTATATTTAAATTGAAGTAACCCCCAAATTTCTTATCTCGCCTTCTAATTCAGCGAGTTTGATTCTAATCATGGTTATAGTCTCTGCACCATCTGTACGTGTCACCTGAATATATATTTTGTGCCAAGCCCCTGGACGTAACTTTTAGCTTAGCTCCCTCAATTTTACATCTCGTTTCCTAACTGAGAGATTTTGGTTCTGCTAGTGGCTATAGCCTCTGCACCATTTGTACATGTCACCTGGATATGCATCTTTGTGAGAAATCCCTGAGATTAACTTTTACTTCAGTTACGCCCCCCCCCCCCCCCTCCAATTTCCCATCTCACCTCTTAATTGAGCGATTTTGATTTTACTGATGGTTATAGTCTCTGAACCATTAGCACATGTCACCTGGATCTGCATCTTTATAGTGATAAATCTTTGAGCGTAACTTTTATTTCAAATAGCACCCCCTCCCCCCAACACACACACACACTTATCCATCTCGACTCCTAATAAAGCGATTTTGATTCAGATGGTGGCTATAGTCTCTGACCCACATGTACATATTAACTTGATATACATATTTGATGGATATAATTTACATACGTTTTTTGCGTCAACCCCTGGGCTTAACTTTTAGTTTAACTAGTCCCCATAATTTTACATTTCAATTTCTAATTGAGCGATTTTGATTCTGCTGGTGACTATATAGTCTGAGCAACATTTGTACATTTCAATTGGATACACATATTTTTGTGTCAACCCCTGGGTATAACTTTTAGTTTAATTAGTTCCCAGAATTTTACATATCTGCTTCTAATTGAGCGATTTTGGTTCGGCTTATCGCTGTAGTGAGTTTCTCTACCATTTGTACATGTCACCTGGATATGCAACTTTAATATGGCAAATCCGAGCGTAACTCTTACTTTGGTTACCCCCCCCCCCCCCCCCCAATTTTCTATCTCGCCTCCTAATCCACCGATTTTGATTTTACGGGTGGCTATAGTGTCTGAACCATCAGTACGTATCGCCAGAATATGCATATTTTTTAGTCAACTCCCTGGGCATAACTTTTAGTTTAACTAGTCCCTACAATTTTACTTAAATTAGGACTATGTAATGTTTTTCACTAGGAAAGATACGTTCCATGTGTCCAGGCTTTTTATGAACGAGCGAGCAGGTGGGAGGTACGTTATTTTACTTAATACATCCGTCGTTTATATTTTTAATACTCCCGTTGCTATGCCCAAAATACGTATATGTATATACATATGCTTTATATATACATATATATATATATAATATATATATATATATATAAATAATATATATATATATATATATATATATATATATATATATATATATATTACTAACATATATATATATATATATATATAAATATAAATTATTAAATCCAAAGTTAGAATGTATGTAGTAACTCATAATACACTATTCCAAAATTTTCTACAAATACAAAGAAATAAAAGAAATTAAGACAAAAAGAGGAAATAATAAAGCATAATGCAAGTCATAAGGACAAAGACAATCAACAAATTTCAAAAATGAGGAATGCAAATAAGAAAACAAAAAAATCAAGCAAAAAAGCTTGCACATGGAGGAGATTTAGGCTTACGAGATTAGGCTTACGAAAAGTTCATTTCGAAAAAATTCTCGTCGGGTCCATATATCCTTTCGAAATGAACACAAAAATGCTTGTTTCTGAAACACAAGATAGATTTTATCTATAAACTTGTGTTATATGGACGACAAGCATATAGATTGGAACAATAAAGGAAACATAAATACCTCAAAACGCACCTCTTCAGCGCAACCATGACGAGCAAAATATGACTGGATCAATGTTGCCATATGCCAAAATGAAAAGATGTGATTTGCTGTTGCCAAAGAGAGTAATATATATATATATATATTACTAACATATATATAGGCATAAATACATAGATAAGCACCCCCCCTCTACATGTCACTCACGAGGCGCCACTGGGAGAATGAATGATAGCCATTTTCACTTTTTTTTCTGGGAACAAATGTGTAACATTTATTCAGTGTTTTTGTTTTACTTTTTACCGCATACAATTGCCCTTGTAAATTCCGTTGCTTGCACCCCAGAACTTTTTTTTATTTAAGATTTTTTTAAGACTTTTTATTTAAGTTGAGTGAAATGCCGCCCTTAAAATGTGCCGCAAGTGCTTGCTTTGCTGGTGCCTTAAGCCGGCCCTGACCGGAACATGTTTTCTTGAACATACACATACATTCAACACCGGAACACATTTCACACTCCAATCCAACTAAATCTACAAAAATCTGCATATCTACTGAAAATTTGCATAAAATGTTAATGTATATGAATTACGAGGAATGTTTTAAATATTTATTCCAAAAAATTTGTAGAAACAAATCTTTGTAAAATCGATCGAAAAAAATCTAAAAACAAGAGTCAACGAATTCGATCGAAAAAGGTCTGATGAAATACTCAGAAGACTATTTAAATACTTCTTGCCTATTAAAATGCAGATTCCCCAAAAGTCGCACGCTGATTGGATGTCCGTTGCTTACCAGAAGTCGTGGGCTACCAGATTGGCGAAGTATACGAAATGAAATTGAAACCCGGAGAATCGCACCAACTTGGCACTATTTCGTACTTTGAAAAATGAGTGGGGGTCTATTCCTCCAATCAACCAAATCGGCCACAAGCAAGCCATAACAAACATTTCTAATCATATGTATATTATGAATATTGTATTTGGTTCTTCCAACTCTGAGTTGCCAAATTGGACAATATTGGGCTACTTTTGAACCCTTATTGCGAAGTTTTGAAACATGAAATAACAAAAATACTAAAAACAAGTTGCTGAGGTGCACCTTCAAGTGTCCCGCAGTACCTTTGTACCAAATTTCATGGCCGTACGACTCTTAAATTTCCTGTTAGATTGCACACACACATACATACTGACATACCACCACAAGAAAGTCTCTGAACTGGTTGCCGCAAGTAGTAGAAAGGTAGAAATATTTAAAATCGACTGCAACATTTGGCAAATCAAGCGCACTTCATTAGGCAAGGAATTCGTTTCATTTATCATGATGTTCTAAAAAAAAAGTAGTAGATGATTTTTATCCAACAGTTTTTATCAAATAAAAATTTCGTATTAAATGGCATTAAATTATAGATTAACTTAAAAATTTCTCGTCATTTAAACTCAGAAAATAATACGGCTACTGGAAGCCGTCAATCTATTAGAACAAAGTAGCAGGGGTGCAAAATATGTTGGATCTCGGATCTCGGGAAATTAGAGCAGGTTTGGGGAAATTTCCGGCAGAAAACCTTTTTTTTTTCAAAGTGGCTACGTCCATGCAAAGCTACTGTTTCCACTATTTTCAAGCAAAACTGCAACTATTGCCAAATGTGGGAGTTGTATCGTTAATATGTGTGTTTTTCATTTTTTATAGTGTTTTTTATGTTTACTGTTAACACAAAAATAGTGTTGCTCCAAAATTAATCGCTATCTGTTGCGGGATACTATTTTAGAACTTGACTCCCGTATTTTGAAATAAAATACGACCTTTAAATAGTTAAATAAAAGCCCAGTTTCCGAGTCGCCGTTCGTCTGATGTCTAGAACGCCGATGGTCCCGGGTTCTGTCCCCACCGAAACTGCATCCTTTTTTTTTTTTTTCATGTATTTGCTATATTATACTGTTTTTCACAGAGTACTGTTATCTGAGACGGGATCCATTGCTCCCCAACACACTGTTTTTTTATTTTTACTGTAAAAATTTTAATTTAAAAGTTTTTTACAAATTTCATAGACTTTTTCCTGTTTCGACCAAACCTCATAACCGCAACCGTAAATTTCCCCAAAATCACAATTTTGAAAGCTTGTTACGGAATGCAATTTGGAGATGTTTGTTGACTTGTGAATGTAAACGTGTTGATTTATAATGTCTACTTTTCAAAGTAGGCAAGGAGTGAACTGTGCGTCTTGCGAATGGCGCAGTAGACGTGACAAACTCTTAAACCATGTGTCTAGTAAACATCCCATGGAAAAACCTAGAACTTAGGATCAAGGGAGTATTTTAGGTTTTAAACGTAAAATGTGCGATCAGGAGAAACACAGAACTGAAGATATTATTTCTGATACTATGATTGATAATGATGGGCCTTGTAGCAGTAGTGATCAATCTGCAAAAAGAATGAAAGAAATTGATAAAGATCAACCATTGGGTCAGTGACCCCCATTATTGCTGTCTTCGGAGGAGGACATAGAAGTACAAGTTGATAACAGCAAGTCTACTGCTGTTAATGAACAATTATTGAGCATATATAATGCAATAGCTATACTAACCAACAAAGTTGATGAATTGTCGAAAACAAACAAACCTGAAGCTGAGATTAAAAATCTGCAGTGTAATGAAGAAATTAACGAGTTGCCTGACTATACTGGTTCTTGTATTTTTGAAGATGAAGAAGTTAAAGCTAAAATTAAATTTATTAGAGTAAGTAAGTCAATTCCAGAAATTTGCAAGTTTATGACATGTTTGGAAGGGGGAATTGAAACTGTGCAATGCTCTCCATGTATAGAAAACTACAAAAGTGCACCTAAGGAGGTAGCCATTCTGAAAACGAAATCTTTTGGTATTTTTGATCTTCCAAGTGAAGAGCAATTGCTACAATCAAATCAAAGTGTTGAGTTTCGAAATTTAAAAGGTCATCTTATTAGACATTTACAGTCAAAGGCACACCACTGGTGTCTTAATTTTTCTGAAGCTATGGAAAAGAAAAATGTTATAATGAAAATGGAACATGAAAAAGTGGGACTCTGTGTTGCAAGAGTTGCCTACAGTGCTGTAAAAAAAGGCAAGGGGGGTAAGTTTTTTTAACGTTTATTAAGTTTGAACTGCCTAAATGATGCTGATATTGGTGAACTTAATCACAGCAGAGAATTTTTTAAGGCTTTTAGAAAAAACATATTTTTTACCATGCAAAGCAAAATACAAGAATTTTTAAGTATAATCAATCCAGTAACTAAGCATCTTCCTCTTGTGTCTGTTACAGCAGATAAGATTACAAAATTACACAGAATGTATCAAATAACTTGCGTGATCACTCTTATAGATGGTGTTCAGACTTGTATTTTGGTTGACTTTTCTCCATGTGGTGCCTCACACAAGGGGGATGTTCTTGTTGGAAAACTGCAAAATGCTCTTGAAAGTTCACATATTCAAGTAAAAGAGCAGTTGAATGGTATGGCATTCGATGGACAGTATTTTGATCTTAGTGTTGATAAAAAACTGGCTAGCCTTTGTGAAAATTTAAACCATGATTTTCTACTTCCTATGTGGGACATAGCCCATGGGCTAGAATGTGTGTGGAGTGATGCTTGTAAAGTACAATCCTTAATGTGGATATATAATCAAACCCAAGTTATAGGTAATTTAATGAAAACTTATAATTGGGGCATTGGATATGAAGAATTAATTGAATTAGCTGAAAAGAATGAAACAGCCTTTCTGAATCCTAAATCTTTTCAGGACACTCGTTATGTGCAAAGTCAAGTCAGAGTATATAGAACATTCCAAAGAGATTTTCAGCTTTTTTTAACTGATCTTCAAAAGAAACTCACCAAGTGTATACAAAACGGTCATAATACAAATGCCAAAAAATACTCATCGGCATTGAAGTTTTCGAAACCCAATTTTATATTTCAAGTACTTGGAACGATTGAGGTTTTAACAAAATTGAGTTGCATTTGTCAGAATGTAAATGCTTGTAATTTGGACAATGTTTGATCATTTTGTCTCCGTAAAGAGCATTCTTAATGACATGATCATAGAATTAGGAAGTGGTATGTTGTCAGAAGGAAATTTTTCATCCATCGTAAAAGACTTGGATTCATTAACAAAAAATATTTATCAGAATTGTTTACTGATTAGTGACAACTTAGAACATCGTTCAAGCCGTTCACATACTCTTCAGGATAACCAGGCATCTGTTGAAGATAAATGCAATTTCAAAGGTGATAGGAAAAAGTTGAAAATACTATGCAAAACACTATTGGAAAAATTAGAAGATAGAATACAAGAACCTACAATTGTAAAACATATGCGGCTATGTTTCAGTAGTAAATATTTGGCAAATACTGCAGATTCTGAAAACAATTCAGAGGAGGAAATTCAAAACTCGTTGCAAAAACTTATTGACTGGGTTAATGAAAATAGAAAACTCACATTAAATGCTGATGCAATTCAGTTACAATTTAAAACCTTGAAAAAAAAACATCTTAAGCACAGAGTTTTTCAAAAACGTTGAGGGCATGGAAGAAAAACTTAATATGATGATTCGAGATAACCATATCATAAAAGAAGCCTTTACAAATGAAAATGTTTACCAAAATATTCCCGAAATCTTGTGTGTTTTGGAGACCTGCCTGAAAATTTGCAGTGAAGCAGTTTGCGAATCTATTGGATCTGTTATAGGCAATCATCTTCATAATCAACATATTAAATATGACAGTCTTTTCCAAGAAGTCTTTATTTCTTGGAATGGACCTCTAGTACACAGGCCTCCCACATCCAATTTTGGGACAGGGTAACAAGTGAAGCCGTGAGCCCTAGACAAAAATAAAGGGGGGGGGGGATACCTCCCTTTTTTTTTCCTTTTCTGTTTTATTTAGGGGTAGAGCTGAATTTAATGAAATATATCAAGTGCAAGGTTTAACACAATAGAACACAGAAGAAATTTATGAACGATGTTTCATATAATGGCAAGTGGTGTGTACATTTCATTTTAGAAGAAATATTTTATGCTCTTTTGAAGGTGTAGTTCGCATAGTCATACAAATTTTTGGAACAATCGGAAGTGACATCTCTCGAACCAGAAATGTGCATCATTAGTGACTCCTACTCCCTCCAAAATTCTATACTGAATCCATATCAGTCATTATATAAGCTATTCCTATTGTCAATCCTTAAAAATAGATATTGTAAAAATAATTGTAATTTTTTAAATCGGAAGTGACATCTATATAACCAGAAGTGGAAATCTTTAATGAATTTTCCTAACCCCTAAAAAATTTGATACTGAATCCATATCAGTTATCATCTAAGCTCTATCCATAGCCGATTTTAAGGAGTAAATGTTTGAAGGAAAATGAACTTTTGTCCAGAATTGGGAAAAGAACTCTATGTAGAATTCCTTTGTGAATTCCCATCCGTGAATCATCTCCGTGAAATTCGATGCTAAATTCACATCAGTTATTCCTTAAGATCTATTCATAATCAATTGAAATATATGTTTTAAGGAAATGTTTTGAACCATAGGATGAAAAACCGTAAGCAAAAATCCTTACAAAACTAAATTTTAGAAAGAGTAGGCGGTTCCATACTCTGGAATTTGATATTGAATCCATATCAGTCATCATCTAAACTCATGAAAAAATAGATGTTACAAGGAAAATGTAATTTTTTTAAATGCAAGCTACATCTTTATTATCAGAAGTTGAAAATTTTATTGATTTCCTGTAACCCCTTTGAAATTTGATTCATAGTCTAAGCTCTATTCGTAGCCAATCCCAAGAAATAAATGCTGCAAGGGAAATTTTTTGAAACAGAATTAAAAATTCTTCTAGCATTCCTCTACTTTCCATCACCAAAGCTCTATTTATAGCCAATCTTAGAAAATGGATGTTTCAAGGGAAAGGGAAAAATTTGAACTAGAAATGTAAAAAGAACCGGATATGGAAATCTTTAGTGAACTTCTCTACCTCCACCAGAATTGGATGCTAGATCTTTATCCAAGCTTTATCTACAATAGATACGATCCTGAGAAATTGATGCTTCAAAAATTTTATTGGTAAAAACAATGGTATTGTAACATTTTTGCCCACCACAACGATCCAGAAGAAACAGTTATTAGTGTTACAACAGAATTACCCCCCAATAAGTGTTCAACTGCAATATATAAATAAAATAAAATATGTCCAAAATATCTCGGGATCTTATCAGACGATCAACTAACTTTCATTTGTTTCGTAATTTTTTAGATGAAAATAGCACACGCACTGATACATGCCGTTTTTGTGCATCAATCGTTTTGACTCTCTGAAAAATGTCAAGATGCAAAGTTCTCTGTTTTTGAATAAAATCCATTTTTTAACAGTTAATAAAAGTTTGTATCCTTCAAATGCCCTACTAAAGTTATCCTTAGAGGTTTTAATCTTCATATTTTTGAAAACTTAACCGATTGAAATCATTTTTGATTTAATACATTGTATTAGTCTATTACAAAATCATGTTTCCTAAATTACATTGATTTTGCAGTTTTTCATTAAATTTCATCTTTTATATGGTAAGTTAGTTCTATTTAAATGTCAATTCGCCAAGTATCGTGCCACACACAGTCGAAAAAATGGTGGTGTTGAGAGCAGTTTATACCAGCATAGCGGGAGTAGTAACATTTTAATTTTTTATAGCATTACAAGTGCTTACTTTACAGTATACAGTATAATTTAATAGAACCTTATCATTTTTATTTTTTTAAGTGCCACTATTGTTAGATTTTCACCAAAAATCAAATCAGCTCAAAAGAATAACGCCTAATCAATATAGCTACCAAATTTCAAGAAATGTTGTGAATATCTTTTGAACTACAGTTAATATAGTTTCCAATAGCACCAATAACAACAATCCACCAATATAACGTTGCTAAAATAAAGTTCATCAAAGATGTTTTTGTTTCATAGCCTTTCATAGTTTCATAATTCTTTTATTCTAATTTACTTTTATAATTACATTAAGAGAATGCTAACATGATTCAAAACTCATTCATTATGTTCATAAAATATTTCTTCCAAAATGTATGAATTCTGATGTTTATGAGATAAAATGTCAAACACTTATCCAGAATTATTTTTCGAAGGAGTGGAGTCACACAAACTGTTAAGGCCACACAACACCATTTGTATGTACAAAAGATCCCATCTAATAAATTTTTTTTTTTTAAATTAGAATTTCGAGAGAGGGAGCAGACCCCCAAATCTCCCCCGTCCTGTCCTAGATACGCCTTGTCAAAATGTAATATATAATAGAAAATGTATAAATTTTCTCTTTTAATGAGTACAGTTTCTACTAATTACCAAGTTCAACATAAAATCATACAATATAAAGTTTAAAAAAGCATTATAAGCACTAAAGCCTTCATATTCTTTTAATAATTCAATATTTTGACTGAAATTTTGTAAATATTTAACTATAGTTATAAAGAAATAAATTTACAAAGCAGTATAGAAATATAAGAAAATTATTTTGAACATACCTTAAATCTTAGATGGTAGCATTGGGATCAATGTTTCCTCTTTAATCTGTTGTTTCAGCGAATAATTTTTTGTAAGATTTAGTCGCATGTTGGGAGATGCACTAGCACTGATAACACATATAATATTATATTATTGTATGAGAAATTAAAATAAATTTGCTTTTCGCACTTTCTTTAAAGAAATTTCGGTTATTACATCACTGAAATCAGGGGTGTAGTCGAGGGGGGATGCGGGGGGACGCAGACCCCCCACCTTTTCTCCTGATCTCAAGTGTACCCCCACTTTTTATTTTGTAAGGAGACGCTCTTTTTTTTTAAATTTATATATACATATATAACCCCTCTGCAGCTTGGCATAGATGGAATGCTTGGCCGATGGCCTCAGATTATTATTCTTTGATAACTCTTTCTTTGAAAAAACATATGGATAGGGATGGCGGTTATTAAAAAAATAATCGATTTTCAGTTTTCTTTAGAGAAAAAAAAACGTTTGTAGACAAAAAAATGTTATTTACATTTTATTTACATTCGGATTTTAGGATTTTTCCATAGTTAAAAAGCTTTAAAAAAATCTTTAGAGAAATCAATGACAAGTATCAATGTAATCAATGAATCAATGTATTCAATGAGTAATCAATGTAATCAATGAAAAAGTATCTCTATGGAAAGTTCTTTGAGATAATTTCATTTCAAAATGCAAGAATCTTAATTGATTTTTCTTTCTTGAGCTGAGAATCATATGCTTTGGAGCACGATTTTTGGTTTTTAATAAATAACTAAATAAAATTAAAATAATTATTCTTTTGATTTTATCAACATGTTAAGAGTTCGAGTCGGAAAGAAATAATAATAATAAAAAAAAAACTGGATACAATTGAAAAAGTATCTCAATACAAAATCCACGATACATTTAGAGACTAGGGTCGTTACTCAAGGCATTTTATATGGGTGATACTTGTATCGCGATACTTCCCAGCCCTATGTCAATCACAGAAATTATACAGTATTGGCTAAAATTCTTCAAAAAAAAGCGTCTCCCCACTTTTTTTTTTATGACTACAACACTGACTGAAATCAATGTGGGTGGCAAATTGATGCCTTTAGTTTGAGGAGCAATTTAATCTTAGAGTCCCTCTTTGGTTCATACGGAGGTTGTAGAAAGAAACTAGAATTTTCCTTTCTACAGCTCTGCATACAGTTGGACTTCAGGACACCCCCTTTGCTTTAATTGGTTTACGAGACGGGAAGATAAGATCGCCCTTTCCCAAACTTATAATTTCACAAAAAAAATCTGTAGACAAGGATCGTCTCAGTAGACAGCTGGATGTGATTGATATGAGCTGTAAACTTAAATGAATGAGGGAGAGCAAACTTACCCACTAGGAGAATAAAAGTGTCTATTTTATGAGTGCAATTCTAGAAAATTTCTCCCTGCTTTCCGTGTAGTGATCAATCCTTTTTATTGCTTTACTGACATTGCTTTTCTTAACAACAAAAATAATGGATAGATTCTGCAGTTAAACACTATGAAACTATCTGTAACCAGACGACTTGTATTGAATTAAGTATACCTTCTTTGAGTTTTTTACTATTTCGGAAATCAAACAATCTTCGGAAATTAAACAAGTAATTTAGGAAAAAAACAAAATTATACATTCATACACAGATGTTCCATAATAAATAGTTTATCCTCAGCAATGTTCACGGGCCCCTAATAGTTACCGAGCCCCAGTACCATGGTACCAACTGCCCCCCCCCCCCCCTTTGTGGGGACCCTGCCAGTACACAATGCTTCTGGACTTTTAAAAAAATTTTTAGACAGATATTTTGATGGAGAAAAATATCACTTCACGAGATTTTCTTCTATGTCTCGTTTGAAAATTTACAAGACATCGAAACTCATCGACAAACTCCATAAGGAAATTTGATGGCTGCCATTTTTTGGGGACCAGGAAATTTTTTATAAGGTCTATATAATTAATTAAATAGTGTGATAAAATAGATAAAATGTGTGATTAATTTTTATAACTGGAGTAATTTTCCTTAACCCTTCCATACAATTTTGTATAGGCCTATTAGGGCATTATAATTTTGGGGGAAATTTTTCGAGTAAAATGTATGTTCCGGGGAAATTTGGGGTTCCGAACATTTTTTGAATCCCTGCACAAAGTAGTTTTAGATATTTTCCTTTAGATTCGGGCGGTTTTGGAAGAGAAAAGCTTACGATTTAAAACTAGAATTTATATTTTGTTTAAAACTAAATTTCGAATTAGATGAAAATTATTACAGTTTTCAATAAGCAAGATATCAGCAAGTTACAACAATTATTAGTCAGCAAAAAGGAAAAGAATAAATAATAAATAGGCAAAATTATGACTTTAAAAATATTCATTCACATTCATTGGAATAACTATTATCTATTATGTCGGAATCACTTGAAATGTCTTTGCTTGAAGAAGAGTCTGAATCGCTATCCGACGGATTTATTACTAATTCGTCCACAATATCTTCCATCAGCCCATCTTTCTTCCAATAAATATTCTCTATTTTTTCAATATGTTCACAGTGTTTTTCCCATTCATTTTGTGTTACTTTTAAAAAAGTTTCTTTAAGAAATAGTTGTAAATTGTTCAAACTTAAGTCACCTGCTACATTTTTTTCTAGGATGCAACATTTGACAGATGACCATATGTATTCAATGGGGTTGAGATCACAATGATAGGGAGGTAACTTTGAAATTTCGTGCCCTACTTCTTTAAAAAAAAAACGATTTTTAAAATTTGAATTATTTTTTTTTGTTATTTAATGTTTTATGCGATTTTGACCGTTCCCCCCCTTTTTTTCTCCACCATCCAGACTTCATAGAAAAAACAAATCACACGACCGGAAAGAGCAGTTAATTGCGAGTAAAAATATATCAATTTCAAATCTCAATTTCAATTTCCAATATTTTTTAAAGATAAAAAAGATGTAAAACAAAAGTCACTTTCGACTCAAAAAAACGAACTTTCATTTTTAAATCTTCGCATCCGAAAAAGTAGCGAGATTTTTGACTAGTAATTTACATTTTTAGAAAGTTCAAACATCAGGCTTTCTTACAAGCCCCATCTGGTCAAGAAATAATTAAAAATGGCCGCAGGATCGGAATTTTAAAGAAGTAATGATTTTATATTTCTCGGGGAAGATCCAATTTTTCTCCAGCCGGGGACGTCACGTGTTTCCATGGAGACGGGTTAGAAAATTACGTGATATTTTAAATGATGGAATTAAGAGCTTAGCATATGGTCATTTTAAATGAATATTTTAATTTATGAATATTTTAAATGATTTTAATTTTGTGGATATTTTAAATGATGGAACGAGGATATTTTAAATGATATTACGTTATATTTTAAATGATGGAATTAAGAGCTTAGCATATGTTCAAATTAAAATTTAAATTTTTTAGGGTCATTATAAAATGTAAAATAGCGCGGGAAGTTAGCTCGCATGAATTGCACACGGTAGGCCCGGGTTCGATTTCCGCCACTGCCAAAACTGCAGCTGTGTTCACACGGAGTACGATCACGTTCAACATGTGGATCCGTAAGTCCTTCCGAGATCCGAGAGGTTGGTGGTAGGGGAAGGAGGGTACGGTCCCTGTGGATGTTAGAAAACCTTAGTGTAAACAAGCAATAAGTACATCAGTTAGGCCGGGTTTACACTGACGCGTTCGTCCGTTGCGTTGGCTATCTGTCAGAGGAGCAACGCAGAGCATCGATTTCCACTAATTCGTCAACGCATGGAGTTCTCCAGAGCAAGGGATTCTTCTCTTTTTCCACTCTGTATGAGGTGATGTGGGTGCAAATGGTGTGGGAAAGAAGAAATCTTTGTGTGGCTGAACTTGATTGGTTAAGATTTGTTTACTATTTGACAGCAGCTGTTCGATTGATTTTCATATTGTTCTATGATAACATATTCATATTGAAGTCTGCTGTGGTCTGGTTCATTAGCGCAGGCCCGAATTGTCCTGTGAGTCGGGTCGGGCTCAGTATTTAAAAAGTCGGGCCGGGTGTATTTAAGTTTGAAAAAAATTTAAGTAAATTTTAATAGAGTACATGAGATTATTGTGTTGAATTTAGCTATATGTAAATATAAATGTTTGAAAAACTTTTATTTTAGTTTTTTGTACAAACACATTTGGATAAAAATCATTTCGATCGTGACTTAAGGGTCTTCGGTCGGGCAACGTGTTCTAAATTATGACAGGCTTCATATTTCAGTTTCCCTTGTGAATATTTCATGTCTTCTCCAGCTTAAAAAATTACTGGAGGCCTGGGCCTGCCGCTCGAGTGGTGTCCCCTCCCCCGGGCCGGGTTAAGGATGCAATCTCATATTTTCCAGGATATGGCCATATCCCAGTATATATGTAAATCTGTTTTTTCAAATTCTCTATTTAGGGATTTTTCAAATAAAATCCTATTTTGGTAAATTCTTAAATTGAGCTTATGTGTATTTTTGACCACAATTCTCGTTTAATATATATATGAGATTATTTATTTGTGAAAGGCTCTCTCTGCCAATATTGCAAAAATCTTAATTATATTTCTCCTTAATTATTTAGTAATTTCGAAATGCACCAATTTACCAACAATTGAGAATTGATATATTAGCATCTATTACATCTTCAGAATTAATATCTGTCAGTATAAATTTAAATAAACAGTCTTGGGTTTATATATATATAATTGTAATAATAAAATCTTTTGAATTCCCATTCATTGTCTTATAAAAGAACTCAGATTTTTAATAGTATGTTGGCTGTGAAAAATCGCCTAGTTTATGAGATCTTTACCAGATATGTTACATTTTTTAAAAGTAAAGTTGAACAATACTTACCTTAAATATAAATGTTATTTTGCTTTCCAAATTTTATAATTTTTGACTAAAAGACTTCATGAACCTTGTGCACTACTCAGAGGTTTTAGTTCGTATGTTAGTAGATTTGCCATTTTGCAAATTTTGGGTGCTTCTTAATGACAATTTCGTGCCCCTTCTGCTATGCATATTTATTTTACATAGTATTTTGTGTCTTTTGTATATTCATCAGTGTTTGTTAAAGTATTGTTTGGCTACCAAGGTATACTATTTACAAAATACCTAGACTTTCTTGATATTTTAAGTTTTACTACTTAGATAGTGAAAAGTATTATCCAAACACAAAAAATTTAATCTACTTTTTTAAGCTCTAAATTAATTTCATATCTGATCCAACTTAAGCTAATCCTGTTTCCTGATGTGGAACAATCAAATATTAACATGATTTAGCTTTAACTGACTTTACAATTATATTCTGCAACTATCAGCAAATAATATTGAAATAGACAAATATGATTAATAAGCCACTGACTCACAGTTAATGAGAATAGTGCTAAAAAATTATTAAATCAGATGTCAGCATTTTGTGTGAAGTATAAATATAATCCGACAAGACAAATGCTTATTTCTCTCACATAAACCAATGCTCTTCCTACCTAATATCTTCAATAAAACAATGCACATTACTACAAATTCTTTTCGCTTATTATTATTATTTGATCTTTGAAATATTAAATTGCTTCAACAGATTAAATTTGGTAAGCTGAAGTTTATGGAAGAAAAAATTGACATTTTAAAAAAATTGCAGTAACTTCTTTCTTATAATATATATTTTTACCTAATTTATTCTTCAAAGTAAAAAGGAAATCTGAGTGATACAAATAGCCAATAAAGCACCAGTAAGCTTTCCAATATATTTTAGCAGTAAAATCAGCTTGCCTTTATAAATAAAACTATTTTTCCATAATATTGTAACTTTTTTCCCCTTGCATTTATAATTTTTTTTTTCTATTTAATCAGTTTAGAATGCTAGGCCAACAACTTTATAATACCAGCCAATGGCCAAAATTTTTTATAACCTCACTCAATTTCAAGTAGGATTTTACTGGGTATTTCACATTACTTCATGGAGAATACAAAATAGATAAAAGGAATAATCCACATTGTCGTGTATTTTAAAATTAGGTCGGTTTGAGAGCAATCAAAACAGGCTGTTTGTTGAAAACCCAGAACAGCCGAGTACATATAGCAGCTGGTTGAGAAGCTGGTAACAAGCTGTCTGTTGCAATATCAATATATTTATATAGTTTAATTAAATAAATAGTATTTATAAATATAAATGAAATTCTCATCATTGATGATACAGCTTCATCAGGCCATCTTATTGGTTTTCTCTGTAGTTCCTCTTTGTGGCTACTTCGCCAGTTTTGCTTTTCCCATCAACATCAAACCATCAAAATAATATGCAAATTATATTCAATAATGAAAAAAATTTAATCCAATTGGACTTCCAGAATTAACATTTAGTTAAAAAAATAAAATCTGCATTTAGTTAGAATTTGAGTTGTGATAATTTTTACATTTGTTTAAAATGTCAAAGCTGAGTTCAGTAATTGACATGCTCACAAAAACACATTTTGATTTTATTAACATGATTTTAATAATGCTTTTTCAACTTTCAAACCTGTAATGTTATATTTTTTATATTAATATAATAAAACTAGCTTATAACCATTGAAAATCAATGATGCAAGATACCGTATGTGCTTGTATAAATTTTTTCAGATATTGTTTTTACTTCCACTCAAACCAGAAAAATAATGAATAATGAAAAAATAAAACGAAGAAATAAATTATCATTAAAGGAGAAAAATAATTATTTTTTATTAATGTATTACATTAATTGAATGGAAATGAAAAACAGATGTTTCTTATAATAAATGTAATAGAATATTTGAGTATAAACCACATATTTTATAAAAAATTTTTTTAGCAAATTAACTGAAATCCACATTTGAATCCAAACTAAAAACCAATATAACTAACTGTGAATCCAGTTTTGAAAACGTATCTAAGGAATTCCAAATTTGTTGATCAACTGCCCATTGCTGAAATATTTTTCCTCTATACAGAAAAGCGTTGAACTTATTGGGTTTTACCACAGTCTGAAATTTTTTTTATCATAGAGATATTTCTTCATTTATGTGTAACCATATTAGTTTCCATATTTTAAATATCTACAAGCCCTTTTAGTTAGGTGATAGTTTGCTTACAACAATGGTAATATGAATAGCTGTTGTTATAACATAGTTAACAAGAAAGATCAATCATGCTTAAAGCATTGATTATGAAACACTTTCCAACTTCAATGCAATTTTATTTAAGCAAGTCTAAAATGCAATACATTCCTTGGTAATATTTTGAAACTTATCACAATACTGCATTAATTTATTATATTTGAAAACTTAAACCTTCATAAAAAAAAATGAACTTCATACAAATGACGACATTGAAATATAAATTGTCTGGTTTAAACATCTCTAAAATGTTATACATTCCTCGGTATTAGTTTTAGAATTATCGTAATACTACGATAATTTATTATATTTGAAAACTTCATCGAAAACAACAGAAATTAATTCAAATGACGTCATAGAAAAAATAACACGCCTGGATCTCTCTATAAAAACAGGATTTCATTCATAACTTTCTCCCATTCATTTCATTCATCACAATACTATAATAAATTATTTTATTTAAACATTTTGTTTAAGACCATGGAGCTACAAAAAATTAAACTCTGCTTGAAACTTCATCGAAAAAAATCGTCCTTCTCTTTATGAAATCAATTAATATTTCATTCATATCAGCCATGCAGACTCCATGGACTAAATTATTTTGTGTTAAAAAAATACAGGAATTCTAATACTACTCATTCTATATATTTTGCTGTTTACATTTTACATAGGTGAAAAATAGGCTTAGTTGTAGAAATAATCAAATTTAGATGAGCATTTAAACTCAAACATATATTGTAATTGCGTTGTTTCAGTATGTAGATGCACAGAATTTAAGCAAAAATAAAGTAGTTTTAGGATGGATACAACACTCAATATGAATTAAAAAGAACTTAAAAAAAATCACGATTTTGAAACAAGATGGATGCCATATATCATATCGTTTCATATCATGGTCACGGGATCGTTTCATATAAGAGGTGTAATTATTATTTTAATTTTTATTTAAAAAACTACTGAATATATTTCGCTGAATTTTTTTTTATATATTTTATGGAACAATTTGAATGTTACCTAAAATTTTCGAAGCAATTTGTAAATTTTAAATCCGCTTAAAAAATGTTTGAAAAATTAGGTCCCATATGGCTCAATGTATTTCATTTTTTCGACCCGGGTTCAATCCAAAACTAATTGGGTGATATTATTCATTTATATTCCCATAGGTTCTACAGACCGTCTGAACAACATACTAAAAATTCATTTTGATTAAGTCATTTTTACGGCAGTTATCGTGCTAACGGACGGACAGACAGACAGACAGAATGAACAAAGTCAAACACTTTTCAACTTTGTTGTAAAGTGTTAAAAAAGAGTCTATAATATTCAGCTTCGCTTCTCCAGAAAACATTTTAATAAGAACAGTGTAGCTGAATATTGGACTTGTCTTATTCAATATTTTTCACCAGATACTGGGGCCAGGATACCCCTCCAAAAAACTTTGCATCATGATTACTCGTGCACCCTTTTGGAGTAAGAATTAAATACTTACCAAATTTTAGTTTCCTGTACATTGTTATTTGAGATGTTTTTGGGCCCACAGAGAAACCCAACTCAAGAGGTAGCACACTCCCTCAAGAAAATTTCTAAGGTATTCACATCAACTTTTGGGGCAAGAACTGATGGCCTACCAAATTTCAGCTTCCTAGGCCTAACGGTTTTTGAGATATTTTTGTCTCAATATTGAATCCCACACATATGGATAAATTCAAAACATACTAATTAACAATAAAATCAAATATATAAATTTAATTTGTTTATTTGTTTATTTTTCAGAAGTATACAGCTAAAATTTTTAGATATAAGCAATACAATATTTTATAACAGATAATGTTCAACAACTATGAA
Source organism: Amaurobius ferox (assembly GCA_951213105.1). Taxonomy (NCBI): domain Eukaryota; kingdom Metazoa; phylum Arthropoda; class Arachnida; order Araneae; family Amaurobiidae; genus Amaurobius; species Amaurobius ferox. The sequence continues at coordinate 17,456,703 of OX578142.1, read as the reverse complement.
TATTTTTTTAAAACAAAACTAGATCCAGTCAAACTTTCTTTAAAATCTCTAGTCCATACTTGAATTCAGAAAAACCTGTAAAAATTAAAATGTATACAGTTTTAAAGAATTCTCATTTTTAACTATTTTACAAAATTAAATGAATAGAATATCAGCAAAGGCCTGACATAAACTACACGTCTTCATTTTTTTTCTGTTAGGAATACTTTTTTTAAACTTTAAAATTATATTTGAAATTTATGCATTTAGATTGATATATACCATAAATTAGTAGATTTTGATCACAAAAGTGAGGTTTTCAGTTCTATCGTTAGTCGTACCTGATAAAAAAAAGTAACCACTGGCTGTCGGTTAGTTATACAAAAATGCAATTTTCTACAACCAAATAGGACTTTTATGCAGGAGAAGCTGATTAAAAATAGTGTTGCTATCTTAGCTTATATGAAACATTTTCAGAAAATAATGTTAATTAAAATGTTAATTAAAAATAGTGTTGCTATCTTAGCTTATATGAAACATTTTCAAAAAATGTTTCATGGGCAATGAAAATGCTTCTAAAGTATTGGAATGATATGAAGCTTTAACTTTAGTGGCAACAAGTTGCTAAATCTTAATCCCCATTAGCATGGCATATTTCACATGTTATGTTTTGCGCCAACGGCCCTACCATGCTGAAAATACTGGTTCTCGTTAGATCACCGAAGTCAAGCAGCATCGGGCGCAGTTAGTACTTGGGTGGGTGACCACCTGGGAACACCGCGTGCTGTTGGCACATTTTGGGCACGGTAGCCCGGTGGTTTGCGCTGGATTTGCACGTTGCAACAACTGCCGCCGTGTTCATGCTGAGTACAATCACGTTAAACATGTGGGTCCGAAAGTCCTTCCGAGAGGTTGGTGGTAGGGAAGGAGGGTACAGTCTCTGTGGATGCCTCCCCCACTGGGCTCCGGTCGAAATTATGTGGCACTTCCCGACTGTCCAAACAGTTACCATACACCTTTCTGGTACCGGCCGGTTTACCAATTAGTTGCTAATGTCCTCTGGATGAGTCGAACGGTCTGGGTCTTCAACACCTTTCTGGTAGGTCGGACGGTCTGGGTCTCAACAACATGTTATGTTTCTATATATATAATGGTCATTAGTAATTCTTCCTTTTATGCAATATTTTCATCATATGTTTACAAACTGATCATTGTGAACACACAGGGCTGTGCAGTCGTTAGTAAAAATATACAGACTCTGACTCCTAAATTAAACTATGTGAAAGTAATTTTATCTTGGAATATTAAATTCTTTTATTAGTCAAAATAGTTTTAAAAAATCATTAAATGTTTACCAATTAAAAAACTAATGAATTGAAAAATTAAAAATTACTATCTATGACAGTCACTGTTTTAGCAATAACTTTTATAAACAAATAATATGTGAGCACTATTTTATTTAGATATAAGTTGCTATACTACACTAATAAAATGTGACCTGTGCAAACTAAATATATGCACCCACTATTCAGTGGAATAGGCTGTGCTAACAAAGAAAATATTAAAATGCAGCTTATCCATAATAAAAATATGGCATGTGCTACTACCTTGGTATCATAAATAAACACCTTGTGTGTGGGCAATAAATGTACTTGATATGTTGATGCATAGTGGTGGTGTCCCAAGCTTTTAAGACAAATGAGTTATGTATTACATGTGCAATATATGAAACAGATTTATATCCGTCCTACGATGAATGCAGTTTAAATTGAATTTGATCCTTTTCACAATAGTTGCAATTTAATTTGAAACAGGTCATTTTCACAAGATACAATTTAAATCTAAAACCAGTAACTTTTACAGCTGATTTCAAATTATTTAGCTTGCTTATATAAAACTGAAAATCAGAATAAAATTAGCATTTATTCTAAGAAATTTTAGTTGACTAGATTGATTATTGTAATGAAAATTAAAATTTTCAAAACTTTAATTTCCAAAATGCTAAATTAAATTTCTTGAATATATTTCTTTACTCAGTGAGCTGCTTGCATGCACACTGCACAGGTCAGGTGTTTCCAAACGATCGTCGGAAAGTCCTTGAAAATGAAATGACTAACCCACATGTGTGTGTTTAAGAGACTGATAAACAAATCACAAGGATTCAAATTGCAGATTAAGAATTAAAATGACTACAGCAAGATAGTATTTATATGATAGATGTGTTTGTCATTATAAAAATTTACTTAGCATATATTATAAATATGGAACAGTTTACCCCCCAAAGTCCTATATACAAGTATTTGACTTTTAACAGCATAGCAACATCTAATGTTTACTTAAATTCATCCATTTTACACTTTTTAATCACCAATTAAGGAATTTCTAATTTACAGTATATCAACTAGGAATAGTAAATGCCAAGCACTGAAATTAATGTGACAAAAACATACCGTAACTTCTTCACAATCTTAAGGGATCAGAGCAGAGATGTTTGCTGACATCAGCAATAGATTTTTCAGTCCTTCAAGAAATAGAATTGGGCTTTTTCTACACACTTTAAATTCCTGTAACAAATTAAATCAGAATTAGTATCACTTTATAACCCTTGGTAAAAAAAAGCACATCAAAACTGCTTGTACTCAACTATTAGAATGAATATTTTTAAATTATGGTATCTAGCTATAGATAAAAATTCATGGTAATAAACATCAGACTTGAACTTGAATACCACACGCACATTGAAAAATATTTCTAAATAGATTTTCTATCAATATTTCTGTTTATCAATATTGATAGAAAATATATAAAAACACGTATCCATCACTTCAAATGAGAATTTGTAAAAAAAAATTAAAACTTCAGAATCCAAATTTGTGGAAACATGAAAGAAAAAAAAGGTCAAATAATACTATTTATTTTGCCTGTTAAGTTTTTACTACAATTAAAATACAAATGACTGTTAATTTTTTACGATGATTAAAATATACGTTTATAAAAAAAATATGCACAGAAACTTTTGTAAACTGGAATTAAACTATCTAGTGGTATAATGACACACATTAAGCACCCCACCCCACTGAAAAGATGTGATCTCACAGTACACAGCTAATGTACTTAAGTAATGTATGATATGAGTGTCCCACCATCGAAACCTGTAGATTATTACTTCAAAACAAAATTATGAATGTTTATTTCACGACCAAAAATAGTCTACTTTTTAAGCTAATCCAGCAATCCGACTTGAAATATGGCACATCCCATCCCCTAGTCAAGCTGATCAGATATACAACTCAATACCAATTGTACTTCTTACCTAAATTAAGACCGGTCTTGGCCATGTCAAATTTTCCAATTTGATGTAGATTTGGGCTAGTCTAAATTTTCTAATTTAATACAGGCTTGGGCTGGGCTTAATTTTTAAATTTTTTTGGGCCTGGTCAGGCCTTAAAAAAACTTTTGTTCTGGACTTATTTTTTAAAAGTAAAGTAAAATAAATTATTTTAATATATAAAACATTCCCCATTGTATGATGTTAAATAACAACTTTCACATAAGTATTAAATATGCACACATTCTGTATTCACACAAGTTAGCAAAATGAAAATATAACAAATCTAATTGTAATGCTGCATAATATGCTATAACATTCTGCTAATAACGAAGGAATAATTCAGGGTAAGAAATTTCAGCTCAGAGTTCATTCACCAAAAGTTTTTCACATACCAGTATCATATAAATATAATAGCTGTGCTTAACTCTTTTGGCATTTTTTCTCGAAAAAAAAAAAAATAATAATAATAATAATTGCAGTAAAATTTATTGAAAATTATGCAAAAAAATTAACATAAATATATACATAACATATCAACGATTAAGATGTTGCTTACAGATGTAATGGACAAAATGTTGTTAAAGAAATATTGATTTACAATTGCAAAATCTGCAAGTCACTATTTTCAAGATTCCAGGGATATACACGTAAAATGCGAGTAAGTACAAACCAACCGCCTGTTACACAAAAGTGTATCGGCACTCAGTCACTGGATAGAAGAGAACATACATTTCATATTAACAGTGGCGAATCATGGGAGAATGTGCCCCGACAATCTTTTCTGAAGAGCTCCCCTCCCCCTAAAAGCCAGTTTAAAAAAAAAAAAGAAGATTACTTAAAAATAAACATGTTGAATCTTGTTCTATACAAATCTTGCTACGCTTTTCTTTTCATCTAATAAACATACTTGAAATATTTGCACCCAAAAGTTTAAACAGAAATTAAATTAAAATGAGAATAATAATATTTTATGAAAATATTAAATGACACAAGTGTTTAAATATTATAATTTTTTTTTTTTAAACTGTGCGGTAAATATTGATATTACAGCACAATACTAAGGAAAGAGTTAAAACTTCTTAGGGTACTTTAAATTGGACGTTTTCTGGCTTTCGCTGTAACAAAGTTTCAATAACATATAAAATCTAACGTTTTAACAAGGTCATTTTCAATGCTAAGCATTGACAGATGATTTAGCCTCTTTTCAGTCCTTACGCTTCTTAAGTTGTTTCTGATTAGTTTTAATTTAGAGAATGACCTTTCCCCACTAGCGTTGGATATCATCAAACACAGATAAGTATGAAATACTATTTCAACATTTGGAAACACTTGAATTTTGTTTTCTCCACATAAATACGAATACAAACACTTTAAATCCACATTTTGGGATTCATTTTTGAGTTTGTCCTTATTTCCTTCTTCACTATTAAAAATCTTTAAGAAATTTTTTTTTTTAAAGATTTTTTACTTTTATTTTTCGTTCAAAATGAGGCCCTCCTCTGAAGTGAGGTCCCTGGCATTCGCCAGTATGTTAATTCACCTCTGCATCTTAACTACTATTATTATTTTGCACGAAACAAACAAATATATAGTTACAGCCTGCATATCATGTTAACTGATATTTCACTATCGTATTAAGTAGTCTCAATAGTATATATTATCACAACCTTCATAGCTAGGACGAGGACCCTGTTTTGAAGTTGATAGATGCTAATATAAATGCCAGAATAAATTGTGCAATAAAAAAAATTACGGAAGTATATAAGATTCCCAAATTTGCATGCCGCATAACAAATATTCTATATGTGAAGTCTGCAACAAAATATGGTTTGGGTTGTTCACTTTATTCACATAAGAATACAAAATATGGAATGCTTAAAAACTACACACATTATCCAAATACTAATTATTTAAACCATTGTTTTCGGATATTAATTTAATCATAATTTATTGAAAAACTATTATATCTAAAGGGAATTTCAATAATTTATAAATAGCATCACATACACATCCTGACAGATTCTTCATGAAAACTACGTGAAAAAGTATGACATTGCAAAACTTGAAATGCCGATAAAGTCCGGAAGGGATAAAAATATTTAATATGGTTATAATGAATAACTGAGTGCGATTATATGTTATGTTTTTATAAAATATTTGCAATAAATTTTACTCAAACATCCATTCATTGAGAGCGTACTAGTTTACATTGTTTAACATTAGACGTAGGGAAATTACTTTAATCACAGATATACATTTTTAAATTGGATCCAGTCAGGTCATTTTGTACAGTTCTAAATTAGTAAATTGGGCGATCGATATACATTAAAATAAAATTTTATGACCACACGTTCAAATGAACAAGTGATCACACAAGTAATTTATCTAATGATCGTCAAACTGGTATAGATTTAAGAGTAAACTTCCCATGTTTCTTTTAAGCAAACAAATCATAACTCACCAATCGGAATATTTTTCACATTGTCTGCTGTATATCCGAAATCATTCTTGCATTGGGAAATCCTCTGATCGAAGTGACAGCCATCTTGTTTCAAACAAAGCTTTTTCATTGGTGTCTTTTCAGCGGTAACGCATCACCTGACCAACGCATCCGTTAGAACATGAACTTGAACCATGTTCAACGGATGAATGCACGGTCATGCGTTCGAGCCTGTGATTGGTTGACGTACAGCTCCCAACGGATGGACAACGTACGAACGCGTCAGTGGAAACCGGGCCTTAGAGTACTGTCAAAATCCAAAAATTGCATTGAGGCAAACTATAAATTGCTATAATTGCAAACTGTAGCATTGAGGAATTAAAATTGACTCTAACATCCGAAGGATTAGATGTAGTTCGGGTTTCTCAACTGAGAAACACTAAAACGAGATTGCTCCTGCCGATCTTCTTGCTCAGCCTTAGGCCTACGGAAGACTGGCAGAGGGTCTACAGACTTACAAGACTAGGATACTTGGCTGTGAAGGTAGAGGCCTTCAGAGCACGGGGCTTTAAAATTTGCTACCGGTGCCAGAAGTTCAACCACTCTTGAGAACTGCAGCATGCCCCCCTAAGTGCCTTAAGTGTGCTGAAGGACATTTGACACGGGACTGCCAGAGACCTAGGTCGGAAAAGGCAACGTGTGCAAATTGCAATGGAGATCACCCGGCGAACTTCAGGCAATGCCCGAAGAACCCCTGGAGCAGAGGAAAGGCACCAGGGTATGCCCCCTTCTCCCAAAAAAATCAGATAACCCCTTGGAGGCAAAAGGCCCTCGGTATAAAAACCCAGGCACCCCGACAGGGCTCCTCGCACTCTGTGCCACAGACAAATAGAATTCAAACTTCAGCCCCTACCAGATCGGTGCAAGAGCAGGCCCCCAAACCTTCGACCTCCAGAGAGATGACTCTAGGGGAAGTAAGAGCAGCTGATGCAGACATTCGAAGGAGAATGGAAATAGATAAAGCCAGACAAGCAAAGGGAAGACTAGATAAAAGGGTTCAGGAGTGGAAACAAACTAAACGCGTCAGGGAAGAAGAGCTCGTGCAAACCCAGCTGCTAGAAAAAATGATGGAAAAAAGGCAAAAGATTACTGAGATCCAAAAGGATACTCACAAAAAAGTTCAAACCATGGTTGAGGCTGAGGATATGGTAGCTGAGACTGAACAGGCTGGAAAGTCCGACAATGAAAAGATGGAGGAAATCCACAACCTCATCAGAGGATTTATCAATTTGTTCAATTTAGACAACTTAAAACATCTGCTGATGCAGTTCGCAGAGTTGATACAAAAAAAGAGCGATCTAATGTCAATGGTTTATGAGGCTTTTAGAATAATCTCAGATTTTAAAAATAACAGTGAGAATCAAACCCGTCATGGCTAGGTCCCAAAAAGAATCCTTTAAAATAATATTCTGGAATGCGAACGGCATATCTCCAAGAATAAGTTAACTTAGGAACCATGTAAATGAAAATGACGTAGACACCTTATTAATTCAGGAAACTAGAGTTAGAGAAAATAAAAAACTAAACATAGCCCACTATAATAGCTATCACAATCTTAGCTTAAATACAAATACTGGACCGCCCCATGGAGGAACAGCAATATATATTAAAAGAAATATTCCCCACGAGGAACTAAATAACATAAATCTTCAAGGTATAGAAAATACTAGTATTAAAATTAAAATAAATAAATATAAGCCCGTTTATCCTGATATCTACATATGTCATAAATATGAGTGGAGTAAATGTAGCTGCGCAACTGGAACTGCTTTTCTCGCGATATCCAAACACGATACTCGCTGGTGATTTCAACGCACACCATCGAGAGTGGGCCTGTAGGAGAGCCAACGCACGCGGTATGCAGATACACAAACTGCTGAACACGACAAACACTAACATTATTGCACTGTCGACACCTACCTGCTTCGCAGGCACCAACGGCTCATTCATAGACTTTGTCCTAACGAGAAACATAGAATACGCTCACACTATTAATACCCTGGATGAATTCGACTCTGATCATCTACCGGTACTGGTGACATTCGATCTGAACACACGTCTTCCAGCGTCTCTGGGACAAGAGAAGGTGAACTGGAACGTATTCAAAAGAGCACTATTCGAGCCGTACTTAGCAGTACCTGACATAATGAGCACGGCGGATATTGACTCTGCCACACACACACTCAACAGAAATCAAGAGAGCAATTGCCTCTGCCACAACACATCATGAATCTCCAAAAATGTCCACACTTTCCCACCATCCGGCCATCCAAATGGTTGCTCGTGTCCTCTGGATGAGTCGGACGGTCTGGGTCTTCTACACTTTCCCACCATGTCAAACAATTAGTCAGACAGAGAAATAGAATGTGTAAGACATAGCAGGCTAACAGAGACCCCACCCTTAAAAGGCAGCTTAACAGACTCACGTGTAAAGTCAGAGAAAAAATTGTCGCAGAAAAGCAGCACACAAATAACAGGGTCCAATTTGTGTCACTTTAACTTTAGATTTAACATAAAAATTATTTCCAAAAATACATTTACTTTTAGCGACATTAAAATTTACATTAGCTGAAGTAACAGGCATTTTAGAAACATCACTTTCAGTATCAGCTGCAATGGGGAAAGTTCTGGTTTCTTCAACTGTTGCCATGTCATCTCGTCAAATGTGACATCACGCTTCACTGACTAGGAACAATAATTCGAGTCATCGGCAAGAGTTTGGAATAGGTTGCCGATAGTTCTCCACATGAAAGCGGGATTGCTAGTTGGCGCAAAAAGTTTTTGGATTTCTTTCGTGATTCCACAGAATCTCCGATGCTCTGTTACAGCTCTGAATGTCATTTCTATGTCCTTTTTTTTTTATGCTTCCTCGTCAACGATTTGTAAATTTTCATTTATGTGCTTGTAACATCCCTCTGCCTTTAGTGCAAAGGAAATATGTTTACACCATGCCACATAATTTCCTTTTCTTTCATTACTGGCATCATCTAAATAGCCTGCTTGATTCAGTAGTGATACCTGTTTGAATAACATGTGTAAACATCGCAATTCACAATTCCCTCGAATGTGATTCATCTTATAAATTCTTTTTGAACAACTCACCTCATTCTCAGGAGTGAATTGCGACGTTTTTCCGGCATGTGAATTACATATAAATCGTGTGCTCGATGTGTATGCAAGTATTTTGTATATCTGTGGGCGTTTCCTGTTATGGTTACGTTTCTGAATGATCCCATCTTCGGGTATATATACTGAACTCATCTTAAAGCAAATCAGATCGATCACAGTGGAGATCATAGATCGGTTGGTGATCACAAAGCAGATCGATGCCGAATCACTAAAAGATCAGTGAATGATCAGTGTCTGAGTGACCACTTTATGTTTGACCTCGTTAAGGGTCATAAGTTTTTCTTTACGATGTGTTGAAGTCTCGGACGGTGAATTTCAGTAACAAATTTACTTGGAGGTGTCTATTCCAAAGGAACCATTTTCGCCAAGCGTGATACCAGTTCTGGTGGCTTCAATGAGTGCATGCATCAAGATTTATGTAATATAGTTATTTTCTATTATCTTGATGATCTAAACTGCTTTAAGATGGTCCAGATAGCAACGGAAAAAAACTTTAGAGCTTGTTAGCTCATTTTGTAAATATAAATGCTTTTCTGCCTTACCTGTAAATTACCAAGTGATGTAATTTAAGTATTAATGGAAATCTATCAAATAAAAGTGATTAGACTTTTTAACTTTGTGTATTTTTGCTTCTCCATATAAGGACATTTTGCACATGCCACTTTGCAATGATGTTACTGCTTTCCATATAAGCATTAATATCTATCGACGAACAGAATTCTATCCCAATCTTGAGCAATACCTCTTGACTTTCCTAAACAAATTTGTTTATCTTTGTCTGGTGGACTTGGACGGCCCCCCATCAATTTGACTTAGCGTATTTACTGAGTGTTAACTGCATCAATAACTATCTTGGGTCAGTAAACGTCCTGGGCCCATAACCTTCCTGGAAGTTTGGTAAATACTTCCAAGTATATATGTAAAGCATATAGCAGAGTTGTGCAGTTTCAATAAATACAAAGTCTAGTTTCAGGAAAACAAAATCAGCATTTATTTAAAACATCAGAATCTTGTCAAGTTGAACAGGCTGGCTGCGATAACAACATGCAGCATTAACATATTTACAAAGTTCAAAGTTGAAAAAATTACTAGGAAGTTCACTGTAGAAAAACATCAATACTCACTGCTTTCCTCCGTATGTTGTTCAACTTCCACCTACTTGTAGGTCACATACTTGCACATAAGGTAACGTTAACTTGACACTTAAAGATGACTGGATTTACTCTTACACTTGAACGGTCAAGCACTTGCTTAAAAGTTAAATTAAAAATTGAAAAGCACGGGGTACAGTTCTTTAGTGATAAATACCATCACTGGCTTAGACTAACACTGTAGTACAACTTTTACTACTATATTTGCCTTTTTCACCAAGACAACCTTTTCATCAACCGCCATTAACTAGTCATATTTTAGACAGCAACTACTTCGACTGAGGACAGACTACATTTCTGTTGCCTCGCTATCTATGCTGCTCTACCTGTCTACTGATGTCTCCAAAGGTAACTTCTTATATACGTGGGGATCGGCACTTACCGGAACGATTTCCAAGGTCCACCCCTAAATATGCAACTGAGATTGTGTACACGTCGCATATTCAAATTTGCATGAAGACTTCTGCTGGAAGAAGCTGGGAGTCACTCCTGAGAACGAGGTAAGTAAATCAAAAATAAAGTTGTGTTTTTGAACATCGCCCAGAGGAATGATGAATCACGATCCTTTTGTTTACATTCTTCCAGCATTTGCATTCGCTGTCCCTTGCATTCCTCATGTTCATTTTCAAAATTTAAGGAGGATCGTAAGGTGGACAGCAGCGATTTCCTGCTGCACAATTTTTTCTGTACTGGACTTTTGACTTTCATGCGTGATTCGTGCAAGCACACGTCCTATTTCAAACACTGTGCACAATTTAATTTGTATTATATTGACAGAGTAGTTTAGTTAGTATTTTATGTCTACAGAGTTATATTAAAGTACTTCAAATTCGTGATAACAACCCTTGTAATATAATGAGTTTAAAAAAAAAGAAAAATATCTAAAGAAAACAGAGGCTTCAATAAAATGTAGACAGAGAAATTTGCATTTATAGAAGTAAATGGAAGTCCTCAATGTTTAATTTGCCACTTGCGATTTCAAAATAATAAATCAAGTAATATAGAACAACATTTTCGCAGAAAACATTTAGATTTTAGTGAAAAGTATTCTGATGGTGATAATAGAAGAAAAGCTGTTGAAGAATTACAAAAGAAAACACAACTTCAGCAAAGAAGTTTGTCATCTTGGACGAAATCTTTGTCAAGTACCACTGAAGCAAGTTTTTTGTTATCCCTGGAAATAGCAAAAGTGGGAAAATCTTTTACTGATGGCGAATTTCAAAAAAATTGCATGTACAATGTCTCTCAAATTCTGTTTAAAGATATGAAAAATAAGGATGATATATGTAAGAAAATAAAAAATTTACCCCTCTCAGCTAGAACTATAAAGGAACAAATTCTAACTATTTCTGAGGAAACATCAGATATGCTAATTGTGGATATTAATTCTGCTGAATTTATATTTATTGCTGTTGATGAATCAACTGATATTTCTGATATAGCAGGATTCATTCTAGGATTTCAAAAGGGCAGGGTGCTAACTTCCAAGAAATGGCATACATTAAGTAATTGAAAAAGGGCGCATTGCATACGGAAAGGACACAATTATAAATTTTAGCTAAAGAATGCATTGTATATTGTGGCACACACGTAAATTGTAAAAAAGATGCACATATTTTATCTATTTTACATATTTATATAAAATAATTAGTGGTGCAAATAAAATTATAAAAGATTAAAAACCAAAAGGTGCATTGTACTGTTTGATACTGTTAAAAAATAAAATATGCAATAATGGGCAAAAATTTATTATATTTATTTAATTAATTAGAGATGCAACAAATTGGTAAAATTGCAAATATTCAGTTTTATCAAATAGTTTTAATATTTTACATATTAAAAAAGAATAAAAATTGGGTGATTAATTTTGAAATTTTAAAATTAATTATATTATATTATAAATTATTTATATACTCAAATTAAAAGTATATAAATAATTAATAAAACAAAATTGCAAATATAGAGAAAACTCATATTTTACAATTACATATCTCTTACTTTAAAATATAATCTTTATAAATTTATTTTTTTAACAGCACAAATTGAAAATAGTAATTAGAACCCTTATATAACTTATGCTGCTTACTTAAGATCAGAAATGTAGATAGAAATGCTCATTATACCATCATTTTATATACACAAACATAAATTTTTATACCATGAAGTGAAAACATTTATACCGGGTTCATAAAAAAACAATGATGGTTATTTAAAAGTTATTTCCAGATCTGTGTGGCAATGGTGCTTAATAACCCTGCTTTAAATAAATATTCATGTGTCATGCAAGTGCTAATACCTTTATGATAGGAAAAAGGGACATTAATTAAAGGGAAGCAATAAAACCCATTGCAAACAATGTCTCTTAAAGTTGTTGACAACTGAAAAATGTGTGATTTTTTTTTTTCAACTTGTTTTATGTTATTCAAAATTGTGTCTAAATATTTTATATAATAATTTAAAAATTTACAGATATATTACATATACTTATTTACAGGTTTATTATATGGTAGACATGTCAAACAACCGATCCTTCTCTCTATACCTTGAGCTGGCGAGTACTTCAGTTAGGTGCAAGGCACTACTATGTCTGTTAACAAGGACAACTTTCCTTAGGGGATCTACTTTTGTAAGATCTATTATTTGGCAAAGAGGGTGGGGGTAAAAATTGGGGAAAATTTAAGAAATTGACAAAATACTAAAGTTATTTTTCTGATAACACAAATTCACAGAAATATTTTTATTTTTTAATAAGTAATATTGTTAACAGGCATTTAATTCTTCTCATTTTTGACATTGAATAAATTTTCAAAACGTATTTTAGGCGTTTTTTCTAAAGCTAAGTTTTCAGTAAGTCACTGTCAGTATTCCAATCTTTTCCATTTCTTAAAAGTTTTCAAAATTTAGATTTTTCATTTATCCATTTTCTGAATATTTTAAATATTTATTGTCACTCATTTTTATAAACCTTGTTTTAAATCTTGCTACTGTTTTTTGTTATACTAGATCTTTTTCGGTGTTTTATAATTGTTTTAGAAGTCATCTAAAAAAATTCATGTACCATTAAGCATTCAAATACTTTTAGGAATAATTTTAAATTCATTTTTCTCCATTTCACTTTTGTTGTGGCTTACACACCAGAGGTCTTACACTGTTAATTATAATGCCCATGTGTTATATTGTATAACCATAAATTTGTTGTAATCTGAAAACAGATGCTCATGCATTTCTATGTTTCTCTAGTTCACATGGCAATGCAAATGTGTTCTTATGATTTTTGCCGTGAGCAACCGCAATTGTAAATTGAAAAGTCCTCAGACATTGTATTAATTTGTTATAGTAGTTCATTAAATACAGTCCACTTTTATAAAAAGCATAGTTTTCTTGATTTAGTTTTGTTTTCACAGCAATCATGCCGAAACATTGTCATTGTCGATATGCTGGAGAAGTAACATAGTTAAATTAGATAGTTTAAAATTGCAATTATGGCTAACAATGAAGTAACGATGCTCAATCGTCGTCAAAGTGGAATAAAGACCCAAATAAAAAGACTGCAGACCTTTATATCAGATGCAGAAGAAAAAGGAGAAATGGAAATAGTGGTATTGCAAGTAAAAGTAGGAAAAGCATATAAATTATTGATTCAAATAGAAGAGTTGCGATTAGAGTATCATAAGTTCACGATTGACGAAGATTTGGATAGTGTAAAGGACAACCTAGCAGACATAGAGGCAGACATTACAAATATTGAGGTAAACCTCAAACGTTTTTATAACTCTTTGTGTAGTTCAAATGATATCAATAACAATTCTAAAGATGTGAAAAGATATAATGTAAATCTAAAATTGCCTGAAATTCCTTTGCCTAAATTTTCCAGTTATTACGAAGACTAGAATAATTTTAAATCACAGTTTAATGCTTTAGTGACATTAAATGTTCAGATTTTGGAATCTCAGAAATTGTATTATTTGCAATCACGTTTAATAGGAACGTCTAAACAAATGCAAGCAATGGAAGATTCATTTTCTTCTTTGTTTAAAGCCCTTGGAAATAGATTTGACAACAAAAGATTAGTAGTAAATACCCATGTAAATGAATTGCTCTCCATTGAAAAATTGCATTTTGAATCCGCAAAAGATTTGTGATCATTAATTGATCAATTGCAAAAACATTTAAGAGAACTAAAATCCGTGCAATTATACCTAAACAAGTTAAGTGAAATTATGTTAATTAATATTGTGCTTCAAAAAATAGATGAAGAATCACACAAGAAAGATCAATCATGCATAAAGTATTGATTATGAAACACTTTCCAACTTCAATGCAATTTCATTTAACCTATTTATTTCTAAAATGCGATACATTCCTCAGTAATATTTTAAAAATTATCACAATACTAAATCATCGAAAAAAATGAATTTCATTCAAATGATGTCAATTAAATATAAATCGCCTGGCTCCTCGGTAATGTTTTTAACATTATCATAATACTACAATAATTTATTATATTTGAAAACTTTATCAAAAACAACTGAAATTTATTCAAATGATGCCATCGAAATATAACACGCCTGGCTCTCTCTATAAAAGCAGCATTTCATTTATAAACATTTTCCCATTCATTTCATTCATCACAATACTATAATAATTTATTTTATTTAAAAACTTAAGACCATGGAGTTACAAGTAATTAAACTCTATGCTTAAAACTTCATCGAAAAAAAATCGTCCTGCTCTCTGTAAAATCAATGAATATTTCATCTATATCAGCTATGCAGACTCCATGAGCTAAATAATTTTGCGTTAAAGAAATACAGCAATTCTTATACAACTCATTCTACATATTTTGCTGTTTACATTTTACATAAGTGAAAAATAGGCTTCGCTGTAGACATAATCAAATTTGGATGATCATTTAAACTCAACAGACAGACGGACGTATGTATGTACGTATGTTAAATTTGTCAAATATTTGTGATTTAAGTTTGAACTGCTAGACAAAGTACCAATTACTTGGCGTACATTTAAGCACAAGTGTGTTAATCTGTCAACGATGGAAGCTGAATATGTTTCATTGACAGAGGCCGCTATAGAAATGATATGGATGCAAAACATTATTGAGGAATGTGAAAAGCTAGGGTTAAAATTTAACAAAAATAATAGTATAATTTTTTCTGACAACCAAACTGTAATAAATTTTTCAAATTTCCCAATTGAGAATAATCGAACTCAGCATATAGACATAAAGTATCATTTTTTAAGAAACTTACTTGTAAATGAGTCTTTTAAAATTAACTTTGTTAATACTAAAGATAATGTAGCAAATTACTTCACAAAGCCCATGACTAAAGATAGGGTTTTAAAATTTTGTAATGAAATTTTCAAAATATAAATTTAACTTTCTAAATAAAAGAAATTTTTCTTTGAAATTTTTTTTACACATTTTTCAAAATATGGTTAAGGTATCTTATTATTTACTCCTCCCTCATTGATACAAATGAATGTATCTTGAGTATATATATTGATGTGGCAATGAACTTTTACTTTTCTCACATTACACTTAAAAATATATATATCCATTTTTGATTACCCGCATAATGCGACTTTGCTTATGTGAAAAAAAATGTGTGTTTGATCTTTGTAGTTATACACTGAGTTATACATCATTCATAGTAGTTATACACTGGGTTACACATCAAATGCTGCTGCTCTGCTTTACTTAAATTAAAATTTTTCATAACCAACAACAAATACGACATGAGAGTTTGTACATAACTGCATTATTTGCTTTCACAATAAACCTATTTGTGCAAGGCAAATAATGGGATCTCTGCCAGCGGAAAGGGAGGACCTTTCAATCCGGGAGCACCTTTTGATTTGAGCGGTGTCGACTTTTACGGTCTATTTTATACAAAATATAAAAATCAAAGAAAAGGGACTTTATCAAAAATTTATGTTGCCATCTTCAAATGTTTTGTGACAAAGGCCATTGATTTGGAAGTTGTGTCAGATTTGACTTCATCTGCATTTATTGCAAGCTTGAAATGATTCTTTGCACGATGCGGCAAGAGTTTGGTAATTTTTAGTGACAATGTAACCAACTTTGTTGGA
Organism: Amaurobius ferox; assembly: GCA_951213105.1. NCBI lineage: Eukaryota > Metazoa > Arthropoda > Arachnida > Araneae > Amaurobiidae > Amaurobius > Amaurobius ferox. The sequence continues at coordinate 17,440,505 of OX578142.1, read as the reverse complement.
GCTAGCTCGGAGTTAAAATGACTAAATTCGATTACTAGCTATCTCAATGAGGACCTTGCTAATTATCTTTCCAGTGAATAAATAAGTTGGAAATTTATTCCTCCTAGTTCTCCAAATTTCGGTGGGTTGTGGGAAACAGGAGTAAAATCCTTCAAACACCATTTGAAACGTACGATAGGAATGCGTAAACTCATATATGAAGAATTTACCACAATAACTTACCACCTTGTAAGTGGTTACTTGGCCGAATTGAACAGGTCATTCCAGGTATTGATGGTAATATTCATGTGGTACTGGTAAAAACTAAAAATGCTCTTATCAAGAGATCAATTGCTAAAATTTGTATATTACCTATTGGTGAAATGTGAAACTTGCTTATTTATTATCCTTGTATAATGTTTTATGATTTTTGCAAAACCATTATTTATATGTCTATGTTTAAATATTAGATATTTTCATATTTCGTGATTCATAGCTAATACTTTATATGCTTTATATAATGTATGTTTATATTGAAATTTGTATTTCAATGCCGGGTGGCATGTTGTGACTTACACGCCAAAGGTCTTAACTGTTATAATGTTCATGCGTTATATTGTATAACCATAAATTTGTTGTAATCTGAAAACAGATGCGCATGCATTTCTATGTTTCTCTAGTTCATGTGGCAATGCAACTGTGTTTTTATGATTTTCGCCGAGAGACAACCACAATTGTAATTTGAAAAGTCCTCAACGGATGTTTGTATTAATTTGTTATAGTATAGTAATTCATTAAATACAGTCCACTTCTATAAAACTTTTATATTTTTTTACTGATTTTCTCTTTATGGGGTTTTACCAATGATTTTCGACGATTTTTAATTAATTTATATTCTTGTTTCTAACTTTTGATCACTTACTATGTAACATCTCGATCTCCATAATTTGGCAATTTTTCCCATTATATTATAGGACTTTATGGATGTAGCAACCATTTTTATTGCAAAATTTTCCCAATATGTTTATTTCATAACAACTATCCTTTTGAAGAATCTTCTTTATCCTTTTGATGAAATTTTATTTTATTTAATATTTTGACATTTCTGAATTTAAAAAATATCATTTTGTATCACTAAAAGCATAGGCCGTTTTATTGCTTTACTCGAATTTTCCAATCAATGTGATGGAGCATGAACCAACTTTGGCCGTGGATAAGTTGAAACTCAAGCCAATTTAACTATGAATTGACAATAATTGTTTACAGTTGGCACTACTAAAAACACAACTAAACTGTAAACAGTTTAGGAATACAAACATTTTTAGTTTTTACATCGTCGATGACAGATTAATAACTTAAAACAGGGTTTAATCTAGGAAAACTAAAATTTCTCTGATCGCGCGCCAAAAAAATACGTAATTCTTGCGATCTATGTGTTGAAAATATGAAAAAAAAATTCCTGTTGAATTTCCAAGATGTTAAATTTGAAACATCGTTGTGTTTGCAAAGTGGCAGGTTTTATAAGTTGAATTGCATGATGTTTCCGAAGTATGCTTATTTTCTGGTAATGAGGAAAATCAGCATATTCTGGTTCAGCCATGGTACAATCTGCAGGATCTCAATTGAAAATGGATCTGACTCAAAGCAAACGATCCGGACCTTAAACAGTTAACTGTAAACAAATTAAATTTTTACCCTTTAACCCTATCTGAATGAGGATACATGTTTTGTTTACTTAGTATTGTCTAACATTCGGCCCCCCCTCCTGCAGATTATGTCATCAAAAGACACAGAAAAATATTCAACTTTAAAAGTTTCTATAAATGCAATTAGCTTGCAAAAGATTTTATATATCATGCTAAATTTTTAGTGTATAAACATAGGTTATAAACAATGTTAATCTGATGTATAAACACATACATGAAACACTTACATGACTGAAATTAAGAATTATATACAAAAATATCTCTATGCATATAGCAGGAGATTCTTACAAATTCAATTTTATTTGCTCGCCACACAGTTAAAATCAACAGTAACTAAACTACTTGTTGAGGTATTTCAAGAATTTGTATTTTGTATATTGAAATTTTTAAACTTTATACATCGCCACACAGTTGAAACTCATTTGTAACTAACCTACACAATGAGGGATTTGAAAAAGTTGTATTTTACTCAATTTTGGCTGCAATTTTAAACAATCTATATTTATTTCAATTTACACTTTAAGCATTTCTTGAATTTTTATCTTTTAAAAATTTCATCACAAAATTTAAAAATCATTTCTTTAGTAATAGGTTTAGTAAAACCATCAGCTCTATAATTTTTACTATTAATAAATTTAACTTCAAATAGTTTCTTTTCAACTAAATTTCCAAAAAAATGCTATTTGACATCTATATGTTTTGTCCTATGATTCTCTATGGGTGAATTAGAAAAGTTAATTGCAGCTTGATTATCACAGTAGACAATACTTCTATTCAATTTAATTCCAAGCATTTTACGTTCTCCCAAGATATTTTGTGCCCACACAATTTGTTGTTGTTGTGCTGTCCAGGCGTTGTTTCTTTTGCAGATTTAGTCAATGAAATATACTCTACCTCCATGGTAGATTGATTAACACATTTATGTTTAATAGTCCTCCATGTAATTGGAACATTATCAATCAAAAAGATCATGCCCCTAATGACACTCTGTCATCACGTTTGGCTGCAAAATCCGAATCAGAAAAAACAATTTAGATTTATTATTTTAATATCTGATAAATTTAATTTAAAATCTTTAGTTTGATCCACATACCCCAACAGTTTAACTAAAATATCCCAGTGTTTAATGCCTGGGTTTTCTTGAAATTGGGAAAGAATATTTACAGCAGAGTATATGTCTGGTCTAGTTCTACTAGCAAGAAAATAAAGCATTCCTAACAGATTTCTATAAAGTAATTGTTTCATTTGTTCAGCTTCTAAGTGATTAGATGGACAGTCTGTTTTGCTAAATACAATCCTTTTACTATTGGCAAACTAGATATAGAGTATTTAAATCTAGAAAATTTATCACATATTTTCTTAATATATTGATTTTGGTGAATGATATATTCATTTTGGTTTTCCTCAAACTCAATACCTAGTAACATTTTAATTTTTCCTAAAGGCTTAATGTCAAATTGAGATTTTAATAATGAAACAACATATTGTAGATCTTTTTGATGTTTAGTAAACACAATTATGTCATCAACGTATAACAATGAGTAAAACATTATCATTAAATATATAAGCACAATTACACCATTTAAATTTTACAAAACTAATTTCTCTGAGCACATTGTCGAGCTCTAAATACCATTCTCGACCACTTTGATGTAATCCATAAATTGCTTTCCTTAATAAGCAAACATAATTCCTTTTGCCCTCATCAATGAAGCCTGGTGGTTGATTCATGTAAATTTTCTCATTTAATTTTGCATACAAATATGCACATTTAATATCAAGTTGCAAAGTAACCATCCTAACATATACCTAACAATACCGTGAAAAAAAGTATGACAATAGTAAAATTTATGACCAGACTAAAAACTTCTTCGTAAGTTTGCCCTTTTTCTTGATTAAACCCTTGGGCAACAAGTCTTGCTTTAAATTGGCTAATTTCACCCTTTTCATCCCTTTTGAGTGTATACACCCAATGGCAGCCAATTACTTTGTCGGAAACAGATGCAGGTACTAAGTCCCAGACACCTCTTTCCTTCATGACACATAATTCGTCTGCCATTGCTGTATTTCACTCTGGATTAGAGTGAGTTAACAGCTTCCCTGAAGTTTTTGGGGATCCTAACTTCCATGATATTTGCTTTAAAATTAAATAAATTTTCTTCAAATTTTAATTTATTTTTATAACGAAAAGTTTTAACATCATTTAGGGATCTCAGTCTAGGGGTTTTCCCCTGATAATAGTAGTAGACGTCTACCCTAGATCCTGTTTTTCTTGGAACTACTTTTCTGACCCATGGAGCACCTGAATAGAATGAGATGCAGTGTGTAGTGAATATGATCATGAAGATGTTTACGATAAAGGATCTTAGTCCTATAAAGAAGTTTTAGGAGTCAAATTTGACACAATGGAGGAAAGTACTTATTTGCATCAGAAGGGTTATATTTATAAAATATTGAAAAAGTTCAATATCACAGCATTCTTGAAAAGGAAAGTTCCAATGAGTGTTGGACAAGTGATTTCTAAAGAAGATTGTCCAAATACGGAAAGTGACAAGAAAACTATGGCACAATACCCTTTTCGGGAATTAATTGGAAGTTTAATATTCCTGGTATGTATTTTTGAATTTCTCCTGCTGCATCTTGCTTCACGCTGTATACCTAGTCGCAACCAATAACTCTTCTTTTCTGTGGATGAGAAACTACTTCCCAAACTTCACGCTCTTTAATAATCTTCATTTCTTCACCAGTTACGAAGCAGTAATACAAAGAACTACTTCTCAAATCAATTAGCATGTATTATAATTTTTTTATACCAATACTTACATTCAGGACTGTGGAGTTGGTACCTCAAACCTTCGACACCAACTCTGACTCCTTTTTTTTCTCTACTGTCTGACTCCAACTCTCCTTGTATCTGACTCCGATTCAGACATAAATATCAATTTTTAATATCAATAGTTCTAGTTTTTTAATTGGTAAACATTTTGTTTTTTTTTTAATTTATTACCTAAAAACTAGTAAAAAATTAAATATTCCAAAAATCTTTTTATTTAGGAGTTGAAGTTATGGTGTTTTTACAGATTCCTCCCCAAACTGCTACTAACTCTGACTTCACAGTCCTACTTATATTTATACACTATTCAAATTCTGGCAATGTTATTGTTCTATCTAGTTACTGTAGATAGAGACAATATCACATTTTATCGAAGAATATTTATTTTAAAGGTAGACACATAGAGCTACATATTATAGAACTTGAATTATACAAAACTAGAACTGGTGTGAAAACCTTTCTATTGCCATATATCGTAATAATGCACATAAAACTAATGCTGCCAGATACAACAGTCTTCATACACTTTTGATAATTGAGTGATTTCATGAACAAATCCTGCAAGTAGAATGCAGATTTTAGTGGTTGTGTCTACCTATGAAATTGATCGTCAGTTAGTTCCAAGTTGTATCGATGTCCTTTGGACATCTCCAGGTAATACTTGAATCAGGGTATCTGAGGAATTTGGGTGATCTGAGTGTTAAACAAATGATCCCAAGTGAGGAAATTTTATCCAGAGAGGGTGCTCAGGTGCTTGTTCTTGAATCCTTGAATTTATCTGGTTTCATACTTGGAGCGAACAAGACAGACTTTTTTGGAATTTCAGTTCTGAGTGGATCGATGTGCATTTTTAGCATATATCCATCATCTAAAGTCACTTGGTTATGGAGCTTACCAAATTTTTGATTGGTCGTATCCAATTTCCATATTACTTGATTCCTGATATAACATCGTACTTGCACTCTCTTTCCCATGCTTAATTATCTGGACTTAATTGCATGGTTAGATTCAGGACGTGTTTCATTGGTCGAATTGCATCCAGTTGAATACGGATATTGCACTGCAAGTAAATTTCAGCTGGAATTTTGTGTTAGACATGGAGTCACTCTATACAAGGTGTCCCAAAAAGATTGAAACATGCTTTAATTCTTTACCTGTTAGAGATAAGTGGGCAATGCAAATTGCAAAAGGGTTGAAAGTAAGGTAAGAAATAAGACTACATTAATGAAATAGTCCTCCCATTTATTTTCAAAAAGTTACACTTTCTTAATTTTTATACGACCCCCCCTTAGACAAATTTGGTCAATCAGAAATTTTTTATTTTTAATGCAACAAGATCATTAAAAAAAACTGGATATCTTATGCCACTTTTCCGTACCATGTGAAAGACTGTTTCATCGGTGAAAATAGGGATCATAAACAAATTGACGATGGAAATTGTTTAGATCAAAAATACGTTAATATGTGTCAAAATTTTTTATCACAAACGCATCTAAATAAAGCATTACACAGACAGAGATCATATAAGTCAGTGGTACTCGCTACGCAGTTGGGTATCCTATGTATTGTCATCCAATTTTATCTTTTTTGTGATATGTCACAAATTTACATTTCTAATTTGATATAGGTCCCCATTCACAATGTTCAATTTTCAATTAAATATAACCTGCTCAATTTTAAAGATACAGATATGCGGGGTTTTTTAATGATCTTGTTGCATTAAAAATAAAAATTAAACATAACTTTTTGAAAATTAATGGGAGGACTATTTCATTAACATAGCCTTACTTTCAATATTTTTGCAATTTGCATTGCTCACTTATCTTCAACAGGTAAAGAATTAAAGCATGTTTCAATCTTTTTGTGACACCCTGAATAGAAAAATAATTTGATATACTTTGGAACACATTGGCAGTGGTTTATTGACCATTGCTTTCAATTGTGTTTTCAATGTCTGTACATGGCGCTTGACTAGGGATCACTCTAGGGGTGTCCTAGTGCAATAAGTTTGTGGAAAATCCCAATTTTCGCACAATATAATTTGAACTTTTTGCTTATGAAAATGGCTGCATTATCTGAAGCAATAACTCATGAATAGCCATGAATAGCAAAATTCCTGACAACATTTCGATGGTGTAAGCAGTGGTTGGAGTATTGTAACATATCTTGATTTACCTTTCTGGTAGGTCGGACGGTCTGGGTCTCAACAACAACATATCTTGATTTTGGCCTATTTTGATTTTACGTTGGGAAAAATTTAAAAAAATGATCCTGGATATTATCCTGGAATATAATTTCTACAATTACTGGCTAAGATTTCAAATTTGTTAGCGAATGTTCTATGAATAAATAGAAATTGTGAATGGCTAACATTGGCTGACCAGAAAAAGAAAAGAATAAAAATATATATTTTTGACTAAGGATTATGAAAGTCATTAATGATCATAAATAAAAGAAACTGTGTACACAAAAATGATCAGCGATTCTAAAAAATTATTTCAAAGTGATTTTAAAAATCACAAATTTTACTTTTCACTAACATTTTTGATTAACATTAACTACCAACATTAACCATCACTATACATCACTAACATTTATCACTGATTTTTTATTGCTGTCTTTATCCTTCTGCCATGGCATTATTCTTAAAAATTCATCAGCATTGTATAATCGCTTGTAGAATTTATTTTCCTTTTCTAGACTTTGATAAAGTTCCCGTAATAATAATTTACAGGACTGGCAAACTTTGCAGCCCTACCATCATATGTTTCCTACATAAGAAGCTGCTGATCATTACAAGATAATTAAAAAATGTCCTTCAGATTTCTATTATATAATTTTGAAGTATACAGGGTGTCCTAAAAAGATTGAAACATTCTTTAATTCTTTACCTATTGGAGATAAGTGGGCAATGTAAATTGCAAAAGTGTTGAAAGTAAGGTAGGAAATAAGACTATGTTAATGAAATAGTCCTCCCATTAATTTTAAAAAAGTTACACTTTTCAAATTTTTATACGACCCCCTTAGACAAATTTGGTCAATCAGAAAATTTTTATTTTTAATGCCACAAGATTATTAAAACCCCCCGCATATCTGTATCTTTAAAATTGAGCGAGTTATATTTAATTGAATATTGTGAATGGGGACCATATATCAAATTAGAAATGTAAATTTGTGACATATCACAAAAAAGATAAAACCGGATGATAATATATAGGATACCCAACCGCGCAGTGAGTACCACTACTGTATATGATCTCTGTCTGTGTAATGCTTTAGATGCATTTGTGATAAAAAATTTTGACACATATTAACATATTTTTGATCTAAACAATTTCTATCGTCAATTTGTTTATGATCTCTATTTTCACTGATGAAACAGCCTTTCACATGCTACAGAGAAGTGGCATAAGTCAGATTTTTTTTCCTTTATCATAATTCAGTTGATTAAAGATACAGATATGTGGATTTTTTTAAGGATCTTGTTGCATTAAAAATAAAAATTTTCTAATTGACCAAATTTGTCTGAGGGAGTCATATAAAAATTTAAAAAGTAACTTTTTCAAATTAATGGGAGGACTATTTCATTAACATAGTCTTATTTCCTACCTTACTTTCAACATTTTTGCAATTTATATTGCCCACTTATCTCTAACAGGTAAAGAACTAAAGCATGTTTCAATCATTTTGGGACACCCTGTATATACTTACTGTACACTGAACGTGCAATACACTGAATATACAAGACACACCGTACATACTCACGTATAAGTCAAGCAATTTGGGATAAAATAAGACCTTCAAAGTAGAGGGGGGTGTTATACACAAAGCCTAACTATACCAAACGTAGCCATGCCCTCACTACAGCCACTGTTACAACTTGCTCGTTTTTGATCGTATGTGTTTTTCTCTCACTCCCCAGATTATGGTTGATCATTTTACACAAAAAATGGCTCTCCCTATCACAGATTGTGTAAAACTATGGAACTGGATTTTAAGTTGCAAGTGGTTTGTTTTGGAGACAACACCAACAACTGTGCTAATTCACATCAATTTGGAGTTAACAAAAAAAAATCTGTGGAAATAATGGGTAGAAGCTAGATATTGTTTTGATTGTGCGGTGGGTCAAGTGCACTTGAGATAGGGACGTGATAACCTGCAAGGCCTGGTCGCAAAATTGTTCAAGAAATGTTGCATTAGTAATCAACCCTGATGCTAATGGGGTTTTTATAAGTTACGACAATAGTGATTCTTATGACATGGGCATAAATGGGATTGCTGATATTTACATGATGCACCAATGATGCAGAAAGACTGTTTTAACTGTTTGGGTAGACATTTTTTAGAAATATTTGTGCAAGTCTTGCAAAATTTTCACAATTTCTAAATTTACCCACGACTACTTCGCAAATGTTGCTTTGTCTTGCAGCAATAAAATTATTGCCTTAATTATAATCATGCTAAATTGTGCAAATTATACACTTTTCTAACTGCATCTCCAGAATGTCCTGGTAGTTACTATTATTTATTTCTCTTATAGAAAAGATGATTCTATGTGCATTAAGGAGTGGGCTATAATTGAAGTTCAAGGAGAATTAGAGTGCAATATAGGAAGTTCTATTGGAGGAAAATTAATAGGCCAATTATTTTTCACTTCAAAGGTAATTATATTTAGTAATCAGAATGCTCATCCTTGTAATTCATAAAATGTAGGATTTTTTCCTCCTTGAATATTTAATATAAAATTTTTAAAGTAAAAATGTTGCATTTTTAAGTGTCAACTTTAATTTACATCTCAAATTTTGTTTAATGTTTGTTCAAAAGTATTTATATTAAACTTGTTAGGTCTCGCACCTCTGATACACTCGCATGTTATGGCTACCTGTACAGTTCATAAAGTAGCCGTTGATCGCACACCTTCGGTATTTGTGCAAATCACGACTAACAGTGCAGTTCATGAAGCAGCCATCATCTTCATACCCCAGCTACACATGCAAGACACGACTACTGGCACAGTTTTTAAAGTATGATGGATATATAAACGCATATGTGGAAAATTATTTTGAGCTCTTTTTATCCCTGCAGAATAGCACATGGATTTGCCCTTATGTGAAGACGCAAGAAGTAAAAGTCTAATCACTTTTTATTGTGTCAGGCATCCATTACCAATATTTACAGTACTTGGTAATACATTCGGTAATGCATACGTATTTACAAATTGTGAGTTAACAAGCTCTAGGAAGTTTGCTTGCATACTAAGCCATTTTAAAGCAGTTACAGACTTGAGGGTAATAAAATAGCTACATTACCCAAAACCTCATTCAATGCACTCATTGAAGCCACCAGAACTGCTAACACGCTTGGCGAAAAAGGTTCCTTCGAAAAATAAGTCCCAAGCAAAAATATTCGTTGATCCATTACCGAAAATCTCCTTCCCCGACTTAAACATCTGCCTTTCGTAAAGAAACATTTTGATCTATAACAAGATCAAACTTAGCATGGTCGTACTGACCGCTAGGCAAACACCACCAGAACAGAACATCAAACTGAATGTCGAGTTGAATTAACTGATTTGATCTGAAATCTCAACCGGGATCTGTACTGCGATCTGAACTGATTTAAGATGAACCCAGTATATATACCTGAAGATGGGATCATTCTGGAACACAATTGTAACAGTAAACGCCCCCGGATATGCAAAATACTTGCATACGCTTCAAGTACATTATTTTCATGCCAGAAAAACGTTGTGATTCTCTTCCGAGAACGAAGTGTGTGGAAATTCAAAAAGAATTTATTAGTTGAACAACTTTCAGGGGAATCATGAATTGTGTTTGTTTACTCACGTTTTCCAACAATTGGCCCCCTCATGCGAATCCATAAGTCTCAGCGCATATGCAAATAGACAAAAATGTACTCTAAGGACCATGGCATGTTAATAAATGCCAAGGCCCCCAGTATCCTACCGAAAGCATAATGAAAGAACTTAAATTTAAGCAATCACATCATTAAGCAAATTTAAATATGGGTAGAAACACTTATAACATTACATTTGAGTATAATTATATATGACATTGAAAATGTGTAAAACTTACATCATTATATCTAAATTGAGTAAAGCACACTTGTCCATAATTTTCAAATCTGAGTATAAGCATTTCAAAAGAATTTAAGTTTAAAAAGGATTAAAATTTATTGAAGTATCAGTACAGCAAATTTTAAATCTTGGAAACTGAGTATAACTATTAAGTTTTAAATGGCATTCAAATTTAAGTATAATCTTAGAAAACATTTAAGTTCACTTAAAATATAAGTATAATTACATTATTCAAATTTAAATTTTAAGCATAAACATTTGCTATGAAGATTAAAAGAAATGGATATTTAACTTTAACGCATTAACTTTAAAAGCTTTAAATTTAAGTATAAAGATTAAATTTAAGTTTGAAAAATTTGAGTATAAACATTAAATTTAAGTTTAAGCATAATAATTTTTATCTTTTAGTACCTTAGTGCAAGAGTGGGTTGTTGTTGAGACCCAGATCGTCCGACCTACCAGAAAAGGTGTAAGGTAACTGTTTGGACGGCCGAGAAATTGGTGCAAGAGTAGGTAGAAAGCCCAGACCACACGACCAACCCGAAAGCTTATGGTTGCTGTTTGTGTGGCCGGGGTGCAAGAGTAGGTATAACACTTCACTCAATAAGTCTCCGATCTGACACATATATGGCAACACTGTTGACAGACCCATATGATTTCTGGATAGTACCAATCTTCAAACGACACATGTCAAAATTTCATGACATTCTGACAAATAGTTTATAGGTTACAGTGGTTTTAGTGATGCCAGTTTTGTAATTTTCAAAACAATGGATAAAAAAGAATTTCGTGTGTTGATTAAACATTGTTTTTTGATGGGGAAAAATACTGTTAAAGCCAAACAGTGGCTTGATAAGCGTTATGGAGACTCTGCACCAGGGAAATCAACTATTATTGACTGGTATGCTGAATTTAAATGTGGTCTCACAAACACCGATGATGCTGAACGCTCTGGTCGCCCAAAATCGGCAGTTGTTCCGGACAACATAAAAAAAGTCCACAAAATAGTTTTGAAAGACCGTAAAGTGAAGTTGCATGAGATAGCTGACACCTTAAAGATATCAGAAGGTAGTGTGTTTACAATTTTACACGAAAATTTGAGCATGTGTAAGTTGCTTTCGAAGTGGGTGCCGTGTTTGCTCACACCGAACCAAAAACAACAACGCGTCAACGATTCAGAGCACTGTTTGGAGCTGTTCAAGCGAGATAAGAAGGATTTCTTGCATTGGTATGTGACAATGGATGAAACATGGATCCATTACTACACACCTGAATTAAAAAGATCATCAGCTGAGTGGACAGCAGCCGGTGAAAGTCGTCCAAAGCGACCAAAAACCTAAAAGTCAGCTGGCAAGGTTATGGCATCCGTATTTTGGGATGCGCATGGTATTTTGTTCATTGACTATCTTGAGAAAGATAAAACTATCAATAGCGAATATTACATGGCATTATTGGATCGATTGAGTGTAGAAATCAAGAAAAAACGACCTCACATGCAAAAGAAAAAGTGCTGTTCCACCAAGACAATGCCCCGTGTCACAAGTCGATGAAATCGATGGTTAAATTATATGAATTACATTTCAAATTGCTTCCTCACCCACCATCCTCTCCAGATCTGGCCCCCAGCGACTACTGGCTTTTTGCAGACATCAAAAAGATGCTCCAGGGAAAGAAATTTGGCTCAAATGAAGAAGTGATTGCCGAAACAGGCCTATTTTGAGAGCAAAGACAAATCGTTCTACAAAAAAGGCATCAAAAAGTTAGAGGAGCATTGGAATGAATGAGGAAGGAGAGTATGTTGATGAATAAAGTTGAATTTCTAAAAAAAAATTGTTTTTCTTAGTTAGACCGGAGACTTATTGAGTGGGCCACGTACATTCTCAATACCAACAAATTGGACAAAAATACTAAAAATACAAAAGTCCTTATCCACACAGTGTAAACACACAGACCACTAATATGTCATGGGTGGGTAGAAAAAGTTCAATATGCATTATATATTACAGTAAGAATAAAAATGATATGCCATCAACATACATTTTATATACATAAGCAACTAAATTGCATTATGTGGGTAATCTAATCAAAAAATGGATATATATTTATAAGTATAATATAAAAAATTCATCGCTATGCACTATAAACTCAAGATGCATTTATTTATCAATGAGGGAGTAGTAAATAATACTACAGTGACCGCCGCTTATAAGAAACACGTTCGTTTTGCTCGGTTTGTTTCTTATAAGCAGTTGTTTCTTAAATCCGGAAATTTTTTAAATATCGTTCTTCCATTGTAAATACTAACTATTGAACACAGTTTTACAGAATTTAAAAGATAAAATGTATATAAGTAAAATATTAGTACGTACATAATACATTTGTAAATTGAGTTTTGCATTCAAAAATATTTCTTATTTTACGAATTAAGCCTTACAATTTAAAATATTATCTATATGCATATAGTATGTAGTTAAATAAGAATAAAAAGTAAAACTCATAGGTCGTTCATTTATGTATAAGAGCATAGTACATTTTCATACATACCGTAATCTATTACTGAGGAACAGCAAAAAATTTATCCAGTGTTGTTTGTGCTAACAAGTCTGTGATTAGTTTACGTACATCCATTTCTAAATCATAAAATAGTCCATAAACTTTTTCTGATGCCCCTCTGTGTTCAAGAATTTTTCTAATTATAGTTAGGGCTTCTCGCGACTGTTTGACTGTAGGAAAATTTTCTTCTTGTGGAACGTCATCTTCATTTTCTTCTTCATTGCAAACTTTCTGAATTTCCGCCACTATGTCATCATCACTTTTTTCTTCAGATGTTTGTAAATTTTCGTCAATGTGTATCCATTCTTCAAAAGGTGCTTCTAATTCTTCTTCATCTTCTGCTGGTATGTCAACATTATTTTTCAAAAATCCTGCTTTACGGAAGCAATTAAAAATGCATATGTCAGAAACATTTTTCCATTCGCTTGTGATCATATGGATAGCATCAAGCAAGGTTATTTTCTTGCTTATTTCAGAAGCCAATCCTTTCTGTTCATCAATTGCATCCACTATTTTCTGTCGCAAATTTGACCGATACAGAGTTTTAAATGCTTTAATAATTCCTTGGTCAAGAGGCTGTATGATGGAAGTTGTATTGGGTGGCAAAAAACAAAGTTCAATGTTTGTCAGCTGTACTACAGGATGAGCCAAACAGCTGTCAAGGATTAAAATATTTTTTTTTCTTTTCCCATCAGTTCCCTGTCCCACTTTAACAAAAAGTCTTCAAAAATTCTGCTTGTCATCCAGGCATTCTTTGAATTTTCGTAGATCACTGGCAATTTTTTTATTCCACTTAAACAGTTCAGATGTTTACTTTTGCCAATAACTAAATGGCTTTTTTTTTACAGTTCCTGTCATATTTGTTGTTAACAGAATTGTAACTCGATCTTTTTGTTTTTTTCCAATGGAGGATAGATCATTTTTGAACATCATTGTATACTCGGGCATCGCTCTAAAATAGAGCCCAGTCTCGTCAGTGTTAAAAATTTGATGAGGAGCATATTTTTCTAATAGAGGTGGTAAGCTTTGCGTAATCCATGAAGATGCCAACTCTGAGTCCGCGTCCTGCTTCTCTCCATAATTTTTTTTGTGCACAATGTTATTTCGTTCTTTCCAGCAGCTTAAAACCAACCATCAGTCGCATGGAACTCTTTTTCTCCTAATTTTTCCGCAAATTTTTCCGCAAATTTTTCTGCTTTTTTCAGTAAAATTGCCCTACTGATAGGAGCATTCTTTAAAATGGCGTTAGAAAACCATTGTAAGAGTGCTTCCTTTATAGCACTTACCTTTCCTTCTCGTTTCCTTTTTTCTCTGAAGATTACAATTTGGCATCAAAATTTCATTTTTGCCTTTCAGGATTTTACATAATGTTGAGTGTGGAATTTCTAATGCAGAAGCAGCTTCTCTTTGACTACATGGAGGTAGAGAATCATACTTTTTAAGTAAACTTTGCTTTTCAAGCAAAGTAAGGGTTTTTCTCTTTTGCGACATGCTTCCACTAGCAAAACATAAAATGACTAACTAAAGCTGTACGAATCTTATTTGAGTGCATAAGCAAAGATGCCTTTCCTTATCAGTACGTTTCCTTAACTGCCAAAAGATTAAAACTCGTTTCTTACTGGTTTGGGGTTGTTCCCCCCAAGCCTTTCTATTGAGAAATTCTCTGTCATCCTTTGTTACATAGCAAACTCCCACCCCCTCCCCATATGCCCAGAGACAAGAGATAACAACTCGTCCTTCAGTTAACCTTAAACAAATCGATTTTTTTTTTTTACAACCGCGTCGCAAGGAAATCAACAAATTTTCTGTAGAAAACTGTTTCTTATAAGCGACACAATTTTAATGTTAAAACGAAGTTTGTATTTGTTTCTGTCATTTTGGGTCTTATAAACGGCTGTTTCTTATAACCACTGAATCTTATAACCGGCGGTCACTGTATATCATATGGCAATATTTGGAGTATGAAGCTGTGTATAATGTTTTGTTTTAATAGTTTACAAAATTTAAAAACCAATATTTAAAACTTTAGTCATAGGTTTAGTGAAATAATCTGCTATATTATCTTAACTGTTTACAAAATTAATTTTAAATGACTCATTAGCTACAAAGTTCCTCAAGAAATGATACTTAACATCAATATGTTTAGTCCTATTATTCTCAATTGGGGAATTAAAGAAATTTATTGCTGCTTAGTTGTCACAAAAAATTAAATTGTTATTTTTGTTAAATCTTAACCCTAGCCTTTTACATTCCTCAATTATGTTTTGTATCCAAATCATTTCCTTGGCGGCTTCATCAAGCGAAGCATATTCAGCTTCCATAGTCGATAGGCTGATACACTTATGTTTAAACGTTTGCCAAGAAATGGGTACCCTGTTAATAAAAAATAGCATATCTCCTAGTGACACACGTTCATCTCTATTTGCTGCAAAGTCGGAGTCAGAAAAGCAGTTTAAATTTAGTTTTCTGATACTTGATAAGTTTAGCATATAATATTTAGTTTTCTCTATGTATTCTAATAACTTCAATAATGCATTTTAATGTTTAATTCCTGGATTTTCTTGGAACTGAGACAGTATGTTTACTACATAGCATAAATCTGGTCTTGTCCTACTGGATAGAAAGGCTAAATATCCAATTAAACTTCTGTAGGGAAAATCTTGCATATGAACCAATTCCTCACTTGTCAGTGGACAGTCTATTTTACTTAGAATACTGCCTTTCGCAATAGGAAGTGAGGCCATAGGATATTTAAGATGTTTAAACATTTGACACACCTTTTCAATGTATTGACCTTGGTGTATATAAAAATTTTCATTAATTTTTTTAAATTCCACACCTAACAGTTTCTTAATTTTTTCTAATATCTTAATATCAAACTTATTACTAAGTAAAGAAATAACATGATCTATATCCTTTTGATATTTGAAAAAAATAATTATATCATCAACATAAATTAATATCAGAACTTTGTCATTATATAAGTATGCACAGTTACACCATTTAAAATTTGAAAAGCTTAATTTCTTTAGTATGGTGTCAAGTTCTATATACCATTCCCTTCCACTTTGATGAAGCCATATATGGCTTTCTTTAATAGACAGACATAATCATGGTGTTTTTGATCGATATAACCTTGTGGTTGTTTCATGTAAATTTTTAGATTCAACTTAGCATAAAGATATGCTGATTTGGTATCAAGTTGAAAGCATATCCAGCCGAGCATACAAAGATGGTGAAAAATGCTCTAATTATATTAAAGTTGACCACTGGGCTAAACACTTCATCATACAAATTCCCCTTTTCTTGGTTATACCCTTGAGCCACCAAACTTGTCTTAAATCTTTTGATTTCCCCTTTTTCATCTTTCTTCATGGTGTAGACCCATCTACTGCCTATTGATTTTTGTGAGGTGGGTGCAGGAACCAACTCCCAGACACCCCTCTCTTGCATTATGGCTATTTCTTCGTCCATGGCCTTACACCATTTTTCAGACTGGAGAGATTTTAGGGCTGCTTTATAATTCTTGAGTATTTCTCGCTTCTGGTTTGTTTCTGGTCCCAATTATCTTTTTCTTATCCCGAAAATTAAATAAGTGCTGATCATATTGAACTTTATTTTTGGTGCAATATTTCTGAATGTCATTATGGGACCTCAGCCTTTTCTTATCCCCTCTGATATAATAGTAGACATCTATTCTACTATCATCAAGTCTTGGTACGATTTTTCTCTACCAAGCAATATCTGAGCAAGGAGTCAAATCAGAATCCATAGGAGAGTCCATTTCCTCACTGATGGGCCGTCACTAGTGTCTTCACTCTCCTGCTTTTTCATCTGACCTTCCTCTCAGATACCCCCTTTCAGAATTTATAGAGCAGTTATCACTAGATATCCTCAAAGTGATAGTACTGGGATAAATAGGGTCCAGGATGCTTTCCACTGTTTCTCTACTCCTCAAACCTTACATTACTGGTTTCGATTACTCTCTTTTCTCTTGGGATCAAAAACCTGTATCCTTTGGTACCTGTGGCATAACCAACCATGACTCCTTTGTGAGCCTGCATATCTACAGATTCCCTTATCTACAGATTCTTTAGGCGGAAATAGGTATTTCTTATCAATTACTGATGACTTTAGCCGAAAGGTGTCTGTTTACTTTTTGAAACAAAAATCAGATGTTTTTAAGGTCTTTAAAGAATTTCAAGTTAATGAAGAAAGACAATTGGGTAAAAAGATTTTGTGTTTTCGTACGGATAATGGTATGGAATTCTGCCACAACCAATTTAAGGCATATCTAAAGAAATTGGGAATTAAATCGGAAAGAACCAATACCTATACACCCGAACAAAATAGGACTTGTGAAAGATTTAATTTAACTGCACTTGATTGCATGAGGGCTATGCTTAATCAAAGTAAGGTTGATGACAGAATGTGGGCAGAAGCCATTTTGTGTTTAACTGACACGAAAAACAGGATATGTCATAAATTTAAGACAAAAACTCCACACGGGAAGTGCCACCCAATTTAGACCGGAACCCAGTAGGGGAGGCATCCACAGGGACCGTACCCTCCTTCCCCTACCACCAACCTCTCGGAAGGACTTACGGATTCACATGTTTAACGTGATCGTGCTCCGCATGAACACGGCGGCAGTTGTGGCAGTGTGCAAACCACCGGGCTACCGCACCTGAAATGTGCCAACAGCACGCGGTGTTCCCGGGTGGGTGACCACCGGGCACAAAATTTAACATCATTCTGCCCAATTCCGGTTTTGGTAGCGTTCCGGATATTGGGACGCTGGATAAACAATCCTGTTCTTTACTAAAAATACAAAAGGTTCCTCTACACACAGTATAAACACACAGACAAGAACCCACACATGACAGGTTACTGTCATGTATGGGTAGGAAAAGTTCAATGTGTATTTTATATTATAGTAAGAATAAAAATGACATGACATTAACATAAATTTTATGCACATAAGCAACTAAACTGCATTATGTGGGTAATAAAAAAAATGGATATATATTTATAAGTGTAATAAAAAAAATTCACCGCAAAACAATATAAACTCAAGATGCATTTACTTGTATCAATGATGGAGTAGTAAATAATACTATATCACATCACAATATTTGAAGTATAAAGTTGTGTATAAAGTTTAATTTTAACAGTTAATAGTTTTTAAGTTATATTTTAAATATCTCTTTACAAAATTTAAAGACTCTTTCTGTAGTCATAGGTTTAATGAAATAATCTGCTATATTATCCTTACTGTTTACAAAATTAACTTTAAATGACTCATTACTTACAAGGTTCCTCAAGAAATGATACTTAATATCTATATGTTTAGTCCTACTCCTATTATTCTCAGTTAGGTAATTAGAAAAATTTATTGCTGCTTGGTTATCACAAAAATTATACTGTTATTTTTGTTAAATCTTAATCCTAGCCTTTTGCATTCCTCAATTATATTTGTATCCAAATCGTTTCCTTAGTGGCTTCAGTAAGCGAAACATATTCAGCTTCCATAGTCGATAGGCTGACACTCTTATGTTTAAAGGTTTACAAAGAGATGGGTAGTCCGCCAATAAAAAATAACATACTGCCTAGTGACACTCTATTTGCTGCAAAATCGAAGTCAGATTAACAGTTTGAGTTTAGTTCACTAATACTTGATGGGTTTTTCATATAACTTTTAGTTTTCTCTATGTATCCTAATAACTTCGATAATGCATCCCAATGTTGTTGTTGAGACCCAGACCGTCCGACCTACCAGAAAGGTGTAAGGTAACTGAATGGACGGCCGGGAAGTGCCACCCAATTTAGACCGGAACCCAGTGGGGGTGGCATCCACAGGGACCGTACCCTCCTTCCCCTACCACCAACCTCTCGGAACTGCATCCCAATGTGTAATTCCTGGATTTTCTTGGAACTGAGACAGTTTATTTACTGCGTAACATAAATTTGGTCTCGTCCTACTGGATAAAAAGGCTAAACATTCAATTAAACTTCTGTAGGGAATATTTTGTGTCTGAACCAATTCCTCACTTGTCAGTGGACAATCTAGTCTACTTAGAATATATCCTTTCACGATAGTAAGTGAGATGATAGGGTATTTGACACACCTTTTCAATGTACTGACCTTTGTATATGTCAAAATTATCATTGATTTCTTTGAATTCCACACCTAACAGTTTCTTAATTTTTCCTAATATCTTAATATCAAACTCATTACTAAGTAAACATGATCTATATCCTTTTGATATTTTAAAAAAAGAATGATATCATCAACATAAATCAACACTAGAACTTTGTCATTATATAAGTATGCACAGTTACACCATTTAAATTTTGAAAAACTTAACTTCTTTAGTATGGTTTCAAGTTCTACATACCATTCCCTTCCACTTTGATGAAGGGAACCATGGTGATTTTGATTGATATAACCTTGTGGTTGTTTCATGTAAATTTTTAGATTCAACATAGCATAAAGATATGCTGATTTGATATCAAGTTGGAAGTGCATCCAGCCGAGCATACAAACAAAGATGGTGAAGAAAGCTCTATAACAGTGGTTGGAAAAACTACTTTATTTTTGTAGTGAACTACAACTACCTTATGACAAATGTAGTTAACTACAACTACTTTTTTTAAAAAGTAGTGACTACAAACTACTTTTTTTAAAAAGTAGTGACTACAAACTACTTTTTTTTTAAAGTAGTGACTACAAGCTACTTTTAAAATGTAGTCACTACATAACTAATTTTATGAGATGAATTTTACCACAGCTTCAATTTACACAAAAAGTTGCGGATATAGGTATACTGTAGTAATTTAATATACTTATTCTGAATAAGTAAAATTTGCGGATTCCCAAATTTACTGATCAACTTACCTTACCAATATTTATGCTTTTACCAACTTCTGAAAACAATAAAATAAAACAAAAGTAAAAACTGTTTATTTAAAAACATGTTTGTCCATTTTTAGTGGAATTTGCAACTCAAATTGTAATCAGTTAAGCAGGATCTTTTGGGACTTAGCATATCTGAATATCCATATAAAAAATCAAATTCATGAGACAATGGCCTTCCTAACCCTGCAGCATCGAAAGTCTTGTATAGTTTCTCCTCATTCTCTCTAAGGAACCGGCATATGCATTCGATGGCATAATGCATTGAGTTCCATCTCATCTTATTTGGTATTATGAGATGGGCACTTAGCTCTGAAGATATTTTGTCAGCTGAAACAACCAACATTTTTTATTTATTACAAAACGCTTGGCACTTTACAAATCATACATCGTTGTGCAGAGCATTAAATTTTGTACAGAGGAAGAAAGGGTGATCACATGATATGTAGAATGGCACCTTGTTTGTTTACTGAAGTAGCTTTAACCCTTTCGCGACGGCGGCATTCCGGAGCTATCGTAGCCCAAAAGACGGAGCGCTTCACTTCTGAACTGGTCCCAAAGAACGGCACATTTTTTGCGCTAAGCCTAACTCTCGAAAAAAAAAATTACTAAAAATCACCTATTCAACACAGAAATCTACTTTTTTCAGGAATAAAAGAAATATTTATTTTCTATTTGATATATATTTTTCATACAAATCTGAATACAAAATACTCGTTAGTTGCTCCCATTCTTTTATCCGAAATAAACGAATAATTTCACTGCCTCTAAAACCCAAACAAAAAAAAATACTCTCTTATATTCCTATGATTCACCAACGAAATCATAACGCTGAAATAAAAATAAAAACCGAAACTCAATTATAAAATTGTTGATGCTGCGAGAATTGCTCTGTCTGTTTATATTGCAAAATGATGTTTCACAGCTCCAAATGGAGAAATAATTCATTTGATCCTCTTCTGCCAAGGTCATGCTTCTGCAAAATACATTGAAGTTAGTTCCATGGACATGTAACGCCATCTAGTAGACAAATTAAAACGTTCCACGTGGAGGCACGAATGAGTTCCATTCTCCGCTAACGGTAAAGTTTCCTCCGTCACGAGTGCGTGCCGTCTGTCCTTGAATGCAAGTTCGCAGCCGGCACGTGGGCGTGCCGATCGTCGCGAAAGGGTTAAAAGTAGCTTCAAAACTCTATACAAACTAGTGATTCATTGTATCGCGCTACTCTCTACACTACTTATTTTTAAAAGTAACTTGTTGCACTGCAAACTACAAGAAAAAGTAGTGACTACTGTAGTTTTGCTACTTATCGCACGCTATATGCTTCCGACCACTGAGCTCTAATGATACTAAAGTTGACCAATGGGCTAAATGTTAGACACCATAACGTAAACAAACGACGTATCATGATTAAGATATGGTCAAAAGTCAAAGTATTGATTTTTCACTGTTAACTTGTTTGGATTGCGGATCATTTGCGGAGTTGATTTACATTTGAGTTCCTGCAGATTGTATCGTAGCTGGCTAGGATATACTAATTTTCCAT
The DNA here is from genome assembly GCA_951213105.1 of Amaurobius ferox. NCBI lineage: Eukaryota > Metazoa > Arthropoda > Arachnida > Araneae > Amaurobiidae > Amaurobius > Amaurobius ferox. The sequence goes on along the minus strand of OX578142.1, from coordinate 17,418,875 downwards.
ATCACTAGAAATTAGCATACTCCGGAAGCATCATAACAGATGCCTGGTGCCGGGAATGGCACGGTATGTGCAGAAGCTAGAGCTTGCAGGTTGTTGTTGCTGTTGAAGCTTAAAGTTTGTAGCTTGTGACTAGTTTGTTCAGAATGTGACTTCTGACTATATCTTTGATAGTAAAACTTGTTATAGAAGCGTGATAACCTTTAAATTTATAGCTAATGTTATGCTATCCTGCAAATAGGAGTTGTTACGGCTACACTTGGTTGATAGAGCGATGTTTGTGTCAGATGTTACCTTTAGTGAGCTACATTGTAGTTAAAGATGCATGCTCTTATTCTTTGATTATCTTATGTTTTAGTGAGTAATACATATCATTTTTATTTTACTCACTGTGTTGCTTGAATTTAATCGCTTCATGCATTATCCTCTGCAAAAATACTCTGCCGATCCATGACCCATAATAATTTCACATATCGACGTGGATAAAAATTTCTGACATCGAACACTTCATCGTATGAATCCCCTTTCTTTTGAGTATACCCTTGAGTCATCAAACATGCCTAAAGTCTTTTGATTTCCCTCTTTTCATCTTTCTTCACTATGTAAACCCATTTACTGCCTATTAACCTTTGTGAGGTGGGTGCAGGAGCCAAGTCCCAGATACCCCTCTCTTGCATTATAGCTATTTCTTTATGGCCTCACACCATTTTTCAGACACTGGGGAGATTTTACGGCCGCTTTGTAAATTTGGGGTATTTAGAGTTCTATGTTGCTCGCTTCTGGGTTGTTACATTTTCTGATCCCTATTATATTTTTCTTTTCCCGAAAATTAAAAAAGTGCTGATTATATTGGACTTTATTTTTGGTGCAATATTTCTTAATGTCATTATGTCACTTCAGTCTTTTGTTATCCCTCTTGATGTAATAGTAGATATCTGTTCTACTGCCATCAGGTCTCTACAATTTTTTGCTCCCAAGCAATATCTGAGCAAGGAGTCGCATTAGAGTCCACAGGAGAGTTCATTTCCTCACTGGTTTCTGTCGAGCCATCACCAGTGTCTTCACTCTCTCCTGCTTCTTCGTCTGACCTCCCCCTCGGATACTTTCCTTCAGAATTTGCAGAGCAGTTATCACGAGATATCTTTAAGGTGATAGTACTGGGATAAATAGTGTCCAGGATGTTTTCCACTGTTTCACAACACTCCTCAAAGCTTACATTACTGGTTTCGATTACCCTGTTTTCTTTTGGGATCAAAATCCTGTATCCTTTGGTACCTGTGGCATAGCCAACCATGACTCCTTTCTGAGCCCCCATATCCAATTGGTTTTTTGAGTTGATTTGGTTTGACAACATATGCCTTACTACTAAAGATTCTGGGGTGAACTACAACTAGTTTTCTACCACTGTAGAGTTCATGTGCAGTTTTTCTTTTCTTTTTTTTTTTTAATTTGTAGCAGATCCGGTTCTTAACATAGGTAAAGCGCAAATTGACTTCTGCTCACATTTTGTCACAGACCTTATTTTCATGTAACATAGCCTTTACACAATCAAGTGCAGTAAGGTTAAAGCGCTCGGAGACCCTGTTTTATTGTGGAGTATAACTATTTGTCTGTTCTGGTTTAATTCCTTGATTCTGTAAATAGCCTTTAAACTGGTTGTGACAAAACCCCCATGCCACAATCTGTCCAGATACTCAAAATCTTTTTACCTATTAGCCTTTCTTCACCTATTTGAAAATCCTTAAAAGCTTTGAATAATTCTGATTTTTGTTTTAAAAAATATTTATTTCCACCTAAATTTGTAGGTAAGGAACTACAGACATCCATATGGAGTAGCTATAATGGTCTAGTGAACCTTATTCTACCTATAGGCTGGTATGACATTCACCTAGATTTGGCCAATTTGCAGTGATAACAGTTCAATTTACTGTACTTCAGTCTAGGGAGTCCGTTGGTTGCAGAAACTTTACTGGTCTAAATAATCAGCATTGATGTGGCTGCCATAAATTTTTATGCCAGCTTTTATTCCATAAATTAGTGTTATTTTTCAACTCAGTTGCTGAATTACTTGGCTTATTTTTCCTTTTGCCCACATCAGTTTCCTGTTTATCTTTAGACTTTGCAGAATCAGATTTCCTTTTAGTTTTAGTTCCTTTAAACATCTTACTTACAGTTTTAGTTAACCTAGTTTCTTTATTTTGGGATTTTCTATCCTTGCTATAATCCCTATCTTATTTTGAATTCTTACTTTTATGTTTACGGTCCTCTACGTTATTGTTTTGCTCATTAGCATTATACTGAGGTTTTAAAAATATAGACTATCTTTCCTTTTAGCATAGAAAAATTTATTGCCTTCAGGAGTGAAAACCAACAATACCCCATTAGCCCCATTGAAGCTAAAATTCTGTTCTTCAAAACAGAAGCAGCTAACAGATTTCTCCTAAGTTTAGGTGAGAACATTACATCATTCAAAACAATAATATTCTTTTTGTCCTTGAATTGGACATACAGTGAAACCTGGTTAAAGTGACCAGTCTTGGGATCATGAAAACTGGTCACTTTATGAAAATGGTATGGTCACTTTGAGAAAAGTGGTCACTTTACCAGGTTTCACTGTACATTTCAACTGTACCAATAGCCTCAACTCAGCTTTTGATATCCCCTACTGCTAGCGACATTGCGGTGCCTTTGCAGTCCTTAAATTTTGAAAATAACTTAATGTTGTTACAAAAATGTCGCGTAGCAGCAGTACCTATGACCCAGTTGAGCCTAGCACTAGGATTAAGCACAATACAGTACAACATCTCAAATCCGGTATGTTGTAAACTTATATGTTGTATGTTGTAAACTTGTATGCTGTATGTTATAAACTTGCAAAATCTAAACGAGTGTCTTTCAAACCAATTGGTAGGATCAGATCACAGAGACCTTTGGAATTGATCCATATGGATGTGTGTGGTCCAATGCCAAATCCATCATGTGGTGGAGCTAAATATTTTCTAAGCATAACTGGTGATTACTCTGGGAAAGTAACTGTTTTTCCCATGAAACACAAATCGAAAGTATTTGACAAATTTAAACAATTCCAGAATAGAGCAGAAATATTTAAAAATTATAAAATTGTTAGTGTCTGTACTGATAACAGAATGGAATTCTGCCATAATGAGTTTAATAAACCGTTAGAAAGTCAGGGAATCAAAGCTGAAAGAACAAACAGCTATACACCAGAGCAAAATGGTGTATCTGAACATTTCAACTTAACTGTCTTAGATTGCGTTAAAGCAATGTTAAATGACAGTAATCTTGTTGATGATTTTCGGGCAGAAGCCCTTCTCTGTTTTACCTATGTGAAAAATGGAATCTGTCACAAATTTAAGAACAAAATACCTCTTGAATTGTACACTGCTCACAACTGAAATCGCAACACCATAAAGTTGTAAGTATAGTTTTATGTAAATCAGGCAATGGAAACAACAAGGCGAGATATGCAAATGATCACAGTTTCGTTATGCATAGTGACATAACACCTTGCCGAGCAGCATAAAAGCATCAAGTCAAGAAGGAGCGATATCACAGCTATATTGTAGCGTCATTGGTTTCAGGTTGTAAAAATCATCACAGTATGCCAAGAGTATGTCAACGTACCGCATACGTTCAGCTGTTGTCAATGGAACGGCAACAAATCATTGCTTTTCGTGAGGGTGGAATAAGCCTTCGAAGAATCGCTGAACTATTGGGTCGTGAAGTGAGCACAGCTCAGTTCAACGGTGTATGTTACGGTTTGTGAGAGACAACGAAACGATACGAAGAGTACGTTGACGTACTGCATACGTTCAGTTGTCATTAACGAAACGGCAACAAATCATTGTTTTATGTGAGGATGGAATGAGCCTTCGAAGGATCACTGAACTTATTGGGTCATCATGTGAGCACAGTTCGACGGTGTATGTTACGGTTCTTGAGAGACAACGAAACAACACAAAGATCAAGTAGTGGAACTTCCAAGTGTACCACACCACATGAAGATCATATACTTCTGAGAAGTGTTGAATGGGAGCCGTTTACCACAGCAACCATGTTACAACGACATTTATCCCACACTACAGGTAACATGATTTCGACGCAGACAATTCGAAACCATTTGCATTATGCAAGACTCCCAGGTAGACGACCTTTTCGACACCTACCATTTCAACGTCTTCACTGGTTACGTCGCCTCCAGTGGTGTCAAATGAGACGCAGTTGGTCGATAGAATAACAAAACATACTGTTCATGGATGAATCATGATTCTGTTTTGACATGTCAGATAGCCGTACTTGCGTATGGCGCTGCTTTCAACAACACCACCAGGAAGCTTTTTCTATCAATTGCCACACAGCCCTCTAAGTGGTACCATGGTTTGGGATGGTATAACATTTGGTGGATGAACACCCTTGGTCCACTTTTCTGGCAGTATCATGGCACAACGATATGTCTCTGACATTGTGTGACCTGTTGTATAGCCATATCTGTCAACCAGGCCTGGACTGCTTTCTCAGCAAGATAATGCCAGGCCACATACTGCACGGGTAACTATGAATAGTCTACAAGGTTTTGATATCCTGCCTTGGCCAGCATATTCTCTGAATTTGTCGCCATTTGAGCATATCTGGGACATCATGGGTCGCCAATTAAGAGAACTCCCAATTCCAGCAAACCATGTTCAGTTGAATGAATGAATGACATGAAGGAGGGTGGCTCCAGGAGAGCCCAGCACATCGACCAGAGGTCTATTGTACTACCCCAAAAAGCGAAGGTCCTTAAGAAAAGTGACCAGTAGCCGAAGCAAAAATAAGCAGGTACTTGACAGGAATGTCATACAACTCCCAGGGTTCAATCACATGTCGACCCATGTGTTGGAACCTGTGGGCAGAGAACACCTCGCATTCACAGAGTATGTGTGAGGCAGTTTCTTCGCTATAGTTGCAACCTTCTGCAAAGCGAATTCTTCGTGACACCCATAATGTTAAGGTGTCTTTTAAGGAGCCCAACAGCCCTTCTGATGCCAGTTCTACTGAGCTTGAATAATTCCTTCTGACGTATGCAGTTAAGTATTTTCGGGCAATTGCAGTTAAGTATTTTCGCCTGCCTTTGGCCCTTAGTATTATGCCAGTTCTTGCACTGAAGCTTTCTGAAGATGTCATAGACAATTCCTCTAGTAAGTTCATTGGGAACACCCAAAGCCGGCTCGGCACCAACAAAAGGAGTACTTGAGCCTTTTCTAAAAAATTTCAGATAGATTTTGAAGAGCCATGTCATGGGTGTATCTCATGAGTTGACCCCCCCCCCCCCCCCCCCCCCAGGAGTGGTGTCGCTCTGGATCCTGGGCTGATAGATATATATTTTTGATTCTATCAGTTGGGTGTGTTACATAGATATCTCTAGAGGCCTTCAGGTTATCACTAATAATATATATTTTTTCATCATTCCTTGGTATTTTTTGCTGCACACTTTGTCATTTTTTAGATTCCAAGAACCCAGACTTCCCACAACAATGGCTTCTACAGAGACTGTGGCATATTTAGTTTTTTCAGGATCTCTGCAAGTGGGGCATATTTATCGTCTTTGAGCTTTCATGCATCACCAAAAGATTTCATCTCACTCTCGAAGGGGACAGTGACATCAATAATTATATCTTCGTTTCCCCCCTCGAAAACAAGTATTGATCCCTCAGTACTTTGATCTTCACTCACCACAGTCCATCTGCTACTAACAGCACCATTAATTCTAGTACTAATATTGTTGTGCTGCTTAAAATGTGTTGTATGCATTATGCAGTGGCAGAGGACATGTGTCTCTACCTTTCACATTTTCTGCATTTCTTTAATTGTGTGTTGTCAGTTCTGACAAGTGCAAAATAAACACGAAACCAGTCCATGAATGCTGATATCTGCAATGGGAGTGTCTTCCATATTTTTGGAATGCACCTTATAGGCAGTTTTGTATTTTATAAATGTTTATACTTAAATTTGAAAACATTTAAAGTTTAGTGTTATCTAATTACAAATACCCTGTTTATTGATGGTACTATTTTGCATTATTTACCCTTTAACATTAATGTGTGAAAATAAATAATTAATAAAAATTGCTTAACAAGTATAATTGCTATCTATGATAATATTGTAGTTTTTTTTTTTTTTTTAAGTCAAAAGTGAAACAAAACTTCGAAGCCTAATGCTCAGTGTTTGTTAACATTATTTTATGACTCATGAGATCGAATATGAGTAAAACAGAAACTGCTGTACAGTACAGTTGGCCATGTTGAGAAGATGATTTGTAGTTAATGCTATTTATGAAAAATGCTTGACTTATTTTAGCTATAAAAATTTTTGCTATTAATGAAAATTTTGTATTTTGCTGGAAAAAGTAATGTGATATGATACATAAGTAGTTACAGAAATACTATCTTAAACCTAACATTAAAATTTCTTTTACCCATTTACATTAAGTCTTTTTTTAACCTAAACACTTTCTGAGATATTTTTCCTGTTATCTGTTAGTTAGCAACATACATATATTTATGTTGGTTGATTTTTCTACCAGCCTGTGGCAATTTGTTAAAAATCTTAAAATTGCATCTTAAGCTGTTTATTTGAGTATTAAATATACTAATTTCTTTTTTTTTCCTCTTTAGGATAGGCCTATTCTTATTATTGGATATCATATTTTATATGGCAGAGTAGTGGAAAATAATCCTGCTATTGCTGTCCTTAAGAAACAAAGTGCTTCCAATGTTCATCCCATACCTATTTTAGAGGATAAAGTGAAAACTTCAACAGAATATACACTTTTGGCCTTAGTGAAGAAAAGAATAGTTTTTAAGACACGTCCAAAGCCTATAGTAACAGTGGAATAAATAGAATATAAGAATTTGTTTAGCAGCGATTTTGAATTTTATCCAGATCACCAGCGAAACAGTGAAGAAAAGAATAATTTTTAGGACACTTCCAAAGCCTATAGTAACAGTGGAATAAATAGAATATAAGAATATGTTTAATGACGATTTTGATTTCTATCCAGATCACCAGCGAAACATGCGTTTTGAGAAGCCCATACATGGACCACCTTGTCGTGGGCCTCCTAGTCACCATATGAGGCCTTCAGGACCTCCTATGAGAAGAAGAATGATACCTGATGGTGGGCCACCACCACCTAATTTTAGAGGTCCACGTGAACCAATGTTTGATAATGAATTTAATCCGCCTCCTCGTGGAATGCCGCCTATAGGTATGGGTGGTCCACAGAATATGGGACCTGGACCTCCTGGACCTCATTTTGGAAGTGGTTCACCACAACATATGGGTGGAAGTCAGTATGGTTCGCCTCGTCAATCTCAAATTGGAATGCCAGGAAAAAGCCCTTTTCAACGTCCACCCATGATTCCACCATTTGGCATTCCTCCCCCAGATTTTTCTGGAGGAGTGTGTGGGGATGGCCCACTGAATCGTCCTCCACATTCTGGTAATCATATGCCTCAAAATTCAGGAAATTCATCAAACTCTAGTCTACCTAATATTGATCTTAGTGGTGAACTGTGGGTAGAAACAAAAACAGCTGAAGGAAAGTTTTACTATTATAATGCTAGAACTCGAGAATCTGCATGGACTAAACCAGAAAATGTAAAAATTTTAAATCAAGAAAAAATTGAGGCAATGACAGCAGCAGCTTCTAGCTCACGCAACTCCACTCCTAATCAGAAAAATGAAACTCAAAAGAATAATAAAGTAAATCCTGCTAATGCTACCCTTAACCAAGTTTCGTTTGTTCCTTTAGGTATGGGGCCTATGCCTGCTACTGGAATGGGAATGCTTCCACCTCCTGCATTCGGTATGCCCCCTCCACCTTTTGCTATGCCACCACCAGGTATGATATCTGGTCCAAACTATCCTCCTTTTGGAATGCCTCCTCCTAGATTTCCAGGTGTTGCTGTAGGGCTTCTTCCTCAGACTACAAATTCTATAACATCTGACACAACTGCTGCTACTACTACTGTAACGGATACCAAAATTAGTGTATCTGACTTGAATAATTCTGAAACAAAAGATAAAACTGAAGAATGGGCTGAATATAAAGCTACTGATGGGAGACTTTACTATTATAATAAAGTTACTATGCAATCCACATGGGAAAAACCACAAATTTTAATGGATTCTGAAAATAAAGAGGAAAATGATAGTGTTCCACAACTATCTGAATCTGCAATGTCTGACTCACCAGATGAAACTCCCATACCTGCTAATTCTTGTACTTCTGTTATGGAAGTTGATGAGCCATCAGATTCTAAAATTGAACCACTTGATTCTGAACAAGAAGATCGTCCTACTGAAGAAATTCTAGAGAATGGGACAGACATTGATGGCGAGAAACATAGTGCGGATGAATTGGGCTGTGCAAAGGAAGACGAAAAGGAAGAAATTATAATAGAACAAGAGAGCCCTCAAAAGCAAGTTGATAAATCTCGCCCTGTTTCTAGCACTCCTATTCCTAGTACACCGTGGTGTGTAGTATGGACTGGTGATAACAGGGTATTTTTCTTCAATCCAAGTTCCCGAATATCTGTTTGGGAAAAACCAGATGAATTAAAAGGACGTGCAGATGTTGAGAAGTTAATTCAAGTTCCACCACCACCTCAATCAGAAGTTTGCAAAGAGGAGAAATCTGAAAATGAGGCTGGCCCTGAAGCAAAAAAAGTTAAGCTGGAGGATCCTGAAGATGATGATAAAGTTAAAACTAAAAATCAACCAGAGCCATCTGTTAAAAACAGTATTACACCTGGTAAAGAGTCAGCTATTGAAGCTGAATCAAGAGCAGCCAAAGAGCGTGCAAATATAGCATTAGATGTGCGCATGAAGCAGTTTAGAGACATGTTGATTGAAAAAGATGTATCTGCTTTCTCCACTTGGGAAAAGGAATTGCATAAAATTGTGTTTGATCCACGTTACTTGTTATTAACTTCAAGGGAAAGAAAGCAGGTCTTTGAACGATATGTCAAGGAAAGGGCTGAAGAAGAACGAAATGAAAAACGGAAAAAAATGAGAGAGAGAAAAGATGATTTTAGGAAACTTCTTGAAGAAGCTTCTTTAAGTGTTAAATCAACGTTTAGTGATTTTGCTCAACGATATGGAAAGGATGAATGTTTTAAAATGATTGAAAAGATGAGAGAGCGTGAAAGTATGTTTAATGATTTCTTACAAGAACTTCGAAGAAAAGAAAGGGATGAACGATTTAGTCTTCGAGAGAAGATTAGAAAAGATTTTATTGAACTTATAAAAGAACAGAAGGGATTAGATAAACATAGCAGATGGGGAGATGTTAAAAAACCACTTTCTGATGACCATCGTTACAAAGCAGTAGAAAGTAGTTCTCTTCGTGAAGAATTGTTTAAAGAATATATAAATAAACTATCTGGTGATGTAGATGATATGGTGAAAGAGCATGAAAAGCAAGAGAGAATTGAAGCTAGCATTCGTGAACGTGAAAAAGAAGTTCAGCGTACCTTATCAACACATTTAAGAGAGCGTGACAAGGAAAGAGAACTGCACAAACATGAGGAAGCTGTGCAGCACTTTAAAGCTTTATTAACGGATTTAGTTCGATCACCAGATGTGTCTTGGCATGATGTAAAAAAAACATTAAGAAAAGACCATCGGTGGGAGACAATTGGTTGTTTAGAACGCGATGAAAGAGAGAGAGTTTTTGATGAACATATTAGCTTCTTATACCGAAAGAAAAAAGAAAAGTTTCGAGAACTTTTAGATGAAATGTCTGATATTGCTTTAACATCTACCTGGAAAGATGTAAAAAAAATAATTAAAGATGATCCTAGGTGTTCAAAATTTTCTTCAAGTGATAGGAAGTGTGAAAAAGAGTTTAAAGAATATTTAAAGGACAAAATGGTTGCTGCTAAGGCTGATTTTCGAGAACTCCTTAAAGAAACTAAAATAATTACTTATAAGTCACAAAAACTCATTGAAGAAACAGATCATCTGCATGATATAGAAAAAGTCCTGCAGAATGATAAACGCTATTTAATTTTGCAGTGTATAGAAAATGAACGTCATGAGCTTTTAATATCATACATTGAGACTTTAGATAGGAAGGGTCCACCACCACCACCAACTGCATCAGAACCATCAAGGCGCTCAACAAAATAATTTTTTAATCTTTATTTTTAAAGCATAACATTTATAATGTGCTGAAAATATGTATTTGTTTCATACATATGCAAGGTTAGGTTCATTATTCTGCAAATTCATAATGATCTTAAATTATCTTTTGAAGCTAAGATTGTAATGTAAGTGAATAGTTTGCATTTTTTTTTACTCAAGTGATCTGTTCATTTATTCAGTCTTGCTTATATAATATGATTTTAAAGATCGTTAAACAATTATTCATAGTCATTACATATATAAATTATGTTAAGCTTTTTTGTTTTGGTTGCTTTTCAATTCATTTGATATGTTTCTATTTTCTGTTATGAAAGATCCACAGTGTCTTTGAAGATATCTTGTATTATAGTCTGTTTTAAAGAATGTTACACACTTTTTGACTGTAACAAAACCAATTTCATCTTTTATTGTGTTATATATATCCAATGTAACTCAATATAATTATTATCCTTATATTTATCCAATTTCTTACTATATATAGGTCTATTTTTCTGTTTTTTTATCCTCTGTACAGATCATTAAATATGTCTAACATTGTATTTTTTTCACTCATGTTTCTGTCAGGGTGTGAGAAATTCAGAATATCTAACTCTGTGTTTCTCAACACAAACATATCTCAGATCAATAATTTTGAAAAAAATGTTACTGAGGGCTGTTAAAATTTCTAAATTTTTCTACTGTAGACCAGTAAAATAGGTATATTTTTAATTTGTAATTTTCAGTATGCATAAATACAAACCAATATTGTTTACCAGTTAATTATATTTTGCTATTTTGCTTCCAAGAAGAGAATGTGATGTGCAAATTATAGCTAGATTTTTTTTTAGTTCTGTTTACTTCCAAGTTGATCACTGAAAAGAACATCAAAATACAAACTTTATTTTCATATGCTGGATATTAACACTGTTTTGGCTAATGCTACATTTGAATTTTGAAGAAATTTTCAATTACAGTAAACAGACAAACAATATAATCAAACTTAACTTTATCTTCCAACCTATGTCTTTCTCAAATGAAAAATTTATACTCGAAAAACTAAAAATGTGAAAGATTTCATTAATGTATATATTATTGCATTTTTATTTAATTTTTATGAATTAATAAAAAGTACTTGGAGGACTAGTGTCAGTCTGCAAGCCAACAGTTGAGAAACACTGATCTAACCTCTCTTGTGTACAATAAGATAAAGAAAACTAGAGCAATGTATTTAAGCACAAATAAAACAGTAATCTGTCCTATTTTGAGAATACGCTGGATCCCCTTCATCAGTGCAAGAGAACCAACAAGCCCAAAGACAAAAAGGGCATAAACATAAGAAACAGAGGAGCTTATATATCCAAGACCTGGCTCATCTGGGAGAGTCAAACAGAAATCAGATTGAAGTCAATCCGAATTAAAAAGTAACACACAAGATTGACATGTGCAACAACAGGACTATCCAGTGGTCTGACGAAGTGCCTTGTAAATGTTTCCACTTTCTTTGTTCTATTTCTTAACCTTTGTGGCTTTCATGTCTCGTTTTAACTTACTTTATGTTTTGTTGGGTCTCATTTATTCTTGTTCGGACTTGTCTTGTCGGGATATTTCTGTTATGTTTTGGTGCACGTCAATCTTGTGTGTTATTTCTCTTTTCGGATTGACTGGACTGTTCTTCATTCTGCTTTCTGATTGGCTCTCTCAGGTGAGCTCTTTAATCCTGTTAGACATTTAGATCTAAACAAACGATGTAATACTACAACATTATGGTTCAAACTTACTCTGGATATTTCCTGGGTGACTGTTTTGGTAGCGGATTGTTTGTTAAGTGTCTGGGTTGAATTTCACTTAAGTTCATGCGGATTGAGTCTTGACTTACCGGAATATGCTAATTTTCATAACTCCAGAAATTAGCATACTCCAGAAGTGTCACAGTTAAAAACGAGTATAAATACCCAGTGCCGAAAAAGGCACTTTAGTTTTAGAGCTTTAGCTTTTGCTTGTATGTTCAGATCGGTTTATGCCAAGGAGGAATAGGGAGTCGGCATGGGGGGGGGGAGAGATTTATGGTCTGCAGATTTCCGTGTGGGTGACTGGCTTCCATATCTGGAGTCCCACAAAATACAGCAGTACATAGAGTTTTGTAAGTTTTTTCGGGCAGGCTGATCATGGCGGCTGTGGGAAAATGAAATTATATGTAATTAGAATATCAGGGTTTTTTGTGGCATCATTTCCACAAAAAACCCTGATATTTAACCAATTTTGCAAGGCTGGGAAGGTAATATATTTTTTAAATAATACAAAATACTTTCGAAATCAAATACAGAAAAAATATAAAATACATACCTTCTGTAAAAAAGAAAATACAATATATTTATTGGAAAGTTAACAGGGTCGTAAAATTACAATGCTTGTAAGGCGGTAACTGATAAAACTTTCTGGGAGAAAACAGGCGTGATAGGTGACAATTGTTTCGAAGGCATTATAAGTCCCTTCTTCAGGCTAAAAACACAGGTAGAACAGTATGCGCGCTTAACAACCATTAAGAACAAACAGTTCCTACTTATTCTTAACTGCATTTATTTAGGGCATATCAAAGGAGCTTATTTATAGTGTATCAAAGGTATTTCTTTATGATTTAAGTAGCGAGCACGTATTTAGGATCCTTGTAATGCCGGATAATTCATTTTAGTATTTAATCATTTTAGGTAGTCCAAGCTAATATACATATACAGTACATTTATGAGTTTTATATAGCTATACTTGTATTAAAACTTGTTAAAAACAGAGAAACTAACAAAAAATTAAGTTGCAACTGTTTTCTTAAGTTTTATTTTGTTTAACAATGCATGGTGCCTTAGTGTCAAAAATATCCGTTTTATCCGAAAATTGGTTTAGTTTGGTTTTGCCTCGTGGTTGACTCCTTAAGTGTGCAAAGTTTCAGCCTTCTGGTTCACTGGGAGAGAGGATGAAGGATTTGGAAAGCATTTTTGACCTCTCAATTTATTTATTTTTGATTGCTTCCGCAAAAGAAACCAAAAATCCAACTCGAACATACATTAAAAGAATTTATTGGACTATTCTGATTTTGAATTTAAAATGTTAAATAGCTCATTTATTCATTCAAATTTTTCAGCAGGCATTCCAAGAAAAATGTAATATTTGAAAGCCATTTTCTTCATAGTTGCTATCATATCTTTTATGAAAAGGGCACATCTAAGAGTAAATTTTTATGTAGTTAACTTTGTAAATGCCCATGTTTATTTTCTTTTAATTTTAGCACAGTAGATTTGTTAAAGTACTGTCATTTTAAGCTTAATCATCTTGCACTAGATGTAAATAAAAACTTAAATAAGGCAGTGCTGATTATTTTACTTTAATGTAAGTTGCATGATTTCTTTCATTGTATAATTATGCAGCAGGATAATAAACAATAAACTTTCAATTTAATTCAAATTACAGTAATTTCAATTCTGCTGTCTCATTGTTCTGAAAATTGAAAATCTGATTAAGTTCTGCCCAATTGTCGATACTATAACTAAGATGGAATATATTTAATTTTTTTAATACTGTGCAAAGATTCAGCTTTTTAAGTCACCAGGGGATTTCTAGAAAGTTTTAAAAGATTTTTTGAAAAAAAAACCACATTTTCTTCACCTTGATAAATCGGCTCCGTTAGGTTCAAGGGTAAAGTATGGATCCATCAGGTTCAGTATCATAGTCGATTCTATAAGTTTACCAAGATTCAGCCTTTTAGGTCAAAGGAGGGGCTTCTGGAGAATCTGAAAGTACATTTTATCTGCCTCCCCCTTCTCCCCTGGGGATAAATCTAAAATAGGGCTTTGTTATTATATGTATGGATATGCATATTTTTAATATCTTTTAAGCTATATATTAGAATGACAAGCTCGAGTTGTATCAGGCATAGCCAAGAACTCGAAAAGAGGAATGGTCAAGTGCTGAATTTCATTTTCCAATTGAGCCCCTTTCAAGAATTATTGCAATTTTTTCACCATTGGGGGAGGGAGCTTGGTTGTGACCCCATTTCTGCCTACGCCACTGAATTTTTTACATTCTCCATGATTTAAGATACTTCTAATAATATAACTAAACTTTTGTTTTAAATATTAAAATATTTATTTTACAATAATCTGAGTTTAAGCATTCAAAAGTAACCCAATTTATGACAGCTTTCGTGCGTGAATAAAACTTGAATTCGCAATCTATTTTTGTATTAGACTATTAAATAATTATAAATGCACATTAAACATTAATCTTCTGAAATTTTGAGCCAGCTGTATTTTTTTTTTCTCGTCAAAGATCACTTTAAAAATTATTTATTTTCAATAGAAAGTCTATAGAGCATCACAGCAGAGGGGACCCCCCCCCCCCCCCTCCCATAAATAGTTGCTGTTGGTCAATTAACAGTTGATGCTGTCCTCCCACCTTCCAGTGCTTTACGGTTTCCCCATACAATAAGAGGAACAGGGCCCCTTCTGATGATTCTTAGGTTTCTACTCGTAGCGTTTATGCTGAAGTTTTTCTAACAAAGAGGTTATGGGTCTTATAAAAATGCAGAGTGTGTGTTAAAAGTTGTTTTAAAATAAGCAAGTTAATCAACGGGGGACGTGGAATGGCAAAAAAGTCAAGTAGTGTTAGCCCTAACTGCGCACTGCAGTTTATTTATGTTTTGGGGAAGCAGAAAGAGAGAAGTTGAGTTATTGCAGCCATGGCTGAAATGAGGAAACTTTTTAAAACTAACTATGCAACATGGAGTACAAACATGAAATAAGCTCTCAAAAATAAAGGTTGTTGTGGGAATACTTTAAAGACCAATGTTTAAGTTCAACACATTTTTAGGAAAAATGTTTAGTTGGAATGCGAACTTAATTTTATATCTTTCAAAAAATGATCATATAGTGGTGTGCCTCATTTGTGGAAAAAAATGTGTGAAAATTGCCAGTACCAGAGTAGAAAACAATAAATTATATTGATTTGCCTTTAATGCTATGATTTCAAAATCAATAGCAGAAATGATTAACTCAAATAATTAAACTATAAATGTCAATAAAAATAGACAGAGTCTTAATTATAGATGCCTAATCATGTTTATTAATATATATTTCACAATTGCCAAGATTACTGATACATCTCGATTATCATATAAATGTTAAAATGGATTTATCCTAGATATTATTTACTCAACAAATTCAAAATAATGTATATAATATATATAATCGGCAATCATATAATCAATGACATTAATATTATATAATAATGCAAATATGCACATTTTTTTTACAAGTTTAGAAAGAACTTTGTGTTTTATGTTACTTGATTACGTGAATGTAAGAGAACATACTGAGAAATTTAAATGTACTCGATTTTGTGTTGTATCAGATATTAAAATTATTTAAGATTTGTAATTTACACTTAATAAAAGGTACGGTGAAAATTTATATATATATATATATATACAGGGTTAGCAAGAAATATGTTTCCCACTTCAGAGGGCTCTAGAATGTGTTCTATTGGTCCAAATAAGATAAAATTTGAAATACAGATAATTCAAATGATGTGCTTGACATTTATTAAATAAAAAATTTTAGTATCAACTTTCACTATAGATGGCACTATAACACAAATGGTATTTATTTGCATATATTGAAAATGTGAAACATTATTTGTGTTACAGCGCATGCCTAGTAGCATTATTCTTTGGATAAAAAGAAGGGTAATTCTGCATGAGCATTAGTTACTTCTCAGCACATCATGCCAGCGTTGCAAGAAAAAGCTCTACTGGCGAAATTGTTCTACCAGAACCAGCAGACCTCCGTTGCAGCTGTAAAAGAATTCCGTCGTATGAAGCAGATACTACGAAGAGTCCAATGTCTCCATGTGCCCTACGCAAAATAATAAAGAAATTTGAAACAACTGGGCAACTTGGCATTCTTCCAGGTAGAGGACGAAAGCCAATCCAGTCTGTTAGCATCGAAAATATGGCTACCGCGGCCGTTGAAGCCAGCAGTCATTCGCCGCATGGTAGTGTGAGTGTGCCAGTTGTTTCCTGTGCATTGGATATGCCGTATTCCACTGTACGAAAAATCTTACTGCGGATTTTGAATTTTTATCCCTACAAAATCAAACCTGTGCACCAACTGCAGGACGGAGACTCAGAGGTTCATAAAACTTTTGCACTTCAGTTCCTTGCTCTAATGGTGGTTGGCGTCAGTTGGCCATGGAACATCCTGTGGACTGACGAAGCCCACTTTTGTCTCAATGGGCAAATTAACACCCACAATTGTCGAATTTGGCCAGAGGAAAACCCTCACGCTATCCATGAACAACCCTTGCATCCTGAAAAGGTGACAGTATGGTATGGTTTTACGGCTACCTTTATCATTGGACCGTATTTTTTTTTTGAAGAAGTAACTGCAACTGGAATCAAAACCTGTTCCGTCACAGGACTATGGTACAGTACAACCTTGAAAATCCAGACATCCAAAATTCGGACGTTTTCCAAATTTTCGTTTTTTTTTTTTTTTTTCCCCCGCGGACTGACGAAGTTGCGGATTTAAAAAAAAAAAACAGGGTAAGATTGTTTATACGGAATTATATTTTATAAACACATACCGTATTTTCTGGTTGACTTTCGAAATGAAACGAAAATTTAGATGGACGGCTGTAGATCAGTTCATAGTTGGAGCGTGAATATACGTTGTTAGCGTTAATCCCTCCTTCCCCTTATTCAAGTCACAACTCCCGATGAATTATTTCGCATAAAATATACATCGTTATTTAAATACGGAATTTTTATTATCAAAATTTTCTTTTCTCATTATTGAAAAGACATTTTTCTGAAACAATGTAATTTTTAATATTAAACACTTTAAAACATTATCGTAACATTTTATCACAGATTGTTCAATTAAATCTAAAAATATCGAGAATTCATATTAACGCTCACAGAAATTTATTTTGTTCACTTCGTAGTACGAATTCCATTCTTCAATATATTCTGTTTTGTCTTCAGAATCTCCCCTCCGGATATCTGACGATTTTTTCGTTCTCATCGAACGTGTCAGCTTGAAATCAACTGTATATTTTGCCTTTTTTGTTTAGAAAGACATATTTACATACTATAGATAGCAAATAAATAACTAAATAATATCGTATCACACAGAAAAGAGCAACAAGGTCATTAACACACAGACCTCTCAATGGGATCGGTTGCGTTTACGATTAGGAACTAAGCAAATTCCTTTCTTCGCTTTCCCTGCCCCACCACGTTCCGGTGCAGCTGCAGCCTAGTAATGACTCATCGTAATTTAGAAAACTCATTGAGAGGAGAGATATTTTTCTTTTTTGGAAGATATTTATTTTATCTACTGCGATATTTTTTACATATTTTACTATTACTAATAAAGTATTTACTTTCTTCAGAGTCATCAACCTTTTTAAACATAATTTTATATAGATGCTAGAAAATAAATAAAATTTTTAAATTCTTATTTTTTGCTTTTCGTTCATTAATAGCAAAAACGGTTTAAACACATTTACACCTTTAAATATATTGTCAAAAGTGCTAATCCTCGATCTTTATTAAATCTTCCGGCACTTCATTAAATCTTCCAGCACTTCATTAAATCTTGACAAAGCCGATATAACGGAAGTTCTGCACTGTGATGATAATGAGCCAATCGTAAATAAATTGAGTGATGGAGAAATTCGCGATATGATATTAAATAAAAAAGATCAAAGTAGCGACTATAAATGTGGAGAAGAAAAAATACCCATTGATAATCTTATGCAAACAATCGATCCTGCAATTAAAGGTCTTGAACAAAGAAGCTTTATAACTGAGCAGAAATAATGTCCATCTACAGGATAAAGAAAACTGCTTTCCCATAAACCAAAATTAATGAAATAGCAAATGTTAATTCAAATATTTAAACGAAATGATAAAATCATTTTGTTTCGTTCACACATTCTAAATTATTAATGTATATATTTTTTCTTAGAAATTTCTTTAGCCCTATTTTATAGATTAAATAATATGTTTTAATTGATTAACTTGACTTTTGCCATTATTTTTACTAAAAATAGTGCTTTATAGTGTATTTAGTTAATATTAATTCTGAATTTTATTCAAATTCTATAATCCTGAAAAATCCAGAATCTGCAAAGTCTGGGCAAGTCCGGATTTTCGAGACCATGATATGCTGAGGGATTTTGTAATCCCACAACTTCAATAGCGTGGATGCCTTCAGGACATCATTTTCATGCAGGATGGCGCACCTCCTCACATTGAGCATAGTAAAAAGCAATTGCTAACACAGCATTTCATAGCTGAACGGGTGATCAGCCCGCATTTTCCAACAGCATGGCCTCCTCGTTCGCTGGATATCACCCCCCTGCGACTTTTGGTTGTGGGGTTTCCTCAAAGACAATATCTATTATAAAAGGCCAGGATCTGTGCCAGATCTGAAGGACAGCATTCGGCACCATGTTCTTGATATTCCAGCAGACTCACTCCGGTCAGCTGTGGAAAATATGGTTCTGCGATTAGAGCACATTGAACAAGAAGGGGGACATACTGAGCAGTTTTAATGCTACTTTTTAATATTATTTAACATTTATAAAGTGTATTAAATGTTATGTGTATTACAGCACCACCTATCGGTAGATTTTTGTACTAAAATTTTTGATTTAATAAATGTCGAGCTCATCATTTGAATTATCTGTATTTCAAATTTTATCTCATTTGGACCAATAGAACGCATTCTAGAGCCTTCTGAAGTGGGAAACTTATTTCTTGCTAACCCTGTATATATATATATATATATATATATATATAATAAAAAAGTTTGAAAGTCCAATATATATATATACAGGGTGCCCCATCAAG
This sequence comes from Amaurobius ferox, assembly GCA_951213105.1. Lineage (NCBI taxonomy): Eukaryota > Metazoa > Arthropoda > Arachnida > Araneae > Amaurobiidae > Amaurobius > Amaurobius ferox. Next base: position 17,399,785 of record OX578142.1, on the reverse strand, counting down.
ACCGCCCAAACTCTGCACAGTCAGATTCCTCGCTTGGAATACATAAAAATTGGCCAAAGAACTGTACCTCTACGACCCATAGTTTTCAAGAAAAGTATGACGTCATATCTGGTGTACGAAAAACAACTTTATTGGAAGCATAAATATCGGTATTTGCATATGTTTGCAAACGATGATGTTAAAAATATCCACCGCGCATATCCAGGCATGCATGCCCATGCTGTGGAATGACATCAAGCCATCGTTTGAATCGTATTTGAAAAGCTGCGTCTAGTAGCTACCGGTAATCTTCACATGGTGATAATGTATTTCGTAAGTGAATATTGTGACATATACTTCATCTTCAGTCAATGTAATGGTAATGCCTTATGAACTGCTAGGGAATATGCCCATCGCTATACATCACCCCGTCCTCCTGATGCCAAAGTTAACCACAGGTTGGATGACAGACTGAGAAATGTGGATAGTGTCGACCCGACATATAATCTCCATAATGTTGATAGAAGAACGCACTGCGGGCTTATGCCAGCACAGGAAGATGCATTACATTGGCGGGTGGAAGATGTTAGAAAAACTTCAATGTAAACAAGCAATATGTACATCGGTTGACGTACAGTCAAAATCCAAAAGTTACTTTGTTATGATTGGCTAATCACATTAAGATCGCTTGTTAAGAAGTTTTAACCCCATGTTCCGTATTCCTGCAAATTGAGACATCAACATCCAGATTATGCTAATTTCTACTTCACCCGATTAAAGATTAACATACTCTGGAAAAACATTAACTTCTACTTCAATGACACAGCACTATTTAAACTTGTGGATGTGTCAGTTGAATCATCTTCCTTAATGATCATCTTGAGTTGAAGGTGGTAGTTCTGTATTCTTTGGTCGTGCGATCTTCATTATTTGATCATATCATAGATCGTATGTTTGATGTCGATCTGTTAGTCATTATCATGAGTTATTTATGTAAGCCTTTTTCTGCATGCATGCCGGTAAGTGGCCGTTCAGTTAGGCCTATTCTAGTCTGATGTTAAGTTTTCAAGACTATGATGTTACTTTAAACTTTGTACTGATACCATTCCAAAGCTATGGATATGAGTATCTTTTATGTTCTTACTAATGTTTAATTTCAAGAAAATAAATTGAGTTTTTTTTACGTCATGTCTCCTTCCTACTTCACGAATCCACTACCATGCTCTGCTACCAAGTGGTTATTCATTCAGCAAAAAACTAACAACTGAGTTATGGGCCCAGTGCAGCAGCCCTAATACAGCAGCCCTAGTACAGCAGTCCTAGTATGGCAAGCAACTAGTTGCAAGGCCAGAAAAAAAAAACTGAAGTAGTATAAAGTTTGAACGAGCTCCGAGACGGGAGCCATGACACAATAACTGGTCAAAAACATAGCGGCAACTGATATGGAGAAACTAAGATAATTTCTCTACATGGATTACAAACATAAAATTCGCACTTATGAACGATAGATTGTATGGTTTTGTAACGGGAACAGAGGAAAAGTCGGGGGGAGATACTATTAGATAAGAAAAACTGGAATATGAGTGACGAAAAGAAAAAACGTTATCAATATTGTTTTATAGCATTGAAAATGAAAATGGATACCGTGATTTGATTTCATCTGTAGACAAACCGTTAGCGGCGTGGCAAATTCTAAGAGCAATTTGAGTCGAAGTCCATGGCTGGACTAACGCGACTTTTTGATAGTTTTTTCAATGGAAAGCCAATACCAGGAGAACCTATTGGACTATTCATTTTCAGGATAAAGAAATTACTATCAAAGCTGAAGGATGCCGGACACCCAATGGCCGAAGTATTGGTGTCATTCCAGACCATACGTCATCTAAGCGAGGAATACAAAGGTATAGTGCAAACCCTTTACAGATTATGTGATGAACAATTCACTCTCCAGCATATAGAAACAGAGTTGATTGCTGAGGAAGACCGAATTGCACAGCAGAGACATGACAAGCAACAGAATGAAAGTAAGACTTTAGCGTATTATATAACCCAAGTCTAAAAATGTTTCTAAAAATGCTCAAATCTCTAAATCTAAAAATGTAAACTTAAACGTGTAGACCCTTGCTACATGTGCAAAGCATATGGCCATTTAAAGGCTGGATGTAAATTAAATCAAGCAAAATTAAGTGAAGTTCATTCATATATTAAAAATTGTAATACTGAGTCGACCGACAAATTCGGTTGGGTTGTTGACACGGCAGCAACTAAGCATTTCTGCAATAATTTAGAATTATTTGACAAATTTAAACAGCTTAAAGGAACAACAATGTCCTTAGCTGCCAGTGATCAAGAAAGCCCAATCGAAGGCATCGGATCAATCAGTATGTTTGTAAAAATGAACAATGTCAAAAATTTAATTCACTTAACAGAAGTAATGTATTCACCAAAATTGAGGAGAAACTTAATTGCTGCTTCGATTTTAGAAGAGCAAAATTATAATTTCATAGTTAAAAATGGTTCAATTACTTTTTACAAACCAGATGGTAGAAAATTGTTTTAAGCCAAAAGGCATTATAATGGCTTGCATTTCCTCAGACCTCAATATGATACGAAAGCTAAAAATTTCAATGTTGAAAAGTCAAAAGGAATTAAATTTGCTAAGCCTAAAGCACAAAATGTTTAGCCTAAAAATTCTAGGGATTTTAAAAGTAAATGTAAAAATAATGATTCATATGCTTGTAAAACTAAAAATGATAATCATGATTTTAAAAATTCTTACACTTAATCCTAATATGGAAAGTAATTTTAAGACTTGCAAACATGTAAAAAGTAATTGTAGTAATGTTAAAAGTGTAAATAGAAATGCCAGTAAAGTTTTTAAAAGTAAAATTGTAAATTCTAGTTGTAGTGTTTTTAAACCTAACAAGCCTTGTAAATATGATGTATTTAAGAGTACTAATAATGTAAAATCACCCATTGAAGTCGGGGGAAATACAAGGCTATGGCATAAAAGATTCTGTCACATTAACTTTGAATATTTACACCATATATGTAAAGTATCTGCTGTTAAAGGATTGCCAAATATCAGTGTTAGAAAAATCAACTGTAAATGCTGTAAATTAGCAAAAACAAAAAGAATTTCTTTCAAACCCATAGGAAGAATTAGATCTGAGCAACCATTGGAGATAGTCCAATGGTTGCTCATTGGAGATAGTCCATATGGATATTTGTGGACCTATGCCAAAACCATCGCGTGGAGGAGTTAGGCATTTCCTTAGCATAACCGATGATTTTTCGCATAAAGTAACAGTTTATCCTATGAAAAGGAAGTCAGAACTTTCTGATAGATGTAAACAATTTCAGCATACAGCAGAAAGATTTTTAAATATAAAAATTCTAAGCATCAGAACTGACAATGGTATGGAATTTTGCAACACTGAATTTGAAAAGTTTTTAGAAACCCAAGGCATTAAAGCAGAAAGGACAAACACATACACACCCGAGCAAAACAAGGTTTTGGAGAGGTTTAACTTAACTGCTTTGGATTGTGTTTGTGCAATGTAAAATGTTAGTGATTTAAAAGATGATTTTTGGGCCTTACTATGCTTTGCATACGTTAAAAATCGAATATGCCACAAGTTCAAGAATCTGACACCGATCGAGTTATACAGCGGTAGAAAACCATCAGTTGCTTTTGTCGGCAAGCCTAAACAACTTAGGGGGAAATTTGACATGAGGGCATTATGGTAGGGTATGCTTTAAAAACTCGGGGATACAGGATATGGCTCTTAAATGAATGGAAGATAGTCGAGACTAACAATGTAAAATTTAATGAAGAGTGCAACGCAGAGGAAGGCGGTCTGGGACCCAATGTTAATGAGAAACCTAAACTAGTAGGAAAATTTACTTTTTCATCTCACAAGCCCACCTATCTAGACTCTTCTGACGAGGAGTGTATGGAAAGGGAAAAAGATGATTCACCAGAGGAAGATCAAGCCATTGCAGAAAGCAGTGAGGAAACGGGGTCCTCTGGTGATAATCGTCCAATTCCTGATCCAGATACTACTTGGATCAGAAAAGTCATTCCAAGGATGACAGGATCTAGAAAGGATGTATATTACAAAGGAAAGGGACCAAGATTAAGGTCATTAAAAGAAGTAAAAAGTTTTTGTGAGAAAAAGAAAATAAAAATTGTAGAAAAGTTTTTCAATTTCAGGGGAGATCAGAGAATCAGGCAGAAGCAAACATTGTAGAGATCCAGATCCCTAGGAACTACAAGGAAGTGGCTAATTCACCCAATCCCAAGAACGGAATATAGCCATGGCAGACAAATTAGGTGTCATGAAGAAAAGATGTGTCTGGGACTTAGTGCCTGCACCTGTTTCTGACAAAGTAATCAGTTGCCGTTGGGTATATACAGTCAAAAGAAACGAAAGGGGTGAAATTAGCAGGTCTAGGTATACTTGTAGCACAGGTATTTAACCAGGAAAAGGGGCAAACTTATGAAGAAGTATTTAGCCTGGTGATTAACTTTACAATTGTTAGAATATTTTATACTATTTTTGTATGTTTATTAGGGTGGTTCCATATACAATTTAATATCAAATGTGCCAATCTAAGTGAAAAAATATTCATGAGACAACCCCCAGGTTTTTTTGACAAAAGCAAAAGTAAATATGTATGCCATTTAAATAAAGCAATTTATGGCCTGCACCAAAGCGGCAGAGAATGGCATCTAGAGTTAGACCAGGTTCTCAGAAAACAAAATTTCATAAAGTTTAAGTGGTGCAATTGTGCATATAATTTCAACAATAAAGCTTTATTAATTGTTTATTTGGATGACATAATATTATTTGCCATCAAAATGATCTAAATTCTATAACTTCTCTTCTAAAGTCTAAATTTAATATTAAAATGTTAGGTAAAAAACAAAGATGTTACTAGGTATTAAATTTGAGGAAAAACATGATAAACATTTCATCCATCAAAATCAATACATTACTAAAATTTGTGATAAATTCTCAAAATTTAAATATCCTATTTCAAGTTTACCCATAGAAAAAGGTGTAGTTAAAGCAAAGCAGATTGCCTAGCAAATCATTCTGAAATTGAACAAATGAAAAATATACCTTACAGAAACTTATTGGGTTGTTTATCATTTCTTGCCAGCAGAACTAGACCCGATATAAGCTATGCTGTAAATATCTTGTCCCAATTTCAGGAAAACACTGGGATGTTCTACTGAAACTTATAGGGTATGTTGATAAAACAAGGGGTTTTAAATTAAACTTATCTAACAGTCAATCTGTAAATTTAATTTGTTACATTGTTTCTGACTTTGCAGCTAATACGGATGATAGAGTATCAATGGGAGGTATGATATTTTGTGTAGATAGTGTACCTATTTCATGGAGGACATTTAATCACTAAATTTGATACTATAATTACATGTAATTTGCATTTTAGTTAACCCATATAGATTGTAAAAAAGCTTTTTTTAATACATTTATGTTTTTAAAATGAATTATAATTTTCTATAACGACATTTGAGACCATTCCAGTAAGTTTTAGAATGAAACTATTCCGTGGATCATGCTTTTTCCGAGAAGTTCCACAATTCCTCTTTTCTGGAAAACATCCAAAGTAGCACCGTTTTTCCCAAAAATTTCCTAAGCGGCTGCATCCGGCCGTCACCCCTGATACGGTTAGAAATTCTTTGCCCGATAGTAGCTCTCGGAGGTGACAATCAGGCACGGGCGAGACCGTCACATTGACGGCGAGACGTGCCATTCTATTCTTCACTAGTTTCGGATAAGTCTCCTGTATAGTATATAGAAGCCGCAACTTGTCCGTAACTAACTCCTGTATAGTATAATACAGGAGTTAGTTATGGACAAGTCACGGCAAGGTGCTTTTTTAATGGCGTTTCATTTTTTTCTGGGTGTATAGGGCAGAGCACACTAGGCACAAAGGTTTCGATTTTTCCGAATGCGTTACATTTTCTTTTCTGTGCTTTGTTCCGGGACTTTGATTTTCGTTAAAAGTATTCCAACTTTTTTGCTAGAAATATCCCGATATCGCTAAAGAAATCCTACGCTCTTCAAACGCAATGTGCCGTGCAGAATTCACACTATTTTGCCCAATTTAATAAACATTTATTGGAAAAGATGAAAAAAAAAGAGAGTCATCAGTGCATTTACGAGATGATAGAAAGTACATTTAAGTAAGGAATTCCCAAAATTAATGAGAGTTTACTTTTGCTGAAATGCAGAGAAAAGTATAGCAGCTATAAAATGTCATTCAGGGCCTTCTGATTGATCTCTTTAAATACTTAACCTAAGCAATAAACTTGTCATTTTCTCGGGAAAATCCAATTTTTTTTCATCTCCGTGGAAATATACACATCTTCAATATTTTAAAAAACGTTGATGGAATTCCAAGATCAAAATCATTTTCAATTAAATCCTATTATTTGGATGAAAATGGCTATTTTGGACCGAAAACTGACTCTAGCAAAAAGGTCCATTGCAGTATATTTATGAGGTTTTAACGTGTTAATTTATTAATTAGTAATTTATAGAAGACAGTTTAGCAATGTCGCGAAATTTTTTTATTTAAACACGATCGCCAGTATATTTCGTTTTATTTTTAAATTTTTTCCATTTTTTTAATCTGCTTCCATCCACTAATATTTTTATATTTTTTGTGCTTTTTATGCTGGGATATTATCTTTTAAACATATTGTTGGTGAAAATGAGATATATGTTTAGGATAACAAAATTAAAAAATTTTTATTTATTCAGGCATTTAGAATTATAAGGCTTATTAGAAATACATTTGAAGAGCATAAATTAGAATTTGATATATTTGCACCCATAGTTGAATATCTCATTTCAATTAAAAATGAACATCCTTCTCATCTTAATTTTATTAAAAGTACTTTAAAATATTTTGAAACATATGAACAAAGGTTCTTCTGCAAAAATATTAGATGAATATGGTGAGGGCCCACTTTAGTTGAAATGTTAAAAAAAAAAAAAAAGACTTCTAACAACTACCCTGAATAATCAACTTTTTTCAGACATTTTTTTCTTTCAAAATTTTTCTTAATCACTAAATTTGATACTATAAATTACATGTAATTTGCATTTTAGTTAACCCATATAGATTGTAAAAAAGCTTTTTTTAATACATTTATGTTTTTAAAATTAATTATAATTTTCTATAACAACATTTGAGACCCTTCCAGTAAGTTTTACAAAAAGTGTTCCGAATTACAAAAAGTCTCAAGCATTCCGGATAATAGATCCTGTACTGTATTATAATTTCCTCATTATGGTTGAATTTCATTTTATTTCATTGTATTTTGTAGATAAATTTTAAGATAGTGAATTATGAGTTACTACTTACATTCTACCATTGGATTTACAATTTTAATATTTATATATATATATATATATACAATATATATATATGTAATATATATGTAATATATATATATATAATATGTATATATATATATAAAATTGTAAATCCAATGTTAGAATGTAAGTAGTAACTCATAATACACTATCCCAAGATTTTCTACAAAATACAAAGAAATAAAAGAAATTCAACCATAAAGAGGAAATTATAAAGCGTAATGCAGGTCATAAAGACAAAGACAATCAACAAATTTCAAAGGTGAGGAATGAAAATAGGAAAACAAAAAAATCAAGCAAAAAAGCTTGCACGTGGAAGAGCTTTAGCTTTAGATAAGTTCATTTCGAAAAAATTCTTTTCAAGTCCATATATCCCTTCAAAATGAACACAAAAATGCTTGTTTCTGAAACACAAGATAGATTTTATCTATAAACTTGTGTTATATGGACGACAAGCATATAGATTGGAAAAATAAAGGAAACATAAATACCTTAAAACACACTTCATTAGTACAACCATGATGAGCAAAATATGACTAGACCAATGTTGCCATATGCAGAAATGAAAAGATGTGATTTGCTGTTGCCAAAGAGAGTAATAAAAACCGTACTGTGTAAAAGCAATAAAATGAGATATTCTACAGTTAAAGCTGCAAGATAAAAAGATGAAAATATAATAAATTCAAGAGAATGTAGAAGTACGGCTAAAATAAGATACTAAGGAGAGATTATGAGAATTTTAGGCTAATCGAAACTTATTAACTATACCATTTACTAAATATGCTGGATATTTATAAAATTTACTGGTAATTTTGAGGTTATTAATGTGCAAAGCATGAAATTTTTTATCTGATTAATCTATAAATTCTAAAAAGTTGATTAAGTGTAATAATTTATTAATATTAAATTAAAAAAAATATTTTTTATCATATAAATTAGTAACTATCCCATTAGTAGGTTCTATAATTAGATTTAAATCCAAATAATAAATATTATTACTAATAGTAGTTTCATTAGGTATTAATTCCAAATTATCCGGATAGAAATCTATATCTATGACATAGTTATCAGTAAATACAAGACAAATCAGATCATCTACATGTCTGTAAATTTTATAATCTGTTGAAGTAAAGAATTTTTCATATTGATATAGGTATAAATTAGCAAACATATTGCTACTACAGCCACCTTGTGGAATACCTGAGACTTGTAAGTATAATTTATTACCTTGAAAGATATAATTATTGAAAAGAACAAAATGGAGAAGCTTAGGAATATTGGTAAATTTAGTAAGATGAGATTGATTAGTAATATAAGCATTATATAAAGCTAAAATGACATCAGCAGTGATCTTAATATTATTAAAAAGATCTTTAAAATCAAAAGTTTGAAATCCTATTATTTTACCAAGTGTTTTAAATTTATTTTTTAATTCTTTACTGTTATTTAGAATAATGTAGTTATCACTAGAATCTCGTAAATTACTATCTTTAGTACATTTAAATAATTTAGTAATAATTTACTAGCAGTAGTAGAGTATGAATTATGACCACTAGTTACAGTTCTAAATTTAATAGGATTTTTATGAAATTTAGGTATAAGCACAATATATGGAAATTTCAAAAATTTATTATTAATATCTAAATCACTATACATATTGATAATTTTCAATTTGATACTATTAACAGAGTGTGAATCAATTTTAAATAGACTATTATTTTTTAAATAATCTAATAGATATTGAATATAGAATTTTTTACAAATAGCATAATTATTAGAGGCTTTATCAACATAAGTAATAACAAAAGATCTATGTAAATCATTAACAGTGTTTTATATTATCCATATTATATATAGATCTAGATAAATTAATACTACAAATGGCATTTTTAATAGATCTTAAAATAGTAAATTTCCACATATTAAATGCCTCTAAAGGCTGAGCATATTTAGAAGCTAATCCATAAATAAATTTATCAAGGTCCAGATTGATTGACTTTAAAACATGTTTAGAATTATTACATGAAGGTAACCTGAATTTAGTACCAAATGACATTATAGTTCTTAAAGATTTATCTTTAACAATGGCTAAGTCTCCAGTAACTATATGCCCCAAGTGTGGATTTATAAAATTAGCATAATTATCAACACTACAAATACATTCACCATCTACATTTGTTGAGGAATCTTTGTCGACTGAGAGAGATTTTTGAAATGTCATTGTAATTAAAAATGGTTCTTCCAATAGGCTTGTTATATTTAAAAGTTTTAGTAATATTCAAATCCTTTACAGGCAATAAATGATGAAAATGATTAAATAAATTCTTAAAGTTGATAGAATTATAAATAGGATGCTTAAAAGATATTACACAATAAGAATTAGAACAGTTATTATTATGAAATTGATTAAGTTTTATTTTTAAATATTTTGATCTAGTAATGAGCAAATCATAGAAAATATGATTAAAATGTTCATTAGTAAGATTTAACTTTAAGAAAATAGCATAAACTGTGTTTAATTGTTTTTCTTAACTGCAAATACCCATGATTTAATAAATTTCCATTGAAATGTGTTGTTGAAATGTTGATGCATACTTTTAATCTCCGCTTTAAAATCATGTTGGGGGGGAGCTTCCTTTACCGCATTTAAATCTTTTGAGTTTAGCCAATTTACTATTATGTAAAAGAGGATTAAAAAAAAGGTGATTAAAAATAGAATATTTATTATCTACAAAATTATTTTTTACAATATGTATTACCATTGAGATATAATTGATTTAATCCATATGGAAAAAGAGTACATTGTGATTTAATATAGAAGTTTTCAAAAAACAATCTATCAGCAGTATTTGTTTTAATATCCAAAATATGTAGTTATATTTTCAAAACCATGATGAGCAAAGTGTTTATATTCAATTTTATTAGAAGTAGGAAGAAAATTATTATTGAGGATATATTTTTTGACATGATCTCTATGTACATTCATACGTAGATGAATAGGATTACTGGTCTGTCCTATATAAGATAAATTACAAATGTTACAGGATAATTTGTAGATGCAATTAAAAATTTTACAGAAAGTCTTATGACTATTTAGATTAGTAATTTGTGAGTTAGAAGCAAATGGGCAGGTTTTACAATTTTTATTCTTACATTTATTGAAGTTATAATTGTTAGCTGGGCAATTATTATATCCAAAACTATCCATGGCACACTGTTGGTAAATTGATATTGGTCTAAACAATTCCCAACATAAATTGAAAATACCGGGCAATATTTATCAAATTATATAATAATAATAAGAATAAATATATTTGCCAGTCACTAAATCAAATAAGATGTATAATTCATAATAGTATAAGTAATATAAAGAGTATGGCAATAACACATATAGATAATATAAATAAAAATAAAATAATTGCTTATATATAAGTATAAACAACTAAGTCCATGTAAAACCTTATAATAATGTAGTAAGGAGGATATTACAAGATAAAAAGAAATGATTTAACTATATAATTACAATCAATTCTAAACTAGATTAAATAAAACAAAAGGTATAATAAAATACATAATGTGTAAATCTTGAATTCACATAGAATCCTGTCCAAATAAGTAATAAAAAGGTTGTACTAAAAAGTAGTTTATAAAAGGTATCAATAATACCAGTAGTTACCCAGTCATAAAATCACAAAACCAATAAAATAGTAAGATGTAATAACGATAGATGGCAGCACTAGAATGAGAAACTACTAAAATTACTAATAGCTAAAGAATAATTGCAATACATATAAAAAAATAACAAGTAGAATTTACCAAATAATAAAACAGAAAGGAAGACAATGATTAATAATACTTAAAGCAAAAATATAATAAGTAACCTAAGCAAATAAAAGAAAAGAATAAAATAGGAGAATGAGCCACAATAAACTACAATTAACATTGGAAGAAAGTAGATATAGTAATACGTAATAAATAAAATAAATATATATATATATATATTGACAAGCTACGAGGTCTTCATAATCACAAACTATAAATTGTTATTTTTTCCTTGAAGGAGATGCAAGTTCCAAATAAAGGTTTAAACTATGTTAGTTTTTTTTAGCATTTTTCTAAAAGAAATCTTATTTTGCTAATACATGTTCTAACATTAAGCAACAGGTTTCCGGTTTTCCTTAATTGTACTTTTGTACCAAATTTCATTCGAATCGCTTCATTCGTTCGTGAAATATCGTCTCCACAGACTCACTGACACATACACGCGCTCACACATGCACACTCACGTACTCATACATGCACACTCACGTACTCACACATGCGCACTCATGCACTCGCATATGCACACACAGACTCGCATGCACACACACACTCGCAATTGTATGCACACACATCAAACACATACATGCATGACTTTAAAAACATCTGATTCGTGGTCAAGGTTGCTTGAAACGTGCTCTCCCGACAAAAACTGGAATTCATATTTTCGCCTATATATATGAAAGTAAAAATCAATCTATTGCTTTAGAGCTGTTTGCATTATTCAGTTATAACTTGAACGTAAATGCAAAGTCTTTAGTGCATTAAATGAATCAAATCCGAAGTATTTGACGCTCTCCATCATTCATTCAGTTTTTTGCACCTCCCCCTCCTCTGCCTTATTTTAAAGGAGAAATATCACGTGACTTGCTGACTTGCTCCGAAATAACCTTGAAGGCAATAGTCTCTCAACGCGTGACGTAATACATTTGGCGATCGCTTCGAAAGCCAGCCAATTTCCTCGTGTGATGTGAAAGGTGTTGGAAATAATCAATACATCGCGATTCACGTTCAATTTAATATGAACGACTCTTCCCGTTCACCGGCGTGAACCATGACGTTTTTCAACATGAGGTTTCATGCAAATCAGTTCTCAATGCGTACGCATCTGATTTGCATATCCAGGGGCGTTTCCGGAACTGTCCATTCTCGGATATATAGGGCAGAGGTTTCTTGAAGCAAGCAGATCGATCGATCGATAGATGATCAGATCCAGACGTCTTGAGACGATCGAGATACACTGATGGTCTGATGCAGGCAGACAGAAATGTTTTTGACAGAAGGAAGCACTGCGGAATATCGTTTGACGACGGTTAATAGTCGAAACGGATGCAGATGTGGTCAGTTTGGACCAGCATGTATTGAACGTTAAATTTACTTACAAACGTTCGGAAGCCGCTTTAAATATTTTCCTGATGTTTTATCCTTTGGTTTCCCTTTGCCAAGTGTGATACCTTCGACGGTGGCTGAAATACACGCAAGTGATAGAGGTAGTATAGTAACTTACTACCAAATGCTTCAAGGAATCTCTGTCGTCATTTACAACTGCAAACCTTTTTGTACATAGTATATTTTGATGTTTTACGGCATGGAAAATTACCAGGTACGTGTAATATGCCTAGTTGTGTTTTTCACCAAATAAAGTGAACGAAGTTTTTCTTTAAAACTGGACTTGTGTACTTTCATGACCCAGCCAACACTTATTGACTCTGACAGTGCGTGCTTTGCTATCTTCAAATTTTTTAAATTTCGTCAATATCTGACAAAAGGAGGGACCTGAATTGATATACTTTCTGGCCAACTGCGTCTCTAATGCATGATCCAGCTTATAGAAAAACTATCAAATGGTACAGAAAATTATTTTTTGGCTTTCTAGATATTGCAATATTGAATGCTTATTGAATAGTCTTTTTGACAATAAGAAAGGGAAAAAATCCCCAATCTTGCAGTTTCATCTTCATCTCATAGAGCAACTTATTGAAATGTTCTTTACCCCTGAACAGTCCAGTAGAAGTAGTTATCTCATCCCTTCTTCTCTCTGTCTAACTGGAAAACATTTTCCAAAATTGTGCTCTAATACAGGTAAAAAAGACCGTCGAAGAAGATGTATAGTTTGCTCGCAAACTACAAAAGGCAAAAGAAAGCGCATAACGACTTATTATGAATGCAAAGATTGCAATATTGGTCTGTGCGTGGGTACTTGCTTTGAAATATACCATACACAAAAGGTGTATTAATTAATGAAAATAGCTACGCTATTTTCTTGTATATATATGTATATAATTTCTATTAGCTATATAAATATTTCATTACCATCATTTTAATATTTTTTCTGTTTAACTGATAACTATTTTAATCAAGGTAAGTAATCATTTTTAATACACTAAAATTTTTAATATTTTGATAAAAGAAAATTTGTATGAAAAATATACATCAAATAGAAAATAAGAATTTCCTTTATTCCTGAAAATAGTAGAATGCTGTGTTGAACGGGTGATTTTTAGTGAATTTTTTTCGAGAGTTAGGCTTAGTGCAAAAAATTAGCCATCTTTTGGGAACAGTTCGGAAACGAAGCGCTCCGTCCTTTGGGCTACGGTAGTTTCGGAATGCCACCGTCGCGAAAGGGTTAAAGGAAGCTTTTTAGAGAATATAGGATGAGATGAATTAGCAGGGATACAAGAGTTAGTAAAAGTGGATTTATGAAAAATACAGGTATGAAAACCAAAAGAGTTACAGGAAACAAGAACATCCAAAATGGTAAAGAAAGATTAGACTCAAAAACATTAACTTTATCTAAAAGATTAAGGAGGTCATTTAAATCATGATCTCAAATTATAAAAACATCATCAACATAGTGGCACCAAAGAGTAGGTTTAAGTGTTAGAAAAGGCAAAATCTCGTTCTCAAGCTCCTGCAAAACAGGTTCAGCAAAAATGCCAGATAAAGGGCTACCCATAAGAACACCAGAAGATTGCAAGTAAATACTGTGGCAGAAACCAAAGTAATTAGTCTCCGCAACAATATTCAATGCAGAAGTTATTGCGTCAATAGAGGGAATTTTATAATTTTAACTACGAAGTTTTTTGGCTATAATTTCAATAGCATTCTTAACAGAAACACTAGGAAATAGAGAAACAACGTCAAAACTGTGGAAAGTGCTATTTGGAACAAAATTAGTATTAAACAGAATTTTAATAAAATTTTCAGTAGAACTAATAGAATAACTATTATTAAAAAACGGTTTAAGAAAATAAGCCAACGCTTTCTCTAAAAAATAAGTTGGACCGTTACGTTTAGAAAGAATAGGACGCATAGGATGATTAACTTTATGTAGTTTAATTTGTCCAAAAATTTTTGGAAGTTGATGTGAAGTTCGGAAAGCAGCAGATTTAATGATAGAAGGAAGATCGGCAGTTTTAAGTTTAGTGATCCTAACATTAATAACCACAATCGGGAATTTTTTAACCTGATTGCAATCTATTTCGGCAATACACTTCTGCTTGGAATTAACATAATTGACTTGATTGGAAAGAACAAGTTGTTTAGTCTTATCAGCTGATAATATAACTAAGTCCAAATTAAATTTAAGTATTTTAAGTTCCGCGATTTCAATATGCAAAGGAATATCTAAACCAGTATTATTTTTACTTTTAAATTTCATCTCATTTTGAAAATTAGTAGTAGATCGACACATAATAAAATTGCCTCTATCCTTATGGCCTTGAGCTGCATGAAGCAGAGCATCCTCCACAGGGGAATTAAATTGACAAAATTAGAATTAACAGGGAAATAAGCAAATTTTGGGTCTCTCTCAAAGGCAATAAGCTGAATTGAGGAAAAGCCTGAGAAGCACAATTCACAAACGGAAAAGGAATAGGCACGTTATTGGATTTTAAGTTATGCTTGGCGACTTGTTCTTGACTCTATGCGTGTCAAACAGTAACACAATTATCTATGACGTTACATTTTGATATAATATATGCTTTGCTGAAATTTGGGCATGTTTCATTTTTTTTTTTTTTTTGTATTTGTATTTAACACCGGTTTAGTCTTAAATTTCAAGTTTATAATACTATTTAATGTATTTTTGTAATCATTTAATCTTAAATATCCTGTTTATAATACAATTTAATTATCATTTTTCCGTAGTTAATTTATGCAAATTTTGTCTGCCGATTTGGTCTGTATATAAACTTGTTTGCACAGTAATTTTTATATAGCCACTGATGAAGGGTATGGTGATACTCGAAAGCACTCTAACCTTTTTAAATTTGTACGTCATAAAGGATGGTTTTTATTAAATTACTTTTTAATCTACAATTTGTTGCCTTTGATTTAATGCATTATTGAAGTTGACATAGAATTAATAAATAATTAAAATGGTTACAAGTATAAAATATAAACTTTTTGAAACTCCTGAATATAAATTTATAAGACTTTTTGAATGTTTTTCAGTGTCTTAGAAAGACACAATCTGCAGGAGGGGGCCGAATGTTAGACACTATAAGTAAACGAATGACATATCGCAATAGCGTTACAGTTAAAACTTAAGTAATGAATTTTTTCCGGTTAACTGCTTTGATTATGGATCGCTTAAGTGTCCAAGTTGAATCTCATTTGAGTTCCTGCAAATTGAGTCTTAGCTGACTGGAATATGCTAATTTTCTGTATCACTGGAAATTGACATACTCCAGAAACGTCAACAGAGATGGGTATAAATACCCACTGCCGGTAAAGGCACGTTAGCCTTTTACTTATAGTTTGTTGCTGGTATCGAGCTTACAACTTATTGTTGATAGTTGAATTAGAGGTTGAGCTTAGTTTTAGCTTTGTAGTTGCTAAAGTATGCACGTGTAGCTGATAGCCGATATGTCTTATGTTTTTACAACTATGACTGTGCTCAAGTTTGGAACAATGATCTGATGTATAGCCTTAGATGCCTGCTGTTATAATTTTTATCTCTTGCTTTCATGAGTAATAAATTTATTTTTATTTTAACTCACTAATAGAACTTCTTTCCATCACTTCAACGTATCACTTAAATGAAAAGTAA
This sequence comes from Amaurobius ferox, assembly GCA_951213105.1. Lineage (NCBI taxonomy): Eukaryota > Metazoa > Arthropoda > Arachnida > Araneae > Amaurobiidae > Amaurobius > Amaurobius ferox. The sequence goes on along the minus strand of OX578142.1, from coordinate 17,383,513 downwards.
TGTTCTTTATTTAAAAAGTATCAGATAAGAGAAGTTTCAATTATAAAAATTTAATCTCTTTTATTATGTTTCATGCCTAATTCATTATGGAATATGAGTGTCCTGATACATTACTTGGAGTAAAGGATGTAAACTTCTATAATAGTACATGATTATACAAAAATAAATAATATACAATAGATTAATTAAAAATAAGACATGATTCCTTTAATACATTACAATGCTTTTTTAATGGAAATATCATGATTTTTTAATGTAAAATGTATAAAATCAATGACTAAGATTTGAAACAATATTTTTGCTTACTTTAACATTCATTCATTCTCTCTTTAAATCAACCATATATAGAGAGATAATGCTATCTTCCTCTTGTAAATTCTTTTTGCTGCAAAAGTAGCCAAACTTCTATGTTTGTAAGAGAAGCAATTTGGCACAATCATTACAAGAGGAATACATTCATGATTTGTTTAAGATCCACAGGCAATGTTTTGTCCATATATATTTTATAAACTATGAAAATAATTAGGTCACATTTTAATAATTTAAGATTGTGAATAAATAAGATGTGACCACCAGTTCAATGAAGCATTATAAATGTCAAAATGCAAGGATGATGGAGTCACACAATTGTCATTCTATCTTGAATGTAGAATTCAAGTTACAGAAAATAGTGCAATTGTAGCATGGTATATAAATATTCTGTGTGCATCTATGTTTCAGAGTTACATAATGCACTTGTCATCAACAATACTTTGTTTAATCTTCAATTATAAAACCACAAAAAGAGTTAATTCATCTACACCATGGGTGGTGACTTGATGACACAAATTTCTGAATAGAAAATGGTAGAACTTCATGATTTAATTCAAAACTTAAATCCATCTGTTGGTATAGCTGCATTAGGATCAAACTGATAACCTTGATCTGATGATTGAGGCATTAACGTAGGATCTTCATCAGCTTGCTGAAAATACAATTATTGAAAAAGTGAAAACTAAAGAAAAAATAAACATAAATATAAATAACTTCTAGGGCTGGAACTAACTATAAATAACTTCTAGGGCCTTTCAAGAAAGTAATTATTTTTTAATCTATAATAAAAGGCAATGTTTGCTAGAAATGAGTAAAAGCTCAATTTTGAGTCTGAATTCACCTGAGCTTGATATATTCTGAGTTTGTCAAACTGTTCAACATAAAAAAATACTGAATCCATCTGAGTCCAAAATGTGTTTTGACTTGCTCATTATTAATATTAATTTTCAAAATTGCAATTGTTAATAATTTTCAAAATTTTCTCTTTGAGAACAAACAAATGATTAAGTTTAGATATTAAACACAAAAAATGCATGAACTATTACTTTGAGTGTTGAAGCATAAGAAAAATATAATTAAACAAGAAAGATCAATCATGCATAAAGCATTGATTATGAAACACTTTCCAACTATAATGCAATTTTATTTACACATCTCTAAAATGCTATACATTCAGCGATAATATTTTTAAAATTATCGCAATACTATGATAATTTATTATATTTGAAAACTTCATCAAGAAAAATGAACTTTATTCAAATGACGTCATTGAAATATAAATTGCCAGGCTCTCTATGAATGAAATCATCATAAAAATCGATTCTATTCCTTTCATTCATCACAATACTACAATAATTTATTTTACTTGAAAACTTAAAACCATGGCAGTAAAAGTAATTTAACTCTGTGCTTAAAACTTCACCAAAAAAGTCTGTTATAAAATCATCTGTTCTCTATGTAAAATCAATGACTGTTTCATTCATATCAACTATATTGCAGAATCCAGCACTAAATAATTTTGCGTTAAAGAAATTCAGGAATTCTTATACAACCCATCTTACAGATTGATGTGTTTACAATCTCCATAAGTAAAAATTAAGCTTCGTTGTAGAAATAATCAAGTTTGATCATCTTTTAAACTCAAATATACTGTAACTGCGTTGTTTCGAAAAGGGCAAGTTATTGGGAAAGGCTTAAAATTTCTGTATCATATTTCCCCTCCAAAAACAAAAGGCTTGGGCACAGACACACTGCAGGTTCAAGGCTTTTCAAATTAAACATTTCAATATAAAATCAAAAGTAAAAATCAAAAGTAAAATTTATAATATAAGAAACAGTAAAAATGTAAATATTTACCTGAGAACTGTAAATAATTCGTATATTTATAATAATAATATGCAGATTCTTTCCCTAATTTCAAACAATTCTCACAGACAAACGATACAGTATGATAATAGTTCAATAAATTATTTTTTTATTCTATGTTATGTGTGATCAATTAGTTTATATTTTATTTAAAAAAAAAAAAAAAAAGTAGAGTTCCTTGATCAGGGAAACGCGCACGCACCATTCACTCTTCTCACAGTGTTATGAAGTTTGTGTTGATGTGCTTGATGGGACCCCATAATTTTATAAAATACCTAATAATAAAACAAATTTCAACAAATTCAAAAAATACATATTAATTCCAAGGTTATATGTGATTACAGATGATTTTTAAATACCTAAATGAAAGTACATGTACTTCATACAATATCCTACTATGTGTTTAAATATAAGTTCAAATCTCATTAAAATACGTAGTTACTTAAAATTTCATTAGTTATACTGATTATAATACATTTATACAATGTTGAGTGTATTGATCCTGAGTTTAGTGCATCCTGACAATAACTCCAAATGGTTTCGTTATTGCCATTCATTTGATATACCCACAAGACCAATAGACTTCTTGCTCCAATTATAATAAAAATTACACTTTAAAATAAAATAATATTTAAATTTTTCATTGAATATAAAATAAGTATTTATTGACAATCTAAATCTTTATTTACACCACTATCTTTTCAATTCTATCTTATGTCAAATATGTACACTGTAATATTTATCTATATCAAAATTCTCATTATTTACATTTTAAATCTCGCTTAAATCATCAACTCATTCCCCCCCCCCCCCCCCCCCCCCCCCGAAAAAAAAGAAAGTCTTTATTTTCATATGTTTATTCATTATTTCTCAATAACTCTATATTATTATCTGTCTTATTTCCTTACTCTTCATTCATTATTTCACAACTCATATTTAATTTTTTTCAAATTACTTCTATCCAAGTTTCTATTCCTACACTGATCCAATAATAGTGGCAGTTAAAAAGGGCTTATCCTCACTTGTGATTGGTATACCCTCATCCCAGCACCCCAGCACCAATGACAAGGGGTAAGTAAAAGTATTTACAAAAGATAAAGCTTACTTTCAACACAGAATCAGTTACTTTTTATTTACGTTAATAGAGCTCTGCCAGGGTTATTGATCCTCTTATATGCAATTTCATCATTTCTCATATATCTCATGACACAATATTTATTTCATGTTAAATAATATCCTTCTTAATTTATAAAATCAAAATCATGGTAAAATCAAAATCATCACTAACAATATACTTCTTATTTATTTACAATAGTCATCTTCATGTGACTGTCACTGGTTATCATAACTTTATTTATATTGTATAAAGTGAAAGAGGCAAAATTAAAAACTGAAAAAGAAAAAAATTTCTGGAATCTTCTGGCTTGTCAAGAACCATGTGTTCTATGACCTTTGACTCTTTAGTAAATTTACTAAAGTATTACAAAAAAGGGGGGAAGGGGCTTTGGAGTGTAGCTCTGTCTATCCTCTCAAAGTGGGAAAGAATCTACAGAGCGACACCCAATATTGTAAATTTCAATTTAATTTTCCATTCAATATTTGAAGTTCTGAATTACTTTAGTAATTCAGGAAATAGTGTGTTTGCACAGGGATGAATTTTCCCTTTACTCCTACAAGGCTGGGGGCAATAAGTATAATATGTTTAATTTCGAATGAGAAAATTCAAGGGCAGGGATTCTGCTGGAAACTAAGGAGTTTGGTTTTCCTTAGATCCAGCATCAAGAATTATTTATATGGTAAAGGTGACTTGATTGGATTAAAAGATCTTAATTTTATAATAGATAATGTAATATAAAAGGAAGTTAGATAAATTTCAAAATATTCTTAATTTAGTTAAATTATTAAAGGTATTAAAGTTGTACTAAAATCATTAAACATTACAGAATTTTGAACATTATAAAATAAAGATCATTAAAACACATTATTGAAGATTTAGAAAATAGCATTAAAGAATTAAAATTGTTTAAATTTAGAAAATGCCATAAAAATATTAAAATTAATAAATATTTATTTTTTTTTATTCTTGAAGCTTAAATGTTTCTACAGCATAAAAATGTCTTAATCTAGTAGAATGTACAATTTTTGAGTTCTGTTTACTTAAGGGGGTTTGGTTTGTCTATTGCATAATTCACACTTGAAAGTTAGTTCATTTAACCCTTTCCGGACGGTGGCATTCCGGAACTGCCGCAGCCCAAAAGACGGAACGCTTCGCTTTCGAACTATTCCCAAAGGACGGCAAATTTTTTTGCGCTAAGAAACTCTCGAAAAAAATTCACTAAAAATCACCTATTCAACACAGTAATCTACTTCTTTCAGGAATAAAAGAAACATTTATTTTCTATTTGATGTATATTTTTCATACAAATCTGAATACAAAATACTCGTTAGTTGCTCCCATTCTTTTATCCGAAATAAACGAATAATTTCACTGCCTCTAAAACCCCCCCAAAAAAAAAAAATACTCTCTTATATTCTTATGATTCACCAACGAAATCATAACGCTGAAATAAAAACCAAACCCGAAACTCAATTATAAAATTGTTGATGCTGCGAGAATTGCTCTGTCTGTTTATATTACAAAATCATGTTTCACCGGTCCAAATGGAGGAATAATTCATTGGATCCTCCTTATGCCAAGGTCATGCATCTGTAAAATACATTGAAGCTAGTTCCATGGACATTTAACGCCATCTAGTAGACAAATTAAAACATTCCACGTGAAGGCATGCATGCGTGCCACTCTCCATTTATGGTAAAGTTTCCTCCATCACGAGTGCGTGCTGTTCGTCCTTGAATGCAAGTTCGCAGCCGACACGCGGGCGTGCCAATCGTCCCAAAAGGGTTAATATAGTGTAGGGCCAGTATAAGGAAAAGTTAATTTTCTGGTATTGAGATATTTAAATTCTTCAGGCATAACTAAGTCACAGGTTGGAAATCAGCTTCTTGAAAGTGTGAGTCATGTCTAACAAAACTTTTGAAAAGCATAATTCTAGCTTAAAGTAAGGTCAAGCATAACCTAAAAACTTTACAGACTTGCAATACAGAAACTGATTGTTTGCAAACTTACTAAAATTAGCAGAACTGATTTTAAACTTAAAACTTCAACTCTTTGCACTACGCTATGTAATGAAAAAGCCGTATTCTCTATTTTAACCGCAAGCATTTTCGTTTCTTCCTGCAGAAACTACGTTTCGCCACCGATGGGAATTTTGAAAACCATGTCGAATCTCTTCCCTTTAAAGTTATGCTAAAATTGTTTGATTGACAGCCCTTCGGCCAATTGGTGCAAGACGAATCGCCTGTTCGGGAAGCAGGTCGTCATGGAGATGATAGATGCTACTTGAGGAGCGTGTGTTGATGGAGGGAAATTCAATATGAAATTATGCATTTTGCAGAGAGATTTCACTGTTTTGGTACTTAGCAAAATAATTTGAGAGGCACATCCTAGATTTAAGGTTATTTTTTACTGTTAATAAATTAAAACTTGTTATTGAAAAAAAAATGCAAACATGATAAAATATATCAACACAATTTGATAAAAATTTTATGAGTATTGAACATTGCAATTAAAACAATTTTTTTTTTGTTTACTTTTATATATATAGATCCAGTGCTTAAAAATTTAGGATTATCTTATATATATATATTACTAAAACAATTCATGCTTATTGATGAACGTTTTATGATTATTGGTAAAATAAGTTTAATGAATGGTTTAAGAATAATGAATGCACAAAGAGAGAAATTTATGTGATGAAAATGATTGTCTTTTGCAATGATTAAGATGTAATATATCAGGAACTTCAAAATTTATAAAGTCAAATTGTATTGAAATTGCATTTATATGTAAGTATACAAGTGTCAAATGTTTTTTCTCTAGTCCACAGGGGATATGTCATAATTAATATGACATTTTCAGTAATTTATATTAAGATATTTTAAAATGAAAGTGTATTAACTTTTTTTATTAAAATTGTAATTAGAATACGAATGTTTCTCAAAATTTTACATTCACTTTTCCCCTTTCTAAATACATCTAAAGGCAGTTGTCAGGCCAAAGAGCCATTTCCAAAATTCCTTTCCCACGCACATTTCACATCTGCAGGATGAAATTTCCACAGCTGCAACTTAATGAATATAGTACCAGTAAGCATCTTATCCCCCCCCCCTTTTAGAGAAACACGTGCAAGCTTTACATGCATTAAACCATAACATGCATAAAATTCCTTCGCATGCAGAGAACTTTTCCCATAAGAAATGCAATACTAGAATGCTACACCCAGTCAGGATAAACATGGGCAGTTATCGTACAAAGCAATAATTCCTATCAACTGGAAGAAATAACACGCAAAAGTTACACCCACTAAACAATAGTTACCTTACACCTTTCTGGTAGGTCGGACGGTCTGGGTTTCAACAACAACCCACTAAACAATGATACGTCAACAGATTTCACAGATGGGCCAAACTTGCTCTGGAAAGGGGTAAGCAATACTGCACCCCAACTTTTAGCATGTACAAAGCTAAAAACCAATCAGAACAACTTTAAGTCCAGGAGTGACCAATTATGTGTTCACTGAGTACAGCGCCACTGCAAAACTTACGGCATTGAGTGAAAATAGCAAAAAAATCTAAAATTATTCTCTTACGGAGGTGGCCGACCCGTGGGCCGGTCTACATAGGTCCTTACTTTTAGCAAAAACTTTGCATTTTCCATCACTCTGGCCCTGTTTTTTTACAAGAATGGTTGACCTTTTTTAGAGGTCTTGCTAACTGACCTACAGGTCGTTAAATTCATCTTTTAGGACTATGGGTCCAATGTTACCAGTACTTTCACTTGTTAGCCGTATTTACCGGCACAGTCAAGTTCAACGTAAACGATGACCTAACGTAAGCCTCATCTTAGGATGATTGGTTTCTTGATTATGCCAGCCTTGCTGATTTTTTATCCTTTAAGGACTTTCAACATACCCCAGATCTACTGCAGTCATGTCCCCAGACAACGATTTCAGCAGATCTCAATGTTATAGGCGACACTGCCTAATTCAACGATAATTTTGTTTTTGCTGAAGCTAAACCAGCCCAAGAAAATAATGCAGCATTTCTGTGAGCATGTGTAATTAGTTCAACAGTTCATCGATTACAAGCCAAATAATGATGAAAGAGGTCGAGTACATCTCAGAGCATATAATATGCAAGTTATCTTCTTACTCGAAGTGACCAACCCAATCATTAAGAACTCTGACATATATATATATATATATATATATATATATATATATAATTGTCTTCAAATATATATATATATATATATTAATGTCATATAAAAGATACGAATATAAGATTTAAAATTAACGAGACAAGTAGGCGCAATGCTGCTCTAAATTGTCTAGTATAATAAAAGAGAAAAATTCTACAAAGAAATCTCAAAAAAGGGGGGGGGGTGGAGAAAAGCCAACAGGGAAATTTGAAAAGGCCTAGGGGGGTGGTGACCCCTAGTTCCCCGGTTAAAAGTCGACTTTTATTCCAAAGGAAACACTCCCGGAGCCGAAAAATACCTGAGGCCAATCTCCGTACAAACGTCAAAGCAAAAGACGCACAAAACAGTCTGAACAAGGATCAAATGGACTCCATTACGAAGCTGTAAAAGCACGGATATAATACAAAGTCAGAATCCAGATTGACAACACACAAGAAAAGTAAAAGCAAGGATATACATACATTGTCAGAATCCAGAGTGACAACACACAAGAAAAGTAAAACGTCCAACTGAAATCCCTCAGTCAAAAGAGAGAAGGGATTAGAGTGTATAGGTCTAACATCATCGTTGCCATTTATAAACCCAAAACTAAACGTTTACCAAAATCATTTTCAAATGCTTTGACTGTTTTATTATGATAGGTATTATAAATATGTCTGAGGAATCCAAGGGGATAGTCTTGTTTTATAGCCTCCTTGATAAATATAACATCACTTTTTATACGGTCTTTTTTATAAGTATGCAAGCGGGCGTTCCGTATAAAGTGATTCATTACGATATTACGAAAAACTTTCTGACTTAAATTAGTCCTCCAATTGATAATATAATTCACTTTGATCTTGAAATGTCGTCTTTTATCATAAAGTATATAAAAGACGACATTTCAAGATCAAAGTGAATTATATTATCAATTGGAGGACTAATTTAAGTCAGAAAGTTTTTCGTAATATCGTAATGAATCACTTTATACGGAACGCCCGCTTGCATACTTATAAAAAAGACCGTATAAAAAGTGATGTTATATTTATCAAGGAGGCTATAAAACAAGACTATCCCCTTGGATTCCTCAGACATATTTATAATACCTATCATAATAAAACAGTCAAAGCATTTGAAAATGATTTTGGTAAACGTTTAGTTTTGGGTTTATAAATGGCAACGATGATGTTAGACCTATACACTCTAATCCCTTCTCTCTTTTGACTGAGGGATTTCAGTTGGACGTTTTACTTTTCTTGTGTGTTGTCACTCTGGATTCTGACAATGTATGTATATCCTTGCTTTTACTTTTCTTGTGTGTTGTCAATCTGGATTCTGACTTTGTATTATATCCGTGCTTTTACAGCTTCGTAATGGAGTCCATTTGATCCTTGTTCAGACTGTTTTATGCGTCTTTTGCTTTGACGTTTGTACGGAGATTGGCCTCAGGTATTTTTCGGCTCCGGGAGTGTTTCCTTTGGAATAAAAGTCGACTTTTAACCGGGGAACTAGGGGTCACCACCCCCCTAGGCCTTTTCAAATTTCCCTGTTGGCTTTTCTCCACCCCCCCCCTTTTTTTTTGAGATTTCTTTGTAGAATTTTTCTCTTATATATATATATATATATATATATATATATATATTTGAAGACAATTTTAAGTTTTAATACAAAAAGTATAAAATGAGAAGTAACAGCTAAGTTCAACATAATGCAAATTTCAATTTTAATTCTCCGCACTAAGAGGAAGAACATAATTTTAAAATCTTAAACTTTGTAAAATACTGTGAATACATCTATATATATTGCTTATTTATGAATATGGGAGATAGCATTGTTGAGCTTAAAACTTCTTTGTGTATTAATTGAGCATTAATTAGCTTAATGACATTTATGCTCTGTTTTTCTATTTACATATATCCATATAATAAATGCATTTTTTGGCCACTTTTAAACTCCTTATTTTGCCTCTAGTATTTTTTGGAATTATTGATTTAATAATAGCCTTTTATTTCAGCAATTATTGAAGTTTATTTGAATTAAATACCCTGCCACTAGATAAATAATCCTGAGTGTTAGACCATGCTTAATAATTTTTAGATGGAATTTGTGATAATAAATGTTTGGTCTAATCACTTGTTTTATGTGTGTGTCAGAAGTACTAACAGCCAGTACTTCTGATAATCCCATTTTCGGATATATGAAGCAGAACATTCTTGAAGCAAATCAGACCAGATCAGACCTGACCTGACTGAGACCAGATCGGCAGATTGAAGGATCTCAGGTAGATTGCAGATACGCTCGATTGGCAGACGACCGCTGACATACGACAAGGATAAGATGGTGAAGTTCTTAGTTGGTATGTACGTTACGCGTGTTAAAGTCAGATGTGTTTGGTTAAATAACACAGACTTGTCTTCTGAAATATGATGGCTATTTGTAACGAGTTTTAAGTTACGTGTAGATTCATAGTGTTAAGTCATTAAATTTTACTTACGTTGAATTGTGTGGAGTCGCAATAAAGTTTACTAGTGCTTCGACCAATGGAACTTTTGGCCAAGTGTGATATCGACAATGGTGGCTTCAAATGCATGCAAGTGATTGAGGTAGTATGAGTATTTTATTACTACAAATGCTTCAGAAAAGTTCTGCTAATTACTAAAAGTCTATATGAGCTTAGGAGCTCTATTGTACAAAGTATTGTTTATTAAAGGCATAGTATTTACTAAGATGTGTAATTTGTCTGACGTGATTTATTTATTCATAAAATAAAGTGAATTCAGTTTTTCTTCTAACCAGCTTCGTATTTATTTCATTGCATAAGAACATTCATCAAGGTTTTTCGCTGCATTATCTCTGCTATGCTAAATCGTTCTATTTGGATTTGAATTCCAAAATATAGACATATTTTGATATAGTCAAGCATGTTTCCCCATGCACAGAAAACAAAAATGAGGCATCGGGAATTCGAAACCAGACATTCACTTGAAAATCGGTCATTTTTCTTATAAGGGTTAAAATGACCCCTGTTGGCTGTTCTAGGTATTTCTAAGATTATTTAATTTAATAATTAACATAGAAATATCAAAAATTGTCACATTACACATGGAAGCATTTTAAGAAAAGTAAAAAAATATGAGCTTCGATGTTCAACTGTATAGTCAAATAAAGCATGGGAAATTGGAAAAAGGGTCAAAATGACCCCAAAGGCACTTCTAGTGATAAAGGGTTCCAATGAAGTTTTTGTTATGGAAATTAAATATGGTACATGTATATATATACACACACACACACATATATATACATATAATTTTCTTTTTGTTTTTAAGTGTTTTTGAATAATTTATTGAATTTTTTTATACAGGCTTAATGATGAAACTAGTTTACAATGAGAAGCTGTACACATTATATGTGGCAATCAACTATGTTATCCAAGAGGGATATAGAATAGTGGATATTTATACAGACTCACAATCTGTTTTGGTTTCATTGGATTCCTATAACATTCAAAACAAGTTAATTTATGAGGTGAAAGAACTATTGTTAAATTATAATGAGACGATCAGACTTCATCGAGTTAAGGCCCACATTGGGATTACAGGAAATGAGGAATCGGACAAAAATGCCAAAAAAGCTACCCTGCTCGACAGAATTGATTATAGATTTAAGTTGAGTCGTGATCAGATTAAAGACAAAGTTAAGAAATACAGTCTTAATCAGTAGCAATACAGGTGGGAGAATTTAACAGAGAGCAGAGAGCTCTTCTTTCACCTACCAGAAGTAAATGTTAAACGAACTTTCATAAATTTTTATGTCAATCAAGTTCTAACTGAATATGGGTCCTTCAGACGGTATTAGAATAGGTTTTTTCAAAAAGATGGAACTTGTCACTGTGGATTGGCAGTCGGTTCTGCTAATCATTGCATTTATGATTGTACCTTGTGGAAGGAAGGTCATTAGAAAACAATATTTACCTTATAACTTTAAGGAAGTTACTATCCTTAAACTTTGTACAAACCCCATTTCTAGATCTAGAGTTGTCCAGATTATGGATAGTCTATTAATTAAGGAAATGGACTTAAGTGTTCTCAGTTACTTACGGTTATGTTTTTAACATCTTACTTGCATTTTAATCTTATGCAAATAAATTTGCCTTGTTATTCTTATGTGGTAATTTGTTATAGATTGTGGACTTCTTATGGATTGTTTTGAAAGGTACATATTTTAATTTGACATAATCTCAGTTTCTGCTGATTATGTACTTATTGTATATAGTAGTATCTTGTTGTCTTGTACTGACTTTGTATATAGCGTCCACATTTTGTATTATAAATGTACCTTGTGGAATTGTATTTGTCAAATTTGGTATGAGTTGTGCTGGAAAAATGTAATAATTTGATAGCAAGTCACTAATTTTCCCTGAAGTAATTCAAAAATACACCTTTTTTTGTAACTTACCTCCATTCACGGGAACGACTCATGAACTTTTTTCCAGTAAGTTACCTGTCATCACGGGAGAACCGAATTTGATGAGATTTTGTGGGTAGCCTGGAAATAGTCCTACGTAAAATTTAGTCCATGGTTGGAGTTTCTACGATCAGTGATTCTTGATATATTAGTAAAAAACGAAATTTCATTTGTCTCATCATCACAGGAGAACGGCTGAACCGAATTTGATGAAAATTTGTGGATAGCCTTGAAATAGCCCCCCATAAATTTAGCCCAAGTTTCGAGTATCTAAAACCAGGGGTTGTCGAGATATTAATGAAAAATGAAACTTTTCCTTAGGAATTCTAGTCTCTAACTCCGTGGTTTATCCAAACGAAAAGCTTGAACATCATTTAAAAGTGAATTAAAACTTTATCTCTGAGTCTGATGGGAGATTTTTTGCACTAATTAGTCACTTTCTGAAAACATGAATTGTTTGAAACATTATTTAAATGGGAAATCTATCTCCATGGTTTATTTCTCACAAGCTTTTACTGAACAATGAAAAGTATAAAGAAATCAAAATGGTTATTTAATTTCGCAGTTTATGAGGAAGATTCTATCTTATATCATGTTGCTCAGAAACGCAATTAAATTAAATCTGTCTGTTAATTTTAATTATTATTTTGTTGATTTGAATAATAAATAAATGGATATAAAAATATATTTTAGAAAAGAATGATTTGATTTTTCTTATAGCATTTTTGACTGGATAATATCAATTACGGTCTTCAGGTTTAAACGTTATTATTATTGATATTTTCGGGGATTATTGATTCAGGGATTATTGATATTTTCAAGTTATTATGCCATTGTTTTATTATGACAAAAATTGTTTAAACTCATATATTGTACGTTATACGAGTAATCTTCTACAAATACACGGGTATATCTTCTAATCTATGAGAATATAAGTAGTACAGGTATATTGGCATATGTTTTAATATACATTAGCATATATTGGAATCAATTACGACCTTCTGGTATTATAGGGATTATTGATATTTTCAATTTATTATGTCAGCTCTTTTATTTTGGTAAAGATTTTTGAGACTCATATTGTAATACAGGTAATCTTCTAATGTACTAATACAAGTTATATCTTCTAATGTACTAATACAAGTTATATCTTCTAATATTCGCGTATATAAGTAGCACGGGTTCTATAAAATTTTAATGCTTTCATTTTGCATATATTGATTCAATTCCTTTTTTTTTTTGTAAATTTGGTTACAAAAGGGGCCAGGATGTTTTATTCTTCAGATCTGCCCGTAAAGATAATTTTTCATAGTGAGAACAGATATTCTTAAACTTCTCTTTAGGCGCAATAAATTTAATATTTTAACAGAATTTGCACATGATTGCGAATTATAAGTTTCTTTATATTATATACTCCATACAAAGAATGGGTATGCTGCTAGTAATCTATATAAATAAAATTAAAAATCTGTCTGTCTGTCTGTCTGCCTGTTTGTCCCATCATCACGGGAGAACGGCTGAACCGAATTTGATGAAATTTTGTGGATAGCCTGGAAATAGTCCCACTTAAAATTTAGTCCATGTTTGAAGTTTCCACAATCAGTGGTTCTTGAGATATTAGTAAAAAATTAAATTTTCGTTTGTCTCATCATCACGGGAGAACGGCTAAAATGAATTTAATGAAATTTTGTGGATAGCCTTGAAATAGCCCCCCATAAATTTATCCCAAGTTTCGAGTATCTAAAACCAGGGGTTGTCGAGATATTAATGAAAAATGAAACTTTTCCTTAGGAATTCTAGTCTCTAACTCCGTGGTTTATCCAAACGAAAAGCTTGAACATCATTTAAAAATGAATTAAAACTTTATCTCTGAGTCTGATGGGAGATTTTTTGCACTAATTAGTCACTTTCTGAAAACATGAATTGTTTGAAACATTATTTAAATGGGAAATCTATCTCCATGGTTTATTTCTCACAAGCTTTTACTGAACAATGAAAAGTATAAAGAAATCAAAATGGTTATTTAATTTCGCAGTTTATGAGGAAGATTCTATCTTATATCATGTTGCTCAGAAACGCAATTAAATTAAATCTGTCTGTTAATTTTAATTATTATTTTGTTGATTTGAATAATAAATAAATGGATATAAAAATATATTTTAGAAAAGAATGATTTGATTTTTCTTATAGCATTTTTGACTGGATAATATCAATTACGGTCTTCAGGTTTAAACGTTATTATTATTGATATTTTCGGGGATTATTGATATTTTCAAGTTATTATGCCATTGTTTTATTATGACAAAAATTGTTTAAACTCATATATTGTACGTTATACGAGTAATCTTCTACAAATACACGGGTATATCTTTTAATCTATGAGAATATAAGTAGTACAGGTATATTGGCATATGTTTTAATATACATTAGCATATATTGGAATCAATTACGACCTTCTGGTATTATAGGGATTATTGATATTTTCAATTTATTATGTCAGCTCTTTTATTTTGGTAAAGATTTTTGAGACTCATATTGTAATACAGGTAATCTTCTAATGTACTAATACAAGTTATATCTTCTAATGTACTAATACAAGTTATATCTTCTAATATTCGCGTATATAAGTAGCACGGGTTCTATAAAATTTTAATGCTTTCATTTTGCATATATTGATTCAATTCCTTTTTTTTTTGTAAATTTGGTTACAAAAGGGGCCAGGATGTTTTATTCTTCAGATCTGCCCGTGAAGATAATTTTTCATAGTGACAACACATATTCTTAAACTTCTCTTTAGGCGCAATAAATTTAATATTTTAACAGAATTTGCACGATTGCGAATTATAAGTTTCTTTATAATATATACTCCATACAAAGAATGGGTATGCTGCTAGTAATCTATATAAATAAAATTAAAAATCTGTCTGTCTGTCTGTCTGCCTGTTTGTCCCATCATCACGGGAGAAAGGCTGAACCGAATTTGATGAAATTTTGTGGGTAGCCTGGAAATAGTCATACTTAAAATTTAGTCCATGTTTGGAGTTTCTACGATCAGTAGTTCTCGAGATATTAGTAAAAAGCGACATTTTCGTTTGTCTTATCATCATGGGAGAACGGCTGAACCGAATTTGATGAAATTTTGTGGATAGCCCTGAAATAGCTCCCATAAATTTAGACAAAGTTTCGAGTATCTAAAACCAGGGGTTGTCGAGATATTAATGAAAAATGAAACTTTTCCCTAGGAGTTTTACTCTAACTCCGTGGTTTATCCAAACAAAAAGCTTGAAAATCGTTTGAAAGTGAATTAAAACTTTATCTCTGAGTTTGATGGGAGATTTTTTGCACTAATTAGTCACTTTCTGAAAACATGAATTGCTTGAAACATGATTTAAATGGGAAATCTATCTCCATGGTTTATTTTTCACAAGCTCTTACTGAACAATAAAAAGTATAAAGAAATCAAAATAGTTATTTAATTTCGCAGTTTATGAGGAAGATTCTATCTTATATCATGTTGCTCAGAAATGCAATTAAATTAAATCTGTCTGTTAATTTTAATTATTATTTTGTCGATTTGAATAATAAATAAATGGATATAAAAATATATTTTAGAAAAGAACGATTTGATTTTTCTTATAGCATTTTTGACTGGATAATATCAATTATGGTCTTCAGGTTTAAACGTTATTATCCCTTTCGCGACGAATGGCACGCCCAGGTGCCAGATGCGAACATGCATTTAAGGACGAGCGGCACTCACTCGGGCCAGAGGAAATTTTACCGCAAGCGGATAGTGGCACGTATAAGTGCCACTAAGCAGAACATTTTAATTTGTGAACTAGATGGCGTTACTTGTCCATGGAACTAACTTCAATGCATTTTGCAGAGGCATGACCTTGGCAGAAGAGGATCGAATGAATTATTTCTCCATTTGGAGCGGTGAAAATCATTTTGTAACATAAACAAACAGAGCAATTCTCGTAGCATCAACAATTTTATAATTGAGTTTCGGTTTTTATTTTTATTTCAGCGTTATGATTTCGTTGGTGAATCATAGGAATATAAGAGAGTATTTTTTTGTTTGGGTTTTAGAGGCAGTGAAATTATTCCTTTATTTCGGATAAAAGAATGGGAGCAACTAACGAGTATTTTGTATTCAGATTTGTATGAAAATTATACATCAAATAGAACATAAATATTTCTTTTATTCCTGTAAAAAGTAGATTTCTGTGTTGAATAGATGATTTTTAGTGAATTTTTTTCGAGAGTTAGGCTTAGCGCAAAAAATGCGCCGTCCTTTTCGACCAGTTCGGAAGCGAAGCGCGTCGTCCTTTGGGACGCGACAGCTCCGGAATGCCGCCGTCCCGAAAGGGTTATTATTGATATTTTCGGGGATTATTGATTCAAGGATTATTGATATTTTCAAGTTATTATGCCATTGTTTTATTATGACAAAAATTGTTTAAACTCATATATTGTACGTTGTATGAGTAATCTTCTACAAATACATTGGTATATCTTCTAATCTACGAGAATATAAGTAGTACAGGTATATTGGCATATGTTTTGATATATATTGGCATATGTTTTGATATATATTGGCATATATTGGAATAATTACGACCTTCTGGTATAAAGAGTACGGGGATTATTGATATTTTCAATTTATTACGTCATCTCTTTTATTTTGGCAAAGATTTTTGAGACTCATATTGTAATAAGGGTAATCTTCTACTAACACACTGGCATATTTTCTAATCTGCGACAATATAAGTAGTACGGGTTGCATATATAGATTCAATCCCTTTTTTTTGTAAATTTGCTTACAAAAGGAGCCAGGATGTTTTATTCTTCAGATCTGCCCGTGAAGATAATTTTGCATAGTGAGAACAGATATCCTTAAACTTCTCTTTAGGAGCAATAAATTTAATATGTTAACAGAATTTGCACATGATTGCTAATTATAAGTTTCTTTATATTATATACTCCGTACGAAGAATGGGTATGCTGCTAGTAGAAGAATAAATCTTGTTTCTTCTACAGATTAGGTGTTCGTCATGTATAGTCACTGTACTGGTATTCGTGAAAGGGTGGGGTCAAGATTTAAATCTCTTTGGGTGGGGTTTAAATTCCTTTCTGGCGGGTTTAGGTACCTAGTGACCATGTAAGGTCACTAGTAGAGTTTTCAAAAAATTGCAAGAATTTTGAGAAGTGGGAATAAACCTGGGAATTTTGGGGAATAAACCAAAACTTTTCTTATATGCTCTAGCTAATCCAGCACATTATGCAGTTTAAACCTTACTGATGGATCGCCATTTAGATAAATTTACTACATCTTTGTGTTAGTTTAAAGGTAAAGTGTATTGAAATACAATTTTTGAGAATTTGAAATTATAAAAATTTTGTTAAAATGTGCAAATTTTATTAGTTACAAAATTATTAAAATATTATTGGGATTAATATAAATTTCTTATTATCATTCAATATTGAATGAATTAATCTCTTCATAATAAGTTTTTAATCATTCGGAGTGTTTATACTTTTAAAATATTTACAAATTAAATTGTAATTTATTTGTGGAATTAATTTTCATTTTATATATAATAAGAAAGTCATATAATTTAAATACTTTTTTTCGATTTAACAAATCCTTTTCAATTTCCGTGCCTCAGCTATTTACAATTCCGAATGCAAAATAAATATTAGTTTTGGGTTATATACATTTCTTTTACAATGCAAAATGCAATGACTGAAAATTCCCACTTTTTGGAAACTTTCAACATTCCCTTTCTAAAGAACCCAGTTTATTTCCAGGAATAAACCAGGTTTTTTCCTGTCTTTATAAGTTACTAGGTACTTCAGCATGCAGGGTCTCTCTACCCTACATGCAAGTGAACGAGATGAAAAAAGAGCACTTTTATTGACAATTAGTCAGAATCATTCAACCGGGGAAACGGGTTTATCCTTAACGGTTTTTCATGGGAAAACATATTTACTAATATTTGATTTCCAGGCAATTTTGTTCCAAATAATTTAAAAATGTAAATAATTTTTTTTCTTGCGACGTATTAGAGATTTTTTCTGGGGGGGAGGACTAGTTTTGAAATAGTATTAAGTGAGTTTAAACAGGATTAAGTTTATTTACATTTAACTTAAGAGCAGATTAAGTTTACTTCTTCAAAAATCAATGTAACAACTCATATGAACAGTTATGAACAACATGTGAAATTACTAGAAATGATGAATGTAGTACAAAAATATGGGGAAGGGTATATAAGATGAAATGTAGAGGTTTTTGAAAGCTGAAATACAAAGATTTTATCAAAAATTAGTTTACTTACATCATCAGAAAAGTATTGATCTATTATATCATAAGCTAGTTTATATATTTCTTCATTTTCATGATTCTGAAGCACTTCAATTTTATCTAAGCCTATAATTTATATAAAATTGTTAGTACATCAAAACATTAATAAAATTATAATTCTGAAATATCAAAACACAATTTTATTCAAACATTTTCAGCAGTAGCAAATCCTAAGTTTAACACAACTCAAAATAAACTAAGTAAATGAAGGTAACAATGAAGTTGTTATGATCATTGCTCAAAATTACTTATCAATTATTCTTATTTCTACTTGAGGTCCTAAAGCTAGCACCCTCTTGGGCATGGTAGCTTTTTTAATATCATAGACTAGTCCCTTGTAAATACTATTCTTGCCTTGAACTATAATGTGGTGCAATGTAACTAACCTATTTGTTAATGGTGCTGCTACACACACCGGCTACTGAATTAGAAACCTAGGAACATGCATACAAATGTAGGTTACAGGCAGATGTATGTAAATTATAGTGGTCATGGGAAGTACATGTGATGGCAATACCGCTATAAGGATGCTGTCAGTGTGTGTTCCGAGAGAAGTGGAGCAAAATGGGAAAAACGACAGATTTGTCTCTGTTTGAAAAGGTCTTATTGTGGGGGCCCATTTGGCAGAAGATACAATTACTAGAACAGAAAAACTCACTGGCTTCTCGAAAGGTAAGATATCCAAAGTGAATAAATAACAGTTGTGATCAGAGGTGTCTCAGACGGTTTGTATGGCAGAAAAGGGGATCTACCAGAACAATGTGCAGGGGTTTGCAGCGAATCAGTGTAACCAGTCACAAGCCTGTGCAGAAACCTCTCATTTCAATGAAGAACCTGAAAATGCATTTACAGTGGTGCTGGGAATGGCATCACTGGACATCCGATGATTGGAAGAAGGTTATGTGGTCAGACGAATCATACTATACCTTGTTTTATACTGATGGTAGGTGGAGAGTGTGGCGAGAGCCCCACGAAGCCATCTTATCTTGCCTTGTTCGCATAGTTTAAGGTTGTAGTGGGGGTATCATATGGTATGGATCATGCTCTGCTGGTTTAGTACAAGTCCCCTGGTGTTTCCAGAAGGTCGAGTATCACCCATAAAGTACTTGAACAGTTTTACCAATTACGTCCATCTTGCACTATTGTACTTTTACCCCACAGGTGATAGGTCTTTTATGAACAATAATGCTAGCATCCACCATGTAGAAACCGTGCAACAGTGGGTCACAGAGCATGACTCTGACTTTCACCATATACCCTGGCGACCACAAAGTCCAGATTTAAACGCTATTGAGAACATTTGCAACATGATGGAAAGTCACATCCAACAACAATCTCTTCTGCAATCAACTATACAGGAGCTCATAGGCGTCGACTATGGGGAGAGGCATGAGCCCCCTCTGGGAAATTTCAGAAATTTTTTCTAACTTCACATTTTGCTAAATACAAAAAAATGAAATTTTTTAAACATAAAAATAATTGAGAGAAAATCCTATCAACGTAAATGTCACATTTCAGTTCAGTCTTGTTCATATCTTCCTTACCATAGCGCCATAAACTATCTCGCACACAGACCAAGCTCCACTTTACTCCCAGGAAACATGTTTATGCTATTGACAAAAACACCTGGTTAACATAACTTTTTTGACTGACCACCCAATTCAAAGAGAAACTGAATATTTAAAGCCATGAGATTGGCATTTGCAAAAAAAATAGCGGTTTTCCTCCAGTAATAACTATAATTGATAACCACTAAGTAGAGATGACTTATCTACCTAAAGAGATCTTATCTGTAATTACTCCTCAATTCTATATACCAGTGCCGTTTTTACAGGTGGCATCCATTCCATTTGAAGCTGCAAACCCCATGGGTAGCTTTATTCCTGGTGAGAGCCAGACGTTTGGCAGCCAACAGCACCAAGTCATTTGCGACCAGAAAGCTAGAATTATAAATTATGAGAAAATAGAAAATATTGGAATCGTAGGAACCTTGTGGAAAAATGTTTGGGTTTTGTAGGAGGACTCTGCATATGTTCAACTGGTGTGGTCTCAGATGAGTGATGTTTGTGGTGTGGAAGGCAGTGTGATGTTTTTGGTGTTGAAGGCAGTGCAATGGTTTGGTTCTTTTAATAAAGGTTTCATTTTGGTTTGTGATGAAAAAAGAATGCAATATTTTTGTGCTATTCATAAAGGTTATATTTCGATTTGGTAATTAAATATAAATATACTTATTTCTCATGGATAAATTTAAATTAAAACAGCAAACATTTCTTTTTGTGCGAGAAATCCCCAAACTGAAAGATCATTATATTAAACATGCAGATTTTGATTTAAGTGCTACACTCGTAAGTATATATTCTATAATGGCTCTGCGCATCACATTCTATGAAATTGTACTGATAGGTCTTTTTGAATTAAATAAACTATATTAGATCTTTCATTTAAAAGGATTGGTGAAACATGACAATGCTATAATTTTAACAAAAATGGGATTTTTCCAGAAATTGATGTATACAGTTAGGTCAGTGGCGGCCATTGGGGGGCCGCGAGTACGCGCGACACCATTGAGTAAACACCCCAAATTATTTTTTTAGTTATACAGATTTATTACAATTTCTATTGAAAAAATCTGAATTTTTGGTTCAATAAAATCGAGAATTATTAAAAATAAGTTATGAAAAAAGTCACTAGATGGCAGCACTACACTTTTCTTCGGAGAAAGTCAACTCACGAAAGCTGTATTGCACAGAATTTTCAACACATAGGGGAAAATACAGGGATATTTTTTAAGCCGTGTCCCTGCCATCGGCATCTCCTGAGTGAAAGAATGGTATAGGAGCAATATTAGAAATTTGGCGTGAAAAAAAACCAGACATTGCAGATTTACTAGTAGATTGTGTCGCGGGACTGAGCGCGCCCCCAGCCAAAAAGAAACAGAAGAGTAGAAAAACACGAAGAGGGACTTCTTAAATTGGCTCAGTTTCGCTAATTTGGCTTCAATTTTCTACATTTAAGAATGTGTTTGTTCTTATTCTCATCTTTGTTATAAATTTGGAAGTTTAAATAAACATTTGAACAAATGAGAGAATTAAGTGTACGTGTGTGGTGATGGGAAGGGGGGGGGGGTTATGATATTTTAGGGGTTTCTGGCTATCGTGAATAAAGTGCCTTGTTTAGGACACTCAGTTTGAGGGATCGCTTGACCCACCAGTCTTAATTTTTGAAGTTGTTTCGCATTTCGTCATTTCTGATGTAGTTTGTCTGTTGTTCTGTTCTTCCGGAAGGGATTTATTTCTATGTTCTGGTTGATCTGCTGGTGACGAATTTCAATATGTTTGACTTCAAAATAATTCTTTAAACGTCACGAGTTTCCAATTTTTGGCACACTGTGACATATAGGCTATTTTTAGTGACACTTTCATAAATGTGTTGTTTCGAATATTTAGTTTGAGTTGACTTACCCAGCTGTCTTACTTTTTCAGCTATTTAACATTAAAAAATGCCTAAAAATTAAAGAAATTCTAAGTATTTGTTAAAAAACTTAAAAATTAAATTTTCAGCATGATCCTTTTATCTGACGTCGTTTTTCAGGAAATTTTGGCCCGACCGCTGGCGACTATATTGGTAGCCCCCAAATTGGCTCTAGACTTATAATATTGGCCCTAGGCTTATATTTAAATTGAGGTAGCCCCCAAATTTCTTATCTTGGCTTCTAATTCAGCGAGTTTGATTCTAATCATGGTTATAGTCTCTGCACCATCTGTACGTGTCACCTGAATATATATTTTGTGCCAACCCCCTGGACGTAACTTTTAGCTTAGCTCCCTCAATTTTACATCTCGTTTCCTAACTGAGAGAGTTTGGTTTTGCTAGTGGCTATAGCCTCTGCACCATTTGTACATGTCACCTGGATATGCATCGTTGTGAGAAATCTCTGAGATTAACTTTTACTTCAGTTACGCCCCCCTCCAATTTCCCATCTCACCTCTTAATTGAGCGATTTTGATTTTACTGATGGCTATAGTCTCTGCACCATCCGTATCACCTTGATTTACATATTTGATGGACATAATATACATACATTTCTTGTGTCAACCCCTGGGCGTAACTTTTATCCACCACAGTTTTACATCGCTGTTCCTAATTGAGCGATTTTGGTTCTGCTAGTAGCTATAGTCTCAGCAGCATTAGCACATGTCACCTGGATCTGCATCTTTATAGTGATAAATCTCTGAGCGTAACTTTTACTTCAAATAGCACCCCCCCACACACACACACACACTTATCCATCTCGACTCCTGATAAAGCGATTTTGATTCAGATGGTGGCTATAGTCTCTGACCCACATGTAAGTATTAACTTGATATACATATTTGATGGATATAATATACATACATTTTTTGCGTTAACCCCTAGGCTTAACTTTTAGTTTAACTATAGTCCCCATAATTTTACATTTCAATTCCTAATTGAGCGATTTTGATTCTGCTGGTGACTATATAGTCTGAACATTTGTACATTTCACTTGGATACACATATTTTTGTGTCAACCCCTGGTTATAACTTTTAGTTTAACTAGTCCTCAGAATTTTACATATCTGCTCCTAATTGAGCGGTTTTGGTTTGGCTTGTCGCTATAGAGTGTCTCTTTACAATTTGTACATGTCACCTGGATATGCAACTTTAATATAGCAAATCCCCGAGCATAACTCTTACTTTGGTTACCCCCCCCCCCCCAATTTTCTATCTCATCCTAATCCACCGATTTTGATTTTACGGGTGACTATAGTGTCTGAACCATCAGTACGTATCGCCAGAATATGCATATTTTTAGTCAGCTCCCTGGGCATAACTTTTAGTTTAACTAGCCCCTACAATTTTACTTTAATGTAAATTAGGACTATGTAATGTTTTTCACTAGGAAAGATACGTTCCATGTGTCCAGGATTTTTATGAACGAGCGAGCAGGTGGGAGGTACGTTATTTTACTTAATACATCCGTCGTTTATATTTTTAATACTCCCGTTGCTATGCCCAAAATACGTATATGTATATACATATGCTTTATATATACATATATATAATATATATATATATGTATATATATATATATTACTAACATATATATATAGGCATAAATACATAGATGAGCGCCGCCCTCTACATGTCGCGCACGAGCCGCCACTGAGTTAGATGTTTGCTGTATACTGTTAGTTTTCCCATCAAATACCAAACACCTAACAGTTTGGCAAAAAGTGTCGCTAGTCATGTTGGTGCTCCAAGCCCTTCATTTACACGTTTATGTTTTCTTAATGAAACTTGTTTTTACATATCTTACTCACATGATGGCATGAACTGCCAACGGCCCTACCATGCTGAAAACACCGGTTCTCGTTAGATCACCGAAGTCAAGTAGCATCGTGCACGGTTAGTATTTGGGTGGGTGACCACCTGGGAACACTGCGTGCTGTTGGCACATGTCAGACGCAGTAGCCCGGTGGTTTGCGCGCTGGATTTGCACGCTGACACAACTGCCGCCGTGTGCATACGGAGTACGATCACGTTAAACATGTGGGTCCGTAAGTCCTTCCGAGAGGTAGATGGTAGGGGAAGGAGGGTACGGTCCCTGTGGATGCCTCCCCCACTGGGTTCTGGTCTAAATTGGGTGGCACTTCCTGGCCGTCCAAACGGTTACCTTACACCTTTTCTGGTAGGTCGGATGGTCTGGGTCTCAACAACATGACGACATGAACATCCAGATTCATATAAGTTTATATGTGACAAAATCTTAACGTTTTGTTACATATCATAACTACAGTTTTTGATTTTATTGTTTTGCAACTTTATCATTTTTTATACTCAATGGGTATGGGGCAGGCCCGGATACTAGCTCCGAGATTGGCCCAGGAAAAACGGGACATAATTGCCCTTTTAGGCCCACCATACACATTAAGAAAAAAATTAAATGCAATGGCCCTGACCCACAGGGAAATCTCTATAGAGATCCCACCGACTATATCTGGGTCTGGTGTGAGAAATCAATAATATGCTGGAAAGCATAATATGACGGATTCTGGCTAGGGGGACTACAAGCTTTACCTCTATCGGTGGCAATGCTACAAGGCATTAGCTTTGTAGCATTGCCTTCACTTTCAACCCCTAATTGCTCCTGGAAGGGAGAAAATGCAATGCAGAGACGATGGCATCTGGTACGTCAAGAAGGGAGTGAGTTCAAGAGTCAAATAGCTCAAGTTTTATAAGTGGTAAACTAGAGTGGCCTAAACTAGAGTGGTGCAGGTCTAAAAAGATTAAAAATATTTATCATACAATAAATAAAATTGATTTCTTTCTTTCGACCCAGCCCTTCCGACATACCCGAGGGTGTAAGGTATCTGTTTAGACTGCTGGGACAGTGCCATCTAATTTAGGCTGGAACCCTGTGGGGCGACATCCACAGGGACCGACCCTCTTTTCCTTGCTATCAACCGCTCGAAAGGACTTTCAAACCCACAAATTTAACGTGCTTGTGCAAGGGGACAATTTAGGCAAAGCCGGAAATCGAACTCAGGTCCTCTGAGTACAATCTCCATGACTTAACCACTCGGTTATCCCACTCCAAAACTGCTGCTTGTAAGACAGTAACTTACAAAACTTCCTTGAGGAAAGTATATATATGTCAGTTAGGTGACTACAGTTGCTTCGATAGCATTATAAGCTCTCTTTTTCAAATAACTGTATGTGCTCTTATCAACCACTACTGCCGCTCATTGGGCAGTTTGTTCTTGGCAGTTGTTAAGGGTAGATACTGTTCTTTTGGCCTAAAGTAGGGGCTTATAATGCCCTCGAAACAATTGTAGTCACCTAACTGACATATGCTTGCTTTCTTCCCGGAGGTCTTGTAAGTTGTTATATCTTTATTGACTTTGTGAATCTTTCGTATAATTTTTTCGGATTGTGCCTCCCCTGAGATTTTGAAAACTCGGTGCCTATGCAGGAGCTTACGATCTGCTTGTCCAGAGCCTGCTATTCCATTGACTTAAATGTGTCATGAGAGTACTGACTATTGTATTTTGGACACATGAAACAGAGTATATAGATTAAGGAGGACTACCAAAACATTAAGTTAAAAAAATATTCCTAACTATTATCTTGATCCCTTCTTTTACTCCAAGATCTATACTCAAATAAATTATAAGTAGTGGTTAGTTTTACTTCATTTCTGACCAGCACACATCTGCTGTAATAAAATCAATGTTTATTAATCATTAATTATTAATAAAATCAATGTTTATCAAGTCATTTTAATTTAATTAATTGAATGCCAGAAGTCTAAGGCAATTAAAATACTTTATTTGTGGCCCATAAAAGTGTTTATTTATATATATAAAAATAATTAAATCATGAAATTATCAATTATCTTAACTAAACACAAATTGAGACATATGATTCATAAATTAATATAATTATTCTTACAAATTAGTATTTTAACATTCTAACTTCATTGCAACCAAAGTTAATACAGTACAACTTTGAAAATCTGGACTAATCCGGACTTTGCCGATTTTTGATTATAGAGTTTGAATAAAATCCAACTTAATATTAACTAAATACACCATAAAGCACTATTTTTAGTAAAAATAATGACAAAAGTTAAGTTAATCAATTAAAACATATTACAGTACAGGATCTATGATCCAGACTGCTTGGGACTTCAGGTAGTTTGGATAAAGGGTTTTTACGTAATTCGGAACACTTTTTCTAAAACTTACTGGAATGGTCTAAAATGTTACAGAAAATTATTATTCATTTTAAAAACATGTATTAAATAAAGTTTTTTTACAATCCATATGAAAAAATATACTTGGTTAACTATTAAAATACAAATTACATGTAATTATAGTATAAAATTTAGTGATTAAGAAAATTTTTGAAAGAAAAAAAATGTCTGAAAAAAAGTTGATTATTCAGGCTAGTTATTAGAAGTCTTTTTTTGATACATTTGAACTAAAGTGGGTCCTCACCATATTCATCTCCTAATATTTTAGCAGAAGCACCTTTGTTTATATGTTTCAAAATGGTAACTTTATTTTTTATAGATAATGAAACATGTTTTCTTATAGAATTCATTGCATCAGATGATGGTCATTTAGACATAATTCAGACTAAATATGTTAACTAAGAATTTTCTTCAAATGTGTCACAATTGAGAAGTAAAAACTAACAACTCTCAAACTGATCTAAAGTAAAAATAACCCGAGTACTCATAATTTTCATGCCCCCAGAAAATACTGCAAACAATTTCACCCCAAAGAAACTAGCCCTTTCTCAATTAAATCGATCCACTTTAGGTGGAAAAAATGAAAATCATGCATTTTTCCCTTTCCCAACACACCCAAATTGTCTGATAATTGTAAACGTATGGAAAAAAACATGGTAGTTCTCTGTATCTTTCATGGTAGTTCTATCAGTTCATCTATGTTTTATTTATCTTATAAAAAAAAGATTTTAAATCCCTGTATCCTAGGAAAACAATTAAGGAATATGTTGTAAATTGGAAACACTTGTTTAACACCTTTGGCATTATCTTAGCAGACCACTGTGGAAAAAAATCAAAACAAGCTGTTTTAATGTGGTTACAGTTTATTCATAATCAGCGCATACAGATTATTCATAATCAGTGCATACAGCTAACGAAACGGTTAACTGGAAATGCTAAAAATTAATTTTTATGTTAAGAATTTAAAAAATGTGTGAAAATGAAAACCAAAAATTGAAAATTGTAAACTTACTAGTAAACGAGAAAAAATTTGAAAATCTCTGCAAATTTCTTTAGATTCCATAGCTTTTTCCATAAACCCTAGTCCCTTCACAGTGAAAAATGTTATGACGTCACTTTACCACTACGAAGTCACCGAGGCATCAAACGAACGCACCCATTCTAAAAAAAATGGTTTTGCTAAAAAGATAAGTTCCTTATCGTTTCACAAACGAAATGTTCTATCACTCGTCCAATGTATGTTTATCTGACATGGAACAAATATATCCACCATAGAGTTAATGAGTTCGCTTTTACCTCTATGATACTTGTCAATTTTTCCCTCGCCAGAACTATTTTTAGTAACATTTCCGGTATGATTAGTACGGATTCAGCAAGACCTTTGTTTACGTCAGGATCACAAACAGTTGAAGTGAGAAAAATGTAGGTTTCAACATATCAGGTTGGTTAAACCAGAGAATAGGCCACCCACCACACTTCCGATTGCAACACGGGAGAATGCGCCAACTTGGCGTGATCTGTACTTCAAAAAAATCCGTGCGGTGGCCTATTATTCGGATTTACCATAACTTTTTTATTGATATTGCTAATTAAGGCAAAAAAGCATTTGGCGGGATTTTAAATAGAAAATCGCTATTTGGCACAATTTTTGACAAATAATTGCTTGTTGGCCCAGAATTTGGCATTGTTTTGCCGAATTCCGATTTTGGGAGCGTCCGGATATTGGGACACCAGATAAGAGGTCACATACTATATTTAATAAAAAAAATGGGGCAAAAGAAATTTCTAAGAAAAAATATACACATTAATAATCTAGAATGTGTAAATGAAACAAAATGATAAAAATCATGATGGAAAAGGCCTCACTGTAGAAAAATTTCGAAGCCTATAGATGTACTTAAAATTTAAGGAAGTACATCAGAATAGCAGAAGTTGAGTAGTAGTAGTTACGACATCACAAGAGTGGTGTTTATATACTCAAAGCACGACAAGGTAGGTTCAAATCGAAAGACTCATTTATTACTTAAAAACTGAAGCATAACGAACATAAATAACTTGTATCATTAATTTTGATAGAGTTAACAGGAAAATAGATACAGCATAATTGAACATTGTCTAAACTGACAATCTACTGATATTACATCATCAGTCATAGGATCTAAGTCAAATAAACATGACTAACATAGGCTCAAGGCCACAACAGGCCGACTATACCGATCTACTGACTGACCTGACCTGACCTACTGATACATCCCCACACCGGGTGTATTTATATCAGTTTGAAGTTAACGTTTCTTTTCCTGGATTATGCCAATTTCCTGTTGAATAGAAATTAGCATATTCCGGTCAAATTCTATCACGATCTGCAGAAACCCAAATAAAAATGAGGTGAGACACAAAACAAACGATCCGAATTCTGGACAGTTAACCGGGAGATATTTAACCTTTAGATTTTGACAGTATCTTTAGTCAAATACACGAGGTTGTTTACCATGTGTTTCTAACATTTGACCCCCTCCTGTAGATTGTGTCGAATAAACACAGAAAAGCAATTTAACTTTATAGTGAAGAATACAAATTTATTGAGTTTAGAAATTAAAAAAAATAGTTTCAGTGTATAAACAAGTTATAGACAATGTTAACTAAGATGTATAAACACATTCATGATACAATTACATGAAAAATATATCTAAAAGATCTCTATGCTTGTAGCAGGAGAATCATTTTTAAATCCTTTATAAACATCGCCACACAGTTGAAACTCAATAGTATCTAATCTACTAATTGAGGAATTTTCAAAAATTTATATATTTTATCAACCTTTAAACATCACCACACAGTTGAAACTCAATAGTATCTAATCTACTGATTCAGGGATTTGCAAAAAGATGTATTTGATATATAAAATTTTTTAAAACTTTAGACATCACCACACAGTAGAAATTCATTGGTAATAAAGTTACTAAATGAGGGATTTCAAAAGTTTGTATTTCAAAAGATTTACTCACTTTATTTTATTTTTAAGTAACCTTTTATTGTATAAAAATTTCACAGAATTTAAAAATCATTTCCTTGGCTATTGGTTTAGTAAAACCATCAGCTTTATTGCTTTTACTGTTAATAAATTTAATTTCAAAAAGTTTCTTTTCTACTAAATGTCTTAAAAAATGGTATTTTACATCTATATGTTTTGTACGGCGATTCTCAATGGGTGAATTTGAAAAATTAATGGCTGCTTGATTGTCACAGAATATTACACTATTACCTAATTCAATTCCAAGCTTTTTACATTCCATTAAAATGTTTTGTACCCACATCATTTCTTTTGCAGATTCAGTTAGGGAAATATATTCTGCCTCCATGGTAGACAGACTAATGTATTTATGTTTAAAAGTCCTCTATGATATAGGAACATTATCAATTTAAAATATCATGCCACCTAATGCCACTCTGTCATCATAATTGGCTGCAAAATCAGAATCAGAAAAAATTTAAGGTTTATACTTTGGATATTAGATAAGTTTAATTTCAAATCTTTAGTTTGATCTACATACCCTAACAATTTAAGCAAAACATCCCAGTATTTAATACCTGGATTTTTTTGAAATTATGAAAAGATGTTAACTGCATAGCAAATATCAGGTCTAGTTCTACTAGCAAGAAATGAAAGACATCCTAATAAATTCCTGTAGGGTAGTTTTTCATTTATTCACTTTCGAATTGATCAGCAGGACAATCTGCTTTGCTAATTATAATCCCTTTGGATATTGGGTATTTGAAATTTGAAAAATTTTCACACATTTTTCTAATGTATTGGTTTTGATGAATGATATAGTTATGCTGGTTTTCCTCAAACTCAATACCTAGTAGCAATTTTATTTTCCCCAAGACAAATTTAGATTTTAAAAGTGAAGTAATGTTTTGTAAATCATTTTGATTTTTAGCAAATACTATGATGTCATCAATGTAAACAATTAGCAGGACATTGTTACTATATATATAAGCACAATTACACCATTTCAATTTAACAAAGCTCAGCTTTCAGCTCAGCTCAGCTTCAGCTTTCTGAGAACATGATCAAGTTCTAAGTACCACTTTCGACCACTTTGATGTAAACCATAAATGGCTTTATTTAATAGACAAACATAATTATTCTTACTTTTATCAAAAAATCCAGGAGGCTGGTACATAAAAGTTTTCTTATTTAACTTTGCATACAAATATGCACATTTTACATCAAGTTGAAAGTGTAGCCATCCTAACATACAGACAAAAATAGTGAAAAACATTCTTATTATGGTAAAATTTATAGCAGGACTAAAAACTTCTTTATAAGTTTGCCCCTTTTCCTGACTGAAGCTCTGGGCAACAAGTCTAGCTTTGAATCTGCTAATTTCCCCCCTTTTGTCTCTTTTGAGTGTATACACCCAAAGGCAGCCAATTACTTTGTAACAGGTGCAGGCACTAAGTCCTAGACACCTCTTTCCTTCATGACACCTAATTCGTCTGCCATGGCTGTATTGCACTCTTTGGATTGGGGAGAAGCAACAGCTTCCCTGAAGTGTTTGGGGATCCTTATTTCCACACTATTAGTCTCAGGTTGGTTACCCAATGTACGCTGATTTTTCTAGAAATTAAATAATCTTTCATCAAATTTAATATTATTTCCCTCACACAATTTTTTAATATCGTTCATGGATCTGAGTCTCGGACCTTTCCCTTAATAGTAATAATAAACATCAACTCGAGATCCTGTTTCTCTAGGAAGTTGCTTTCTGAGCCAAAGAAGGAACCAGACGACAATCAACAGAAGACCCCGTTTCTTCACTGAGTTTATCAGTGTCTTTTTCTTCCTCTGCATTTCTATCCGTATACTCCTCATCAGACAAATCTAAATATCGCAATTTTTGAGGTGTAAATTTAACCTTTTAAAAATCAATTATATTTGTTTTTTCATATTCTTTGGGTCCTAGGCCACCTTCCTCTGTCTACTCTCATTAAATTTTACGTTACTGGTTTCAATTATTTTGCAATCATCTAAAAGCCAAATTCTATACCCTCTTGTCTTAGGTGCATATCCAATCATTATCCCTTCCTAAGCCCTCATGTCTAGCTTGCCCCTAAGCTGTTTTGATTTCTCAACAAAAGCTTGGCTTCCATAGACCTTGAGATGAGATACCGATGGTTTTCTGCCACTATATAATTCCAGAGGTGTTTGGTTTTTGAATTTGGGACAAATGCGATTTTTGACATAGGTGAAACAGAGAAGAGCTTCTGCCCAAAAATAATCAGCTAAATTGCTGTCATTAAGCATAGCTTTAATGCAATCTAATGCAGTCCAATTAAAACGTTCTGATTCTCCGTTTTGTTCAGGTGTATAACTTGTTGCTTTTATTCCCTTATTTTCTAAAAGTTTGTTAAATTCATTATTACAAAATTCCATACCATTATCAGTGTGTACACAAATAATTTTGTGATTTAAAACTCTTTCTGCTCTGTTCTGAAACTGTTTAAACTTATCAAAAACTTCAGATTGTTTCATCGGGAATACAGTAATTTTTCTGGAATAATCGTCAGTTATGCTCAAAAAATATTTAGCCCCTCCTATGTGATGGTTTTGGCATAGGGCCGCACATATCCATATGGATTAGCTCAAGTGGTTTTTGAGATCTGATTCTTTCTATTGATTTGAATGAAACCCATTTTGATTTAGCAAGTTTACGACATTTACAGTCAATTTTCCTTTCACCGATTTTTGGTAATCCATTAACAGCAGAAATTTTACATGTATGGTATAGATAATCAAAATTAATGTGGCTAAACCTTTTATGCCAGAGTCTAGCATTTCCCCCTACCTCAGTAGTAGGCCTAACTTGCATTTTGCTTTTAAATACATCATATTTACAAGGTTTTTTATTTTTAAAAACATTTGCACTAGAACTTATTTTCTTACTCTTAAAGATTTTACTGGTGTATCCCAGTAACATTGGCCACTAGTAACATTGGTGATGATGCAGAAAGAGATGTTATTTACGATCCTGGCTCTGGTCATCTCATTGTGTGTGTCTCTCTCTCTCTCTCTCTCTCATATCCTCTTTCCCTATTAACATCAAAGTGTTTTTCTCAAAAATGAAATCTAGTTTTGTAAATGTCCTCCATTCGATCATCACCCTTCCCCCTCTCTGAAATTCTAGCTACACCTATAAACTATGCGGATATTTAAAAGAATATTTCAATATCCTACCATACTACAAGTTTTCTATTCAATCCATGATCCTTTACAAAGTATACATACCGACAGGGGAAACATGCCCTATAATGTCTTGGGTCAGGGCCCTAGGTCTGGGTTTGTACAAAGTATACATTGGGGCCTGGGCCATCCCATTCGAGTGGTGTCTGTTTTCTCTGATGGGCGGCCCTGTTCAATGCAATGCCCAGCATTCGTAGATTGGAAAACAAAATCCAGTACTGTAAATGTCCTCCATTCAATAGTCGCCCCTCTCTAAAATTCTATCTATGCCTATAAACTATGTGGATATTTAAAAGAATGTTTCAACATCCTATAACAATTAGGAATGCCATGAAACCAAAAAAGAACCAATAGCAATACCGATTAGATTGCTATTATAATGTATAAAAAATTCATAATTGCTGTATAAAACTTATTTCAGCCAAAATTTATAACTGGGCACTAGGCTTAGGTGATGTATCGATATATCGTAAAAAACCGGTATGAAGGTGACATTACCATACCAGTTTTGTAATTTACAAGTCAGTGATACATCGCAATTTCCCGATGTTTATAGCCAGAGCTTAGCACCGATCTTGGGAGTGATGATTCCAGCTTTGCAATTTTCTTAGTGCATGCACGAATTCCGGATGAAAATAGCCATTTCCGAGTTTTACAATGATGCTGATATTTCTGCACGATTTTTCACCGGACACATGCACAAATTCCTGGTGTTGTCACCACCAGTATATTGTGATTTCCTGGTGTCACAGTTATAGCCAATGCGTTATGGCTAGGCTCAGTATTGGAGCAACATCCTTCTGATGTATTTTCTGTAAGCTGCATCTAAGTCAATGATGCATACTGTCTTCCTTTCTGTTTAATTTCATTTCGTGAGTAATAAATTCAGTTTTTATTTTTAATTTACTGCTACGTGTTTTGGAGAATATACTTAAATTTAATTAATGTTTATATTTAAATTTAAATGTTGGTTATTAACATGTTTATACTTAAATTTAAATGTTAACTACTCAACATGTTTATACTTAAATTCTAGCTTTCTTAAAAGTTAAATGCTTATACTTAAAAGTTTTCTACAATTCAATTTTCCTTAAAGATACTTTTAGCTTTACAATTATACCAAAATTTCAAGACTCCAATAATTAGTTATACATAAAACTCAATTGAAATTTGATTATGATTATACTTGATGTTATATCATGCTATGTGTGCACTTAAATTTAGATATTGTTGTTACTGAAGTATTTTAAAAACTAAGGCCAATTGTTATTATATCTATATAATTTAATGACAAACTGAAAAATTGACACTAGTTAACATGTCAATGTTCTTGGATTAAAATTTTTTAGTACAATTGCGTATGCGTCGAATTTAACAATTTGCATGAGGGAGTCGATTGCTGGAAGAATGTGAACAAACATCATGATTCACTATTCCCCTGAATGATGTTCAAAAACAGTTTTATTTATTTTTGAATCACTTACTTTGTTCTTGGGAGTGACTCACGGCATTCTTTCAGCAGATGTCTTCATTCAAATTGAATATCCAACACGTACACAAACTAATTTGCATATTTAAGGGAGGACCCCGGACATCATAGCATTCCGGTAAGTACCCATCCCTGTATATATAAGAGGTTCACTTTGGAAACGTCATTAGATCCAAGATCTTTGGAGGTATTAGATCAGTAAATCAATAGATTGATCGGGTACTTGAGATCTGGTTATGATCTTGTATGATGGTCTTCAGATAGAATGTCTTAGTAACAAACAATTATGGTGTTGAAGGATATTCAGATGTGTAAATCTGTGTGTGATGCTTTTTGTCGCAAAGTTATGTACCAGTGATTTTATGCTTTTAATCTTAAGCATGTGTATAACAGTTCATAATTCAAGATATCTAACTGAAGCTTACCGTGTTCCAAATATGGGACCTGTATGAGGTGGAAAACCAAACGACATATAAAGGTAAATTTGTCGCTATTGATGTTTCCAATATGAACCTCTTATGCTCATCAACTCTAAGCAATTTGTATATACACCTGTACCCTGATTTACATGGAAGATAGGTTCTGCACAAAACCGTGTAAATTGAAATCTTGGATTTTGCTAAGTAAAATCGCGTAAAACGAAAATAACCCCAAAATGTGCATGATTCAGTCATTTATTTAAGTAAAACAAAAGTAAGACATCTTAGAAAACTTAAAATTATACTTAGTTTATAAAACAACAAATATGAATATAGTAATATAACATATTTAATTTATTTTATATTAGGAACAAAGAACAAAAAAACAAAAAGACCCTCAAAAATTAATTATAAATTTAATCACTGTCATCACTTTCATGTACTGTCAGAATTTTCTTTCTGATAGGTATGACGTCACTTTCATCACTTGAGCTTTCTTGATGCGATTCTGGCTCAATGGTTGACGAATTACGCAAGATCTCGGGTTGACAAGACTTTGTCATGAAATCGGTAATTAACAATTGCGTAGGTTTTTTTGCTAAATCTTTATAGACCTCTTCATATTGATTTAAGCATTTATGAAGGTCAAAAAATTCATCTATCAGCCTCATAATATTAGCTTGTGATTTAGGTTCAAAATGTTCCTTAAGTAAGTACCATGCTTCTTTGGGATTTTCCGTAGATGATATCATTTCTCTATACTCAATTTCAATTCCATAAAACAGCATTGACATCACTTTATCCCATCTCCTTTCAGCATCCAATCTATCTTTTCTTGATTTTTAATCTAACTCGATTGTAGCACCAGTTACATAGCTGTAACAGCCCTCACTCATTAGCGCATACTTCATATTGACACTCCATGACGAGTAGTTCCCAAGGATTAGTTTTTCCATTTCCGTTGCCATGGTTACTTTTGTACTACTCAACTCCACACCTTTAGACATAAACAAAGATGGCCACTTCCTTTTCGTTAACCCTTACGCTCTCGGTCCCTTCTAGGAGCTCGGTGTGTTGACTGTATCAAACTTTTAACACATACTTTAAAACAGTACTCAGACTGGAACAGTTCATAAACTGGGCATCTGGGCCCATAACCCGTTGATGGAAAAGGCATCGCTGTAGAAAAATTGTGTAGCCTATAGATTACTTCTATAAATTTTAAGTACAAGTTTAAAATATATATGTATTAAATATTTATAGTCTCTGACCAAATCATTAGACACAGGTGAGTTTTCACAATTTTTAGACTTACAAGAACAATACTTCTATTGTGTCATATATTATTGTTAGAATAGGTTGAGATATATTTAGAAAACACATCAATCAAATGGGTGTATTTGATTGGTAAAGTCACTGCATCACCCAATGTCCTTGAACAAGCATGATCTTTAAATCAGTTGCAATAGTGGGATCAATGTGAGTGGAAGCGGACATGCTTTATCTTTGTGTTATTACATTTTCGTTTCAATTGTTTTGTTGATATTTTTAAAAATTAGTTTAAACATTCCATGTTTAATATTATTCTGTAAAACATTATTTATATTAGAATAATGTGAATAAAACTAATGATTTGACAGTCAGGTGTGCTGTGGAAGTGATTATTACTTTTTGTTCCAAAAAATATTAAAAACATTCAAGTATCTTACTGATGCATTGTGTGTACACCAAATCTCCCACATATACTAGTTGTATCTATTCAGTACACTGACTACTTATGCTATTTTTCCACAAGACTACACCAACTGACACATTCAAATAAGTAAAACTGCTTGTGGACAACAACATAAAAAAAAATAGGACATAATGCATAGCATAGAAGAAGACCACCACTGCACCCAGTTAGCAAATTTATTTACAGATTCAACGGAATGGAAGGTAAATTTAGACTGTTTCAGGTTAAGGCATATTTAATGCCTAAAAATGTTTTTAATGAATATACCTGCCAAACCTACTCTTACACAACGCATTCAACATACTGAAAAATAAAAATAAAAAACAGGTGAAATAGAAATCCCTATACATCAGAAAAATAACCCCTGTGAGAATAAATACTTCAAGCTCACAGTTCAGAAAACAGGTGAGAATTATTTAGATAAAAGTAATTGCTTAGATACTCATCGTATCCTGATCCTATGACTTCGAACCCATGTGTGTTTGACAGTGGGGGCTTGTGATCAATACGTAGAGAGAGGCGCTGATTACAGCATATTATATATATATATATATTTATATATAAATATAAATTAGTAAATCCAAAGTTAGAATGTATGTAGTAACTCATAATACACTATTCCAAAATTTTCTACAAAATACAAAGAAATATAAGAAATTAAGACATATATATATATATATATATATATATATATATATAAATAAATTGAAAATATGCTTGTATATGTGTTTGTGTATAATGATAATTAGCTGTTAAAACTTGAATTTATAATAAAACTTCAAGTTGTAATATAAATTAAAGACTTTTAAACATTTTGCTGTGAGAGTGATTCTTACTATATATTTTAAATGTCTTCAGAAATTATTGTTTCTTAGTTTTATAGTTAAATTTGATATATATATATGATTTGATAAATTTGAGATATATAATATATATATATATATATATATATATATATTTTAAGATTTTTTTAAGAATAGTTGAATATTGCACTGCGCTGCAAAAAGAAATATTGAATCATATTAGATTTAAAGGCATCTATGAAATATTTACTGTTTTTCCTAATGTTTTACATTGAAGAGTCAAAAACATATGATATGGACTGCATATAAATTTATTTCATTCAGAGGTAAGTTAATTTCTGTAACAATTAATAATCACATGTAAAAGGAGTTGAACAATGTTATTTACATTGAATCAATTGCATATATATTCAAATTTGGTTCTTTTGTTACCAACACCTTAATATACTTAATAATTGCACTCATATGCAAGTACAACAAATATATAAAAATGTTATACTGACTTCGTATTACTTAGATTGGTGCTTGGCGTTTTTGGCTACATTGATGGCGTTGCTATTCAACACGGTTTCCAAATGTGCTATTATGTGAAAATGCTGCATGAGAAGGGAGTTGAGAGATTTATTTTGCAATTTTTGCATGAAAAGTTTAGTATGCGAGTATAGGTCATTTTATGAATTAACTACCAACATCTCAAAATTGCAGCATGCCAGGGTTTTAAAATCAGTGTTATTTCCTACTAATAATAAAATTACTGCATAATTTGGTTTCTGATGATTATAAAATACCTTTTATAAAATTATAATGTATATCGATTACCAAAAGATTTTATATGATTGACTGCCAGTTAATTATTTTATATTAAAAAAACATTTTATATTAAAAAGTAGTTTTTATAAAATGCTCATGTATTTTGATTATCAAAATATTTTACATGATTGACTGCCATTTGTTTATTTTATATTAAACAAACTTAATATGGATGCATTCTGCATGTTTGTACTCGCTAAAAGTAAATAACATTTCATACTTCATAGACAATACAATCGTGGAAAATGTTGTTCAAATTACTTCATTCGTTATTTGGATATCGTGTCCACAGACATTTACATGCATAAACAGCCATTCACACACGTAGATCATGCTAAATTCAAGTTGAAGGATGTTTTCAATATTTAAGTACGTCAAAAAGACAAATTTAACATTTCAATCCATCATACTTTCCCTTTACATACATAAATGTAGAGAATGTAACAAATTTTTGATGGGACTTATATATGAACTTTTATATTTTAAAAATATAAACTTTTGAAAAATTTAAAATAGAATTGCTTATATAACTTTAAAAATAAACTAAATTATACTTGTATAAACAGTAAGTTTATTCAAGGATTTATTTAAAAATACTAATACTATACAGTACAACCTCGAAAATCCGGACTCGTCCGGACTTTGCCGATTCCGGATTTTCGATTTTTCCGGATTATAGAATTTGAATAAAATTCAGATTTGATATCAACTAAATACACTATAAAGCACTATTTTTAGTAAAAATAATGGCAAAAGTTAAGTTAACCAATTAAAACATATTATTTAATCTAAAAAATAGGGCAAAAGAAATTTCTAAGAAAAAATATACACATTAATAATTTAGAATGTGTGAAACGAAATGATAAAATTCCATTTTATCATTTCATTTAAATATTTGAATTAACATTTGTTATTTCATTAATTTTGGTTTATGGGAAAGTAGTTTTCTTTATTCTGTAGATGGACATTACTTCTGCTCGATTATAATGCTTCTTTGTTCAAGACCTTTAATTGCATGATCGATTGTTTGCATAAGATTATCAATGGGTATTTTTTCTTCTCCACATTTATCGTCACTACTTCGATCTTTTTTATTTAATATCATATCGCGAATTTCGCCATCATTCAATTTATTTACGATTGGCGCATCATCATCAAAGTGCAGAACTTCCGTTATATCGGCTTTGTCGAGATTTAATGAAGCGCCGGAAGATTTAATGCAGTGCTGAGATTTAATAAAGATCGAGGATTAGCACTTTTGACGATGTATTTAAAGGTGTAAATGTGTTTAAACCGTTTTCGCTATTAACGAACGAGAAACAACAAATAAGAACTCAAAAGTTTTATTTATTCTCTAGCATCTATATAATGTTATGTTTAAAAGGACTGATGACTATGAAAAAAGTAAAAACTTTATTAGTAATAGTCAAATGTGTAAAAAATATCGCAGTAGATAAAATAAATATATTTTCCAAAAAAGAAAAATATCTCTCCTCTCAATGATTATTCTAAATTACGATGAGTCATTACTAGGTTACAGCAGCACCCGGACGTGGTGGGGCAGGGAAAGCGAAGAAAGGAATTTGCTTAGTTCCTAATCGTAAACACAGCCGACTGTCACCGGTGGCAAGCCGACCCCTTTGAGAGGTCTGTGTGTTAATGACCTTGTTGCTCGGTTCTGGGCGATACGATATTATTTAGTTATTTATTTGCTATTTATAGTTTGTAAATATGGCTTTCTAAACAAAAAAGGCAAAATATACAGTCGATTTCAAGCTGACACGTTCGACGAGAACGAAAAAATCATCAGATATTGGGAGGGGGAGAAGATTCTAAAGACAAAATAGAATACATTGAAGAATGGAAATCGTAATACGAATTGAATAAAATAAATTTCCGTGAGCGT
The DNA here is from genome assembly GCA_951213105.1 of Amaurobius ferox. Lineage (NCBI taxonomy): Eukaryota > Metazoa > Arthropoda > Arachnida > Araneae > Amaurobiidae > Amaurobius > Amaurobius ferox. Next base: position 17,344,016 of record OX578142.1, on the reverse strand, counting down.
TAATATGAATTCTCGGGATTTTTAGATTTAATTGAACATCTTTGATAAAATGTTACGATAACGTTTTAAAGTGTTTAATATTAAAAATTACATTGTTTCAGAAAAATGTCTTTTTCAATAATGAGAAAAGGAAATTTTGATAATAAAAATTCCGTATTTAAATAACGATGTATATTTTACGTGAAATAACTCATCAGGAGTTGTGACTTGAATAAGGGGGAGGAGGGATTAACGCTAACAACTCAATTCACGCTCCAACCACGAGCCTATCTATCTACTGCAGTCATGAAGACTAGATAGATCTCTCTAGTCTTCATGACTGCCGTCCATCTAAACTTTCGTTCCATTTCCGGGTTCAGAAAGTCGACCGGAAAATACGGTAAAATAAATAATCTTATGTATAAAATAAATAATCTTACCTTATTATATCTTTTTTAAATCCGCGACTTCGTCAGTCCGGGGAAAAAAAAAAAAAAAAAAAAAACGAAAATTTGGAAAACGTCCGGATTTTGGAGGTTTCCGGATTTTGGATGTCCGGATTTTCGAGGTTGTACTGTATTTGAAAACAACAGAAACCATGAAATTCATATTCTTAAGTGCAGCCACAATAGTGAAATAATGCCAATTCTAGAAGACTGACCATAAATTGGCTCATTTTCTGGCGATGGGCACTCAACAATACGCAGCGGACAATGCTTTGAGAATAGCCAATGCTCATATTCGTTACTTCAAATTTGCAATATAGTATTTGAAACTTTGTATCTTTCTTCTATCTGGGTTGCTCTGAATTCGCGGCCTTAAGACGAAATCATAGTGTAAACGAATTTTGTAGTGCTGCCATCTTATAATGCATTCAGCAACTAAACTGTCAATTTTAGTTGCTGAATGCATTACAAGATAGCAGCACTACACTTTTGTGGAAGGACGTTTTGCAAAATTTGCAAATTATGCAAAAAAAAAAAAAATTTCAAATATTTTTAATGCACTTATATGAATAAAAATAATAATGTAGGAGTTTTTTTATGAGGAAATTGCATGCTGTGCACCTTCTGGGCATGAGCCGCCACGGGTGTTTGACCTCTCAAAAGGTCAGGTCATAAAATAAAGTTGTCAAAAAGTTGGCTCCTATGCTCTTGGGCAAACTATTCAGACAATGGAAGAATTGTTTGACATACATTGCTTGTCTGACTATAGGTGCTATGTGTGGATTGTTATACCTAGGAATATCCTACTTGAAATAAACTTATCAAATACTAGAGTATTAGTACAAAACTGATTTAAAATTGCTTAAATGTGCTATGGGTGCATTGTAGTCACTGAAAAACTGTACAAATATTTTATTGTTGGGAAAAATTATACTAAAATTTCTTTTTTAGTAAGTGCAACAACAAAATTTATAGAAGCAAAGTTTAAAATATGTATATATTAAATATTTATAGTCTCTGACCAAATCATTAGACACATTTGAGTTTTTACAATTTTTAGACTTACAAGAACAATACTTCTATTGTGTCATATACTATTGTTAGAATAGGTTGAGATATATTTAGAAAACACATCTATCAAATAGGTGCATTTGATTGATAAGGTCATTGCATCACCCAATGTCCTTGAACAAGCATGATCTTTAAATCAGTTGCAATAGTGGGATCAATGTGAGTGGAAGCGGACATGCTTTATCTCTGTGTTATCACATTTTTATTTCAATTGTTTTTATGATATTCTTAAAAATTAGTTTAAACATTCCATGTTTAATTTTATTCTGTAAAACATTATTTATATTAGAATAATATGAATAAAACTTATAATTTGACAGTCAGGTGTGCCGTGGAAGTGATTATTACTTTTTGTTTAAAAAAATATTAAAGACACCCAGGTATCTTACTGACGCATTGTGTGTATACCAGGTCTCCCACAGATACTAGTTGTATCTATTCACTAAACTGACTACTTACTCTAGTTTTCCACAAGACTGCACTGACACATATTCAAGTAAGTAAAACTGCTTGTGGACAACAACACAAAAAGAATGGAACATAATGCATAGCACAGGACAAGACCACCACCGCATCCAGTTGGTAAATTTATTTACAGGCTAAATGGAGCATAAGGTAAATTTAGACTGTTTCAGGTAAAGGCATACGTAATGCCTAAAAATGTTTCAAATGAATACACCTGCCAAACCTACCCTTATGCAACATGTTATTCAACACACTGGGGGAAAAAAAAAAGGCGAAATAGAAATTGCTATATATCACACAAACGACCCCCTAAATTTATTCTTTGGCAGAATTTTATATATTATATTTTTGGCAGAATTTAATCTAAACACAGAAGAAGAAAAATCATCCAGAAGTAAATTATTCCCAGAACAGGTGCTAACTCCCCCAAATATACAAAAATACAAAATAGATATAAAAAAATATGCCAAAGTTATAATCAAAACAATGCATATTTTTTACAAGTAATACTAAATACTCTTAAATGTAAAAATTTGATGTGGGCAGTTGCAAAAAAAAGAGTTTTTATTTCAATGGACAGGAGAGTGAACTAAAAGAGGCCAATCAGCACCATTAATACAACCCAACACAGAAGATGCAACACCATGAAAGAGCGAATAGAGTGGGATGATAAAGGACACACAGACTGAGATGGCATATATAAATAAGTGATGTTAACTCCAGAAGGAAAATGCATTACAGTAATAGCATAGACAGGGTGATCAGTAGGCAGTAGGACCACCTCTTATGGCGATACAAGCAGCAACCCTTCGAGGAACAGATACATTGAGCATGCGGATAGTTTCCTGACAGATGGATGAACATATGCCTTTAACAATTCTCCACAGTCCACAGGCTGTTTGAGGTGGAGTGGGGCAGGCAAACAACAGTGGTGATACTTCGGTAAGACCACCCAGCTGTACGTAAGCCTAAAATTAATCTCCTCGCAGAATCATCCAAATCCTGAAATGGACTTCGGTGGCATTAGTTAGGCATCTCTTCAACAACATATGTCTTCTGAAACAAGAACCAGGTTGCAAAACAGGTTTCCGTAAGCGACAGATAGTAACAACTGTTGGCTCATCTGCTATTTCCATCTCTTTTATCCCATACTCTAATCACATGACCTACTTGCATACATTGGTCAGCTGCATTTGTCCCGCAATTTGCATAACTATAAGGGCAAAACTTTATGGTGTTGCATTTTCTATGTCGGGTAGTGTATGTTGTGACTTTTTATAAATATTGTATTATTATTTAGGTTATTTTGAGTTATTTTGGTTGATTTTAATTAAATTTCTCTTATCAATATTATTGTTATTTAATTGGTCTGTGATCTACTAGTTATTTAACTACAAAAGTATTATAGTTTACAACCCCCCCTACCTTTATCTTACCTAAATTCTAAGGGAAATAAATAACAGAAACAAATAGAAACAAGGTAAATACCCAACATTTATTTAGTAAAATAAATATGAGAGGAGAAAAATTCATTTATAAAACTGCACTTATATCTATCTGATGAATATTCAACAAAGTTACTTTTATAATTATATATAAGAATCCAATAAATTTAACTACAATTAAGATAATAGTTAAATGTTTTCAAAATATATGAATTAATCCCAGATTCACTTCTATCTCAGGTCTGAAGACCAGAGTTTGGATTTCATGCCTATCCAGTAAGCGAAAGAAAATTTTAAATGAAAAAGGATAATAAAAATGTCAATTCAAGACTTCAGAGTAAAACTTTAAAATTATAAGGATAATAAATAGTTAGTTTAAGGCTTCTACATATAAGATCAAGATAATGTTACAAAAATATTAAAACTAAAAATACAAAACTTAAAATTAAAAAAACTAATACAGTACAACCTCGAAAATCCGAAAATCTCCAAAATCCGGACGTTTTCCAAATTTACGGGTTTTTTTTCCCCCAGACTGACGAAGTTGCGGATTTAAAAAAAACAGGGTAAGATTATTTATATGGAATTATATTTTATAAACAAATACCGTATTTTCTGGTCGACTTTCGAAATGAAACGAAAGTTTAGATGGGCGGCTGTAGATTGGCTTGTGGTTGGAGCGTGAATTACGTTATTAGCATTAATCCCTCATCCCCCTTATTCAAGTCACAACTCCTGATGAATTATTTCGCGTAAAATATGCATCGTTATTTAAATACAGAATTTTTATTATCAAAATTTCCTTCTCTCATTATTGAAAAAGACATTTTTCTGAAACAATGTAATTTTTAATACAGTAACCCCTCGTTGTATCGAGCATCAATATATCGCGCTTCTGCTACGTCTCCCATTTTTTTTTTCTTTTTTCTGATTTTTCGTTTACATTCCTTTACTTTTCCAAGACTGGAGTGTTACAACATGAGTCGTCGGTGGGGCGGGAGTGAATGAGGGTTTTATTATTGTCTTTTTTATTATTGTACTTTCCCTCCTAAATTTTTATTGAATATGTTCATAAAAGTATAATTTTTATCATATCGGTCGATATATCGCGCATTTTGCTATGTCTCCCGGCAAGAGCGATATAATGAGGGGCTACTGTATTAAACACTTTAAAACATTATCGTAACATTTTATCATAGATTGTTCAATTAAATCTAAAAATCCCGAGAATTCATATTAACACTCGCGGAAATTTATTTTGTTCACTTTGTAGTATGAATTCTATTCTTCAATGTATTCTGTTTTGTCTTCAGAATCTCCTCAGAATCTGATTACATAAATGAAAAATATTTTTCCAATTAAATAATTAAATGAAATATACCAAGGATGGTATATAAATGCAGTTTATTGCGATACTGTTCCAAAATAGCCCTTTATTTCATTAATAATATTTTTAAAAATAGCTTTTTTGCATACAACAAACAATAATTAAAATTTTAGTTGACAGATTACATAAGTGGAAAATATTTTTACATTATCTCTCCACAAACATCTACTCTTTCTCCTTCAGGATGATGTGGAAATCACTGTTTACAAGTGCTAATTTTGCAATCGCAGGGAATCTGATTTCCAGATGTTAGAATGGAAAAACTCTGATATAAAAATTTGTGATTTTGTTTCAAATTCTGTGATATTCTCAGGTCATTCGTGACTAGTTTCATGTCTTTTTGCCAACATAGTAATTAAATACTTTAGAATGATATGATGGAAAAATAAATGATAATGACTAACATAAGATTTCAGAGAGAGAAGGCAAAATTGAAAATCCTGGATTTTTAGGAGCCATTCAATTAAAAGAATTCGGAATTCAGGGGAAAACCTGGCCCACAATCACCTCTGTATTAATAACACAATATACTGTGAAAAGTTATTTTTAGATAAGATCAGGCAAATATATTGGAGTGTTTTTTTTACTTAAATAGATGGTTTTATTTAAAAATTCATAAATTAAGAAATTTTTGCTAAACATTTATAAAATCTAAATTTGCCAGGATTTGATCGAAAAAATAGAAACATATTCATCTAATCTCGTAAATTAGTAACAAAGAACATTCAGCATGATTAATCAGAAGTTAGTCTTAAATCACTAAAGATAAATCACTAAAAACTGTGCATTGTAGCCACTTTCTTCTTTAGACTCTGCGTATAAGTCGACCCCCACTTTGAAGTGATTTTTTTGTCACAAATTTCTCGACTTATATGCGAGTATATACGGTAAGTCAGTGGTGCCTCATGACTTCACGAATGGGTGAAGCAAATTCAGCGCGGAATTCTCCCTTCTTTCTTGACAACGAACATCATCAAAACACATTGCGATATTGGCACAAGTGTTATCAAATAATATCTAAAAATAGCCAAACGAGTCTGAAAATTTCACCATATAATAATAACCCATTTAAACAATAATGTTAGGTGATGCAGGGTAAAGAGATGTTTCACCTGTGTCATCTAAGGAGCTGCCACTGATCTAACTAAATAATGATTTAGCACAGTTTGCAGTAGAATGATGATGTTGGCATACTATAGTGTAGACAGACGTTCCCCATCACTGAACACAATCGATATATAAGACATGAAAATAAGTTAAACTGTTTGTACAAAAAATAAGCTGAAATATATAAGCCATGTTGCCATTATATTAGATGCACAACTGCATAAGATTTGTTTTCACAATAAATATAAATTTTGAATAAAAATGGATAAGAATAAAAATTGTTAATGATAAGTAATAACATAGCATTGATTTCTCTGAAAATGTTGTATAAAATGTTTTAGAATTTATAGAATTGAAACAAGATGGCATTTAATTCTATAAAAAAAAATCCATTCGGAACATTACTAATCTCAGTTTGTATAGAAATGTATATAAAATGTAAAAATGAAGCATACTAACCTCCACATTCTTCAATTTGACTTGCTATAGAAAAGAATTGAGATCCCGCAAATTTTAAAATATTATTAATGCCATCCAAAACAACTTGTACAACTTGTGGATCTCTGACAGTGAGTAGATTACAAAGAGGTGGTATAACTTGCTGACTGACTAAATATGCTACTTGTGCTTTGGTACCACTTATGGTAAGGTTACTGATAGCCCATGCAGCTTCTTTCTGAGTTTGAAATTCACCCTGGAAATTTAAATAACATATTTATTATTACAATAATATAACATAATTATTATGAATATGTAACATATTTATTATTACAAAAAAATATTTCTAACAAAAGTTTTAAAAATAATTACACAAAGGCAACCTGTAGACCAGCAGTTCTTAAGGGGGAGTCTCACTCAATGACTCCCTATACCATCAATGCAATTTTATAAAAATGAGCAGTAATAAAAAAATACTGAATATGAAAGTCTGAAATTTACTTTGCCTGTAAAATACGCTTTTCTGAATCTTCTAATACAATTAGAACACACTTTATAGTTAGTAAAAATATTAAATTAATTTTCAAAAAAGGCATCTTTCCTAATTTTGGCTTATTGTGTGATGGCGCCATCTAGAAATAAAATGAGTAACTATGTTTTAAAAATCGCCAAGTGTTTAACTAAGGTATAGCAACCCACTAGACCGCCAAAGCAGTAATACATCGATGAGTTCATTCCATCCGAAGGTAATGGGTATGGAATGAAGCACAGAGGTGGAAGTTTGCCTAGGAAGAGTCGAGTCATTTTCGCTTTGTTCCATCCCTCCCGCAAAATGGAATTCTTCACTTCAGAGAACTTGTGTTTCTGCTTTCTGCAGCACGGGGGGGGGGGGGGGGGGGGCTGTATTCTTGCGCTAGCCTACGGTACTGGGAATTGGATCAACATATTCCATTGATATATTTTTAACGATAATAACATAATAGATTTCTTCCCATAGCAAACTTTATACATAAAAGAACATATTTTTACCGATTAAAGAAGTGTTTCTGTAGTCTGAAATTAAAATTAATTCGTTAGTTACAGCATAAATATTTGATTAAATATATCAATCGTTTCAGAAGCAAAAAATACCCTCCTTCTTCAGACAAGAAGTTCTTTGCTGTATTCTTGCGCTAGTCTACGGTACTGGGAATTGGATCAACATATTCCTTTGATATATTTTTAACGATAATAACATAATAGATTTCTTCCCATAGCAAACTTTATACATAAAAGAACATATTTTTACCGATTAAAGAAGTGTTTCTGTAGTCTGAAATTAAAATTAATTCGTTAGTTACAGCATAAATAGTTGATTAAATATATCAATCGTTTCAGAAGCAAAAAATACCCTCCTTCTTCAGACAAGAAGTTCTTTGCTGGTGTGGTTGCTCAGAAACTGATTGATATATTCAACACCACACACAAATGTTTATGCTGTAACTAATAACGAAATATTTTTAATTTCAGATTATTTAAGACAGCAGGTTTAGCGAATATATTTTATGTTGCTATACAGTGCTATTTCATCAGTTTTAGCAGTCAATCTCTAAATTTCAACAGTATCAAATAAAATAATATTCAGCATTAAATTTCTTTTGATCATTTAATAAGTCAAACTAAACAGTTAGTAAGTGAAATATTAAATAAAATTTTAAAATATATTACTTTTCTTATATACAAGTATAATATATATGAAAAGTATTGTGAAGGGGTCGAAAATTCGACTTCGAGTTTTCGATGGGAGCACGTTTCAAGCATCCCTGAACACGAATCAAACGTTTTTGAGGTGATGTCTGTGTGTCAATGAGTCTGTGAAGACGATATCTCACGAACGAATGGAGCGATTCGAATGAAATTTAGTACAAAAATTACAATCCGGGAATACTGGAAGCCTATTGTTTTTAAACGCAGTCTAATGTTCAGAACTCGCCTAAATTTTCAAGTGAAATTTTGAAAAATCAAAACCTTTAATAAAGTGTTATGCAAATAGTTATTTCTTATGTAGTTTTTCATTAGAAAACAATTAACACAAACTTTAGAACACTAGCATAAACCGTTCTTGAGATAATGCACATTTTTCAAATAAATTTATCAAAAAATTATTAAATATTGTGAAATATGTTCACTTTTCATATATAATATCATGTGATAAATTGGGTGATATCATTCTCGTGGATCTAGCTCATTCCATTCATGAGAAAAGATACTTTGGGTAATACTTTTTTATTTGAAAGCCAATAGTCATTTATTTGCTATAAGAATAACTTATTTTTCCATCCGTAATGCTTAGCGAGATTTTGATAACGAAGTTAGCGGAATATCATCAACTTGACGACTTTTCTATATATTAACAAGTTAACGAAAATGTCGCCAAATTGATTAAAATGATGCTAAATCAATGAAAATTACGACTAATTGACGAATATTCAATATCTTGGAAAGAATATAAGAATCTACTATAAGAAAAACCTAATTTTCCGTCCGTAGCGTTTGGCAAAATTTTGGGAAAGTATTTGTCGGAATATCTCCAACTTGCTGACTTTTGAAATGTTGCCAAATTGACGAAAATATCGTCAAAATTGCAAAAATGAAGCTAAATTAATGAAAATGACTCCTAATTGATGTATTAATTAATAAAATATTTTAATATATATGGACTCTATCGCTTATGGAGGATATCCATATTGATAATTGTTTATACATATAGAGTTGCGTGAAATATAAGTTTATTGGGTAATTTGAAATAGTCTTGCATGTTGTCCTTTCGTAAAATCGCCAAATGTACAATTCAACGTTAAAAACACAGTACCGTGGAACTTATACATTGTTTTTTTTACTGCAAAAAGATTAAATTCATTGCATTATATAAGGAAAGTCATGTGCTGCTCACATCAGATATTTTTACTTTAATTTTGCATGAGGATATCTGATTTGAATTAAAACTAATTTTAATTGCATATTATATGATATCGGCAATTTCTTCAAAAATAATCTACTACTTTTTTGGTGGATCTATTACATTGATGACATCGCTCACTACAACGCTTTTGATATAATTTCAGAACTAAGAAAAAATCATTTCATAAATTATACTCTAGATTGTGGGATAAACATTTTGACTCTGATTCAAGGATTACCATTCCTAGTTGGCAACATATAAATAGAATCAATCTATTTGGAATAACATATTATATAAAAATAGATGTTCCTTTCATATATTTTCCATACAACACATGATATATGTAAAGGGAGTAAAAAAAAAAGACCATTCAATATTGATGGATCTGTGCATTTTGTGCATCCAGAAATCAACCACTTTGTCTAGCCGCCCGTCTGTAGACACGATATCTCTCGAACAAATTGAAAGAAACTTGATACGATTATTTCCACTGAAAGACATCAGAGGCTTTTTTATTTTCAGATTGATCAGGCTATCAATTTGACGTCATTACTACATCACCTAAACGTTTTACTCAGTGGTGAATTTACTGTGCAAGAATGAAGATTAAGTTTCTGACCCCGGTTAAATAGATATCCCCCCCCCCTAATCCTTTTTATATAAAATTTTAAGAAGTTAAAAAAGATGTTTGAAAAAATGTAATACATAAGATTTGGCAAACGCCTCCCCCCCCCCCCTCCCCCAATTTTCTTCCTGCCTACGTTACTGAACAATTGCTACACTCAACATGTTCAATAGTTTTTGTGCTATGCTACACATCGTGTACACAGCTTTTTGCACACTGTTACTTATCCATCAATCAAAATTTGGGTATAAGGTATGGTTTTTCATAGAAATTTTGCATTCGAAATTTTGATGATAAAACACGTTATAACAACTCTTGAACATATAAAACAGATGGGCTCTAAATGTCTTCGAAATGTGTTCAGAAGTTATAGAAATATACGTATCAGTATGTCAAGATCTAAGATATAGTTTCGAGATATTTCGTATTTGAGATTTTATTGAAAAAACACGTTATACGAACTCCTGAACACATTTCAGCTGCAGTCCTATGAAAAGTGATTGCGGACCCTAAGGCTATGGCTCTCCCCCTAATCAGACCGGATTTTAGCCTCTTCTCGTCTGTCCTGTTTGTCTGACCTCATAAGATACCATTGTTCATAGATAAATAGACATCTGTCTTAAAATCTTTAAAATGTGTTCAGGAGTTATGGAAATATACTTAATCTAAGTATAAAGTATTGTTTTACTAGAGATTTTTATTAAAATATACGTTATACGAACTCCTGAACACATTTCATCAGCAATCCCATGGAAAGTGACTGCAGACCCTGGACCCCTCCCTGTGAGCAGAGCCAAAGAGCTAGAATCACGATTACTCATTGATTACACCTCGAAGAGCAGAGCTGACTTTAGCCCCCTCTCGTCCTTCCTGTTTGTATGCCTGACCTTTTGCTTATTCGTCTAGCAAAATTTGGGTATGAGGTATAGTTATTCCGAGAAATTTAGTATATAATATTTTGATGATAAGACATGAACAGTTACTAATAGAACTTGTCTTATGATCAAAAATTGTTAATTTTGAGTGAGACCATTTCACTTTCAAAGCACACAAATTCTAAAAGTCTTTATATTTCAACTGTTTTAATTTTCAGCTAGACAAGAATTTTGATTTCTAACATTCAATTGGAGATGGGGGGGGGGGGATGTTTTATTGTAAATATAGACAGAAATAATATATATATATATATATAGCACAGAGTGTGCCTTCGTCATGTGTTTGTCTGATTATTGGAAATTAAAAAAAAAAATCTAACTGGCCAGGATTGAAATGTTATGTTTTTGTGGCCCTCCATACGAAAAATTAGTTAGAGGTAAAATAGTTTAGTCATATTTGAGGTTGCTGATCAGCGGAATTCATCGATAGATTTTATTTTCAGCTATGCAAAAATATTTTGAATATTCGATGGGGGGGGGGGGGGGGGGGGGATCACATTGTAAGAAAGTGTCTCTTTCTCTCTCTATATATATATAAATATATATAAGTAAAAATTGAAATATTTTAATCGATAACTATGCATAAACTACGGAAAGTACAAAAATCTCATCTCTAGCATATCTGTTACAAATAAGTAACTATAGACCAAGACAAAGGATAAAAATAGAAGGTAACTTATCATTATAATGGAAAGGGGATGAGGGGAAGATGAGTATACAAAAATCATAATTAAAAAGGTATATATATATATATATAAATATATATAAAATAAAAAAGCAAACACGACAAAAATGAGAAAAGGCAATAATAAATACTATCTCAAAATTGAAGATCAAGACATGGAGAACAATCAACTGAAACTACATAAAAAACGGCGGTTAGTTCGAAATTGCATTCTCGTTAGGACAGCCATACAATTCAAATTAAAACCGATAGAATAGCCAGTTTCTGACAATGGCGATAATTTACCTATGGACACCATTGGAACTGTCTACTGGCTAGTGGAAGGACAAATAATAAAAACAAAGTGAATTATAAATATATATATATATATATATATATATATATATATATATAAGGATATAAACAAGAAGAAAAAATAAGCGAGAACAGGAGTGACCATATGATTTGCATAGAATGGCAGGGGTGGATTGCGACACCCCTTTCCCGCTTAAAGCAGCTTTTACGACCCGGGCAACGCTCACGGCACCAATGTAACTCAATGGTCAATCTCCCACATGTGCAAAGACAGAAGCACCCGAACGGACACAAAAGCAAAGATGGAACCAAGCATGGAAGAGATACACCCTACAATCCAGCTTGAAAACACAACATTTTATAAGGGAAAGTCGCACATGCGCGATAAGACTTCATGATGATAGGATCGCAGATATGAAAATATATATGATTAAGAATACTCATTTAGAATCAAACAATGCACAATTTCTTTCTTTGAAAAAGGAATAGTAATAATGTTGTAAAAAATATCTAGGGTAATTTCTTTTTAATGCATCATTTATTATTTTATTACATTCATAAATGCAGTCTTTTTTAAAAGTACTGTAGTTTCTGTTTCTTCTGAAGTACCCGACAATAATATTTCTGAATATATTTTTAGTGAGGTTTGAATTCCAATCAATAATATTATTAATTTTGATATTGTATGAATTTCTCTTGTCGTGTATGGTTGTATAAATTCCATACTGTTGGTGTTTTCTTATTGACAAGTCCAGGAAGTCTGTCGATCCATCCTCATTGATCGGGTTTTCAATTAAGTCTAATTCCCTTGGGTAGAATGCAAAATCTATGTCAGGGGTGTTTGCATAACCCCCTAATATCACATCGTCAACATAACGGAAATAAGGTATTTCCGATAATATATGGGTTCCTCTTTCATATTTGGATAGATAAATATCCGCCAATATTGATGAACATGCACCACCCATGGGTATGCCTTTGACCTGTTTGTAGTAATGCGTACCGTCATATAGTATGTTTTCATTCAATACTAACTCAATCAAATCCAAATATCTTCTGAGAGTTATATATGATTTTAAATTATATTCCTCATGTAATTCTTTCAAGATCATTTGTAGGTTTGTTAAATCGATGTTATTAAACAGATCCCGGAAATCGTAGCTTCTGAAGTTCAAATCTTTATGGCAAAATTTCAGTCGGTCTATCAATTCCTGTCCGTTTTTTAACATTATGGAGTTTTCCGTTTTTTAACATTATGGAGTTTTGCTTCTTAATATCAGTTATAACATATTGGAGTAATTTCAGAAGTTTTTTATTTGCTTGTTCCAGGTACGATCCGCATCCCACTGTTACAGTACGGAACTTGACTGGTTTTTTGTGTAACTTGGGAATAAGGATCAAGTATGGAAATTATGAAAAGAAAGAATTACATGAGGAATATAATTTAAAATCATATATAACTCTCAGAAGATATTTGGATTTGATTGAGTTAGTATTGAATGAAAACATACTATATGACGGTACGCATTACTACAAACAGGTCAAAGGCATACCCATGGGTGGTGCATGCTCATCAATATTGGCGGATATTTATCTATCCAAATATGAAAGAGGAACCCATATATTATCAGAAATACCTTATTTCCGTTATGTTGACGATGTGATATTAGGGGGTTATGCAAACACCCCTGACATAGATTTTGCATTCTACCCAAGGGAATTAGACTTAATTGAAAACCCGATCAATGAGGATGGATCGACAGACTTCCTGGACTTGTCAATAAGAAAACACCAACAGTATGGAATTTATACAACCATACACGACAAGAGAAATTCATACAATATCAAAATTAATAATATTATTGATTGGAATTCAAACCTCACTAAAAATATATTCAGAAATATTATTGTCGGGTACTTCAGAAGAAACAGAAACTACAGTACTTTTAAAAAAGACTGCATTTATGAATGTAATAAAATAATAAATGATGCATTAAAAAGAAATTACCCTAGATATTTTTTACAACATTATTACTATTCCTTTTTCAAAGAAAGAAATTGTGCATTGTTTGATTCTAAATGAGTATTCTTAATCATATATATTTTCATATCTGCGATCCTATCATCATGAAGTCTTATCGCGCATGTGCGACTTTCCCTTATAAAATGTTGTGTTTTCAAGCTGGATTGTAGGGTGTATCTCTTCCATGCTTGGTTCCATCTTTGCTTTTGTGTCCGTTCGGGTGCTTCTGTCTTTGCACATGTGGGAGATTGACCATTGAGTTACATTGGTGCCGTGAGCGTTGCCCGGGTCGTAAAAGCTGCTTTAAGCGGGAAAGGGGTGTCGCAATCCACCCCTGCCATTCTATGCAAATCATATGGTCACTCCTGTTCTCGCTTATTTTTTCTTCTTGTTTATATCCTTATATGCCACTCTGGATGCAGAGCTGCTAAGCGCCACATCCTCTGTAAGGTTTCTGTTTTCTCCTTTACTTAAATAGGAGTTCCGTTCGTGATATACTTATTTTTATATGTATTTATCAATATGTCTACATCCAGCTGCATTGCGCGGACATAGTGCATATTTTACCACATCCAATTCAGCTTTCTACGTAAAGGCCACTTCTCGGACCACACTGGCGAAGTGTAGGTCTTCCGTGTGTCGTGGGATGGGAGTCATCCGGTGGATATTGGAGCAGTGTAATCAGGACGGTAAGAGTCATTTTACGAATGTTTTGATATTAGTTCTGTACCTAGGGAGAAAATGTATGGTGGTATATTATAGTGTGGTATGCATTTGTGTAATCACTGTACTTTAGTCATTTATTTTTAATTATGTGTTTTTAAGTATTTTTATCCCTTTTATTGAATCTGGTATTTTTCAATACCTATTTTAGAACGAATTCTATGAATGAATCAAAATAACTACAAAAAAAGTACAAAAAAAGTATAAAATAGTGCTTTAAGTATTTTTATCGCTTTTATTGAATCTGGTATTTTTCAATACCTATTTTAGAACGAATTCTATGAATGAATCAAAATAACTACAAAAAAAGTATAAAATAGTGCTTAAATTTGTCATACAGCATAAAATAGGCAAGAGTGAAGGTAGTATACCTGAATGTTCTATGAGGCTTTTACTGTATTTGAAAGTACACTTGAAAAAACATTTCGTTTGTTTTTACTTTAAAGTTCTTACTCCTCAACATGAGTTAAAAAACTGTTGATATATAATATGAATGAAGGCTATATATAAATTTAGCGACTGGCAAATTTATTCCATGTTGAATATATGCCCGGTGACACATTATCAGGGTATATGTGTTATCGAAATACAGTTACCCTAATCTTTATATTGAAGCAAGTGATGAGCAGTGTTCATAAGCCTTGTACAATTGTCCTTGATAATGCTGTGACAAACATAAAAAATGTAAATTCCTTCGTAATGAATGACACGATCTATAACCGATCATCTTTTTTTAACGACTTTTATCAACACTACCACCATATGAAGAACTTCAAATTCAAGAAATGCAATTCTAAGCGATGTAAGCTTTGTCCCGTAGCCAATCCACACCAAATTTCTACAAAAAAGGACAATATAAAAATCTTTTGCAAGACTTTTAATGTGGTATATTGCATATCATGCCTTGCTTGTCAGGCGAAATATATAGGACAGACGCAGAATTCCCTGAATATCCGTATAAATTTGCACCGAAGTCAAGTAGGCAAAATCCAACAGCTATCCACCAATAATAACTTAGAAATACGGCATTTTCAAGTACACCCCTTCAGCAATATTATGGTAACTATTATTGATATAGTACCAGAACTTTCTGAACGCTTGTGGTGGGAAAACACCCATATAAAGCAATATAATTCTGCATATCCATATGGTCTGAATACTTTATTATTCAAGGAAAATTGCAATAAAGAAAGATGCAGGAATAGTCAAACATACCCTCTCTTTGAAAATTCAATACCTAAGAAAACTTATAGACACCAAAGAGGAAATAAAAAGCAACAATTTAATTACATCAAAACAGAAGAAAAAATCTCAGACTTCATAAAAACAGAAATAACGGTGAAATTCGGATGGATCAAGAATATAGCCAACAGTATAAAGATCAAATACTTACAACGTATATGGTATTTTATTATCAATTTAAGTGAAAATAACTGCAATACAGAAGATAAAAACACTAATATAGACATCATTCTGGATTTAATTAAACTCAGAGCCGCAAAATATAACGTAGCACTTGAACCAAAATATCAAATTAACAAATCAAAAGAATTTTTTATCACAACATTTAAGAATAAAATGTTCGAAAATATTCCATTCAACCATATATTACATAATATAGAAGAACGTCTTCCTTTGCCTAATCTAAATATTAAGATATCCTATCGCTTTGTAAGAACCAACGGATCAAGATTATTCAACTACAATAAATTATGTAAAACTGTGTCTTCATTTAATATTGAATCCTGTCAATGTCATAAAAATATACATTGTGATCCCTACCACAAGCATATAATTACTGGAAACTTAGATTTTATAAAAGATAATAAACTCAAAAACTTATTACAACTTGGTACTAAGTACCGAATACAAGAATTTAATAATATTTATAATGAATTTAATTACGATCTGGAAACCTTCATATACAAGATGGCAGTCAAACACAGTATACCTGTACAAACTTTTAACGCATGGAAATATGCCTTTTACAGTGCTTTTTGCCAATTCTACCCGAGAAGAAACAAGGATTCAGGAGGTTCTCGATTTCCGTCTTCAATCAAACATTTTAATGAAGAATTCGTAATGACATACACCGACAAAATCGTATCGAATTTTGCATTCACGTGTAAAAAATTCTATGTCGATACTTTAACACAATGCTATAAGGATAGTGCCATGTATACCTTAATTCCTAGCAACGAATCAATCATCACTAATAGAATAAAAGCACTGTATAAAAGAATTGGTATGGATATTAAATCAGTAAAATTTCCATACTTGATCCTTATTCCCAAGTTACACAAAAAACCAGTCAAGTTCCGTACTGTAACAGTGGGATGCGGATCGTACCTGGAACAAGCAAATAAAAAACTTCTGAAATTACTCCAATATGTTATAACTGATATTAAGAAGCAAAACTCCATAATGTTAAAAAACGGACAGGAATTGATAGACCGACTGAAATTTTGCCATAAAGATTTGAACTTCAGAAGCTACGATTTCCGGGATCTGTTTAATAACATCGATTTAACAAACCTACAAATGATCTTGAAAGAATTACATGAGGAATATAATTTAAAATCATATATAACTCTCAGAAGATATTTGGATTTGATTGAGTTAGTATTGAATGAAAACATACTATATGACGGTACGCATTACTACAAACAGGTCAAAGGCATACCCATGGGTGGTGCATGCTCATCAATATTGGCGGATATTTATCTATCCAAATATGAAAGAGGAACCCATATATTATCGGAAATACCTTATTTCCGTTATGTTGACGATGTGATATTAGGGGGTTATGCAAACACCCCTGACATAGATTTTGCATTCTACCCAAGGGAATTAGACTTAATTGAAAACCCGATCAATGAGGATGGATCGACAGACTTCCTGGACTTGTCAATAAGAAAACACCAACAGTATGGAATTTATACAACCATACACGACAAGAGAAATTCATACAATATCAAAATTAATAATATTATTGATTGGAATTCAAACCTCACTAAAAATATATTCAGAAATATTATTGTCGGGTACTTCAGAAGAAACAGAAACTACAGTACTTTTAAAAAAGACTGCATTTATGAATGTAATAAAATAATAAATGATGCATTAAAAAGAAATTACCCTAGATATTTTTTACAACATTATTACTATTCCTTTTTCAAAGAAAGAAATTGTGCATTGTTTGATTCTAAATGAGTATTCTTAATCATATATATTTTCATATCTGCGATCCTATCATCATGAAGTCTTATCGCGCATGTGCGACTTTCCCTTATAAAATGTTGTGTTTTCAAGCTGGATTGTAGGGTGTATCTCTTCCATGCTTGGTTCCATCTTTGCTTTTGTGTCCGTTCGGGTGCTTCTGTCTTTGCACATGTGGGAGATTGACCATTGAGTTACATTGGTGCCGTGAGCGTTGCCCGGGTCGTAAAAGCTGCTTTAAGCGGGAAAGGGGTGTCGCAATCCACCCCTGCCATTCTATGCAAATCATATGGTCACTCCTGTTCTCGCTTATTTTTTCTTCTTGTTTATATCCTTATATGCCACTCTGGATGCAGAGCTGCTAAGCGCCACATCCTCTGTAAGGTTTCTGTTTTCTCCTTTACTTAAATAGGAGTTCCGTTCGTGATATACTTATTTTTATATGTATATATATATATATATATATATATATATATATATATATATATATATATATATATATGGCCCAGAATGTAGCTGTATCATGGGTCACAATTTAGTGAATAGTAAACTAGCTACAGCTAAAATGTTCAATTTTGCTGGGCTTTATTCTAAGAGGTTAGGGGAAGGAGGGTACGGTCTTTAGTTGCCATCCCCATTTGATTTCAGTCTAAACTGTGTGACACTGTTCTGGTTGCCCAAACAATTTTACCTTATACTTTCTGGTAGATCAGATGGTTTGGGTATGAATAAAAGAAGTTTGTAGCATTAGAAATTTGACAGAAAACGTGCTTATTGGTCAAAGCCTTTATAAAGGTATAAAGTATTTATCCAATAATTTTTGTATTCAAAAAATTAATGTAAAGAAACATTATAAGGACATCTGACCACTATAGAAGAACATTCTTACATTAGATTCAATATTTTAATATTCAGTTTAAGGGGGGGGGGGGGGGGCGCATTAATAAATTTATTTTTTTCGAGGAAGAATTATTTTAATTTTTTCCAATGTTTGGGGGAGGAGACTGTTTTACATAATTTTTCAGAATTTCTAAGAGGGAGAGGGTAGAGTGACGGAATAACATTCGATTTAAAGAGGGGGGGGGATCACATTTATGTATATATATGGCCCAAAGTGTATTTGCGTCATGTGGTATGTGAATAAAAATTTCAAAAACATCAAACTGGTTATGGCTGAAATGTTCAATTTTCCTGGCCCTCAATCCAAGAGGTTAGGGGAAGGATGGTACGGTCTCAATAGCTGCCACGCCACCCCCATGTGATTCCTCTGGTTGTCTAAACAATTGGAAGAAGTTCGTACCGTACAAATGGGTTCAGGAGTTCAAAAATCATGCTTCTTCCTCAATCAAGACCGTTGTGAGACCGTTGATTTTCAATGGATATTCGGCTAGTATAGGACTAAATGCAGAAAAAGAATCCGATATCTCTAGGACGACTTTTGATGATTTCCAAATAATTGTGTCCATTCATTTGAGGTTAAATATATGTATATGTATTAAATGTATGTAAAAGTATGGTATAGACCCTGTGGTTGCCACACCCATTAGGTTCCAGTCTAAATTGGATGGCACTGTTCAGACCGCCCAAACAGTCACTTTACAATTTCTGGTTTCTCGGATGATCTGAGTAGGAAAAAAACAGTTCCTGATCGTAGACATGAATCCAGGAGTTGTGCTTATTCGTCAATCAAATTCTAGGTATAAGGTGTTTTTCTGACAATTTTTGTATTCGCACGTTATAGGGACTCCTGAACACATTTTAAACACTTCCCTATGTTTGACCAATCATAAAATTTAAATTGGAGTTCTACAGAGCACTTGCCATTTGATAAAACGTTTGTTAATTTTGATTGGGACCATTTCACTTTTAAAACATAGGACCAACATAAATGGAAAAAATACGTTATAAGTACTCCTGAACACTTCCTTGTCAGTCAAAATCGAAGTATAAGGTAATGTTTTCCGAGATATTTTGTATTTGAGATTTCGGTGAAAAGTATACGTACTCCTGAACACATTTCATATACAAGCTCGTGGAAAGCGATTGAGGTCGCCTTGGGGCTAGGGCCTCTTCATAAATTAGCCTGGCTTCCATCTTTTCTCGACCGCCCTGTTTGCATGTTTGACCCCATATGATACCGTTCGTAGAATTATCATTGTTTTCCCATAGAAAATAATGCTTTAATCGAATTCTTTAAAAATTGTATTATTTATTTGCAAATTGTATTAAATTAATATTTTTAATTATTTATGGAAGGAATATTAAAATATATAGAATTGCATATTTCACGTTTTTATTATTTTAATATACACGCGTTACTATATTCTTTAGTAAGCAACATCGCTCGAAATAACGAGTTCGTACCATAAGCATCCGAACTGAATCCCAAAGCCTTCACCACTCATGATCCCAAGTTATTTATTCACAAAGGGATCTTCCCTGACCCCCAGGCACAGCGGTCAAAGAATCAGCGGTGGGGTTGGTAAACTAGTTTCTGAGAATTCCCAGAAAATACGTCATCTCCTCAATAGAGGAAATGGGACTAATCTTTTGGCACGCTTTGAATGTCGCCAAGAGGCAGAGGTAGATAGAATTGACGAATTATCGCTCTTCCGTAATTTTGAACGGATTCATGTCCAAATACGTTGCGCCATCTAGTGATAGTGAATCAAAGCTTAAAACACTGAGGATTCCTCTTAATGGGGCCATATAGTTCACTCAAAAGCCATGATGTATTTCTTGAAAGGGGGGGGGGCACAAATAAAAAGCAGAATAATTGAGGCCACAAAAACTTTTGAGTGGTGTTATGGTGATTTTTAGAAAAGTAAACTTAATATGCTCTTAAAGCAAAAATAAATAAATTTAATCCAGCTTAAACTAGCAAATTTACACTATTTATTAGTTAAAATACATTATAATCTTAATTATATTTTTAAAATAACTCTTAATTAAAAGGTAAACAAGTAACTCTTACCTAAATGATAAATAATCTAAAATAACTCACTTCTTTTAATGAATATTAAAACTTTTGAAGTAATAACTCATAACAAATCTTATGTTTACCTTTAATGTAACTTAGCTAAATAAATTAAACTCACTTGTTAATGTTTTCTCCAGTAATTACTCAGATAAAATAATGATTATTTAAGCTTTGTAAAGGTGCAAATAATCTTAACTTTAATATAAACAAATGTTTATATTATAGTTTATACAAAATGGACTTTATGATAAATTTTAAATACACGTTTTCACAGTAAATATTACACTGGCAGGAAATCCACCTCCCTAAAAATGAAAAGTTGCTTTGCAAGCAATCAGGAAGTGGTCAATGTGAACACTATGTAACCAACATGGAAATCCATGAATTTTGTAACAGTTATGCTTCATTTTATACCCAGGAAAAATATAACGATGTTTTAAATAGCTCATATGTCTAAACGATGTTTAAAAAAAAAGTAATAAATATATGTTCATGTTTCGTGCTTCACTTCATGTTTTATGCTTCAATTCATATTTTTACACTCCACCACAGAGTTTTTCACGCATCCATGAAAGCATTTTATCCAAAATATTCAAAATGGCTACCCAAGCGACGCGATCTGAGCGTCACCTGGAAAGTAAACAAGGCTATCATATGTCAAGATCAAGAAAACACATGTGGAGGGTAGACAGAGTGACAAGCTTTAGCTCAGCAAGAAGTTTGTTGCCTGCTAATGGCTGGATCCTTGGTGATCTAGATTCGAATTCTGTCACACCAAAAGAGGTTGTTGTATCAGAACCTCTTGCCAAGCAAGAAAATGCTCTTCAGTCTAAACGAAAACAACCATGATAGAAGGTTGCTGCTGGACGACACTTTAATATTTTGGAGGGGGGGGAAGACACCCTCATGTTACACCTCATAGCCATGCCAGAACATACCTAAGTTTTTATTTAGGGCCAGGTGCCCCCAACAGTCGCAGCTGCATGCTTAAATGTTACTAAACTTTGAAATCTGCACACCCTTTGAAGCAGACAAGCACTTGTCACAGAAATGGACTTGTCATCACACCGATACCAACTAGCGGTGTGATGTCCTGAAGATTCTGGGCAAACTCTGGCTGAGTTTATCCATACTACAGAGATGTCTCCCTCAAGACCCATTCTGCTTCAGGGAGCCCATGACCCAGCCTGACCACAGCATTAGCCACCCAGAACACTTGTTCCACTCCATAATACCAGCTGACTGCCATCCTTAACTTCAGCACTAGTGGCCTCACAGAAGAGGCAGAAGACAGTATTTTAGTAGCCAGAATGCCAATGGAGATTTAAAAGGAGGAGAGAAATTTTCTTTTCTCTAAATTCCATGTGGAAATGTATCAGATTTTGAAAATATCAGTTCGTGAAAAATTCAAGGTATGAAAATTTAAAAGGAGAGAAATTTTATTTTCTCTAAATTCCATGTTATGAAAATGTATCAGGTTTTGAAAATATCATTTCTTGAAAAATCTGAGGCATGAAAATTTACATAAAGTAACATCCTATACACTTAATTATGGCCTTAAGCGTCACTTTCGAGAGTAGAAGCTGAAGCACAATCCTTCTCCAAATTGACTGCGTCGTGCTCTGTAGGCCAAATCTGGCCTTCGAATTTCGCCTGACCTTTTCTGGAAAATTCTCCCCCCAGCAGCCCACACAAAGAAGGAAGCCATTAAATGTGTAGCTCGTGGATGTAACAGTCAACGGATTTTTTTTCTTTAGACATTATTCCAATATTGTGTTTTATGTGTATAATTTCTTATGAAAAATCCGTATCTGTTGTGACACGTCACAACATGTTATTATTTTATTATTCAAAATTAACATTTTTTATAATTCATTAAATATTTTAATTATTTTAATTTTAATTATTTAATTTCATTTTTAATTTATTATTTTAAATTTTATTATATTCAAAATTATCTTATTCAAAATTGCTTTTATTTTTATATTCATTAATAGGTCAATTGTCTCATTTTCTAAATTAAATTATAAACATACTGCTATTCATTCATGTTTTCATTCGTACTGTGAATGCCCCTTTTGACTACAGTTGGATAGCAGTATCCTTTTTCGACAATTGACAAAATCTCATTTATGGTGATAAGAAACTTGGATTGCTTGGGTTAAGTCTAACCCCTTCAGTTATCTATCTTCTAAAACTCGTGACAAGACTGCGCGGGATGATTCTTATATGAATAATGCTGCTTCACTAGTCTTCTAAAAATTTGTTCCAGCAGTAGGTGGTGTGTGTATGTGGGGGCGGTCCCCTTCGGGGGTGTCTCTAACCATTTTGTTCTAAAAAGCTTTGTTACTTGCACAACAAAATTTATATCTAAAAATATCTAGATAATCTGGATAAAGATTGTGTCTGCATTTTGTGAATTCTAATGGTGAGATGAAAGAAATGTGAGAAAATATAAATATTATATATATATATGAAATATTCTTTATTACGTCTACATTCTATGAATTCTAACAGTGAGATGAAGGAATGTGAGAATATATATAAATATTATATATATATATGAAATATTTTAAGGTGTATTGGATTATCGTTCTTTAGATTGTGATTATAAGTGTGATTCTTCAATTTTCAATTCAGATATCATAAAAAAAAAAAATTGATATGGATCAAATGATTGTATGTGTTAGTGTAGAAAGTCCAAACCACCCGACTCATCCGAAGACTTAGAGCAGCCGATTGGATGGCCGGGTATCTGTTAGTGTGGAAACCCCAGGCCGTCCGACTCGTCCAGAGGACTTGAGTAACAAAGTGGACGACCGGGGGGTATCTGTTAGTGTGAAAGCCCCAGGCCGTCCGACTCGTCCAGAGGACTTAGAGCAACGAATTGGACGGGTATCTGTTAGTGTGAAGAAAATGAGTGAATAACATTGAAAATTATCTCAAATTGGTATATGTTTGTTCTTCCAAATTTTAATTCCACAATTTACATCAATTTATAAAGAAAAAATGCATTCATCTTTTTTTTTTTTTTTTGCATGTTATGTGAAGAAGATTAATATATGTCTGTTTCATTATATATATATATATATAATTAAAGAAGATGGTATTTCTAACCTTTCATATATCAACCTTAAATAAAGAACATTTTTATATTAAAAAAAATATTTTTTGTCGATGATTTTAGACTCACTCAATTTTAGGAACTTTCATCTAATATTGTATTTAATTACCAAGAACATTCTGACATTCATTTATTATTTTTTTTTATTCCTTAAAATTCAGATCCAGATTCAGGTAAGAATTTTGTAATGCAGATTTAACATGTGTAATTGAACTCAATTTTAAACCTCTTTATATATTTATTATTTTGTATAATTTTTAGGCGCTCACATGCAAGGATGGTTAATATTAATTTATACTTTTACACAACACATTGTACTTTTATTCAAAATTCTATTCCTCACTATATGATCCCATTCCATTAAGTAATTATCTTCTAATTAAATAATTTCCCCTTTTTAATTGCATGTGAGTGTCCGACCCAATTAATGTTGCGATACAGCTATCAATTAATCTCTTATTATTTAATAAGGTATTATCAGCTGTATCGTAACAGTATCAAATCAGGGAAATACCTTATTACTTTTATCGTCATGCAATGGATATAAATAATACCGAAATACAGAGTGTAGATGTTCCTTAGAAGTAAGTGCTTACCACTTTTTGCTTCTTCTCATGTCATTTTAAATATATGCCATTCAAAATATTTAAATTATATTATTCCTTCTTCTCTAAATTTCTTTTTAATTAAAGCTAACTGGATTCTAAATTGTTTTGTTGCTAATTATAATGTCAACAAACTTTTTTAAAGTTTTCTTAGCTACTTTTAAAATTTTATTGTTGTCACATTAATTAAGAAAACTGCCCAGGCACTTGTAGAATTTTAAGCTTTGTTAAATTATTGTGAAGTACTTAAAATCATCCAATGTTTAAAATGTACATTTTATCAGGTTGGCTTGTGTCATTCATTACATTTGCCTAGTGTACTTAATTTGTTGCCATAAATTATTCAGTTTCCTGCAAATATTTTAAAATTATTTTAATTATGTTGTTAGTTATATGATATTTTATAATAGACTAGCAGTATGACCGTTCTTGATACTGATTATATAATACAAGAAACTTAAAATTCAGAATTTGTAGTGAAGTTTTAATATTTGGAGTCTTTATTTTTGAAATTTTGTAATAATTCAAACAAAAAGAAAATAGGTGAGTTCTACCATGCTGAGATAATAAACAGACAGATAGATACACAACTTACAATTTTATGTATACTGTTAATAGCAGAAATACCCGCCATTGCTCATGATTTAAAATATGTGCAAATTTCTGCAGTATTTTAAATGGCATTGTTACTCAAAACATTCTATTAAAATATTTCATTTCATTCTCGTTTCACTTAATTCTTTTAAATTTAATTCCCCTTTCTGTGTTTTCTATAAAAAATTATCTTCACAAGTAGGTCTGAAGAACAAAACATCCTGATTTCGTTTGCAAACAAATTATAATATACATATGAAATTGGATCAATATATACTAAAATGAAAGCACTAAAATGGTATTATCACTTTCATTCTGTTTCAACATTTGGCTAAGCACAATATATGAGTTAATTGACTAAATGCAATATATGAATTAATTAATTAAACACAATATATGAATTAATTGACTAACCACATCATGAGTTTTTGCAAAAACAAAACATATGAGGTATTAAATTGAAAATGTTATTAATTCCCATAATATTTAAACCCGAAAGCTGTAATTGATGTAATCTACCTAAAGATGAAATCCCAATCATTTATAAAATTTTCTTTTATATCAATTTCTTTATTATTTAAATCGAAAAATTTTTTTAATAATTATCGTCTGCTTAATAAACACATTTGATTTAATTGCGCTGCTAAGCATCATGATATAATTTTCTTAATAAATCTGCGGAATTTATCATCTGCATAATGCTATTTCTGTGGAAGGTTTAATTGTGGGATTTGACAATCCCTGGTCCTAGAAACTTGAAACATGGATTAAATTTTAAGTGGGGCTATTTCAAGGCTACCCACAAAATTTTCATGAAATTCGATGCAGCTGTTCTATTGTGATGATAAGATAGATAAACACACAGACAGACAGATGTATTTTTCATTTTATTTATTATAGATAAAAAATTTCATTCTCTTAAGATATTGTCAATAGTAAGAAATCGTAGCAATAAAAATGCTATACTAAAGTTATGAAAGTAAAATTATAATGTAAAATGTAATATTTCATACATCAAATAGCATATTTTTAACCGTTTGACAAGTAAGTAATTGCATGTAAAAGATTTAGTATCTTAATATATTGCTTGTATATTTTTTAATATTTGTTAATGCATGCTGAAATTTTAAAAGAATGGGTTAAGAAGTCATTTGTGTTTAGGTTGTGTACATTTTTTTACTGTAGCGAATAAATTGTTATTATGTTATTAAAAATTATTAAAATTGCTTGGAAAAAAGTAAAGTAACCAACTTACAATTTCAAGTTACCATTGCATATTTCATTATATTAGTTAATGTTAATTTAATAATACAAAGCTAATTTAATCTTTCTTACATTTTCAATTCAATGGAATTATAAATGAAATATTAATGCCAAAAAGTTCTATTATACAGCTTTATTAAATTTGCAAAGCCCCTGAAGTATTTCAAACTCTACAATTAAGCAAAATTGTTTACTATTTGGTAATGTGTGGTAGTAAAAGAAGGAATATAAGATGTGCTATATTAGAAAACCTGAATTTCTACAAATTATAGTGCATAGGTTAATGAATGACATTCAACTAATATTTTATCTTAATTCTAAATCATTTTGCAATTTACAACAACAAAAAAATATAAACAAAATAAAAATAAATAATTAAATGAACATATTGAGAGTTAAACTCTGAGATTATTTTTTATGATTATCTTATGGTATTGAAAGAAAAATATAGTATTCAGTAATCATTTAAGTTTCAGCATATTTTAGCTGTAAGTGAATGTACGGAAAAATTATTTAAATAAAATGTCTGATTAAGCAATAAATACTCAGGGTTATTTCTTAAACTTTTATTAAAACATCACTGACTAAGTGAATGGAATCCATTCATCTTTGCCCCCCTGAGTAATAAATATTTTATTTTAAGGAAATTTACAGTAATAACTCTTTTAAACCACCCATTTTAATGTAAATTATCGAATTATTTGTGAACAAGCATAAACACAGCATTTCCTTGTGTTTCACTTTGTTCTATGATTTGTAGAAAATTTTAAACTTCCAAATTTAATGAATATTATTGCTTTACTGACAAATTATTATTCCTTTACATCGAACAGAGAAACAAAAGGAAAGCAAATAGCATAAGCTCAGATCGTGATCTGGAAGACCTACGCAATGGGCCTACAAGCCAAGACATCAAAAGTTGGCTGTGGTTAGGCTGCCTGCATGTGCGGCAGCGGATAGAGTTGTAGTAGGAAACCTGCAAGTGGGCTTCTGTCAAATTAGTCGGACAGTTGTCTTCCGGTGGAAAGTAGCGTTATATTCCATTTAGGTTGATATTATGCTGACTGCAATATACAAACAAGTATAAGAAATTTTCATATATTTCTAAATTCAAACCCTTTTCTATAGCTATGTTGTGTAATATATGTTTGATTGTAGCTGTAATATAAGAATAAATACTTTAAAAAGTCATTGGACATATTATTCCAGCTAACATGTAATAATGAAAATAATTTCAATAAAATCAATCCCAATTCCCTCCTATATGTATATAGGAGGGAAAATTTCTATTTTTCAAGATCTATTTTAATGTTATATATGCATTAGTGTGATCTAAATATAGTATATTTTTAATTCTTTAAAGTAGTTTATTTTTAAATATTTTCTTTCTTTATAAAGAAAAGTTATAAAATAATCATGTTTTATCTATAACAGGATTTTTTTTAATGATAAATTTAAAACATTGCACAAAAGGAATAGCAGGAAAAAAATAATTTAAAATTCTTAAAACATAAATTATTAAATATATTAAATAAGAGTAAATTATTAAATTATAAGAACAAATTAACAAATTTAAAAATGCTTTTTGAAAAATATATTATTAAATATTATATTAGAATTCATTTTAAATACTTACAGATGGAAAACCTTTTTGCCACTTATGAAAAAAATAAAATTAATAACAAAAAGAAAAAATAATTTACTCAGTTTATTATATACATAAAAAATGCATTTTTAAATAATTAAAAAAATGAAAAACTGGTTTATATTTAAATCTTTTTTAAGAATATATTATTATATATAATATTAAAAATTATTAAAAAAAAACAGCTGCTTGTAATTGAATGGTTGAATATTATCCCAGGTAGCACAAATACGTAATTCTTACGTATCAAGCAATACGTAATCCTTACGTGTCAGGCCATACGTAATTATTACGCAAAAACAGTATACCAACCATTATAAAAAAGGTTATTATTACGTATCCTTCTACATTATTATTACATATCCTTATACGTTAATATTACGTATATTCACATACGTTATTATTACGTATATGCACATACGTGTTTATTACGTATCCATATACGTTATTATTACGTATATCCACATACGTTATTATTACGTATATCCACATACATTATTATTACGTATCCACATACGTGTTAATTACGTATCACATGCGTGTATATTACGTATATCCACATACGTTATTATTACGTATCCATATACATGTTTATTACGTATCATATACGTGTATATTACATATATTCACATACGTGTTTCTTGCGTATATGCACATACATGTTTATAAAGTGTTCCCCATATGTATTTATAATGCGTTCCCATACATATTTCTATTGTGTTTCTACATGTATTTATTACATGTTTATATTGTGTTTCTACACGTATTTATTACGTGTTTATATTGTGTTTCTACACGTATTTATTACGTGTTTATATACATATTTATCACACATTGGACAACTCTACAGTATAGTGCATGTTGCAGACATGATATTTACAAAGTTTTATGCATCTTTGTAAAACAAAAATATTGAGCTAGGTGAATATATTTTTACAATAGATGTCAAATTTTCAGACTATGTTGATTTCAATAATGTACTTGAATTTATAATTTTTTTTCTTATAAATTTAAGTACATATTAATAGTGAAATCAACACAATCGGAAACAGTATCTACATTCATCTAAATCATATTTTTACAAAGATACGATACATCAAATGTGTCATGTATGCAAAATTCACAATACTATAGAATCACTCTGTTCATATGTAATATAATTTTTATTTTAATTTATATTATATATTGTTAATACAATAATTTTAATGCAAAAATGTTTTTTTCCTTTATTTTCAGTTTATATTTAAATATATTTTTAATTCTAATTATTTCTAAATATTGCAAAAATTATAATCTACTACATTATGAAATATAATTTTAAATCTAAAAGATAAGCTATTTTAAATTGAAAATAACTTTTTTTTAAAGTAAATTTTAATACTAAAAATATATTAAAAAACAATATTAATAATATTGTAATAAGGTTGATAGGCTATTTTAAATTATATATGTGCATGCTAAAACTACACATCTCTGATCAATGGTGGTATCATGCAACTGTAAATGATTTTTAAGAGTGAAAACGGTGAGTAAGGGCACAAAGCCCAAGTAGAACATGTTTCTAGATACACAGAACACAAACTGTATCACAATTATTTCTAAAAATTGCAAAAATTATAATCTACTACATTATGAAATATAATTTTGTGTGTAGTGTTTTTAAAAAAATTCCCAGAATTATGGGTTTTTTTATTTCTTGTACGTATCATGTTTATATTCTTTAAGGGTTTTTTTTACTTCTTCTAAGTATTTTTTTTTTATTTTCTTAAAGTATCAAATTATTTTAATGTAGTATTGTGTTTTTTAACATTTCACCCCTGTATCAACTTTTTTTTTAATTTGTTCTAAGTAGCATATTATTTTAAAATTTCTTCCTAGTATATATAATTCTTCAACATGTATTTAAAAAAATTATATCGAAATATCATTTTTTAAATGCTTATAAATAATACTTTTCTGTACGATTTTTTTTTTTATAAAAATTCGACTATTATTCATGTTTTCACATTTTTTTCAGTGTCAATTTCAAAATGTACTCTTGTTCATAATGAAATCTTTTCCTTTTTAACACTTTACAACATAGTTGAAAAGTGTTTATTTATTGTAACTATCAAGACAACAAAAGATGCAAAATTTCAGATTTTTTGGGCTCTTAGTTTTTCAGTTATTGACTTTCAAAAAAGCGAAATCTGCCAAAGTTTTGAAATCTTTAAACAGCTGTAGATCAAAAACTATTTAACCTAGAGAGCTCAAATTAGTATAATTTTCTTTTGCTTTTAATGAGTCTTAATTAGATATATAACATGACTACGCTATTGAATTTTTTTGAAAAGCTTCAAAAAAAAATTTTTTTTTAAATCTCAAAAACACTCTTTTCAATTTTTTTGAAAAA
Organism: Amaurobius ferox; assembly: GCA_951213105.1. Classification (NCBI taxonomy): domain Eukaryota; kingdom Metazoa; phylum Arthropoda; class Arachnida; order Araneae; family Amaurobiidae; genus Amaurobius; species Amaurobius ferox. The sequence goes on along the minus strand of OX578142.1, from coordinate 17,313,630 downwards.
AATATATGCTTTATGGATTACTTGTATGCCAAGTTTCACAATGGGAAGCCAATGGGTTCCCATGAAAATTATTTTCTTTTGTATTAAACTATAAGTGAAATTAGTTAAATTTAAGTACAAAAAATTTAATTTCCATAGGAAGCCCTTAACGACCGACTATGAAATTTGGCACACAAATAGTCCCTTAATGTCTTTAAAATATATATATTTTTAAAAGGAATCAGTTTTTTTTTTTTTTTCTAAAAAAAAAAAAAAAAAAAATTGTTTTAGTTTGTAATTTTTTTTTTAAAGCTACAATTAAAAAAAAGAAAAAAAAAGTTAGAATACCGTAATCATGTTGTATATCAAATTAATGTTCATCGAAAACAAAAGAACGACACTAAATTGAGCTCTCTGTGTAAAATATTTTTTTATTTACAACTGTTTAAAGATTTCTAAACTTTGCCAGATTTGCCTTTTTTAAAAAAGTAAATAACTGAAAATCTAAGAGGCCCAAAATTCTGAAATTTTACAGTTTTTGTAAACTTTCCTGGTACTATCACTGTACCAAAAATGATCAATTTCTGAGGTTCAAACCATTAATTGATTTGACACGGAATGACATATACTTAGTACATAACTCATTAACCAGTTGTTTCAAACATTCAGCCCACATATGTTCTTTTCAATTTTAACAATTTGCTACACACTTAATATTTCACATATGTCACTCAAAATTTAATTTTGTATTTACAATCAATATAAGTACTCCTCCAAACTGAGTGAAGACAGTTTCATCTCTTCCTTGCTCAAGAGTACAACCTCTCCCAGTTGCAGTATCAGGCTCTACTTTTTGCAAAATGGTCTCACTTGGCACATTCAAACATTCAATACGTCCCTTGGTTGAGGATAAAAGAAAGAAGGAGAAGGTCCTTTAGGATGTAGGAAGCTTACTTTATAGTCGCTCTGAACATTATTCTTCTCAAGAATACATGCAAGCTACCAAGATCCTTTATAGAGTATAGTGACAAATCCAGATTCAATTTTTGCTTAATTAGTTGGTGTAATATAGTCTAATGCTGTCACACGTTCAGTAAACTGGTGTTCACTACAGTAATTATGTTTAACAAGAAGTATATTTTCAGAAATTGGGTAAAAAGAATGAAGTTTTTGAGTACCCATGATTGCCTTAAAGTCATTCAACCGTGGCGACAGTATTTCTTTAACTTCTTCATACTCATCAACTGTGCTGTACTAAAAAATTTCATTCTTTTTACCCAATTTCTGAAAATCGGTTTCTTGTTAAGCAATATTACTGTAGTGAACACTGGTTTACTGAACATGTGACAGCATTAGACTATATTACACCAACTAATTTAGCAAAAATTGAATCTGGATTTGGCACTATATAGTCTATAAGGGATCTTGGTGACTTGCATGTATTCTTGAGAAGAATAATGTTACGAGCGACTACAAAGTAAGCTTTCTACATACTAAGGGACCTTCTCTTACTTTCATCCTCAACCGAGCAACGTATTGAATGTGCCAGGTGAGACCATTTTGCAAAACGTAGAGCCTGTTACTGCAACTGGAAGAGTTTGTACTCTGAGCAAGGAAGAAATGAAATTATCTTCACTCAGTTTGGAGAAGAACTTAGTTCTTGAAAAAAGTAACATTTTGTAATTATAATTGTAAATATAAAAAGAAATAGTCTAAACTGATGTCCTTAAATATGGGCATTGCAAATTGCTCACAATGACAGATATCATTAAAGATATGCAATAACTACACTGTAACAAGCCACAGCCATTGAATAATTAATGTCAATTCAGCAATGTCAAAAGAATGTCATTAAAATAGAAAACAATATAGTTAAATGTATATAATATTCTTGGCGACATTTGTCCAAAATGGAGCACAAACTCTGCGTTTTTGCTTTTATACGGAATCAAATGGACACATGGCAACCTTTATTTAGCGGTTACTTGTACAGCATAATACTTGGCGAAATTTTTCGAAAATGGCATACAAACTGGGCAGTTGTTTTTATATGGACAACTAGTTAAAAAAAAAAAAAAATCCAGAATTTTCACAAAATTCCCTGACTTTTCCAGGTTGAGTGGCCACCCCGAATATTAAGTGTGTAGCAAATTGTTAAAATTGAGAGCATATATATAAACGTTTTTTAAATAAGTTTATAAAAACTGTAAAATTTCAGATTTTTTGAGCACCTAGATTTTCAGTTATTCACTTTTTTAAAAAAGCCAAATCTGGCAAAGTTTTGAAATCTTTAAACAGTTGTAGATCAAAAACTATTTGACCAAGGGAGCTCAAATTGGTGCCGTCTTTTGTTTTCGGTGGGCCTTAATTTGATATATAACATGATTATGGTATTTAACTCTTTTTTAAAATTGGAGTTTCTAAAATAAATACAAACTAAAAGAGAAATTGTTTTTAGAAAATCTAAAAAAATTTTTTTTCAAAAAATTCAAATTTGAAATAGCATAGTCATATATCAAATTAAGACTCATTAAAAGCAAAAAAAAAAAATGACACCAATTTGAGATCTCTAGGTCAAATAGTTTTTGATCTACAGCTGTTTAAAAACTTCAGATTTCAAAACTTTGCCAAATTTGGCAGATTTCGCTTTTTTGAAAGTCAATAACTGAAAAGAGCCCAAAAAATCTAATACTTTACAGTTTTTGTCAGCTTCACGGGTACTACCATTGTACCAAAAATTATCATTTTCCATGATGTCAAGGTTCAGATCATTGGTTGATTTGACACGGAATGATCCTTGGATGAATATTCAATTTTGCAGTATTTTAATTTCTTAAGTTTTACACCATATGAAATATTGTTTAAAAACAAACTAATTATTCTTTGTAATCAAAGTTTAAGAGAGATAAGTTATGGTACAGAAACATTAGGCGTTCTGCATTTTCAGGTTGCAGCCTATTACGTTTTGGTTCATAAACATTCCCTGCTTCTTTCTGAAAATAAACGTTCACTATCAACGCTGCTAGCTGGTGCAGACAAGTACTTTCTTGCTATCTTTGCAAGTATGGCACAAAATAGAAACATTTTCTACTTTAAATTGGCATAAAATAGAAACATTACCTTTAAAAAATCAACGGTGGTATCAATACGACTGTAATGATTTTTAAGAGTGAACAGAGTGAGTAAGGGCACAAAGCACAAATAGAACATGTTTCTAGATGCACAGAACACAAACTGCTATAAAATGAATTATAATTTTTTTGATTAATTATATTTCTTTTTTTAAGTATATTTTTAATTCTAATTTCTAAAAATTGCAAAAATTATAATTACTACGTTATGAAATATAATTTTGCGTATAGTGTTTTTAAAAAAATTCTAAGAATTATGTGTGTTTTTATTTCTAAGTATCATGTTTATTTTCTTTTAAGGCTTTTATTACTTCTTCCAAAAATTTCTTCCAAGTATCAAATTTGTTTTAATTTAGTATTGTGTTTTTTAACATTTCACTCCTGTATCAACTTTTTCTAAGTAGCGTATTATTTTAAAATTTTTTCCTAGTATATTTTTTTTATTTCTGCAAATAACATTAAATTAATTATAAAAAATGTATACTTTAAATGAATAAAATAATTTTAATATTTAACACTGTCTAAGCAGAGAATAAATGAAAACGTGGTCATATTGCATTTGTTATGCATGCATGTTTATTTCAAATCCTGTAAAATCAAATTATTCTTTTACATGTTTTTCATAGATTTTAGTTTTAGACATGTATAATTACACTAAATGAAAGTTGCTTTATTTACTATTATATAGATTAAATTTATTTTATTATAAACACTAACCAATACTAAATAAGTATATTTACTTGCAGGTAGGTTATAAATGAAGCAACTTTCATTTAGTATAAGTATACTGTCTTAAGTCTAAAATACATAAAAACATGTAAAAGAATAATTTATGATTTTACAATATTTGAAATAAACATGCATGCATGACAACAAATGCAATCTCGAACCACGTTTCCATTTAATCTCCGCTTAGACAGTATTAATTGCGAGCATGGATGCACATACAACGATGCTGAAAACATGCACTTTTCCCGTTCGCTTTTGAAGCAATATCTAATGCTAAATGTAATATATAGATAAAATAAAGCTAGGAAGATATATAAAATAAAATAAAAGTTAAAGCTAAATATAATTAAATAAGTTAAAATATATAAATTTAGCAACGTGTTAAGCTAACACAGAAAGATCAAGATACCAACCTACAAACACGGCGGGAAACAAAGAAAAGAATAACTAACTGCACTCAGTGTTGACAGATTCACAGAGCTTATGGCTCCGTCCGCTGAGGTAGAAATGAGTCCGTTCTGGAAGCTTCCATAACTACGTGACGTCACGTCCGATCACCGAGCTTAGAACTTGGGAGGGTGAAGATAAACAAGAAGGACCCCTGACCACCTGTGTTGGAGGACAAAGCTGATAGGGGATTAGCAAGAAGTCCCAAGGGGAGGGAGGTGGAATGGTTATTTTTACGTATGAAAAATGGTAATTTTAATGTAATATAAACGGTATTTATAACGTATGATAAACGGTATTTATAATGTATGATAAACGGTAATACATGAAAATGCCTTCGGGAAAAGGGTTCGAGAACAAAGCTGAAAGAGGATTTGAGCAAGGGGGGAGCGTTAATGGTTATTTTTACGTACGATAAATTGGTATTTTAAATGTAATAAAAATGGTTATTTTAATGTAAAATAAACAGTAATACATACGTATTTAAAACGGTATTTCTACATAAGTTATGTTCATACACGGTAATTCATACGTATGATATACGGTATTTTTATATACCGTTTACTCATAACGGTATTATAACCGATGTATTACCGTTTATCGTATAACTCATACGAAAATATAACGTATAAACGGTTTAACAACGGTTATAATACCGTATGTGTGTTATCTGGGATGAAATGCCAGAGACAATTTGCTGAAAGATAAGTTAAGCATAAATTTAGTGCTATTAAATCATATTCCTTCACTAGAAGTACTTGTGTAAATATTTTATATTTTTTTTTCACAACTTTACCAGCGTTTCTCTGAGGAGTAAAATGTCACTTGTACCTTTCTCTTATTCTTTTTCTTCAAAATAAAGCACACACATGCAGATCCATGGAAAGTGAGGGGGGGAAGGTGCCTCTTCGGGACTCTGTACCCTCATATGTGTACCTAATTTTTCCTGCCTGGGTCGGGTCCCCAAGCATACCGGGGGGGGGGGGGAGTCTCCAGCTTGGGTCTATTAATTAGAAAATTTTATGATCAAATACTTCTTGTCAAGTTCCTTAAAAAGTTTGGAGGAATTCTTCAAGCTTTATTTTAATGCTATATATACATTTGTACGAGTTAGAAACTGTAAAATTCGACTCTTTTATCGGTAATTTATTTTTAAATATATTTGAAAAATTACAATTTAAATAACATTATCATCTAAAGGTAATAAACGAAATATAATTTGCTACCTTCAGCCATAAGACAACAATCATCTGGTTAATTTGACGGCAGCCCACTGGCAGGTAGCTCAATGCATGTCCGCACTTGACAGCAGCCAAATTATATCATTTCCGCAACAGCACTTGCAGGTAGCTTAACCACTTCGCAAAAGTTAGTGCTCAGGCCTTTGCTCTCGGAGGTGACGCCTTAAGCCCTTTAATGTTGTTTCTACACATAAACTTATACTGCTATATTGTAACAGAGTTCTTTCTACTTAATTTTTAATTAACAACCATAAGGGATATCTTTCACTTATTTGTGTTTTGTGAAGGCTCAATTTGTTTAAAATAAACTTTTTTAAAATTTTAAATCTGGTTTTTATTTTGAATTTAAATCACCATCTCTCTGGGTCATTCATTTATTTATTTATTTATTTTTCTCTGATGCAATGTACTTTAGTTATCTGGATTTTGGGTCAAAGTAAGTTAATATATAATATAATTGTTTTTGCAAGTTTTATTTTATTTATTATTTTATTCTTGTGCTAATGTCCTAAAAGGAGCAGCAGTATGCCATAAAAATTCCCTTCTGCAATATCTTATTGAAATATTAAAAAGAACTTAACATTAAAATAATTTTGCCCTTTGTAGAAATTATACACAATGAATGAATAACAATAAAAGAAAAATAACACAATGACGAACACATTTGACGAATTCTCACATTTGACGAATTGCGTTATGACATTTTCTTCACTACATATAAAATTTAACTTCGACTTTTAATATTCAGAATTATTACTTGAAATTTACTTTGAATGTAGAAATATTTATCCTTAGAATTGAATGGTTACAATGGAAAAAATTTACTAATGTGGAATAAAGATTTTAACTTTACAATTAAATGAATTTAACTTAAAGAATGAAAACTGCTGGAGAATGGCTGTGAAATAACAAATTTACTAATTACCTTACCATAGAGATACATCAAAGAAAAATATGTTATGTACAAGACTGAAATAAAAAACAAATACCTAGGGTTGTGGACATTGAAGAAATGGAAAAAAAAAAACATAGAGTTGATGATTTAAAAAAAAAACGAACATCTATTTAGTACAAATAAAATCCCACCCACTTGACATTTTACCCAACAGGCACAAGGAATCCAAAGGGAATCCCTGAAATACTTTAACAACTTGTGTAAATTAAAACAAAAGTAATTACATGTCCTAGGGTCCCATTGACCCAAACTTGATATAAAAAGAGGGAGCTCATAAAAATGTTGTAAGGAAAGAAAAAAATGGAAAATGTCACCTGACATTGAGATTTAATTGCACTGCCACAATCATGGTATGTAGAAAAAAAATCAGTCTTTTACTGAAGCCTGTCAGATTGGGTCTTAATTCACCCACTGATGGAAAAATCTTAAATTTTTGGAGGCTGGAGAGTGATCGTAGAGTATTCGGCTAAACGGGCTCCAATCTCACTGGGAGCAAGAAATGCAAAGGTAGACATCACATCAAGCCTTAAAATGATTTTTTGTTCCTTTACAATGTGTTCTAGAAATTTTAAAGCTATGTCATGACTCACCTACTGCAACCCATGGGGGGGGGGGGGGGGTTTAAAAATGTTTACTAGGGTCAAAACATTTTTATTGGCCCAAATTATATGCTCACATACTAAACTATTTAAAGTCCTGTCACACCTGTCTACAAAGACGTGGGTATAAAGCAAATCAGAAAGTTCCTATACAATGATTTCTGGTGACAACCTACCCCATGGAAAGGATTGACTAATGTAGTGGGTCCTCTACCTGAATTAAGGAATGGCAACAAGTATATTTTAGTAGTCACTGATTACTTTACCAGGGGCCTGAGGCCTACCCTATCCCAAATATAAAATTGGAAACAATTTTAGTCTGTCTGGAGAGTTGGGTTTCTGCGCATGGTGTTCCTAGGCACTCAGTAATGGATAGGAGCTAGAACTTTATTTCAAAAGTGGCTAGTAACTTCTATAAAAAGCTGGGAATTATAAAGCGTACTATTACCAGTTACCACCTACAACCAGATGGTGTCTGTGAGTGTTTAAATACCATACTCATTAAGTCTCTTAGCACCCTAGCATCTCACACACAAGATGACTGGGACAGGCATTTAAACTTTGCCTTGATGACACACAGAGTTTCCAAGATAGTGCTACTGGTGAATCTCCAGCATTTTTGCCATTTGGTCAAGATATAGTCTTACCTGAATATCTTCTCTGTAATAAAACAGCTCAAAATTTTGCTTCAGTGCAAGATTATTCCAATGACTCGGTCATCATATGAAGAATTCTTTCGAAGTTACCAACAAAAATCTTCTAATCAAAGCTGCTGAACAAATGGAGTCTTACAGCACATGCATGAGGTCACTAAAGACATCAAGGTCAGTGATCTAGTATTTTTATTTACACCAGTGGTACAAAGAGGACAATCCCAAAAGTTGACAAATTTTAACAAGGGTCCATATAAAGTGGACCCCACTAAGCAGGGCCGGCTCAAGGATATTTTCGTGTGTGGGCAAAACAGTTTGGGGACGCCCTTTATATATATATATATATATATATATATATATATATATATATATATATATATATATATATATATATATATACTCTGTTGCAAAAAAATATATGCACCCATAAAAAAATTGAGCTACATCCACGAAACTCGACATGCATGTTTCGTTTTAAGAGTTACGCAAATAATCAAACTGTCAACGCCATTGACGTTATAAGGCTCATGCAACGCGCATGAGAACGACGTATCGTGCAGCATTTAAAATGGCCGATGTTCTCACTTATGGGTAATTGGAACTGGATTTTCTGCTTTGATAGTGAAAGTTGTGTACATAGATGCCTTTGAGAAGTACTCAACAACACTACAAACAATTGTCAGATTTAAAGAGAAGTCGCATCATATGCCTAAGGGAAACTGTTTGGTCCAACAGACAATCAATAGCCATCTTGGTCGCAGCGATATGGTAGTTCTTCGGTGATGGAAACAGTGGATCAGAGAAGACCTATGTAACCGTCGCAGAGGCTCAGAACCCCCGAGACAGACAGCTGCTCAAAAAGATCGTGCAGTCAGGAGAGGAGCCACGTCTACACCAATGGCGGCGCTATCAGCCATTCGAAGGCATTTCCATCCCCATGCATTCTGTATCAATGTATATTATTCGGAGACGACTGGCAGAAGATGGGATTAGTTGTCGACGCCCATTAACGCACCTACCACTGACCCATCAACATAGACAGAGCCGTCTGGATTGGTGTTGAACTCGGTCAACATGGACAGTGTCCGAGTGGAGGCATGTTGTCCTTAGTGACGAATACTGTTTCTCTCTCTCATTGCTGATGAATGCCACATAGGCGTGTGGAAAAGGACTGGACTGTTTTTCATGATTACACATGAGAAAGACACTGAGAGCAAAGCATCTTAGATAGGCAAGATCAGGAGGGGACCAATCCCCTTAAAACAGGATCACTATCACCTTACGAAAATTATTTTATTTCAATGATCTATCAAATTTTATTCTCATCTAGAAAATGTAATGCTATACATTTTTTCTACATACATACATATATAATGCAGCATTACGTCATAATACATAACTGAATTATTTTGAACTTTATTTATAATTTCCCTGCATACAAATAATGTATAGGGAAAATATTATGATGGATTCGAAAACTCTTAATTCGAATTTTCGACGGATTAATATACGTTTTGGATATCCTTTAACCTGAATCGATTACTTTTAAAGGAATGTCTGCATGTATGTGAGTGTAATGTATGTATGGGTGTGTATAGGAGTCTAGAGAGACATTTCTAGAACGAATGGAGTGAAGCGAATGAAATTTATAATTTGAAAGGAAAATGAACATTTAGAAGGTCACACATTTTTAAACTTCTTTTTAATTAAAAATAAAAAAACAGCATCCAAAAATGTTAAATAAACAAACATGTTTTCATTAGAAATGAAATGGAACTTACGTTAGAATGATAGCATGAACCGGTCTCATGCTATAGCACTTTTTTCGAATAAATGAATCAAAAACTATGCATCATAAAGTTAATAAAAGAGTATTTATACGGTGAATTTATTAACAACATTCTCGTATATATAACGCGTTCTATTCACGAGAAAAGACATGTTGATTTTGTTTTGTTCAATAATGCTATATATTTCTGTTTACATTAGTTAATGCACTGCTAATATTATTGTAAAATAAATTCTAGAACGTGGATACAAGGCTTTTATTTTACGTTTTTACTATGTTTGGGGTTTCTGTGGGGGGAAAACGGAGCGTTACGAAAAATGTAAACTCTTTGGCCGCTTATAAAAATAATTTCAATATTTAGAACTTTTTTCTAGAAAACATAAAAAGTATTTGTCCGAGCGAGTGTTTTTTATTCTTATTTTTATTTTGAACTATAAACTATAGATATAAATAATAAACGACAAATATAAGTACTAGGAAATTTGATATCAAAATCAATATTTATTAATAAAAAAAAAGCTTTTATAGTTCTCAAGTAATCGTATTGCCAAATTAAAGAAGACTGAAAATTTTCCAATTTTCAAGTTTGTAATGATTCATCTCAAAAACCAAAAGATCTAGCTTTGAACAATAAGCATGAATTTGTAGCTCTTTAAAAGCCATACAAGTGTATATAATTAGATTTTGGATAGAACTCTATAAAAAAAAGTTTTTTTTTCTATGTTTCACACTTTTACTCGAAATATCCTTGAAAGTATAAAAGATAAATATAATTAGTAAGCAACAGAAATATGTATAAGAAAATTTAGTTTCTAAATCTATATGTATATTTAAAAAAGTTTTTATAGTTTTCAAGTAATCGTCTTGTCAAGTGGAAGAAGGAAATGTGGAAGAAGTTTTTTATGCTTGCGATGCTTTAAAAGCTAAAAGTGATAGCTATAAACAATAAGCAAAAAGTTATTGTTTTTTAAAAATTCTGCAATTGTATATAATTGGATTTTGGATCACATTCTTGGTTTTTGAAGTATAGTGGTTATAATTTCGATATTTTGGCATTTTTACCTGGGTTTCCCAATGGGTGGGAAAGCTGTAATATTTGAAATGCCTCGATTGTTGCAGCTCAGTCTAGTTACTTACTCTTTTGTGAAATATTGGTGCACATAAGCACGTATTTTGTTTTGTTAAAAAAAAAAAAGTAGGAATTTAAATGAACTTGGAAATTCTAAAGATATTTAATGATTGGTGAGGTTTGAACAGAATAGATGGAAATATACGTATTCAAGTACATATTTATGTGCCGTCAGGCAAGTTTATAGATTAACTAGAATGTAAAATATCGTCAGTGAGTTTCATTTTTATACCGCAAATCATATTGGTAAAATAATTGAATATATTAAAATGGAGTCTATGGTCGGAGTTTCCAGATGAAATCGGGGCGAAAACTTAAAGCGCAAGCTAGCTATAAATAGTTTTCGAGTAATTTGCGTGCTTTGAAAGCCTGTAAACGAAACAAATGAGTCTGAAAAAATCGAATAAACTCATTGAACATTATTGGATTTTTATCTTACAAAATGTCATTCACTCAAAACAATTTCGGCTTCATCGGACTGGAGTCACCGGCGATTATATTTTTCTGAATTTATCAGGAGTCAGAAGTAACTTACCGCATTATGTAGTGTCATGAAAGTTGCGCTCATCATTATTTTTAATAAAATTTGAATTTGTAATTGGATAAATTTTATGAATTATTTGTACATCTTAGCAGTAAAACATTATAAACAAATCAAACAAATGATCTCATGAATAAATTAGAAAAGGAGAAAGATGAAGAAAAAGCATTTCAATCCCTAAAAAGCTAAGATATAATATAACGGGTAAAGTCAGAATTTTGCCGGTTATTATCAGCAATTTATTTAAATAGCTAATCTTTAAATATTAAATTAAAAACGCAAAAATATTTAAATTTATTGCGTTTTTGAGTTCGCAGATAAAAACCTGGAATCCTATTTCGAAGCTGTTTGTGACTGTCTATTGTAGCCCCTCTAAAATCTGATTCAAATACTGCAGGGACATAGATGCAAAATAATGGAATACTAGCCAAATTATAAGAAAATATTACACCTTGACAAATTAAAAATTTGTTTTCTTGTATCACTGGAACGAATTTCCCGATGTTGGCCGGGACGTAAATAAACCCCAGCTACGTAAATAACAAATTTACAGATAACACTACTCAATTTTCTTCAAATACTAAACCGGCGTCAAATTACCACATACGCTATCCGCAAAACTAACAGAAAATACACCTCAGTAATGCAAAAAATAAATGAATGAAAGATTAATGACCTCTAAGCGATGAACTTGGCATTAGATCATTACGGTAGCTATTAAATCGTATGAGTAGCTGTTAAGTCATATAGATGGCTGGAGGTTCTGCTATTGTTAAATCGCGAATAAATCTGCTAGGTCATATCGGTAGCTGGAGATTATCTGATTTTGGAATTTAAAAATTCGTTAAAAAATCTAATTAAAATTTTGAAAAAAGGCCATTGAAATGCATTAGTTCAAGTATAGATGCGACTGTTTAAAAAAATTTAGTGCGGTGGATATCGCGAGGCATTGTGGATAAACAAACAGACAGATTCTTCTTTTTATTATTATAGATTCACTGGGGGTGAAGACGATAGAAATGTAATGTTTAAAATATCCCTGAGTGAATGTACAAGTGAATGAAAAAATATAAAAAATGTTAGAAGATACAAAACCTAATCAAAATGCAGGAAAAATATGGGACAACAATTAGGAAGAAAATGGGGGGGGGGGGGGGGGGTTTAAAAATGAAACATATTCTTATTTTGTGTCAAAAGATAGAGCGCATCACAAAATTAAAAGAGGACAAAAGTCATATTTGCAATCATTGGAGTGCAAGGCGGTAAAAAACGCAATATTTTTTTAATTTTGGAAAAAATAATAAACGAAATCATTTGAAAAGAATTTAGAGATACATGGGTCCAACAGAAATGCAAGGAATGCTTCCAAATGATTCCAAATTCATTAAAAAAAAGGGGGGGGGGGGGCGGTTAGAAATTAAAATATGACTTTCGAGTGAGGTAATAAAAATAGGGCGTATTAAAAATTAAAAAAATTCCATTTGTTGGAGAAAAAAGAGCATCAATTTTTCAGATAGCTTCTTATAGACGGCGAAGGCTGGATGATTTGAGCTTCTAAAACACCACAATATGCGTTTTAATGGGAAAAATACTTTGAAACGTGTCAAACATTTTCTAAATAGTATATATATATTCGAATGTTATTTAAAAAATTATAATAAATAGAAGTATGTTTAAATAATTCTTTAAACTAGATTTTAAGCAGGGAAAGCTTAACTTTTTAGCTTCAATGGACGCTATGCCACTGGGTGGAAGTAAGAGGAATTGATTTTCCCAATAGGGCCCCTATATGAAAAATGTAATTGATTAGTCAATGGGGGAGGGGGTGTACTGAATGTACTAAAGGCAGTTATATGACTACGAATAAGTTGCCTCAAATTATTCAACTAAAAATGCTATCATAAACGATTTATCACAAAATGGTCGTGTACACAAGGTCATAGACTTACACTTTCTGTATTACGTATTCTATATACATCTCTCCCCCATTGGCTAAAATATTACATTACTTTTCTATAGAAGATATATAGGAAAACGAAAACCCGCCCTATTAGCTCCATCCATTCGATCGTTGAGTTATTGGCTACGCCTAAAGGTATACAGAGGGATAAGGATACAGAGGGATAAGGATAATAAATTGTGTGGGTAGAAAAAAAATCACAATATCAAATGTGCATTACAAATTCTGAGACTGTTTACTTAATACTTTACCTAAAAGTGTATTACATTATAATTATAACTAAAATTGCAATTATACAAAAATAAAATAATATATACAGATTATTAAATGTATATCTAGGCAGAAATTTATATGCATGAACAAAATAATTTGTCAAAATAATTTGTCAAAAAGCTATTGTGCCTATAGAATAAATTTATTAATTTGCAAAATAGTTCTAACAATTTTAGAATAACTTTTGCACCTTTAAGCAAATATTCATAAGGAAATATTTTATTTCTCAAAAACATTTTGTATCTTTTTTTTATGTAAATCAAACTGGAAAAAATTATTAAATGAAGATCATTTTACTCTCTCGTACAATAAATTGTCAATTGGTTTAATTTCAAAAATTTTTTTGGATGCTCCCGCAAAAGTATTATATAGGTATTATTTTGGTACTTAAAATGAAAACATTTCTTTGTTTATCAATATTATTCTGTGGTCAATTGCATAATCTAAACTCACCAAAATATATCTAATAATAAATCTATATTCAGCAAAAGACAGTCAACTAAGAAATTTTAGGAAAATACTTTAAGTAATTGAAAAAAAATTACCTAAATAGTTAGAAGGCTGTCAACAAAAGAAGAAATAAGACAGGCATATAAACAGCACGGCAGTGATATAACGCGAACACTTCTAGCCACTGTGCTATCTGAATGGAAAATGTGCAGAATACTCTGTGGGAAAATGCTTCAGCTGTCCTCCAGCCAAGCTAAATGATCTTCGGCAATTGACCAAAAGAACAACTATTCTTATGGGACGCTTCGGGGCTCCAGTCGGCTGTCAACATATTTTATGACATACAAATACCCTTTCTTTCTGCCCCTTCCAAATTTACAACCTTTTAGAAGTGCGATAGAGACAGCATCCATGTGTTTACAATTTGAATTTGAAACTAAGAGCAAATCGTGAGAATAGTCCTCGGGCTTTTTCGTAAGCCGGTGTTTGGGGTTAACAAATTCTCCCTTAGGGATTACAGGCTTCACCCAGCTGCAAGCTGTATAAAATTTAATAATCTCCCAAGTGTTTGAGCGCACGTATTTTCCAGGTGAACTATACATTACTGCAAAAAAGACCTAATTACAGGAGAGAAAACGATTCTAAAAAGTTACATCAATTTCATTTATATTAAAAGGGCACAGAGTTGGTTTAATTTCAATTTTTTTTTAATGCGACCGCAAAAGTCATTCTTACTACACCTAATTTTACTTCCAAATGGCCGCCCCTAATTCGGCCGCCGTGGGCAATTGCCCACGCCTTAAACCGGGCCTGCCACTAAGGTGACAAAAGACTAAGGTGAATTTCACAATCACAAATACAGTTGTTCCCTTTGTTTTTATATCAATAGACTCACTCACATCACAGATAGAAATCCAGCATGCGAGCCAGTTCATGGCGTAAACCAAGAACATCCAGATTCCAATGATTCAGTTAGAAACTTACCCAGCATTTCTAACCTCTCTGGTCAAAGATACCAATACGCCACCGGTAGGTGACGTCATGGTGGCCATTGGAGACAACTTTGGATAGCTTCTATGGAGTTTAACATGGAGTGATATTTTCAAAGCTTTTGACAGAATAATGTATGATATTTAACTTTTCGGACCTCAATATTTAGCATCCTGAGTGCATAAACTTTTTAAAAAATCGTTATGCAATATTTTCAGTCTAGGAATTTCTTATAGACTAAAATATACAGACTTCTGTCAATGCTTGGCGAACAAATTTGACAGTTATTGCCGACGCTGACATAATTTTCGCCCGCATTCCTAACGTTGAGCAGGGAGGATCGGTGTTGATGGCTGCTGTTAATGGCTATTCATCGCTAATTTTACCCTTTTCTGGTTTAGCGAAATGCTGCGATGGTATTTCGCCATGCTCACCAAAGCTCAACATTGGTTGTAATATGGCGGATTGAAAATATGGCCGATGTGTAGAAATGCATTATCAGAAAGTTATATATTTATGAAAATCAGAAAAGTATGAAAGGATAAAAGGCTATAAAAGTATTTAAATTACCCACAATTTAATGTGTGCTGGTTACTTTACATGTTAAATGTTTATTTTGGGGATAAAGAAGATACTAATATTCTACATTATAGGTACGTGTTACTTTTTATTGTTTATTGTATTTACATTTTATCGCTAGTAAATAAAGATGTACAAAATCGTAGCACATTAATTGCTACTCATGCAATTATGTTTAGATATGATTGTATGTTTTCAATTTGTATCTATAAGTACTTAATTTTACTTAAAATAGGCGTAGGATAGATGCATTGCATATTTAACATGTTTGTCATTTTATTTTTCGATATTAGTTTTGTATAGAAGATTACATTCTAAGTTTGTATATACTGTAGAATATTTACATAAACTGGCTAGCTGAGTTTCTTCTTTGTCCAGAGATTATAATTAAAATCTCTGGCATAGAAGACAATTTTGCTAGTTTTGCTGTGGAAAGATGTCAAGCAAGTTAATACTTTATATAGATACAGGATACATTGTAAATTTAACATGTCCACGGCATGAAATTCAATAACATTAAATTATTTTGCTAATTCTGTGAAATTTCAGTTTTCATTCAAATAAGTTTTGTACTTTACTCATTTTTATACTTGTATAAACTGTATAATTGCTATATGTATTGGTTAGATGAGTTTCTATCCAGAGATCATAATTGAAATCTCTGGTTTAGAACAAGGTTGCTGTCAAGAACAGCAATAACTGAAATATTTCATGTGACCAAATTGCTCATTGTGCAGTATAAATCCGAAACTTTGCATCATGTCTTTTATCTTCCTTAAAAAGGAAACCGCTTCTTCTTTCATTTTTTACATATTTTTATATGCTTTTAAATGTATTCTAATATGTAACTTTAAATTTTATAATAAATTTAAATATTGAAATTTCAAAATATTTTGTAATTTGGTGTCGATTAGAGTATATGTGTTCAAAAATTTAAGCCCAATACAAATGAATTAAACGATCGAGCTAAATAGTGATATTCACAAACATAAAAATTAAAATAAAGCAATAATGCTCACCTATGATTATTACTCACAAAAAGCTAATCTTACACCTTTTCCTTGCACATTATCTTGTGCCATTCCCTGTGACTATTATTTTTCAACTGATCTCCTTGAAAATCGATACCAACCGAGATTTTATACTAATAAATTGATTTGCAAAGTTCGTGTTGGAGTTTGCATGAGTCTGAACATACAAACCAAACAGTTGAGCTTAAGAATAATATTATCATGCTTATAATAAATAAACTTTTACAAAACATCTCAAACCATAAAGTTGAAAAACTGCATTTTAATCTAATTTTAACTAAATTCTGTATGAAACTCTAAAATATTAATACAGTTAGTCTTTTTTTATAACTCATTTTCATCGTTATATGCATATGCAATACATTGATGGGATATCTCTATGGCAGAAATCAGTTTTACGAAAAATGTAAACATGTTGGACGCTTATATTTCCAAGCCTAATAGGTTAAAATGTAAAGAAATTTTACTTATTTTATTGGAAATATGGCAGAAAAATAATTTTTATATTTAGAATGAACTGGTGAGGTCCGCAGGCATTTTACCTATAAGTAATTTAAAAAACAGGTTTATTCATGGAATATCTAATATAATAAAAGACAATACAGTACTGCCTGCATAGCCACAATACAAAAAGAGGTAATATAATATCCATTGTTGTAAATCAGTTAAAAATGAATCCAATATCGAGCTTCATTCTCAGTATCTGATGTCATACGCAATGTAAAGCTTCAGAATTCTCCATTGTTAAAAATGAGTCCAATATCCAGTTTTGTTTTCAGCATCTGATGTCATATGTAACATGCTGCTCTTAATATATAGATTATGAATATATGAAAATAATTTTTTTACCTTTTTTTTTTGAAAAAACTAAAAAGATTTTTCCTGTGTGAGATTTTGTTTCACTCAAATTATCTTCTAAACAATAGAAAATAGATATAAATAGTAAAAGATAAAAATATTCAGTTGAAAATCCAGTTTCTAGATTAATAATTTTTTTACAAAGCTGTTATAGTTTTTGAGGAAGTGTCTTGTTAAGTTGAAGATTGAAATTTTTCAATCTTTAAAATTTTTAATGAAGTTAAATGTTTTTCATATACGCAAAACTTAAAGTGATAAATATATGTACTAACTGTTGTACTAAATGTTAATTACTAAAGTAATATATATATATATATATACAAGGTGTATATAAACTGATGGTCAGAACTGTAAGGGGTTATAGAACTCACCAAAACAAACATCTTTCACAATACAATGTGGGGTCAGAAAGCAACCGGTGAGCAGCGAGAGGGCACTTTCTCTGGGAGTGGATGAAACGTTGCGTCAAAATGGAGTGAAGTGAAGATGAATACAATGAAGATGAATAATGGAAATTTATTGACAAAATTTTTAGAACAAATGCTCAAATGAACGACCACCAACTGCGAGACAGGAGTCACAGTGGTGATGGAGTGAATCGATTACACTTTGGAAGATTCCTAGCATTTCACGAATGTCTGCAGCTGCGATGCAAATTCGGGCAACAAGATCCTCTGGTGACTCGATGGGCATTTTGTAATGGTGCTTTTTAGCTGTCCCTAGGGGAAAAATCCATGCAGGACAGATCAGGAGATCTGGGAGGTCACGAGAATAATCACCAGAATAATCACCATGGCCAATCCATCTGTTCGGAAGGGCAATGTCCAGGTAGTTCCACACAATTCTGGTGTAATGTGCTGGTGCTCCGTCGTGCTGGAACCACATAATCACTCGATGATTTGCTGGTACAACACGTAGTAAATCTGGCAGCACCTGCTGGAGGTAGGTGAGGTACTTCTGTCCGTCTAGGCCAGAGGTTCTCAACCTTTTGTGGACCACCGCCCCCTTTGCAAGAAAAAAAAATTTCAACGCCTCCTCTCCCATAATAGTTATACCAAATATTAAAATATTGTTGCACATTATCTATCTATTAAGAATCCCAAAGTAGAAATTAAAAAGACCATCAAAAGTAGAAAATTGTTTATTAAAAATTTAAACATTAACACAAAAATAGTAATAAAAAAATAATTGAGATAGTTGAGGCTCTGGTGACGTTTTATCAATTTGTTAATGTCGGATTCCAATTTTGTCAACATCAGTCGCAAATTGTCACACTCAGTGATCTGTAGTCTGTTCATTTTCTTAGAAAGTAAATTTGCTACTGCACCGAACCCACACTCAACCAAATACGATGAAGGAAATTCAATTAAAAATTTCTATACTATTTCCCACAATCCAGGGTAGAGTGCTGGTATTGATTTTTGAAGCCAGAACTCTTGGTATCCATTTCTGAATTTTACTTTTAGTTCTTCGTTAGTTGTGAGTTCTACGAGTTCCTCTTCTAAATTTGATGATTCTGCTGTATCTGCATTTGCGAAAGGATCTAAAACCCAGCTCGGTATATTCATGCCTAAAATATCCTGGAATCTCTCCTTAAAATCAGCATAAAGAACGACCAAGTGTTTGTTGGCAGTAAGTAAATAAATCTTCCTGTTTTGCAGAGACTGCTGATAATGTGGGAAAGTGGCTATATCACCTCTACCTAAATTTCGTTTGAACAGAAGAAGTTTCCCCACAAAAGCAACTGTCATTTCATCTATTCTTCTTTGCACTTAATTATTACTCAGAGGTATTTTCCTGATGCTATCTGATGGTGTCTTATGATGAAGAACAGTTTTTATTACTTCTTTGACTGCCGGCAAGATTAATTCCTTGCCAATTGTGTGTGGTTTTCCCGATTTTGCAATTAACAATGAAATATTATATGAAGCTCGTAGTCCATCATCTTCTTGTTTAGAAGACGACACAAAAAGGTTTATTTAATATACACCTGTCCCCCGATTTACACGGAAGATAGGTTCTGCACAAAACCGTGTAAATTGAAATCTTGGATTTTGCTAAGTAAAATCGTGTAAAACGAAAATAACCTTAAAAGGTGCATGATTCAGTCATTTATTTAAGTAAAACAAAAGTAAGACATCTTAGAAAACTTAAAATTATACTTAGTTTATAAAACAACAAACATATGAAGGTAGTAATATAACATATTTAATTTATTTTACATTAGGAACAAAGAACAAAAAAACAAAACGACCCTTAAAAATTAATTATAAGTTTAATCACTGTCATCACTTTCATGTACTATCAGTCTTTTCTTTCTGATAGGTATGATGTCACTTTCATCACTTGAGCTTTCTTGATGCGATTCTGGTTCAATGGTTGACGAATTAGGCAAGATCTTGGGTTGACAAGACTTTGTCATGAAATCGGTAATTAACAATTGCGTAGGTATTTTGCTAAATCTTTATAGACCTCTTCATATTGATTTAGGCATTTACGAAGGTCTCGCTGGAATCGGAGCCATGTTCCGAAAATGTACCCGCTATACTACCCCCTGCTGTGAGACCGATTCTTCGTTATTGGCTAAGTTAAATGACGTCATGGGCGGAGCCTAGTATACACTTTGAAGTTTGACAGTTTAAGACAAAATCTGTCGTCTTCGAGATTATATGTGTTTACATTTTCCTTAGATACATTTCGTCATGTATTTTACTTCATACACACATATTTATTTGCTTTTGATATGATTTTAAACTAAAGAATTAAATAAAATATATTATTATTATTACTACTTGATCAATGATGAAAATGCTTCATTTACGGGAAAAAAATTATATATTATATACAGCATACAGTTTAAAATGCTTGTGTTATATGTATTATGTTTATTAAAGGCACCTTATGCCCATTTTATATTGTATTCCGTACGTGTATCGCAACTTTTTTAATCCTATTTTCATTGATGACTTATAGCACTTGAGGCAATTTGTTTTATTTTATTAATGTTTTAACTACAAAAAAGCAAGTTACCTATCCAAAACAAAATATATAACCGTTTAAATGTGGGTTATCATAACCTTTTTTAAAGTCGGTTTCAAATATTTATGCAAGTTTGTAAACAAAACTATGTGTTTGATTTAAAAGAAAAAGCCATACAATGGAATATTTTGGACAAAAAATGTGGAAATTTTTTAAAAAAATTAATAAAAATGCAGGCTTACAATGTAATCCTGGGTAAAATATTTAGTGTAGAGGGTGGGTAATCCATCCCACTCTATATACCCAGTGATGTGCTAATAATTTTCTATGCTAAAAATTTTTAATAACTGGTATGCTTCAAAAATTATATATATCAATTGTTTGCTGTTCTCATTAAATTCTAAACAAATAGATATGCATATTGGTTTTTTTACCATTTGAATAGGTGTGAGTAATGCTATGCCACTGTCACTAACCGAAAGAAAACAAAGTGGCAAAACCAAAAGAATGACATACCTATATTTTTATAGAACTGCGTCAATGGATTTAGAATTAAAGTACTTCAATACACTTTCTTCTGGATTTTGAGGAAATTTTTACACACATTAACAATTACAATATGATTTGTGTCTTGATTTAATGTAATTAAAAAAATTTCGAATAAATTTTTTCCTGTATTTGGGAGGAGGGGGGGGGGGTATCTTTAACCAGGTAAGTCCATCAGTCACAACCAGTGCATACTTTTAAATATATAAGTTAATTTCTTGGCATTCTTTAGTAAACTTTTATTTACTTCAAACATTTTCATGTAACAACTGATACCTGAATATTGAAAATTTTGACAATCAGTATGTACATACTGACTCTCTAGTTCTCCTTTAATGTTCGCTCCTTGTTTCTATGTGAACAAAAGATACCAATAGATCAAAATAAATAAACTGCTGCTTTTGAGAATATAAATTTGTAATACTTTCTTAAGAATCTGATTTGTCACCTAATTTTATTATGCCTGGTTTCTTTACAGAAGTATTAAAAAGTTATATACCAATAGAATAGATGCTATGGATTTGAATTGATATCACCAGAAATAAACAAGTTGGTTGAGATTTGCACTCTAACTTAGTGTGTTACCTGAAGAATTTGACTTTCAGAGGAATAGCTTTTTTTTTACATTAATTCAAATTTCATGTTAACTACTTTATATGTAACAAATAAATATATAATAGAATATATAATAGGCACTGATAGTGCCTAGCCTGCAGTTCGTGCTAACTGATATTTCACATAAAGTGGTTTCAACTTTTCTTAAACAGCAAAACCCTCATATAATTCCATATTTTAATATCAGAACATTCTAAATTGATATTTTGTCTCTATGATAACCATCTACGTAATATATGAACACGTAATAGGTGAATGGAACAAATATGAGTAAACAGATACAGCTTTCCGAGTACATTCAAGTTAGTTTTAAATGCCTGAAATATAGCTAAAATACTTGTTCATCAAAGACGTCATGTGAAATATATTAGCTGCAGCCCCAATTTCAACTTCAAAATAGATCTGCTATTTATCTTGCACTTATTTCTTTCTCCAGTCATAATATTTTTTGTGAAAATAGCTTGATAAAACTGTTTTGCTCTTACAGTTTTGCAACATTCCAATATATCAATTTGTGAATAGAATATAATGGAGAAGATACTCCTATTGCAGATACTAGCATCCATGGACTAGTTTCTCACTTATATGCTCGTCATCATGAAATAATCAAAATTTGCAGTGGTAGCATGAAAGTTAGCATGCACCACAATTTTTTAGAACTTCTATGGGAACTAACAATTTCAGTTCTTCCACGTGGCCGACTCAAAATTCATATACAATTTAGCTCAGGCCACATGAAGCTGCAAAGGCAAAGTTTATAAACACAAAGCTCATCTATAAGAGGCAC
The DNA here is from genome assembly GCA_951213105.1 of Amaurobius ferox. Classification (NCBI taxonomy): domain Eukaryota; kingdom Metazoa; phylum Arthropoda; class Arachnida; order Araneae; family Amaurobiidae; genus Amaurobius; species Amaurobius ferox. The sequence continues at coordinate 17,291,369 of OX578142.1, read as the reverse complement.
CCAGGTAACACACATACGGTATTATAACCATTGTTAAACCGTTTATACGTTATATTTTCTTATGTGTTATACGATAAACGGTAATACATCGGTTATAATACCGTTATGAGTAAACGGTATATAAAAATACCGTATATCATACGTATGAATTACCGTGTATGAACATACCGTATGTAGAAATACCGTTTTAAATACGTATGTATTACTGTTTATTTTACATTAAAATAACCGTTTTTATTACATTAAAAATACCAATTTATCATACGTAAAAATAACCATTAACGCTCCCCCCTTGCTCAAATCCTCTTTCAGCTTTGTTCTCGAACCCTTTTCCCGAAGGCATTTTCATGTATTACCGTTTATCATACATTATAAATACCGTTTATCATACGTTATAAATACTGTTTATATTACATTAAAATTACCATTTTTCATACGTAAAAATAACCATTCCACCTCCCTCCCCTTGGGACTTCTTGCTAATCCCCTATCAGCTTTGTCCTCCAACACAGGTGGTCAGGGCATCTCCCTTCTTGTTTATCTTCACCCTCCCAAGTTCTAACCCCGCCGTGATCGGACGTGACGTCACGCAGTTCTGGAAGCTTCCAGAACGGACTCATTTCTACCTCAGGGGACGAAGCCATAAGCTCTGTGCATCTGGCAACACTGAGTGCAGCCATTCTTTACGTATGCTCCCGCCGTGTAGGTTGGTTTGTATCTTGAACTTTCTGTGTTAGGTTAACACGTTGCTTAATTTATATATTTTAACTTACTTAATTATATTTAGCTTTAACTTTTATTTTATTTTATATATCTTCTTAGCTTTATTGTATCCTTACATAAATTTTAGCATTAGATATTGCTTTAAAAGCAAACGGGGAAAAGTGCATGTTTTCAGCATCGTGGTATGTGCATCCATGCTCTCATTTAATACTGTCTAAACGGAGATTAAATGAAAACGTGGTCCGAGATTGCATTTGTTGTCATGCATGCATGTTTATTTCAAATCTTGTAAAATCATAAATTATTCTTTTACATGTTTTTATGTATTTTAGACTTAAGACAGTATACTTATACTAAATGAAAGTTGCGTCATTTATAACCTACCTGCAAGTAAAAATACTTAAGTGTTGGTTAGTGTTTATAATAAAATTAATTTAATCTATATAATAGTAAATGAAGCAACTTTCATTTAGTGTAATTATACATGTATGTCTAAAACTAAAATCTATAAAAAACATGTTAAAGAATAATTTGATTTTACAGGATTTGAAATAAACATGCATGCATAACAAATGCAATATGACTACGTTTTCATGTATTCTCCGCTTAGACAGTGTTAAATATTATAATTAATTTAATGTTATTTGCAGAAATAAAAAAAATATACTAGGAAGAAATTTTAAAATAATACACTACTTAGAAAAAGTTGATACAGGAGTGAAATGTTAAAAAACACAATACTAAATTAAAACAAATTTGATACTTTAAGAAAATAAAAAAAGAGTTGATACTTGGAAGAAATTTTTGGAAGAAGTAATAAAAGCCTTAAAAGAAATAAAAACACACATAATTCTTAGAATTATTTTAAAAACACCGCAAAATTATATTTCATAACGTAGTAATTAAAATTTTTGCAATTGTTAGAAATTAGAATTAAAAATATACTTAGAAGTTTTTCGACTAATTATATTTCTTTTAATTCATTTTATAGCAGTTTGTGTTCTGTGCATCTAGAAACATGTTCTATTTGTGCTTTGTGCCCTTACTCACTCTGTTCACTCTTAAAAATCATTACAATCCTATGATACCACCATTAATTTTTTTTAAAGGTAATATTTCTATTTTATGCCAATTTAAAATAGAAAATGTTTCTATTTTGTGCCATACTTGCAAAGATAGCAAGAAAGTACTTGTCTGCACCAGCGTTGATAGTGAACGTTTATTTTCAGAAAGAAGCAGGGAATGTTTATGAACCAAAACTTCATAGGCTGCAACCTGAAAATGCAGAACGCCTAATTTTCCTGTACCGTAACTTACCTCTAACTTTGATTAGAAAGAATAATTAGTTTGTTTTTAAACAATATTTCATATGGTGTAAAACTTAAGAAATTAAAATACTGCAAAATTGAATATTCATCCAAGGGTCATTCCATGTCAAATCAACCAATGATCTGAACCTTGACATCATGGAAAATGATAATTTTTGGTACAATAGTAGTACCAGTGAAGCTGACAAAAACTGTAAATATTAGATTTTTTGGGCTCTTAGTTTTCAGTTATTGACTTTCTTAAAAGCGAAATCTGCCAAATTTGGCAAAAAAAAAAAGTATTTGACCTAGAGATCTCAAATTGGTGTCATTTTTTTTTTCTTTTAATGGGTCTTAATTTGATATGACTATGCTATTTTCTAAAAACAATTTCTCTTTTAGTTTGTAATTATTTTAGAAACTCCAATTTTAAAAAGGAGTTAAATACCATAATCATGTTGTATATCAAATTAAGGCCCATCGAAAACAAAAGACTGCACTAATTTGAGTTCTCATGGTCAAATAGTTTTTGATCTACCACTGTTTAAAGATTTCAAAACTTTACCAGATTTGGCTTTTTTAAAAAAGTGAATAACTGAAAATCTAAGAGCCCCAAAAATCTGAAATTTTACAGTTTTTTTAAACTTTACTGGTACTATCACTGTACCAAAAATGATCAATTTTTTTAGATATCAAGGTTCAAACCATTAAGTGATTTGACACAAAATGACATACATTTAGTACATAACTCATTAGCCAGTTTTTTCATACATTCAGCCCACATATGTTCTCAATTTTTACAATTTGCTACACACTTAATATTCAGGGTGGCCACTCAACCGGGAAAAGTCAGGGAATTTTGTGAAAATTCTGTTTTTTTTTTTTATACTAGTTGTCCTTATAAAAACAGGACTGCCTAGTTTGTATGCCATTTTCGAAAAATTTCGCCCAGTATTATGCTGTACTTGTAATTTCTAAATAAAGGCTGCCATGTGTCCATTTGATTCCGTATAAAAACAAAAATGCGGAGTTTGTGCTCCATTTTGGACAACTGTTGCCAAGAATATTATATACATTTTACAATATTTTTTCTATTTTGATGACATTCTTTTGACATTGCTAAATTGACATTAATTATTCAATGGCTGTGGCTTGTTACAGTGTAGTTTTTGCATATCTTTAATGTCTGTGCATTGTGAACAATTTGCAATGCCCATATTTAAGGACATCAGTTTAGACTATTTCTTTTTATTGTCTTCAGTGAAAAGAAACATTAAATTCTTTTAAATATTTCAGTAGTCCAATTTTGCTGCATTTACATGTATTTTTTATTAAAAATGTCAAAATTTATTTGTAAAAACAAAAAATGTGTATTTTTTTCTCCTGATTTAATATAACTTTTTTTGAATAGTGGAGTTAAATTGTTAAGATTCTTTAATCAAATTTGTAACTAAATAGGGATGTGCACGCATTTTATGTTAAAATTACTGGTCTGGAATTTCTTTTCAATTCACCTGGAAAAGTCAGGGAATTTCAATGTGTCTGAAGAGTGGCCACCCTGATATTTCACATGCCACTTAATTTAATTTTATATTTACAATTATAATTACAAAACGTTCAAGAACTTTTAAAATAAGTTCTCCAAACTGAGTGAAGATAATTTCATTTCTTCCTTGCTCAAGAGTACAAACTCTCCCAGTTGCAGTAACAGGCTCTAATTTTTGCAAAATGGCCTCACCTGGCACATTCAATACGTCACTCTGTTGAGGATGAAAGTAAGAAAAGGTCCCTTAGGATGTAGGAAGTTTACTTTATAGTCGCTCGTAACATTATTCTTCTCAAGAATATATGCAAGCCACAAAGATCCTTTATAGACTATATAGTGCCAAATCCAGATTCAATTTTTACTAAATTAGTTGGTGTAATATAGTCGAATGCTGTCACACGTTCAGTAAACCGGTGTTCACTACAGTAATAATGCTTAACAAGAAGCCGATTTTCAGAAATTGGGTAAAAAGAATGAAGTTTTTGAGTACAGCACAGTTGATGAGTATGAAGAAGTTAAAAGTAATACTGTCGCCACAGTTGAATGACTTTAAGGCAATCATGGGTACTCAAAAACTTCATTCTTTTTACCCAATTTCTGAAAATATACTTCATGTTAAGCATAATTACTGTAGTGAACACCAATTTACTGAACGTGTGACAGCATTCGACTATATTACACCAACTAATTAAGCAAAAATTGAATCTGGATTTGTCACTATACTCTATAAAGGATCTTGGTAGCTTGCATGTATTCTTGAGAATAATGTTATGAGCGACTATAAAGTAAGCTTCCTACATCCTAAAGGACTTTCTCCTTCTTTCTTTTATCCTTAACCAAGTGACATATTGAATGTTTGAATGTGCCAGGTAAGACCATGTTGTAAAAAGTAGAGCCTGATACTGCAACTGGAAGAGTTTGTACTCTTGAGCAAGGAAGAAATGAAATTGTCTTCACTCAGTTTGGAGAAGTACTTATTTTAAAAGTTCTTGAAAAAGTAGCGTTTTGTAATTGATTGTAAATACAAAATTAAATTTTGAGTGACATATGTGAAATATTAAGTGTGTAGCAAATTGTTAAAATTGAAAAGAACATATGTGGGCTGAATGTTTGAAACAACTGGTTAATGAGTTATGTACTAAGTATATGTCATTCCGTGTCAAATCAATTAATGGTTTGAAACTTGATATCTCAGAAATTGATCATTATTGGTACAGTGATAGTACCAGTAAAGTTTACAAAAACTGTAAAATTTCAGATTTTTGGGGCTCTTAGATTTTCAGTTATTTACTTTTTAAAAAAAGCCAAATCTGGCAAAGTTTAGAAATCTTTAAACAGTTGTAAATAAAAAAATATTACCTAATATTAATAATAAAATTAATAATATTAATAATATTAATAATAAAAATATTATTATAAACTATTTTACACAGAGAGCTCAATTTAGTGTCGTTTTTTTGTTTTTGATGAGCCTTAATTTGATATAAAACATGATTACGGTATTCTAACTCTTTTTTTTTTTTTTTTAAATTGGAGTTTTTAAAAAATTACAAACTATAAAAAAATTTTTTTTTTTAGATAATCAAAAAAAAAAAAAACTGATTTCTTTTAAAAATATATATATTTTAAAGACATTAAGGGAATATTTGTGTGCCAAATTTCATAGTCGGTCGTTAAGGGGTTCCTATGGAAATTAAATTTTTTGTAATTAAATTTAGCTAATTTCACTTATAGTTTAATACAAAAAAAAAAAAAAATCATTTTCATAGGAACCCCTTGGCTCCTCACTATGAAACTTAGCATACAAGTAGTCCATAAAGCATACATTTTTTTCAAAAAAATTAAAAGGGGTGTTTTTGAGATTAAAAAATTTTTTTTTTTGAAGCTTTTCAAAAAATTCAAATTTAAAATAGCATAGTCATGTTATATATCAAATTAAGACCCATTAAAAGCAAAAGAAAATGACACTAATTTGAGCTCTCTAGGTTAAATAGTTTTTGATCTACAGCTAAAGATTTCAAAACTTTGGCACATTTCCCTTTTTTGAAAGTCAATAACTGAAAAACTAAGATCCCCAAAAATCTGAAATTTTGCATTTTTTGTTGTCTTGATAGTTACAATAAATAAACACTTTTCAACTATGTTGTAAAGTGTTAAAAAGGAAAAGATTTCATTATGAACAAGAGTACATTTTGAAATTGACACTGAAAAAAATGTGGAAACATGAATAATAGTCGAAATTTCATAAAAAAAAATCATACAGAAAAGTCTTATTTATAAGCATTTAAAAAATGATATTTCGATATAATTTTTTTAAATACATGAGTTAAATTGAAAAATATATATACTAGGAAGATATTTTTAAATAATACGCTACTTAGAAAAATTAAAAAAAAGTTGATACAGGGGTGAAATGTTAAAAAACACAATACTAAATTAAAATAATTTGATACTTTAAGAAAATAAAAAAAAATGCTTGACAGAAGTAAAAAAAGCCTTAAAAGAAAATAAACATGATACGTACAAGAAATAAAAACACACATAATTCTGGGAATTTTTTTAAAAACACTACACACAAAATTATATTTCATAATGTAGTAGATTATAATTTTTGTAATTTTTAGAAATAATTGTGAAACAGTTTGTGTTCTGTGTATCTAAAAACATGTTCTACTTGGGCTTTGTGCCCTTACTCACTGATTTCACTCTTAAAAATCATTTAAAGTTGTACGATATCCCCATTGATCAGAGATGTGTAGTTTCAGCATCAGTGGCGGCCATTGGGGGGGCCGCGAGTACGCGCGACACCATTGAGTAAACACCCCAAATCATTTTTTTAGTTATACAGATTTATTACAATTTCTATTGAAAAAATCTGAATTTTTGGTTCAATTAAATCGAGAATTATTAAAAATAAGTTATGAAAATGCCACTAGATGGCAGCACTATACCTTTCTTCGGAGAAAGTCGACTCACGAAAGCTATATTGCACAGAATTTTCAACATATAGGGGAAAATACAGGGATATTTTTAAAGCCGCGTCCCTACCGTCGGCATTTCCTGAGTGAAAGAATGGTATAGGAGCAATATTAGAAATTTGGCGTGAAAAAAAACCAGACATTGCAGATTTACTAGTAGATTGTGTCGCGGGACTGAGCGCGCCCCAGCCAAAAAGAAACAGAAGAGTAGAAAAACATGAAGAGGGACTTCTCAAATTGGCTCAGTTTCGCTAATTTGGCTTCAATTTTCTACATTTAAGAATGTGTTTGTTCTCATTCTCGTCTTTGTTATAAATTTGGAAGTTTAAATAAACATTTGAACAAATGAGAGAATTAAGTGTACGTGTGTGGTGATGGGAAGGGGGGGGGGGGGTATGATATTTTAGGGGTTTCTGGCCATCGTGAATAAAGTGTCTTGTTTAGGACACTCAGTTTGAGGGATCGTTTGTCCCACCCAGCTGTCTTAATTGTTGAAGTTGTTTCACATTTCGTCATTTCTGATGTAGTTTGTCTGTTGTTCTGTTCTTCCGGAAGGGATTTATTTCTATGGTCTTGTATGCTGCTGGTGACGAATTTCAATATGTTTGACTTCAAAATAATTCTTTAAACGTTTCCAATTTTTGGCACACTGTGACACATAGGCTATTTTTAGTGACACTTTCATAAATGTGTTGTTTCGGACATTTAGTTTGAGTTGACTTACCCAGCTGTCTTACTTTTTCAGCTATTTAACATTAAAAAATGCCTAAAAATTAAAGAAATTCTAAGTATTTGCTAAAAAACTTAAAAATTAAATTTTCAACATGATCCTTTTATCTGACGTCGTTTTTCTGGAAATTTTGGCCCGACCGCTGGCGACTATATTGGTAGCCCCCAAATTGGCTCTAGACTTATAATATTGGCCCTAGGCTTATATTTAAATTGAAGTAGCCCCCAAATTTCTTATCTCGCCTTCTAATTCAGCGAGTTTGATTCTAATCAAGGTTATAGTCTCTGCACCATCTGTACGTGTCACCTGAATATATATTTTGTGCCAAGCCCCTGGACGTAACTTTTAGCTTAGCTCCCTCAATTTTACATCTCGTTTCCTAACTGAGAGATTTTGGTTCTGCTAGTGGCTATAGCCTCTGCACCATTTGTACATGTCAGCTGGATATGCATCTTTGTGAGAAATCCCTGAGATTAACTTTTACTTCAGTTACCCCCCCCCCCCCCTCCAATTTCCCATCTCACCTCTTAATTGAGCGATTTTGATTTTACTGATGGCTATAGTCTCTGCACCATTAGCACATGTCACCTGGATCTGCATCTTTATAGTGATAAATCTTTGAGCGTAACTTTTACTTCAAATAGCACCCCCCCCCCCCACACACACACTTATTCATCTCGACTCCTAATAAAGCGATTTTGATTCAGATGGTGGCTATAGTCTCTGACCCACATGTACATATCAACTTGATATACATATTTGATGGATATAATATACATACGTTTTTTGCGTCAACCCCTGGGCTTAACTTTTAGTTTAACTAGTCCCCATAATTTTATATTTCAATTTCTAATTGAGCGATTTTGATTCTGCTGGTGACTATATAGTCTGAGCAACATTTGTACATTTCAATTGGATACACATATTTTTGTGTCAACCCCTGGGTATAACTTTTAGTTTAACTAGTCCCCAGAATTTTACATATCTGCTTCTAATTGAGCGATTTTGGTTCGGCTTATCGCTGTAGTGAGTTTCTCTACCATTTGTACATGTCACCTGGATATGCAACTGTAATATGGCAAATCTCCGAGCGTAACTCTTACTTTGGTTACCCCCCCCCCCCCCAATTTTCTATCTCGCCTCCTAATCCACCGATTTTGATTTTACGGGTGGCTATAGTGTCTGAACCATCAGTACGTATCGCCAGAATATGCATATTTTTTAGTCAACTCCCTGGGCATAACTTTTCGTTTAACTAGCCCCTACAATTTTACTTAAATTAGGACTATGTAATGTTTTTCACTAGGAAAGATACGTTCCATGTGTCCAGGTTTTTTATGAACGAGCGAGCAGGTGGGAGGTACGTTATTTTACTTAATACATCCGTCGTTTATATTTTTAATACTCCCGTTGTTATGCCCAAAATACGTATATGTATATACATATGCTTTATATATACATATATATATAATATATATATATATATATATATATATATATATTACTAACATATATATAGGCATAAATACATAGATGAGCACCCCTCTCTACATGTCGCTCACGAGCCGCCACTGTTTAGCATGCACATATATAATTTAAAATAGCCTATCAGCTTAATTACAATATTATTAATATTGTTTTTTGATATATTTTTAGTATTGAAGTTTACTTTAAAAAAATTAACTCTTTAAAAATTGCAAAAATGTGTTAAGAATTATGTGTTTTAATATGTCCCAAAATTTTATTCTGTATTTTTAAGTTATTTTCAATTTAAAATAGCTTATCTTTTAGATTTAAAATTATATTTCATAATGTAGTAGATTATAATTTTTGCAATATTTAGAAATAATTAAATTGAAAATATATTTAAATATAAACCGAAAATAAAGGAAAAAAACATTTTTGCATTAAAATTATTGTATTAACAATATATAATATAAATTAAAATAAAAATTATATTACATATGAACAGAGTGATTCTATAGTATTGTGAATTTTGCATACATGACACATTTGATGTATCGTATCTTTGTAAAAATATGATTTAGATGAATGTATTTTAAACTTTAAAGATACTGTTTCAGATTGTGTTGATTTCAATATTAATATGTACTTAAATTTATAAAAAAAATTTATAAATTCAAGTATATTATTGAAATCAACACAATCTGAAAATTTGACATCTATTGTAAAAATATATTCACCTAGCTCAATATTTTTGTTTTACAAAGATGTATAAAACTTTGTAAATATCATGTCTGCAACATGCACTATACTGTAGAGTTGTCCAATGTGTGATAAATATGTATATAAACATGTAATAAATACGTGTAGAAACACAATATAAACACGTAATAAATACGTGTAGAAACACAATATAAACACGCAATAAATACGTGTAGAAACACAATATAAACATGTAATAAATACATGTAAAAACACAATATAAATATGTATGGGAATACATTATAAATGCGTATGAGAACGCATTATAAATACATATGGGAACATGGTATAAACATGTATGTGGATATATGTAAGAAACACTTATGTGAATATATGTAATATACACGTATATGATACATAATAAAGATGTATCTGGATACGTAATAACATATGTGGATATATGTAATATACACGTATGTGATACGCAATTAACATGTATCTGGATACGTAATAATAACATATGTGGATATACATAATAATAACGTATGTGGATACGTAATATACAGGTATGTGGATACGTAATAATGTATGTGGGTATACGTAATAATAACGTATGTTGATACACGTAATAATAATGTATATAGATGCGTAATAAACACGTATATGCATATACATAATAACGTATGTGAATATACGTAATAATAACGTATGTGAATATACGTAATATTAACGTATAAGGATACATAATAATAATGTATAAGAATACATAATAATAACCTTTTTTTATAATGGTTGGTATACCGTATTCTAACATACCGTTTTTGATTAATAATTACGTATGGCCTGACACTTAAAGATGACGTATTGCTTGATACGTAAGAATTACGTATTTGTGCTACCTGGGTATAATCTGGAAACATCGAAAATCTGGAATCGGCAAAGTCCAGATGAGTCTGGATTTTTGAGGTTATACTGTATATACTGGGATGGGTACCTACCAGAATACTACGTTGTCCAGGGTCCAACCCAAATTATGCAAATGAGTTTGTATACGAGTCGGATATGCAATTTGAATGAAGACTTCTACTAAAAGAATGTCATGAGTCACTCCCGAGAACAAAGTAAGTGTTTCAAAAATAAAGTTGAGTTTATGAACATCATTAAGGGGAATAGTGAATCACGATGTTTGTTTACATTTTTCCAGCAATAACCTTATCTTCCCCACAGTACAACAGCTATATTTTCTTGTAGCATGCATTGTAGTGTGTTTGAGTAGCATGCAAAAATATTATTTGTTAAGTGATTAGATTATTTCAAGAAATGGATTACCAAAAGGAAACTGATTACATTACAGAACATGTAATTTATTTTTATTAAAATTGAAATAGTATTAGTTATTTTACCATTCTATATACATGTTCATCATAAGAAATTAGTGCAGTATTATCACTGCTGACTAAATTAAATTCTAAGAGGTAGTGGTATTAGTAGTTAAAAAATATTTTCCGCATTTTTATAAAATGTATTAAAATTGATATTTGGATAGCTTTTTCTTAGAGCTAGTTAGGTTGAATGTGATATTGTATGTGTATATATTTTTGTATACTTTTTATTAAGTGACATATTGGGGAAAATTCCTCCCCCCCCCCCCACCAGGTAATTAACATTTGAGTTCTACACCTTTAGAAAGGAGGTAGGTCAGAAAGCGGAGGAGAAAGCAATTGCTTCCTGCTCCATGATGTCATATCGGGACTGAATGAAATATCTTCAGAAGTTTCTATGTGTTTTTGAGTTCTGGAATGCTTTTAAAATGATTGCAAATTTCAATTATTATTGAACTTTTAGAAAATGTTATATTATAACAGATTTATGAATAATTTTAGCCTGTTTTAATAACAGGAAGATATTGCTATCATAAACTTGCATGTTTAAGATACAATAAACGTGATTTCTCTATTTGAAAACATAGGCATAGAGTTGTATGGGCCCATGGGGGCTAGAGCCCCCCCCCAATAATTTCCAAAGGTGGGCCGAGCCCCCCAATATTCTAAAGGCCACATTTTTTTTTTTACACCAATTTGTATCTGTAGCAGTTACTGAGAGTTTCTCATTGTGCAATCCACAATTTTTTCTGGAAGAATCTTCAAAGAAAACAGCTTAAACTGAAGAGACTCACATAGAGATTGCCTGAGGGTGTGAACAATCTATTTGCTTGCTTTTTATGACCAGGAGGATGTTTCATTATATGCTCTTTTCCTGTAAGGCAAATGTTGACCACATGTTTGGAAAATAATTGATTACACCCAAAGACGTTCTTTGATTTATCTTTTGTTGGTGCATAGGAGTCGAAGCTAAATTCGAATATTCCAGGTGGGGGAGATTCTGGAAGGAACTGTAAGAAATGCTCACTTATTAGGAACCATTATCTGAAATCATGTATAGATATTAACATTTGATAATTTTTGGAACTTGAATCATGTGTTTGAAATGAAATATAAAAATGAATTGATGACGATCATGATGTTACCTTTAGTTATGCAAATTTTAATTAAGCTCAGAGAAAATTAACATTTTCATCATATATTTTAACTCCTTGGTGTTCAAATGTGCTTTACCCCTTTCAATTTTCCATATCATATCATTCACGATTTTTGTCTACTTAATAACCAACACTTTGATAATGAGTAAATGCTGAAAAAACTAGTTATACAACTCTGTACAACTCTGTCTGGGGCAATGGTTTCTTTCCAATGCAATTTCATTCAAGCACAAATGAGCCACCAAAGAGAGGGCAATACTAATGAGTATAATCTATAGGGGTCCAGCAGAAGGCTATCTATAGCCCAGGGTCAAGTAAGTCCTCATACATTGTTGGCTTTTTTTATTCAAGAAATTCAGAGATGGGGATCTTGCATCTGCCGTGTGCAGATCATTTATAGTATAAATTTTTCTGACAAAACCGCTTTTCTTCACTATGTCGTCGGAAGTCAGAAAAATACGGAAACACATTTGAGGTCCAGGGAAGTGTCTTTAATTAGGCAAGTAATTTATGACTCTCAGGAAAAAAAAAAGGGATGATCACCTTTTTCTGTAGAAAGTACAAAAGCATGCGATTTCATTTAGCCAAGATTGCTCAAGAGAACAGAAGACAAATCAGCCATCGGTCTTGTAATTTGTGCATTTTAGTATACGTTTATTTTAGTATAGTTTATTAAATACACGTGTTTCATAAAACAAAATTTTTCAATATAAAAATATGTAATCAATGCTGATGTTTGAAAATATGATGTTTTCAATATAATGTAAGGTAGCATTTTTAAATTATAAGTATGCATAAGAAATGTTTATATACATTTCTCATATTTATTTTTATTGCTTTGTTTAATTCTGTTATAAGATTCACATACTTTTTAAAGGTACCTTTCAATAGTTCATAACAAATACAAATAATTTTTGAATAATCAAATAATTACAAAAAATAAAAATTAGGCAATGGGCTCCAGTCTATGGAGCCAAAATATTTTTATGTGAATAGCATATCATTTTTGATAATTTCAAAACAACTCAAAATATCAAATTATTGAAATTAGAATCACCCTTACAAAATTGTTCAAAATATTAAAATATCGAAATTAGAACCACATTTTCAAAATAGTTCAAAATATTAAAATATCTAAATTATTACCAATACATTTCAAAAACTGAGAACTCTAAAATTCAATTATATATCTGTGTAGGACATTCCAAAGACTACAGATTATCTATTATAGTTCATAGCTAACACTTTTAGTTTAGGAAATATAAACATTATAAACTTGAAAAACGGAAAATTTTCAATCTTCTTAACATGATATGACGATTCCTCGAGAATTATAATTGTAAAAACAAATTATTAATCTAGAACTTGGATTTTCTACTGAGAACATGTGTGAACAAAGGGAGGCTTAAACTCGCTGGGACTAAAACTTTTACTTCTTCGAAAACAAAAAGGTTCAATATACTAAAATATGGAAATTTTTTCTATATGTTCGTAAAAAGTACTATTTTTTCGACAAAATTTCTTATATTTTTATCTATTAAGTTCGGAGCTGGAAACACCCATAATTTTCACATTATCGTAACACTCCAATTTCAGCTAGAGATATCCCCAACTGTAGATGTTATTGACATCAAAATCTAAGCATTGCTTTGATTTCATATTGCGAATATTTTGGGGGAAAATGTTATACATTAAAATGATAAGAAAAAAAGAATGCATTTTGTTTCTTAAATTGACAAAAAAGTAGTCTAAAAATATGTAGTGTAAAAAAGGTTTTATGTTAATTCATATTTAAAACTAGTTATTTAAAGCAATTTATTAAATAAGAAAGCCTCCTGATCCCTAAAAGATGCTACGAATGCATAAAGTGCAGATCTCGGGAGGCAAAATTTTAGGGATAATGACAACAAATAAATTCTACCATTATAGGAATTTAATTTAAAACATTGTGTTTAACTTATCAGTGCAAGGTATATATTGCAAAAATTGAACTTTAGATGTCTGATTAAGTTATAATTTTATCTGATTAAGTTATTAATTTTATAACTTAAATAAAGTGACTCGAACTGCAGTAAATTTTAAGTTAGAAAATATATACTCACAGAAACCCACCTAATGGAGGCATTCTAAAACATAGAATAATGCTCACATTGCAGATACCAGCATCAATACTAGAGTTATCCTCACTTAGGGAACATCTCCTTTAGGCGAGTTCTGAAAAAATTAATGTTTGGTTTTGGCCATAGACAAATTGTGCAGTCTGACCTCAATCTTTATGACATTTATTGACAACTGCCTGGTAAGACTGAATTTGTCTGTCTCTATAGAGGTTCACAAATTTGTGGAATATAGCAAGTTTTCTTGTTGTCATTGCATATCAGGTATTATGTCCAGTGCACTAAAAAGTGCAAAAGCGGTCCATGGATGCTGGTATTTGCAATGAGAAAGCATTCCTTATAGAATATAATTATGTATTTTAAACTGTTTATGATTAAGGAATTTAAAATATTTACAATTATATAAATGCAACCGTCATTTGTATGCAATTTTATATGTTCCGCGTTGGAATAAAAATAAATTTTTACTTTCTTCGTATAAATCAAATGCATGGTAATATGTATAAATAAATATTGTAATAGTGTAGAAAATCAAAATCCTGTTTTATCCAAGCTCAGATAGTTTTGACGGACTGCGGGTGCTGGCTTTATTTAGTCATTAAAACAAATAAGGTACAGTTTCTCTCATAAATCTTTATTATAAATTACTTCACAAAAGGTATCATTCTCTTAGCAGCAGGACTCAAAATCCTTGCCCTATGAAATCTCTTTCATCTTCAAAATGGATATTTTAATCTTTAAAGTAATCTCTTCTAGCATAAAATTCTAATGAAATTAATAAAAATGATAAATTCCCAAAGAACGTATTATTTTATAAGTTTTTTTTCTACCTTATTTTAAATTTCAATGTTGTAAAGAACCCTGCTGCCCCAACCGGAAGTCGAACCACGGATCTTCGTACTAGCCAACCAACGCTCTATACCGTTGAGCTGGGATGGAATTGTAAGCTCTTATTTTCAAAGTGGACTTTGCAATACATCAAAATTAATAAGTTTCTTTGATGTTTAAAGTTAAAGTTTGTGCTTTGAAAAAGGGATATGGTATTATTTAAGTTAATATGTTTCCTTAAAGCTACTATCAATTCGCGACGCCTCAATTTAGGTGTAGACTTGAATCGAGGAAGGAAGCAGTTTAACAAATTCTAATTTCCTGAAGGCATTTTTAAAAATTATTTTATTGCTTAATTCGAGTTGATTTCCAGTTGAGAGATGATACATTATTAAAATTGTGTTTATATTTTCAGATTACTAAAGCTGCGTTCTTTTAACGCACAGATTCTAAAATTAATTTAAAAAAAAAGTACAGTGCTTTTAAAGTAATTTTTAGTTTTTTTAACTATAAGGGGGATCTGCCCCCATGCTCACTAAGCTCCTCGAATATCCGTAACTCGCTTTGTGAGTCAGGAGGCGAAGCCTCCTACTCACAGGTGCTCGCAGAGCTTGTTTCACAAGCTATTTTAAAACAAACTACAGTTTAAATCTAAAAACAGTTTATTTCATCGTATTTCCATATTATTTCTCTATAAATGTACCAAATTTCATATTTTTATATGTTATAGGTTTTGTGATAAAAGAGAGAAAACCTCGATGGATGTGTCGATACGGAAGAACATTTTTTACTTCAGAAATGCATAAAAAGTAGAATAACTCAAACTACATCAGAATTAACAAAAAAAGGGCTCAGTTATAGAAAGCTATGTTCAGCTATGTAGGTACATGTCTGCAAAAATCCATGGTCTTGATATTCTTAGTCTGTCCAGGACACGAATTCACATCTCAAATATTTTATCTTTGACTTTGACATTAAATATTTCTTAAACTAAAGTTTAACTCGGAAAACAGTTTATTTCAACTTATTCTCTAGATATTTTTTTACTAATGTACCCAATTTTATGTTTATATATGCTATTGTTTCTTCAGTACGAAGAAGAGAAACTCGAGAAACGAGAAATTTGTCAAACAGTGGAGTTAATTTTTTTTAATATTGAGAGATATTAAAAACTTCAATTTCGGCTCCCCTATGATAGTGGCCAAGGCAGTTGCCTCGCTGCTTAACTCCTCATCATGGCTCTGTGACCACTATAACTGCCACTATAAGAGGGAAACAAAAATGTGATGAAATGAATCCCAGATATTAAATAGTGGATTAAGAATCTTATAAAATTGAGCAAAATAGTGGAGAAAATAATACATAATTTTTACTTTCCCTACAATACATTGTAAGGTATAGGGGAAGTTTACTATTGAAATCGTGTCGAAAATTGGAACCCAAGGATCAACACATTTCAAACGAAAAAAAAACATGAAAATCTATTTTTAACGTAGCGTCTGTGTGTGTATCTGTGCAATGAATAATGTATCCAATCTAGTTCAAACACTATTTGATGAAATTTTGCAAAATGTGATAGACAAGTCATTTCTATGTCCCCTGGTGCTGATTAGATTTTAGTATGATCTGGAAAAATAGAACGTTGACTCAACATAGGTTAAATCATGTTGTTGTTCTGAACTCTTATCAAGAGAAAGTGGATAAATTGGATATATCCAGCTTGATGAACATTTTTATCTAAAGATCTCCTTAATGCTTAAATTAACTTTTTATTTAATATTAAATAGTTTATTGCATTATTAATTTATATTTATATTGTATTATTTTATGAGTTCTTATAGAATTTCAGTATTTCATTATATATTTTAAAAAGGTATAAATAGTCTCAAACTTTACTAATATTCCAAAACCTCATATTTGTAGTATGAAACGTTTCACATTAAACATGCCCTCACGATTGCAATATTTATACACTATTCAGTTGCTCCATTTCTGTTGTACGTTACCTAACAACTAATAATTATTGCAAATTTCTTTTATGCTATGTCAACCACTTCATATTTTAGTCAGCATAATATATTTTAAAATACACATATTTTTAAAGGTATAGGTTACTGCTAATTTGAAGCTAAATGTGATTAAAAGTTTAAATATTTGTAAGCACATATATTTAATTTAGATATTTAATTATGTGTTGTTTATTTAAATATATTATTATTTATTTAATTCTTTTATGTAGGTTACTAGAAATGCTACTTAATTGTAGCCTAGGATTTTTATATAAAATTCTATAAATTTTGTACGGACATTTTTATCGAGGTACAAATGAAATACATGCACACACATGCAGCCTCAAATGTCAAAAAAATGAGTAAATAGTATTAAAACAGAGGAGGTATTAAAGCATGGATAGCTACAAAAATAATTTGAATTTTTAAAACAGTGTTTCCGTATTGTATGAGGAATTATAAAAATATATTCAGTACTGAGTCTAATAACAAAGATGCCATATGTTCTGTGAATGTTCTTCTCTGAAAATCATTTCCTTTAAACTTAGATTTATTTCATCAGGATATAAAGATATTGCTACCCTATTTTTCATTTTACTTTTGAATAGTTTTTCGAAAAGTTGAGCATGCTTACAGATTTAAATAATGAATTAAGAAATCTCCACTGAAAGGTTAAAGTAGCGAAACTATATTCAATATATGTGAGAACTTCCAAAAGTTTGATTTGCAAATTACTTGTACGAGGCATGTTTTTTAAGTAAGTACCGTTTTGGAATTAAAAAAAGACGTGCAAAGATATCGCAATAATTTTATTTCTACATGAAAGCCTGTACCTTAATCTACTTTTCTACATAATTTCCGTGAATATTGAGGCACTTGTCATAACGTGGCACCAGTTTTTGAATACCCTCCTCATAAAATTCTGCCGCCTGACTTGTTAACCACTGTATCACAACTGTTTTGACTTCGTTATCGTCTTGAAGACGCTGACCCCCCCAGGTGTTTCTTCAAGTGCAGGAACAAATGGTAGTCGCTGGGCGCCAGATCAGGGCTGTATGGAGGATGATCTAGAGTTTCCCATTTAAAAGATTTGATGAGATCTTTGGTCCGATTAGCCACATGTGGACGGGCATTGTCATGCAGCAAAACGATACCCTTACTCAACTTGCCACGTCTTTTGTTCTGGATTGCACAACGCAGATTGTTCAATGTCTCACAATAAGACGCTGCATTGATTGTCTCATTACGAGGCAGAAACTCCACTAGCAATACTCCTTTTTTGTCCCAAAAAACTGTGTGCACATGATTTTCTGGGCAGAAATTGTTTGCTTAAACTTCACTCTTCTGGGTGATGATGAATGTCGCCATTCCATGGATTGTTGTTTTGATTCTGGTGTAACGTAGGCCACCCATGTTTCGTCACCAGTAACAAATTTGGTCTAAAAAATCTTCACCTTCATTGTGGTACCGCTCAAGGAAAGTCAATGCACTGCCTAAACGTTGGGTTTTGTGCAAATCCGTCAACATTTTTGGAACCCAACGTGAACACAATTTCCGGTAATTCAAGTTCTCGGTCACAATGCGATACAAAACACTACGAGAATATTGAGGAAACCAGTCGCACATTGATGAAATTGTAAAGCGTCTGTTTTCTCTCACCTTTTCTTCCACTTTCTGCACCAAATCTTCATTAAAGACCGAAGGACGCCCACTCCGTTCTTCATCATGCACATTTGTGCGGCCATCTTTAAATGCTCTCACCCATTTCCTTACCATTCCATCACTCATAATGTTTTGTCCGTAAACTTCACAGATCTCACGATGAATATCGATCGGTTTTACGCCTTTAGCACTAAGAAATCGTATAACAGCCCGTACTTCACAATCGGTGGGACTCACGATTGTCGGAGGCATCTTAAACACTCAGTAAACAACGTATACAATGAAGAATCAGACTGTAATGGCGTCAGTGCGTAGACAAGAGATGTAGGTAACCAGCGTGCATGCGCGGAACGCCGACCGTAGCGCTGCGGCGGCGGAATCGCAAAACGGTACTTACATAAAAAACATGCCTCGTACAAACCTACGTTAATTTCTTCTGAAAAGTAAATTTTAGAGCTTTGATTTTCTTTAATACTTGACTGCAAAGTTCTGTTATCCAATAGTGTTAGTATATTATTGTATAAAACTCTATATTAATTCAGAAAAATAAACATTGAATTCAGAAAAATAAACATTGAAAAATAATTATTGAATTGCTGATCATTTTCTGCTGCTTTACTTTTATGTTCTGAATTTTGAGTGCAACTGGAAGCTATTTCAGCTTTTTTTTCTTTGAATGCATGATTTTTGAAAGGTATTATTTTATGAGTTCTTATAGAATTTCAGTATTTCATTATATATTTTAAAAAGGTATAAATAGTCTCAAACTTTACTAATATTCCAAAACCTCATATTTGTAGTATGAAACGTTTCACATTAAACATGCCCTCACGATTGCAATATTTATACACTATTCAGTTGCTCCATTTCTGTTGTACGTTACCTAACAACTAATAATTATTGCAAATTTCTTTTATGCTATGTCAACCACTTCATATTTTAGTCAGCATAATATATTTTAAAATACACATATTTTTAAAGGTATAGGTTACTGCTAATTTGAAGCTAAATGTGATTAAAAGTTTAAATATTTGTAAGCACATATATTTAATTTAGATATTTAATTATGTGTTGTTTATTTAAATATATTATTATTTATTTAATTCTTTTATGTAGGTTACTAGAAATGCTACTTAATTGTAGCCTAGGATTTTTATATAAAATTCTATAAATTTTGTACGGACATTTTTATCGAGGTACAAATGAAATACATGCACACACATGCAGCCTCAATTGTCAAAAAAATGAGTAAATAGTATTAAAACAGAGGAGGTATTAAAGCATGGATAGCTACAAAAATAATTTGAATTTTTAAAACAGTGTTTCCGTATTGTATGAGGAATTATAAAAATATATTCAGTACTGAGTCTAATAACAAAGATGCCATATGTTCTGTGAATGTTCTTCTCTGAAAATCATTTCCTTTAAACTTAGATTTATTTCATCAGGATATAAAGATATTGCTACCCTATTTTTCATTTTACTTTTGAATAGTTTTTCGAAAAGTTGAGCATGCTTACAGATTTAAATAATGAATTAAGAAATCTCCACTGAAAGGTTAAAGTAGCGAAACTATATTCAATATATGTGAGAACTTCCAAAAGTTTGATTTGCAAATTACTTGTACGAGGCATGTTTTTTAAGTAAGTACCGTTTTGGAATTAAAAAAAGACGTGCAAAGATATCGCAATAATTTTATTTCTACATGAAAGCCTGTACCTTAATCTACTTTTCTACATAATTTCCGTGAATATTGAGGCACTTGTCATAACGTGGCACCAGTTTTTGAATACCCTCCTCATAAAATTCTGCCGCCTGACTTGTTAACCACTGTATCACAACTGTTTTGACTTCGTTATCGTCTTGAAGACGCTGACCCCCCCAGGTGTTTCTTCAAGTGCAGGAACAAATGGTAGTCGCTGGGCGCCAGATCAGGGCTGTATGGAGGATGATCTAGAGTTTCCCATTTAAAAGATTTGATGAGATCTTTGGTCCGATTAGCCACATGTGGACGGGCATTGTCATGCAGCAAAACGATACCCTTACTCAACTTGCCACGTCTTTTGTTCTGGATTGCACAACGCAGATTGTTCAATGTCTCACAATAAGACGCTGCATTGATTGTCTCATTACGAGGCAGAAACTCCACTAGCAATACTCCTTTTTTGTCCCAAAAAACTGTGTGCACATGATTTTCTGGGCAGAAATTGTTTGCTTAAACTTCACTCTTCTGGGTGATGATGAATGTCGCCATTCCATGGATTGTTGTTTTGATTCTGGTGTAACGTAGGCCACCCATGTTTCGTCACCAGTAACAAATTTGGTCTAAAAAATCTTCACCTTCATTGTGGTACCGCTCAAGGAAAGTCAATGCACTGCCTAAACGTTGGGTTTTGTGCAAATCCGTCAACATTTTTGGAACCCAACGTGAACACAATTTCCGGTAATTCAAGTTCTCGGTCACAATGCGATACAAAACACTACGAGAATATTGAGGAAACCAGTCGCACATTGATGAAATTGTAAAGCGTCTGTTTTCTCTCACCTTTTCTTCCACTTTCTGCACCAAATCTTCATTAAAGACCGAAGGACGCCCACTCCGTTCTTCATCATGCACATTTGTGCGGCCATCTTTAAATGCTCTCACCCATTTCCTTACCATTCCATCACTCATAATGTTTTGTCCGTAAACTTCACAGATCTCACGATGAATATCGATCGGTTTTACGCCTTTAGCACTAAGAAATCGTATAACAGCCCGTACTTCACAATCGGTGGGACTCACGATTGTCGGAGGCATCTTAAACACTCAGTAAACAACGTATACAATGAAGAATCAGACTGTAATGGCGTCAGTGCGTAGACAAGAGATGTAGGTAACCAGCGTGCATGCGCGGAACGCCGACCGTAGCGCTGCGGCGGCGGAATCGCAAAACGGTACTTACATAAAAAACATGCCTCGTACAAACCTACGTTAATTTCTTCTGAAAAGTAAATTTTAGAGCTTTGATTTTCTTTAATACTTGACTGCAAAGTTCTGTTATCCAATAGTGTTAGTATATTATTGTATAAAACTCTATATTAATTCAGAAAAATAAACATTGAATTCAGAAAAATAAACATTGAAAAATAATTATTGAATTGCTGATCATTTTCTGCTGCTTTACTTTTATGTTCTGAATTTTGAGTGCAACTGGAAGCTATTTCAGCTTTTTTTTCTTTGAATGCATGATTTTTGAAAGGATTTGACATAAATCATTATTTGTAGTTGGCCAGAGAAAGCTATTCTATGGTTAAAGAACTCTATATATTTTGTGGTACAATTTAAAAATGTCCTTTAAGTGAATATGCCAATTATATGGAGGTGTCTGCTATTGAGGAGTATCCGTTGAATGAAGATGTCTGATTTTCAGATGTGTACATTAGAATGGCTTTATATGCTTCACATTTAAAAAAAAAATAAGCAGCTCCAAGTCCCCCAATATTTTCTTAAACTCTACACCCATGGGTTCCTTATAAGTGACCATTTCTTTCAGTCTCTTACAGAACTTTCCCCACCTGGAATTAGCTTCAACTCCAGTGGAATAGAGATTCAACAAAAGATAAATCAAAGAACTTCTTTGGGTGTAATCAATTACTTTCCAAACATGTGGTCAACATTCGCCTTACGGGAAAAGAGCATATAATGAAACTTCCTCCTGGTCATAAAAAGCAAACAAGCAAATTGTTCACACCCTCAGGCAATCGTTTGTAATTTAAGCTGTTTTCATTAGAGATTCTTTCAGAACAAAAATTGTGCACTGCACAATGAGAAATTCTCAGTAATTGCCACAGATACAGATTGGCATAAAAAAAGTGGCCTTTAGAATATGCCAATTATATGGAGGTGTCTGCTATTGAGGAGTATCCGCTGAATGAAGATGTCTGATTTTCAGATGTGTACATTAGAATGGCTTTATATGCTTCACATTTAAAAAAAAATAGGCAGCTCCAAGCCCCCTAATATTTTCTTAAACTCTACGCCTATGTTTGAAAATGATAGAACATGAATAATTAATTAAAAAAAAAAACTTCCATAGAAATCCCATCTCTGTAATTCGAATTGATTGAACAATATTGTTCATAAAAAGAATTTATGTGTTTTAAAAGAGGAAAACGGCATTACCGTGCATTTCTTATTTCAATGAAGTATAGGGTTTAATACTAAAATGATGTATTTAACATATCAATCTCTGCTGCCACTTTTTTAATTTATATGGTTCACATCCTATTAGAACATAACAATATCATCCCAGTAGTTTAACGAAAAGCATTTACATGGCTAGCGACTCATTTTAACTTTTGTTATATGGCTAATTTTAACTTTTGTCTGATCTTAATTTTGTAACTAATGTCATACGAATCCCTGGTGAGGCTTGAGTGTCTTTATAAATTACACCTAATATGAGGACAAAATTTTCTAGCATTCGATAGCAAGAAAATTTGTGATTTATTAGTAAAATGAATCCCATCCTATATTGCCTTCCAATAAAAGGTTTATTTTTGTATTTATGATTGGTTTTCTTTATTAGGAATCCAGTTGTTGCTACATTTTTAATTTTTGCATATGATTTACATCTACAATTCATTCATAATTTCTTTATAGGTATTTATGTTTTCTTTTGTACAATAAAATCTATTCAACTATTATTACTGTAAGTTCTAAAGACAACTTTTTAAAAGAATTAAGTATTACACGAGCATAAACTAAAATGAAAATTGTTTTGCAAGCAAAATGTTTAGATATTGCTACTGTTTATGTAGATTCCAAAGCGAACTGCAAATTTGTCTCCGATAAATTTGTATTATTCCCATATATCATTGATTTGTGAGCACTTTAAAATTCTGCAGAACCAATAGTGGCATTTTTTGAGACTGAAGATCCCAGTAAATATTTAAATCAAAAAGTATGACAATGAATTGACTTTTTTAAAGTGAAAAAATGATGTATAAGATCCAAGGCACCAGGTTTTTAACATTTGATTGTACATTAGATGTTTTTCCGGATAACAGCTATTTTGCAATACCCAATTAACTTATATTTCACACAACTTTAAACTGGCAATTATCAATCGTGTTTGAAGGATACTAACCCGAATATATTTCGTATTATTTTTAAAGCTAGATCGAGAGAATTTCACAATTTTTAAAGTCTCGATGCACTACAGTTTTTTGCTCAGAGAAATTTTAAGATTTCCTTTTATAGATTATACCCTGTTTAAGTTATTAATTTCTCATCAACGATGTATAAAACTAAAAATGTATGAATTCCTAAAATGTTTACATTGTTGTATTTTTAGAAATGCTCAATTGTTAATATAAATTCAAATAGTTAATAATAAATTCAAAGTTAAATTGGTTTCATTTTCAACTTACCCGTGGCCAAGGACTGTTCATGCCCCCCTCCCCTTGTTGATCGGAAAACTCGAGTATTGTAATAAAGCATCATGTTTCTAGCGATACAAAACGACATTTCTTAAATTCAAAAACATCGAAATATTAAAAAAATCAAATTTCTTTAAGAGGACAAAGAATTTACTTTTTATGAAATAAATATATTGGGGAAATTTTTAAATAAAAGTGTTCATAACGTCTGATAATATAATGGGAAAAAAGACCGAAATATCACGATCGCGATGATTGAAAATTTACAGAGTAAATGATCAAAAAATAAAAAAATTCCTAGTTAACATTTTTGGTCTGAATTATGGCCAAATGACCATCATCTGATGCAATGAGTTCTAAAAGAAAACATGTTTCATTATCTATAAAAGATAAAATGATCATTTTCAAAAGTATGAACAAAGGTGCTTTTACTAAAATATTAGGAGATGAATATGGTGAGGGCCCACTTTAATTGAAATATTAAAAAAAAAAAAAAAAAAATCTAATAACTAGCCTGGATAATCAACCTTTCTCAGACATTTTTTTTCTTTCAAAAATTTTCTTAATCACTAAATTAGATTCTATAATTAAATGTAATTTGCATTTTAGTTAACCAAGTATACTTTTTCATATAGATTGTAAAAAATCTTTATTTAATACATGTTTTTAAAATGAATTATAACTTTCTATAACATTTTAGACCATTCCAGTAAGTTTTCATTTAATTATCCACTCATTTTGCAACTTTGGAGCTTTAAAAAATTTATACACGCTTACATCCACTACTTTTTTTTTTTTTGTATAGCTATAACAGTGGTAACGCATAATTCATCATTGTTCCATCAATATAACTGTTATAAAAACTAATCAATTATTTGAAAATAATTGCAGCTCAATTAGTTTTTCCAAGATATTAAAGTAGATTATTGCAAGATATTAAAGTAGATTATTCGATCAAAGCTCTGAGACTAAGGCAATACTGAAAAAAAAAAAAAAAAAAAAGGATTATTTGACAAAATAAAGCCTATAATTTCCATAGAATCCTCATATCTTTCTTTCTGCTTATCATGTTGTGACATCAAAAAAATCAAGACTCCTCCCACCCCTAAAAGTGGTTTTCGGGTGTTTGATGTCTGACCACCCCTGAACGACCATGGCTTCACATTTAATGAAATGATTGAAAAAGTGCAACTAATTTAGAAATAAAAAAACATTTAAAATGTTACATTTTGTATGTATTCATCTTACATCGGTAACATATTTTAAAATATCGTGCATTTCATTCACTCTTAGCATTTTCATGTAAAATTATTTTATTTTACTCACCAAGGAAATAAAATTTATTGAAAGTGTGAATTCTAATATAAATTTCACTTCTAATAAGAAAACCTTTTCCAAGTTAAAATGCCAATTGCTCAGTCTCCCAAGTCAAAAATATCACACTACTGGATATATATGATTACAATTATAATGTGTTACCCATCTCTTTAATGGAAAAATCTTTAGTTTGATACCATACAGTAAAACTTTGATTAACCATCACTTGTTTAACCGTCAGTTTCTGTTATCAGGTATCATAAAAAAAAATCGTGAGTATCAACAAACAGACATCTTTAAAATTGTTCACAGATTAATTTTACACCCTACTGTATAAAGCTGGAAGTGACTGTACTGTATGATGGCGGAAGTGACTAATCGTCGGTGGCGGAGGAGTTGAGCTTGATCTGGCATGCCACAAACCCATCACTAACCAGTCACTATTGTGTCTAGTCTCAGTCGTGACAGAGTAGCCTGTGTGTTCAAATGAATGTTTTGTTTCATAGTGCCCTGATTAATTTTTTCGGCATAACGTTAGGATAGTGCTACTGTTCTGTATTTTTACGCTGTGTTTCGATTTCGCCGCTTATATGTAGGCCTAAAAAAATAAGGCTTAATCTCTTTGATTTTATTGCTCGGTAAAATTGTTTTAAAATGGCTGAAAAGCGGAAACGTGTAGTGCTAGGTTTTAACCAGAAATTTGAAATTATCAAACGTTTGAAGAAAGGTGAAACTGCCACCAGTATTGCTCAGATTTACGGTGTTGGAAGAACAACAGTCAATGATATCAAATGTGATGCTGAAAAGATTGAACAACATGTGTCAAAAATGCAAAGCACCTATGGAGATGTTAAGACTCGTAAAACAATGAAACCGGCAAAATTTGACCAGCTGGATACCAATGTACCAATGGTTTATTCAAGCCAGGAGTCAAGGGATCCCACTTTCAGGTCCCATAATAATGACCAAGGCAGTTGAAATGAATAAGAAACTAGGAGTTCCAAATTTTAAAGCAAACATTGAATGGCTTGATAAGTTTAAGTTTCATCACGGTATTCGACAACTAGACATTAGTGGGGAAAAACTTAGTGCAAATAGCACAGTCGTTGCTGATTTCAAGGAACAACTAAATTTAAAAATATCTAAACTGAACCTCATTAGGGAACAAGTTTACAATTGTGATGAAACCGGGCTCAATTGGAAAGCTTTGCCACAAAAGACATTGGCATCACTTTCGGAAAAAACAGCCCCAGGTTTTAAGGTCCAAAAAGATTGGATCACTGCTATGGTGTGTGCAAATTCCACTGACAATTATAGATTACCCCTGTTTGTAATTGGTAAATTAAAAAAACTACATGCTTTCAAAAATTTAAATATGAAAGCTTTGCCTGTGAACTATTATGTTCAAAAAAATTGCTTGGATGGACCAAACAATTTTTTTAAAATGGTTTCACAACGTTTTTGTGTCTCAAGTTAGAGCTCATATGACCGAAAAGCAGTTGCTGCAGGAAGCACCATTGTTAATAGACAATGCCCCGACACACCCCTCTTGTAAACTCAAAAGTGATGATGGCAAAATAACATGCCTCTTTCTCCCAGCGAATACAACTCCACTTATCCAGCCTATGGACCAGGGCATAATTGAAAATATGAAGCGGCATTACAGAAAAGCTTTTATTGAAGGCTTGCTTACATCTGATGATGCCATGACTGTCAAAGAATTTTGGAAGAGATACAACATAAAGGAAGCTATTTTCAATGTCACCACTTCCTGGACTGACCTTACAGTGTCTAACTTAAAAAATGGGTGGAATAAACTCTTGACTGAACCTATTAACAAAACTGAAGGAACTGAGACTGTTACTGTTGACGAAATTGTGCAACAATATAGGACTAAACAGTGAAAACATTACACCAAAAGAAGTAACAGATTGGTTGGAATGTGACAAAATGGATGGAGGCTTTGAAATTTTGAATGATGATGAAATTTTTTCTAGTGTGACTACCATTGAAGAAGAAATTGATGACAATGAAGGAGAAATTCTTAACCAAAAACCTACAACTAGCCACTGAGAAGCAGAAACAATGTTTTCAAAGTGCATTGACTGGTTTGAAATGCAAGAGGAGGCAAATATAACACAGATCCTACTTCTGCGTAAGATATGGAACATCAACGTGAAGAAAGCTCGAGCCTCAAAGACACAGAAGGAGATGACAGATTATTTTAAAGTAACGTAGGTTTATAGTATTACAATACATTTCTGTATATTACTACTCTTATATTGAAGTTTATATTGATTGTTTCATAAAATTAAATACAATATGTATGTATTTGTTCACTTTTAAAGGATTTTATTTTAATTTTTGTCCCAAGCCTGTAGTGAAATCACATTACTGTACATATGTATTAAGATATTTCTGTTATCCGTCATAGCCCTAATCTGGACAGTGACTGTTAATCAACATTTTACTGTACTTGAAAATGTACCCTCCAGGAGTAACTCTCCTCTTCAGGGGCTAATGATGTCACGAGCATAAAAATTGTACCATGGCTATTTTTCACAAAGATTGAAACTATTAAGTTTTGAGATCATTGAGCCATAAATAATAACCCCTTTTATGTATGATTATGTCACATTTTATCCTATGCTGCTATGTTAAAGAAATATAAAATTTCAAATAAATTTCGAAATTTTTGCTCGAATTTAAAAAATCTATCTAGTTCTAGATTTTTTTATAACAAAGTCGGATATAAAGCTTCATGAAAATCCATTAATATTTGTGACAGCTATCGTGTACACAAGAAATCAACCACAGACTGACAGATGGACATCACTCCAAAAATAGTCAAAACATGTTCAAGGAGGTCCTAAAACATATATTGGAATCAAAATTTCGAATTCCAAAATATTCATAAAAACAATGCTTTCTCTATAAGATATTACATAGAATGAGAACGTAAAAATTATGAATTTTAAGGCTCTTTCTCAAAAATTTCGAATTTCTTTGCTCTTACATAAAAATTGCAAATTTTAGCACTATTTCATAAAAACAGACTTCATCAGACCAATTTCCTTCACTTTGTTTCGTACATCGTATCATTAACTCCTCGAACATTTTTCCTGATATGCTTCCAACTGTGGAAAAGTAAGAAAAAGAAAGAAATAAAAGGAAAGAAGGAATAATTTTTAAAAAGTAGAAAAGGTAGGAAAAAGAAGGAACCATGCAATCCCTGTAAATGCAAAGGCATTTTGTATTGCTATAAAATGTTTCTTTTGACATATTCATTAAAACTTAGTATTCACAATACAACTGTGATTCAATACCATTAAAAATTTAAAATTTCTAATGGCATTTATTATGGTTAGCATCACAATTAATGTCAATTTATTTTTCTCCATAATGATTACATACATCACTCTTTTAATTCTTTAAAATAAGCAACAAATATTTTTAGTACTTGAAGGAATCTCGATACATATTTAGGAAATTCACTACACATTTAGAAATTGAAATTTGCTAATATAATTCAGCCCTTATCCATAAAATGATGATCAGAAATTTATGTTTAACAAATAATAATTTAAGGAATAGTGAATGTTGTGCTAAAATTCAAACAGAAAAGATGACAGACATAAAAATGGGCATTTTGCAGCAATATTTACAAAATACAACTTCAGCTGACATGTCTATTGCTTTCCAACTGTCAATCTTGTGAATGGCCAATTTCTATTGTGTGATTTCTGATCGTAAGTTATCAGCTATTTTTGCCTAACATACATTGCTTCCACATCATCACTTATGAGAGTACCAGTTTGTTTCATCTGAATACCGATTTTGGGGAAACGTTTCCTATCTGTTTCATCTGAATCTACCGGTAAGCTTACTGATATACAGTTCATGAATTTTTTACTGTGTGGCCCATACACTGGCACATTTCAGCTGCAGAACTTAATTATATTTGAGTCTAATTTTTGATACCGTGTCTCATACAAGCATGTAGTTCTTCTGGTTACCAAATTTGAAAAAAAAAAATCATTATAAACTGCAGCTATGTATTCAGAACAGCAGATGCTGAATTATATACTAGCTGCAATACACACATTTAATAAATTAGATAGCCTAATTAGAAAAATGAATTTAAAAATCTAAATTTTACAAAATTTTGTTTTTATTTTGTTATCAACTTTGTCTGTCCACCATCGACACGGCATCTGAATAAAATGAACTGTCTACTGCAGAGGTTGTCCATATTCACTCTCCAAATGTTGAAGTACTCTATACTTTACACCTGTAATTACATTGGTTTTCAATGCAATTTCCTCTTGCTAAATTGGATAAACAAGCAAGATCTTTTGTTTTTAATGTAAGAGATGAGGCAGTTGCCACACTTCACTTTTTGTCTGCTTTGTTATCAGAGCTTTAATTTCAGGAGATTTAACCCCTACAATGCATACTGACTCATATATGAATCAATCTAATTTTTTGTTGATTTCACCTTAAAAAATTAAGAAATAGTCTGCTTTCTGTATTTATTCCATAACCTGAATACCCTATCAGTAATTCATTGTTGATGGCCTCTGTAAATTGCACCACCAATGCACTTTGTGTATATTTTTAGTAAGTCATGCTTTCTT
Organism: Amaurobius ferox; assembly: GCA_951213105.1. Taxonomy (NCBI): domain Eukaryota; kingdom Metazoa; phylum Arthropoda; class Arachnida; order Araneae; family Amaurobiidae; genus Amaurobius; species Amaurobius ferox. The sequence goes on along the minus strand of OX578142.1, from coordinate 17,261,386 downwards.
AATTTTTTTCTAATTCATATGTTTACATATTGTGTGTTTTGGCAGTAATTTTTTTTTCCAGACTGTCAAAGAATTTTTTCTAGTTTAAGGTATACATTTTTCATTTCTATATATAAATTTAATTTAACATGAATTTTAATATCAAATATTTCAATTTTGTGATTGATTCATATATTATGCATCATCATGCATTAACGGGTAGGTTAGACTTACAATACAGAGATGTATATATGAATCAATTTCGTTTTTTTAAACAGAAATCAGTGTTATAATACCAAGTAACATCCTGTATCTTGTGCTGATTCATATATCCAGCATTGTTAATTAGATTATAATATTGTTAATTAGAGACATAAATTATACATATATTCTATTATTCTTTTATCAGAAAGCCATTATTTCTAATTTTTCATTTTTTGGACATTTATATTTATATTCCACGAGCAACTGTTCTGCAATTAATAAAGATTTAACCTACAAATGTAATTTTACTAAATATTTAGATTATTACTGGTTTTCTAATTCTTAAAATGTTATCATTAGCAATACTAATAAATATAAAAGATAGCATATAAAAAGGAACATAGCATTTCAATGGTATTGAAATTATTTATTCAAATGCAGCTTCAATAGGAGACAGTGTTGTCCTAAAGCAGGGGAGACCAAGCAGTAGCTTACAGAAATATCATGATGTAAAAAGAAGGAAAGGCCTTACAGCATACAATCTCCCACCTGTGTTAGAGAAAACAATATCAAGCATATGCCGATTTGCAATGAGAACTGCACTAGATGTAAAGTGCCAATGTGCAATACACAATCTTTTAACATCTGTAAAAAATGTGGTGTCCCATTATATCTCAAAACAGACAGGAATTGTTTCAAAATTTTCCATTCTACATTAATATAATAGTAATAAAATACATTGAAATATCTGAAATTAAAATTTAATTAAAAATATTAATTAAAAATTAAATTGAATTAAAATATAGTTTTCTTTTTATAAACAAAGTATAATTTAGCATTTTTATACCAAACTTATTACTTATATGGTGGTAAGTCATATTTTTATCTCTTCAATATCAATTGAACGTTGTAACTAAATGCATACTGATTCATATATGAATCAAATTCAAAAATTAACCAATAGAAAAAGCTAAATATTTTTTCAATATTTTTCTACATATACTTAAGCCAAAATCATTAAGAAAAAAAAATGTTTAGTGAAAATATAAAAAGTCATAAATTGTAGAATTAAGATTGGGATTTTCCTCTCAGACAATAAAGAATTAATTGCACCTGTGTTTTCTCCAACTGAAGAATTGTTACATCTTGCTTCGACATCTTTAATGCTTTGTTCCATTTATCAAAGACATCTAGTGTTGCTTACACTTAAGTTACTAATCATTAGTCTGTTTAAAATCTGTATGGTCATGCATAAATGCTACAATATCTTATGAATTGTAATTTTACCATTATCTTTGCATTTACATAGGTTGAAGTTGTGACAAATGCAAGAATAAATGTCATATAATTTTCCCTCTATATCTTCTATTAACCGTTTTTGGAAATTTCATTATTTTGGAGCCTTTTTAAATAATTTAAAAATATTCATATATTTAATGCATAGTTCTCATATCTGCTCTATAACATGTTATCAGAATACATGCCTTAGTTCAAACTGTTTCTACTTGATAAGCTACTATATTTGAATTGCTTATCTGTGTTGGAGCTTTCAAAGTAGTTACTTCATGTTAATGGAGAAAACATTTCAATGCATCAGCAATATTAAGAGAAAGATCCAACAGAACTCTTTGAATATATGTTTAAAAATTTTCTTAAAAAATAATTTTATATTTGGACAAGATAGTTAAGAGAGAATCTAATATCAGTACTCAACTTGTGCACCTCCTGCCACATTAAATTAAAAAAAAATCTATACAGGCATCAAACAGTTTAGAGCAGATAACAAATATGAATTTATCTTTGCTTAAAATGCATTTAGATGTAATGATGAAATTGTTTATTACAAAAGCTTTATCATAAGAGCTTTATCATATCTATACAATTTGTGGTGCAAATCTTTTCTTAAAATATAAATCTATAATTACAAAATTTTTGATACTTGGACATTATTGGTATAGGCTGGCTTGTTCCTAAACAAAATTATTTAATATATTTTCTCACTCTCCCTTATAAAATACCTAGCAGTTTCAAGATGATTTTTTTTAGAGGGATACCCAATATCATTTCAAAACTTTTGTATCTCTTTGCCAAAATGAATTGCCCTATGGAACATACAATATTTAGAATTAAAGAATGATATATAAAAAAGGAAATTATTGTCAAGAACTATCAGAGCCCAAAAACAAATACAGTACAGGATCATTTATCTGGAGTCCCAATATCCGGATTGCTCCCAAAACGAGAATTGGGCAGAGTGATGCCAAATTTTGCACCAACAAAGACATTTTTGCAAAAATTGGTCAAATGGTGTTTTATTCTATCTTACCAAATGATCAGAAGTGTCATTACTTCAAATTTTTTCGGAGTTTCTATGGAAAATGTCCTCATAATACGAATTACAGAATTTCCATATTTTCTTACAGAAAATTGCATGCCAAAAATTTAGTCACTTGTGCTGTCAATCCATGCAGCAAAGAAAATTCACACCTGTGTAATTCATTAATTAAGAGAGAATAATTCATTAAGAGAGAATCTAATATCAGTACTCAACTTGTGCACCTCCTGCCACATTAAATTAAAAAAAAATCTATACAGGCATCAAACAGTTTAGAGCAGATAACAAATATGAATTTATCTTTGCTTAAAATGCATTTAGATGTAATGATGAAATTGTTTATTACAAAAGCTTTATCATAAGAGCTTTATCATATCTATACAATTTGTGGTGCAAATCTTTTCTTAAAATATAAATCTATAATTACAAAATTTTTGATACTTGGACATTATTGGTATAGGCTGGCTTGTTCCTAAACAAAATTATTTAATATATTTTCTCACTCTCCCTTATAAAATACCTAGCAGTTTCAAGATGATTTTTTTTAGAGGGATACCCAATATCATTTCAAAACTTTTGTATCTCTTTGCCAAAATGAATTGCCCTATGGAACATACAATATTTAGAATTAAAGAATGATATATAAAAAAGGAAATTATTGTCAAGAACTATCACAGCCCAAAAACAAATACAGTACAGGATCATTTATCTGGAGTCCCAATATCCGGATTGCTCCCAAAACGAGAATTGGGCAGAGTGATGCCAAATTTTGCACCAACAAAGACATTTTTGCAAAAATTGGTCAAATGGTGTTTTATTCTATCTTACCAAATGATCAGAAGTGTCATTACTTCAAATTTTTTCGGAGTTTCTATGGAAAATGTCCTCATATTACGAATTACAGAATTTCCATATTTTCTTACAGAAAATTGCATGCCAAAAATTTAGTCACTTGTGCTGTCAATCCATGCAGCAAAGAAAATTCACACCTGTGTAATTCATTAATTAAGAGAGAATAATTCATTAAGAGAGAATCTAATATCAGTACTCAACTTGTGCACCTCCTGCCACATTAAATTAAAAAAAAATCTATACAGGCATCAAACAGTTTAGAGCAGATAACAAATATGAATTTATCTTTGCTTAAAATGCATTTAGATGTAATGATGAAATTGTTTATTACAAAAGCTTTATCATAAGAGCTTTATCATATCTATACAATTTGTGGTGCAAATCTTTTCTTAAAATATAAATCTATAATTACAAAATTTTTGATACTTGGACATTATTGGTATAGGCTGGCTTGTTCCTAAACAAAATTATTTAATATATTTTCTCACTCTCCCTTATAAAATACCTAGCAGTTTCAAGATGATTTTTTTTAGAGGGATACCCAATATCATTTCAAAACTTTTGTATCTCTTTGCCAAAATGAACTGCCCTATGGAACATACAATATTTAGAATTAAAGAATGATATATAAAAAAGGAAATTATCGTCAAGAACTATCAGAGCCCAAAAACAAATACAGTACAGGATCGTTTATCTGGAGTCCCAATATCCGGATTGCTCCCAAAACGAGAATTGGGCAGAGTGATGCCAAATTTTGCACCAACAAAGACATTTTTGCAAAAATTGGTCAAATGGTGTTTTATTCTATCTTACCAAATGATCAGAAGTGTCATTACTTCAAATTTTTTCGTAGTTTCTATGGAAAATGTCCTCATAATACGAATTACAGAATTTCTATATTTTCTTACAGAAAATTGCATGCCAAAAATTTAGTCACTTGTGCTGTCAATCCATGCAGCAAAGAAAATTCACACCTGTGTAATTCATTAATTAAGAGAGAATAATTCATTAAGAGAGAATCTAATATCAGTACTCAACTTGTGCACCTCCTGCCACATTAAATTAAAAAAAAATCTATACAGGCATCAAACAGTTTAGAGCAGATAACAAATATGAATTTATCTTTGCTTAAAATGCATTTAGATGTAATGATGAAATTGTTTATTACAAAAGCTTTATCATAAGAGCTTTATCATATCTATACAATTTGTGGTGCAAATCTTTTCTTAAAATATAAATCTATAATTACAAAATTTTTGATACTTGGACATTATTGGTATAGGCTGGCTTGTTCCTAAACAAAATTATTTAATATATTTTCTCACTCTCCCTTATAAAATACCTAGCAGTTTCAAGATGATTTTTTTTAGAGGGATACCCAATATCATTTCAAAACTTTTGTATCTCTTTGCCAAAATGAATTGCCCTATGGAACATACAATATTTAGAATTAAAGAATGATATATAAAAAAGGAAATTATTGTCAAGAACTATCAGAGCCCAAAAACAAATACAGTACAGGATCATTTATCTGGAGTCCCAATATCCGGATTGCTCCCAAAACGAGAATTGGGCAGAGTGATGCCAAATTTTGCACCAACAAAGACATTTTTGCAAAAATTGGTCAAATGGTGTTTTATTCTATCTTACCAAATGATCAGAAGTGTCATTACTTCAAATTTTTTCGGAGTTTCTATGGAAAATGTCCTCATAATACGAATTACAGAATTTCCATATTTTCTTACAGAAAATTGCATGCCAAAAATTTAGTCACTTGTGCTGTCAATCCATGCAGCAAAGAAAATTCACACCTGTGTAATTCATTAATTAAGAGAGAATAATTCATTAAGAGAGAATCTAATATCAGTACTCAACTTGTGCACCTCCTGCCACATTAAATTAAAAAAAAATCTATACAGGCATCAAACAGTTTAGAGCAGATAACAAATATGAATTTATCTTTGCTTAAAATGCATTTAGATGTAATGATGAAATTGTTTATTACAAAAGCTTTATCATAAGAGCTTTATCATATCTATACAATTTGTGGTGCAAATCTTTTCTTAAAATATAAATCTATAATTACAAAATTTTTGATACTTGGACATTATTGGTATAGGCTGGCTTGTTCCTAAACAAAATTATTTAATATATTTTCTCACTCTCCCTTATAAAATACCTAGCAGTTTCAAGATGATTTTTTTTAGAGGGATACCCAATATCATTTCAAAACTTTTGTATCTCTTTGCCAAAATGAACTGCCCTATGGAACATACAATATTTAGAATTAAAGAATGATATATAAAAAAGGAAATTATCGTCAAGAACTATCAGAGCCCAAAAACAAATACAGTACAGGATCGTTTATCTGGAGTCCCAATATCCGGATTGCTCCCAAAACGAGAATTGGGCAGAGTGATGCCAAATTTTGCACCAACAAAGACATTTTTGCAAAAATTGGTCAAATGGTGTTTTATTCTATCTTACCAAATGATCAGAAGTGTCATTACTTCAAATTTTTTCGTAGTTTCTATGGAAAATGTCCTCATAATACGAATTACAGAATTTCTATATTTTCTTACAGAAAATTGCATGCCAAAAATTTAGTCACTTGTGCTGTCAATCCATGCAGCAAAGAAAATTCACACCTGTGTAATTCATTAATTAATATCTTGTTTTTCTTGGACATAATATATTATATGTTTCATAAGTAGTTTCTAATTGTGGTATAAATAGCTAAACAGGTCATCGAGACTGTTACCTCCATATAACAGGCTTTGTGCTTCCTTGCTACAGTGCATACTTTTAAGTGTGTTGTTCTCACATTTGTGCAATGCAATATTGGTCTGAGTTTTTTTTCTTTTCATCAAATGTTTAAAAAAGTGCTTTAGAATCCAGATTTCTGAAATAATTTGAGTTATTCTTGTCAAAAATGCCTAGGAAAAAAATTTAGTGGCTGTAAAACATGATTTAAAATCGATCTTCTTTTGATATCTTTTCATGAGACCCTGATTTGTACATTTTTTGCCGATTTTTGGGCAAATATGAGAATCTCTTGGTGTTTGAAATGTTTAAGGCGAAATTCCCTATTTTTTTTTAAAATCAAAATAGCTAACTTGGAAATTATGACTTACATTTGGCCCAAAATTTTAAATTCGTATGTTGATAAGTTTTTAATGTGTTTTATTTATTTGTTGGCAATTTGGAAAAGATTCTCTTGTAGTTGTAATAATCAGCATTTGTATACGATCCTCATAATATTTTGTTTTACTGTAAAGACATTTTCAAATTTTGTAAACTGTTTGCATCGACTAAGATTTTATTAATAATTTTATGTTTTTTGTTTGAAAATTACTTTTCAAACATGTAGTTAATGAAATGAAGGGCTATTTTCTAGAAAAATGTATTAAAACAACATCTTTGGCACTTGAAATACAGTCATTTTGACAAGGTATATTAAAATTTGATGTATTCTCATCAATAAATTAAATATATATATAAGTTATAATTTTATAAAATAAATAAATGTTATCTTTAATGTAAACTTGCATTCTATCAAGCCTCAATAATTAACTTCCTTCATGTTTTGACCCTTTATCATAATTTTCTTCTTAACAACTAGATCTGATTCTAATTTATTTACATATCATATATTTTTAATAATATATAATTTTATTTACTTAAGTATACATTTTCATTGCAAAAAGAAAAAAAAAGAGCATTATGTAATACATTTATGCCTAAAAATTGAATTATAATTTTCTACAACAACATTGTAAGGCATTCCATTAGCTTTAGAAAAAGTGTTCCAAATTATGGAAAATCCTCTTATCCAGAAAGACCAAAGTCCCGAGCATTCTGGATAATTGATCCCATACTGTAGTATAAAATTTGTAACAATAAGATATTAATGCCTACTTTGTTAAGATGATGAATAATCATGGGGATTAAACCAGCATCTATAACAGCTTGCACCTGTTGTTGATTACCTGCTGTAATATTTGATAAAAACCAAACAGCTTCCTGAAAAGCATAAAAAAATAAAATTTTAAACAAAGATGAATTCTTTAAATAATAATTTTCAACTGAGTATTTTATACTTCCACAATATATCCTCACAACCTTGTAATGACACATATCTATAGGAAAAATATGCTTTGACAAGATTTTGTATTTACATTTGAATTCGTTTTTTCGTTTTTTTATGTTTTAGCACAATATTGAGAGATTTTAACATAAATAGGTTGCTTAGTGACCGAAAATATTATCACAGAGTTTCCATCTTGACACCATCAGAAAGATTGCAGAATGTTCTTTCCAATGATGTTTGAACCGAAACTGTAAGACAATTCTTTCATATTTATTTATTTATTTTTATATACATCAAAATTTGCATTTTTTAATTTATGTGATACTTATTTTGCCGCATCTAAAAAGATTAGCATAATTCTATAGTTTTGCAAAAAAGTTGTGTTCAAAAACGTATTCTAACAAAAGAATTTTTTTTTTTACTACATTATTTTATTTTAAATGATTTTTTATGAAAACACATAAAATTGAAATTTTTGAATTAGCTCATGTCAGGCTTTTTTCTCCAGTAGCAGTGGCTTTCTCCTCAGTTAACTGTTCATGCCTTGTCTCCTTCAAAAAGAGTAACGAGAGGAAATTAAGAGGTGGTTTAAAGAGGTGAATCTGTAAATGTATTATTTAGGTAGCAAGCACTTATTTAGAACATGGGCAATTCCGGGTAATTTGTTCTAGTTCATTTTAAAAGATTATCTCAAGATTGGCAGAAATCTTACCCTTTTAAAGAGCAAACTCTCATTCTGAGGTAAAAAATTTTGTATTAAATAATCTTTCACATTCTGCATTACTATATGGCATTGTCAGAATAAACAAAATTTATATTTCTTTGAACCACCACCAGCCTTTATATTGCCTACAAATGCTTTTTGATGATCTATTCTGCTTTCTTTCAAAATATTCTCTGGGAGTGTTTTTTTGGATTGCATTTTTTTTTAATGTAGCTAACAATCTGAAGAGTTGTAGGAAACTTTTGAAAATTCAAAAAATATATTAGATTTTTAAGCATATGTAAAATCTTTCCAAATGAGGGGCATAGCTAAAAAATATCAAAAATATCTCCTTTAATTCTAAAAGTAATACATCTAGAATTGTTTTTAACTGAAGCTAAAGGTTTTAAATCAACTTCAAGAGCCCAATTTCCAAAAATGTCACTAGTTTTTTTATACAAATTTTTAATAACAAAAACTTGTGAATAATATCGAAAAATGCACACATTTAAAAAACCTACCTCTTAATTCAATTTTAAAGGTACAATCTCCATTTTTTTAAAAACTGAAGTGAACTATATTTAGAATCAAGTCCAAAGCCTGATTTTCTAAAACATCGATAGTTTTTTTTTTATACAGATTTATAAATTAAACCAATAAGTAAAAACACTTTGAGCACAGGATAAGGAAACGTTGAGCAACATATTTAAGCACAAATAAAATAATAATACAATACAGCTGTTTGGGGGATATGCTAGATTCCCTTCATCAGTGCAAGAGAACTAACAAGCTCAAAGTCAAAAAGATGACTAGACAGTCATTGCAGAATGCAGAACATGGAAGAACGAGTCTGGGTACCAGGGACGTAAGTGGGCAATTTTGACTGGGAGTGGGGTGGAGGATGAAAGAAAATTTCCTGACTAGTATTGAAATTTTTACAACTGTATAAATAAGTGAATTAACTTTTGTTTTTGAGCAAGCATATTGTTGGTCTACACTGGCTATAAATTTTTCTTTAATATTTGAATGTTTTGTATATATGTCCAAATCATCGCTCCGGTTTAAAAAACATGGGGTTTTAGCTCAAGAATTAGCATTTTAAATGAATTGTAGATGTAAATTTTTGGCTAGTTTGTAGGGTCTTTTGTAAATAATTAAATTTTTTTTTAATTATTGAATGTGTTGTGAAAATGAACAGATCTTTAACCGCCATCTAAAACACGGTGAGTTTCTTTCCTAACTACAGAAAATAAAAAGTGTGAGTTCCTAGACTAAGCATTAGCTTTGTAAATCACGGGAAATACATGACAATAATCATACTAATATACATACATGGTTGAAAGGAAATTAATATAATAGACAGTGGTCATTAAGGGATTCTATTGCTTGATTTCCCCAATATTTTTAAAAAAGAAAAACGATTATCCAGGCACGGATGCAAATTAAAATCTAAATGGTCCCCCCCAGAAAATCTAAATCATGACTATGCACAACTTCATTTTATTTAGGGCGTATGACTTTTTTTTTAATCCCCTGCTTGTTGTCAACAGGAAGCAAAAGAATGCATTACATAGGGATTCGAGATATATAAACAGTATAGAAAAAGAAGGTAAATAAGTTATCAAATATAGTTCATTGACTTATCTGTACTCTCCTGGGAAAATTAATCCTACCCCTGTGTTCAATCAAACTCAAAGTTCTCTTAGGACTTTTTCAGGCTACTAAAGGTGCCTCCGGGCTGCTATTTGGGGGCCCCCTATTAAAAGTTTGTAAAATATTACTTTTCCAGTGGAATTATCAAACATATTTGTTAAATATTAATGCATATAAAACTGCTAAACATCGTTTAAAAATTAAAATTAATAAAGTTTTGGTAGAGCAAATTTTAAGGTATATTACACATCTATATGGTTAAGTGGATTATTTCATGGTTCACTGTATTATTAAGTGTTCATTCAGCATAATAAATTCTAGATTTAAATATTTTTAAAGGGAAACATAAATGTAATTGGGTATGGATCACGGATGAGAGCCTCAGGGGTACAGGCTAAGGTCCCCGTATAAAAGCTCTAAATTTTATTTTCACTTGTTTAATCAACGCAACTTTTCATATAGAATTTTTATAAATATTCTAATACCATTTAAATAAAGTATATTATACTACATTTTGTACAAGCTGCAAGTTCAAGAAGGGGAGAAGGGGGTCCAAGATGCTCAATACCCCCCCCCCTTGTTTATGTAAATACATGCCTTATTTTTATTTGATCAACTGAAACATGTGATCGAAATAGAATTTTTGCAAATATTTTGATAGAGTAAACACTGTACACTAATACATATATACAAGTTGTGGATGTCTTAGCTCATCGCCTTCAAAATGTTATGTTTTTCTTCAGTTGATCAATGAATTGAAGCAAGTGCTGAAAATATAATTTTTTGCAGATAATTTTAATAAATTATATAATGTATAATGCATTATATATTTTGAATAAGAGAGAAACTGCTTTATACTGTCTATTAATCTATACAATTGTTCTGCAAAATAGGTGGCTGTCTCAGGACTATAAAAAGAGAGAAACTGCCTTATACTGTCTATTAATTTATACAATTGTTCTGCAAAATAGGTGGCTGTCTCAGGACTGTTTGGATTGCATTTTATTTTAAACGTTTTAGACAGGACTACATTTTAAAATTCTTAATGATTTTTCTATTCCCGGCACTTAAAATTTTTCACGATTGAACGTTTTTTGCAGTTAGTTGATGAGCTAGCTCATCCAAATTCCAAAACTGATTGTTTCATTTAATATTTGCTTTATATACTACACTAGCAGCATACCCGATCTTCATACAGAGTATATAATATAAAGAAACTTAAAATTCACAATCATGTGCAAATTCCTATAGTATACAAAATGACATTTTTAATCAAAATATTCTGTTAAAATATTTAATTTAATGCTCCTAAAAAAAAGTTTAAAAATCTCTGTTATTGTTATCTTCATGGGCAGATTTGAAGAATAAAACATCCTGGCCCCTTTCGTAAGCAAATTTAGAAAAAGTAAGGAATTGAATCAATATATACAAATATTAGAAGATATAACCTGTATTAGTAGATTACATGCATAAATTGAAAATTTCAATAAACCCGTAATCTTTAAACCTGAAGGCAGTAATTGATTCCAATATATGCCAAAATAAAAGTGCTCAAATTATATGGGAAGATATACCCATAGTACTTATAATGTCGTAGATTAGAAGATATGTCTGAGTGTTGGTAGAAGATTACCCGTATTATAAGGTCTCAAAAATCTTTGCAAAAATAAAACAGATGACGTAATAAATTGAAAATATCAATAATCCACGTAATCTTCATACCAGAAGGCCGTACTTGATTCAAATATATGCTAATATATGCCAAAATATATGCCAATATACCTGTACTACTTACATTCTCGTAGATTAGAAGATATACCCATGCATTTGTAGAAGATTTCTCTTACAATTAAGTACAATATATGAGTTTCAATAATTTTTAACGCAATAAAGCAATGACATAATAACTTGAAAATATTCATAATCTCTGAATCAATAATCCCCGAAAATATCAATAATAATAATGTTTAAACCTGAAGACCATAACTGATATTATCCAGTCAAAAATGCAATGGCAATGAAAATTATTTTATATACATATCTTTATTATTCAAATCGGAAAGGATTTAATAAAAATCGTCTGCCGCATAAACACATTGGATTTAAATCTGTTGCTAAGAGACATGATATCATTTGCTTCAAATAAATGGGTGGAAAAATATTGCCTGAATAATGCTATCTCTAAGAAAGGTTTGGCGACATTTTCATTAATTTAACCTTTTGCTTACGGATGGCACAGCATCAATCCCAAACAAAGAACCTCTCAAAATGATAAGTATTTGACATACCATATCCCAAACAGTTTAATCCCCCTTTGCAGACATTGGATGCCAATGTCTGCAAAGGGGGATCGAACTATTTCGGATAGGGTATGCCAAATACCTGTCTTTTTGAAAGGTTTCTTGTTTGGGATTGACGTTGTCTCACCCGGAAACAAAATGTTAACAACATTTTGAAAAATCGCCAAATTTATCGCCAAGTGGGACTGTAGAACTGACAGCGCCACTTAGTGGCAAATTGGCGAAATATCATCACGATACTATCCAATAACAAAACACAATTACTTTCATTTATTTAGTGCAATTTTATCAATGTCAAGATATTTTTATGGATTTACAAATATTTTTATCTATTTGGTGATATTGCAAAAATTCCCTAAATGTGTCACTAAGTAGGACGGTTGGACTGACAGACAAATGCGAACGAAAGATCATTTCAGTACTCTCTTCTAACAAAACAAAATTCATTGATTTGCGTCATTTTTATCAATTTGGCGGCATTTCTGTCAATTTGGCAACATTTAAGAAATTTGCCAAGTTAGTGATATCCCGCCAAATTTGTAGCTTTGAATTTGCAGATCAGAAAAAAATATCGTGATCCCGTTTGTATATACTAAATTAAAACACTAAAATTGTATTAGAAGATATACTTGTTCTACTCTTTTTCAGTTTCAACAATTGGCTAAACACAATATATGAGCTTATTAGCTAAACACAATGTATAAGCTTGAAAACTCTTTGCCAAAATAAATGAAAGTGATGTAAGCAGTCCGCAATTAATATAATTAAAAGAAAAATCAAACCATTCATTTATAAGATAGTATATTTTTATATCCATTTATTACTTTCCCTGCAATATATGGTAATGTATAGGGAAAGTATTGGAATCATGCCAAAAATCACAACTCGACGGATATACACGTTTCGAGACCTCTAGAATACGAGAAAACTATTTTTAGCGTGACGTCTGTGTGTGTGTGTCTATGCAATGTATGTATCCACTCTAACTCAAAAACTTATGGATCGAATTTCATAAAATTTAGTAGATAAGTCACTTGGGTATGACCATAATGCTGATTAATTTTTGGTATGATTCGTAAAAACAGAACATGTCTTTGTTTGCAAAATGACCAGTAAAAATTTCATGTATCCACTCTAGCTAAAATACTAATTGACCAAATTTCACAATATTTGGTAGATAAGTTACTTGTATGATACTCTGGTGCCGATTAGATTTTGGTATTAATTGAAAAAAAACAACCAGCCTTTTTTTACGAAATGGCCCTCAAAAATGTTATGTATCCACTCTAGCTGAAATATTAATTGACCAAATTTCACAAAATTTGGTAGATAAGTTACTTGTGGGATACTCTGGTGCTGATTAGATTTTGGTATTATTTAGAAAAGAACAACCTGCCTTTTTTACGAAATGGCCCTCAAAAATCACCAAAATCTAAAAAAAAGCTACGTATGTTCAAATATATCAATTAAATGCTTGTAATGTTTTATACGTAATTTTCGATGAGATAAAGAATAAGAACAACTCTATTACCCTAGGACTAACCGTTCTCGAGATATTTGAGTTTTTCACATTTAGTTATGCCACTTTTGGAAAAATGTCCAATTACCAAATAAAAACAGAAATTGAATTAAAAATGCAAATTTAGTGTTATTTTGAGCAATTAAACTCAATTTAATGAATTATTAAAGAAATAAAGAAATAATGAATTTGAGTCTGCAGGGAAAGTCATGTGCTGCCCACACCAGATCTTTTATTATTCAAATCAAAAATATTAATAATAAACATTAACAAACACATTTAATTTAATTGCATTACCAAACAACATGATATATCCTCATAAAATTCAAAAAATTAATTAACCATTTTGATTTCTTAATACTTTTCATCGTTAAGTAAAAGCTTGTGAAAAACAAACCATGGTGATAGATTTTCCATTTAAATTCATGTTTTCAAACAATTCATGATTTCAGAAAGTTACTATTTAGTGCAAAAATCTGCCATCAAACTCAGAAATAAAGTTTTAATTCACTTTCACGTTTTACACAAACGATTTCTAACCTTTCCGTTTTCAGAAACCAGGGAGTTTGAGAGTAGAACTCCTAGGAAAAAGTAAAAAGTTTCGTTTTTCATTAATATCTTGATAGTCCCTGGTCTTAGAAACTCGAAACTTAGACAAAAATTATGGGGGGGGGGGGGGGGGGGGGATTTCAAGGCTACCCACAAAATTTCATTAAATTCAGTTCAGCCATTCTCCCATGATGGTGAAACAAACAAAAGCTTTGTTTTTCACTAATATCTCAAGAACCACTGGTCATAGAAACTCGAAACATAGACTAAATTTTAAGTGGGGCTAGTTCAAGGCTACTCTCAAAACTTCATCATATTCGGTTCAGCCGTTCTCCCATAATGATGGGACAAACAGACAGACAGATTTTCAATTTTATTTATATAGACTAGCAGTATACCTGTTCTTCGCACGGAATATATAATATACAGAAATTAAAACTTCAAATATGTGCATATTCCTTTAATGCTATAAATGACATTGTTATTCTAAACATTTTATTAAAATATTTAATTTAATTCTCCTAAGAAGATGTATAAGAATCTCTGTTCTCACTATCCAAAATTAACTTCACAGGTAGAGCTGCAGGAAAAATAACATCCTGGTCCCGTTTGTAAACACATTTACAAAAACTATTATTTAATTCCCACAAAGCGGCAGGGATTATCGAGGAAATGAATTTAATTTTGCAAAATATTGAATTTTCATAAATTAGGAGTCATTTTCATTAATTTAGTATTATTTAATCAATTTGGTTACATTTTCATTAATTTGACATTATTTTAAAAAGTCGCCAAATGTGTCAGAAAGTGGGACAATTGGACTAAGACATATAGGACGAATTCACACTGATCCATTCGTGCGTTGCCCATCCGTTGGGAGCTGTACGTCAACCAATCACAGACTTGAACGCATGACTGTGCGTTTATCCATTGAACATGGTTCAAGTTCATGTTCTGGCAGATGTGTTGGTCACATAATGCGTTACCGCTGAAAAGACACCAATGAAGAGGCTTTGTTAGAAACAAGATGGCCGTCACTTCGATCAGAGGATTTCCAAATGCAAGAATGATTTCGGATATACAGCAGACAATATGAAAAATATTCTGATTGGTGAGTTATGATTTATTTATTTAAAAGAAACATGGGAAGTTTATTCTTAAATCTATGCCAGTTTGACGATCATTATATAAATTACTTGTGTGATCACTTGTTCATTTGAACGTGTAGTCATAAAATTTTATTTTAATGTATACCGACCGCCCAATTTACTAATTTAGAACTGTACAATGACCCGACTTGATCCAATTTAAAAAAGGTATATCTGTAATTTAAGTAATTTCCCCCACTTCTAATGTTAAACAATATAAACAAGTACGCTCTCAATGAATGGATGTTTGAGTAAAATTTATTGTAAATATTTTATAGAAACATAACATATAATCGCACTCAGTTATTCATCATTACCATACCAAATATTTCTATCCCTTCCGAACTTTATCGGCATTTCAAGTTTTGCGATGTCATACTTTTTCATATAGTTGTCATGAAGAATCTGTCAGGATATGTATGTGATGCTACTTATAAATTGTTGAAATTCCCTTTAGATATAACAGTTTTTCAATAAATTATAATTAAATTAATATCTGAAAACAATGGTTTAAATAATTATTATTTGTACAATGTGTTTGGTATGTTTTTGAGTCCAAAGTGTAATGTGTGTTGTTTTTAACCATTCCATATTTTGTATCCTTATGTGAATAAAGTAAACAACCCAAACCATATTATGTTGCACATTTCACATATAGCATTTTTGTTATGTGGTATGCAAATTTGAGAATCTTATATACTTCTGCAATTTTTTTTTATTGCACAATTTATTCTGGCATTTATATTAGCATCTATCAGCTTCAACACAGGATCCTCGTCCTAGCTATGAATGTTGTGATAATATATACTATTGAGATGAGACTACTTAACACGAAAGTGAAATATCGGTTAACACGATATGTAGGCTGCAACTATATATTTGTTTGTTTCATGCAAAATAGTAGTTAAGATGCAGTGGTGAATTAACATACTGGCGAATGCCAGGGACCTTGCTTCAGAGGAGGGCCTCATTTTGAACCAAAAATAAAAGTAAAAAATCTTTAAGAAAAAAAAAAATTTCTTAAAGATTTTTAATAGTTCAGAAAATAAGGACGAACTCGAAAATGAATCAAAAAAGTGGATTTAAAGTCTTTGTATTCGTATTTATGTGGAGAAAACATAATTCAAGCGTTTCCAAATGTTGAAATAGTACTTCATACTTATCTGTGTTTGATGATCTCCAACGCTAGTGAGGAAAGGTCATTCTCTAAATTAAAACTAATCAAAAACAACTTAAGAAGTGTAATGACTGAAAAGAGGCTAAATCATCTGTCAATTCTTAGCATTGAAAATGACCTTGTTAAAATGTTAAATTTTACATATGTTATTGATACTTCGTTGCAACAAAAGCCAGAAAACGTCCAATTTAAAGTATCCTAAGAAGTTTTAGCTCTTTCCTTAGTATTGTGCTGTAATATCAATATTTACTGCACAGTTTAACGAATAAAAATGTATAATATTAAACACTTGTATTGTTTAATATTTTCATAAAATATTATTATTCTCATTTTAATTTAATTTCTGTTCAAACTTTTGTATGCAAATATTTCAAGCATGTTTATTAGATGAAAAAAAAGCGTAGCAAGATTTGTATAGAACAAGATTCAACGTGTTTATTTTTAAGTAAGTTTCTTTTTTTTTTTCTAAACTGGTGTTTAGAGGGGCGCCTCTTCAGAAATGTTTGCCGGGGCCACATTCTCCCATGATTCGCCACTGTTAATATGAAATATATATTCACTTCTATCCAGTGCCAATACACTTCAGTGTAACAGGCAGTTTGTACTTACTTGCATTTTACATGTAAATCCCGGGAATCTTGAAAATAGTGACTTGCAGATTTTGAAATTGTAAATCAATATTTGTATAACAACATTTTGTCCATCTGTAAGCAACATCTTAATCGCTGATATGTTATGTTAATTTTTTTACATAATTGGCTATAAATTTTACTGTAATTATTATTATTTTTTTTTCGAGAAAAAATGCCAAAAGAGTTAAGCACAGCTATTATATTTTTAAGATACTGGTATGTGAAAAAACTTTTGGTGAGTGAACTCTGAGCTGAAATTTCTTACCCTGAATTATTCACTCGTTATTAGCAGAATGTTATAGCATATTATGCAGCATCACAATTAGATTTGTTATATTTTCATTTTGCTAACTTGCTTGAATACAGAATTTGTGCATATTTAATACTTATGTGAAAGTTGTTATTTAACATAATATAATGGGGAATGTCTTATATATTAAAATAATTTATTCTACTGTACTTTTAAAAAATAAATCCAGAACAAAAGTTTTAAGGCCTGACCAGGCCCAAAAATATTTAAAAATTAAGCCCAGCCCAAGCCTGGATTAAATTAGAAAATTTAGACTGGCCCAAATCTACATCAAATTGAAAAATTTGACATGGGCAAGACCGGTCTTAATTTAGGTAAGAAGTAAAATTGGTATTGAGTTGTATATCTGATCAGCTTGACTAGGATGGGGTGTGCCATATTTCAAGTCAGATTGCTGGATTAGCTGAAAAAGCAGACTGTTTTTGGTCGTGAAATAAACGTTCATAATTTTGTTTTGAAGTAATAATCTACAGGTTTTGACGGTGGGGCACTCATATCATATATTTCTGAAGTATATTAGCTATGTACTGTGAGATCACATCTTTTCCGTGGGGTGGGGTGCTTAATGTGTGTCGTTATACCACTGGGTAGTTTAATTCCAGTTTACAAAGGTTTCTGTGCATATTTTTTTTTATAAATGCATATTTTAATCATCGTAAAAATTTAACAGTCAGACTATAAATATTAGTATTATTTGATTTTTTTTTCTTTCACAAATTATTTAAAGTGATGGACATATTTTATATATTTTTCTACCAATGTTTATAAGCAATGTTATTTAGAAATGTTTTTTGAGGTGTGTGTGGTATACAAATATAAATCTGATATTTATTATCAAAGTTATTTAATCTGCAGTGAGATACCAGAATTTTAAAATATTTATTCTAATTGTTGATAATACAAGCAGTTTTGAAGTTCTTTATTTTGCCAAGAAATATAAAGTGAAAATAATTTTAGTTTAATTTGTTACAGGGATTTAAAGTTCGTACAGAGTCCAATTCTATATTTTGAAGATATTGGAAAATCTGAAGTTGACAGACAGACATATCCTTCCATTCAATTCCTTAAGATTATGAAGAAGCTGAAGTATGTTTTTTACACAACTATTAATTTCAGTGGTTGATATTTACTGTTCCAAATGGATATGTTGTAAATTAAAAATTCCTTTTAATCAGTGGTTAAAAAGTGTGGAGTTATTTTCAGTAAATGCTAATATGCTCTTAAAAGTTAAATGCCTGTATATGGGATTTTGTGTGGTAAACTGATCCATATTTATAATAGATGTTAAGTAAAGTTTTAGTGTGACAAATACATCTAACATATAAATACTTTGTTATTGTAGTCTTTAATTCACAATTTGAATCCCTGTGTTTATTAGTTTCTTAATTAAATACACATTGATGGGTTATGCGTTTCATTTTCGAGAACTTCCTGGTAATCGTTTGAAAATATCTGTGCATACACACAGTCCATTGCCTAAAGAAATATTTTCAAGAAATTAAATTTGCATTTTTGAAATTAAAGTTTTGAAAATTAAAACTTGAATATATTTCATTAGAGTAATTAACCTGGTCCATTAAAAAGATATAATAATTGCAGATTTTATTCTGATTTTTTAGTTTTAATTTAAATAAAGCAACCTAAACAATATGAAATCTGCTGTAAAAGGGAATGTTTTTAGTGGCCAAATTCATAAAAGTTTGTTTGCATGTATTATACATTTGTATTTCAATTGTAGTAAAAACTTAACAGGCAAAATAAATAGTATTATTTGACCTTTTTTTCTTTCATGTTTCCTCAAAATCTGGATTCTTTGGATTTGTTTTAATTTTTTTTTACAAATTCTCATTTGAAGTGTTGGATACATGTTTTTATATATTATTTTTTTATCAATATTGATAAACAGAAATATTGATAGAAAATCTATTTAGAAATATTTTTCAAGGTGCATGTGGTATTCAAATTAAAATCTGATATTTATTACCATGAATTTTTATATATCATAATTTAAAAATATTCATTCTAATAGTTGAGTACAAGCAGTTTTGATGCGCTTTTTTTTACCAAGGGTTATAAAGTGATCCTAATTCTGATTTAATTTGTTACAGGAATTTAAAGAGTGTAGAAAGAGCCCAATTCTATTTCTTGAAGGACTGAAAAATCTATAGCTGATGCACACATCCTCTGTTTTGATCCCTTAAGATTGTGAATAAGTTAAGGTATGTTTTTGTCACATTAATTTCAGTGCTTGACATTTACTATTCCTAGTTGATATACTATAAATTAGAAATTCCTTAATTGGTGATTAAAAAGTGTAAAGTGGATGAATTTAAGTAAATGTTAGATGTTGCTATGCTGTTAAAAGTCAAATACTTGTATATAGGACCATGTAGGGTAAACTGTTCCATATTTATAATATATGCTAAGTAAATTTTTACAATGACAAACACATCTAACATATAAATACTATCTTGCTATAGTAATTTTAATTCATAATCTGCAATTTAAATCCTCATGATTTGTTTATCAGTCTCTTAAACACACACATGTGGGTTAGTCATTTCATTTTCAAGGATTTTCTGATGATCGTTTGGAAACACCTGACCTGTGCATGCAAACAGCTCACTGAGTAAAGAAATACTTTCAGGAAATTAAATTTAACATTTTTGAAATTAAAGTTTTGAAAATTAAAATTTAAATTTCATTACAATAATCAATCTGGTCAACTAAAATTTCTTAGAATAAATGCTAATTTTATTCTGATTTTCAGTTTTATATAAGCAAGCTAAACAATTTGAAATCAGCTGTAAAAGTTACTGGTTTTAGATTTAAATTGTATCTTATGAAAATGACCTGTTTCAAATTAAATTGTAACTATCGTGAAAAGGATTAAATTCAATTTAAACTGCATTCATCGCAGGACCAATTTTAATCTGATTCATATATTGCACATGTAATACATAACCCATTTGTCTTAAAAAGTTACTGCTAGCTTGGGACACCACCACTATGCATCAACATATCAAGTGCATTTATTGCCCACACAGAAGGTGTATATTTAGGACATATGGAGGCTATGATACCAAGTAGTAGCACATGCCACACTGTAGCAGGCATATATTTTTAATATGGATAAGCTACATTTCAATATTTTCTTTGTTAGCACAGCCTATTCCACCGAATAGTGGGTGCATATATTTAGTTTGCATAGGCCACATTTTATTTTTAGGTAGTGTAGTAATAGCAACTTATATCTAAACAAAATAGTGCTCACATATTATTTGTTTATAAAAGTTATTGCTAAAACAGTGACTGTCATAGATAGCAATTTTTAATTTTTTAATTCATTAATTTTTTAATTGGTAAACATTTAATGATTTTTTAAAACTATTTTAACTAATAAAAGAATTTAATATTCCAAGATAAAATTACTTTTACATAGTTTAATTTAGGAGTCAGAGTCGGTATATTTTTACTAACTCCGACTGCACAGCCCTGAGTGTTCACAATGATCAGTTTGTAAACATATGATGAAAATATTGCATAAAAGGAAGAATTGCTAATTATCATTATATATATAGAAACATGACATGTGAAATATGCCATGTTAATGGGGATTAAGATTTAGCAACTTGTTGCTACTAAAGTTAAAGCTTAATATTATTCCAATATTTCAGAAGCATTTTCACTGTCCATTATTTTTTCACATTATTTTTTGAAAATGTTTCATATAAGCTAAGATAGCAACACTCTATTTTTAATCTGCTTCTCCTGCACAAAAATCATATTTGATTGTAGAAAATTGCATTTTTGCATAACTAGCCGACAGCCAGTGGTAACTTTTTTTATCAGGTACAACTAACGATTGAACTGAAAGCCTCACTTTTGTGATCAAAATCTACTGCTTTATGGTATACATTAATTCAAATGCATAAATTTCAAATAGAATTTTAGTTTAAAAAAAAGTATTCATAACAAAACAAAAACAAACAAAAAAATGAAGACATGGGTTGTCCATATGTGATTTATGTCAGGCCTTTGCTGATATTCTATTCATTTAATTTTGTACAATAGTTAAAAATGAGAATTTTTTAAAACTATATACATTTTATTTTTTACAGGTTTTTCTGAATTCAAGTATGGACTAGAAATTTTAAAGAAAGTTTGACTTGATCTAGTTTTGTTTTAAAAAAATATTCATATTTGTTGAACATAATCTGTTATAAAATATTTTATTTTTTATATCTAAAAATTTTAGCTGTATACTTCTGAAAAATAAACAAATTAAATTTATGTATTTGATTTTATTGATAATTAGTATGTTTTGAATTTATCCATATGTGTGGGGGTTCAATGTTGGGACAAAAATATCTCAAAAACCGTTAGGGCTAGGAAGCTGAAATTTGGTAGGCAATCAGGTCTTACCCCAAAAGTTGATGTGAATACCTTAGAAATTTTCTCAAGGGAGTGTGATACCTTTTGAGTTGGGTTTCTCTGTCGGCCCAAAAACATCTCAAATACCATAATGTACAGGAAACTAAAATTTGGTAAGTATTTAGTTCTTACTCAAAAAGGGTGCATGAGTAATCATGATGTAAAGTTTTTCGGAGGGGTATGCTGGCCCCAATATGTGTTCTGTCTGGTGAAAAATATGAAATAAGACAAGTCCAATATTCAGCTTCACTGTTCTTATTAAAATGTTCTCTGTAGAAGCAAAGCTGAATATTAGACCCATTTTTAACTATCTTATAAGAACCATTAGTCAACAATGGTTCATAGAACAATGGTCATATTCATATGACCATTGTTGTAAGCAAACTGTTACCTAACTAAAAAGGCTTGTAGATATTTACAATATGGAAACTAATATGGTTACACATAAACGAAGAAATATCTCTATGATAAAGAATTTATCAGACTGCGGTAAGACCCAATAAATTCAACACTTTTCTGTATAGAAGAAAAATATTTCAGCAATGGGCAGTTGATCAACAAATTTGGAATTCTAATTTAGATATGCCTTCAAAACTGGATTCACAGTTACTTATATTGGTTTTTAGTTTGGATTCAAATGTGGATTTCAGTTAATTGGCTAAAAAATTTTTATTAAATATGTGGTTTATACTGAGATATTCTATTAGATTTATTATAAGAAACATCTGTTCTTCATTTCCATTCAATTAATGTTAATGCATTAAAAAAAATAATTATTTTTCTCCTTTAATGATAATTTCTTCATTTTCTTTTTTCATTATTCAGTATTTTTCTGGTTTGAGTGGAAGTAAAAACAATATCTGAAAAAATTTATACAAGCACATATGGTATCTTGCATCATTGATTTTCAATGGTTATAAGCTAGTTTTATTATATTGATATAAAAAATATAACATTACAGGTTTGAAAGTTGAAAAAGCATTATTAAAATCATGTTAATAAAATCAAAATGTGTTTTTGTGAGCATGTCAGTTACTGAAATCAGCTTTGAAATTTTAAACAAATGTAAAAATTATCACAACGCAAAATCTAACAAAATGAGCACATTTTATTTTTTTAACTAAATGTTAATTCTGGAAGTCCAATTGGATTAAATTTTTTTCATTGTTGAATATAATTTGCATATCATTTTGATGGTTTGATGTCGATGTGAAAAGCAAAACTGGTGAAGAGTAGCCACAAAGAGGAACTACTAAGAAAACCTATAAGATGGCCTAATGGAGCTGTATCATCAATGATGAGAATTTCGTTTATATTTGTAAATACTATTTATTTAATTAAACTATATATATATATATATATATATATATATATATATATATTGTTATTGCAACAAACAGCTTGTTACCAGCTTCTCAACCAGCTGCTATATGCTCTCGGTTGGTCTGGGTTTCCAACAAACAGCCTGTTTTGATTGCTCTCAAACCAACATAATTTTAAAATACACGACAATGTGGATTATTCATTTTATTTATTTTGTATTCTCCATGAAGTAATGTGAAATACCCAGTAAAATCCTACTTGAAATTGAGTGAGGTTATCAAAAATTTTTGCCATTAGCTGGTATTATAAAGTTGTTGGCCTGAAAGCATTCTAAACTGATTAAAGAAATAGAAAAAAAAAATTATAAATGCAAGTGGAAATGTTAAAAATTACAATAAAATGGGAAAATGGTTTTATTTATGAAGGTAAGCTCATTTTACTGCTAAAATATATCGGAAAGCTTACTGTTGCTTTATTGGCTATTTTTATCACTCAGATTTCCCTCTTTTTACTTTGACGAATATGTTAGGTAAAAACATATATTATAAGAAAGAAGTTACTGCAATTTTTTTTAAATGTCAATTTCTTCTTCCATAAACTTCAGCTTACCAACTATAATTTGTTGAAGCAATTTAATATTTCAAAGATCAAATAATGATAGGAAATGAAAAGAATTTGTAGTACAGTACAACCTCGCAAATTAGGACATCCAAAATCCGGACGTTTTCCAAATTTTTGTTTTTTGTTTTTTTTCCCCCGGACTGATGAAGTCACAAATTTAAAAAAACAACAGGATAAGATTATTTATTTTACCGTATTTTCCGGCCGACTTTCTGAATCCGGAAATGAAACGAAAGTTTAGATGGATGGCTGTAGATAAGACTCGTGGATGTAGTGTGAATTATGTTGTTAGAGTTAATCCCGCCTCACCCTTATTCAAGTCACAACTCCCCATGCATTCTTTTGCATAAAATATACTTCGTTATATATATATATATATATGGAACTTTTATTATCAAAATTTCCCTTTTCTCATTATTGAAAGAGACATTTTTCTGAAACAATGTAATTTTTAATATTAAACATTTTAAAACGTTATCGTAACATTTTATCACAGATTTTTCAATTAAATCAAAAATTCCCGAGAATTCATATTAACGCTCACAGAAATTTATTTTGTTCACTTCGTAGTATGAATTCCATTTTCAATGTATTCTGTTTTGTCTTCAGAATCTCCTCTCCCTCCCAATATCTGACGATTTTTTCGTTCTCATCGAATATGTCAGCTTGAAATCGACTGTTTATTTTGCTTTTTTTGCTTAGAAAGCCATATTTACATACTATAAATAGCAAATAAATAACTAAATAATTTCATATCGCACAGAATCGAGAAACAAGGTCATTAACACACAGACCTCTCAAAGGGGTTGGCTGTGTTTACGATTAGGAACTAAGCAAATTCCTTTCTTCGCTTTCTCGGTCCCACCACGTCCGGGTGCTGCTGTAACCTAGTAATGACTCGTCGTAATTTAGAAAAATCATTGTGAGGAGAGATATTTTTCTTTTTTGGAAAAGATATTTATTTTATCTACTGCGATATTTTTTACATATTTGACTATTACTAATAAAGTTTTTACTTTTTTCAGAGTCATCAGCCTTTTTAAACATAGCATTATACAGATGCTAGAGAATAAATAAAATTTTTAAGTTCTTATTTCTTGTTTTTCGTTTGTTAATAGCGAAAACGATTTAAACACATTTATACCTTTAAATATATCGTCAAAAGTATTAATCCTCGATCTTTATTAAATCTCGGCACTTCATTAAATCTTCCGGCACTTCATTAAATCTCGACAAAGTCGATATAACGGAAGTTCTGCACTGTGATGATGATGCGCCAATTGTAAATAAATTGAATGATGGCGAAATTCGCGATATGATATTAAATAAAAAAAGATCGAAGTAGCGACGATAAATATGGAGAAGAAAAAATACCCATTGATAATCTTATGCAAACAATCGATCATGCAATTAAAGGTCTTGAACAAAGAAGCATTATCACCGAGTAGAAATAATTTCCATCTACTGGATAAAGAAAACTGCTTTCCCATAAACCAAAATTAATGAAATAACAAATGCTAATTCAAATATTTAAACGAAATGATAAAATTCCATTTTATCATTTCGTAAATTTTATCATTTCGAAATGATAAAATTGAATTTTATCATTTTGTTTCATTCACACATTCTAAATTATTAATGCGTATATTTTTTCTTAGAAATTTCTTTTGCCCTATTTTTTAGATTAAATAATATGTTTTAATTGATTAACTTAACTTTTGCCATTATTTTTACTAAAAATAGTGCTTTATAGTGTATTTAGTTAATATTAAATCTGAATTTTATTCAAATTCTATAATCCAGAAAAATCGAAAATCCGGAATCGGCAAAGTTCGGACGAGTCCGGATTTTCGAGGTTGTATTGTACTGTGCATTGTTTTATTGAAGATATTAGCTAGGAAGAGCATTGGTTTATGTGAGAGAAATAAGCATTTGTCTTGTCAGATTATATTTATACTTCACACAAAATGCTGATATCTGATTTAATAATTTTTTAGCACTATTCTCATTAACTATGAGTCGGTTGCTTATTAATCACATTTGTCTATTTCAATATTATTTGCTGACAGTTGCAGAATATAATTGTAAAGTCAGTTAAAGCTAAATCATGATAATATTTGATTGTTCCACATCAGAAAACAGGATTAAGTTGGATAAGATATGAAATTAATTTACTGCTTAAAAAAGTAGATTAAATTTTTTGTGTTTGGATAATACTTTTCACTGTCTCAGTAGTAAAACTTAAAATACCAAAAAAGTCTAGGTATTTTGTAAATAGTAATACCTTGGTAGCCAAACAACACTTTAACAAACACTGATGAATATACGAAAGACACAAAATATTATGTAAAATAAATATGCATAGCAGAATGGGCACGAAATTATCATTAAGAAGCACCCAAAATTTGCAAAATGGTAAATCTACTAACATATGCACCTCTGAGTAACATATGCACCTCTGTAAACTAGGCGATTTTTTACAGTCAACATACCTATTAAAAATCAGAGTTCTTTTATAAGAAAATGAATGGGAATTCAAAAGATTTCATTTTTACAATTATATATATATATATATATATATATATATATATATATATATATATATATATATATATATATATATATATATAAAAACCCAAGGCTGTTTATTTAAATTTATACTGACAGATATTAATTATGAAGATGTAATAGATGCTAATATATATCAATTCTCAATTGTTGGTAAATTGGTGCATTTCGAAATTACTAAATAATTAAAAAGAAATATAATTAAGATTTTTGCAATATTGGCAGAGAGAGACTTTCGCAAATAAATAATTTCATAAATATATTAAACGAGAATTGTGGTCAAAAATACACAGTAAATACACATAAGCTCAATTCAAGAATTTACCAAAATAGGATTTCATTTGAAAAATCCCTAAATAGAGAATTTGAAAAAAAACAGATTTACATATATACTGGGATATGACCATATCCTGGAAAATATGAGATTGCATCCTTCACCCGGCCCGGGGGAGGGGACACCACTCGAGCAGCAGGCCCAGACCTCCAGTAATTTTTTTAAGCTGGAGAAGACATGAAATATTCACAAGGGAAACTGAAATATGAAGCACGTCATAATTTAGAACAAGTTCCTGGCCCGAAGACCCTTAAGTGATGGCCGAAATGATTTTTATTCAAATGCGTTTGTACATAGAACTAAAATAAAAGTTTTTCAAACATTTATATTTACATATAGATAAATTCAACACAATAATCTCATGTACTCTATTAAAATTTACTTAAATTTTTTTCAAACTTAAATACTCCCGGAACGACTTTTTAAATACTGAGCCCGACCCGACTCACAGGACAATTCGGGCCTGCGCTAATGGACCAGACCACAGCAGACCTCAATATAAATATGTTATCATAGAACAATATGAAAATCAATCGCACAGCTGCTGTCAAATACTAAACAAATCCTAACCAATCAAGTTCAGCCGCACAAAGATTTCTTCTTTCCCACACCATTTGCACTCCCAACGCCTCACACAGCGTGGAAAAAGAGGAGAATCCCTTGCATTCGAGAACTCCATGCGTTGACGGATTAGAGTGAATCGATGCTCTGCATTGCTCCTCTGACGGATAGCCAATGCAACGGATGAACGCGTCAGTGTGAATCCGGCCTTACGCTACCGAAACATCATTACAATACTATCATCTTTCAAAACGCAATTAAGTTCATTGATTTGGTATCA
Organism: Amaurobius ferox; assembly: GCA_951213105.1. NCBI lineage: Eukaryota > Metazoa > Arthropoda > Arachnida > Araneae > Amaurobiidae > Amaurobius > Amaurobius ferox. The sequence goes on along the minus strand of OX578142.1, from coordinate 17,233,814 downwards.
TTTTTATCAAGTTGACCACATTTTCATCAATTTGGCAATATTTTCATAAATTTGGTGATATTTGAGCAATTTGGCTACATTTTAAAAGGTGGTCAAATTTGTTGTCAAGTAGAATGGACTGACAGTTAAAAGTTACCGAAACATCACTACAATACTATTCGAAAGAAACTTGATATAAGAGCCCAAGAAGGGATAATGGTGGGATATGCCATGGGTACAAGAGGATACAGGGTACTTATTAGTACCCTGTATCCTCTTGTATGTAGGAGGAAAGAAACGCAATTGAAACTAGTAACCTCAAATTTGAAGAAAACATAGTAGCAGGGGAAGAGAATGAAATTAAAAGTAAAAGTGATTCCAATACTGTCACTTTTAAGATAACCCCCAGAGCACTATTCCATAGAATCTGATGAGGAGTGTCTGGATAGGAAATCAGGTGAAAAAGCAGGAGGGAGTGTTGGTCATTGACAATGGTTTATCTAAAGACAGTGGGAAAACGGACCATAAGCTGACGTTAGTAGAATAGATGTATACTATTATGTTAGGGGAGACAGTAGAAAAAGGCTCAGATCCCATAATGATGTGAGGAAGTATTGTAATAAAAATAATATTCAATATAATCAAAACATCTTTAACTTCAGGGAAGGTAAAATCAAAATAGGGATAAAAAGAGTTAACAAGCTAGAGGCTAGTAATGTTGAAATTAACATACCCCAAAACTACAAAGCCATCCTCAAATCACCCCAAGCAACTGAATGGAGAATTGCCATGAATGAGGAAATTAAAGTTATGAAAGAAAGAGATATCTGGGAGTTAGTTCCTGCACTTCCTTCAGAAAAAATAATAGGCAGTCGATGGGTTTATACTCTAAAAAGAGTCGAAAATGGAGAAATCAAACGATTTAAAGCAAGGCTAGTAACTCAAGGGTATACCCAGGAAAAGGGTAACACATACGATGAGGTATTCAGTTCAGTTGTTAATTTCAGTGTGATCAGGTTATTTTTCACTATCTTTTTCAGTATGCTTGGTTGGATGTATTTTCAACTTGATATAAAATGTGCTTACTTATATGCTGAATTGAAATATAAAATTTATATGAAACAGCCACAAGGTTTTGTTAATCATAAGTACCAAGATTATGTATGTCTAATAAATAATGTAATATATGGTCTTCACCAAAGTGGTAGAGACTGGTTTACAGTGGCGTAGCATCTATTGAAGCTAATAAGCTTAACCTCCCCTGTTTAAAACTAGTTTAAGGAATATTTTTATTTTTTTAAATAACTTTGCAAATGTATATGTATATATGTAGTAGTAAGTAGCTATGCTTTATTTGCTTAAAGTGACGTGTTTCAAAGTATTTTTTCCCATTAAAATGTGGCTTTTAAAGTATCATAGGCTTAAATTTGGTAGACTACGATTTTCAATACCAATACATAGTATAGTACAACCTCGAAAATCCGGAGTCGTCCGGACTTTGCCAATTACGGAATTTCAATTTTTCCAGATTATAGAATTTTAATAAAATTCAAACTTAATATTAACTAAATACACTATAAAGCACTATTTTTAGTAAAAATAATGACAAAAGTTAAGTTAATCAATTAAAACATATTATTTAATACAAAAAATGGGGCAAAAGAAATTTCTAAGAAAAAATATACACATTAATAATCTAGAATATGTGAACGAAACGAAATGATAAAATTACATTTTATCATTTCGTTTAAATATTTGAATTAACATTTGTTGTTTTATTAATTTTGGTTTATGGGAAAACAGTTTTTTCTATCCTGTAGGTGGACATTATTTCTGGTCAGTTATAAAGCTTTTTCAAGACCTTTAATTGCATGATCGTTTGTTTGCATAAGATTAACAATGGGTATTTTTTCTTCTCCACATTTATCGTTTCTCCTTTGCTTTTTTTAATTTAATATCATATCACAAATTTCACCATCACTCAATTTATTTATGATTGGTGAATCATCATCACAGTATCACTTCCGCTATATCGGCTTTGTCGAGATTTAATGAAGGATTAGCACTTTTGCCAATATAAAGATGTAAATGTGTTTAAACCATCTTCGTTATTAAAAAGAAACGAAAAACAAAAAATAAGCACTCAAAAGTTTTATTTATTTTCTAGCATCTATATAATGTTATGTTTAAATAGGCTGATGATTCTGAAAAAAGGAAAAACTTCTTAGTAATAGTCAAATATGTAAAAAATATTGCAGTAAATAAAATAAATATCTTTTCTATAAAAGAAAAATATCTCTCCTCTCAATTTTTCTAAAATATGTTGAGTCATTACGAAGCTGCCGCAGCACCGGGATGTGGTGGGGCAGGGAAAGCGAAAAAAGGAATTTGCTTGGTTCGTAATCGTAAATGCAGCTGATCCCTTTGAGAGGTCAGTGTGTTAATGACCTTGTCACTCGGTTCTGTGCGATACGATATTATTTAGTTATTTATTTGCTATTTATAGTATGTAAATATGGCTTTCCAAACAAAAAGAGCAAAATATACAGTCGATTCCAAGCTGACAGGAGATTCGACTAGAACGAAAATCTCATCAGATATTGGGAGGGGAAGGGGATTCTAGAGACAAAACAGAATACATTAAAGAATGGGATTCATACTACGAAGTGAGCAAAATAAGTTTCCGTGAGCATTAATACGAATTCTCAGGATTTTTAGATTTGATTGAACAATCTGTGATAAAATGTTACGATAATATTTTAAAGTGTTTAATATTAAAAATTACATTGTTTCAGAAGAATGTGTTTTTCAATAATGAGAAAAGGAAATCTTGATAATAAAAAATCAGTATTTAAATAATGATGTATATTTTATGCGAAATAATTCGTTGGGAATCATGGCTTGCATAAGGTAGAGGTTAACGATAACAATGTAATTCACTAGTCGATCTACGGCAGTCCATATTTATACCCGGTCTAAATTTTCATCTCATATCAGGATTCAGAAAGTCGACCAGAAAATACCATATTTGTTCATAAAATATAATTCCATATAAATAATTGTAATCTGTTGTTTTAAACCCGTAACTTTGTCTAGTCGCAACTTAGTTAAAAAAAAAAAAACTCTTAAAAATTTGGAAAACGTCAAGATTTTCGAGGTTGTACTGCATAGAAAGTTCTCAGAACTTCCATGGCTGATAAACGTATGTAATGGGAACTTTTAAGCTAGCTTTTAAAGGGGTGTGGCTATTACTTCCCTCTCTGCAAACGACAATGATTGGGTATGAGGAGTGATGTTTCCTAATGACGTTGCCCGAAGTGGAGAAGTGTGAAAGAAAATTTCACACAGGAAACCGCATTGGTTCTGCCATTTTGGGTTAAACGAGGTGCTATTTTCACAGAAAATAAATAACTTTTCCAAATTCTAAATAATTTAAGCCATTTTTCACAAATAACTAGACACTTGCCTAACTTAAACAAGATAAGGACGAAGAAATACACTAATAAGGACTACTAGTTAAACTTAGTAGTTAGTGAAATAGACTTTATCTCGGCATCAATATGGCAAAGCATTCCCTTGCATATTTAGGAGTTTTAGAAGGAATAAATTGAATTTCACTTTGGTAATCACCTGTTACAAGAGAATATTTTTTACGAAAGCAATTGGTAATATTTCTAGTAGATTTTTAGCACATTGTAACTATAAGATATTTGGATTTCATAGTATTTTTAAATAATTAACCCTTACGCTCGAGATTTATTATTATAATATACACCAACAGATCGAGGGTGTGTGGTTTTTAATGATCTGCTTGATCGACGAAGCCCATATATGTAGTGTAGTCTAAAACCACACTGGGCTTATCAACACGTTGAGTATCACCACAGCGAATTATTCTGCTGACACTTTGCATCCCTGCTTTGTTTTTAGTACCGAGTAATATTACAAATCACTTGTCTTTCCAGGCAAATAGCAAAATGCTATTTTTACGGTAAAAAATTATTTGTTTAGTTGCAGTAAACATTGGCTTTTTTATTTGTACAGGCAAACCTTTTCTATTGGTCATTAGCGTTTTATCGCTGGTGCCGTAAACTTATGTATGTACCAATTTTACATTATAAAAATTATTCATTTATCTATATACCGGGTGGTCAAAAGTAAAACACCCCTACTCTGAGCACTCTATACATCGAACTACTCAGTATAAAGGCTCCAAAATTGTTGAACCTACTATTCAAGACATGGGGAAAGGGATTACGCAAAAAAAAACAATTAGTTCCAGAAACACCGATAGGTGGCGCTGTACAACAGAAAATATGCTGAAAAGACACAAAATACACATTTGTAACACATTTTATTCAAACGTACAAAACATTCATATCACAAGGACCTCATCGATGCAGGGAATGCTGCTCAATATGGTGGTTCCCTTCTTCAAGATGTAAAATCTGCAGTCTGTGGACAGCTTGTTCAACTGCGGATCTTAATTGGTCGATTGAGATGCTTCTCACATGCAGAGTGATACTGTGTTTCAAATCTGCCAAGGTTACCAGACGTCCTCGATAAAAAAGACTTTTTAAGTATCCTCACAGCCAAAAATCACAGGGATTAAGATCTGGAGAATGAGATGGCCAGGTTGTCGGAAATGCAGGATTAATTAGTACTCTACCATTAGTAAAATGTCGCCGAAGAAACTGCTGGTGAGTGAAGTGGAATCGCTTGGAAGGTACGAGGGTTTTCCGTGTCCCAAATTCGACAGTTATGGGTGTGTTGACTGTTCCACTTAGATGAAAATGGGCTTCATTGCGCCATAGAATCTGCCATGGCTACGATGCATCCACTTCAACTCTAGCCAGAAATGTCAATACAAAGGTCAGTCACTTCTCCCTGTCGATGGTCAGCAAGTGGTGATTGTGACTAATTTTGTACAGGAAAAAATGCACTATGTTTCTCAGTACGTTCCGCACTGTGCTGTAGGGAGCACCCAAGTGTCGTGACACTCCACGTGCACTATTACAGCCTATAACGTTATCCATTGATTGTTCAACAATAGCAGTGGCAACATCGTCAACGACATCTGAACGAGTCTATTTGCATCCTCGACCTGGCTGAACTCCAAGATGTCCAGTTTTCTCGAATCGAGTGATCATTCTCCTGAGAGCTTGTGGAAGTAATGGTCCTTTGCGCAAATTCTTAAGTCGACGAAAATCTCGAAGTGCAGTTGCAACATGTCCTTTGTTTTCATAAAACAGCTTCACAAGCAAAGCACGTTCTGGCAGTATGACAGCCATCGCTGATAAGAATGAAAATTTCCCAGTTTTATCCCCTTTTATGCTCAGAACATAGTAGCTCCAAACCAAGGGTTTATGCAAATTTTTGTGCTTACAGTGCGAAATTGCATTTACAATGACAGTTTTAAGTTTCTTCACTTTTTTATCTTCTTTTCTTTTCAAATCAGCAAAAGAAATTAAAAAGGAAAAATTCCATATCGAATGTGTTTGTTTTTTTGCGATTATTTTGTGTCTTTTCAGCATATTTTCTGTTGTACAGTGCCACCTATCGGTGTTTCTGGAACTAATTTTTTTTTCATGTAATCCCTTTCCCCATGTCTTGAATAGTAGGTTCAACAATTTTGGAGCCTTTAGACTGAGTAGTTCGATGTATAGAGAGCTCAAAGTAGGGGTGTTTTCATTCTGACCACACCCCGGTATATAAGAGATATAAGAGATAACAGAAATGTCTCCATAGCAGAGCCTTCTGATCTCTATAGCATTAATACATGTCTCTGCAGCAGAGCCTTTCGAGCGCTAAAGGGTTAATATACAGAATTGTTTAAGGACATTGTTGAATACAGTGATTTTCAACTAAGCTTGTTACGTTCCAAATTTATTTTTCACCCATTTTCAGTGCCCTCTTGAATTGTTCAATTCTGTTAGTTCTAGTTGTTTATATTTACAAAACTGATATATCTCTGCTGTCACTTGCTAATAATATTCTAATTTATTTTTACATCATATTTAATATAATGGTTGCAGAGGTTGATCTAATTTAGAAATATGAAATCATTTAAAATGCTATATCTTGCTAAAATGCTATATCTATTCATCTTACATATTTACCAATTTAAAATCTCGTGCATTTCATGCATTTTTATGTTATATTACATTATTTTACTCATCATTTGAGGATTTGAATATAAACTTGAATAATATCACTCATTTGTAATAACAGCAAAACCTTTTCTATTTTAAAAAGCCAAGCGCTCAGCCTCCCCAGTCAAAAATCTTATGCTACACTACTCCTGGTTTATAGAACTAGATTCCACATTTAGGAAATTGTAGTTATTGAAGTTTATAAAACTTAAGTGGTGTAATTGCTGTTATATATTTATTAATAATGTGCTTATATTAGTTTATGTGGATGATATCATATTATTCTCAAAATATCAAAAGAATATTGATTTTGTAGTTTCAATGTTAAATGACAAATTTGATATAAAAGTGTTAGGAAAAATCAAAAAATTGCTAAGTGTTGAATTTGAGGAAAAAGATCACATGTTCTATATACATCAGAAACAGTATATAGAAAAGATTTGTCAAATGTTTAAGCAATTAAAATACCCAATTGTTTCACTTTCCATTGCAAAGGGTTATATTTTGAGTAAGATAGATTGTCCTGGCACTAGTGAGGAGTTAAACCAAATGAAAAATATTCCTTATAGAAGTTTAATAGGATGCCTAAGTTTCATTTCTAGTAGGACACAACCTGATTTGTGCTATGCAGTAAATATTTTATCATAATTTCCGGAGAATCCAGGTATTAAACATTGGGATGCATTATTAAAGTTATTGGGTTACTTAGACAAAACTAAAAATTACAAGTTAAATCTGCCAAAAATTAGTGAACTTAATTTGAACTGTTATTCGGATTCTGATTTTGCAGCCAATACAGATGATCAGGTATTATTAAAGGGTATGATGTTCTACATAAATAATGTACCTGTATCATGGTGTACCTTCAAATATAAATGTGTAAGCCTATCCACTATGGAAGCCTATCCACTATGTAGCATAACCGAAGCCGCCAAAGAAATGATCTGGATGCAAAATATTATTGAGGTATGCTACCACATAGGGTTAAAATTCAACAAATGTAAAAGTATAATTTTTTGTAATAGCCAGGCAGCTATAAATGTTTCAAATTCCCCAATTGAAAATCATAGAGCTAAACATATAGATATTAAATATCATTTATTGAGAAGTTTAGTTTTCTAAGAGTCATTTAAAATCAATTTTGTGAATAGCAAAGATAATGATGCAGATCATTTCACTAAACCCATGACTAAAGATAGAATTCTTAAATTTTGTAATGAAATATTTAAAATGTAATTTTGAAAAATTTAACTTTTTAAAATTTAAGCTTTAAATTTGATATTGAGATATAATCATACAAAATACATTATAATTTATTTCTACTTCATTGTACAAAGTTAAATTGTCATATGAGTATTAATTAAAGTGTTGATGCACTTTCTCTGGTCTACATGTCTTTGTATGTATATCCACTATTTTTAAAACGCCCACACCCAGCAGTTTGGTTGCTCATGTGTGTTTAAACAATGTATTGATGTCATTTTAAAAATTTCTTGCTATAATATATACAGGGTGTCCAGTGCTATCGGTGCTCAATGGCTATTTCCTCAACCGTTAGTCACAGAGATATACTTCCAATTGCAAAAATGTTTAAAATTTTAAAATCTATTATCGTAGAAACAGTTTTAAATCAATAAATGCTTTTCTGAAAGAAATATGAAATATAAATTTTTATACAGCTCCCCGGTCCTACCAATTATATTTAGGAAAATCATCCTCATACAATTTCATGCAAAATAAAAAAAAATCTTCCATTTACAACCAAAATTCACCGAGTTATGAAGCATTGAACTTTATGAATTACGTCGCTTTTTCGCACATAAAAATGTCCCATTTCAGGCAATCAACCAATCAGGGACTGTATTGACCATTTATCAGCACAAAAAGTGCTCTAAGTGCTTTAAACAGCTATAAGTCAGTCAATTTTGGCCGTAAAAGAATGATTTTTTTTATATTTTGCATAAAATTGTATGAGGATGATTTTCCTAAATATAATTGGTAGGACCGGGAGACTGTATAAACATTTATATTTCATATTTCTTTCAGAAATGCATTTATTGATTAAAACTGCTTCTAAGATAATAGATTTTAAAATTTAAAACATTTTTGCAATTGGAAGTATATCTCTGTGGCTAACGGTTGAGGAAATAGCCATTGGGCGCCGATAGCACTGGACACCCTGTACATACGATTTTTCAATCTCACAAAAGCATTTTTTTTAAATATATTTCATTATGTACGATGAAGAAATCTTTTATATTTTTAGAGTTTTGATTCAAATTACTAGTATTTTTAAAGGTTAAACTGTAATTGAATTTTGACACTAAAACATATTATACCTAAATTTAAACTGAAATGTTAATTAATTATACCTATATTTAAATGACTTGAAATCAATATGTTTATAGCCAAATTTAAAGTTACTAAAATTTAATGTTTATACACAAAGTGAAATGATAACTATCAACATGTTTATACTTAAATTTAAATGTTAACTATTAATATGTTTATACCTAAAGTCTAATATTCCTTAAAGTTAAATGTTTATACCTAAAATTTTCTGCAATTCAAATTTCGTAAAGATATTTTTAGCTTTACAATTATACCTAAATATCTTGACTCCAATTAATGATTATACATAAAACTCAAGTGAAATTTGATTATACTTATACTTAATGTTATATCATGTTTTTCAACTTATGTATATACACAAATTTAGATATTATTGTTACTGAAATATTTATAACTAAGGCTAAATTTTGTTGTACCTATCATTATAATTTAATGATATAAGGGGAAATTGACATTAGTTAACATGTCAATGTTCTTGGATTAAAATTTTTTAGTATACTTGTGTATGCATCGAATTTAACAATTTGCATGAGGGGGTAGATTGCTGGAAGAATGTAAACAAACATTGTGATTCACCATTCCCCTGAAAGATGTTCATAAACTCAATTTTATTTTTGAACTACTTACTTCATTCTCGGGAGTGAGTCACAGCGTTCTTTCAGCAGAAATCTTCATTCAAATCGAACAAACTCATTTGCATATTTTGGGGTGGATCACGGATGACGTAGTATTCCAGTAGGTACCCATCCCAGTATATATAAGAGGTTAACTGTGGAAACATCATGAGATATCTCATTCAATTCTGAGATTAGATATTCGATTCTGGGATTAGAATCTTATTCTTAGATCTGTCTTTATCTGATCTGATGGTCTTTTGATAAAATGTCTTAGAGGAATTATGGTGTTAAGGATAGAAAGTTCTTATGCAGATGTGTTAGTCTGTGTATCAGATAAGAACTAACGATCTAAGAACAAGATTCTAATCTCAGAATCGAATCGAATCAGATTTCATGATCTCATGATCAATCTAATGAGATCCCATCAAATGTTGGTTCTACAAAGAACAGCTTAGATATACTGGGATGGGTACTTACCGGAATACTACGTCGTCTGGGGTCCACCCCAAAATATGTAAATGAGTTTATGTACACGTTGGATATTCAATTTGAATAAAGACTTCTGCTGAAAGAATGCCATGAGTCACTCCCGGGAACGAAGTAAGTGGTTCAAAAATAAAATTAAGTTTATGAACATCGTTCAGGGGAATGACGAATCATGATGTTTGTTTACATTCTTCCAGCAGGAGCAACATTTTACAATTGGCGCAAACTTTCCAACACTGATGAAAGTCATATTTGAAAAATAAAATATGAATAGAAAGGTGGGAAAATTTTGGCTACAATCGATTCAGCACTGTCGGAACCCTAGCTGTGCAAAATGTAAGTTCATTCCTTTTAGTACTTTTTGAGGGGCTATCCATCAATTGTCAACAGAAAATTCTCAGACGAAAATTCTCAGAAGAATATTTCTGCAATGAGTGATCAGACATTGTTATTGCACTTGTGATAGGAAAGAATCCATAATTTATAGTGCAATGACAAATTTGAAAGTTAATTCATCCCAGATCCATGCGTGCCATGTTAGTTCCTCTAGATATAGATTTACATTTAACATTACACTAGCGTTTTATACAATATAATTTAATAATTCTAATTAAATTCATTCAAAAGTGGAATTCAACAAAAATAAATTATGAAATGTGTAGTTAGTCTTGTTGTTAGACAAATGTTAGACATCACAATAATAAACAAACAACATATTGTGATCCTAGCATTACGGTCAAAAGTTTTAAGTACTGGATATTTCCGGTTAACTGTTTGGATTTCGGATCGTTTGTTTATTGTCCGAGTTAAATTACATTTGAGTTCCTGCAGATTGTATCTTAGCTGACCGGAATATGCTAATTTTAAATATCACTGGAAATTAGCATACTCTGGAAGCGACATAACATATTATGGGTATAAATGCCCGGTGCCGGTAATGGCACTTTAGATGAGATGCTTGAGCAGCGAGAAGCTTTTTGAAGCTGCTGGTGATTAGCCATGTTTAGTATGAGCTTGCTTGAATAGCTCTTGTATATTTGTAGCTGGTGTAGACCTATGTTATGTTACGATGTGTTATGGTTAGGTTTAGTATTGGAGCAATGTTCTTCTAATGTATTTTCTGTAAGCTGCATCAAAGTCAATGATGCAGGTTATCTTCATTTCTGTTTAATTTCATTTCGTGAGTAATAAATTCAATTTTTATTTTTACTCACTCATACTTGCTTTGAATCACAGAGTGACACACCCACTGCTATACTCATCAGTCATCATATTTAAATTTACTTACCTCGACTGAAATTTGTTGACATTTGGCCATGGGGCCAGTAAAACGCAGTGTGTACGAATTTTAAAGTTAACTTTTAACCAAGCAATTCGACGGGGGCCATGAAACGACTGCAAACTTAGCACTAACAGTGAACCGCCATGCTGTTTATGTTTTTGAAGTTTCGAGCAGAGTTGAGTTGCAACAGTCATAGCAGAAATGGATAAACTGAACCGGAACAATTATGCAACATGGAGTGTAAATATGAAATACACCTTGAAAATGAAGGTTGCTATGGTCATGTCACAGGCACAGAAATTAAATTAGAAGAAGTAGTAGCTACTAGGAAAGAAAGACTCGACTATGAGAGGAGAAAAGATAAAGCCATTGCAATGCTTTATTATGGAATGGAAGCAGATTATAGAGAGTTAATCTCATGCACCTATGATCCCAAAGTGGCATGTGATATACTTTGAGTCCAAGTCCCGCGCTAATCTAATGTGGCTATTAGATGAATTTTTTTATGAAAGACAGCAAGCAGATGAATCCATTGGCATCTTTATCACCCACATTAAACGAAAAGTACAAAGACTAAATGATTCGGGGAATCGCCTTGCCAACATGTACTTATCATTTCAAACTATTCGCCACTTGTCCGACAACTTCTGAGGTATTGTCCAGATCATCTACCGGCTTCCAGATGAGGAGTTCAAGCTAGAAAAGATTGAATCCGAGGAAGACTGCCTTACCCAACAGCAAAGGGACCAAAATCTCAATACGAGTACTGCTTTAGCCTTTAGTGTAAAGGACTCTAAATTTAAAACTGTATAAAATGCCTAATGTACAGCCGCGGAAAAAAAAACGCCCCACCCTCTGTTAATCGAGCATCGTTCATCGTAAAGAAAATTGAATGATACCATTCGATTAGGAATAATATCCTCTACAAATTAATGTGCATAAAATTTGCATATAGGGCCGTCTTCATATCTAAATGCGCACAAACTTTGAAATTTTAAATGGCAACACCGAAGTTTGACAACATAGTTCGAAACTAGAGCAAAATTCAACCAGTGATGCCAAACTACTAAATAACCCAAACACATTTACGTGATTTTTATTTTTGTAGAATAAATTGTTTGCATGAAATATTAATTATGAAATCAATAATCGAAAAAATATGAATACAAACCTGGACACGTTTTGATAAAAATTGATTCACAAAGAGTTTTTATATGTTTATATAAAATTCCAGGTGTTTCCTCCCACTAGTACTTTCGAAATGTTTAAATATTCAGCATCACAATGATTTTAGGGGTCGTATATTAATTTAAAAAAATGACTAATTTGAAAAAGTTATATTAATTGTAAGTTAATCTTTATTTAAGAAAACGGGGATTTATTTTTACCTAATTTTAATAAAAACTTTGTATAAACAGTGTTGTATAGATGCAAACTAATCAACGTAATTCTGCTACTGTATTGAAGGGTGAAAACTTGTATTGTTATAAATGGGATCTACGTATGTTACTGCCGAGGAGTTACTTTCCCGGAGCTACTGCGAGTTGAAATCACCCACAAAATGTGATAATTTATAATAAAAACTATTTATATAAAACAATAACAAATTATAAAACTATGTGATACAAAACACCATAACACGTAGCTTCACATCAAAAGACGAATTTGCATAATTGCGGTTTAGTATGATAGTTATTACAACAACCTAAGAATATCTTATTCAAAGGTAAAATTATTCTATAATTTTATTCTCAATTTATTTTCACTTATTTAGCTGTATTACAAAGCAGAGTTATCACACCTAATAACATTCTTATTTAAAGTTTTACTGCGGTATATATGTATGAAAGTCGGGTTTGTTATAAATGCGTATGTTTCGACTATATATTGTGCGTATGCTTCGGTACTTGACATGAGGATGCCTCGGCAACTTGACGAGACGGCCAAGGGCACAATAATTGCAACAGTGCTGTGGTCAATCAACGAAACATCGTTCTTCAAATTGCGGTTTTCAATATGGAGCTGATCCCCGAAAATTGCACATTCCGGAATATTCAATATCTTCAGATATAAAGATAGAAACGTCGTGAAAATTTGAATTTGGACTAATTTGGGGGTCTAGAACTTGTGGGTGACGTCAAAATTGGATGTTGCCATTGGAAATTACAAAGTTTGTGCATATTTAGATATGAAGATGGCCCCTTATGCAAATTTTATGCACATTAATTTGTAGAGGATGTTATTCCTAATTGAATGGTATCATTCAATTTTCTCTACGATGAACGATGCTCGATTAACAGAGGGTGGGGCGTTTTTTTTCCCTGCGACTGTACATTCATTGCCATAAAAATTTGCACACCAAGAAGTAATTGTGGGATCGTAATGAAACCTGGAATGAAGGTAGATATGCAAATGATTAGAAATACAGCGTGATTGTGCATTGCAAAATACCACTAGAGGGCATTGAACTTTGTTCGCCCTGGTGCAGAAAAAAGATATGCAAAGGCTTTTTGCCTGTACTTAATCTGTTGCAGAGGGACGCTTTTTCATTAGGGATGCCATTATGCCGCCATCGAAGACAATATGATCAGCTGTCAGTTTGAGAGGGGAAGAATCATCGGGATGATGGAAGCCAAGTGGTCAGCTCGGCCAGTAGTCTGCCACCTAGGCTGTTCTGACTTTACTGTGAGGAGGTGTTAGGACCAGTGGACGAGAGAGAGGTCGCATACACAGAGGCCAGGCTCAGGACACACCTTTGGCAGACCAATAGCTGAGAAGACCGTCACATCACCTGACATGCATGCACAGTGTCATCATTGTCTGCCATCCAGACACAGGCAGCACCTTCACTACGGGCCCCTGTGTCTGTTTGTACCATCGCAATGCACCTGGCTGAAGGACATTTGGTATCATGGCACACATTATGTGTACTGCCAATGACACAGATCCACAGCTGCCTCTGTTTCAAGTGGTGTCATGCTCGGAGGGTTTGGATCGCAACCGAATGGAACCAGATCGTCTTCAGTGACAAATCGAAATTCAATTTGGGCAATGATGACAACCGTGTACGTGTGTGGAGGTCCTGTGGTGAATGCCTCAATCCTGTCTTCACTTTGCAGCAGCATACCACTCCCACAGCTAGTGTGATGGTATGGGGTGCTGTGGCATACGCTACCTGGTCACCTCTAATATTGATCCACAGAACTATGACAGCCCAGCTTGACTTCCATTCGTGACATCTTTCAGCCAAATGTGTTGCCACTCATGACAGGGCTCTCTGGAGGCATTTTTCAACAGGACAATGTTCGGTCACATACAGCAAGGGTGTCACAAGAATGCCTCTGTCACATTATCAGCCTTCCCTGGCCTGCCCGATTCCCAGATTTGTCACTGATCGAGCATATTTGGGATCACTTGGGAGGGCAAGTTGGACAGCCTACGAGTTTGGTCGAACTAGAGGCGCGCTTACAACTGTGGAATGAGATGATGCAGGACACTATAAGGGACCTGAATGCCTCAATGTCCACCCGTATCGCATCATGTATTCATGCTAGAGATGGCCGAACAGAGTACTAGGACCTCCATTCTTTGGTAGTTTTTCCTGTAATAAATGATCCTTTGATCCTTTTGTTTCGATTTTATATCACCTACTTATATCAACGTTGCACTCACATATATAAAATTTTATTCGATTCTGACAACTCTTTCTTGATATGCAAATTTTTGTGGCAATGGGTGTATCTCATATTAATTCTAAATTTAAGTCAAATGACAAAAAATAGAGATTTGTTATTTATGTAAGAAATTTGGAAATTTAAAAGCAAATTGCAAAAAATTCAATGCCAATATAGGTGAAGTGGTAGAAAATAATTGTTTTTCATTAGAAAATTACAATGTTGAATCTATCGAAAAATTCAGTTGGGTAATATACACAGCAGCAACTAGACATTTTTGCAACAATATAAATTTATTTCCAAAAATTAAAAAGTTAGAAGGGCTATCAATATCCTTAGCTGCTGGAGATTATGAAAGCCCAATTGAAGGTATCAGTACAATAAAAATGTTTGTTAATTACAAAGGAAAACAAAACCAATTAATTTTATCAGACGTTATGTACTCTCTTAAATTTAGACAAAACTTACTTGCCGCCTCTGTATTAGAGGAAAACAACTGTAGTTTTATAGGTGCTCAAGGTAAACTTTGGTTTTACACACCAGAAGGCAACCGGCCGTCCATACAGTTACCTTACACCTTTCTGGTAGGTCGGACGGTCTTAGTCTCAACACCAGAAGGCAAGAATTGATTTTATGCCAAAAGAAATGAGGGTCTGTATTTCTTCAGACCTCAGTATGATCTTAAAATGAATTGTTATGTTGAGAATTTTAAAATTAAAAGTGTTAAACCTCCAAATAAAAAGCATAAAGTTATAAAAACTAAAGATTGTTAAAAATGAAAACAGTAATTTTAAAGTGAATGATTCTAATGATAATGCTTTTAAAAGCAAAAATGTAAATCATAAAGGTAATTTTAAAGTTAATAGTACTAATGTTTTTAAAAGTAAAACTGTAAACCATAATAGTAATTTTAAAGTTGGTTTTTTTTAAAGGGGATTTGCTCTTGCTTGCTATGCTTCGCTAACCCCCATAACTCACTTTGAGAGTCGGGAACCTTCATTTCCTATACTTACTCAACTCATAGAGTTCACTTCATGAGCTATTTCAAGCCAAACTAATGCTTAAATCAAAAAACTATTTAATTTAGAATGTTTGCCTATCATTTTTAAAAAAATCTACCAAATTTCTTATTTTTGTAGTTACAATTTGTGCAGCATGAGACAGAGAAACTCAAGGGACGTGATGATACGGGAGAATATTTTTCACTTCAGAAGTGCATAAAATGTAGAATAGCTTGTAAACTAAACTAAAATTTAAAAACAAGGGCTCCGTCCTGCAAAAATTCATGGTCTTGCAATTGTTAGTCTGTCCAGGATACGAACTCGCAACTAAAATATTTTGACTTTAACATTAAATATTTCTTAAACTACAGTTTAAATCAAAAAATAGTTTATTTCAGAGTGTTTCCAAAACTTTCCTCTACAAGTGTACCAAATTTTAATTTTCATATGCTATAGTTTTCATGGTACAAACCAGAGAAACTTGAGGAATGAGAAATTTGATTAACAGTGGCATCCTACTTTCTTTTAATATAGAGAGATTTAGTTGTTTTAATTAAACTTGCCCAGGGCCGGCCCTAGAATATTTTGTGTCCTAGGCAAGGTGAGCTACTTTCACTCCAAATATGCTTATTTAGGGTGTGCGTGTGTGTTCATTTGCTATTGCTAAAAAAGGGGTGGGGTGCGACTGCTATACTTTATGAAAAATTGAATGAATAAATTTAATTAATCCTTGCTTTCACAGCTCCCAGACAATGAAAGGCACATCTATTGTATAACAAAAATGTTTTAAACACAACATTACATATGCTAGTATTTCAGTTTTTAGAAAATAATACATAAAATATATTTATATGGAAAGTGTTTTATTGCTTTAGCATCAATTTCATTCGAATAAACCAATTTTCAAAACAGTTATGCCATTTAGAAGTTGGTATAGCAGAAACATGTAATTTATAAGCTTCAAATGCTTTTTTTTGGGGGTTGTTAAACCCAAAAAAAGCATTTGAATCATTACAATCAAATGAATTGCTGATGAGATGTAAATTAAAATCCCAACTCTATTTTTCTCTTCCGCATGCCTTTTTAATTGTGTCATTATGTTTGAATGATAGTGATTTATTAAAATGTGTTAACCACACATTTTATTTTTGAATGTTGGGAACGAGAAAAAATCATTGGGTACTAAACCAAGTGAATAAGGAAAATGACTCATCAAATCAGCTTTTCCATGCTTCAAATAATAGATAGTTTGAAATGCAGTGTGTTGAAAACCCAGATCGTCAAACTCGTCCTAGGACATGAACAGCTGTTTGGACGGCCAGTAAATGCAGTGTGTGAACTTGTATTGTCATGATGAAGAATGATGTGACATTTAAAATTTTTTTCTGATTTGAGCAACTATTTTTGGCAAGCAAATTGCCATATACCAATCAGCATTTATTGTTCTATGATTCTCAAGAGCAACGGTTGCAACATAGCCGGATTTACCAAAAAATGAAACAATTAAATGAATTGCTGATGAGATGTAAATTAAAACCCAACTCTATTTTTCTCTTCCGCATTCCTTTTTAATTGTATCATTATGTTTACATGACAGTGATTTATTAACATTTATATTTTTTATTAACATGTCCATTGATATGCACAAAATTCTCTATGAAATAATAAATGAAGAAAATACATCAAATAGCTCCTTAAGCAATACAGTACAACCTTCAGACATCCAAAATCCGGACGTTTAAAAATAAAACCTTGAAAATTTGGTAAACTATTGGACTGACTAAGTCGTGGATATAGAGTAAAATTATTTATATTGAATTATATTTTATAAACAAATATTGTATTTTCCAGTTGACTTTTTGAATGGACGCCAGTAGATCGGTTAATGGTTGGAGTGTGAATCATCACATTGTTAGCATTACCTCCCTCACCCCTTATGCAAGTCATGATTCCCGACGAATTATTTTGAGCAAAGTATATATCGTCATCTAAATACTGATTTTTTATTATCAAAATTTCCTTTTCTCATTATTGAAAAAGACATTTTTCTGAAACAATGTAATTTTTAATATTAAACACTTTAAAACAATATCGTAACATTTTATCACAGATTGTTCAATAAAATCTAAAAATCCCGAGAATTCATATTAACACTCACAGAAACTTATTTTGTTCACTTCATAGTATGAATCCCATTCTTGAATGTATTCCGTTTTGTCTTTAGAATCCCCTCCCCCTCCCAATATCTGACGAGTTTTTTATTCTCATTGAACGTCCTGTCAGCTTGAAATCGACTATATATTTTGTTCTTTTTGTTTGGAAAGCCATATTTACATACTATAAATGGCAAACAAATAACTAAATAATATCATATCACACAGAACCGAGCAACAAGGTCATTAACACATTAATCTCTCAAAGGGGGTCAGCTACGATTACGAACCAAGCAGATTCCTTTTATCGCATTCTCTGCCTCACCACATCCCGATGCTGCTTCGTAATGACTCATCGTGTTTTAGAAAAATCATTGAGAGGAGTGATATTTTTCATTTTTATAAAAGATATTTATTTTATCTACTGCAATATTTTTCTAGATATTTGACAATTACTAATAAAGTTTTTCCCTTTTTCAGAGTCATCAGCCTTTTTAAACATAACATTATATAGATGCTAGAAAATAAATAAAACTTTTGAGTTATTTTTTGTTTTGTGTGTGTGTGTTAATAGTGAAGATGGTGTAAATACATTTACACTTTAAATATATTGACAAAAGGGCTAATCCTCACATTTCAAAAAATCTTGACAAAGCCGATATAACTGAAGTGATGACACTGTGATGATGATGCACCAATCATAAATAAATTGAGTGATGGCAAAATTCACGATACGATATTAAATAAAAAAGAACAAATTAGTGATGATAAATTTGGAGAAAAAAAAATACCCATTGATAATCTTGTGCAAACAATCAATCATGCAATTAAAGGTCTTAAACAAGGAAGCTTTATAACTGAGCATCAAACAATATCCATCTACAGGATAAAAAAAACTGCTTTCCCATAAACCAAAATAAATAAAACAACAAACGTTAATTCAAATATTTAAACGAAATTATAAAATGTAATTTTATCATTTTGTTTCATTCACACATTCTAGATTATTAACTTAAAATTTTTTTTTGCCCCATTTTTTCTATTAAATAATATGTTTTAATTGTAACTCAACGTTTTGTCATTATTTTTACTAAAAATAGTGCTTTATAGTGTATTTAGTTAATATTATGTTTGAATTTTATTCAAACTCTATAATCCAGAAAAATCGAAAATCCGGAATAGGTAAAGTCCCGACAAGTCCGGATTTTCGAGGTTGTACTGTATAATGGCAGATGCATGTCCCAATAAAAAGCTTGTCAAATAACGACAAGAAACAGAATTGACTTCACAAGTCCAATATCTAATGTAGATATCTAATTGGTGCTTCACTTGAGAATTTGCTGTCTCATCAAATGCTGCAGTTAATTTTCCTCCACTATCAAGATATATATTTTTTCAAATCCTCATTAAAATACGGTACAAGTCCGTGAGATATAACATAAAATCTTTTATTTGTATCCCTGCTGCAATAGATGAATTGGGAAACATTTGTTTAAAAATATCAACAGTTTCTAAGCAGGATTTAGTGATATATTGCTTTGAGCAACTTTCACAGCCCATAGAGCTTCTACTTTTGTGATGAGAAATTGAGCTCATTTGCTGGTATCTTTGATTTCACCAGCTTTAAATGCATCAATAATTGATTTATTTGGAAATTTGTCTTGAAATTTTTGATTATGTTCTTTGCTATTATCATGAGATTTTATTTGTGCAAAGTCACTAATTGAAATGTCAAATGTCTCTGCACATAATAAACATCAAAAAGTTCTGGAACACCCTTTTTTTAATCCAGCTCCCCCTCCCCCTTCAACAATTAGTGACGTCATCTAACACATTAATCAAACTTACCAATGAAAGAAAATAAACCCTAGCATCTCTCCACTGACATCAATACCTAGACAAATGAGTCCATGTGTAACACTGTATCTATCGTCATCGTGGGGGTGGTGGTTCATTATAAAACAAATTTAAAAACCTGTGTGGAAATATTTTCTGTGCTTATCGAAATATGCTCTCAATCTTAACTGATTAAAATGAGATGATGATTAAATTTCAACTCATTATAAAACAAATTGAAAAACCTGTTTGGAAATATTTCTGCGCTTATCGAAATATGGGCTCAATCTCAACCGATTAAATTTTACTTTTTTTTTAAATTGAAATTTCAAAAATTTTAGGATTATGAAAAATATATTTGAGGAAATTAAGAAAAACAGATAAAAATAAGGAATTTTAGGAAGAATGTGACACCTGAATATCTTGAAAAGGTATATGCATTTACTTATAATCAGCAATACAGGGTGGTCATAAAAAAACTTCCCCGATATATGAATCCCTAGTGGCTTATCCTCTCAACCAATCAAAAGGACATTTCAGATATTGTTATTTGAAGGTATGCGCTTGAGATTGTGATGATTTTAAACAATAGAGCTCTCACGGTTACGGTTACAGTGAAAAAATTTCGAAATTTTCGAATGGCAACACCCACTTTTTTCCTGCGCAAATTGATCAGCGCATTGAAAAACCATAAATGGCATTGGAACGATGCACGTATGATGAAAATTGGCGGCATAAAACATTTGCAAAGAAGAGCATTGTAAAGGACTAATAATAACACAGAGAAGAGGTGCATCGACACACTTCGCATAATTCACAGGGATAGACAGTAGAAGCACCAATCACAGAACACCATGTGAAAAGCATTGCTTGTGGAAAACCTTTAATAAGCAGTGTGGGAAGATTGTTTCTTCAATCAGGTGTTCGAAAGTGCCAACAAGATGACACTTACAGGGAAACAACGAACTGAATTGATAAAGCTGTTTTATCTGAAAGGGGGAAATGCTGCTGAAGCAGCGCGAGTTTATCGGCGAAATCATAAGCTAAGATGAGGCCCATGTTCTGTATGAACTGTATGTGATTTAGTAAAAAAATTTGAAGAAACTGGATGCACATGTGATAGACCGCGATCAGGATGACCATCTGTTCCTGTTGAAGTTGTTGCAGAAATGCATAATACGATTACTGCAGGTCCACTGCGTACTACAAGAAGTGTTACCAGCAATTTGGATGTACCGAAAACCACATTCCTCAAGCTTCTGCGCTCTGTTCTGCGGATGTTTCCTTATCGATTCCAGCGCGTCCAGATGTTGTAACCTGGAAGACGAGCAACAGCGTGTCGACTCTGCGAATTTTTTCCTCATCAGATATGATGAAAATAGCAGGTGACCGCTGCAGATATTATGGATGGATAAGGCACATTTCTCCTTAACTGGGAACGTAAACGCCAAGAACTGCGTTCACTGATTTGACGAAAATCCTCACGATGTGGCACCAGTACCTTTACAAGAAGCTAAAGTTGTTGGAAACTTGGTTTTGCTTATGTCGCGATTCTCGTCTCGTGGGAGCGTGACGTCATTATCCTAAATGATTTTTCCGTTCTCGTGAACGAATCGTGAAATAAACAAACGGGGCTTGTCATGCAAATCATCTTCTCGATGCTCACACATCCTGCTTTGCATATCCAGAGAGCGTTGCCGGCAACGATTGTGTCCCGGAACGCACCCATCGTCGGATATAAATGCTGGACACATTTTTGGTTTAAGCAGATCGATCGCTGATCGATCAACTTTCAGACAGATAGTTGGTTGGATCGATGTAATGATCGGTGTATTGATCATATGGATCGTTAGATCGATGCGTAGAACTATAACTGAAGTCTGAGCGTAGAACTGATGTCTGAGCATAGAACTATAACTGAAATCTCATGATTGAGCTTGAGAGCTCAAATATTTGTACATAGTATGCTTGCTTTTTGTTACAATGCCAGAAATATCATGTAAGCAAACGCAATGGATTCGCTTCTTAATAAAAAGTGATTTGAATTAAATTGGAACTGCTTTTTTCAACACTTCTACAATTAGTTTGTATTTGTTCACAACTGCCATTGACGTTGTTACTATTGCAACTCTGCTTAAATACCAGCGAAGTTGTTCAACTGAAATTTTTAATTTGCTCTCGCAGCTTATTAACATCAACAAGATACATTCAAATTTGTTTATATTAGAACATTATGTACCTTGTATTATTTTTATCACCAGTACGTTATGGGCCCTAGCTCCCCCATAACAACGTTAAAGGTCTAATTTAGAAGAGCTAGTGTTTAATAAAGAAGCAAAGAATCCTGTCGACGGGGGCCGCGGATGGCGCCATTTGCATGTCGATGAAAGCATAAACAAGTCAATCTGTTCAGTTCAGTTTTAAAAGACCATCTTGCCATGGAGGCAAATAAAATTAGTGCATTAACAAGAGACAATTACGCCACATGGAGAAATGAGATTGCATTCGCTCTGAAAGGAGAGGGCTGTTTCGGATTCGTGGACTGAACAGCAATACCAGTGGATGATAAGACGTCACGGCATGACTAATGAAGAGTACATGCGCAGAAGGGACCGCGCGTTAGCAATCCTGTTCCAGAACGTATCGTCTGACTACCAAGAGCTAATAGACATTAATGACAATCCGGCAGATGCGTGGGACAAGTTAAAGGCACATTTCAAAGCGCCGACACGTGCCAACTTAGTGTGCTTGTTAGATGAGTTCTTTAGCCTGCGTCCAGAGCCAGATGAATCGGTGGACATTTTCTGCATATGTTTGAAAAAAGCAGTCGCCAAATTGAAAGATGTTAAGCACCAGGTGGAAAGTGTCTATGTGGCATTCCAAGCCATCAGATACCTCTCGGACGACTTCCAAAGCATGGTTCAACAAATTTACCGTTGGGATGACAAAGACTTTACTTTGGAAAAAATCCAGCGTGAGCTATTGGATGAAGAAGGCCGTATCCAGCAACTCTGTAGTGACAGAAATCATGTAACCATGTAATGTTATACATAATGTTATACAGAATCATGTAATGTTATACAGAATTCATCTGTATTTTTATCTCAGTGTAATGCAAATGTAAAAAGTAAAAATAACAGTGTGTTTAAAACTGGAAAACCAGTTAAGAAGGTCATAGGACCGTGTTATTTTTGTAAAAAAGTAAGTCACTTAGAAACTGCCATAAGATTAAGACTAGCTCAAATAATATAACTGAATTATATTCTTCTGCTAAAATTGAAGTAAATACTGTGCAGGATCCTAGCGATAGACTCAGCTGGGTAATTGACACCGCTGCTACGCGGCACTTTTGCAATAACATTAAAATGTTCTCAAAATTGAAAGAAAGCAAAGGTGCATCTATGTCGCTAGCAGTGGGTGATATTGAGAGGCCAGTTGAGGCTATCGGTACGGTCAAAATGTTTGTTCAGTTTAAGAACGTAAAAAGTGATATTGTACTTTCTGATGTTATTTTTTCACCTAAGTTAAGGTGAAACTTATTAGCTGCGTCTGTTCTTGAGGAACAGTGGTATACATTTAAAGGGGCTAATGGGGTATTGTGGTTTAACACTCCAAAGGGGAAAAATTACTAAAGGGCTAAAAGAAAAGAAAGCTTATATTTTTTAAAACCTCAATACGAAACTCAGACTGTAAATAACAATGTTGAAGACCGTAAAACTAAAGAAAAGGATCAGGATAGGGATAAAGAATCTAAGAAAGATAAAAAAAAACCTAAATAAGAAAAACAGTATTAACAAAATGAAAATTTTGCCTAGTGTAAATAAAAGTAAAGAGAACCCTGATGTGAAGTCAAGGTCAAAGGGGAAAGTTAATGATAAACCAAGTTGTTCGGTTTCAGAAGTTTTAAATAAAACTGAACTCTGGCATAGGAGATATTGCCACATTAACACTGATTATTTATATCAGACTAGTAAAGTTTCCGCGGCTAGTAGACTACCTAGGCTAAAATATGCAAAAATTAATTGTACACATTGTAAATTAGCAAAGTCTAAGAGAATTTCTTTTAAGCCAATTGGTAGGATAAGGTCCACTAAACCTTTACAATTACTCCATATCCCAGATAACACACATACGGTATTATAACCGTTGTTAAACCATTTATACGTTATATTTTCGTATGTGTTATACAATAAACGGTAATACATCGGTTATAATACCGTTATGAGTAAACGGTATATAAAAATACCGTATATCATACGTATGAATTACCGTGTATGAACATACCGTATGTAGAAATACCGTTTTAAATACGTATGTATTACTGTTTATTTTACATTAAAATAACCGTTTTTATTACATTTAAAATACCAATTAATCATACGTAAAAATAACCATTAACGCTCCCCCCTTGTTCAAATCCTCTTTCAGCTTTGTTCTCGAACCCTTTTCCCGAAGGCATTTTCATGTATTACCGTTTATCATACATTATAAATACCGTTTATCATACGTTATAAATACCGTTTATATTACATTAAAATTACCATTTTTCATACGTAAAAATAACCATTCCACCTCCCTCCCCTTGGGACTTCTTGCTAATCCCCTATCAGCTTTGTCCTCCAACACAGGTGGTCAGGGCATCTCCCTTCTTGTTTATCTTCACCCTCCCAAGTTCTAACCTCTGTGATCGGACGTGACGTCACGCAATTCTGGAAGCTTCCAGAATAGACTCATTTCTACCTCAGCGGATGAAGCCATAAGCTCTGTGAATCTGGCAACACTGAGTGCAGTTAGAGTTATTCTTTGTTTCCCGCCGTGCTTGTAGGTTGGTATCTTGATCTTTCTGTGTTAGCTTAACACGTTGCTTAATTTATATATTTTAACTTATTTAATTATATTTAGCTTTAACTTTTATTTTATTTTATATATCTTCCTAGCTTTATTTTATTTATATATTACTTTTAGCATTAGATATTGCTTTAAAAGCAAACGGGAAAAGTGCATGTTTTCAGCATCGTTGTATGTGCATCCATGCTCGCATTTAATACTGTCTAAGCGGAGATTAAATGAAAACGTGGTTCGAGATTGCATTTGTTGTCATGCATGCATGTTTATTTCAAATCTTGTAAAATCATAAATTATTCTTTTACATGTTTTTATGTATTTTAGACTTAAGACAGTATACTTATACTAAATGAAAGTTGCTTCATTTATAACCTACCTGCAAGTAAATATACTTATTTAGTATTGGTTAGTGTTTATAATAAAATAAATTTAATCTATATAATAGTAAATAAAGCAACTTTCATTTAGTGTAAATATACATGTCTAAAACTAAAATCTATGAAAAACATGTAAAAGAATAATTTGATTTTACAGGATTTGAAATAAACATGCATGCATAACAAATGCAATATGACCACGTTTTCATTTATTCTCTGCTTAGACAGTGTTAAATATTAAAATTATTTTATTCATTTAAAGTATAAATTTTTTATAATTAATTTAATGTTATTTGCAGAAATAAAAAAAATATACTAGGAAAAAATTTTAAAATAATACGCTACTTAGAAATAGTTGATACAGGAGTGAAATGTTAAAAAACACAATACTAAATTAAAACAAACTTGATACTTGGAAGAAATTTTTGGAAGAAGTAATAAAAGCCTTAAAAGAAAATAAACATAATACTTAGAAATAAAAACACACATAATTCTTAGAATTTTTTTAAAAACACTATACGCAAAATTATATTTCATAACATAGTAATTATAATTTTTGCAATTTTTAGAAATTAGAATTAAAAATAAACTTAAAAAAAGAAATATAATTAGTCAAAAAAATTCTAATTCATTTTATAGCAGTTTGTGTTCTGTGCATCTAGAAACATGTTCTATTTGTGCTTTGTGCCCTTACTCACTCTGTTCACTCTTAAAAATCATTACAGTCGTATTGATACCACCAATGATTTTTTAAAGGTAATGTTTCTATTTTATGCCAATTTAAAATAGAAAATGTTTCTATTTTGTGCCATACTTGCAAAGATAGCAAGAAAGTACTTGTCTGCACCAGCTAGCAGCGTTGATAGTGAACGTTTATTTTCAGAAAGAAGCAGGGAATGTTTATGAACCAAAACGTAATAGGCTGCAACCTGAAAATGCAGAACGCCTAATGTTTCTGTACCATAACTTATCTCTCTTAAACTTTGATTACAAAGAATAATTAGTTTGTTTTTAAACAATATTTCATATGGTGTAAAACTTAAGAAATTAAAACACTGCAAAATTGAATATTCATCCAAGGATCATTCCGTGTCAAATCAACCAATGATCTGAACCTTGACATCATGGAAAATGATAATTTTTGGTACAATGGTAGTACCCGTGAAGCTGACAAAAACTGTAAAGTATTAGATTTTTTGGGCTCTTAGTTTTCAGTTATTGACTTTCAAAAAAGCGAAATCTGCCAAATTTGGCAAAGTTTTGAAATCTGAAGTTTTTAAACAGATGTAGATCAAAAACTATTTGACCTAGAGATCTCAAATTGGTGTCATTTTTTTTTTTTCTTTTAATGAGTCTTAATTTGATATATGACTATGCTATTTCAAATTTGAATTTTTTGAAAATTTTTTTTTTTAGATTTTCTAAAAACAATTTCTCTTCTAGTTTGTAATTATTTTAGAAACTCCAATTTTAAAAAAGAGTTAAATACCATAATCATGTTATATATCAAATTAAGGCCCACCGAAAATAAAAGAGGGCACCAATTTGAGCTCTCTTGGTCAAATAGTTTTTGATCTACAACTGTTTAAAGATTTCAAAACTTTGCCAGATTTGGCTTTTTTAAAAAAGTGAATAACTGAAAATCTAGGAGCCCAAAAAATCTGAAATTTTACAGTTTTTATAAACTTTACTAGTACTATCACTATACCAAAAATGATCAATTTTTTAGGTATCAAGGTTCAAACCATTAATTGATTTGAAACAGAATGACATACATTTAGTACATAACTCATTAACCAGTTGTTTCAAGCATTCAGCCCACATATGCTCTCAATTTTAACAATTTGCTACACACTTAATATTCGGGGTGGCCACTCAACCTGGAAAAGTCAGGGAATTTTGTGAAAATTCTGGATTTTTTTTTTTTTAACTAGTTGTCCATATAAAAACAACTGCCCAATTTGTATGCCATTTTCGAAAAATTTCGCCAAGTATTATGCTGTACAAGTAACCGCTAAATAAAGGTTGCCATGTGTCCATTTGATTCCGTATAAAAGCAAAAACGCAGAGTTTGTGCTCCATTTTGGACAAATGTGCCAAGAATATTATATACATTTAACTATATTGTTTTCTATTTTAATGACATTCTTTTGACATTGCTGAATTGACATTAATTATTCAATGGCTGTGGCTTGTTACAGTGTAGTTATTGCATATCTTTATTGATATCTGTCATTGTGAGCAACTTGCAATGCCTATATTGAAGGACATCAGTTTAGATTATTTCTTTTTATATTTACAATTATAATTACAAAACGTTACTTTTTTCATGAACTTTTAAAATAAGTTCTTCTCCAAACTGAGTGAAGATAATTTCATTTCTTCCTTGCTCAGAGTACAAACTCACCCAGTTGCAGTAACAGGCTCTACGTTTTGCAAAATGGTCTCACCTGGCACATTCAATACGTCGCTCGGTTGAGGATGAAAGTAAGAGAAGGTCCCTTAGTATGTAGAAAGCTTACTTTGTAGTCGCTCGTAACATTATTCTTCTCAAGAATACATGCAAGTCACCAAGATCCCTTATAGACTATATAGTGCCAAATCCAGATTCAATTTTTGCTAAATTAGTTGGTGTAATATAGTCTAATGCTGTCACATGTTCAGTAAACCAGTGTTCACTACAGTAATAATGCTTTACAAGAAACCGATTTTCAGAAATTGGGTAAAAAGAATGAAATTTTTTAGTACAGCACAGTTGATGAGTATGAAGAAGTTAAAGAAATACTGTCGCCACGGTTTAATGACTTTAAGGCAATCATGGGTACTCCAAAACTTCATTCTTTTTACCCAATTTCTGCAAATATACTTCTTGTTAAACATAATTACTGTAGTGAACACCAGTTTACTGTATGTGTGGCAGCATTAGACTATATTACACCAACTAATTAAGCAAAAATTGAATCTGGATTTGTCAATATACTCTATAAAGGATCTTGGTAGCTTGCATGTATTCTTGAGAAGAATAATGTTCAGAGCGACTATAAAGTAAGCTTCCTACATCCTAAAGGACCTTCTCCTTCTTTCTTTTATCCTCAACCAAGTGACGTATTGAATGTTTGAATGTGGCAAGTGAGACCATTTTGCAAAAAGTAGAGCCTGATACTGCAACTGGGAGAGTTTGTACTCTTGAGCAAGGAAGAGATGAAATTGTCTTTCCTCAGTTTGGAGGAGTACTTATATTGATTGTAAATACAAAATTAAATTTTGAGTGACATATGTGAAATATTAAGTGTGTAGCAAATTGTTAAAATTGAAAAGAACATATGAGGGCTGAATGTTTGAAACAACTGGTTAATGAGTTATGTACTAAGTATATGTCATTCCGTGTCAAATCAATTAATGGTTCCGTGTCAATCAATTAATGGAACCTCAGAAATTGATCATTTTTGGTATAGTGATAGTACCAGGAAAGTTTACAAAAACTGTAAAATTTCAGATTTTTGGGGCTCTTAGATTTTCAGTTATTTACTTTTTTAAAAAAGCCAAATCTGGCAAAGTTTAGAAATCTTTAAACAGTTGTAAATAAAAAAATATTTTACACAGAGAGCTCAATTTAGTGTTGTTCTTTTGTTTTCAATGAACATTAATTTGATATACAACATGATTACGGTATTCTAACTCTTTTTTTTTTTTAATTGTAGTTTTAAAAAAAAAATTACAAACTAAAACAATTTTTTTTTTTTTTTAGAAAATCAAAAAAAAAAAACTGATTTCTTTTAAAAATATATATATTTTAAAGACATTCAGGGACTATTTGTGTGCCAAATTTCATAGTCTGTCGTTAAGGGGTTCCTATGGAAATTAAATTTTTTGTACTTAAATTTAGCTAATTTCACTTATAGTTTAATACAAAAAAAAATAATTTTCATAGGAACCCATTGGCTTCCCATTGTGAAACTTGGCATACAAGTAATCCATAAAGCATATATTTTTTTCAAAAAAATTGAAAAGAGTGTTTTTGAGATTTAAAAATTTTTTTTTTTTTTTTAAGTAATCCATAAAGCATATATTTTTTCAAAAAAATTGAAAAGAGTGTTTTTGAGATTTAAAAAAAAAATTTTTTGAAGCTTTTCAAAAAATTCAATAGCGTAGTCATGATATATATCAAATTAAGACTCATTAAAAGCAAAAGAAAATTATACTAATTTGAGCTCTCTAGGTTAAATAAGTTTTTGATCTACAGCTGTTTAAAGATTTCAAAACTTTGGCAGATTTCGCTTTTTTGAAAGTCAATAACTGAAAAACTAAGAGCCCAAAAAATCTGAAATTTTGCATCTTTTGTTGTCTTGATAGTTACAATAAATAAACACTTTTCAACTATGTTGTAAAGTGTTAAAAAGGAAAAGATTTCATTATGAACAAGAGTACATTTTGAAATTGACACTGAAAAAAATGTGAAAACATGAATAATAGTCGAATTTTCATAAAAAAAAAAAAAAATCGTACAGAAAAATATTATTTATAAGCATTTAAAAAATGATATTTCGATATAATTTTTTTAAATACATGTTGAAGAATTATATATACTAGAAAAAAAATATATACTAGGAAGAAATTTTAAAATAATATGCTACTTAGAACAAATTAAAAAAAAAGTTGATACAGGGGGTGAAATGTCAAAAAACACAATACTACATTAAAATAATTTGATACTTTAAGAAAATAAAAAAAAAAAATACTTAGAAGAAGTAAAAAAAACCCTTAAAGAATATAAACATAATATGTACAAGAAATAAAAAACCCCATAATTCTGGGAATTTTTTTAAAAACACTACACACAAAATTATATTTCATAATGTAGTAGATTATAATTTTTGCAATTTTTAGAAATAATTGTGATACAGTTTGTGTTCTGTGTATCTAGAAACATGTTCTACTTGGGCTTTGTGCCCTTACTCACCGTTTTCACTCTTAAAAATCATTTACAGTTGCATGATACCACCATTGATCAGAGATGTGTAGTTTTAGCATGCACATATATAATTTAAAATAGCCTATCAACCTTATTACAATATTATTAATATTGTTTTTTAATATATTTTTAGTATTGAAGTTTACTTTAAAAAAAAGTTATTTTCAATTTAAAATAGCTTATCTTTTAGATTTAAAATTATATTTCATAATGTAGTAGATTATAATTTTTGCAATATTTAGAAATAATTAGAATTAAAAATAAATTTAAATATAAACTGAAAATAAAGGAAAAAAACATTTTTGCATTAAAATTATTGTATTAACAATATAATATAAATTAAAATAAAAATTATATTACATATGAACAGAGTGATTCTATAGTATTGTGAATTTTGCATACATGACACATTTGATGTATCGTATCTTTGTAAAAATATGAATTAGATGAATGTAGATACTGTTTCAGATTGTGTTGATTTCACTATTAATATGTACTTAAATTTATAAGAAAAAAAAATTATAAATTCAAGTACATTATTGAAATCAACACAATCTGAAAATTTGACATCTATTGTAAAAATATATTCACCTAGCTCAATATTTTTGTTTTACAAAGATGCATAAAACTTTGTAAATATCATGTCTGCAACATGCACTATACTGTAGAGTTGTCCAATGTGTGATAAATATGTATATAAACACGTAATAAATACGTGTAGAAACACAATATAAACACGTAATAAATATGTTGTTGTTGTTGAAACCCAGACCGTCCGACCTACCAGAAAGGTGTAAGGTAACAGACGTAATAAATATGTGTAGAAACACAATATAAACACGTAATAAATACGTGTAGAAACACAATATAAACATGTAATAAATACATGTAGAAACACAATAGAAATATGTATGGGAACACATTATAAATACATATGGGAACACTTTATAAACATGTATGTGGATATACGCAAGAAACACGTATGTGAATATATGTAATATACACGTATATGATACGTAATAAACATGTATCTGGATACGTAATAATAACGTATGTGGATATACGTAATATACACGCATGTGATACGTAATTAACATGTATGTGGATATGTAATAATAATATATGTGGGTATACGTAATAATAACGTATGTGGATATACATAATAATAACGTATATGGATACGTAATAAACACGTATGTGCATATACGTAATAATAACGTATGTGAATATACGTAATATTAACGTATAAGGATACGTAATAATAATGTATAAGGATACGTAATAATAACCTTTTTTATAACGGTTGGTATACCGTATTCTAACGTACCGTTTTCGCGTAATAATTAAGTATGGCCTGACACGTAAAGATTACGTATTGCTTGATACGTAAGAATTACGTATTTGTGCTACCTGGGATGGATGTGTGTGGTCCCTTTCCAACAGCTTCAATGGGAGGAAACAAATACTTTTTGATGATAACTGACGACTTCAGCTGGAAGGTGTTTGTGTATATCATGAAACAAAAATCAGAGGTGTTTAAAATCTTTAAGGAATTCCAAGTTAAGGAAGAGAGGCAGCTAGGCAAAAAGATTTTGTGTATCCGCACGAATAATGGTATGGAGTTCTGTCACAACCAATTCAAAGCATACTTAAAAAAATTGGGGATTAAAGCAGAAAGGTCATATGTATATACACCTGAACAGAAAAGGATTTCTGAGAGATTTAATCTAACAGCACTAGATTGTGTAAAAGCTATGCTTGATCAAAGTCAGGTTGGTGACAGGATGTGGGCAGAGGCAATTTTGTGTTTTGCATATACAAAAAACAGGATATGTCACAAGTTTAAAACCAAAACTCCACACGAGTTATATTACGGTAGGAAGCCAGCCGTTGCTCACCTCAAAGTTTTCGGGTGCAAAGCCTATGTTGGCACAGCCAAACAACTTAGGAACAAGTTGGACATGAGAGCCCAAGTAGGAATCATGGTCGGTTATGCCGAAAGCACCAAAGGCTATAGGATATATATAGCAAAGAAAAAGAAAGTTAAGAGACTAGTAATGTAAGATTTGAGGAAGAAGAGGCAGCAGAAGGCGTCCTGGGCCCTAATTACCCTAAAGTGATCACTTTGAGGAAATCGAAAGTTACTCAGTCGCTAGTGAGGAAGAGGACTCTCCTGTTGATTCTGATCTGACACCCTGCTCAGATATTAGTTGGGTACGGAAAGCAGTACCTAGGCCTGATGGGAGTAGGACGGACGTTTACTACTCGGTAAAAGGTGACAGTAAAAGGCTGAGATTTCATAATGATGTGAGAAAATTTTGTGAGAAATCCAATATTCATTATGATCAGCAAATGTTTAACTTTAGAGAGAAAAAAGGGGTAAGTGATATCAAAAGAAAACCGGAAGCAAGCAATGTCGAGATCTTGATACCCAAAAGCTATAGATCGGCAATTGAATCCCCCCAGTCCGATAAATGGCACGAGGCCATGAATGATGAAATAGTTACAATGCAGAAGAGGGGTGTCTGGGACTTAGTGCCTGTACCCATTTCACAACAAAAAATAATCGGAAGTAGATGGGTTTATACCATTAAGAAGGATGAAAGGGGAAATGTCAAAAGATTCAAAGCTTGCCTAGTAGCTCAAGGATATACCCAGATAAAAGGGGACTCATATGATGAAGTGTTTAGCCCTGTGATTAATTTTAGTTTCACCAGAGCCTTCTTCTCCATATTCGTTTGCATGCTTAAATGGGAACATTTTTAACTGGACATTAAGTCCGCATATCTTTATGCAAAATGTAATGATAAAATTTTTATGAAACAGCCACATGGATATATCGATCCTAACCAGCCTCAATATGTATGTTTGCTTAAGAAGGCAATATATGGCCTTCATCAAAGCGGAAGGGAGTGGTATACAGAGCTTGACACCACTTTGAAAAAATTAAACTTTTTAAAATTTAAATAGTGCAACTGTGCTTATATATACCAGAATAAGGTATTAATGCTGGTTTACGTAGACGACATAATTTTGTTTGCTAAACAACAAAAGGATATAGACCATACTGTTTCACTTTTGAGTAAAGAATTTGATATCAAAGAATTAGGAAAAGTCAAAAAACTTTTGGGTGTGGAATTTAAGGAGATATAAAACAAATTTCATATACATCAAGGTGATTACATTGACAAAGTTTGTCAGATGTTTAAAAGGTTCAAATATCCAGTTTCCTCACTACCTATTGCAAAGGGAAGCATCTTAAGCAAGATTGATTGCCCAAAGAATGATAGTGAATTAACACAAATGTAAAGCTTCCCATACAGAAGCTTGATTGGATGTCTAGCCTATCTGTCCAGTAGAACTAGGCCAGACATATGCTATGCAGTTAATATTTTGTCTCAGTTTCAAGAGAATCTGGGGATAAAGCATTGGGATGCTTTATTAAAATTGTTGGGATATGCTGAAAAGACCAGAGAGTATATGTTAAATTTGTCAAATATTTGTGATTTAAGACTAAACTGCTACTCAGACTCAGATTTTGCAGCCAATAGAGATGACAGACTGTCACTTGGTGGTATGTTGTTCTTGATTGACAAAGTACCAATTTCTTGGCGAACATTTAAGCACAAGTGTGTTAGTCTGTCAACGATGGAAGCTGAATGTGTTTCGTTGGCAGAGGCTGCTAAAGAAATGATCTAGATGCAAAACGTTATTGAGGAATGTAAAAAGCTAGGTTTAAAATTTAACAAAAATAATTGTATAATATTTTGTAACAACCAGGCAGCAATAAATTTTTCAAATTCCCCAATTGAGAATAGTAGAACTAAGCACATAGATATAAAGTATCACTTTTTAAGGAACTTAGTTGTAAATGAGTCTTTTAAAATTAACTTTGCCAATACTAAAGATAACGTAGCAGATTACTTCACAAAACCAATGACTAAAGATAGGGTCTTAAAATGTAGTAATGATATCTTTAAAATGTAAATTTGACTGTTTAAATAAAAAAAAATTTCTTTAAAATTTTTTTAAAATCTTTTACACATTTTCAAATCTTTTACACATTTTCAAAGTATAAATGGTTAGGGTATCTTATGATTTACTCCTCTCTCATTGATACAAATGAAATGTATCTTGAGTATATATTTTTATGTCACAATGAACTGTTACTTTTCTCACATTACACTTGAAAAATATATATCCATTTTTATTACATGCATAATGCATTTTTTCTTATGTGAATAAAATGTGTGTTTGATCTCAAGGACGTACATCATTGATATAATTCACATGAATCATAAAATTTTTAATCTGTGCTTATCTCATATGTATGTTTACCTTCTGTATCTTCTTTTATTATCCTTGCCACTGTATTTGGTATTTATAGTGTATACTAGTCATGGGCTAAGATGATAAAACTTAGACTTAAATTTTTAATCTTAAATGTTAAATTTAATAGTTATACATAAAATTTTCTACAACTTGAATTTGATATTTACAATAAATTTTTAATCTTAAATGTTAAATTTAATAGTTATACCTAAATTTTCTAGAGCTTAAATTTTGATATCTTTAGATTTTAAAATTTTAAACTTTATGTTTCTATAAATTTTCAATGTAGTAAAGAAATAGTTTTCTTTAGTATGAGCTAGTACTTAAGAAGGGCAATAGTATAGTGATACTCAGTTTCTTTTACTATATTGTCTTTAATCATGTACTTTACAGAATGCTTATAATCTGCATAATAGAGAAGTGTACTTGTTTAGTTGTTGCCATTTTGAGAAATAGTAAAAGGCTGTTCACTTTCTAGAATGTTATAAGTGTTATAAATTTTTATAATGTATTAAATTTATGTATGCATACATTATGTTTTTAGGATACTAAGGACATTGACATTTTTGGTCTTGATTCTTAGAGTAACCTTTTTTGGATGATAGCATGGGCGCCGAGAGTTGGTGTTTTGCATGAGGGAGCCGATTGTTGGAAACTTGGCTTCGTTAACGTCGCGATTCTCGTTTCGCGGGAGCGTGACTTCATTATCCTAAATGATTTTTCCGTTCTCGTGAACGAATCGCGATGTGGACAAAACTGGGCTTATCATGCAAATCACCTTCTTGCCACTCACGCATCCTATTTTGCATATCCAGAGGGCGTTGCCGGCAACGATTGTGTTCCGGAACGTATCCATCATCGGATATAAATGCTGGACACATTTTTGGTTTAAGCAGATCGATTGCTGATTGATCAACTTTTAGACAGATTGTTGGTTGGATTGATGTACGGATCGGTGTATTGATCGTATGGATCGATGTACGGATCGGTGTATTGATCGTATGGATCATTAGATTGATGTTAAGACGGATCGACATAGAGTCTTGTTCAAAGTTGTCGAATGTATTGATAATGTTTATCGTTGATGCGGATGTTTGATCTAAGTAATGATGGATCTTAAGTTTTTATGGTTCTCAGTCAAGGAGACCATGTTGTTCCGTGTTGTGGACTTTATGCAATGTTAATCCATGAAGTTTTAGCCGTAGCATGTGACCAGCTATTAGTGGCATCGGGAAATGCACGAAGTTATGTAAGTCTAAAAAACTTTTTGTTCTACTTACCCGTGTATTTCAAGGATTGCTTAAACCTAGAATGTGTCTGAGCGTAGAACTATAACTGAAATTTCACGATTGAGCTTGAGAGCTCAAATATTTGTACATAGTATGCTTGCTTTGTGTTACAATGCCAGAAATATCATGTAAGCAAATGCAATGGATTCGCTTCTTAATAAAAAGTGATTTGAATTAAATTGGAACTGCTTTTTTCAACACCTCTACAATTAGTTTGTATTTGTTTACAACTGCCATTGACGTTGTTACTACTGCAACTCTGCTTAAGTACCAGCGAAGTTATTCAAACTGAAATTTTTAATTTGCTCTAGCAGCTTATTAACTTCAATGAGATACATTCAAATTTGTTTATATTAGAACATTAAGTACCTTGTATTATTTTTATCACCAGCAAAAGTGACTGTGTGGTGCAGCATTGCAAGCACATTCGTTCTCGTTCCGTACTTCTTCGAAGAGGTCACTTCCAATGGTATGCAAACGTGCTACATCACAGGTCCTCGGTATAAAGCAATGTTGCAGAATTACATAATTCCAGAATTACAGCAGTGAAATGTCGTTAATGACATTGTATGGATGCAAGATGGTGCTGCTCCAAACGTCGCTATATGTGTTAGACAAGTGCTGCAACAGAACTTTGGTGATAGAGTCATCTCCCAGTTTCGTGGCCACCGCGATCCCCCGACTTCACTCCAATGGATTTCTGGTTCTGGGGTTATCTGAAATCTATGGTGTACACATCAAATCCACGAGATTTGTCAGTATTGAACGATGCCATAAAACGAGAAGTTATACAGATTCCTCCTGCGATGTTACATTCGTCATTGTTGTCAACAATCTCCCGCATGCAATGCATTATCGTCTGCGAAGGTGGGTAAGTTGAAAACTTGTAATTCCAATAAAAGTTTTTTCCCTCCTTTACAATGCTCTTTTTTGCAAATGTTTTAAGCTGCCAATTTTCATCACTGTCAATTTTCACTAGTTTTTCAATGCACTGATCAATTTGCACAGGAAAAAGTGGGTGTTGCCATTCGAAAATTTTGAAATTTTTTCACTGTAACCGTGAGAGCTCTATTGTTTGAAATCATCACAATCTTGAGCGCATATCCTCAAATAACAATATCTGAAGTTTTCTTTCGATTAGTTGAGCGGATAGGCCGTTAGGGGCTCATATATAAGTTTTTTTATGACCACCCTGTACATATTGACTCATGAAATTGAAATTATAAATAAAAAATTGAAAAAAGTTCAGCATCTGTGTTTTATGCCACAATATGATAACTTATTAAATAATAAAAAATGTATGTTGTATTGTATTATTTTATAAGTTCTTATATAATTTCAGATATTGCTTTATATACTTTAAAATGATGGTAACAGTCTCAAAAACATAAATATGCCAAAACATCATATTTGTAGTGTGCAATTATCTCATATTCAATATTTTCCCTGAATTGCAATATTTTTACACCATGCTGATGCTCTTTTTCAGTTGTATATTATTTAACAAATGATAATTAATGTGAATTTTTTTTTATGTTTAAAAGTTATTTGCTTCATATTCTCATCAGTATGATAATAGTGAAAATTGCATCTGCATATGAAGTTTCCTGCATGAATTTGTTCTGACATTTTAAAGGTTAAAATTGATTTGCCAAGCCTCTTAAATTTGACACATTCAAGCAGGTTAGAGTTAGAGAAAAATGTTTTAATTCAAAACACACATATTTTTTAATATGTTACTGTTAATTAAAAGATAAGTTATTAAAAGTTTAAATAAGTATAAATAAGTCTAAAAAAGTACATACACATTATGTAAATATTTATTTATATTTAATTATGTGTGTTTTATTTAAATATTTAATTATATTATTATTTTTTTATTCTTTTATGCAACTTACTAGAAATGCTACTTAAATCCTAGCATTTTGTTTTTATATAAAGAACCTATAAATTTTGTATGGGCATTTGTATCAAGGTACAAATAAAATACAATACATGCATACAGTAATGTAAAATTTTAAAGTAATTTTTCAATATTGTATGAGAAAGTATGAATGACATGTAAGATATTTAGTATTAAGTTGAATAACAAAGATGCTATGTCCTGTGAATATTCTTTGAAAATCATTTCTTCAAAACTTCGATTTACTTCATCAAATATTGGTTCCATATTTTTCATTTTATTTTCAAATAATTTTTCAAAAAGATGAGCATGCTTGCAAATTTAAATGATGGATTTTAAAAATACCCACTGAAAGATTAAATTATATTCAATATATATGAAAACATCCAGAAGTTCTATTTGCAAATTACATGTGTTCATTTCTTCTAAAAAGTATATTTCAGAGCTTTAATTTTCTATAATACTTGGATGTAAAGTACTGTTATCAGATACTTAAGTATACTGTGTGAAACCGCATAAATGTATTAAAAAAATAAACCTCTAACTATATGATTAATTATTGAATTGCTGATCATTTTCTGCTGGTTTGCTTCTGTGTTCTGAATTTTATGTGCAACTGGAAACTATAGTAGCTTATGCTATTTCATTTTTTGAATACATGAATTTAAAATTTGTGTCAATCATTATCTGCTGTTAACTGGTGATTAAGCTATTCTATGGTCAAAGAACTTTTTATATTTTGTGGGACAATTTAAAAATGCCCTTTAAATTAAAGTGTTGAGAACTCCAAAAAGTAAATTAAATAGAGGTGTCCTGTATGGAACAGTTTAAATGGGGTATCCGGTATTGAAGAGCATTTATTGAATAAATATGTCGATTTTCAGTAGTGTCCATTAGAAAGGCTGTACTCTATATGTCTCACATTAAAGAAGAATGGGGAATCACAATCCCCCTCCCCCAATATTTTCTAAAACTCTTACGCCTATGGAAATCACAGAATTTTAGAATTTAAAAGTTCATGTGCTAAAAAATTTAAACAAAAATTCACAAATATTTAAATTCTTATGTGTAAAAATGAATTATAAAGGTACATAAGAATTAAAATTTTTGTGTTCATGTGTTAAAAATCATGAACTATTTATTCTATGAAAATTACTTAATGGCATCTTACTTTATTTATTTTTTCTTTAGGGTGACCAAGAAGGGCAGGAAAGTGTGAAAGGGCATCACAATTTAAAACAACTTGAGTCTGTTCATCAGTACCAGTAACAATATTACCAACTGCTCGAAGTGCAGCCGTCTAAAAGACAAAAATAAGATTAAAATAAATAATATACTTCAAATATATATATAATAATATACTTCATATATATATACACACACAGTACAACCTCGTAAATCCGGACTCGTCCGGACTTTGCCGATTCCGGAATTTCAATTTTTCCGGATTATAAAATTTGAATAAAATTCAGATTTAATATTAACTAAATATACTATAAAGCACTATTTTTAGTAAAAATAATGGCAAAAGTTAAGCTAATCAATTAAAACATATTATTTAATATAAAAAATAGGGCAAAAGAAATTTCTGAGAAAAAATATACACATTAATAATTTAGAATGTGTGAACGAAACGAAATAATAAAATTACATTTTATCATTTCGTTTAAATATTTGAATTAACATTCGTTATTTCATTAATTTTGGTTTATAGGAAATCAGTTTTCTTTATCCTGTAGATGGACATTATTTCTGCTCCGTTATAAAGCTTCTTTGTTCAAGACCTTTAATTGCATGATCAATTGTTTGCATAAGATTATCAATGGGTATTTTTTCCTCTCCATATTATAGTCACTATTTTGATCTTTTTTTATTTAATATCATATCGCGAATTTCACCATCACTCAATTTATTTAAGACGCATCACAGTTCAGAACTTCTGTTATATCGGCTTTGTCGAGATTTAATGAAGCACTGGAAGATTTAATAAAAATTGAAAATTAGCACTTTTGACAATATATTTAAAGGTGTAAATGTATTTAAACCGTTTTCGCTATTAACGAACGAAAAACAAAAAATAAGAATTTAAAAGTTTTATTTATTTTCTAGCATCTATATAAAGTAATGTTTAAAAAGGTTGATGACTCTGAAAAAAGTAAAACTTTATTAATAATAGTAAAATATGTAAAAAATATCGCAGTAGATAAAATAAATATATTTTCCAAAAAAGAAAAATATCTTTCCTCCCAATGATTTTTCTACATTACGATGAGTCATTACTAGGCTGCAGCAGCACCGGGACGTAGGGCAGGGAAAGCGAAGAAAGGAATTTACTGAGTTCCTAATCGTAAACGCAGCAGACCCTTTTGAGAGGTCTGTGTGTTTATGACCTTATTGCTTGGTTCTGTGCGATACGATATTATTTAGTTATTTATTTGCTATTTATAGGATGTAAATATAGCTTTCTAAGCAAAA
This sequence comes from Amaurobius ferox, assembly GCA_951213105.1. NCBI lineage: Eukaryota > Metazoa > Arthropoda > Arachnida > Araneae > Amaurobiidae > Amaurobius > Amaurobius ferox. Next base: position 17,194,089 of record OX578142.1, on the reverse strand, counting down.
AAGGCAACATATACAGTCGATTTCAAGCTGACATGTTCGACGAAAACGAAAAAATCATCAGATATCGGGAGGGGGAGGAGTTTCTGCAGACAAAACAGAATACATTGAAGAATGGAATTCGTACTACGAACTGAACAAAATAAATTTCAGTGAGCGTTAATATAAATTCTCGGGATTTATATTTAATTGAACAATCTGTGATAAAATGTTATGATAACGTTTTGAAGTGTTTAATATAAAAAATTACATTGTTTCAGAAAAATGTCTTTTTCAATAAAGGGAAAAGGAAATTTTGATAATAAAAATTCCGTATTTAAATAATGATGTATATTTTACGCAAAATAATTCACCGGGAGTTGTGACTTGAATAAGGGGGAGGAGGGATTAACACTAACAACGTAATTCACGCTCCAACCACAAGCCGATCTAAGGCTGTCTATCTAAACTTTCGTTTCATTTCGAAAGTCAACCGGAAAATACAGTATTTGTTTATAAAATATAATTCCATATAAATAATCTTACCCTGTTTTTCTTTAAATCCGCAACTTCGTCAGTTCGGGGGAAATGAAATGAATATAATATATTATATTCCGGAGGTTTCCGGATTTTCGAGGTTGTACTGTATATATATATATACACACACACATATATATATCAATATTTACCTGAACTTTATCTTCTTTATGACTTAATAATGGAACTAGATGAGGTACAACCAATGAATCTATGACCACCTAAAATTATGTTCATGTAATAAAAATATTTTAAAATTTACAATTATACTTAAAAATGTAACATTATAGTCCTGACTTTTTTGACACAAATGCACAATGTTGATAGATTCGATTTTACCTATCATGCAATCCTCAAAAGATCTTTAAAAATTGAAAACAAATGTTCACTAACATATCACACATTCCATCTGATTCTGATTATCAAAAGCCAGAATCCAACGAAATATCAAGTAAGCATCATAGATTTTCTGTCACCCTGAATGGGGCTAGAAAATCTATTTTGAAATTCATGAATATTTCCCTGCACAAAAGTTTATCACAAATAAATGAATCAAACATATAAATCATTACTATTCATTTTAATAAAATAGAAGCTGCTATTTTGTAGATTTATATGGAAGTTGGAATAGATAATTTAAATAAATCTATTCATGTTATAAAATGCAAAAAATATTTTTTTAAGCACAGAAAGAATGGTACCAATTACTATAGAAATATTTTGTTAATTAATAATGCTAGGTTGCATAGAACAAACACTAAGAAAACATTCAGTTTTCATTGCATAATGGCCCAGGTCCTCACTACCCCCCTGTTATTTTTAATTATTTTCAGAAACTTTCATCTCTAAATAAATAATTTTTAAACGTCTCTAAATTTAATTAAGATTTTTAAAAATGGATGAGCATGCAGAACAATTTTATTGCCACTTGCAACATCTGCCCAGTTTTTTTAATGCAAATGACAGTTGAATTAGCACACGCAAGCTTGCCTATGTACCAAAATTGATCCTGATAAATAAGAACTTAGTGCAAGTTCAAATCTCAACTGACCAGATCTGATTTGCCAACCTTGAATGAGCTTCTTCAGGAGTCACCATGGTGAATTTAGGTAGTTTGAGGAGTTAGCATGTTGAATTTCAGGAGGGGTTTTAGGAATATCAATTTTCACTTTCAAGCATAATTTGATTTCAAGCCAAATATTCATCAATTCAAAATCAAAATAAAAGTAATGTACTGGGGAAAATTGTACAATTTCTATAAAATACTTCAAGATTTAAGTACATTCCATAATTATATTCCATTATATTTCATAATATAATTTCATACTTTATATTTACATACTAAAAATCCAAAATAATATAAGATTTATTATATCATCACACAGACATGGACCATGCATCGGATATGGCAATTTGCATCAACTTTAATGCAAAGAAATCACTAAATTGGCACCATAAACTAGTGCTTTAGCACAGGTAAAAAATCAATTTAGTGAAAAAAAGAAGTGTTTTGGTGCAGGGAAATCACAAAATTGGCACTGTAAACTAGCATTTTGGAGCAGGGAAATCACAAAATTGATGCAGTAAATTAGCATTTTGGAATAGAGGTATCAAATTATATGATACTGCCAACTTGTCGTAACATATAAAATACCCGAAAAATAAAAATGAATATGCAAAATTTTAAAGCATATGTCCAGTAGAATAAGTAAAAAGAATCCACTTTTTTGTGAAAAAAAAAATAGCGATTCCATACAGATGTCATGCGGCAAACAAAGAAAATAACAGTAACTTTCAGGGGTGGTTCTGATAGAATCCGTCACATTCAGGGGGGGATCCAGGATTTTCGTGAGGGGGGCACATTGTCACCCCCAATATTAGATGTCAAATTACTGACCCCCCCCCCCCCTCATTTTGAAACGTAAGAGCTGTAGGCCCAAATCTGGCCTTCAAATTTCCCAGGCTGAATTTTTCTGGAAAGTTCTCCCCCTAGTAGCTCACACAAATAAGTATGTGTAGTACGTGTTCTCGCGCTTGTGCATGTACAACGTTTTTTATTTTCTAGACAATGACTTTATCATATTTTTGAGTGTATAATATGTTAGTTTATGATTTAATAAGGATTTTGACCTGCAAACTTTTGATTACATACCTTATTACATTGGATTACTAATTACCTTATTACACATTAGTGTATAATACTAATTGGATACTTGAATTGCTCTTTAGAAGTAAGTGCTTACCATTTTTTGCTTATTATCATGTCATTTAAAATTACTTAGAATTTTAAATATATGACATTCAAATTATTGCTATTCAGTTAAAGCTAAATGGATTCTAAATTGTTTTGTTGCTAATTATAACGTCAACAAACCTTTTAGAGTTTTCTTAGTTTGTTTTAAAATTTCATTGCTGTCACATTAATTAAGAAAACTGCCTAGGCACTTAAAAATTAAGCTTTGTTAAGTAATTGCGAAGTATTTAAAATCATTTAATGCTTAAAATGTATATTTTATCAGGTTAGCTTGTGTCATTCATTGCCTTTACCTAGTGTACTTAATATGTTGTCATACATTATTCAGTTTCCTGCAAATATTTTAAAATTATTTTAATAATGTTGTTAGTTGTGTGATATTTTATAATAGACTAGCAGTATGTCCGCTCTTCGTACTGATTATACAATACAAGAAACCTAAAATTCAGAATTTGATGTAAAGTTTTAATATTTGGAGTCTCTATTTATTAAATTTTATAATAATTCTAATGAAAAGAAAATAGATGAGTTCTACCATGCTAAGATAATAAACAGACAGATAGATGTACAGCATACAATTTTATATATAGCGTTAATAGCAAATATACCCGACATTGCCCATGATTTAAAATATGTGCAAATTCCTGCAGTATTCTAAATGACATTCTTACTCAAAACATTCTACAGTACAGGATCTATTATCCGGAATGCTTGGGACTTCAGGCATTCTGGATAAGGGGTTTCTCCGTAATTCGGAACACTTTTTCTAAAACTTACTGGAATGGTCTCAAATGTCATTATAGAAAATTATAATTCATTTTAAAAACATAAATGTATTAAAAAAAGCTTTTTTACAATCTATATGGGTTAACTAAAATGCAAATTACATGTAATTATAGTACCAAATTTAGTGATTAAGAAAAATTTTGAGAGAAAAAAATGTCTGAAAAAAGTTGATTATTCAGGGTAATTATTAGAAGTCCTTTTTTTTTTTTTTTTTTTTAACATTTCAACTACAGTGTGCCCTCACCATATTCATCTAATATTTTGGCAGAAGCACCTTTGTTCATATGTTTCAAACTATTTTAAAGTACTTTTAATAAAATTAAGATGAGAAAGATGTTCATTTTTAATTGAAATGAGATATTCAACTATGGGTGCAAATATATCAAATTCTAATTTATGCTCTTCAAATGTGTTTCTAATAAGCCTTTATAATTCTAAATGCCTGAATAAATAAAAAAATTTTAATTTCGTTATCCTAAACATATATTTCATTTTCACCAACAATATGTTTAAAAGATAATATCCCAGCATAAAAAGAACAAAAAATATAAAAATATTAGTGGATGGAAGTAGATTGAAAAAAATGGAAAATATTTAAAAATAAAACGAAATATACCGGCGATCGTGTTTAAATAAAAAAATTTCGCGATATTGCTAAACTGTCTTCTCTAAATTACTAATTAATAAATGTAACACGTTAAAATCCCATAAATATACTGCAATAGAACTTTTTGCTAGGGTCCATTTTCGGTCCAAAATAGCCATTTTCCTCCAAATAATAGGATTCAATTGAAAATGATTTTGATCTTAGAATTCCATCAACGTTTTTTAAAATATTGAAGATGTGTATATTTCCACGGAGATGAAAAAAAAAAAAAAGGATTTTCCCGAAAAAATGACAAGTTTATTGCTTAGGTTAAGTATTTAATGGGATAAATCAGAAGGCCCTGAATGACATTTTATAGCTGCTATACTTTTCTCTGCATTTCGGCAAAAGTTAACTCTCATTAATTTCGGGAATTCCTTACTTAAACGTACTTTCTATCCTCTCGTAAATGCGCTGATGACTCTTTTTTTTTCATCTTTTCCAATAAATGTTTATTAAATTGTGTAAAATACTGTGAATTCTGCGCGGCACATCGCGTTTGAAGAGCGTAGGATTTCTTTAGCGATATCGGAATATTTCTAGCGAAAAAGTTGGAATACTTTTACCGAAAATCAAAGTCCCGGAACAAAACGCAGAAAAGAAAATGTAACGAATTCGGAAAAATCGAAACCTTTGTGCCTAGTGTACTCTGCCCTATACACAAAAAAAAAAATGAAACGCCATTAAAAAAGCACCTTGCCGCGACTTGTCCGTAACTAACTCCTGTATTATACTATACAGAAGTTAGTTACGGACAAGTCGCGGCTCCTATCGAAACTAGTGAAGAATAGAATGACACGTCTCGCCGTCAATGTGACGGTCTCGCGCGTGCCAGATCGTCACCTCCGAGAGTTACTATCGGGGGTGACGGTCGGATGCAGCCGCTCAGGAAATTTTTGGGAAAACCGTGCTACTTCCGATGTTTTCCGGAAAAGAGGAATTGTGGAATTTCTCGAAAAAAACATGATCCACGGAATATTTTCATTCGCTATCGCGAGAATTCCTCGTGTTCGATTTCGAAATTTAGGAAGAATCAGCGGCGGCGAGTGCGCGCGGCATTTTTTTCTGCGCGGGAATTTTGAATTTCGTGCGCGGTTTGCGCGTCCTATTTAAAACTCTCTAAAATAGTAGGTTTCAATGCATTTTTTTCATTGATATTGCTAATTAATGGCTGCTAGAAATTTGTTAGCTGGCGACTAGAAAGTCATTTAGCAGTGTTTGGCCATATCCATATCTGAAGTGCTGGTAGAAATTTTAGTAGAAGATGATACGCAGTAGTGAAGTGTTTTTTCAAGAAAACAAGTTCGTCAAACACAAACACAATTTTATTCTTGTGAGGTCCATTGCACAATATAAGGTTACAAAATCACTGTAACATTCGTTGCAAAGCAAAACTATATACAATGAGCTAGCAAGCTCATGAAAAGGGTTTGTAAACAGTTTATGACTAGGCACACACTCTCAGTTACTATAACATCGGTAAGTAGAAAACAGCTACATTACCACAAATGCCGTGCACGTTAATGAAGCCACCATCACACGTCATGGCATTACTGATGGCTAATTTAACAGAATAACCTTGCCTGTTGGTATATATTATATTATATCAGTTAAATCAAATGTTCGTTGAAAATTTAAGTAGTGTTGCAGCTATAACAACGTCAAAGGGTAGTTGTAGAAATACAAGTAGCTGTAGAGGTGTTAAAGGAGAACAGTTCCAGTTTAGTTCAAAATCACTTTTATTGAAGAGTGAATCCGTTGCATTTGCTTACAAAATATTTCATGAAAAACAGTAAAGCAAAACAAAGCATGCTATGTACAAAAACATGAGCTCTACAGCTCATTTGAAGGCTTTCAGTAATAGTTCCACGCTTAGACACGTTTCTGGTTTAAGCAGTATTTACACGAGTAAGTAGAATAAAACATTTCAACTTACGTAACGACGTGCAATTTCCGACGCCACCACTAGCTGGGCACACGCTATGGCAAAAACTTTAAACTTCCCGGATCAGCACTAGATAAAGTCCACAACACGGAAAACATGGTCTCCATAACTGAGAGCCACAAAAACTACTTAGTTTAATTTAAACTTCTGCGTCCACCGATAAACATTTATCGTAACCTTCGACTACGTCGAACATGACTTTATGTAGATCCGTCTGCCCGATCTAGATCCTTCTAGATCCTTCCGTTTATCAGTATATCGATCCGTCTGGCTGATCTATCAAGCAAGCTATCAAGCGAGCTACCGTGATCTAGCGATCTACAGTGATCTACCTTAAACCAGAAAAGTGTCTAGCCTTTATATCCGACGATGGGTGTGTTCCGGAACATAACCGTTGCCGCCAACGCCCTCTGGATATGCAAAACAGGATGCGTGAGCGGCGAGAAAGGTGATTTGCATGATAAGCCAAGTTTTGTCCACATCGCGATTCGTTCACGAGAACGGAAAATCATTTTAATAATGACGTCACGCTCCCGCGAAACGAGAATCGCGACGTAAACAAAACCAAGTTTCCAAAAATCGGCCCCCTCATGCAAAAAACACCAACTCTCGGCGCCAATGCTTTCATCCAACAAAAGGTTACTCTAAGAATCAAGGTAAAAAAAAATGTCAAGGTTCTTAGTATCCTAAAAACATAATGTATGCATACACAAAATTTTATACATTAAAGAAATTTATAATACTTATAACATTCTAGAAAGTGAACAGCCTTTTTCTATATCTCAAAATGGCAACAATCAAATAAGTACACTTCTCTATAATGCAGATCATAAGCATTCTTTAAATTACATGTTTAAGGATAACATAGTAAAAGAAACTGAGTATAACCATACTATTGCCCTTTCTTAAGTACTAGCTCATACTAAAGAAAGCTATTTCTTTACTATTTTGAAAATTTATAGAAACATTAAGTTTAAAATTTAAAAATCTAAGATATCAAAAATTTAAGCTCTAGAAAATTTAGGTATAGTTATTAAATTTAATATTAAAAATTAAAAAATTTATTATACATATCAAATTCAAGTTGTAGAACATTTAGTGTATAACTATGAAATTTAACATTTAAGATTAAAAATTTTAAGTCCAAACATCAAATTCAAGTTGTAGAAAATGTAATGTATAACTATTAAATTTAACATTTAAGATTAAAAATTTAAGTCCAAACATTAAATTCAAGTTGTAGAAAATTTAGTGTATAACTATGAAATTTAACATTTAAGATTAAAAATTTTAAGTCCAAACATCAAATTCAAATTGTAGAAAATGTAATGTATAACTATTAAATTTAACATTTAAGATTAAAAATTTAAGTCCAAACATTAAATTCAAGTTGTAGAACATTTAGTGTATAACTATGAAATTTAACATTTAAGATAAAAAAATTTTAAGTCTTATTATCTTAGCCTATGACTAGTATACACAATAAATACCCAATACAATGGCAATGATAATAAAAGATACAGAAGGTAAACATACATATGAGATAAGCACAGATTAAAAATTTTATGATTCATGTGAATTATATCAATAATGTACATTCAGACACATATTTTATTCACATAAGCAAAAATGCATTATGCGTGTAGTAAAAATGGATATATATTTTTCAAGTGTAATGTGAGAAAAGTAACAGTTCATTGTCACATAACAATATATACTCAAGATACATTTCATTTGTATCAATGAGAGAGGAATAAATTATAAGATACCCTAACCATTTATACTTTGAAAATGTGAAAAAAAAATTTAAAGTAAAATTTCTATTTGAACAGTTAAACTATTTTACATTTTAAAGATATCATTACTAAATTTTAAAACTCTATCTTTAAATTCCACAACCAAAAGTCTTTTGACTTTTCCTAATCCTTTGATATCAAATTCTTTACTCAAAAGTGAAACAGTATGGTCTATATCATTTTGTTGTTTAGCAAACAAAATTATGTCGTCTACATAAACCAGCATTAATACTTTATTCTGATATATATAAGCACAGTTGCACCATTTAAATTTAAAAAAGTTCAATTTTTTCAAGGTGGTGTCAAGCTCTGTATACCATTTCCTTCCGCTTTGATGAAGGCCATATATTGCTTTCTTAAGTAAACAAACATATTGAGGCTGGTTTGGATCGATATATCCATGTGGTTGTTTCAAAAAAATTTTATCATTCAACTTTGCATAAAGATATGCGGACTTAATGTCCAGTTGAAAATGTTTCCATTTAAGCATGCAAACGAATATGGAGAAGAAGGCTCTGATTAAACTAAAATTAATCACAGGGCTAAACACTTCATCATATGAGTCCCCCTTTATCTGGGTATATCCTTGAGCTACTAGGCGAGCTTTGAATCTTTTGACATTTCCCCTTTCATCCTTCTTAATGGTATAAACCCATCTACTTCCGATAATTTTTTGTTGTGAGATGGGTGCAGGCACTAAGTCCCAGACACCCCTCTCCTGCATTGTAGCTATTTCATCATCCATGGCTTCTTGCCATTTATCGGACTGGGGAGATTCTATTGCCGATCTATAGCTCTTGGGTATCAAGATCTCAACATTGCTTGCTTCTGGTTTTCTTTTGATATCACTTACCCCCTTTTTCTCTCTAAAATTAAACATTTGCTGTACATAATGAATGTTAGCTTTTCCACAAAACTTTCTGACATCATTATGAGATCTCAGCCTTTTATTGTCACCTTTTACTGAGTAGTAAATATCCGTCCTACTCCCATCAGGCCTAGGTACTGCTTTCCGTATCCAGTTAATATCTGAGCAGGGTGTCAGACCAGAATCAGCAGGAGAGTCCTCATCCCCACTAGATTTGCTAGTGTCACGGCTCTCACCTGCTTCTTCCTCTGACACTCCTCCCAAGCATTCTGATTCAGAGTCAATCGACTGAGTAACGTTCGATTTCCTCAAGGTGATTCCTTTAGGGTAATTAGGGCCCAGGACGCCTTCCGCTGCCTCTCCTTCCTCAAATCTTACATTACAAGTTTCCTCAACCTTCTTTTTACTTGCTATATAAATCCCATAGCCTTTGGTGCTTTCGGCATAACCGACCATAATTCCTACTTGGGCTCTCATATCCAACTTATTCCTGATTTGTTTGGCTGTGCCCACATAGGCTTTGCAACCAAAAACTTTGAGGTGAGCAACGGCTGGCTTCCTTCCATAATATAACTCGTGTGGAGTTTTGGTTTTGAACTTATGACATATCCTGTTCTTGGTGTGTGTAAAACACAAAATCGCTTCTGCCCACATCCTGTTATCAACCTGACTTTGATCAAGCATAGCTTTTACACAACCTAGTGCAGTTAGATTAAATCTCTCAGAAACCCCGTTCTGTTCGGGTGTATATACATTTGACCTTTCTGATTTAATCCCCAATTTATTTAAGTATGCCTTGAACTGGTTATGACAGAACTCCATACCATTGTCCGTACGGATACACAAAATCTTTTTGCCTAGCTGCCTCTCTTCCTTAGCTTGGAATTCCTTAAATATTCTAAACACCTCTGATTTTTGTTTCATTATATACACAAACACTTTCCGGCTGAAGTCGCCAGTTATTGTCAAAAAGTATCTGTTTCCGCCCATTGAAGCTGTAGGTAAGGGACCACACACATCCATATGAAGTAATTGTAAAGGTTTAGTGGACCTTATCCTACCAATTGGCTTAAAAGAAATTCTCTTAGACTTTGCTAACTTACAATGTGTACAGTTAATTTTTGCATATTTTAGTCTAGGGAGTCCATTAGCCGCGGAAACTTTACTTGTCTGATATAAATAATCAGTGTTAATGTGGCAATATCTCCTATGCCAGAGTTCCGTTTTATTTAAAACCTCAGAAACCGAACAACTTGGTTTATCATTAACTTTTCCTTTTGACCTCGACTTCACCTCAGAGTTATGTTTACTTTTATTTACACTAGGCAAATTTTTCATTTTGTTAATAGTGTTTTTCGTATTTAGGGGTTTTCTATCTTTCTTAGAATCTTTATCCCTATCCTGATCCTTTCCTTTAGTTTTACGGTCTTCACTATTGTTATTTACAGTCTGAACTTCGTATTGAGGTTTTAAAAAATATAAGCCTTCTTTTCGTTTAGCATAGAAGAATTTTTCTCCCTTTGGAGTGTAAAACCACAATACCCCATTAGCCCCTTTAAATGTATACCCCTGTTCTTCAAGAACAGATGCGGCTAATAAGTTTCGTCTTAACTTAGGCGAAAACATTACATCAGACAAAACAATATCACTTCTTATGTTCTTAAACTGAACAAACATTTTGACCGTACCGATAGCCTCAACTGGGCTCTCAATATCACCCACTGCTAGCGACATAGATGCACCTTTGCTTTCCTTAAATTTTGAGAATAGATTAATATCATTGCAAAAGTGCCGCGTAGCAGCGGTGTCAATTACCCAGCTGAGTCTATCGCTAGGATCCTGCACAGTATTTGCTTCAATTCTAGCAGAAGAATATAATTCAATTATATTTGAGCTAGACTTAAGAGTAGGGCAATTTCTCTTTAAATGACCAGCCTTTTTACAAAAATAACACGGTCCTATGACCTTTTTAACTGGTTTAACATTTTTAAACACTTTGTTATTTTTACATTTTACATTTACATTACTTTGAGACAAGAATACAGATGAATTCTGACTTACGTTGTTTCTGTCACTACGGAGTTGCCGGATACGTCCTTCCTCCTCTGACAACTCACGTTGGATTTTCTCCAAAGTGAAATCCTTGTCCTCCCATCTGTAGATTTGTTAGACCATTCCTTGAAAGTCGTCCGAGAGGTATCTAATGGCCTGGAATGCCACATAGACGCTTTCCACCGGGTGCTTAACGTCCTTCAGTTTGGCGACCGCTTTCTTTAGACGTGTGCAGAAGATATCCACAGGTTCATCTGGCTCCGGATGCAGGCTGAAGAAGTCATCAAGTAAGCGCACTAGGTTGGCGCGAGTCGGCGCTTCGAACTGCGTTTTTAACTTATCCCACGCATCTGCCGGATCGTCGTTAATGTCAATTAACTCTTGGTAGTCAGATGAAACACTCTGGAACAGGATCGCTAACGCGTGGTCCTTTCTGCGCATGTGTTCTTCATAATCACGCCGTGACGTCTTATCATCCACCGGTAACGCTGTTCGGTCTACAAATCCAAAACAGCCCTCTCCTTTCAGAGCGAATGAAACTTCATTCCTCCACGTGACGTAATTGTCTCTTGTTAATGCACTAATTTTATTTGCCTCCATGGCAAGGTGGCCTTTTGGAACTGAACTGAACAGTTTTTTGTTTATGCTTTCGTCGACATGCAAATGGCGCCGTCCGCGGCCCCCGTCGACAGGATTCTTTGCTGGAACACTAACACTTCTGAATTTTTAACGTTATGGGGAGCACTGGGGCCCATAACCTGATGGCTAATTTAACAGCATAACCTTGCCTGTTGGTATATATTATATTATATCAGTTAAATCAAATGTTCGTTGAAAATTTAAGTAGTGTTGCAGCTATAACAACGTCAAAGGGTAGTTGTAGAAATACAAGTAGCTGTAGAGGTGTTAAAGGAGAACAGTTCCAGTTTAGTTCAAAATCACTTTTATTGAAGAGTGAATCCGTTGCATTTGCTTACAAAATATTTCATGAAAAACAGTAAAGCAAAACAAAGCATGCTATGTACAAAAACATGAGCTCTACAGCTCATTTGAAGGCTTTCAGTAATAGTTCCACGCTTAGACACGTTTCTGGTTTAAGCAGTATTTACACGAGTAAGTAGAATAAAACATTTCAACTTACGTAACCACGTGCAATTTCCGACGCCACCACTAGCTGGGCACACGCTATGGCAAAAACTTTAAACTTCCCGGATCAGCACTAGATAAAGTCCACAACACGGAAAACATGGTCTCCATAACTGAGAGCCACAAAAACTACTTAGTTTAATTTAAACATCCGCGTCCACCGATAAACATTTATCGTAACCTTCGACTACGTCGAACATGACTTTATGTAGATCCGTCCGTTGATCAGTATATCGATCCGTCTGGCTGATCTATCAAGCAAGCTATCAAGCGAGCTACCGTGATCTAGCGATCTACAGTGATCTACCTTAAACCAGAAAAGTGTCTAGCCTTTATATCCGACGATGGGTGCGTTCCGGAACATAACCGTTGCCGCCAACGCCCTCTGGATATGCAAAACAGGATGCATGAGCGGCGAGAAAGGTGATTTGCATGATAAGCCAAGTTTTGTCCACATCGCGATTCGTTCACGAGAAAGGAAAATCATTTTAATAATGACGTCACGCTCCCGCGAAACGAGAATCGCGACGTAAACAAAACCAAGTTTCCAACAATTACAAGTTAGACTACTCTCTGTCTGATCAAGGTCTACCTCCTCTACTAGAGAGTCTGCAAGGTCTGCATAACTACAAGGTTATCCTTCCTTAAAGGTCCGAAAGGTCTGTCTGAATAACTTCAGGTCTGTCTCGATTGCAAGGACTGAATAACTGAGAATGTGTCCTATCATATATACATCGTGATGGGTACGCTCCGGAACACAACCGTTGACGGCAGCGCCCTCACAATATGCAAAACAGGATGCGCGCGCGGCGAGAAGGCGATTTGCATGAATGGCATGTTCTGTTCTCGTCACGAGTCGTTCACGAGAACGCTAAAACCATTCTAAAAATGTAAACATGTTCCCGCGATAACGAGAATCGCGACGAAAACAGAACCAAGTTTCCAACAATCGGCCCCCTCATGCAAAACCCCAAATCTCGGCGCACGTGCTATCAATCAATGAAGTTACTCTAAAAAAAAACATAACAGCAAAAATGTTAAGTTCTTTAGTATCCAGCAAAAACATAAAGTAGGTACATCACTTTCATGTTGAGCAAAAAAAAAAATTTTTTTATCATTGAAAGAAAATTTTAGATATCATTGAAACACTAAGTTCCAAAATTTTAATTTAAGTCAATCAAAATTTAAGTTTCAAGAAATTTAAGTATAACTATTTAAATTTAACATTTAAGATTAAAAAAATTTACTATAAATATCAAAATTCAAGTTGTAGAAAATTTTATGTATAATTATTAAATTTAACATTTAAGATTAAAAAATTTCACTATAAATATCAAATTCAATTATGTAGGAAATTTTATGTATAATTATTAAATTTAACATTTAAGATTAAAAATTTCACTATAAATATCAAATTCAATTATGTAGAAAATTTTATGTATAATTATCAAATTTAACATTTAAGATTAAAAAATTTTACTATAAATATCAAATTCAATTATGTAGAAAATTTTATGTATAATTATCAAATTTAACATTTAAGATTAAAAAATTTTACTATAAATATCAAATTCAATTATAGCTGCTCATTATCTCTGTCCAAGACCAGTATACACAATTAATACTAATAGCAGTGACATAGATAATGAAAAGATTTTTCTTTCTGTATTGTATTCATATACAAATTTGAATAAGTGGTTTGTCATCAATGAATCATGAAGTGTATGATAACAAGGAGTAAACACACAAAGTAATACACATAAGCATAATTGTCTTATGCGGGAATTGAAAACATGGATATATATATACATTGTGTAATGTGAAAAATTTTAAAAAGTTCATTGTAAACAATACACATATATGACACATATATACACATATACACACTCTAGATACAAGTATCTGCATCTCAGAGGGAGGAGTAAATTATACGATATCCTAACCATATTTGTACAAGAAAGAAAAATTTAGAAGTTACAAATTTAATCATTTTTGTTTTTGAAAATTTGATTACAAAAGTTTAATGCTCTATCTTTGGTCATTGGTTTTGTAAAGTAATCATCTTGGTATTTACAAAGATGATTTTAAAAGATTCATTCTCAACTAAATTCCTCAGGAAATGGTACTTTATATCAATATATTTGGTTCAGTTATTCTCTATTGGGGAATTTGAAAAATTAATTGCAGCTTGGTTATCACAGTAGATTATGCTATTATTTCTGTTAAATTTTAACCCTAGCTTCATACATTCCTCTTTGTAGCCAAATAACTTCTTTCACAGCTTCTGTCAATGAAACATATTCCGCTTCCATCGTTGACAGACTAACACACTTGTGTTTAAATGTACGCCAAGAAACGGGTACTCTATCTATAAGAAATAACATACCCCCGAGTGACACCCTGTCATCCCTATTGGCGGCAAAATCCAAATCCGAGTAGCAATTTAAATTTAAGTTACCAATGCCTGATAAGTTTAACATGTAATCCTTTGTTTTCTCAAGATATCCTAAAAGTTTAAGTAATGCGTCCCAATGTTTCATGCCAGGATTCTCTTGGAATTGAGACAGAATATTTACAGCGTAACATATATCTGGTCTAGTTCTACTTGACAAATAGGCTAAACATCCTATCAAACTTCTATATGGGATATTTTGCATTTGTTTTAATTCTCCATCATTCATTGGGCAATCATTTTTGCTCAACGTGATTCCTTTTGTAATAGGGAGTGAAGAAATAGGATATTTGAATTTTTTAAACATTTGGCAAACTTTATCAATATACTGCCTTTGATGTATAAAAATTTTGTTATTGATTTCAGCAAATTCCACACCTAACAGTTTTTGGACCTTCCCTAGAGTTTTGATATCAAATTCTTCCTTTAGTAAAGAAACTGCATGATCAATATCACCTTGATGTTTTGAAAATAAAACTATGTCATCCACATATACCAACATTAATACTTTGTTCTGGTAAAAATATGCACAATTGCACCATTTGAGTTTGAAGAAATTTAATTTTCTCAAAGTGGTGTCAAGCTCATTATACCACTCTCTGCCGCTTTGATGTAAGCCATATATTGCCTTTTTCAGCAAACAGACATGATTTTGTTGGTTCGGATCGACATATCCAGGTGGTTGTTTCATAAAAACTTTGGCATTCAATTTAGCATAAAGGTATGCTGACTTGATGTCTAATTGAAAATGCTTCCAGTTAAGCAAACATACAAAAATTGCAAAAAAAGCTCTTATTAAGCAAAAATTTATAACAAACGGGGCTAAATACTTCGTCATACGAATCCCCCTTCACTTGTGAATATCCCTGAGCCACTAATCGAGCTTTGAATCTCTTTACTATTCCATTTTCATCCCTTTTGATGGTGTATACCCATCTGGATCCGATTATCTTTTGTGAGGTGGGTGTAGGCACTAAGTCCCAAACACCTCTCTCTTGCATTATTGCTATTTCATTATTCATGGCTTCTTGCCATTCTTGCGAGTGCGGAGATTCAATTGCCGATTTATAGTTTTTGGGAACTATTATCTCTATGTTGCTTGCCTCTGGCCTGGATTTGATATATCTCTTTTCTCTGAAGTTAAACAAATTTTGGTCATAATGTATGTTAGCCTTAGCACAGAATTTTTTAACATCATTATGACTTCTCAGTCTATGTTTATCACCCTTCACTGAGTAGTAAACATCAGTTCGAGTTCCATCAGGCCTGGGTACGACTTTCCTTTCCCAGTCGATGTTTGAACAGGGGGTCAGACCGGAATCAGCAGGAGAGTCCTCTTCCTCACTAGTATGACTAGTGTCATGGCTCTCACCTGCTTCTTCCTCTGACTCACTATCCAAACATTCCGATCCTGAATCTGATGTTCGAGTAAAACCCGATTTCTTTTGGGTGAAGTTTCTAGGTCGAATAGGGTCCAGGACGCCTTCCGCTGCTTCCATCTCCTCAAAACGGACATTGCTTATTTCTATTACTTTTCTTTCTTTTACAAGAAGAATTCTATAGCCCCTGGTATTTTCCGCATATCCTACCATAACTCCCAGTTGAGCTCTTAGGTCTAGCTTCTTCCTAAGCTGTTTTGCTATACCAGCATAAGCCTTACATCCAAAAATTCTGAGATGGGATACAGCAGGCTTCTTCCCATAGTACAATTCGTGTGGAGTTTTAACTTTAAATTTATGGCAAATCCTGTTCTTTGTATAAGTAAAACATAGGATTGCCTCTGCCCACATTTTGTCACCAACTTTACTTTGATTAAGCATTGCCTTGACACAATCTAACGCTGTCAGGTTGAATCTTTCAGATACCCCGTTTTGTTCGGGTGTATATGTGTTAGATCGTTCATGCTTAATCCCTAACTTTTTCAAAAAAGCTTTAAATTGACCGTGACAAAATTCCATGCCGTTATCAGTACGGATGCACAAAATCTTTTTGCCTAATTGTCTCTCCTGACAAGCTTGATAATCCTGAAAAACTTTAAACACATCTGATTTTTGTTTTAAAATAAAAACAAACACCTTGCGGCTAAAATCATCTGTAATAGTCAAAAAATATTTGTTTCCCCCCAATGAAGCTACAGGCATTGGACCACAAACGTCCATGTGCAGTAATTGCAAAGGTTCTGTAGATCTAATCCTGCCTATTGGTTTGTACGAAACTCTCTTAGATTTTGCAAGTTTGCAATGAATGCAATTTACTTTTGTATATTTTAATTTTGGGAGTCCGTTTGCCGCGGAAACTTTACTTGTTTGGTGCAAGTAGTCTGAGTTAATATGGATATACCTTCTATGCCATAATTCAGTTTTATTCAGAATTTCAACTGTTGAACCACTAATTTTATTTGACTTTGATTTTAAATCAGATTTTTTCCTTTTATTCAAGTTAGGCCTAATTTTGCTTTGACTTTGACTATCTGTTGCAGGGGTTTTTCTAACCTGTTTAGAATTTTTGTCCCTATCCTGATCTCCTTTACGGCCCTCAACACTACTATTTAAACTTTTAGTTGAGTACTGTGGTTTTAAGAAGTAAAGCCCTTCTTTACGTTTAGCGTAAACGAAATTTTCTCCCTCAGGAGTCTTAAACCATAGAATACCTTTGGCTGCACTAAAAGAATAGCCCTGCTCTTCTAATACAGATGCGGCCAACAAGTTTCGCCGTAATTTTGGTGAATACATAACATTATGTAACACAATATTATTTGTATGATCTTTAAAATTAACATACATATTCACCGTTCCAATAGCCTCAACTGGGCTTTCCATATCACCCACTGCTAGTGACATAGATGTATCCTTACATTCATCAAATTTAGAAAACATTTTAATATCATTACAAAAGTGTCGCGTAGCAGCGGTGTCAATCACCCAGCTGAGCCTATTGTCAGGATTATCAACAATATTAGCTTCAACATATTAGAGCTAGTCAACTTTTTCAACTTTGGGCATTGTGCCTTTACATGACCAGTTTTATTACACATAAAGCATGGTCCTATGACCTTAATAGACTTTTTAACTTTGGTGACATTTTTGCTTTTAGCGTTAACATTAGAAAAATATACAGATGAATTGGAACTTACATTGTTATTGTCATGATCCCTCTTCAACTGCCTAATCCTCCCTTCCTGTAGAGAAAGTTCTTTCTGAATTTTATCCAGCTTAAATTCTTTATCACTCCAGCGGTAGATTACTTGGATGATACTCTGGAAAGAATCTGGCAAATACCGGATGGCTTGGAACGCTACGTATACGTCCTCCACGGGATGGTTCACGTTTTTGAGCTTGGTGACAGCTTTCCTTATCCTCGTACAAAAAATGTCTATGGGTTCCTCGATTTCCGGGCGAAGACTGAAAAATTCGTCCAACAGATGAACTAGATTAGCGTGCGTTGGGGCCTCAAAATGCGCCTCCAACTTCTCCCACGCATCCGCCGGGCTGTCGTTGATGTCGAGCAGTTCTCTGTATTCCGCCGATATGTTTCGAAATAGGATGGAAAGTGCGCGGTCGCTGCTGCGCATGTACTCCTCTCGCTCGCGTCGTGACGTAGACTCGTCGACTGGCAATGCAGTACGGTTGACATGGCCGTAGCATCCTTCTCCTTTTAGGATAAAAGAAATTTCATTATGCCAGGTGACGTAATTGTCCCTGTTTAACGCTTCTATGCAGTTGTTCACCTCCATAGTCTTTAACTGTGACTAGAGTGCTTTGTTTACTTTTCTGCTTGATGCAAATGGCGCCGGTCGCGGCCACCGTTGATGGAATTCTCAACTCTTCACTGCTGCTTTATAACGGATAAAAGTTATGGCCTTGACATACTGGGGCCCATAACCAAAATAATGGCTGCTAGAAATTTGTTAGCTGGCGACTAGAAAGTCATTTAGCAGTGTTTGGCCATATCCATATCTGAAGTGCTGGTAGAAATTTTAGTAGAAGATGATACGCAGTAGTGAAGTGTTTTTTCAAGAAAACAAGTTCGTCAAACACAAACACAATTTTATTCTTGTGAGGTCCATTGCACAATATAAGGTTACAAAATCACTGTAACATTCGTTGCAAAGCAAAACTATATACAATGAGCTAGCAAGCTCATGAAAAGGGTTTGTAAACAGTTTATGACTAGGCACACACTCTCAGTTACTATAACATCGGTAAGTAGAAAACAGCTACATTACCACAAATGCCGTGCACGTTAATGAAGCCACCATCACACGTCATGGCATTACAAGTTAGACTACTCTCTGTCTGATCAAGGTCTACCTCCTCTACTAGAGAGTCTGCAAGGTCTGCATAACTACAAGGTCATCCTTCCTTAAAGGTCCGAAAGGTCTGTCTGAATAACTTCAGGTCTGTCTCGATTGCAAGGACTGAATAACTGAGAATGTGTCCTATCATATATACATCGTGATGGGTACGCTCCGGAACACAACCGTTGACGGCAGTGCCCTCACTATATGCAAAACAGGATGCGCGCGCGGCGAGAAGGCGATTTGCATGAATGGCATGTTCTGTTCTCGTCACGAGTCGTTCACGAGAACGGTAAAACCATTCTGAAAATGTAAACACGTTCCCGCGATAACGAGAATCGCGACGAAAACAGAACCAAGTTTCCAACACTAATTAAAGTAAAAAAGCATTTGGCGGGATTTTAAACAAAAAATCGCTATTTGGCGCAATATTTAGCAAATAATCGCTTGTTGGCGCAAAATTTGGCATTATTTTGCCGTATTCCGGTTTTGGGAGAGTCCGGATATTGGAACGCCGGATAAGAGGTCGCGTACTGTATTAAAATATTTCATTTAATTCTTCCTTCACTTAATTCTTCTGAATTTAATTCTCCTTTCGGTGTTTTCTATACAAAATTATCTTCAAGTAGATCTGAAGAATAAAACATCCTTGTTTGAAAAAAAATTATAAAATATACATGAAATTGGATCAATATATACTAAAATGAAAGCGCTAAAATGGTATAAAAATGGCTATAAAATTTCCTTTTATATCAATTTCTTTATTATTTAAATTGGGAAAAACTTAATAATCGCCTGCCAAATAAACACAATTGATTTAATTGCGTTGCTAAGCATTATGATATAATTTTCTTAATAAATTTGCGGAAAATATATCGTTTGCATAATTCTATTTTTATGGAAGGTTTAATTGTGGGATTTTTATTCATATCGCGACAATCCCTGGTCCTAGAAACTCGAAACATGGACTAAATTTTAAGTAGGGCTATTTCAAGGCTACCCACAAAATTTTCATGAAATTCGACGCAGCAGTTCTATCGTGATGATGAGATAGGTAAACACACAGACAGATAGATATATTTTCAATTTTATTTATATAGATTAAAAAAATGTCATTCTCTTTTTAAGATATTGTCAATAGTAAAAAATCGTAGCAATAAAAATGCTACACCAAAGTTATGAAAGTAAAATAATGTAAAATGTAATATTTCACACATCAAATAACATATTTTTACCTGTCTGATAAGTAAGTAATTGCATATAAAAGATTTAGTATCTTAATATATTGCATGTATATTTTTTATTATTTGTTATAGCATGCTGAAATTTTAAATGAATGGGTTAAGAAGTCATTTGTGTTTAGGTTGTGCACATTTTTTTTTATGTAGCAAGTTATTATGTTATCGAAAATTGTTAAAATTAATTGGAAAAAAGCAAAGTAACCAACTTACAATTTCAAATTACCATTGCATATTTCATTATAGTTAATGTTATTTTAATAATACAGTAGCCCGTCGTTATATCGCGCATGCCGGGAGACATGGCAAAATGTGCGATATATCCGAATGCGCGATATATCGGGCGATATGATAAAAATTATACTTTTATGAACATCTATATATATAAAGAAGAAAAGTGTGTATGCATGATCCACCATAACTGGAGAACGGTTGAACCGAATTTCATGAAATTTATCTTGGTAGTCTTGAAATCACCCCACAAAAACATAGGCCATGTTTTGAGTTTCTACGACCAGTGGTTATCGAGATATTAGTGAAAAACGACACTTTTTCCTAGGAGTTTTACTCTCTAACTCCATGATTCACAACGAAAAAAGTTGGAAATTGTTGGTTTAAAACATGAAAGTCAGTTAAATCTCTGGGTTTTGTGAGAGTTTATTGAACGTATTAGACACTTTTAAAAATTGCAGGTTTGAGATATGAATTTAAATGGAAACTATCACCATGGTTTATTTCTCACAGGCTTACTCAACAACGAAAAATATTAAGACATCACAAGAAAGATCAATCATGCATAAAGCATTGATTGTGAAACACTTTCCAACTTTAATTTTATTTAAACATCTCTAAAAAAATGCGATACATTCAGTGTGTATGTGTGGTAATATATCACAATCGGCCCTATATGTTCCGGTGTAATTTTTATCATAGTTTTGCAAGGTAAATCCCGAGCAACGCTGAGTAATCGCTGCTAGTACGTAATAAAAATTCAGGAGTGAAAGTACAATAATAAAAAAGACAATAATAAAACCCTCATTCACTCCCGCCCCACCGACAACTCATGTTGTAACACTCTTGGGAAAACAAAAGAATGTAAACGAAAAATCAGAAAAAAAAATGGGAGACATAGCAGAAGCACGATATATCCGAATGCACGATATATTGAGGCGCGATATAACGAGGGGTTACTGTACAAAGCTAAATTAATGTTTCTTACATTTTCACTTCAATGGAATTGTAAATGAAATATTAATGCCAAAATGTTCTATTATACAGCTTTATTAAATTTTCAAACACTCTGAGGTATTTCAAACTCTATAATTAAGCAAAATTGTTTATAATTTGTTAATATGTGGTAGTGAAAAAAGGAATATAAGATGTGCTATATTAGAAAACCTGAACTTTTACAAATTACAGTGCATAGGTTAATGAATGACATTCAACTAGTATTTTATCTTAATTCTAAATCATTTTACAATTTATAACAACAACAACAAAAAATGAATAAAATAAAATGAAATAAAAATAAATAAACACGTAAGCATATTAAAAGTTAAATTCTGAGTTTCTTTTTAATGATTATCTTATAATATTTAAAGATAAAGATAGTATTCAGTAATCATTTCAGTTTCTGCATACTTTATCTGTAGGTACGCATACTTTAGCTGAATGTACTGAAGAATTATTCAAATAAAACGACTGGTTAAGCAATAAATATACAGGGTTCTTTTTCAAACTTTTATTAAAACACTAACTGAATGGAATCCTTTCATCTTTGCTCACAGAGTGAATTTGAGATATTATAAATATTTTATTTTAAGGAAATGTACAGCAATATTAATATTTTAAATCACCCATTTTAATATACATTATTGAAAATACTTCCAAATTTCATAAATATTATTTGATTTACTGACAAATTATTATTCCTTTACATCGAACAGAGAATAAAAGGGGAAGCAAACAGCAAAAGTTCCGATCGCGATCTGGAAGACCTACTCGCAGTGGGCCTACAAGCTGACACGTCAAAAGTTAGTGCTCCGGCCTCTGCTCTCGGAGGTGACGGGCACATCTAGGATTTTCGTGAGGTGGTTAATGTCATGAATAACCAGGGGTCTTTCTGATATTTTCTCGCAAAAGGAAATAGTTTGTTATTTTCAAATTCTCGATATACTTTATTTATAAAAAATATTTTTATGGAAAACGATTACCATATTGTTATTTTATTCCATGAAATAACACAAAACATCCGTTACAATTAACTGAGTACAACACAACAAAAAAATTAACTTTTTTTGCTTCTTCAAGAATTCTGAAATTTCTTTAACATTAGATAACCTAATACTATATAATTTTGAAGTGACATATTTATTCTAATTATACTATACTATTAGTATTATAACTGTTTCGATTGTCACATGTAATCTATACTATAAGCTGAAGCTTCCTAGTTTTTGAATTAGCAAATCTATGAATAACATTTTCAATGTTCACATTACTATCTCAATGAACATAAAATAAAGCAAGTCCATTCAACCTATCTTCTGTCTTTCTTGATTTCATCCATGTTTTGAGCCTTCTCAGTGTTGAGAAGCTTCTCTTTGCTCTTGCTGCGGATATTGACAAAGTGAGCAAAACTTACAGCAAAGACTTCAAAAATGGATAGGCTTTTTCGTCATAGTTGGAGAGTACGCGGCCTCATGGCCAAGATTAAAAATAAAGTCAATTTCAGTAACTAAAGCCAAAATAGATGAATAAACATTAAATGCACGATTAAAATAAGCATTAAAAGAGGCTTTTTTAGAAGAAATTGGGCGAGAGGAGTTAGTGGGAATACAAGAATTAGTGAAAGTAGGTTTACGAAAAACAGAAGTCTGAAAACTAAGAGAGTTATGGGAAACAGGAATATCCCAAAAATGTAAAAAAAAATCAGACTCATGTTCAATGGTAAAATTAATAGTGGGATAAAAATCATTGACATTATTCAAAAGATTAAGGAGGTCACACAAACTATGGTTCTAAATAATAAATACATCATCCATATAACAACACCAAAGAATAGGTTTAAGGGATAAAAAAGGCAAAATCCCATCCTCGAGCTCCTGTAACACAGCCTCAGCTAAAATGCCAGATAAGGGGCTACCCATAGGGGCACCCATTGTTTTCAAAACAGATATTATTACGAAGACCAAATTAATTTGTCTCTGTGACAATATTCAATGCAGAGGTTATTGCGTCAATAGTGGGAATAGTACAATTTTGACATAGAAGTTTTTTGGCAATAATCTTAATAGCAGTAGAAATGAGAACATTAGGAAACAGGGACACAATGTCAAAACTATGAAAAGTGCAATTTGAAGAAAATTAGTATTAAAGAGATTTAACCCTTTCGCAATGGTTGGCACACCCACGTGCCAGCTGCGAACTTGCATTCAAGGACGTACGGCACGCACTCGTGCCGGAAAGAACTTTACCCTAAACGGCGAGTGGCACGTATCGGTGTTTCTACGTGAAACGTTTTCATTTGAATTTATTTGTCTACTAGATGGTGTTAAATGCCCGTGGAAGCAACTTAAATGTATTTTGTAGGTGCTTGACCTTGGCAGAAGGAGAATCCAATGAATTATTTCTCCATTTGGAGCTGGGAAACATGGTTCCGTAAAGTAAACAAACAGCTCACTTCTCGCAGCATAAACAATTTTATAATTGAGTTCCGGGTCTCGTTCTGATTTTAGCTTTTATTGATTTTGTTGCTGAATTAGAGGAATATAAGAGAGTATTTTTTGGGGTGGGTGGGTGGTGGTGGTGTGTGTGTGTGTGTGGGGGGGGGTAAAGGAATGTGCGGCAATGAAATGATTAGGTTATTTCGGATAAAAGTATGGCTAGTTTGAAACGTTTTCTTTCTGTGGAAGAATATACGCGTATGGTAAACGAACCAGACAGTAATGAAAGCGATGCATATAGTGAAGATTTGTGGAAAAGTGTTATTTCTGATGATGAATGTGAAAATGCAATTGATTCTTCAGATTCTGAGCGTACTATTATTACAATGCCGCCAGCTTCAGTTGCAGTTTTTTCGAATGATGTTTGGAGATGTGATTTGAAAGATCTGAATTCTTTGGAGTTTTTGAACATACCTGGAATAAATTACAATATCATGCCGCCGAATTTAGATAAGGAACTTGATTTTTTTAGCATATTTTTTGATGATGAACTAGTAGAATTTATCGTAAAAGCAACTAATGAGTTTGCAAAGAAAAAATGGGAGAAAAGTCTCTCTCCTTCCACATCGAAGACTCCACCTATTCCAAATGTATTTACACCTGTGACAGGAAATGAATTTCGTGTGTTTCTCGCACTAGTAGTTTTGACGAGCATTGTCAGAAAACCAAATCTTAAAATGTATTTTTCTAAGAATCCAATTATCAGTACTCCTTTTTTCAATTCAGTTATGAGTCGCGATCAATTTATAGGAATATTACGTTACCTTCATTTTACTCTTGATAGTAATGCCCAAAAACTAGATAAATTGAAACCCGTGTTAGATGCATTAGTTTCAAAATTTAAATCTGTATACACTCCTAGAAGAAATGTGTGCACTGATGAATCTTTGTTCTCATGGAAAGGAAGGCTGGGATTTCGTCAATATATCCCCTCGAAAAGATCCAGATATGGAATAAAAATATATAAATTGTCAGAATCGGAATCAGGATATATATGGAATTTCCTTGTGTATACTGGAAAGGACATGGAATTATCAAGTTCTGATGGTGGGTATGGAGAACGTGTTGTGAAAACACTTCTAAGTGAACTTTTAGGAAAAGGATATACTTTGTATTTGGATAGATTTTTTACCTCTCCTGTACTCGCAAAATATTTGTTGTCTAACAATACGCATGTATGTGGTACAGTTTTAAAAAATCGGAAGGACATGCCAAAGAATTTTCCATCTGTACCTCTACGCAAAGGAGAAATTGCAGCAGTGCAAAAGGATGGTGTGAATGTCATTTTATTCAAAGATAAAAAGAAGGATGTCTTAATTTTAACAACTCTTCATACTGACAAAATGCAAAATTCTGAAAAGAAAGACCGGAAAACATCCGAAGACATTTTAAAACCAAATTGTATTTTGGAATATAACAAATATATGGGGGTGTGGATATTGGGGATGCGTCTCTAACGCATTATCCAGCTTATAGAAAAACTATCAAATGGTACAGAAAATTATTTTTTGGCTTTCTAGATATTGCAATATTGAATGCTTATTGAATAGTCTTTTTGACAATAAGAAAGGGAAAAAATCCCCAATCTTGCAGTTTCGTCTTCATCTCATAGAGCAACTTATTGAAATGTTCTTTACCCCTGAACAATTCAGTAGAAGTAGTTATCTCATCCCCTCTCCTCTCCGTCTAACTGGAAGACATTTTTCAAAATTGTGCTCTGATACAGGTAAAAAAGACCTCCGAAGAAGATGTATAATTTGCTCGCAAACTACAAAAGGCAAAAGAAGGCGCATAACGACTTATTATGAAAGCAAAGATTGCAATGTTGGTCTGTGCGTGGATACTTGCTTTGAAATATACCATACGCAAAAGATGTATTAATTAATGAAAATAGCTACGCTATTTTCTTGTGTATATATGTACATAATTTCTATTAGCTATATAAATATTTCATTACCATCATTTCAATATTTTTTCTGATTAACTGATAATTATTTTAATCAAGGTAAGTAATCATTTTTAATACACTAAAATTTTTAATATTTTGATAAAAGAAAATTTGTATGAAAAATATACATCAAATAGAAAATAAGAATTTCCTTTATTCCTGAAAATAGTAGAATGCTGTGTTGAACAGGTGATTTTTAGTGAATTTTTTTCGAGAGTTAGGCTTAGCGCAAAAAAATAGCAGTCTTTTGGGCACATTTCAGAAACGAAGCGCTCCGGCCTTTGGGCCACGGTAGTTTCGGAATGCCGCCGTCGCGAAAGGGTTAATGAAATTTTCAGTAGAACTTATAGGATAGACATGGTTAATAAAAATGGTTTAAGAAAATAAGCTAACGCTTTTTCAATGAAATAGATAGGACCATTACACTTTGACACAATAGGACACATGGGTTGGTTAACTTTATGGAGTGCCAGGTAAGGGGCTACCCATAGGGGCATCCGTTGTTTGCAAAAATATATTATCATGAAAACCAAAGTAATTTGCCTCTGCGACAATGTGAGAGGCCCTAAGTTTGCTTATCCCTCTGCTAACTTCATTTCTGTTAATTTAATTCTTCCTGTGGAGAATGCTTTGATTCATGTGGCTCAAGCCCATAAGGAGAGGGGTAGATTTGTTATGTATCATTCAATTTCTAATGTTTATAATGATAATAAATTTAAAAATAAACTTAATTTGTCTTTTCATGTTGAAATCACTGATCTCAATAAGCTTAA
Source organism: Amaurobius ferox (assembly GCA_951213105.1). Lineage (NCBI taxonomy): Eukaryota > Metazoa > Arthropoda > Arachnida > Araneae > Amaurobiidae > Amaurobius > Amaurobius ferox. The sequence goes on along the minus strand of OX578142.1, from coordinate 17,167,650 downwards.
ATCTTGTCCTGATTTAGTTACGTTATCTGCCGATAAAGCTAAACAATTTGTTCTCGGTAATGGTGATGATTATGTTTATTCCATGCAGAAGTGTATTGCAGAGATGGCTTGCATTCACGTTAAAAAATTCCCTATTGCTAGTATAAACTCTAGGATTGCTAAACTTTAAAAAATCTTCTGATCTTCCCCCTATTATTAAATCTGCTGTTTTCCATACTTTTCATCAATCACCCCAAATTTTGGGGCAAATTAAACTCCATAAAGTTAACTATCCCATGCGTCCTGTTGTGTCTAAGTGTAATGGTCCTATCTACTTCTTAGAAAAAGCATTAGCTAATTTTCTTAAACCCTTTTTTAATAACCATGTCTATCCTATAAGCTCTAGTGAAAATTTCATTAAACATCTCTTTAATACTAATTTTGTACCAAATTGCACTTTTCATAGTTTTGATGGTGTGTCCCTGATTCCTAATGTTCTGGTTTGTACTTCTATTAATATTATTGCCAAAAAACATCTATGTCAAAATTGAATTATTCTCACTATAGACACAATAACTTCTGCATTAAACATTGTCGTAAAGACAAATTAATTTGGTTTTCGTGATAATACATTCTAGCAAACAATGGGCGTCCCTATGGGTAGCCCCTTAGCTGGCATTTTTGCTGAGACTGTGTTACAGGAACTCGAGAATGAGATTTTGCCTTTTTTATCCTTTAAACCTATTCTTTGGTGCCGTTATGTGGATGATGTGTTTATTATTTGGAACCATAGTTTGAGCACCCTCCTTAATCTTTTGGATAATGTCAATGATTTTTACCCCTCTATTAATTTTACCATTGAATATGAGTCTGATTTTTCTTTACCTTTTTTGGATGTTTTTGTTCATAACTCTCTTGGTTCTCATACTTCTGTTTTTCGTAAACCTACTTTCACTATTTATTGTATTCCCGCTAACTACTCTCACCCAATTTCTTCTAAAAAAAGCCTTTTTTTAATGCTTATTTTAATCATGCATTTTATGTTTATTCATGTAGGCTTTAGTTACTGAAATTGACTTAACCTTTAACCTTGGCCATGAGGCGGCCTACTCTTTCTATTTTATTTATAAAATCTTTTCCCATATTCGTTATAATTTTATTCATCCTAATACTAACATTGTTCCTGTTTCTGATCTTATGCCGTATAAATTTAGTCTTCCTTTTCACCCTGTGATATTTCATTCCATTCATTTTTGTCATGAATTTAAATTTAAGCCAGCTCATTCTACCGTTACTACTTTATTTAATCTTATTCGTTTAGATAAATTTAAGGATAAAAATAACTTTATGTGTCAGGCTGAGGTGTACGTTGTCTCCCTGTTATCTTCTAAAAATAACTTTAAAATCTACATTGGTAGTACTAAACGTACTGTTGGTATTTGTTTAGCTGAACATGTTCACGATGTTAAAAATGGTAAACTGTCCATGGCTCTTGCCCAGTATGTTATTAATGATAATTTTTATCCTATCATATGTTTGATAAAAACTTCTTTTTTAATTAGCTGCAATAGCCTCCGTAATATATTGCTTTATGAATCCCTTTTTATTTATCTTTACCGTGAATCTGTTTGTAATTTTGATCCCGTTTAGACCTTTAATTATGCTTGGTGTCTCGTTTTCGACTCACTACGTTGAAAACCCAGACCACATGACAGACCCGAAGGCTTACTGTTGCTAAGCGTGTGGCCGGGAACTAGCGACTCACTACATGCCAAACCTTTATATGATTTTTCTGAAAATTTAGTTGATGCTTTATTTTATTTTTTGACAACATTCCTATTAGTTACCATTTAATTTATGAACATTTTTCCTTTTATTGTAATTCATATGTACATAAAAGGAAAAAGGTTATATGGTTAAATTATATTTTAAATGCCTCGTATTTAAAAATGTAAATTCTGTCTGGCAGTTATGGCCTATATTTAAGCACATGTTTGCCCCTTAATTTCACTTCGCCCCTTATGAAGAGCATAGTAATGTCTGAAAGTGCTATGGCCATGTGATTTTTGTATATTGTAAAAGGAGATTTTAATAAAAGACTTTTAATTGTGGCCAAATTTTTTGGAGGTCTTTATTTTTAAAGTATTAACTATTTTGACATGAGCAGCATATGGGGGAGGAGGGCGATAGGACACCCCATATGCTGCTCTTTTACCCAATTTTACCTTGTTTTCAGGACACACGTGAGACCAAAACAATATAAAATCAATCAAAATTAAGCATTTTTGAAAATCATCAAAAATTTTACATTAAAAAACACTGTTTTTGTTCAAAAAACATACGTTTTTGAAAATTGTAGAGACCGAAACGATATAAAATCCATCAAAATCAAGCATTTTGAGTCGATAGACTAAGGAGATAGTCTAAACCTTTAAAAAACGAGTGTTTTTATGCAAAAACTATGCATTTTACGTAAATGAAGAAGATCTGAAAAATAAATTGGGCAATTATAGGACACTTGAAGAAAAACAAAACCTTACGTTTCTTAACATAGATGAGGCCGAAAATGATATAAAATCAGTCAAAATACCCTCCATTTTTAAAATAATGATAAAAAATTAAGGCATAAAAATCAATAAAGAAAAAATTAATGCATCCCTAAAATAGAATAACATTTTTTAAAGAATAAAAAATTAAATATATAAATTAAAATTTAAAATCATAAATATAAGTGTCATTTCCATTTGCACACCTTTTAGTCCTTTTATAAATGAATTTTGGTTTTGTTTTATTTAAATATTCCATATCTATTTCAATATTTTTTATTGAACCTTGGGGGGAGAAATACTTGAAATTCGTCGGAAACTACAATATAGTATTTATCCCTATTTTTGGTTGATACTTGTTTGACTTCAATTATAGCATATTCTTCATAAATATTTAATTCACATAATTTCTTTGTTGGTATATATATTTTTCATTAATGTATTAGATATTAAACTATACATTTCTTTTACATATTTATGTATTAATTCAACTAAATCTGATCTTAAATATTTTAAATTATAATTTCACAAGTTTATCAGTAAGTTTCATTAGATTATTAATTTCTTCAATAGGATCCATCTGAGCAAGCTCTATTTATTTAGAAATATTTTTTAGCCAAAAGGATATCGCCTTAGAAATATAATGCTATCACCTTAGAAATCAAAATCTAACCAATCTTCGTAATTTGTAAATCCTCTTTTTCATTTCTTTAATAAATTTATCTTTATATTCTTCATTAGTTTTAAATTCGCTAAATATTCTTTGAGATATATTTTTTTGTTCATTTTCAGAAATATTAATAGAAACATCAGGATCAAATCTATTTAATACATTAACCATTCTAGTTACTTTACCTACAAAACATTTATCATCTCCAGCTTTTAATTCATCTTTTAACACTTTTATAATTCATCTTTATTCTCGTCATTTAAAATTCTATTAAATACCACAATTAACATTTCTCTAAATTTAAGAGTATGGAAATCGTCATCTAGTAAACAAATATATCTTTTAATTTCTTTAGATATATTTAATTCTTTAATGCATTCATCTAAATCATATTTAACATCTGTATTTAATAATTTTATGATAGAATCACTCAAAGATTTTTGAATATAACTATTATGTACATTCTGAGAATCAATATATACATTTGCTTAAAACTGGAGATAAGATCACTTTATCTTCATCAAAATATACAGTATCTAATCTAGGTAAAAATATTAATACATTTAAGGATGTATGACATTAAAGAAGTCATTATCATCTAAAGCATTTAACGGCTTCCCTCTAAAAAGATGCCGTATAAAGAGGCACTTCTTCGGCATTGAAAACAATGAGCTTCCGTCGAACTCTCTAGAAAGTGTTTTAAAAAATGTTTCCTTATAAATGAAGCTAAATCTCAAGTCAAAAACTGTGAAAAGTTGCGCGAGTATTGTAAAACTCAGAATATTCGTGGTTATTCAAGATTAAAAAAATCTAATTTTATATCTTTTATTATAGATCAAATGAAAAGAAAAGAATTTGTTACAACATTTAATTTTTCAAATTGTTTATTTTTAAAACCTCAAATTAAATGTAAGATTTGTGATGAATATTATAAGCCATCTTATATAAAAAATTATTTAAGATAAAAAAAAAAACATAAAATTGCTTTATTTAGTGATGTAACATACCTGCCAACCTGGGAAAATTGGAATGTGTAAAATTTTGCGTGAATGACATTTAATGATTTTTTTTAAACTACACGCGCAAACGACATTTCTAATGAATTTAACTATGCACAAATACCTGCATTAAAAAAATACTGCATTAAATATCAGGCATAGTACTGGTAGAATATGAAAATTCAGGACACCAATTTTATAAAATTTCAGGACAATAAATTATAAAATAAAAAATATATAAAGGTTTTATCCGGTGAAAATTATTTTATAATGAAAACAAATATTTATGTTTGGTAAAACACAGGTTTAAACTAAGAGTAACAAATATTGATCTTTAATAATAATAATAATAATTAAAAAAAAAAAAATAGCACTAAATTATGTTCCTGCCAAAATGGTTTCCTTTTTATTTGCCTAAATTATTGCTTTAATACCACTTATTGGAAAATATTCTTTCACAGAGTTCATACCCATTTTTCAAAATAGAAAAATTTGTATTATGCAACTACAATTAAAAAATTAACCTTAATAATTAGCCATAATATGAAAATAAGCTAGTTCAATCGATCTAATATGCAACATTTAAATGATGGGGATGGATGGAAAAAGATATTAACGTACTCTCGGCAATTCACGCGAAGTAACTGAATTGCGCAATAGCACTGTTTATGCGAAAATAATTAAGAAATTAACCATAATAATTAATTAGAATATGAAAATAAGCTAGTTCAATCGATCTAACATGCAATACTTAAATGATGGAGATGGATGGAAAAAGATACTAACGTACTCTTGGTAATTCACGCGAAGTAACTGAATTGCGCAATCGCACTGTTTATGTGAAAATAATTAAGAAATTAACCATAATAATTAATTAGAATATGAAAATAAACTAGTTCAGTCAATCAAAAATGCAATAGTTAGAAGATTGAGATGGATGGAAAACGATACTTTTGTTCTCTCGGCGATTCATAAGAACAAACTGAATTGCGCAATCGCAGTGTTTATGCGAAATTAATGAACAAAATAACATTTTAGCAATTTATGCTGAATTAGACAACCTTTGAAGAAGTATACTTATTACTTTCATAAAATAAGCGATCGAGATCTTCATTTACATTACACACGGCCGTAAATCTCCGTTAATTTGATTGGTATTACCCTGCATTTTATTATGGATTTGCTACGATCCCGGGAATGTTAGAAATCCGTGCTGAAAAAGCGTAAAATGGTGTTTCCGAGGAATTATACCACGTCTGGTTAATTAATAAATTTCAAACAAAAAAGGCCGGAGAATTTCGCTGAAGATTGATTTCCTAGTAATGTTAAAAAATTCAAATAAATGCGGAAATGCGTAAAATATAGCAATACATGCGTAAAAGCGTAAAGAGCAGTTAAAATGCGTAAATTTTACGCATAATGCGTAAAAGTTGGCAGGTATGATGTAAGGTTAGAGTATCTAAAATCTAGATCTAAAAAAGAACTTGAAGATTATTGTAAAACACATAATTTTGAAAATTATAAAAATTTAAATAAATCCGATCATATTAATTATATAATGGATCAAATTGAAAGACAGCAAATTTCAAATATGTTTCCTTTTGATAATGATATATTTTCTAAACCAAAAAAACCTAGACAAACTCAAATAAAATGTGAAATGTGTGGTGTATATTATAAACCATCTTCATTTACGAAGTCTGAAACATAGAAATGCAATTTTATTTTCTGGTGGAGAAGTTATAGAAGTAGAGTTAGGTTTTAAGTGTAGATTAAAAACATATTGGATTATAAATATTCAAGAGATCCTTGATCTTTTTGAGTTTTTAAAACGTAGAAGAAGGGGAATTGTTCATGATTTAATTAAAGAAAAATTAAATGCAGAAAAGCATTTAAGAAAAGCATAAAAGGAGATGGTGATAATGAAGAACCTCAAGAACATTCATTTAAAACACGGAATACAGAAATATTTATGAGCACAAATCAATGCGTTTTATGATAATGCTATTGAAAAAATAATAGCGGAAGCTGACGATTTTGAAAAAAAAAGCATCTGGATGGCCTCTCTATCAAATTAAATGTTTAGAATTGGCAATCAATAAATATGAACCTTTAAAAGGATCGACTTATATTGATTTACCTGAAGAACTTAAAAATAAAAAAGCAATTTTAAATGTTAAAAATAATGATAATAAATGTTTCATGTGATCTATTTTATCTGCAATTAATCCAGTAGACAAAAATGGTGAAAGAGTTATAAAATATAAAGAATTTAAAAATGAATTACATTTCAAAGGAATTAATTTTCCTGTTTCTTTAGATGAAATTATAAAATTTGAAAAACTGAATAACATATCTGTTATACTGTATTACAATATTACTGTATTAAAACACACTAAAAATAAATTAGAAAAACAGGTAAACTTGTTTTATATAAAAGATGATCAAAATGATCATCATTGTTGGATTAAAAATGTCTAGATTATTAAGATGTCAGATGGGTGATAATCAAGCATTTTGGTGTGATAGATGTTTAATAGATTTACATTCAAAGGAAAAATTAAAAAAGCATGAAGAAGATTGTAGTAGAAATATAGCTTGTAGAGTTGAAATGCCAGAAAAAGATAAAAGTATATAATTTGTTAATTATAAACATTCAATGAGAGTACCATTTGCTATATATGCAGATTTTGAATGTTCTTTGAAAAAAATTCATACATGTCAACCTGATAACACAAACTCCTATACAATGAGATATCAAAAACATATTCCAAGCGAATTTTTTTATTATATTAAGTATGAACATGATTACTTTAAACCTCCAGTTCATAATAAAGGAACTGATACAGGGAAAAAATTTGTGTCTATGTTAAAAGAAGATGCTACTGAAATTAAAAAATTTATTAATGAAAAAGAAAAAAATTAAAGATATCAAATCAATGATAGATTTTGATGAGAATCATTATAAACAAACTAATATTTATCATATATGTGAAAAAGAAGTTTTGTCAGAGAGTGAAGATAAAAAAGTATTTGATCATTGTCATTTAACTGGAAAATATAGAGGACCAGCTCATAATGATTGTAACTTAAACTATAAAATTCCAAATTTTATACCTACATATTTACAAAATTTATCTGGATATGATGCTCATTTGATAAATCTAGAATAGATGTTATTCTTAATAGTGAAGAAAAATATATATTTTTTAATAAAAAATTTGGAAATTATTTAAAATTAAGATTTCTAGATTCATTTAAATTTATGTCTAGTAGTATAGACACTTTATCTAAGAATTTAAGGAAATCCATGTTTAAAGAAACTGCAAAACATTTTCCTGAAGATAAATTAGATTTAATTACAAGAAAAGGTGTTTATCCTCATGATTATATAGACTCTGGAGAAAAGTATAATGAAACACAATTACCACCTAAAAAATAATTTTATAACACACTAGCCGCCTTTGGCGACCAGCCTGTTCGCTACCCTTGAAAATTCTGACCGCGGCAAACTCGCTGAACCATAACCCCGTGGCGTTAACAAAGTTTTAGTTTAATGGCATTAAAACTAATAATGAAATTTTAAGATAAAAAATAATGTTCTAGGGGGGTTCTTGAAAATTGATTTGTAAAGTGAATTTACTCTAATGTTTGTGAACTGTGAGATCCTGAGGATTTTTGCACCTGTAACCCTGTGCAGTTTGCAGTTGCGTAATTACTATGGCATCATTTTAGGATGGATTGTCTTGTGGGAATAAGGAACTTTTAGACTTATGATTTTTGTTTTTTAAACGCCGCATATAAGTTGACCCCCTCACTTTGAAGTGGTTTTTTGTCACAAATTTCTTGACTTATATGTGAGTATATACAGTACTTTAAAGTATTTGAAGATGCTTATTTATGCTCTATATGACACTAATAATTTAAAAAAGAAGCAGAAGAATAAAATGAATTACTACTCTGTTCAGATGCAACGGAAAAGAAAAATGTTTTTTGGAATACTTCATTAACATAAAAATAAGAGGATAAAAATTAAAAGCACAATAAATAACTCATTTTTATTTTTTAAAGAAAATTATCATAAATTTTTATACTAATTGTAAAAATATAAAAGTTCTGTTTATATAAATTGCAATTCTATAAAAAGTCAGATAGGTGGAATTGGATGTTTCAATTATATTCATGAAATCCTATAAAAATAATTATTATTTTATGAAAATAAGAATTCATAATGAAAAATAATATTAAGAAATGAATGTTGTGCCTTTATTAATTTAAATAATTTAAAAGTAAACATGGATCATTGGATAGTTTTGGATGTTTCAACATTCTATATGTGAATAATATATACTCGCTAAATAACAAATAAAAAATAATCGATATTTTGTGAAAATATGAATTAAAAATGAAACAGCATACATTGAAATAAATGTTATTCATTGTTTAATTAAAATAATTTGAAACTAAACATGGATGGAAAAGGATGCTTTTGGATGTTTCAACAATACATAGAAATATCAATTTTTTTTATGAAAATACAAATTAATAGTGAAACATAATACAGTACAACCTCGAAAATTCGGACTCGTCCGGACTTTGCCGATTCCGGATTTTCGATTTTTCCGGATTATAGAATTTGAATAAAATTCAGATTTGATATTAACTAAATACACTATAAAGCACTATTTTTAGTAAAAATAATGGCAAAAGTTAAGTTAATCAATTAAAACATATGATTTAATCTAAAAAATAGGACAAAAGAAATTTCTAAGAAAAAATATACACATTAATAATTTAGAATGTGTGAACGAAACGAAACGATAAAATTCCATTTTATCATTTCGTTTAAATATTTGAATTAACATTTGTTATTTCATTAATTTTGGTTTATGGGAAAGCAGTTTTCTTTACCCTGTAGATGGACATTACTTCTGCTCGGTTATAATGCTTCTTTGTTCAAGACCTTTAATTGCATGATCGATTTTTTGCATAAGATTATCAATGGGTATTTTTTCTTCTCCACATTTATCGTCACTACTTCGATCTTTTTTTATTTAATATCATATCGCGAATTTCGCCATCATTCAATTTATTTACGATTGGCGCATCATCATCAAAGTGCAGAACTTCCGTTATATCGGCTTTGTCGAGACTTAATGAAGCGCCGGAAGATTTAATGCAGTGCCGAGATTTAATAAAGATCGAGGATTAGCACTTTTAACGATATATTTAAAGGTGTAAATGTGTTTAAACCGTTATCGCTATTAACGAACGAAAAACAAAAAATAAGAACTTAAAAGTTTTATTTATTATCTAGCATCTATATAATGTTATGTTTAAAAAGACTGATGACTCTGAAAAAAGTAAAAACTTTATTAGTAATAGTCAAATATGTAAAAAATATCGCAGTAGTAGATAAAATAAATATCTTTTCCAAAAAAAAAAAATATCGCTCCTCTCAATGATTCTTCTAAATTACGATGAGTCATTACTAGGTTACAGCAGCGCCCGGACGTGGTGGGGCAGGGAAAGCGAAGAAAGGAATTTGCTTAGTTCCTAATCGCAAACGCAGCCGACTGTCACCGGTGGCAAGCCGACCCCTTTGAGAGGTCTGTGGGTTAATGACCTTGTTGCTCGGTTCTGTGCGATACGATATTATTTAGTCATTTATTTGCTATTTATAGTATGTAAATATGGCTTTCTAAACAAAAAATGCAAAATATACAGTCGATTTCAAGCTGACACGTTCCGACGAGAACGAAAAAATCGTCAAATATCGGGAGGGGGAGGAGATTCTGAAGACAAAGCAGAATACATTGAAGAATGGAAATCGTACTACGAAATGAACAAAATAAATTTCCGGGAGCGTTAATATGAATTCTCGGGATTTTTAGATTTAATTGAACATCAGTGATAAAATGTTACGATAACGTTTTAAAGTGTTTAATATTAAAAATTACATTGTTTCAGAAAAATGTCTTTTTCAATAATGAGAAAAGGAAATTTTGATAATAAAAATTCAGTATTTAAATAACGATGTATATTTTACGCGAAATAATTCATCAGGAGTTGTGACTTGAATAAGGGGAGGAGGGATTAACGCTAACAACGCAATTCACGCTACAACCACGAGTCTATCTATCTACGGCCGTCCATCTAAACTTTCGTTTCATTTCCGGGTTCAGAAAGTCGACCGGAAAATACGGTAACATAAATAATCTTATGTATAAAATAAATAATCTTACCCACCCTGTTGTTTTTCAAATCCGCGACTTCGTCAGTCTGGAAAAAAAAAAAATAACCGAAAATTTGGAAAACGTCCGGATTTTGGATGTCCGGATTTTCGAGGTTGTACTGTACAAAGAAATGAATGGCGTGAATTTTTTAAACAAAATAATTTGAAACGAAACACGGATGGAAATAGATGCTTTAATATTATATGATAAAAAAATCTATACGTGTGATATCGCACAAAAAAATTAATAATAATATTTTATGAAAATATGAATTAATAAATGAAACATAGTACGAATAAATTAATGTTGTAATTTTTTTTAAAAGATATAATTTAAAACCAAGCATGAATGGAAATGGATGTTTTTAGATAACAATATAACAGATTGAAAATATGAAAAGCAATCAGTAAATAAAAAATTGTAATACATAAAAAACTACTGATTATTTCCGGTGCCAATGATGTAGATTTTTCTATAATAACATGAAAAGTTTTGATTTCGGAGATTTTGAATCACGATAAACGTTTTTCAGCATGATTGTGACATTTTTCTGTGAATCGAATTGCGAGTGAAAATTGACTAATTGAATAAATGATTTATCAGTCTGTAGTGTCAGCAAAGTGAAAATAGCAGAACTTTATGCAGATGCAAGATGAATATACAGAAAAATCAAAATGGCTTCAATAAATTTTCACTAAATATTGTTAGAAATCCAAAATTGTGCTGTTTTCTGTAACATTTTTGGGGAACTCAATAACTCGGAAAATTTGTAACAGTTGGCATCTCTGCTGCTGCTATAAAATGGACATATGGTTTTCTGTTCAGGGCAGGCTCTATTAATAAAAGGGTAAGAAGAAGTAACTGTTCTTGTAACAAAAAGGCATGCAAGGCACTGTGGCCTTCTAAAACTGGAAGGGAGATCTTTGCTTTAATGAAGTTGTCCTATTAAGGAAAACTAGAGCAACGTAAATAAGCACGAATGACACAATAATGCAGTATACAGTTGTTTCGAGTATATGCTGGATCCCTGTTGTCACTGCAAGAGAACCAACAAACCTGAAGTCCAAAAGAGGAATGGATGGTAAAGGAAGGAGGAGGATTATATACCCAAGAAATGGATTAAAAGAGAGCTAGTCAGAAAGCACTATGAAGAACAGCCCAGCTAATCCGAAATGAGAAGTAACACACAAAATTAGCATGCACCCAAACACAAGACAAATCAAGTCTGACACAAGAATAAATAAGACCCAAAAAGATGAAAAATAGGTTAAAATGACATATAAGAACTCCAAAGGAATAGAAAGAAGTAAGTGGGAATTTTTTTTACATGGCACTACACCAGACTATGGAAAAAAGTGGAGTACTGGACAAGTCATTAACTAAATTACTAAAATTTTTCCAGATGTGGAAGGCTTCAAAGAAGTCAAGACCATAGATCGATGTGCATTTTTATATGATCCTTGCTGAAGAAAACTCAAAATGGTGGTCAAATTGATAGCAATGCTGAACAACTGAAGATTTATTAAATTCCTGTTTTCTGACATAGTTTTCATGTTCCTTAATACAAAATTTTAAAGCACATTTAATTTGACCAATATAAGAACATTTCTAAAGGCTAATTAAGATTAGAAAATCTGAACTTATTAGAAGGTTAAAATGCAATATTGAATTTGAATGTTTTAAGGATTTTAGCAATCTGCTGACTGACTTTCGGAAAAAAATGGTAAAATAATAGTGTTATTGAAATCTTTTTCAGAAGTTAGTTTGGAGGAAGGTTTAGAGAATTTTTGAATTGCATGATCAACAATGCTGGGAGATAAACAACGATTGACAGTGATAGCTTTTATATAATGGATCTCAGAATTGAGTAAACCCATAGTAGAACAAACCTTCAAAGCGCGATGGACAAACATATTGAAAGCAGCAATTTTCTGGTTAGGCAAGTGGTGGGAATTTTTATGTGGAGGTAGAGAGACCAAAAAAGGTTAACAAAACACTGTAATCAGAAAATTATCATCATTGTGGATGACTAAGACAACCAAAAAAGCAAAACGATTGTTCTTTTCCATTTCATAGGTAAACTGAATGCAAAGATCAATGGAATTCAAAGTATCTAAAATACCATCACTATCATTAAAAGTGGGATCCAGAAGAGCAATACTGTCATCAACATAACGGATCTTCCATATCACATTTTTAATGATATCAATGGTATTTTGGATACTTTGAATCATACTCATTCTTGCATTCAGTTTACCTATGAAATTGAAAAGAACTGTCTTGAATTTTTAGATGTCTTGGTCATCCTCAATGATGATGAATTTCTCACTATGGTCTTTCACAAACCTTTCTCGGTCTACATAATCCACCACATAGAAATTCATGCCATCTGCCTAACCAGAAAATTGTACTTTCAATATGTTTGCCCATATCACTTTAAATGTTTGTTCTACTATGGATTTGCTCAATTCTGAAATCAATTATTTAAAAGCAGTTGCTGTTGATCATGGTTTCTCTCAAAGTATTGTTGATCAAGCAATTTAAAAATTTTCTAAGTTTTCCTTCAAACTAACTTCTGAAAAATATTCCAATAACACTATCATTTTACCATTTTTCCAAAAATCAGACAGCAGATTGCCAAAATCCTTAAAACATTCAAATTCAATATTGTGTTTAAACCTTCTAATAAACTCAGATTTTCTAATCATAAAGATACTTTAAAAATTTCTAATAGTTGATGCATTAACAGTATTTCTTGCCTGAGTTTTTTGTCAAACTAAACATAATTTAAAAATTTTATACAGCAATTTAATAAATCTTCAATGGCTCAGTATTGCTATCCATTTGACTACCATTTTGAGTTTTCTTCAGCACGGTTCATACAAAAATGCACGTCGATCTATGATCTTGACTTCTTTGAAGCCTTTCACATCCAGAAAAATTCTAGTAATTTAGTTAATGTCTTTGTAATAACTTATCCAGTAATCTATTTTTTCTGCAGTCTGGCGGAGTGCCCTATAAAATAAATTTCCCACTTTCTTCTTTCTATACTTTTGGGGCTCTTGTCAGGATCATATTTAAGAGGGGGGGGGGGGGGGGGGGGTTTATATGACCTCTGAAATTGAAAAGTTCCAAATGCTTCTTAAACACACGTATGATAAAAAAAAAAATCTATCGAAATCCCACTCAGTTTGTCGTTTTGAAGTCCTTGAATTAGAAAATCAAACCCATTTTTACCTCCAATAATAATAATTTTATATAAAGGAATAAGTAAGGCATATTTAGAAATCAGCAAAACCTGAAGCCTCCAAATTTGGAAAAATCTTGGCTGCTGAAGAAGCCTGTGGCTTCATATGATGATCAAAATGTGCCATTTAAGTAATTAAACATAAGTTATATTACATATAGTAATAAATTAAAAAGAGCCCAAATTTAAAAGATATATAAAATGAAGAATGGGCATTACAAGTTGACAGAATGAGCATTACAAGTGACATTATAAAGTGAAGAATGAGCATTACAAGTGACATTATAAAGTGAAGAATGAGCATTACAAGTGACATTATAAAGTGAGTTTTTATTTATCATTTTGGATGAATAATCAGAGATGAAATGAGAAAACGACTCTTTACTGAGATTATGTTTAAAAAAATACTTTCTTCACCCATTTAATTTATAAGTAACAATACAAAGCCCTTCTTATTAGAACTCATCAGCACCAAATATTCGTGACTGCAATGGTAGCAAAACAAACATGTCATATGCCACAACTGTGTGTGTGTGTGTTAGTGTTTTTAAAAACATTTGAATGTGATTAAACTTTCTATGCACATATACAAAGATATTATTTTCTTTGATTATGACATAATTATGAAAATTTTTAAAATTTAATGATTTTAAATTAAAAGTGCAAGATATTTAGAATACAAATATAAATAAATTCAAAGACAATAATTCATTTTATCTATATATTAATTTTAAACTATAACAGTCTGCTCAAATAAATTTTCATTCCATATTTGTTATTGATAAGAAATCAATGAAACTGTGTTTTAATTTAAGAATAAATGCTATTTAATTTTGATAATTTAGAAACATTCGGACTCTAATAATTGAAATTAAAATCACAGAAGAAATTGAAAATAAAATATCAGGGTTAAGATGTTATGAAACATGACATCCGGTACATACAGGCATTGCATGCATTTTTTGCTGCATCCAGGCAGAACATATTTATGTTCTGTTACTGTAGTTTCATACGACTTGAATGTTGCGAAGAGCAATGCTTTATTATGACTTCGAAATGTTGTCGAACAATCAAGTCTTCAATTTCTTATTTGAATTATAATTTTTCTGTATCCGGCTATAATTTACCCATCTGCATTCTCCGTACAGAGCAAACTCTTATTACTTAATATGGGACACTGAGACTTTCATCCGCTAATTGAGAATTTTGTTTCATATGTAATTTCAAATTTTCATATATAATTTCAAATTTTCTGTTTCAATTTTTATCTATTTTTGGCATTTATTTTAACCTGGCCCATGCCTGACCCATGGGAAAGGTTGAACTTTGACCCCTTGAGATTGATGTAAACTTAATGTAAAACTGAACCCTTCCAAATTGAATTTCAAAATATGCCTCTGGTTCTTAAGTGTATCATTTTAACCTATCTTTCATCTTGTTGGATTTCATTGATTCTTTCACAAATTTGATTTGTCTTATTGTATTCCTGCTGTGTTTTGGCACACAACAATCTTATGTGTTAGTTCTCGTTTCAAATTGGCTGGACTGTTAATGGTGCTTTCTGATTGGCTTTCTCTTAATCCAAGTCTTGGGTATATAATCCCCCCTGCTTCTTTCTTTTGCGTCCATGCCTCATTTGGACTTCGTGTTTGTTGGTTTTTTTGAATTGGTGAAGGGGATACAGCATATCCTCAAAACAGCTATATGCTGCATTATTGTATCAGTTGTGCTTATTTACATTGCTCTAGTTCTCCCTATCCTTCGCACAAAGTGTATTTAACTTATTGATTGTCCTGTTTAGTATAATATTTTAGAAGATGGTAAGTTCATCCTAACTGCAGCATTTTAATTTGTTACAAACTAAATAAATAATAATAAAAGGGGTATATGACTATTATGAAACAAAAATGATTATGAAAAATTAAAAAAAGTATTTAGCTAGAATACCTGTATCTGGTCATTTCCACCATCAGTCAAGTATGATAGAGCCCAAACAGTGTCAACAAGTATCTAAAAGAGAAAACAGAATAGAAAATATAATTAATACAAGGAAGATATTTTTATTTAAGAGTGCTGGAGTACTTTTAGCTGTTAAGTTTGTCAAATGACAGGATGAATGAAGTATAGGGTGAACATGCCAGTGAATGATTTGTTTCTCCTTTTAGTGCCCAAAACAAGCACAAATAAAGTTACTCAATTGGAAAACATATTTTCATAGTTTTCTGTTTTGTTTAAAGTAAGTTTAGGTCAAATTGATCTAGACAGTCACAACCACATATATGGAAGAAAATTGCTTCTTAATTATGTCTTCCACTGTAGATTGCTATATTTGCTCACAAATACTAAAGTAAGAAATTTGTCCTGTTCTACAAAAACCAAAATAGAAGATTTATTTCTGATGTAGGATAAGTTTTAATAAATATAGAAACAATTTAGGTTTCAGAAAATAAAGAATTTTTAATTTTAGATTACTACCATTTTCAGAATGTGCACTCAAGATAGTCAGAATACTGGCTTGGTGAAACATGTTTTGCCAGTGAATGACCACAGGGGGTCATTTATGGGAATTTTTTAAAAATTGTTGGAAGTACACCTATTTGCAAGAATTGTGACTAGATGGTGATGATACATTATAGTATAACTTTCTAATAGTTAAAAAAAGTAGGCATAGAAAAATTAGGTGGCTACAATTATTTTGAGGGCATTTTTTAACTATCTTCTACAAGTCAAAACAGTGTCTTTTCATAAAACATGCAAAGAAATTTGCAGTTGTTAAGAAAAGACATCTGTTCTGATCTAAGGAAGAGGGCTAAAAATCACCTCCAAAACAATTGTAGCCACCTAATTCTGATATGTCTGTTTCCCTTAAGGAAAAAAATTATATTCTAACAAGAAGTTATACTTATTGTGCATTATAGTATTTATTAGTAAATTGGCAAAACATTTCCCTACCCATTGACTGAATGGGGTGGCTATTTATTGGATTACAACTAATTTTACACTAGACATGGGTGCAAATTAGGACACCTGACAAAGACTGAAAATATTCCAACTTTATTCAATTATATTATAAGTTCCCACATACACATGCAGCAATAGTATGTTCTTTAAAATTATCCACAATCAAATCGATGAAATCAAGCATTTCCCGAGTTTGCTGTTAAATGTTGACTTTTTATATTTGAGTCTGATTTTCAAGCTTTGCCAATGGATGGCACCAATCATGGGAAACCTAATGCAAATCAACTTGCACTAGATACTTAAATATGTCACAAAGTGTCATATGGCGCAAAACAAAATGTATGTATCGTTAGACAATATTAAGTAAATAAAACATGTATCATCATCCAGATACTGTTAAATTATAATTTGTTTCTGGTTAACTGTTTAGAGTCTGGTTCATTTGTTTTGTTTCTGATCCGTTTTCATTTGAGATTCTGCAGATTGTACTGTGGCTGACTGGAATATGCTGATTTTTCCTTATTACCAGAAAATTATCATACTCCGGAAGCATCATGAACTAAACTTGTATAAATACCAGATTTCAGAAATGTCAGTATGCAGGTTCGTAGTGTCGAACGCAGTGTCACTCAGTAAGTCGCAGTAGGCGGCTGTAAACAGTTATTGATAGCCGGTTGTGGCTACGCTCAATTTGTGGAGCAATGTTTTTCTGATGCCAACATTTTTTGCATGAGCTACATCGCAGTTAAGGATGCAAACTCTTATGATTTGATTCTAGTTTTGTGTTTGTGAGAAATAAATTTTATTATTACTTTTACTCACTTTGTACCATGACTTCATTCACTCTTATGCTCCAGCTACTCTACTAGCACTACGATGTTTTAATATTTCACATCAAGAAATTCGACCTGAAATTTTTTGTATTTCCAACACCGGGTTATGGGGTCCAGCTAACTCCGGATTATGTAGCCCAGTCATCAATGAGTGATATAGCCCAGACATCAATGAGTAAAGTAGCCCAGTCAACAGGAACATTGAGAAGGGGGGCATAAAACTTAGCCCTAACAGCAAAGCACAACAGAGTAGCCATATTGATTACATTGATTTCGAGCTGAGTTGAGAAATAGCAACTACGGCTGAAATGAAAAAACTTAACCACAACAACTATGCATCATGGTGTACGAACATAAAATACGTTCTGATAACCAAAGGTTGTTATAGCCATGTTGCCGGAAAAAAGTTAAAGTTTGAAGAAACAACAACTCGAGAGGAGAAACTGGATTATGATCGCAGAAGAGACAAAGCTATTGCCATGTTATTCTATGGCATGGATGAACAATATTGCGAACTTATCTCAGGCACCGATGATTCCGAGATTACATGGGAGATTATTGGAGAACATTTTGAGCCAAAGTCCCATGCAAACCTCATAAGGCTATTAGACGACTTTTTCGATAAAAGACACCATCCGGATGAATCTATCAGAATTTTCATTGCACGAATCAAAAGAAAAGTGCAAAAACTTTAAAATGCTGACCACCCCCTAGCAGAAGTATATGTGACTTTTCAGACGATTCACCATCTATCTGACAACTTCCGGAGCATCGTCCAAACACTGTACTGACTGCCAGATGAAGATTTCAAATTGGATAAAATAGAGTCTGAATTACTAGCTGAGGAGGACCGACTCAGACAACAGAGGGACCAAGATCGAAATGAGAGTACAGTTTCTGCCTTTAATGTAAGACTCTCGTAGCACAAATTTGTATAAAAATAGTTGTTATTCTAAAAATCCAACATTAAATGATAAAAAAATAGGATTATTTGTAAAAAGTGTGGCTATCTGAAAAAGAATTGTAAAAAGTACCATGTCAGTATTAGTGAAATTGTTGAAAGTAATTGTTCACTTGAAAATAACAATATCAAATCTATCAACAAATTCAGCTGGGTAGTAGATAGACAGAGCAGCAACTAGGCATTTTTGTAACAACATTGACTTGCTTTCAAAAATTAAAAGATTAGAAGGGACATCAATGTCCCTAGTTGCTGGATACTACGAAAGCCCGATTGAAGGTGTTGGTACAGTAAAAATTTATGTTAATTTCAGTGGAAATAAAAATCAAATTATTTTAACAAATGTAATGTATTCACCAAAACTCGGGCGTAACTTAATTGTCGCATCAGTACTGGAAAAAAACAAATGTAGTTTTGTAGGTACAAATGGTACACTTTGGTTTTACACATCAGAAGGAAATGAGTGGTTTTATGCTAAAAGAAATAAGGGTCAGTATTTCCTCAGACCTCAGTATGATCCTGGAATCTAGTATAGTAAAATAAAAAGTGCTAATTCTCAGATTAAAAAATCTAAAGAGATTGGTTGTACAGTACGCGACCTCTTATCCGGCGTTCCAATATCCGGACTCTCCCAAAACCGGAATACGGCAAAATAATGCCAAATTTTGCGCCAACAAGCGATTATTTGCTAAATATTGCGCCAAATAGCGATTTTTTGTTAAAAATCCTGCCAAATGCTTTTTTGCTTTAATTAGCAATATCAATAAAAAAAATGCATTGAAACCTACTATTTTAGATGATTTGAAATAGGACGCGCAAACCGCGTACGAAATTCAAAATTCCCGCGCAGAAAAAAAATGCCGCGTGCACTCGCCACCGCTGATTCTTCTTAAATTTCGAAAACGAACACGAGGAATTCTCGCGATAGCGAAAGAAAATATTCCGTGGCTCATGTTTTTTCCGAGAAATTCCACAATTCCTCTTTTCCGGAAAACATCGGAGTAGCACCGTTTTCCCCAAAAATTTCCTAAGCGGCTGCATCCGGCCGTCACCCCCGATAGTAGCTCTTGGAGGTGACGATCCGGCACGGGCGAGACCGTCACATTGACGGCAAGACGCGTCATTCCATTATTCACTAGTTTCGATAGGAGCCGCGACTTGTCCGTAACTAACTCCTGTATAGTATAATACAGGAGTTAGTTACGGACAAGTCGCGGTAAGGTGCTTTTTTAATGGCATTTCATTTTTTTCTGGGTGTATAGGGCAGAGCACACTAGGCACAAAGGCTTCGATTTTTCCGAATTCGTTGCATTTTCTTTTCTGCGTTTTGTTCCGGGACTTTGATTTTTGGTAAAATTATTCCAACTTTTTCGCTAGAAATATCCTGATATCGCTAAAGAAATCCTACGCTCTTCAAACGCGATGTGCCGTGCAGAATTCACACTATTTTGCACAATTTAATAAACATTTATTGGAAAAGATGAAAAAAAAAAGAGCGTCATCAGCACATTTACGAGATAATAGAAAGTACATTTAAGTAAGGATTTCCCGAAATTAATGAGAGTTAACTTTTGCCGAAATGCAGAGAAAAGTATAGCAGCTATAAAATGTCATTCAGGGCCTTCTGATTGATCTCTTTAAATACTTAACCTAAGCAATAAACTTGTCATTTTCTCGGGAAAATCCATTTTTTTTTTCATCTTCATAGAAATATACACATCTTCAATATTTTAAAAAACGTTGATGGAATTCCAAGATCAAAATCATTTTCAATTAAATCCTATTATTCGGATGAAAATGGCTATTTTGGACCGAAAATTGACCCTAGCAAAAAGTTCCATTGCAGTATATTTATGGGGTTTTAACGTGTTACATTTATTAATTAGTAATTTATAGAAGACAGTTTAGAAATATCGCGAAATTTTTTTTATTTAAACACGATCACCGGTATATTTCGTTTTATTTTTAAATATTTTCCATTTTTTCAATCTGCTTCATCCACTAATTTTTTTATATTTTTTGTGCTTTTTATGCTGGGATATTATCTTTTAAACATATTGTTGGTGAAAATGAGATATATGTTTAGGATAACGAAATTAAAATTTTTTTATTTATTCAGGCATTTAGAATTATAAAGGCTTATTAGAAACACATTTGAAGAGCATAAATTAGAATTTGATATATTTGCACATTGCACCCATAGTTGAATATCTCATTTCAATTAAAAATGCACATCCTTCTCATCTTAATTTTATTAAAAGTACTTTAAAATATTTTGAAACATATGAACAAAGGTGCTTCTGCCAAAATATTAGATGAATATGGTGAGAGCCCACTTTAGTTGAAATGTTAAAAAAAAAAAAAAAAGACTTCTAATAACTACCCTGAATAATCAACTTTTTTCAGACATTTTTTTCTTTCAAAATTTTTCTTAATCACTAAATTTGATACTATAATTACATGTAATTTGCATTTTAGTTAACCCATATAGATTGTAAAAAAGCTTTTTTTAATACATTTATGTTTTTAAAATGAATTATAATTTTCTATAACGACATTTGAGACCATTCCAGTAAGTTTTAGAAAAAGTGTTCAGAATTACGGAAAAACCCCTTATCCAGAATGCCTGAAGTCCCAAGCATTCCGGATAATAGATCCTGTACTGTATATATATTATATATATATATATATATATATATATATATATATATATATATATATAATATATATAATATATATATATAATATATATAGTATATATATATATATATAAATTAAAATTATCAACTCAGTGTATCAAATTTCACTCGATAACATCCTAGAAAACTAGAAAACATTCCCAATTATAGTGACTAACATACCAAAAAAAAAATATATATATATATATATATATATATGTATATATAGTATATATATATATATGTATATATATGTGTATATTATATATAATTATTTATTAATTATATAAATAAATAAAAATGAAAAATAATAAACTAAGTCAAAAACATTAGAAAAATCAAAAAATCGGAAAATAAGATGCATTAACATTAATGTTTTGAATTTTATTTTCGCAAAAAAATGTAACTTTTGTCAGTATTGAAACTACGTTTTGAGCGCCCTTATAATGGTGTATAGTGGCATTCTCGATTATTCAGTTTTCCTATGAATTACTTGTTTAGTAGGAATTTTCATCTTT
This sequence comes from Amaurobius ferox, assembly GCA_951213105.1. Lineage (NCBI taxonomy): Eukaryota > Metazoa > Arthropoda > Arachnida > Araneae > Amaurobiidae > Amaurobius > Amaurobius ferox. The sequence goes on along the minus strand of OX578142.1, from coordinate 17,146,023 downwards.
GATTCATATTCATATTCAGTTCTGCATGTTTGGGAAGTTGTATTCTGAATTGCTTGTCCAGTCTCCAGCTTAGACTCACTGGACGGGTTTGGAAGTATTTAAGTGAACGTTCGTACTGCCTCCCTGGTAGAATTTCGACTTGTTCATTCCGGTGCTTCTAGATTAAGCTGTTGAGGTTGATCGTGTATACACGTGGTAGAAAAAGAAGGGTTCATGCCGCATGGTAATACAATTTTCTTAATGTATCCTTTTTTCATTTTTTGATGCCTGTAGTCTGAGTTTAAGCATTTATAGTAATGTACTATTGCTTAATCTGAAACAGGCATTTGTTTGGGTTAATTAGAATTAAATACTCAGACCTGAAGATGAATTTAATTCTGATTAATCATCGAATTTGGGAAGGTTTTGTTCTTTTATTATCGGCATTATGGCCGTGAATTTGCTTCTATGGTGATGTTAATATTACTTGAATTGTATTTTTATTTATTTATTTTTTTTTTAATTTTTACATAATTCTTATTATTACATTTCAAACATATATATAATATATATATATATATATATATATATATATATATAATATGTAATATTAAGAATTATGTAAAAATATAAAAAATAAAAATACAATTCAAGTAATATTAACATCACCATAGAAGCAAATTCACGGCCATAATGCCAATAAGAGAAAAGAACAGCACCGTCCCATATCTATATAATAAAAGGCAATGTCTGTCTGTGCGTCTGTCTGTCTTATACACTATACGTTTCGCGACCGCGCGTCGGAGAGCTATGAAATTTGGCAATCGGAGACCCTTGGGGGTGGGAAGGGGACACGTGAAAACCGATTTTTAAAATTTTAATTATTTTTTTTGTTATTTAATGTTTTATGCGATTTCGACCGTTTTTTGAC